>OY982973.1:9894017-11144017 GCA_963890685.1 Plagodis pulveraria | reverse complement strand
GTCACTATGCTATTTGATTTAACCAGTGCAGTAGGTTTCAACAGGATATTTTAAATATATCTCTGTGCCAATTGGTTTTTACAAATTCACTACATTCTAAGAGGATTTTTGAATACTTTCTAATGCGATTTGGTTTAACAAGTCCAAGAGGTCTTTTTGAATATGTCACTATGCCATTTGGTTTAACCAATGCAGTGGCTTCCAAGAGACTGCATTTTTTAATACTGTTCTATGCAATTTGGTTAAACGAGGGCAAATATTTATCTGCACGCTAGTCTTTATTTCCAATTGTCATTGAGGATTCAATCATGCAGCAAATAATAAATCACACACAAACGAACACATAAAAGCATTGAAAATCCTAATCTATTTTGCATTATAGTCTAGTATTTTTAAATTGCAGATAAAAAGGATGCGAGCGAGAAACGCAAGTGTAATTAAATAATGTATAATCTATGAACTAACTTTGTGCGTTATGTCGGGTGTAAGCGAGATCTCAGGCTGCTGCGAAACAAGGAAATGCCAGTGTAACTATTTACAACTCCATTAAATCACGTTAATTATTAAATAAAATTTAGGTACTAATGCCAGAGGAAATACAATTCAGAATAATATTTGTTATGATTACAGTAAATTGCGATGTATATATTTTTTTTCAATCATCCTTGGGCAAAGAGCATCTACGGGCAAAAACATTTGTACGGGGTTGTCATTTTGAAAATCCAGAAACAACAGTGTATTTCAATCGACTTGACATTCAATAAAATAATACTTACTTCCTGTTATATGGCGATATCAACCACACAAGTGCTGGGTTTGCGTTCGAGCCGAGGTATAAACATTAAAATATATACCAAAATTCTATAAGTATGTTGAACATAAAGTTTTAAATGAGTTCGGAGCTGTATCAATTGTACAGCGAAAGAACGTGCTATTCCAGTTTTTTACTAAAATATGTTTGTTAGAGAAAAGTGTTCCTTGAAGCCTATGATATAATTAATAATATGACTTCAAGTTACACGTCAAAAATATGCTCTAGGGGCGTTCGTTTTGGCTCGATTGCGTTTGTAGCAGTTTCAAAAGTGGCATTTGTGTTTTAGCGTTCGGATAGAAGCTTTTGCTATTTTTGACCACCAATTACTGCATGCTATCCGAACGGCTTAAAACATACTTTGACAACCGACAATATTTTAACAATTTTGCACAGTACGAAACATGGAATCAATCTCTAAAATTAACAAAAAGTAGGTACCTATATTATTATTATTTCTTTGTTAATGGCTTCTGATAGTTACTTATATAAAAAACTTGTGAAACTCTTCAATCGCGCCAAATACAACTGTCAAAACAGCAGTTGTCAAAAAACGATCACAATGATCCCACGGCAAGACATGGGTCAAAATTATCACTTTTCTCTGTCATTTGTAGCGTTTTGAAAGCTATCCGAACGGTGAGCGAAAACGATATTTTTGCTCACGAAGTCCCAAAACGAACGGCCCGTGTGATCGTTTTTAGCGTTTGTGAGTGTTATTTTTGGCACCGATAGGCTATCCGAACGCCCTATTAGTCTTGAGTAATCTGTACTTAAATAATTTCTGGACATGGAGAGAATGTAGTAACGCATATCATTGGCATACATTTAAAATCGCATCTTCCTCAGAATGGAACATACAATTTAATAGCGAAACATTAAAAAAATCTGCAACATATCTGTACTAGCAACATGTCATTCGATCAAAATGTTATTGCTGTCGTTGTTATTATTTGTTTACAGAGGCTAAGATGTGAGCTTTTAATTTAAATAATTTATCTGATTGACACTTCCTTCTTTCACCTTATGAAGTAATTGACAATGCATGTTTTTTCCTGTTCAAAGACTTCCGTTTATTTTTGGATAAACAACAGCGTTAATTTGATTAGAAGTTTTTTATAAATAATCGTTGTTGCCTAATATATGTGTCATTTAGTATAATCAAAATTCTTGTTTTCTAATAAAACAAGACTGAAAAACTTACTCTTGCTGACATAGCACGTTTTTTCCCTGTAACCTGCAATAATTGCTGTCGTGTGTCGGCTGTCTCTGAATAACAATGCGCTTAACTGCTTCTTCGTATGATGAACAATTAGTTATACCTAGCTGAGTGGAGAGCTGTAGAGTAGGACGTGAGATCCTACTCTATAGACACCCCGCGTGACGTCACGTTCAGTACACACGATGGTATATAACGCCGATAAAGTAGATACCTTGAGCGCACGCTTCACGTTTCCAGAGACGCATAGCTCGCAGAGCCGCCGGTTGGCTGCGGCGTGCGGCGGCGTGAAGGTAGCGTCGAGCCGGCGAGGCGGCGCGCGCTCCCAGCGCCACACCGGCGTGAAGTCGCATCCGCATTGCGCGCAAACTGCCGGCACGCTGCTTCGCGGCATTCTACACAACAACATCACCCACATTACATCAACGTAACATAAGACGGGTATTTATTTTCATTTAATTTTAAATTGGTCACATACAATTTGTATATTCGTCATTAGCCAAGTAATATTTTACACATTAAATAACATAAAAGTAGTCGCAGTTAGACTTGCAAGTCTTACCAACAAATTACAGTCGTGACATAGTCATGTTTTATTGGTGGTGGTGAAGACCATGAAAATTCGCGTGCTTTGGCAATTTGGGTCTAACGAAACGAAACATTATTAATGTTTATAGGAGATTATATGAGAAATTCATAAAATTGCTTGTTAGTATTTTATTTGCCTCTACACTTTTACGTTAATTCACCATAATTACTTAATTATTCTCCATGATCTACAAATAAATATGTAAAGAAGTGTAAATCAAGCTCAAAACAGAAACACGCGAACTTTACCGCGCCTGACGTGGTTTAAAATGGGTACTGTGCGGCCTAATAACATAACTTTGACGCGACCAATCGGATGCGATAATTTTTAAGCGCCAAATCAATTAACCAATCCCCTTAAATTTGGAAGATTGGTGCCACTTGATGAATCCGAAATCAAAGCGTTAACTGTATGTCATTTACACTACTTTACATATTAATTCAGTCCATGACACACAAATTTTGGAAAATAACATAATATGAAACAAATAGACCATTGTAAGAGCCAAATTCAAGGGGAGGGTTTACAAGGTAAATATTTCGCAATTGCATTTTTAAAGGTCAACACGTTCAGACAATGAAGTATGAGGAAATATATGAAGTCCTACATTCCTCCGAAACATACTTCACCGTTGTTACGGGGGACTTCAACGCGAAGATCTCAAACAGTTTAAGAACAACAGGGCGCCAGGTTATGACTGAATCACGACAGAACTTCTGAGAGCGGGTGGAAAACCGGTACTCGCAGTCCTCCAAATGTTATTTAATTCCGGCATCCTTGAAGGTAAAACGCCTTGGAGCAGAAGTGTAGTAGACAAAACCTTGTTGAAGAACTTCAGGCTCTGAGCCATGTTTCTACTTTGTTCTCGAGAGTCATGACGAATCGTTTTGCTCGTAGGTTTGATGACTTCTAGCCTACAGAATTCCAAAACGCTGAAAAAAACCGGGGCCGTACTGCAGTCTCTTCAGCGATTTCGAATCGATTCTAGGTACATCGAAGCGCTGAAGTGTTTGTATAGTAACGCTACCATGTCGATACGACTACGGGACAAGAGCTCGGGACCAATCCAACTGCAACGAGGCGTGAGACTGTTCATGAATGCATTGGATAACGTTTTGAAGCTCTTGATCTATAAAAGAATTTTCCATCAACATCTACGGCGAATGTAAAACAAAACCGCAGAGAAAGACCTCGGTTCAGTGTGTGTTGCCAGTGATGACATATGGCACAGAGACATGGTCCTTAACTGTGGCTCTTATGGACAAACTCAGAGAACAACACGCTATGCTGAGCTGTGCTCGGAGTTTCTCTTCTAGAAAATAGTACAATTTAGAGACTTGGATGTATCATACAAAGTCCTTCCACTTTCCGTAAGTGCTAACCACTCGAAGTGGCTCGGCAGATAACATTATCATATTATTCCTGCACTCTGCTATATTAGCTGTCCTCTCAATATGCACAAATAATTTTTAACGCACACCATCCTCACTTCTGTCTTCTTAATCATATACCACCCAGTCGCACCCATCCGCAATAATATTGTGACTTACCGATCTTCATTGGTAAGGTAGTCGACGACGTGTTCCAATCCGACCAAGTACACGAAGTCAGTGTTGCTAGGAGATGGGATGAAATTCATCTCCGGCGGGGGAGGTTTGGGGGGCGGGATCTAAAAGGAAAAAGGCACGTAAATGATATATACATATATGCAGTATGCTAAAACTCACTCATCTGCTGGGGGACGAGCTCAATGTATGCTATGTAGGCTAACATTAGTTAGACTAAAAGGGATAACTATTATAGCCAGCAAACATTAAGCTGCCTGTGTGATGTATGGATAGGCAAAGATGGACGGGACCTAAATGATATGGCCCTATGTTATAGGGCGGCCAACCTATGCCAACTATCGGACACAGTTCCAGGTTCCGGGTCTTAATGCATAATATCTCTGTCAGATAAACTCAATAACTTGTCAGACACGGGATTGAACCCAGGAGCTCAAAATTTCGAGGTGGCGCTTTCTATGCACACACCAAAGCGGCAGTATATTTATAAAGCTATTTTAATGATAATTGGTTTCAATATTGTTTAACCAATATAACGATCATACCTGGAGTAGAGTTTTCTCTAGTTGTTTTCTTAGCGCTAACTTCGCGGCAGCTTGCCGCTGAGCAGGCGTTTGGGTATCTTCAGAGCTGCGGGTGCTTGCCTGAAAAAAAAACAATACTTTATTGTCCTATCTTCATTTTCAGTAGCAATCCAGCGCAGCCACTTTTATAGTGCTAACAACAAAGGAATGGGACAACTTGCCAGTGTCTCTGTTTCCTAGTAGTAATTATGACCGGGGTATATTAATAGTCTTCAAACCTATCGTTAATGCCTATCGTTTCTTACAGTCTTAGACCACAACATCTTTCTCCATCAGGTGATATTGTTGATTTTGGAGGAAAACAAAAAACAGACTCGGGATCTGTGTCCCGCAGACATAGAAATTAGCTCGCCTCTAAAATCAAGGGCAACCAAAGCACTTACGGAATTATATATGTGTTTAGACACTTCTATGTTCAGGGAAATTACTTACGTGTGGCTAGGAGTATTTATTTGTTGGATACGTCAGTTTTTGACAGTAATAGCACCTGATAGTAACATGACTCGATGCAATGTACAAGAGATACTTCACTTTCCGCGTCAGCAACCTTACGCATCATCACGCTGTTATCCTAAAAGTTCATTCAGTTATATGCCAGAACTATGTTTCCATGTATTATGTAACCCCCGAGCCATATTTACGATTTTCGTGTTCTTAAAAAATAATAAGGGATCTATACTTTTTTATAGCGGCCAATTCGATTTCATGATTTAGTTTGTTTTTTAAGGTGTTCTTACATATTTTTTTAATGTTGTTGTGACGGTACAAGCCCGTGGCCCACCTGATGTAAAGTGGACTAACCTCTGCCTATAATAGACGCATTTCGTCAACGACGAATTGCACTGCGCCCGTCACACTGAGACGTACAGTTGTTAAGTCTCATTAGCCTGTAATTTTTCTGGCTCTCAAGGACTGCTGCCGAAACAAACGCTAGCCAGGCGGGCATTCGCAAAATGCCCTTCCACCATGCGGTGAAGCTCAAGCCCGCGGCGGGATCGAACCATGGACCTGCTGCACGGCAGTCCATAGCCAATGCCACTGAGCCATCATTGCTTCACGCATTATAATAACATAACAAAACTTTGTTGTATTGCACACAAAAATTTGGTTTTGCAAGTACAAAATTATGACTTTATTGAATGCTTATTAATTATAGTATATATTAGGTCCTTACATATGAAATTGGCGTTTTGTATGGGAGGAACAAAAAGTCGAATATTTTTTAATATAATATATTTAATTAATCAAAGTATGAACCATTATTTTCTATGCACTTTTGCCATCTCATAGGTAGTTCATTGATCCCTTTACTAAAAAAACCAGTCGGACGGGAATCAATAAAATCTTTGAAGGCGATTTGGACTGCCCCATCGGAGTTGAATTTTTTCCCTTGCAAGAAGTTATCCAAATTTCGAAAAAAATGGTAATCTGTTGGAGCAAGGTCCGGGGAGTACGGAGGATGTCTTAGACTTTCCAATTGAAGCTCTTCTAATTTAGTAGCCGTCTGTAGCGCAGTGTGTGGTCTAGCGTTGTCGTGAAGCAGCAGTGGCGTGGAGCGATTGACCAGCCTAGGTTGTTTAGCCGCTAGCTTTTCCATCATGGTTTGCAATTCCTGACAATAGACATCAGCCGTAATAGTCTGGCCAGATTTTAAAAAACTGTAATGAACAATACCGGCACTAGTCCACCAAACGCTTACAAGTAACTTTTTTGGGGTTAATTTTCGCTTGGGGCAGGATTTGGCTGGCTGGCCAGGATCTAACCATTGCGCTGAGCGCTTCCGATTATCGTAAAGAACCCATTTTTCATCACAGGTAATGATTCGGTTTAAAATACCTTCATTATTGTGCCGGTTTAGTAATGTAACGCAGCAGTCGACGCGCGTTTGCCGGTTTGTTTCAGTCAATTCGTGAGGTACCCACCTTTCAAGCTTTTTAATCTTCCCAATTTGCTTCAAGTGAATTAAAACAGTTTTATCACTAACATTGCAGCCTGCAGCTAACTCGGACGTGGTTTGCGATGGATCCGCTTCCACAATAGCCTTCAACTCTTCATTATCAACTTGAGTCTCAGGCCGTCCACGGGGCTTGTTCTGCAGGTCGAAATTTCCAGAACGAAAACGTTGGAACCAAAAACGAACTGTGTTTTCTTTTGCAACACGACCGCCATACACATCATTCACCCTTCGAGTTGTTTCCGCAGCACTAGTGCCACGGCGGAACTCGTACTCGTAAATAATGCGATATTTAAGGTTTTCCATTTTGTAAAATGAGTGACGCAAACAGAAAAAAACAGAAGAAAAAAAACAAATGAATGACGATCATCGAAGCACAAATACATGAGTCTATAGCTGTACAAATTTGAATTTGGAATTCCTTACCAAAGAGGAGAAATTCGTGATTAAAGTGGCCAGTACGAAAAACGCCAATTTCATATGTAAGGACCTAATATATTAATATTTGAAGCTGCCAAAATAGCACAGTATATTATTAATATTGTGCAGCAGACTTTCAAGTTTGTTTTACAATAAATCTTGGAAACCTACATATTTAACATAAAACAATGTGAACTATAGTGTGTTGTGAGATCAGAGCAATATTTTGTCTCTGATAACAATTCTTTTGTACTTTGTTTACTTGTAACTTTATACCATAGAGGCATTGATAAATTTAATATAATGCGTTATGTACTCTATCAATCGGATTGTCCACTGCTGAACAAAGCCAACAAAAAAGAACATTAAGGGGGGTTTGCCATTATCCTCGTGTTTGGCAAGTGTCATGGGGATTGTAGTTTAAGATAACAGTCCCTGAGAAGGCTCTCCTGTCTACTCTTCAGTATTTAACATTTAGTCGCCTCTTTCTTACTTACGATACCTCTTACTTACGATACCAAAAAGGGGGGGGGGGGTGTTACATTCTAGCCTGTCATCCCACGCGTCATTTATGTATTATGTATGTAATACTGACAAATTATGTTAAATTAATCTTAATTAATACATTTAGGCAAAAATTACACTTTATAAGTAAAATATAAATAGTTATAATGTAAGTAGTAATGAATTGAAATCACATTTCCATACTCACTGCATCGCTTGTGCTACTTGTCACCGATGAATTGTCCTGAGCAGGCTTGTAATTACAAATTGTAATTTAAAATTAATTAATACAACTATTTATTAATACAGATAGAACTCGCAGAGAAAGATAATTACATAACATTTATTATTGTTAATTGTTCCATGTTTATCTGAATGTTTGTATAGGCATGTCTCCAGCCAATATTTTTCCCGAGCCATTAAACAAAGACACGAGATTTTTGTGTGAAATTTCCCGTGGCTTGCGGAAAGCGTCTACGCTTTTGCCCCCCGCGCAGGTAGAGGGGGGCAAAGCACTAGCATTTGAACCAATCACTGAGAAAGTAATACAATCTGAACCAATGATCTGAATGAATGAATGAATGATACGGTTCGCATTTTGGTACAGTTGCACGGACGACGCGAAATGAAGTTTTATTTGTTTCTACGAGTTTTTGTTCAATGTTTTGATGTCTTCTTTGCCTTTACATGACAAAATATGTCAATATTTGGAACTGTTTGTTTTGATAGTAATTACAACTTTAAACGGTTTATATCGCGTATATTTATCATTATTTTTGTCCCGACGTTTCAAACACTTTGCAGTGATCGTCACCCCGTGACCACGATGACGGTGAAACGTCGGGGCAAAAATAATGATAAATACGCGATTTAAACCGTTTAAAGTAGTTTAATTAATATGTGTAATAATCGCGAAAACCTAAGACAACATTATGTTTGTTTTGATTTAAATTTAAATGGAATAATACCTTATGTTGGCTGATATATAACGGAGGTTCGTAACTATCTATAATATATATTTTTTCATATAAAAAAAATATATAGATAGTGTAGTAAAAAGTCAATAATTACCTTAGAAGAAGCATGTTGCGAAGCGGGAGGCGGCGCGGGTGTGATAGTCACTGAAGGAGTTATGCTCGCACCGCCGCTTGTAGACGACTAGAATAGAGCATTTTTTAAGCTATTAGACGTCGAAAAGAGCAGTCTTATAGAGATATACACTAGAGAGATTACTATAATATATTCTATAACAAGAAAATATTATGTTTTCGCTAACAACACACAGAACAACTGTACTTTACTGTATCAAACGGATTGTCCTCTACAGAACCAAGCAGCCTCCCCTATAAAGGGGGTATTTGCCATAATTCCCACGCTTGCTTGCTCCTTCCAATACTTTTCCCTCAGTCTCTTCCGACACTCACTGGATGATATGAGGAAGTGCAATAGTAACCCGGCACCCCACGGGGCAGAACATCACAAGGACATAATTTTAAAAGATTTAATTTCGATTACATGGCTGGCCTTCTGTCTGAGGCAATTTCTCCATAAAATAAACATTTACATTAAAATTGTAGAAAAATATATGTAGCAACTACATTCACATAGCTCAAACTGAAGAATTTTCTCTTTGAGAGCACACCCAAGAAATTGTCGATTAATACTATCGGCCTAGCAGGAAAATTTGACGAAATTGACAATAGATATATTATTTAAAAGTTTTTCTAGAATATTAATAATTAGGTTATTATTAAGTTTAGTATGGACTACAGTATGCCCCGTAGGGTGCCGGGTTAAAATTCACCCCCCAATCCTAACTGTGGATGTCGTAGGAGACGAGTAAAGGTAAAATACCGGAAGGTAACCAGCAGCGCCTTCTCAAGAACTGATATCTTAAACTGCAATCCTCAAGACACCTGCCAAGCGTGGGATTGTGGCAAACTGTGTTCAGCAGTGGACAATCCGGCTGATACAGTACAGTAGAGTAGCACTTGAGTCAATAAATTATGGAACAATCCTTATATTCTCCTGAAAGTGGAATATCAAAATAAGTATTAAGTATAACTTACCGAGGAGCGATAAGGTCCAGGAGTTAGCGTAGCTCCCCCGGGCAGACTGGACATACGTCGATTTGTGTTGCTGCCGGCAGAGCTTCCCCCTCCCCCGCCTCCGCCGCCGCCACCTCCAGACGGCAAGCTGGACGTAGCGCCTGCTGTAGTACGCTGGAGATAACACAATACATGCGCTCTTATTTTATTTCCCAATTCTAGGTTTATGAATCGCTTGTAGCAACATCCGTTGCGATCTTTACTTGGAAGGGTGACCGTTAGTGACATTTACTACTAAGCGTGCTCGTGCTTCGGCTGGCACGTTGTCTTTGGATGGCAGTCGTTATAGCATGGTAGTAGGGCATTTTGAAAATGCCTATCTGGCTAGGTACCACCCTTAAATAGAAAATCTGTCGGCAAGCACCTAACATGGTCCCGGCAGCTGTCCTTGAGAGCCATTAATTCAATTTAGTATAAACAATATCTTCGACCACATCTTCATTTACCATCAGGTGGTAGTGGAAAAAGTCCAGCCTATCAGCTTAAATTTAAAAAAATCAAATCAAATATTTTATTGCAGAATTATGTGGTTGTACATGCAGATCTTAAATAAACACGAGGTTATAGGTCGAAAAGGGGTCGAAACTGATTGTACAGTCAAATATACTGATTTTACTGACTGTAAGACAAAAAAATACTGACCTATTACTGACCTTTTACGGTCTCAACTTTTATGGATATGTTTTATAATAAGGAGATTTCTAATTGGCACTTTTTAAGAGATTTCTAATTTGGCACTAATTAAATCGTATTTGACGGAAAGAAAACAAATAACATAAATAACTAGAATAAATTTTAAAACTAAGCGTGAAAATGTATTTTCCTCAACAGCGCGTAACGTCATATGTGGAGTTCCGCAAGGAAGTGTCTTAGGACCACTTTTATTTCTCATTTATATTAATGACCTGCCAAATGCTGTTTAACCAACCCATGACTCTGTTTGCAGATGACAGTACTATAACAATAGCTTGTGATAAGTATGATACATATGAAAATGACATAAATAATTCTTTGACATCCGTAATTACATGGCTTAATAATAATAATTTGAAAATTAATTTGACTAAGACTAATATTATGCACTTCAGCCAACGTTTTGATAATCCATCTGACATTACCCTGACATATGAAAATAACAAAATCAACGCAGTAGACAGTGCCAAATTTCTGGGAATAATCATAGACAAAAAGTTTAATTGGAAACCACAAATAGAAGATCTTAGTAAAAGACTTAGTAGCTTAGCTTATGCTCTATATAAACTCTCCACTACCTTAAATACTGACGCATTACTCTGTGCGTACTATGGCATGGTTGAATCTGTCCTCAGATATGGAATTATTTTCTGGGGAAATTCTACTAATAAAGAGATTATTTTCAAAATGCAAAAGCGATGCGTTCGGGCTATGTTTGGGCTTAAAACCATGGATTCTTGTAAGCCATACTTTATCGAGCACAAAATTTTGATACTTCCATCATTGTATATAATAGAAATGGCGATATTTGTAAAAAACAATCCTAACATGTTTCCAAAACTATCTGAATTTATAGAAAGAAACCGCCGCGACAATAACATAGCTTGTAGACAAACAGGCAAAACCGCTCTTCTTCAAAAGAGTGCAATCTGCATGGCACCACGTATTTATAATAAAATCCCAAAGTCCTTGAGGGAGTTAAGTATTAATATATTTAAAATTAAATTTAAAAAAATTCTCCTCGATAAATGTTACTACAGTATCCATGACTTTTTAAATGACAAATTTTTATTATAATTGACATGATATTTTTATTTTACACTGACATAATTGACATGACAGTGTTATTTTATTGCATGTAATAACTAGTATCTTTAAGTATATTATTTTATCTAATGTAAATATTACTGTAAATGACATTCTTATAAATTTATGATTATATTGCAAATGAGGTTCATCATTCAGATGTGATTTTTGTGATGCCTTAATAATATAAATTTTGAAAATTAAATAATTCATAATTTTCTACATAATTTGGTCGCTCCACCTCTTAAATTGTACGCCTACATAGGCAAAACATGGTGGGACTAAATATTTACATACATTCCATATGCTTAAATTTAATTTTATGTATCATGTACCCATGTTTTGGACAATAAACATATTTTTATCCTTTATCTTTATCTCTAACACAGTAATACTCTTAAAGTAAATAAAAAAGTAAGTAATAATAATAATAATAAGTCCCCCAAAACCCAACCACACGTCCAGATCGACCATCAGATCACGTGGGGGACGGACACACGATAATAAATTACTGGCGTGGCTAACGTGGATATGGTAACCCATTGAAGATGGAGAAACAATTAAATAAAAAACTGAGAGGGCCGCTACCCGGGGGCGATCGCCGGGGCACACCTGGAGCTGACGCTGGGTGTTCCAGCATACGATCCGTCAGCGGTGAGGAGCTGAGCAGGCGGGCTCCCACCGGGGATTCACAACCTGAAAATGCTACAGCCGCCACACAGAGAGACAGTAGGAGAATCTCAAACCAACAAACGACCCAGGCAACGCAATTGGACTCCGAGAGCAAATATGAAGAATACCCAAGTTTAAAATATATTCGAAATACCAGATACAATTTACGACCGAAAAATATCAGTGAAACTACTTCCAACAGGAGAACTGCACGAGAACAAACGACAGCGCCAATATCTCCACCTTCTAGCGAAACCTTATTTGATTCACCTAGTTCATCACCGCACCCATTAGAAATGCAGAGCAGTATACATTCTTCAACCACATCGAGTTTGGCAGGGTCTGAAGATGTTGTGCAGGAGGCAAACGCCATTCAAACTGTACCCACCTCAGGCTGTACCCGTGCGCGAAAAAAGTGGACAAGGGATATGAATGAATTCATATGGCGCACTTACTTAACAATAACGTTTAACGAAACTAAGACAAGGGCATATTTAGACCAGCTTCACAGACATTTCGTTGAAAAATTCCCACACATGGATGTCTCAAGACAACGGATAGGTGACCAGCGTAGGGCTATAGTAAGAAATAAATTACTACCAGACACCACAATACAAAGCATAAGGAAGGAAGTGGAAAATAGCTTTGACGATAATGCTCGTAATTATGACCACAATGACATTATAATTACCCAACATGATAATCTGCACCAACCAACTACAGCGATGCCACAGACTAGAATAAGATGGACGGATGATGTTAATGAAGCTATAATAAAATCTTACTATAAAATCACACTCTTAGAACAAAATAAAACAGCATACAGAAAACAACTGCATAGTAGCATAATAAACCAATTCCCTCAGATATCTCACGTAACAGAGCAACGAATAGCTGACCAGAGAAGAGTAATCGTTAATAATAAGTTAATAACAGACCAGAGACTTCAAGAAATAAGAGAAGAAATCCGACACGAACTACATGATATGGATGACTTCCCAACTCCAATCACTACAGACTCTGTTAACAATACTCATGAAGGCTTTAGAACTGAGGATATAACTTTGACAATACCTAATACAAACACTATCCTTAACGAACAGAATGTAAACGAGCCACTAACTAACACCACAAATACCAATAAAGATACACCACAGTACACAGACACACAATTGAATACTAAAATCAATCAAACATTCCAAAGCACTCTTGAAAAATTCAAATACACGAACCCTACCGAGCGACCTTTCATACCAAGACAAAATACATCAAAAAAGTTATCTTATATAGTAAATTACTTAAACTCTAACATACTTCCAGACCACCTGACACGAGACACTGACATTATTACTACCCAGACTATTATATATTCAGCAGCGTACACAACCGCTATATGTAACGGTGTCAAATTAAAAGAATTATCGCACACCGCCCAGACTCAACAGAACACCAACAGAAATGTAAGGAATAATACAATCCCAGCGTGGAAAAAAAGACTAGAAACTAAAATTATGATCCTAAGAAAAAACATTGGCAGAATGACACAATACATTGCAGGTATAAGAACTCGTAATTTAATAGAGAATGTGGATTACATAAAATCTAAATATAAAACCCACTCGCGCCATGAAGAACCAAATTTAACAAATGAACAGTTTTTAGATAGTCTTAAACAAAAGCTTAACGCAACTAGCAGTCGTTTAAGAAGATATAATAACTGCACGCTAAGGAAACAGCAAAACAATCAGTTTATCACGAACGAGAAAAGATTTTATAGAAACATCACAACACAAACACAAGACACCACTACCAGCGCAACGAATACAGATCTACCAACACCTGAAGCCATGCACAGGTTTTGGTCTAATATTTGGAACAATGAGGTACACCACAACAATAACGCCGACTGGATAGCAACCGAATCACAAAACAATAACTACACAGTAATGCATTACGAACTGATCTCCGTAGATTTATTTAAAGAAGTTATCAATAGGACACATAACTGGAAATCGCCTGGAACAGACAACATACAAAACTATTGGTATAAAAAATTCACATGCACCCACCCTTTGCTCTATAATCATATTAATCAGTTCATCAAATCACCAAAAACCATGCCCGTCTACATAACAGAAGGTATTACTTATATGTTACCCAAAGGCCATGACAGACACAATCCATCAAATTACCGACCTATAACTTGTCTGCAAACTATTTATAAAATAATGACAGCCTGTATATCTCAACTCATAAACACACATGTTACAGACAACAATATCTTAGCAGAAGAACAAAAAGGATGCCGTAAGTACAGTCAAGGCTGCAAAGAACAACTAATAATAGATGCAGTAGCAATGAAACAGGCCCTTAAAAATAACAAAGATCTTATGACAATGTATATAGATTATCGCAAAGCTTACGATTCAGTCCCTCACAGTTGGCTCATTCACATTCTACATCACTACAAAATCCACCCACTTTTAATATCATTTTTAGAAAGTGCAATGAAACACTGGTCAACTACACTTACACTTAGAAATGGTAGAAACTCAATAGTTACAGATAAAATCAGTATCAGACGGGGAATATTCCAAGGAGATGCCCTCAGCCCTCTTTGGTTCTGCCTAGCACTAAACCCACTATCCGGTATGCTTAGTAAATCAAACTTAGGCCTTGATATATCCCATAACAACAATAGTCACACACTCAGCCATCTCATGTATATGGATGACATTAAACTTTACAGCAACAATGTGCAATCATTACACCGTTTAGCAGATATAACACAAAGATTTTCACGTGACATTAAAATGGAGTTTGGAGTTGATAAATGCAAAACATACTCCATCCAACAGCAGTCAGTTGCGCCTGAGCCTTACACCCTTAACAACGGTGAACAAATAGAGCCAATGGAACCAAATAGCTTTTATAAATATTTAGGATTTCAGCAAAACCATCAAATACCCCACAACAAAATTAAATGTGATATAACACGTAAATTCCAACACAGGCTGAAGACATTGCTTAAATCACAACTTGATGGGCGCAATCTTGTAAAGGCTATTAATTCATTTGCCATCCCTGTTCTGACATACACATTCGGAATCATAAACTGGTCACAATCAGATCTCGTAAAACTCCAAAGAATTATCAACACATCTATGACCACACACCGCAAACACCATCCACGGTCTTGCATCCAAAGACTTACACTACCGAGAGAACAGGGAGGGCGTGGAATAATAGACATCACCAACTTACATAACAAACAAATAACAACCCTCAGAAAATTCTTTTCAGAACGAGCACAGCACTCACCACTACACGAAGCAATAGTTCTATCTGATAAACGACATACACCTTTGAACCTATCCAACAGACAACAACAAAATAATGAGCGAATCACTGACCCGAAAGAAAAGATTACAGTATGGGAACGAAAGTCTTTACACGGAAGACATTACCATGATCTGCAGCAACCACATGTCGACAAGGAAGCATCGAACGCGTGGCTGCGGGCGGGTGAAATTTTCCCCGAGACTGAAGCTTTCATGCTGGCAATCCAAGATCAAGTCATCGATACTAGGAATTATCAAAAACATATAATTCGCCGTCCTAACACAAATGACACCTGTAGGAGATGCAGCAGCAGTTCTGAAACTATACAACACATAACGGGAGCATGCAAAGCTATAGTTCAAACTGATTATAAGCACAGACACGATCAAGTAGCTGCAGCTATCCACCAATTCCTTGCATTCAAAAACAAACTCATAACAGAAATGGTACCCTATTATAAATATAAGCCTGAATCAGTTCTTGAAAACCAACACCACAAGTTATACTGGGACAGAACAATAATTACCGACAAGACTATACATTACAATAGACCGGATATAACTATTTTGGACAAACAGAAAAAGACTGCTTTTCTAATTGATGTAGCTATTTGCAACACACACAACCTACAGACAACATACACCGAGAAAATAGCCAAATATACAGACCTTTCCATAGAAATTAAAACGCAATGGCAAATAAATAGCACAAGGACAATCCCTATTATAATGTCTACTACAGGTGTCGTACCCAAAAGCCTACTCACGAATCTTGAGATACTTGACATAGATACATCCGCATATAAACTGCTTCAAAAAGCAGTCATATTAAACACGTGTAGAATTGTTAGGAAATTTTTGTCTTTGTAAATGCACTTGGCTTTGGCCCGTGCCATAATTACCTCTGGAACCCAGAGAGAACACAAAAGTGTAACCAAAAATAATAATAATAATAATAATAATGTTTATTTCAGTAACCAAAATATTTACAAAAACATATTAAGCGACCAGAGATTCCTTTTAAGCAAAAAATGCCTGTGTAGGAGTCCCTGCTCTTTCATAACATAGAATTTTTAACTTGGAGTTACTGTTGATTTTGAAGAAAAAAAAAAAATGCGAGGGTGTGTTTGTTTGTATGTTAGTTTGTGTGCGAGGAGGTGTGGTGGTCTGTCTGTGTATGTGCGCTGAGTTGTTGAACCCTATTGAACCTGAAGTAGCATTTCAGTTTCTTCATATGTAAGCGGTGTTACCCACTTGATCATACATTTTTTACATTCATATACCCTTTTTGTATATAAATCTAGATCTTTGTTAGCTTTATTGTAAACTTTTACCGATCGTGCATTATATTGCTTCAGAGCGAATTTTGTTTTATATTTTATTGTTTGTGCTACCGAGATCTTTCTTCTTTTTTTTGATTGATTCTGGATGTTAGCATCAAGTGGAAGTGATTTATGTTTTTTAAGAACTAAATTAACAAGATATAGTTTTCTAACCGAAAGCAAGTTACTAATTGAATAAATTAATTCGGTAGAATATCTGATACTTTTGAAATACATTACTTTAATCAATGCTCGTTGAGCCCGCTCAACTGCTATAAATTTAGTTTTTGATGCTCCTCCCCAGATAGGAACACAATATATTAAGATTGATTGTGCCAACGCCATATATATATCATTCAATAAATTACGAGGAGAGTTGTTAGTTTTTTTAGGAGCTACATGCCTAAGGGACCTGAAGATCCATATCAACTTCCTTATTCTATTAGATACTTGCTCCAGATGAGCGTACCAAGATAGTCTGTGATCTATAATAACTCCAAGATACTTAGTATCTGATATCTTGCGAATACTGGGGCATCCACAGTTTGTATTGATGATATTGTCACATTCGTGAACTTTTAAGTTTAAATCCGTTAGTGGTTGAGTGCGATTACTGATACTAAAGCATATGTAGTTCGTCTTAGAAGTGTTTAGTGTAAGTAGATTAGATTTCAGCCAAACAGCCACCTGTGCCATACCAGCTTCAGCATTGTTTTTTACTGCTTGCCAAGATTTTCCGGAGAAAACAATAGCAGTGTCATCAGCGTATGAAAAAAAGTAGTAAAAGATAACTTGAGATTTCGCAAAGTCAACTCTTGCGGGTTGTAAATTAATTAAAAGAATATTTTATTTTCTGTTTTGCCTCCACCATACCATAGACCATCCCCATAGTCAACCCGTACCACCATATTTATTTTCTGCTCATCTGTATCCGCCGCCTTGTCGGATTTGTGCGCATCTGTACAAACCGGCTAGTCGGTCGGCGGTCAATAGTCGTGTTTACAAATTTACCATAAACTCTGCGTAAGTTCGATTTTCATATTGCAAACGGTTTTCGTAAGGATGGATCCCTTGGCTATACGAGAATAAATCCATATTTTCTGAAATAACAGAAAGTATTTTCAAAATTTTACCCCTTAATATTACGTCTTTAAAAAATAATCTCGTAACTACTTCTACAGTAATGAACCTAGAAATCTGTAATTTTGCATTTGTATAGGCAACAAGTCAATAACGATGTTAAAAGAAATTAAAAGGATAAGGATTCAACTCTATTTTTTAAATAGATTTTTTTAATTGCCTC
This sequence comes from Plagodis pulveraria, assembly GCA_963890685.1. Lineage (NCBI taxonomy): Eukaryota > Metazoa > Arthropoda > Insecta > Lepidoptera > Geometridae > Plagodis > Plagodis pulveraria. The sequence continues at coordinate 11,125,846 of OY982973.1, read as the reverse complement.
CCTTGTGGGTCCAGTACGGAATTCCGGTCGTCTAAAAAAAGGATTAGTGTGAAGCTTGTATTTATCCGATCGTTATTATTAAAACGTTACGTTGTTAGTAAGCTACAATCATTGGCTATACAACAAAAAATCATTTAAAAATTGCGCTTAAATAAAGATTTCCCGCCAAACTTCTTAAAAAAAAACTCGTTGTTTTAATCTCGTTACTACTTTTAAAATATTTATCCTTACAATGTGGTATAATTCATGGGTAAAGAACCATAATAAATACTCATATTAAAAGAAAAATCAAAGTTGTAGGCGGAATAGTATCGGAAAAAAAAATTTAAAAAAAAAATGCTGTTTCCCTCCATTTTTGTCGTCTGTTCATACCCCTTTTCCTGTAAAATTTTCCATGAAAAGGTCTATTTTCATTTATTTTCCCGTAAAGCGAATATGATGAGGATTGCATTGGTACCAAGAAGTTTATATGTTGATTGGATATTGCAACAAATAAACTCGATTAAAAAACAAAAAACCTCAAAATCTGTAAAAATATATTTACTTTCGCTGTTTGATCCACTCAAACTAAATGGATGAAAATGTTATTTTTGTATAGTATAGGTGATATATTAGGGTATGGGGATATTAGGATAACATGTTTAGGTAATGGAAAACAAATCAGTACTAAAAAAAAAAAGGTTACGGGGCGTCGCGGGATAAAAAAAAACGTGGACATTTCTGGACAGCTCGGTAGTACCCCATTGACAGATTCCACATATGAGAGGGCAGGTCAACAAGAAATCAAATCTTAGGGTTTTTAAATTAGTTGAAACAATTTATAAAAGCAGACTAACACGCTATTATTACAAATTTACGGGAGGAAAAAATATTGTCTTGTACGGAATTGCCATAAAACACTCCACTACACAGTTAATACAAAAGTTGTAGATCTTTTTATTACCTACAACTTTGTAATATAACTTTTTTCCATAGGGCTTGTAGTTTTGCCGGGAATCGGATAAACCGTTTTTTACCCTTAAAAACTCACCCCCTTCCACATCCCGACCTCAGATCGCCCGTAAATTATTTTTCCTTTCACTTTTGTTATATTCTCTATTCTACTATTTTATTTTTTTCACTTTTCACCATTTTCATAGGCTTCTGCACTGGTCTAAAATACAACGGAGTATTTCTTTTTTAAAAATCAAACTATGCGAGATCAATGAATTCGTTAAAAAATTAAAAGTAAGAGAAACGAAGGTTCTACCTGTAAAAAATTTAACCAGTTCAATAATTAAATCTATTTATTTCAAACGGCGGTGCTGGGGTAGCGGAGGACAGCTCTTCAGGTAAGGGATGCTATTGCTACAGGAATTAATAGGTTCGTTGCAATAATAGCTCGGGGTATCCGGGAACGCGTAACCCGTGTCCTCAAATGGCGACGGTAGAACCATACTGATCCACATATCGTTTTCATTATATTGAGAAAAAGAAGGCAACGCGTTTGAACTTGTTTTAAAAAAATACGTGATTTATTATGCTTTAATTTTTATCGAAATGAAGACAATATGTACAATATATAAAAAAATCTATAATAAAATATTTTGATTAAAAGTAGTCAAAATGTTGGTTTCTGCAGAAAAAAACCCATATAAAAAATAAAAATTGGATCAGTATAGCAGGATATATTTTTGTAAGTAGTAAGTATAATGCTTAAGTGAAAAATTGAGGTCCTCTAGCAATATAAGGCGCTTTTTGTACTTGGATCAATGTGGCATCAATTGAATAATTCTTTCCTTGCAATTGTTGCATATCACTCAAATATAGAAAAAAAGTCACTTAGATCAGTATGGTTCTACCTTCGCCAAATATCAATTACTGGACAAGCAATTGAATTGAGAACCCCCTGGACACATCATTAGTCTTTAATTCACATGACCTAATTAATATCAACTTTCGCTACTAGGTACCATGACACAGGGAAAAAATGGCGAAAAAATAACGTGGATAGCTACAATATTGACATTCTTCTTCATCTTGGCGATCAATCAGGGCAATTTTTTTGTAGTCAGGGTAGGTCAGGTAGGTTCCAGTAGGAAAGCGCTATCCAAAATACTGACTTTACTGACCATTTTCAGGAAAAACTGACATTTACTGACCGACGTCAAAAAAACTGACTTTTACTGACTTTACTGACCAGTTTCGACCCCTGTATCACATAATTACCCTATTTGGGTGTAGCAATGTTGGTGAGGAGTGGGCCGGTCTATTTCTAATCATTAATATCTACATCATTCGACTTTTTTCAAATGTATGTTCATTTTGTTCTTCTTTTAATCCAACTGGTAATTTGTTAAATATTTTATTGGCCATTGAATTTGGGCTGGAGCTATGCATTTTTATTCTAGATTTCGTCATCACTAAATTGTGTTGAAATCTTGTTGGTCTACGTGCCTACCTTGGGTACCTACGTGGCATATCAGTTTCCTTTTTAAAAAAGAAGGGGTTATTTTTGACGAATTTACAAGTCTCTAATATGTATATGGACGGGATGGTTAAAATTTTATATTTTATAAAAAATGGTTTATGAAAGTATGGTTTACTAATATTGGGGGTTTTGATATTGGCAAGGATACGGATACATTTTTTTTGTAGTATAAAAAGATCTTCTAATATTGAACTATTTCCCCACAGTATAATCCCATATCTGAACCAGGAGTATGCATATGCGAAGTACGCTGTTAAGGCTGTGTTAACGTTTGTAGCTCGTCGTAGTTCTCTCAGTGCATATACAAAACTTCATAATTTTGTTTTAATTTTTTTAATATGCGATTTCCAATTTAAGTACGTAGTTCTAGGTCTAATAGTGTTGCCGCGTCAATGGATTCCAATCAATTATTATTATATACAAAGTTAATGTCAAGGGGGGCTTTTTGGTAGGGCCTAAATTGCATAATTTTAGTTTTCGCAAAATTAAGGTCAAGGTTATGGTCAGTCATCCAATTAATTAATTTATTAAGTATATGTCAGTTAGATTATTATTCAAATTATGAGTGTCTATACAGGATGTCAAGATAGAAATGTCGTCGGCAAAGAGTACACATGCTTCATTTATTGATTTTGGGAGGTCATTTATGTAAATTAAAAATAGGATACATCCAAGGCCGCTACCTTGGGGGATGGAATGATTTATTAGGGTGGGGGTTGATCTCGCTACGTTGATAAATCCGGTGTGCCAGTCATAATTTTCAATCTCTACGTATTGCTTACGATTTTCTAAGTACGACCTAAACCATTCATGCGTAATTCCACGTATCCCTGTTATCAAGTTTTTGTAATAAAATTTTAAATTTAACTTTGTCATATGCCTTTTACATGTCTAGTAAAATATCTATAGCGTATTTTTTATCATCAATTATGTTTAATATTTGTTGTACATATTTATACACTGCCAAAACAGTCGAGCGATTTTTTCGGAACCCGTTTTGCGAATCGTCAAATATATGGTATTTTTCGCAAAATGAGTTCAAGCGTAATTGCATTATCTTTTCAAATATTTTAGAAAATGTAGGCAAGAGCGCTATCAGCCTATAGTTGCTTGGGTCTTGTTTTGAGGATTTCTTATGGAAAGGTTTGATAAGGGCTATTTTTAGTAGATCAGGAAACGTACCTTCACTGAACGATTGATTAATTAGCAAGTAGTTAGGTAAGGTCAATTCTTCTGCACATTTTTTAATTAATATTGGTGGTAGTTCATCCGCACCGTAACTGTATTTGTTTTTTAGGTGTTTAATGGTTAGGTATATTTCGCGTGGTTCAACTGGTCTCAAGTACATAGTATTATCAGTGCGCGTCTCCTGGAACCGGCTGCGCGCTGCCGGCCCCCCACCGCCACACGCACCGCCCACTGACGCGAAATACTCGTTGAACGGATTTGCTACCTGCAAAGGCTCACAGGTGCTCCTAGCTAGGAGCGCTCTGTTTACCTAGTGATTCCTAACCAATCTAGGTTAAGTACACTGCCATCATTACTGACCGCTTCCGTGCCTCATTGGGCACGTTAAGCAATCAGACCCTATCGTTGTCTCAGGATGGTAGTCGGTTAGGCTTTTTACCCCCCGGCTAGCGACCAAGTCGAAAATCTGTCACAAGGCATTAACTGTGTATTGTGCTTCATTTTTTTTCTTTTATGCTGGATAGGTTAGCCTTTGACCACTATCTCACCTGATGGTAAGTGATGATGTGGTCGAAGATGTTGTTCAGGCTAACCTAGAAGTACTGGCTCTCAAGGACAGCTGCCGGAACACACCGTTAGGTGCTTGGCGACAGATTTTCTACTTGAGGGTGGTAGCTAGCCAGGCGGGCATTCGCAAAATGCCCTACCACCATGCTGTAACGACTGCCATCCTAAGACAACAACCGGGACCGACGGCTTAACGTGCCCTCCGAAGCACGGAAGCGCTCAGTAGTAATGTCACTAACGGTCACCCATCCAACTCATAACCGCGCGCGACGTTGCTTAACTTTGCTGATCGGTTGAGAACAGCTAAGTAAACTTCGCTATGAGCGCTTCAAAACTTGCTTACCTATTAACAGCCAAAGCTTTGGTTTCAGCCTGTAGTACCTTCAACCACTATACCATTTACAAAATAGATTATCGACAAAGACCTATTCAGCTTTACAGATTTAATAGAGGAAAAATTATAGTCATGCGAGGGATTCTTTTTTCCTCTCGTAGTAATGTAATCCGCAGAGCATGCGTTATTGCGAATCTAAAGAAAAAAAGACCTATCAGCTATAGAGATGGTCAAAGGCTAGCCAGAAATCATATTTAGAAATAATGATTCAAACCTATTTGAATAAAGATGTGTTTACCTTATTTTGATGCGCAGGCGGCGGCGCTGGAGTGACGGTGACGCCCGGGGGAACCACGCAGCCGCTGCCGGCCAACGCTGTGCCTGAACTCGGGTCCTGCAATTCAACAATGGTATATTATTCATTTATTTCTACCACGGACATGTGTCGTGAATTCGAATCAACGTTTCTTATTGTGGTTTGATCCCGTTCACATTGTCCCGGATACTCAATACGGCCCTTTCGTAATACCTATAAAATGGCCCTTTCACTAAAATATTCTGCAGTATTTCTTAAAATAAAACATACTTTCATTACACATTTTGTCATGTCATTTGATTACATGGACCAATGTGTTAATAGGTAATTTTGAACTATCATGGTACCGACTTGAACAAGTTATTTCACACTTTTAAGTGTGGAAGTTTGTTCCATTATTAGTTAAAACAAATGTTAGCTCAAAAGCATCAGTTGAAGATACGACATATGTAATTAATTCTTGTTATTAATTTACCTTTGCAGACGGAAGTCCAGTAACTTGCTGAGACTGGCGTATCTTCCGCAGAAGCACGAGGCGCGTCTCTTCAGCACGCAGCTTCTCTCTCAGGTCACGGAGCCGACGCTCGCGTTCCCATATCTCCGCGCTTGACAATTCCTGCCAAACAAGAACGAACTTTCATACTGGACGAACTTTGAGTTGGGCATTTTTATTGATAGGTGAAAATCTCAGGAAGGGAAAAGGTACTCACACACCCACAGTACTGCATTGGCTACAGTTTCAATTACAACGTAATATCAGGTCAACATTGTATGATTACTAGACTATAGGTACAAATTGGTAGCCGACTGCACTCAGCAGCAGCAGACGACATGTCGTCGCTTCATGTCGTCACGACATGTCGCTGCAGTCATGATTTCGAACCCGACTGCAGACGGCAACAGCAGATGGCAACCAGTTGATTTTGAGTGCTCCGTCAAACAAGATGTCTGACGTGTTCTAGAATAGTGATCGCATTTTTTTATATCTTTTATTATAAGAGGAAGAAGACCATGATGACTTGTTTTTATTATACTGAAAAAAGACGAAAAGCCACACGTCCTATATGCTTAAATGCAGAGCAAGTAAGGGAACTTATTCAATACTGATCAAAAACCATTTGAAAAGCGATATGAAAGTAATCCATTTTGAAAAGAAACACGCTAGACGTGTCGTTGGTCCGGCGTCAGCGGCACTACTGATCTGCGGTCGGACGACACTGCTGTCTGCCGCTCGACGACGCGTCAGTAGCTTCATGTCGCTAACTAACTTGTACGGAGGGAATTTCATAGAAATACGTAGAAACCAGTAGTGTCGCTGCGACACGTCGTTTGCTGCAGATTCATGTCGTCCGCTACCAACTTGTACCTTAACCGTAATATCATAACATACATGAGTCCAAAGATGAAACTAAACGATAATAACGAAAAAGCTCAATGATAATAATTCATCATTACACTACCAACCTGGTGGTCACACAATACCATTACATACATGAGAGGTCCAAAGACGAAAAATGTACTAATTCAAATAATGACCTGAACCTGAGGTTTATGCCCAATAGTTGTTCAATGATAATAATTCTCTGGTAGACATCATTACACTGCCGACCTGATGGTCACACAATACCATTACATACATGAGAGGTCCCAGGATGAAGCTTGAACTAAACCAAATAATGGACCGAACCTGAGGTTTATGCCCAATAGTTGTTCAATGATAATAATTCTCTGGTAGACATCATTACACTACCGACTAGACAATATCATATCATATGGAGTACAGGAGAGGGCCAAAAATGAAACTTGCTCTATACGATTGGCTATGATATGTTGATTACAGTGAAAATTCTAGAATGAGTTTAGTTGAGCTAAACGCCGGAATCGGGTTGAACTTTGTTCAATTTATGTTGGTAAAATACAAACCGATTTGATCTGTTTGAAGCGCTCGTAGCGAAGTTTACTTAGCTGTTCTCAACCGATCAGCAAAGTTAAGCAACGTCGCGCGCGGTCATGAGTTGGATGGGTGACCGCTAGTGACATTACTACTGAGCGTTTCCGTGCTTCGGAGGGCGCGTTAAACCGTCGGTCCCGGTTGTTATCTTAGGATGGCAGTCGTTATAGCATGGTGGTAGGGCAATTTGCGAATGCCCGCCTGGCTAGCTACCACCCTCAAGTAGAAAATCTGTCGCCTAGCAACTAACGGTGTGTTCCGGCAGCCGTCCTTGAGAGCCAGTACTTCTAGGTTAGCCTGAACAACATCTTCGACCACATCATCACTTACCATCAGGTGAGATAGTGGTCAAAGGCTAACCTAACAGGCATAAAAAAAAGACAATGCAGATACAGATCAGACAATATCATAACATACGAGTACATGAGAGGGCCTAGAATGAAACTTGCTCTATGTCATTGGCTCCAATATGTTGATTATAGTGAAAACTCTAGAATGAGTTTAGTTGAGCTAAACGTCAGAATTGGGTAGAACTTTGTTAAATTTATGCTGGTAAAATACAAACTGGAGTTCCAGAGTTTAGCCTGAACTGATCGCGTTCAGTTTCAATGGTGATATACTACTTAGTCACATACCCTGTGTTGGTGCAGAGGCGAAGGCAGCGGCGGTTCGTTCTCATCATCCTCTTCGTCATCTTCGCGAGGTTCTAGCGGCGAGTCGGGCGCGGCGCACCCACCGCTAGCCGTGATGGACACATTCACTGCGCCGCAGTTCAGTTTGCTGCTTACATCTGAGACAACGTTTACAATTACTTTAGGGACGACGTCACACATTGACGTACAATTAAGGTGAATTCAATAACAAATATATTTCTTTCACGCTGCCTTCACGACATAAGGCTGGATTTAGTGCTTTACCGACGAGACGGTGAGCGCTTACGCACGCGGAAAGGCTTTGGTATTTTCAACAAACATAGACATTACTAGCGAAAGATAATTTCAATGTAACGAAAAGCCTGAAATTATATTATCAGTTATCACGTTATGTTATTATACAAAAATGTACCTTATACCGTAGATTTAGAGTGCAATACCCAACAAAAAATTTGAGAATACAGTACATCGACAACGCAAAAATAGGAGTGCATTCCCTCGAACAATCTCAATTCTCCCAAACTAACAAGTACGTACTACGTAGGGGACGCGACATGCTTAAATGAAATCAAAAATGATAAAGTAGGCCTCTGGACTAATAATACATAAATAAAGGCTAATATTACATTAAAAAAACAGCCAAGTGCCAAAGCATCCGCATAGCAACAACCAGAATAAAAAGATTCTCCACATTTTAAAAAACACTTCGGTTCTTTATGTATTTGTTGTGTAAATACAGAGAGAGATACATATACAAAGCTTCAAAATTCATTAGGTCAAAATACCTAATAGTCAATACTGTACTTTTTGATTAGATTTTGCTTTTATTGTCTTTTTCCAAAAGATGAAATTGTCATACTCCCAAATATTGTTCACGGGATTTTGTTAGTAACAGACTTTTTACCACATTTTGACTAATTCGTCAACTGGCGAGCATGAAACTCGCGAGTGGGCGCTAGCTGGCCCTTTCCGATTTTACCTTTTTTTTGTTGTCAACTCGCGCGCACGTATTTTATAAATTATAGTCACATAAAAAAAAGTATTGAAACCAGTTAAGTATCGCCTAACCAGAACGAAAGGAAGAAAGACAATTATGTTTATTTGACATGATATGCGACACAAGTGGGACGTGGCCGATGGCCGTCTATTCCCGATGTCCCCGTACAGTCCCACCAAATTATCTGTTCAGGCGGCAAAAAAAAGAACTACAACAATTCCTTCAAATTGTGACAGTTTGTAGTTGATTTCCTTGACCAGTAGCGCCCTCGAAAACTGCACAGTTAAGTTGGTGGTACTATACGCTGCATGATTTCTCTTGACCTTTCTTTTAAGACGCTGCTATGATTTTGATGTTTATTTTTTTGTTTTATTTGCTTAATTTTAGACAAACCACATAACGGGTAACAAACCAAATTATTGAGTCATTGTGATATTGTTGATTTGTGATCTATAGGTATATATTGCGATATTACTTACCTACCTAGCATCACCTAGCATATCATGTCAAATAAACATATTTTCTGGATAGTCCTGTACTTATCTGGTTTTAATGCTTTGTAACGGACTTCGAAAAAAGGAGGAGGTTTTCATTTGACTGTATTTTTTTTTGTAGGTTACCTCATGTCACTTTACAAAGTTTACCGATTTTGATGTTATTTTTTTATATTCGAAAGCTTGTCATGTAATCCCATTTAAAATAATTAAAATTAAAGTGAGATCTGAGGATTAGTATTTGAGTTATCTCAAATAATGCATATTTTATGTATGCAGTCGGTTGTATTTTGTTAAAAACATATTTTGTTATTAATTTTCACTCTTTATGACTGCATATGTGCGCGCGAGTTGACGAAAAAAATAACATAAAATCAAAAGGTGCCATCTCGCGAGCACTACGAGTTTCACGCTCGCCAGTTGACCAATATGACCACATTTTTAGCACTCGATACAATATTATCTGGCGTTAATATGATACTTTTATAATCAATACATTTAGGCTTTACTTTGCCAAAAACCATATTAGATAATAACAAATATTCTACGAAACATTTAGAAATAACACTTAAAAAATATAAAAATATCTAGTGACAATTCTGCCTAATTTTCCTGCTACAACGTTACGTCATTTACGCCACGTAGCCAAACCGGAAGAATATTCGACGCGCCTCTCTTCTACACGAAGCATGATCAGAAAGAAGAAGAACACGATCGAGAAAATCGTCGTGCGCTGCTTGAAGGAATTGTTTTGAAATTTCGTGTAAGAACGGATTCCTTTAACTTTAATATTTTTATTTTGCTATAATAACACATGCTCTGCGGATTACATTCCTCCATCCTCATATGATGGTTAAAGAACGAGAGGAAAAATTAGAATTATGAGTCATTGTCGTGTTAGCTTAGTCATACCCCGGCTATAGGGGTGGATGACGGGAGTTTGAATCCCGCACATCATTATAATTTTTCCTCACGTAAATTTTTAATTTTGTAATGGTTTCCTTTATGTTTAACCTGCTTTATTTTTATTTTGAATAGATATGTAGTCTGAGTAATGCATTATTTCTACATTATAATACGAGTTTTTATTTTACGTTTTAACGAATTATATTCCATGCTGAGGACGCAGGCACTTCTATGTATACATACAATAAAATGCTACATATAAAAGGTATGTAAGGTTTCCAAAAAATACTCACCCTGATAATGTCAGCTGAATAAATTGGGTTATACCTACTATTATCTCTTAAACCTTACTATATTAGTTTTATTAAAATTGTATTTTTTACTGACTTCAAAAGAGAAGGAGGCACTCAGTTCTACTGTAAGTTTTTCATTGCTCCGCCAATTTATGTTTTTTTTTTTAAGATTGGATTTTGTTTGGTAGGTTATACTTATCTGCCCGCGGGGTGCCGGGCCAAAATCGGCTCGGTCACCGTCATCAGTAGACTAGACAGTGGTGAGTGGCGGCCGTAGCATAGTAAAACCAGAAAAGTATGTTGTCTCTTTGGAGGCTGTACCAAACGCGGCTTGTATGTGTGCGCGCCCGTACGTATGTGCAACTGCATGTACACTATAACAAAAATCTAGCCAGCCAGCTATGCGTCCTTGACAATGCGATTTCCGCTCCCCACTCATACTTAATATATATAATGGGTGCTCAAGTGAATTGCTTTGCATGGATCAGTAGTCGCACCTCCCATTGCATATGTCAATATGATCATTAATAGCGAATTAGCATATGTCAATATGATCATTAATATACAGATTTGGTAATTAACAGCTGCCATATTAATGTCTGACTGGTTGAGTTTCAGATACAGCACCATAAAGAATGCAAACTATCTTACCATTAAAAGGAGCAGGTGTTGATATAGAGGGCTTACGATGGGGAGGTGCTGCAGGCAGGAGCACTATGTCCGGGCTCTCCGCATAGCTGCGCTGTTCAGAACGGGGGCGGAGCACCCGCTTGCCACTGGCCCCCTGGAAAACATCATGTTTATATTCACCTGCCCATAAGTTCTGAAATACCTAATTACATGTGACAATCAAACTAAATTGTTTGACCCATATTTCATCTTAAGAGAGCTTGATTACTATTGGAAGAAAATGGTAATTTATCAAAGATAATTATTAACTTACAATATTTATTGAATCAAAGAAATTAATTAAGCTATTCATCCCTGAGGGTCGGCAGAGAATATATTCACAGAATAATAATGAAATTTCTATTGATTAGAATTTATACCAATCTTTATAGTTTCTAGTTTAACCCAACATTTGCTGGATTTCAAACAATGTATGATTGCAGTTATTATATAAAGGACATATTACTGGATTGATTTGATATTTTAGTTGTAAGTAATTTTATTGTGGTACTACCAAAGTCAATGGGTTAAAGGATTTCCTGTTGCTCTATCTTAGGATTAATATGAAAATCTGTTTTAAAGTTTAAATATTTAATAAAAAAAGTTTTATACTGATGATATTAACAAGCATTTTAATTTACAATGTCAGTACCTTGTGTACTTACTCTATCAATCTTCCACGGATAGGCATGTGAAAACAGAATGATTACATAAGAATATAAAGCAATAACAATACTATCAGTGACATGTGGTATACTGATAAGAAATAATTAGGCAACCAGTTGTTTGCATTGCACTCATTTTCTCATACTTTTTAGCCTAATGAAGAAATCACAGACACAAAACTACAATATATAAATATATTTGAAAATTTAGAACTAGGCATAGGAGGCATATTTTTTATGGCTATAAGAAAAATCACAGACACTTTAGATACTTTCACACATAATATGACCAAAAAAGTGATCTGACTGACTTCTTTCAATCCAAAAAAACTAAATCAAGGCAGTGATATTCACTAAGATTTCTTCCTTATCAGGAATCCTAACACCTAATGACCTAAAGAAGAATTATAAAGACTTTTTAGTGATGTATTGATGAATATGATATAATAAGATAAGAGACGAATTACTTAGCATACCATGGATTCACCATACGGGTGCCGGGTCCATAGCGTTGCAGAGGAAGAGGCCCCTCTAGCCTCTTCCTCTGCAACGCTATGGCCTGGGACTTGCAACCCAGGAGTAGGGTTAAGGGGCCCCTTTATGATATAACATTAAATGATTCTATGTGTATGAATAGACCTTTTAATTAAATGACAATTAATTAGTCTTCATAACAGCATTTCAGAAACCAAACTAATAATAATAATAGTAATCCCCAACTAGTCATTGTGACTAGTTGGGGATCTGAGCATTTCTATACCGATTTTTTACCAATTGATATCTTTCAAGGTCTTGATGTGATCTTCTTTGGTGGAAATAAACCAGATCGACAATACAAATTTGCAAAGAATAACCAAAGATTCAATTGTTTTAATTATGTATTGATCTGTAGCAGTTAAAAAATAGGGATAGTGTCTTTGCTAAAACTTTTCTCAAGTTAGGGATAGACCAATTTTATTTGTTACTTTACAGGTGAGTAAAAAAGTGTATTTAATTATGCGAACCGGGCTTATGAAATTTGTCTATATGCAATATAATTTGTGATAGCTAAATCAGAACATTTGATTATTGAGATCAGATCACATAACTCTTTGATCAGGTCTAGTATACCAGCTATGCTATTCAAAGAGACTGGTTCTTTTTAAAGAAGATAATTTGAATTTTTCTTTTAAATATTGATTTGTCTAAAATGTCTCAAGGTGTCTTTTGAAACATACAATACAATTTATCCTAGTACTAGGAAAATATAAAATAATAAAGTCATTACACTAATAATGAAGAGGTGTGTTGGTGACATATTAAGCTGATAACAAATATTTAAGTTCCCAGTTTCCTCATTTGTTCAAGGTGAACCTTGCAATATACAAATTGACTGCCAATTGGTTGAATAAGAAAGGTCCAAAGTGGGAAGTTGGACATCTTAGTGTTTGTACAGACACTAGCAAACAACATGAGCATTATGTGACATAGGAGGATGAGCGAAGTTAACACATGTAATTCATATTCATTGATAATTATATATTGGTTGGTGGAGGATTACGATTCAGATTCAAATGTGCAAATCCACAATAATAACCAATCAGTCATCTGCCACTTTCTGTGTTGTACTAACCCCCCATTTAACAACCAAATTAAATTTGCATGCAGTATTATTGTTATCCAATTTTGAGGTAAAAACATACAAAGCAAATATGTCAATATTTTATTCAATGCATTAAGCTATTAATTAATATAAAGCTTTATTAATTGTTTTAGTTTAGCATCATCCTGCTGTTTTTGACAACTGTTGGTGATTGAAACGGATCAATATCTTAATGTAAATGTTTAAGCAGTAGGTATGGTAGGTTTATGTTGGCAGCAAAAATTAACATTTAAATCTAGATTAAATAAATACATATTACTAATGATGCGCAGCATGCATAATATTGAAATAACACATTATTTTGTTGGGATATTTAACCAGAAATAACTATTTATAATTTCAATATAAATCACCACCACACACATGAGACTGAACTTTCCCCACAAGATAATTTTTTGCTCAAAATCTTTGCCAGACAAAAATATTTCCTCTATTGGCTTTCCAATTTACATATATGTATGTCAAATTAAGTTTTTTAAAGTTGCCTAATGTAAATAAACAGAAGGAGAAAAACCTTCTAAGAAATATTTAATACAGGTTTACTAATTATAATATTACTTAGAACTTGTATATAGAATTCAGCTTTCTAAATTTATTCAGACAAAATACTTACATGTGGTGGAGGCTGGGCAGGGGTTATGGTCAATCCACTGGCTGTTAGGGCCCTGAGTTCACTCAGCTCAGGGGGCAATGACCTAAATGATATAATAAATAACAATTAAGCATAGACCACCTCCAAACAAACATGATATATGTGACAATTACATATTCTAATAATTACCTCACGCTAAGGTCAACTGCAGAATCGTCGACATCCATTGTTCGCTGTAATTAGGTACATGTAAAGAATTAGACAGCACAATACCATTATTAGATAAACGCATTCCTAAAAATCGATATACATGAAATTAATACTTCAGATATTGGTTCTCAAGAATGATTACGAAACCGGCTTATTATGTTTTATAGGAATGATGCTCACAAACAGTATAGATACGTAAGAAGATCGATTTTTATAATGAACACGCAAGCATCAAGTGATTATTTTTGCTACACCACAAACCAAACTAGACAAAAATTATGGTCCTTGAGACAACAATATAAATGATGAGATTCATCAATTACCTTTTTTTAATTTTATCTACAACCACAAGTTATTTACAAACTTATCAACACATGTATGCCTGATAAATATTACGAAATCAACAAACAATACCGACATTTCTCAACAGTCGCCATTTTATTTTATTTATATATTTATTTTCAGGATCAGTGTTGCCAGGTCCGCAAGTTAAAAATTATACGATATTTAATGCAAAATTATCGTGTTTTTATCGCAAGTCCAAATTTACTTTATAAGGGTACGTACCATTTGAGTGAGATTCGCTAAAAACGCTAAAAACGATCACACTCCCAAAAAGTTTTCCACATGGGTCTTGGCGTTATTTTCGCCTTAAACGCTACATCTAATGTCAAAAGTGACAGAAGTGGCAAATTTTAGTGGCATTCTTAGCGTTCTTATCCAAAAATGGAACGGGGATGACAGTTACAAACGATCACTTGATCATAACCACAGACGCAGAATGTGATCAAAATTATCGAAATTTACGTTCTTAGCGACTACCCTACCTACTGGAACATACCCTAAGTTACTCAACCGAGTCTAAGGGTATGTTCCATTTGTCGCTAAGAACGTAAATTTCGATAATTTTGATCACATTCTGCGTCCGTGGTTGTGATCACGTGATCGTTTGTAACTGTCATCCCCGTTCCATTTTTGGATAAGAACGCTAAGAATGCCACTAAAATTTGCCACTTCTGTCAATTTTGACATTAGATGTAGCGTTTAAGGCGAAAATAACGCCAAGACCCATGTGGAAAACTTTTTGGGAGTGTGATCGTTTTTAGCGTTTTTAGCGAATCTCACGCAAATGGTACGCACCCTAAAAAGACAATAGATTATACGGCAAAAATTTGGGGTGTGTAACTTTAACAGATATCTTTATTTTTTTTAAGTGGTTTCTAGATCTTGATAGAAGTATTACTTATCATATTAGGCAAAATTTTAAAGTTGGGCGCCCACCTAATTTTCAGAAAACTACACGAGGGTGGTTTCTGTTGTTCTACAAATTATATCTTAAGTATAGGTATAAAAAAAGTAATTAATATTTTTTTATTGAATATGCATCTTATTTTAATGTTAATCAAAAAGTAATTTCTTCCTCAGAATCAGAACATTGATTGAATTTCTGCGAATGAGGCATGTACCTAGGCGCGGGCTCTGTTTTTTTTTCAGGACCGTAAATTCCTTATTTGTTCATACACTCAATCATGCTCGGTTTTGTATAAAATCAATTCAGCGGCTTTTTGCGCTACCACTATACCAGCTTTCTAAGCCCTGATCAGCCAAATAGTTGTTTTAAGTTGTTTTAAAGCCAACACCTGGCTTTTTTATAACTTAATTAAGTATTTTGGAAAAAACAATTCACATTCCACGTTCGTCTGGATTCTGGACTGCCATATATTATAGAAAATTATTAAAATAAGTTGCGTTCCGTTACAGATAAATGTATACAACACAAAAATATCGTGTTTTTCAAAAAAATCCAGCCGGTAGTGAATGTTTCTGCCACCTCTTCCGCCGTGATGCCAACCATAGGCCATACTTCTGGCCATCGGGTAAACCTGTCCACAGCCGTTAGACAATACTGGAACCCTTTGCTCGAAGGAATTGGGCCAATGATGTCTACGTGGACGTGACGAAAACGGTTGGTCGGGGAAGTGAATTTACCCACGGGCGTTACAGTGTGTCTTGAAACCTTGCTACGTTGACATGGAAGGCATTTGCGAGCCCATTGCCGACAATCCTTGTCCATAGAAGGCCACACAAAACGGTCAGCCACCAAACGCGCGGAAGCCCGTGCGCCAGGGTGGCTGAGGTTGTGGATTTTATTGAAAAAACCACGTTGGAAGGAAGGTGTCAGAAATGGTCGCGGCTTTCCGTTTGACGTGTCGCAAATGACAGAAATGTGCAAACCAGGAATATACACTTATTCCAGTTTAAGAGAATAATTACTGCTTGCAGTTTTAAGTTCCTCGTCTGTGGCTTGTTCCTTTGACAACGCTTCGAAACTCTCCTCAAAAGTTATTGCTTCAATCCTTGACATCGCGTCAGCAACCACGTCTCCTTTCACGTGTACAACGTCAGTTGTAAATTGGGAGATAAGGAACAACTGGTTGAGCTGCACGGGAGGAAGCTTATCGCGTCGCTGGGTGAATGCGTAGATGAGTGGCTTGTGGTCCGTATAAATTGTTGCATGCTGGACCTCGAGCAGATGGCGAAAGTGTTGTACACTTTCGTACACGCCGAGGAGTTCGCGATAATACGCCGGCCACTGGGCTTGTTTATCCGTCAGCTTTTTACTGAAGAACGCTAAAGGTTGCCACTGGTTGTCAACTTTCTGCTGAAGACAAGATCCGACATGTACTGAAGAGGCGTCCGTGAAGAGTCCCAACTCCGAATTGCTAACAGGGTGAGCAAGAAGTGTGGCACTGGCAAGGCTGTCCTTGCACTTCTCGAACGCAAGTTCAATTTCAGGCGTCCATGGAACTGGCTTCGCACCCTTGAGTTTGGAAGATGCTAATATATTGTTAAGAGGCGCTTGTAGTTCTGCTGCGTGAGGGAGGAATCGGCGATAAAAGTTAGTCATGCCTAGAATCCGGCGAAGACCTTGCACGGTTTTCGGCAAGGGGTAACTCCGCAGGGCTTCGATTCTCTCCGTAGGAGGGCGTGTACCGTCTTTGTTGATACGGTAGCCTAAGAAAGTCACCTCGTCAGCACCTAAGAAACATTTAGATGCATTGATTAAAACACCGTAGTCAGTCAGGCGCTGGAACAAGGTGCGTAGGTGTTCACAGTGCTCCTTTTCCGTACGTGAGAACACCAGGAAGTCATCTACATACGGATAGCAAAATTTCAGGCCCCTCACGAATTCGTCAATGAAACGCTGGAACGTTTGCCCTGCGTTACGAAGGCCAAAAGTCATAAAAAAGAACTCGTAGAGACCAAATGGCGTGGTAATCGCGGTCTTGCAGATATCAGCCTTATGGACCCGTACCCATTGATTTAAATACATAGATTAGTAGTTACCGCGCCAAAGCGTTGCCACCGCACATATGGCCACAGCCATATGCGCAACTAACATCAATTTAGTGCTCAGTGTAACGCCAACGGAGTTGAACCCAGCGACACGCGACAAAAAAGATCTTCAAAATGGGTAAATGCGTAGTGAAAGAGTGCGATTCAAGGTCACAAAAACATTATAAATCAAGCGGAATTACTTTCCACACACAAGTTTATTGTTTATGCATTCATATTAGCTTAAATAACGCAAAAACTAAAATTACACAGAGAGTATTGTTATTTAGGTTCAACGATGTTTTAGTGCTACCACTAAAACATCGTTTTGGTTTTCCCACATTTATGGGAGAATTTCAAATGTATGGAATAAGTTCCTTTGTTTCTTCTGATTTTAAATACTTTTGCACTAATATAATAAAGATATACATGGTTTAATATCCCACAAAAAATAAACCGACAGAATGACCGAACAACGCTCAATCTAAATAGCTGGTTCCAGAAATATGACATTTTGCATGGAGGTTCCTTATGTAACTAAGGATAGCGCTTAATGTTTTCGCAAAGTAATTTTTATAGCTGACATAAGGCTGATAATCAGGTTTAAATTTCAAAGGGCTGGCACATACTAGAGCACAAACGAGCTCAATTAAATAGCATATATTATATAGCATAAATTTTGTTTTCTCTGACGTTCTATCAGCCGCGGTTCGTTTGTTAGCGACGCATTTTAGTATTAAATGTTTGGCAGACTGATAGATGCCAATTGATTCGGCTCGAAATTCACAACACGGTTTAAGCCGTGGGTGCAGTCTACGGGATCGAGACAAACTAGGACCAAAAAACAATCGTAAGATCGAAAGATAAAGGAGGATTATGTTACCCATCAGAACATGTGTATGAAATATATATGAATTGTGAAAGCGTTGTAAGACATGCCGTAAAACTTTCCGACACAACTTTCCCAGTCTTTGTCTCCTAAATTTGGTCTCATGATATTCCTTGACCCTTCAAGGAAACAAGATGTTAAAGGAATTCGCAATACATCCAAGGGATCACATATCATCAATAATAGTTGATCATTGCATTGATGCACCCCTTTTATTAATAAAAGCCATTATTTATAAATATTTAAAAATAAGATTTTATCTCGAAAGCAAATTGAGTGAATAATTACTCAAACCTACAAAAAGGAGTCGAAAAGGCAGTTGTATACGAAACTGATGCTTCATAGCGGGGTTTTTTTTTATTATTTTTTTTATGCCTTATAGGTTAGCCTTTGACCACTATCTCACCTTATGGTAAGTGATGATGTGGTCGAAGATATTGTTCAGGCTAACCTAGAAGTACTGGTTCTCAAGGACAACTGCCGGAACACACCGTTAAGTGCTTGGCGACAGATTTTCTACTTGAGGGTGGTAGCTAGCCAGGCGGGCATTCGTAAAATGCCCTACCACCATGCTATAAGGACTGCCATCCTAAGACAATAATCGGGACCGACGGCTTAACGTGCCCTCCGAAGCACGGAAACGCTCAGTAGTAATGTCACTAGCGGTCACCCATCCAACTCATGGCCGCGGGCGACCTTTGCTGATCGGTTGAGAACAGCTAAGTAAACTTCGCTACGAGCGCTTCAAAACTTCAAAGCACTTCTTGATTTACTTTTGGTATAGCAGCAATAAAAATATTGATTCAGAAAATGTCTTAATTATTTTATTAAACATCGTTACTTTTATTCATACAATAAAAAATATATAACTAAAATAGTTTGAATGTATTTATTTTATTACAAAGTGACATTAATAAAAAATGGTTTTTATTTATTAATAAAAAATGGTTAACTTGTTGGGTAAAATTTCATACGGTAGGCAACACAAACCTGCCATTGCATGTTTATGTCGCGATCTTTGTCTGGTCTTAGCGACACGGTATTGTTCTTGAACTTGAGTAAGCGAGACAAATATATGTTTCCTTTAAATGTTTAGTTGTTTCAAAGCTACGTAGTCACGGTTAAGTAGTGGTTATACTTTTTTTGACGCGTGATAATGAAGTTTGCTTCTCTTTTTGTTTATCTCAATGCCCGTACCTGTTGGTACGCCTTCACTAAATCAATTTTACTGAAGACGGTAGCCCCAGCAATGTTGTGGGAAAAGTCCGCGATATGCCTGACGGGGTACCGGTCTGGAACGGTCCTAGCGTTCAGAGCCCGGTAATCTCCACAAGGCCTCCAACCCTCCTCTCCTTTTTTCGCCATGTGAAGTGGAGAGGCCCAAGGGCTGTCCGAAGGTCTGGCAGTACCACATTTGACCATATCGTCAAATTCTTTCTTGGCGGTGGTCAGCTTCTGCGGAGCGAGACGGCGTGGACGGCAGGAAATTGGCGGGCCATCGGTTGTTACGATATGATGAACCGTCGTATGTTTCACTTGCCGTGGAAGGCCTGGGGGTCGCGTCAAGTCAGGAAATTCCAGGAGAAACCTAGAATAAGGTGATGTGCTTTCGACAGTCACTGATTTTACGCTGATATGGTTTACATGGGCCACTGATGCTGGAGTGATGAGTTTGGTGTTTCCATCTATCAGGCGTTTGTGGCGTAAGTCGGGCAATAAGTTGTAAAAACTTAAGAAGTCCGATCCTATAATAGGTGTTTCGACATTAGCGATGGTAAAATTCCAGTGGAAATCCCGGCGCAGACCCAAGTTAAGGTGCAGCGAAATGCTGCCATATGTTTGAATAGTGCTGCCGTTCGCTGCAGATAGTTGGTATCCGGAAGTTGTAGTGGCACGACCCTTGGTTAGCTTTTGTGGATAACAACAAAGGTCACTGCCTGTATCTATCAAAAACCGGCGTCCTGTCGTCTTATCTGACACAAATAAACGGCGGCTACTCGTTACATCGGAGCGATCAGTCGCCGCGTCTACTGATCGCCTTTGCTGTTTTGGGGTTGCAAGATATTGCAATCCGTAGTGGTTACTGCTACGGTGGAGGCGAGTTGTGACGTAACCGGCTTGTCCCGTGTCACGTTTTGATGACGCGGTGTGTGTTACTCGGTGGGCGGCGGGCGGCGTGTGCTTGAAACTAATACGATCACGTGATGTTTATGTTTCGGATATCACCACGCACTTTCAGGGATGCCGGTAGGTAGGTAAATGCCAATGTTCACGTTGCGACGTTTGTGTAGATTTTGATTGTAATAGATATTTCACTGCACTAGTCCACTGTTTTTGACGAACGGATAGCTTTTCGTTCGCGTGTTGTATGTCGGAAAAGGTCACCAATAAGGCGTAAGTTATGGTGCTGGATGCCTTGCGTGTAGGTACCTATGTAGTGACCGGGAATGAAACACTGAGTCTATTTTTACGAAGCTGTATTCTGAATCACAACACAGTTTATGGTGATATGGTAGGTACACACAATGTCCGATGCTACGCTCTTAATATTTAATAATGTATGCAAGAAGGAATACAGTGGTGCGTGCGCGTGAGAGGATGGCGTGCGGGAACGCACCCCTGCACGCTTTCGGCCAAGACAAATTTTGGTCTAAGCGCGGATATACGCCGTTATAGCAATCCAATCGAGCTTAATTTGATCCTGGCAAGATTTGATCATACCCGTTCCGGGCGACCTGTCAGAGCTAATTTTGCTCTACTTGGCCAATATTTTACTACCTTTTGAATCGGCCAAATCTTGGCTAGCTGTCAAATGTGACAGATTGTACAATAAATAATAAATTGTGTACAAGCTAAGCCAAGGATTAATGATTTCTATACTGTCTTTGCTTAATTACGTAATGGGGCTCATTCTAAAACATACAGAAAATATTTGATCACTTAAGAACATCGCTGTCAATTTCATATTGTGACAATAGCGCCAAAAGGTCGTTCCAGGTACCTTGGATCAAATCTAGCTCGACCAATATTTGGCCCGGCCTTACTGGAACGCACCCCGGGAACGCACCCTAGAGGGGCGTTCGTTTTGGCTCGATTGCGTTTGTAGCAGTTTCAAAAGTGGCATTAGTGTTTTAGCGTTCGGATAGAAGCTTTTGCTATTTTTGACCACCAATTACTGCATGCTATCCGAACGGCTTAAAACATACTTTGACAACCGACAATATTTTAACAATTTTGCACAGTACGAAACATGGAATCAATCTCTAAAATTAACAAAACAAGTAGGTACCTACTATATAATATAGTATTTATATTATATATTTATCTATATATATAAAAGAAAGTCGTGTTAGTTACTCCACTTATAACTCAAGATCGGCTGAACCGATTTAGCTGAAAATTGGCAGGGAGGTAGTTTAGAGCCAGGAGAAGGACATAGGATACTTTTTATCCCGTTTAAAGAAATGCAATTTTTTAAGGAAATGCAGCTAATATTGGTCGATTAACTATTCTGCCGGCGACATATATTGGTAGTCCACGTCATATGCATGAATATGCACAAGATGCAATGACATATGTTCGTCATTACGGTCGGCCCGATCTCTTTATTACTTTTACCTGTAATCCAAAATGGATAGAAATTACTCAATTGCTGCTTCCCGGACAAACATCAAGTGATAGACACGACATCACAGCACGTATATTCAGGCAAAAAATTCGGTCCCTGATGAACTTTATTGTTAAACAATGCGTCTTTGGAGATACTCGATGCTGGATGTATTCAATCGAATGGCAAAAGCGAGGCCTGCCGCACGCACACATTCTTATTTGGTTAGTGGAAAGAATTCAGCCTGACCAAATAGATGATATCATATGTGCCGAGATTCCTGATTATGAAGTCGATCCAGACCTACATGATGTTGTTACTACTAATATGATTCATGGACCGTGTGGTGCCATCAATCCCCAATCACGTTGCATGGTCGATGGAAAGTGCTCTAAACGATATCCACGGAAATTAACGGCGGAGACTGTCACTGGCAATGATGGTTATCCGCTATATCGGCGTCGATCACCAGATGACAACGGTCGAACTGTCACAACGAAAGTGAAAAGAATGGATTTCGTTGTCGACAACAGTTGGATTGTTCCATATTCGCCACTTATTTCTAAATCGTTCAAGACACATTGCAACGTTGAATACTGCAATTCAGTTAAGTCCATAAAATATATTTGCAAATATGTCACGAAAGGCAGTGATATGGCGGTTTTTGGATTACAATCCTCGAATACCAACGATAAAATTTCACGCTATCAAGTTGGTCGTTATGTGAACTGTAATGAAGCGATTTGGCGTATATTCGCATTTCCCATTCACGAACGTCATCCTACTGTTACGCATTTGGCGGTGCATCTGGAGAATGGTCAACAAGTATATTTCACGGCTTCGAATGCTACGCAACGTGCTGAAACACCTCCAGCAACTACATTGACCAGTTTTTTTGCAATCTGCCAAAGCGATCAGTTTGCACGAACTTTGCTTTACTCGGAGATGCCACGTTATTATACTTGGAATGCTTCATAGAAGAATTTTTAAAGATGGAAGCAAGGCGATGCGGTTCCTGGGTATCCAGATGTGCGTTCTACTGATGCTCTTGGTCGTATGTATACAGTTCATCCAAAGAATAATGAATGTTTCTATTTGCGGTTGTTGCTGGTAAATGTGCGTGGGCCAACGTCATTTGAGTCACTACAAACTGTTAATGGTGTAATATTCCCAACATATCGTGCTGCATGTGAAGAATTAAAGTTATTAGAAAAAGATAGTTATTGGGATACGACAATCGCTGAAGCCATTATCTCTGCATCTCCAAGTCAGATACGCACATTATTCGCTATCATAATTTCGACATGTTTTCCATCAAACCCATGTAACCTGTGGCACAAATACAAGGATAATATATCAGAAGATATTTTACATCAAATTCGTGTCAGTTCCAGAAATCACAATATTGAGATGAATGAGGAGATACATAATCGTGCTTTACTCTTGATCGAAGATATGTGTTACCTCATGTGCGGTAATTTATTAATCAGGTTAGGAATGCCAGCACCATATCGTGAAATCAATGACGCATTTAATCGAGAATTGGAACGGGAACGTGAATATGATCACCAGGAATTCGATTTAGTAGTTCAAACGAAAGTACCCCTGTTGAATTACCAACAAAAGGAAGTTTATGATACTTTAATGAAGGCAATCGATGATGAAAATGGTGGTTTATATTTCCTAGATGCCCCTGGTAGAACTGGCAAGACATTCCTCATGTCATTAGTTTTAGCAACTGTTCGGGCGAGATCTAACATAGCGGTTGCAGTTGCTTCTTCTGGAATAGCAGCCACATTGTTAGAAGGATGCCATACGGCTCATTCAGCATTCAAATTACCGTTAAATCTTCAAACTATTGAAGAACCAACGTGTAATATTGCAAAACACTCAGCAATGGGCAAAGTTTTAGCGGTATCGAAAATCATCATCTGGGACGAATGCACAATGGCGCATAAACGTGCATTAGAAGCACTTAACCGAACATTAAAAGATTTACGCAATGACTCGAGATGTTTTGGAGGAGCAATGATTTTACTGTCTGGCGATTTCCGCCAAATACTGCCAGTAATTCCAAGATCTACGGCTGCCGACGAAATAAACGCTTGCCTCATATCGTCAAATCTATGGCGCTATGTGAAGAAACTGCAACTGACAACAAACATGAGAGTTACATTGCTTAATGATACATCTGCTGAAGATTTCTCGGAGCAATTGCTGACTATGGGTAATGGTCAAGTACCTTTCGATGAATCGAGCGGATTAATATCATTTCCAAATAATTTCTGTAATTTTGTCTCATCAAAAGATGATTTTATCAACAATGTATTTCCAGAAATTATTTCTAACTACAAAAATAATGAATGGTTGAGTGAGCGAGCAATTTTAGCAGCTAAGAATAAAGATGTAGATGACCTAAACTACATAATTCAAAATAAGATCATTGGAACAATGCATTCATTCAAATCTATTGACTGCGTCACAAATGAAGATGAAGCCACCAACTATCCAATTGAATTTTTAAACTCTTTGGACGTGCCTGGCTTACCACCGCACAATTTACGCCTAAAGGTTGGCTCCGTAGTAATCATGCTTCGAAACATAAACCAACCAAAACTGTGCAACGGTACGCGTTTGGTGGTTAGAAAATTAATGAACAATGTAATTTACGCTACGATAATGATAGGAAAATTCAAAGGTGAGGAAGTTCTCATTCCGAGGATACCGATGATCCCAACCGATATTCCGTTTGAATTTAAAAGACTTCAATTTCCGATACGTCTTGCATTTGCCATGACCATCAACAAATCACAAGGCCAATCCTTAAAAGTTTGTGGTTTAAATCTAGAACATTCATGTTTTTCCCATGGTCAATTATACGTGGCATGTTCACGGGTCGGAAGACCATCTGCGTTGTTTGTTTTTGCGCCTGATAATAAAACAAAAAATGTCGTGTATCACAAGGTACTTAAATGAAGAGCAACCTATGTACTAAAATACAGAAATAATTATGAATGATTAATGTAGGTATTTAATTTTTTTTGTATTTTTTAATTAAAAAAAAACTGCTTATTTATTGCCTTTAAGGCGGAACAAAGTTCGCCGGGTCAGCTAGTATATAATATAAATACTATATAAAAAACTTGTGAATTCTTCAATCGCGCCAAATACAACTGTCAAAACAGCAGTTGTCAAAAAACGATCACAACGATCCCACGGTAAGACATGGGTCAAAAATATCACTTTTCTCTGTCATTTGTAGCGTTTTCAAAGCTATCCGAACGGTGAGCGAAAACGATATTTTTGCTCACGTAGTCCCAAAACGAACGGCCCGTGTGATCATTTTTAGCGTTTGTGAGTGTTATTTTTGGCACCGATAGGCTATCCGAACGCCCTATAGGTTGGAATTGTTCATGTGACCATGGGTGCGTTCCAGTAAGGCTGGGCCAAATATTGGTCGAGCTAGATTTCATCCAAGGTACCTGGAACGACCTTTTGGCGCTATTGTCACAATATGAAATTGACAGCGATGTTCTTAAGTGATCAAATATTTTCTGTATGTTTTAGAATGAGCCCCATTACGTAATTAAGCAAAGACAGCATAGAAATCACTAATCCTTGGCTAAGCTTGTACACAATTTATTATTTATTGTACAATCTGTCACATTTGACAGCTAGCCAAGATTTGGCCGATTCAAAAGGTAGAAAAATTTTGGCCAAGTAGAGCAAAATTAGCTCTGACAGGTCGCCCGGAACGGGTATAATCAAATCTTGCCAGGATCAAATTAAGCTCGATTGGAGTGCTGGAACGGCGTATATCCGCGCTTAGACCAAAATTTGTCTTGGCCGAAGGCGTGCGGGAACGCACCCCATGTATATGTAGCAAGACCATACACATTACACCGCTGCTGTAGGAAAAAAAAAAACAAAGTAGGGTTATGTTATTGTTGTTTATTTATATGTTATTCCTTAATCTCTGCAATATTTAATTAAAATAGGTAGGTAAGGAAGACTAGAAAAACCTTACGACATGCCAGGTCCAGAACTCTTATCAAGTCAAGGCCTACGCTTGGACGGGCGGAGGCCTAATGAGCTTCGCCGCATACGTTGTAAACTTGGTGTTTTTACACAACCCGATGGTAGTGCCTATTTGGAGCAAGGAAACACGAAAGTTTTGGCTGCAGTGTACGGTCCTCATCAGGTGAGAAATTATACAACCTTTTAAAAACGACATGCTTGTCTTGATTTTCGTATGACTGTTCTTTGACGTCTGTCTTGCTTCTTGTTTCGTCAACCCATCGGGTTTGGGTGAGGTTTTGAGCTGCTGCTCATGACCTCTGCAGGACCTCATGGGGCCACTACCCCACGGTTTCTCAGCACTGCGCAGGCTTCACATGACTAAGGCCGCTCTGCGCAGTGTATGTCTGCACCTATCTGGTGCTTTAACTGTGTTTTCTTATTGTTGTTGCATAATGTAAGATTGCTCTTATGCAGAAATGGCCCCCTCTTCACCCGGTACTAGAATTTCCTTGGGTTGGGGGCGCCATTTGACTCTTGATTCGGGCGGTCTCGACGTCTGTCAAATCGAGGGATCAGAGGGATTTTGGGACTTTGGTTTAGATTACAAAACATCGATTAAACGGGGGTGGGGGCGGGTGCGGGAGGACGGGTAGACCCCCCTGTGAAAGGGAAGATGCGATTTCCCTCCTCTCGGAGATATGATTTTTTTAAATTTATATCCTCACTATTGTCAGTCATCGATTTTACGGGGGAGGGGCGGTGCGGGGAAGGGTAGACCCCCTGTGAAGGGGAAGTTGCGACCCCGACCCTCCCCCCTTTCCAGATATAATATTTTTTAATTACTTATCTCACTTATCATAAATATGTTACTGTTTCATTATTAAATTTGACTCCTTTATGGGCTCTTGCCAGAACTCTCGCTTTATCGCCCCTGAGTGTCGCTTCACCCACTCAACCTTCGTTCCGCTACGGAACTCGCTGGCTCTTTTCGCTCACCACTTCGCCCCACAAGACCAGGTGGAATTGGTGTCAGATCTGTGACTCACTTTGAACCTAACCCAATCCACTACACTAATAACATAGGTTTTAATAATTAGAAGTACATTATCTACCTGTTAAACCCTACGACATACTGAGATTACATAAAGGCGCAGGAGTGTAAGAATTCAGACAGCAAAGTAATGATGAAATATTATGTTTTGTGGGGGTAATTTTGGAGACCTGACTGCAGCTAAGGATTTACCTTTCATTAGAATTTACTGTAATCACAAGCATCATAATAATGAAGAAGGCGGCCCCATAAAACCAGTCTACATATTTTACAATAATATGTTCCTGTGTCACAATCATATCACGATCTCATTGAAACTATTTGAAACAAATTTAATTAATTTTCATTCATTTCAATTCAGATATCATTTAATAAATAGTTTTTCCGTACTTCAGAAGGCACGTCAAGCCGTCAGTCCCGGTTGTTATCTTAGGATTGGAGCCGTTATAGCATGGTGGTAGGGCATTATGCGAATGCCAGCCTGGTTAGCTACCACTCTCAAGTAGAAAATCTGTCGCCAAGCACCTAACTGTACGTTCCGGCACCTGTCCTTGAGAGCCAGTAATTCTAAGTTGCCTGAACATCATCTTCGACCACATCATCACTTATCATCAGGTGAGATAGTGGTAAGGCTAACCTATCAAGCATAAAAAAAAAGATTTCTAAATATAATTACAAGCACTATCGCGTGCTAAGCGAAATATATTTAACAAATTATTGGAGTACAAAATTTTATGCCCAAGGCGGCATTGAACCCGCGTCCTCCGATATAATTTGTTAAATAAAAAAAAGATATCTCTTTGATTTACACATCATCTTAAATATACAAGAACTCTAATATTGTCTTTCAAAATAATCCCTAAAGGGTACAAAGTAAGCTTTGCTTGGTTTTAAGAATCTCTAGGGTATATTAAACGGCTGCCCTCTTACTATAGTGATCCCTGTATTTTATATCCAATGCTGTTCGTCACTTGAGACGAAATATGCGCCCATCAATTTGAGACTTAGTTGTAAAGTCTCCAAATCATTATGACAATTCATAATTATTTACTGGCTCTCAAGAACTGCATCTCTGTACACACTTTTAGGTGTTTGGCGACAGATTTTCTATTTGAGGGTAGGATAAGAGACCATTCACAAAATGTCCTTACACCATGCTCAAGCCGGCGCAGCGGTAAGGATTGAACCATGTTACTATTACCGCTCGTCTATCACTGCTTCAAAAGCTGTGAAGCTAAGTACAAAATGTTAGAAACGTCAATTTCGTTATATGTATGTAAAAAAAACTGTATATACTGTTTTTTAATATTGTTAGGTTTGCAATAACGCCTGCTATGCGGATTACATTACAAAATCACAAATATACGATAGGTTTTTTTTTTATTAATTATCCCGCATATGACTTAAATTTTTCCTATCATATATTTGTGATTTTGTAATATATATACTGTGTTTGTAGGCATCAAAATCCAAAATGTCAAACGAGGGAGTCGTGGTGAACTGCCAGTACAGTATGGCAACATTTTCAACAGGTGAGTTATTTTCAAAAGGCCAGGTTAATATGCTTTTTACCCAGTTTACCCAGAATAGTAATTATATTGAGGATGTCAAACCGTCTCATACCATACAAGTTTTTTGAAGCAAAAATGACCGAGCGGTAATAGCTATGGACTGCCGTGCCGCAGGTCCATAGTTCGATCCCCACTGCCGGTAAGGGCTTCACCGCATGGTGGAAGAGCATTTTGCGAATGCTCGTCTGGCTAGCGACTACCTTCAATTAGAAAATCTGTCTCAGAAGCAACTATAAGTGTGTTCCGGAAGCAGTCCTTGACAGCTAGTAAAATTACGAGACACGAGACTTAACAACTGTATGTCTCAGGGTGACAGCCGCAGTGCAATTCGTTACTTGTGACGAAATGTATCTGTTATAGGCAGAGGTTATGATGAGGTCCGTTTAACATCAGCCATAAAAAACACAGTTTTAGACTCCACCATATTTTTTTCGATTTTGGTTCGAATAAGTTCTAATTATTTGAGATTCATTGAAACAGATGGTTAGGAATTTATAGTTCATGCTCGTGGGTGTGTTTGAAATTTGCGCGGTTCAAAAGGACAAATCAGAAGTAAATAATATTACCAGTAGATGCCTTCAATTCTCAGGTGAAAGAAAGAACCGACCCCGCGGCGACCGCAAGTCCACGGAGATGTCGCTACACTTGAGGCAGGCCCTCACAGCAGCCATCAAGACAGAGCTGTACCCTCGCTCACAGATTGATATCTACGTCGAAGTATTGCAGGTATTTTTTTATAAAAAGCTTTTTCTTACCTTATCCCATATTGATCTATTACTTAGTACTCTTCAAGTATTCTGTTACTAGAGGCATAATAAAGCTTCTTCTAGTATACTCATTCCCTTGTGAATTATTTACATCTATCATAAAATCATCATCTATCTCATAAACACTATTTTCATTATATACGCTTATTTGACCGCCTAATATTCAGATCATATCCTCTTGGTACCGTATCCTTTTCAACACATTCAATTCATGTGTAAATAAGAATATTGTAGAGATCATTAAGTCTAAAGATGCCTGGCTTTCAATGTCTTTACCCATACACTAAGTACATGCAATCTTGTCAATATCATTGGTTCAGTAATCGCGGTGTCTGTTCGGCGTGCGCGGACGAGTCCTGAGTTCACATTAAAGTCGCCGCACGTTGGTATACACACTTTTAAATAATCACGTTAAGTGGAAGGGCATTGCCCGTGGGGTGCCGGGTTACAGTGTCACCCTCCCATCTACCCGCGGGTGTCGTAAGAGGCGACTAAGTATAACAAACCAGAAGGTGGGCAGCAGCGCTTTCTGAGGAACATTATATGATAACTCACACTGCGATCCCCAAGACGCCTGCCAAACGTAGGGATTATGGCAACCCCCCACCCCCATAATGGGGTCTGTGTTCAGTAGTGACAATCCGGCTGACACAGTACAGTACAGTAAGTGGAAGGACGAGCATTTTTATACTGATAAAAATCATTATACAGTATTGACATAAAATTAGTGTAGGTTTTAAACATATTACCCTGCATGATTACTAGTAAATATAATTTGACCAGTTTGCTGCCGAATTAATTTGTTCTCTATTATCATTCTACTACACGGGCAGAACGTAGACCGAGAGGATGAGAACTTAAAACATCTTCAAAATGTGGGTAAATTACTACGACACAGTCCCGTTCTCAAGAGTCCGGATTGCCGCTTTCCTTGCAGTTTCTTGTCAGTAAATCCCAATATAACACTCTTGAAAGACGGGAGAATCTAAAGAGATACCTAATTCTGAAGCAGTGATGGCTCAGTGGCATTGGCTATGGACTGCCGAGCAGCAGGTCCATGGTTCGAATCCTGCCTAGAGCTTGAGCTTCACCGCATGGTGGAAGGGCATTTTGCGAATGCCCGCCTGGCTAGCGACCACCCTCAACTAGAAAGTCTGTCGCCAAGCACCGAAAGGTGTGTTCCGGCAGTAGTCCTTGAGAGCCAGTGAAATTACAGGCACAATGAGACTTAAAAACTATGTCTCAATGTGACGGGCGCAGTGCAATTCGTGAGTTGTCATGAATTGCAACTGTTATAGGCAGAGGTTAGTCCACTTAACATCAGGTGGGCCTCGAGCTTGTTCCATCACAATAACATAAAAAAAAAATACACTGTTTCTTTATTTCGTATATCTTCTCTCCTTATGTCGTACTTCTGAGTCCGGACTGATGCTTTTCTTGCAGTTTCTTGTCAGTAAATCCCAATATAACACTCTTGAACGACGGGAGAATCTAAAGACATACCTAGTACACTGTTTTGCACTGCTGAGTCCAGACTAATGCTTTTCTTGCAGTTTCTTGTCAGTAAATCCCAATATAAAACTCTTGAACGACGGGAGAATCTAAAGACATACCTAGTACAATGTTTTGCACTGCTGAGTCCGGACTGATGCTTTTATTGCAGTTTCTTGTCAGTAAATCCCAATATAACACTCTTAAAACACAGGAGATTCTAAAGACATACCTAGTACACTGTTTCGTACTTCTGAGTCCGGACTAATGCTTTTCTTGCAGTTTCTTATCAGTAAATCCCAATATAACACTCTTGAACGACGGGAGAATCTAAAGACATACCTAGTACACTGTTTTGCACTGCTGAGTCCAGACTAATGCTTTTCTTGCAGTTTCTTGTCAGTAAATCCCAATATAAAACTCTTGAACGACGGGAGAATCTAAAGACATACCTAGTACAATGTTTTGCACTGCTGAGTCCGGACTGATGCTTTTATTGCAGTTTCTTGTCAGTAAATCCCAATATAACACTCTTAAAACACAGGAGATTCTAAAGACATACCTAGTACACTGTTTCGTACTTCTGAGTCCGGACTAATGCTTTTCTTGCAGTTTCTTATCAGTAAATCCTAATATAACACTCTTGAACGACGGGAGAATCTAAAGACATACCTAGTACAATGTTTTGCACTGCTGAGTCCGGACTGATGCTTTTATTGCAGTTTCTTGTCAGTAAATCCCAATATAACACTCTTGAAAGACGGGAGAATCTAAAGACATACCTAGTACACTGTTTCTTACTCCTGAGTCCGGACTGATGCTTTCCTTGCGACTAAGGGAAGTATATTTGATAGAGATTTCCATAACGCAGTTTCGTCATATTTTTCAGTGAAATTTTGCATGCATGTCCATGTATGTTTCTGTTAGTAATATTATGACGTCAGATGATAATCTCTTAGTAAACCTAGGTGATATAGAGTTGCCAATTTAGGTGACAGAATAAAGATAAAACCGACCAAGTGCGAGAGGCATACCGAGGTTTCCTTACCAACATACAATGTTTTCCCCTATTCAGTTATGGACAGATTCGGTTGTTATGCGCTTATAGCAAATATATGTTATATTATCAATTAGATCTAGATCCTTAGCAATAGGCCAGATTTTACAATTTGTTAAAATTTCACGTCATTTTATATAATAGATTTTTTACTTTATTCAGACAAGTTGATATTCGAATGTACTACCGTATAACAATAGAGTTAAAATTTAAATGTTTTATAAATTAGTGTCTTGTATGGGGAACCTCCCTTTATTACACTTTTTGCTTGTGAGTATTATTTGTTTGGATTGTCTCTTTATTTGCGTATTTACAGCAGCTGAGTCTTTTAATTTCATATTTTCGTCGCAGATGCCTCAATTGAGTATATATTTTGTTAATGGTAAAATATTTTTGGAAGCCACACTTCATCACTTCGGTTATTTTAGGGTTCCGTGCCTCAAAAGGAAAAATCGGAACCATTTAGGATCACTTTGTCTGTCTGCCAAGACCCTTTTTCTCAGGAATACATTGAGGTATCGAGCTGAAATTAACATCAAATATTCAGGCCTGCTGTCCCTTGGAGCTGTGAATAAACCAAAATTCAAAGCCAACGCAATCAAAAGATACAGCCGATTATGCCGCAAATTTTTGACACTCGCAAGGGAATCAAAACCTACAGCGTACTTCCCGTAAACTCAGAACCTTGAAATTTGGTACGAAGCAACGTCTTATAGCACAGATAAAGGAAAAAAATGCGAACAGCATACATTTTTAGTTACTTCATATAATAAAAATATTTTTCATAATTTTAAAATGTTATGGATTTCATTTAGCAATAAAAATACCATAACTTTTACTGATATACCAACAGGTTTGTGCGGAACCCTCGGTACGCGAGTCCGTCTCACACTTGGTTGTTGTTTTTACTATATAGTTATCAATTATTTTTTTACGCAGCAGTTAAAATGTTTATTTTAAAACTGAATATTTTCTGTTAATAGGCTGACGGGAGCTGTTATTGCGTGTGCGTTAACGCGGCCACGCTAGCACTGATCGACGCGGGCATTCCTCTGCGTGCTTATGCGTGTGCTTGCAGCGCGTCTATGTCATGGCTAGGAGGTGAGGCCGAGCCCTTGTTGGATGTGGGCCATGTGGAAGAAGCCGCGGGGGGAGTCTGTCTCACTGTGGCTAGTCTGCCCAGCACTGGTACGTTACAAATCTTTCCTTAAACTATAATATCTGCCTTGCTTTAGCACGAACTTTATGAATACTTAAGAAGGTAATGTTGTCCTTAGGTTTTGGCGATCATTACACATAGTAATTAAACATCTTTAAAAGGTTTATATAGCGTATATTTATCATTATTTTTGTCCCGACGTTTCAAACACTTTGCAGTAATAAGTAACCCCGTGACCAGGATCACTGCAAACTGTTTGAAACGTCGGGATAAAAATAATGATAAATATACGGTATTTAATCCGTTTAAAGTTGTTTAATTACTATGCTTATGAAGGTGTTTTTTATCTTGAGTTTTGCTGCCTGACAAATTTGCTGAGTTTGGCCACGTCTAAATTTTTTTTAGTATTTATAAATTTGATGTTTTCATATAATATTTATTATAAATTATGGATTTTCGCAAAGTAACGCATGAATCTATAATTAATAAAATATATAGTGATAGCTTGCCTGTATAATTTATTATTGTCAATAGATATATTTTTGTATTAGAGATGGTCTGCTGTTCCTTAGTAGCTTACGACTTGTAGGCTGCTTAGGGCGTAATCTGACTCTAGAGTAGCAAAAATCTGTTCCGGTGTTCTATTTTACGTAACAGTTGACACCAGAAGAGAGACATCTTGATTTATAGTAGCCTGGTACTGTACTGCCTAATGTCCTAAAACAAAAGTTGTGATCTACTACCACAAATACGCGCTAGACTATTTTTAATACATACATACATAAAATCACGCCTCTTTCCCGTAGGGGTAGGCAGAGACCACGGATTTCCACTTACTACGATCCTTACATATATTTTTCGCTTCATCTACACTCGTCAATCCTTTCATACATAAGCGTCGGTTTAGGGTACTCCTGATCTGGCCTGTTTTCAGAACGTCTTCGATCTGATTTTGGAATATTCGCTATCACTTTCACACTCTCCATCTTTTGTAAACATGAATAAGAATAAGAAAAAAATATTTG
Organism: Plagodis pulveraria; assembly: GCA_963890685.1. NCBI lineage: Eukaryota > Metazoa > Arthropoda > Insecta > Lepidoptera > Geometridae > Plagodis > Plagodis pulveraria. Next base: position 11,091,926 of record OY982973.1, on the reverse strand, counting down.
CAAGATTACATTACACATAGTAGTATAAATATTCGTAGAATGGTCTTATGGAGTACATCAGTCATTGTAATCAGTCTGCAAGCAGACATGCAAATATTCATACAAGTTTGTCACAATAACTTACTAATTCCTTAATTGACATTAAGGAATCAGTAAGTTATTGTGTTATCAAAAACAATTATGCAAGAGCCAGTCACTTATACATTTCTTAAATTTATGTCCTTCTAATAATAAAAACTCTCTTGAAAGCTTGTTATACAAATATATACACATATTATACGCGTTTCTTTTATAAATATCTTAGTACAACGAGGTTGATAGATCAGGTTCACACATTTTTCTCTTTTCTGCCATTACTTCACTGCGCTTCTTAAAATGGATTCCAAGTATACAAACTCTTTCACTTGATCCACTTTTTCACCTCCAATCACAATGTTGCAATCGTTTACTCTATTTCTCGTTCAAACACCATGACTTTCGTCTTATTCATAATATTTTTTAATGTGTCATAGTTAGGGTAACATGAGCTGCAATGGTCACAATGTTGTCGTTTAATATTATAATATTAGGAATAGGGTACGAAAATATTCTTGCAATGAGTAAACGAAGCGAAGCGCTCGTAGCGAAGTTTACTTAGCTGTTCTCAACCGATCAGCAAAGTTAAGCAACGTCGCGCGCGGTCATGAGTTGGATGGGTGACCGCTAGTGACATCACTACTGAGCGTTTCCGTGCTTCGGAGGGCACGTTAAGCCGTCGGTCCCGGTTGTTGTCTAAGGATGGCAGTCGTTATAGCATGGTGGTAGGGCATTTTGCGAATGCCCGCCTGGCTAGCTACCACCCTCAAGTAGAAAATCTGTCGCCAAGCACCTAACGGTGTGTTCCGGCAGCTGTCCTTGAGAGCCAGTACTTCTAGGTTATACTGAACAACATCTTCGACCACATCATCACTTACTATCAGGTGAAATAGTGGTCAAAGGCTAACCTAACAAACATAAAAAAAATAAAAAATTAATAAGACAAGGAACCATATTCTAACAATGAGAAGTATGGAATAACTCGTTGAAGAGGATATCATGCCCATTCAAATCTCTAAGCTCCTAAGAGTGAATGAAAATCACCCATAATACTGGTGTCCATCTACCAGATTTGCAATTACCATGTCATCAAGGTACAGGCATATAGGCAAATATTTTTTTAAGTTATTTCAGTGTAACTTAAAACGAAATGACCGATGTTGATGAAATTTTAATGGGACCTTTGAAGTATGACTGTTACGAGTATTATGTACTAGTTATTAGTTACTATATACTGTTAGAGATCTTCAGTCTAAAAGTGCACGCCCGTTCACTGTTAATGTGTGTGTGTGGAGCGATGTTTACTGTAAACCACAGAATAAAAAAAACCGGCCAAGTGCGAGTGGGACTCGCGAACGATGGGTTCCGTAACTAAATATTCTGTGAATAATTAAGTCTACCTGTCACCATTATTAGTATCGAGTAAGAAACGGTAAAAATATCAAGTTTGTTGTATGGGAGCCGTTAAATATTTATTTTATTTTAAGTATTTGTTGTTATAGCGGCAATAGAAATACATCTGTAAATATTTCAACTGTCTAGCTATCACCGTTCTTGAGATACAGCCTGGTGACAGACGGACAGACAGCGAAATCTTAGTAATAAGGTCCCGTACCCTACGGAACCCTAATGACCAGAAGGATCACTCCGCAAGCCATTCCAATAAATAAGCGACTCTAGCTACGAAATAATAAAGTACACTTCAGCTCGCAAAGCAAGGAGTACCTAATATATATATTCGCCTACAATGCGGCTCTCTTTATCTCGCATAGCTCTGTTCTTTTCTGACGCGGCACGCACCGAAGAATAATCCCTTCCTAACTGATACGCCTTTTTTTATATTATTGTGACGGAACAAGCCCGAGGCCCACCTGATGTTAAGTGGACTAACCTCTGCCTATAACAGACGCATTTCGTCAACGACGAATTGCACTGTGCCCGTCACACTGAGACGTCCAGTTCTTAGGTCTCATTAGCCTGTAAATTTTCTGGCTTTCAAGGACTGCTGCCGGAACACACTGTTAGGTGCTTGGCGACAGATTTTCTACTTGGGGGTGGTCGCTAGCCAGGCGGGCATTCACAAAATGCCCTTCCACCATGCGGTGAAGCTCAAGCCCGCAGCGGGATTCGAACCATGGACCTGCTGCACGGCAGTCCATAGCCAATGCCACTGAGCCATCACTGCTTCATCTGTACTTTAGCTTTGTACCCAAAGTTTGGAGTGATCTAGGTCTGCTGTAAACTCGGATTCCACACGTACACTATCACTGAAGAACCAATATTATTGACGAGTCTATTGTGTTTATACACTATTTTGACTAGGTAAAGACATGAGAGGGGCTTGCATTTTTAGACTGAAAGATCTGTACTCTTTAATTTTTTTTATTTTATTTTCGCAATAACGTAAGCTCTGCGGATTACATTACAAATTTACGAGCATAATCCCGCACAAGACTATAATTTTTCCTCTCGCAAATTTTTAGTTTTATAATAATAATAAGTGCAGTATTTCCGAACGGATACGACGTAGGGGCCTTCAAGAAGAGAGCATATTCCCTCCTCAAAGTCCGGCATCCTCGATACCACTGGTGTTGCGGATGTTCGTGGGCGACGGTTTTTACTTACCACCAGGTGAGCCTACCCTCGTTTGCCCTCCTATCCCATTAAAAAAACCCACAGCACACCAAACAACACATACGTAAAATCATCACATCTTATTCCTAATTTCATCCTCATGCCTTTTTAGTAACTAACTAATGTGTTTTGTAAAGTTCTCTACTTGTTTGTGACTCTTTGGTAACCCACCACTGATTTTCATGTTTTATTCAAACTCTTGTAACATAATTTTTTGTTGCAGGTAGTATAGGACTGTTAGAAATGTCGCACCGGCTGCATATGGACTATTTTGACGTTGTTTTGAGCAGGGCGTTGCAGGGCTGCAGAGATATTGAGGTAAAAAATCATTACAAAATCCAAAGGTCCACTCTTTTAAGCGTTTATATGATGCTGAGCTTATTACATGTTACCATCATATTGTTCAACTATAATGGTAAAGGAGGAAAATGAATGTCATTATATTACATAGATTGAGGAGCCACAATACATTTGTAGTATCTTTTTTAATCTCATCAGTACGAAACTCGGACTTTTAGTAGTTACCATACACAATTACTACTAAATGATACCAAATTTTCAGATATATTGGTCCATTACTTTCGGAGTTCCAGGTGGCTCCTCAATTCAGATGTTTAGATTGAGGGGCCACTTTTAAATTGATATAACTTTTGATGCATTAGTCTACAAATTGTAGAATTTGTCCTACAAAATTATTAGCTTTGCTACTAAATAAGGGTGTGAGTTTCATTTTAAAATCTGGAGTGGCTTGCACGCGGTTTTGTCAGCTCGCTACATATAATAGGTTGGGAAAAATCGTCCTTGTCACAACTCACCTCTGTCACAACTCTCCTAGGTCTCCCCTAATGGCATAGTATAAACACAAAAGTAAGTCAACTCAAATGCTGGCTTATATGCCCACTCCAGTGCGGCAACATAGGTTTGTTCGTATTTTGAACCATATATAAATTAATACTGTATCATTTCTCTATTGTTGAACTTCAGGCGTAAGCGTCAGGATAGCTGGATCTAATAAGATTTTCTATTAACGCTAGAGTGCACGTAGCGCTTTCCATACAAACGTAGTTTTATTGTGTTTTATTTTAGTGAAGCAGTGATGGCTCAGTGGCATTGGCTATGGACTGCCGCGCAGCAGGTCCATGGTTCGAATCCCGCCCAGAGCTTGAGCTTCACCGCATGGTGGAAGGGGATTTTGCGAATGCCCGCCTGGCTAGCGACCACCCCCAAGTAGAAAATCTGTCGCCAAGCACCTAACGGTGTGTTCCGACAGCAGTCCTTGAGAGCCAGTGAAATTACAGGCACATGAGACTTAAGAACTGTATGTCTCAAGGTGATGGGCGCAGTGCAATTCCTGACTTGTGACGAAATGCATCTGTTATAGGCAGAGGTTAGTCTGCTTACAATCAGGTGGGCCTCGAGCCTGTCCTGTCACAAAAACATAAAAAAAAAAAACAAAAAAAAATTGTATATCATTTTTATATTTGCAATAACGCATGCTCTGCTGATTACATTACAAAATTAGTCTTGTTTGTAGTACAACGTAAGTTGAACTATAGGTGTTGCTCCATCCCCATACCGTGGTTAAAGAACGAGAGAAAAAAATTGAGTTATGAGTCATTGTCATGTTAGCTCAGTCGGTTAGAGCATACCCTGGCTATAGGGGTGGATGACGCGGGTTCAAATCCTGCCCATGACTATAATTCCTCTTGTAAACTTTTAATTTTGTATTGTATAGAATGCTAAACCAAAACAAATATTCCTTTTGTTGTAGGTGGTCTTGGACAAAGCAGTGAGGGAACATTTAGCCGAGGGGTGGACGAAACAAGATGCTGTTATAACTGTATGAAATAAATTATATTTTATCCATAGTCGGTCTTTTAATATTTTTGTTGTTAAATTAACTGTCCAATTTTATCCTCTAAAATGGTGTGCAGTTTACCATATCGATATTTGTGTAAACATGGCTCTCTATCCCAAGAATGGGCTAAATAACGGCCTGACTACAGGCAAGAGTCGAGGTCGGACGAGCTCATTGTAAGCTGGCGATTTATTCAAAGTCTAGTAGCTTTGATTAATAAGGGCGTGCCCGACCCGTGGTACAACTGCGATGTCCAACTGGTTGTACTACGGAGAAGTAAAGTTACCCATGGTTCAACTCTTTTTTTATATGGTTCAACTGGTTGTTCTATGGGGAAATATCTTTACCAATGATTCAACTCGAGTGAGTTATTCTTTCCTTGGTTCAACTAGTTGTACTACTGGGAATTGAATTTATTTACTACCACGGACTAGTTATTTATTTATCTATAGTCTAGGCCACGGGTCGGGCACTAATAAGGGCCAGACTCCACCAAAGTGAGAAGACTTCTCCTGTGAGGGATGTATTATAAACCACAGATGACAGGTACTGAAACTGTGTAGGTGCGTACTAGAGCATGGTCTTGATGAAGTCTGGGCATAACGACGGCGGTTTAGTTTCACTGGACGGTGCTTATGTTTGTTTAACTAATCAGCTTAACTGGAGACAGATTTGTATCGCCAGTATCTTCACCCGTCTTAATTTTATAGATTAGTTTAACTTCAACTTCTTCTTTATGTGGCTTCTGCGGGCTTGCCACAATTTCGCCAATGTCGCGTGGATAGAGAAAAAACAAACGAAACAGAGAATGATCGGTGGCAGGCTTTTGTACAACTCAACATGTGGGTCAATTTAGTATCCGGGTAAAGTTAATCTGAAAGAGGACAACACAAAACGTATACAGTACAACACAAGTAATATGTCTACTACAGCTATCTACAAAAACAAAACATCATATCAAATTTGTATAATAAGTATATAAATAAATAATATTATAATACAATACATTCAAAGCCTGATCTTATTAATTTGAATAAATTTACTTAATATATAAATATAAGGGGTGGAAGCATATGTTAGAACATTGCCAAAGTTAGTATGGGACGGGGAATATCTGCAGGTAGCAAGTCGTACAAAGAACAGTTGAGATTTGTACAGCTAAAGAAGATGTGTTCCGTAGTACCTTCGTCAAGGCCACACTCACAAAGCGAGTGGTCTCGAACTCTGATTTTCGCTAAGAATACTGGTGTGCATGAGTGACCCAGCCGCAGGCGACAGATTGTGGAAGTAACTACTTTGCAAATCTTTTTGAATTTGAAGAACCATGGTCTTGTAGGAATTGTGGGTTGTACAGAGGCATAGAATTTTCCTTTAATAGTTTTAGATTTTTGCCATAATATGTCCCATGACTGACGCATTTGAAGCATACAAGTAGAAGTAAGGTCATGGGAGTAAATCACATACTGATCCTTGTTACCTATAGAAGAGGCTTGCTTGGCACATCCATCAACGGATTCATTTCCAGGAATTCCCACATGACCAGGTATCCATGCCAAAGCTACTTTTATATCAAGCTGGTGGCAATTATAAAGGGCTTCTTTGATTTTCAAAATAATAGGAAATTTAGATTTTGCCTTGAATTGGTTAGCTACTACTGCTTGGAGACAACTTTTTGAGTCAGTAAATATGATCGCTTTGTCAATGCTTCTAGGATGGCGGTTGCTTCACCAGTAAAAACTGAAGATATGGGTGGACATTTATTGCTGAGGATAATTCTGTATTTTGGAATCCACACAGCCGCTCCAACATCTTTATTTTCAGACTTTGAGGCATCTGTATATATAGCGAGCCAGTTTGTCCATTTAGTAACAAGTATCTCAGAAAACTTTCTAACGGGTTCAATTGTTTCTTTGTCAATACCGAAATTGAGTATGACATATGGCTGAAAAATTAAAGCTTCATAGCTTATAGAGAATAGAGGATTGATGGAACACTGAGCGATTGGACAAGGGAGTTGGCAGTATTTCATATAACTGCGGAGGATGCAAGGGAGTTTTTCATCAGCACTGGTATAGCCCTGGGATCGATATACCTCATAAAGGTTTTTAATTTTAGGTAGAAGAGAATGGTTAGAATTTTGAACCAGCTTAAAAATAAACCTATCAGAAAGGTACTGTCGGCGTAGAAGTAGGGGGGGGTCCACACACTCAACCTGCATTGCATTTATTGGTGATGACTTCATTGCCCCTAATATGATGCGCAGGCATTTTGCCTGGATTTTGGAAAGCTTATCAAGAGCAGCTTTATTGCCAGGGTCTAAAAGGAATGTTCCATAATCTAAGTGGCTGCGTATGATGGCATTGAATAGTAGCTTTTGACAGAATGGGTGGGATCCCCACCACACTCCAGAAAGTGCTCTAATTATATTTATATTTTTTTCGCATTTTGAGATAACATGGTTGAAGTGAGGTATACCAGTCAGTCTAGTATCCAGCCAAACACCGAGGAATTTGACTGAACTATGTTGAGGGATGAGTTCATTATCAAGGGATAAATTCAAGTCAGGGATAAGTCTTTTCCTAGTGAAGACTATAGAGCAACTTTTGCTGGGTGAGATGGAGAGGCCATGGTCAGATAGCCAATCTCCTAATGAATGCAAGGCAGAGTTGAGTCGTGATTCAGCCTGTAATATGTTCCCAGAAGGAAGGTATAATGCAAGGTCATCGGCATATTGTAATATTTCACAGAGAGAGTGGACTGAGAGTTCTAAATCATGGGTGTATATACTGTAAAGGATGGGGCTTAAAACTGATCCCTGGGGGAGACCCTTCCAGACTTTTCTGGGTTCAGTATATGAAGTCTGTGTTCTGACTAGGATGGATCTTTCCATTAGGAAGCAGTTGATAAAACGAACCAACCTCTCAGGTATACTCAGCTGTAACATCTTGTTTCTGAGTAGTGGAAGTAGGACATTATCATAAGCTGAAGAAACATCTAAGAACACTCCTACAAGATATTCTTTTTTTTTGTATGATGAAAGAATTTCTGTGGTTAGTATGCTAAGACTGTCGTATGTGCTCATTCCTTTACGGAAACCAAACTGAGACTTAGCAAGAAGGCCTTTACTTTCTACCATCCACTCAATCCGATTCTTGATCAAAATCTCTGAAATTTTGGCTAAAACACATGAGAGGGCTATTGGTCGTCGTGAGTTGGGATCTGAAGGATCTTTCCCAGGTTTTAAAAGAGGTATGATGACCTGGGTGGTCCAAGAGTCAGGAATACAGCCCTTCTCATAGAATGAGTTTATGATGGATAATAATATTTGTTTGCATTTATCTGATGACTTAGTTATGAAAGAGTAGGGAATTCCATCAATTCCTGGAGAGGAGTCTACTAAACCACAGAGAGCAACTTGTAGTTCATCGTAGGTGAATAGAGATTCTAGACTTCCTAGAGATGGATTCATATAAGAGGGGATATTATAAGAGAGAATCATATGTACATAGGGGGGCGCCAGCTTATTTAAAAATGTTTCTATCCATGTTGAAGGATCATTTGAAGAGATGTTGGTTGCGTTACAATGACCTCTAAATCGTCGTATCTGTTTCCATATTATAGCAGGAGGAGTTGTAGGGCATAAGGTCTCACAAAACTTTATCCAGCCGTTTTTCTTTTTGGATGAGAGTAAGTATCTTGCTTTTGCAGCTGCCCGTTGGTACGCAAGGAAATTTGTTCGACTCATTGACAAATTATATGTTAATTCAGCATCATTTCTAATATTAACAATACTTGTACATGAGGAATCCCACCAGGGAAGAGAAGATGTGTTATTAATCGGTTTTTTTTTGGGGATGTGGAGATCTGCAGCAGAAAGTAATAAATTGACAAATGATGAATAAAAAGATGGTGTGTTGACATTATTAAGGGAGGGTAGTGAATCTAAATACTGATCAAGGGTAGAAGAATATGAATCCCAATTAGCTGCTGTGAGTCTGTATTTAATAAGGGGATTTGTGGAAACCTGAGGCAAAACTCTTAGATGAAGTCTAAGTAAGATGGGATAGTGGTCGCTACCATAAGAAACAGGTAGAATTTCCCATGAAATACATGTTGAGAGGGCTGGAGAACATATAGTAAGATCTACAGCACTATGTGGATTTTGCGATGGGAGTACTCTACGTGTGGGTGAGCCATCATTAATAACACAGAGGTTAGCTTCATCTAAAATTTCAAGTAGAGAATATCCATATGAATCACAGCTAGCGGATCCCCAGGAAGTATGGTGAGCGTTAAAATCACCCATCAATATAACAGGAGCAGGGACGGAAGAAATTAACATTAAAATATCAGGGGTTAATGATGAATGAGGGTTTGAGATATATATGGATATAAATGTTATATCCATAGCTCGAACAGCCACTGCATTAATATGAGGGCTGTGAGCAGGTAATAAAATTTGTGAAAATGTTAAGCATCGCTTAACTAATAGTGCACATCCGGCATACCCATCCTGGCGGTCATCCCTAAGACAGGTGTACCCAGATACTCGAAAATGAGATCCGGGGACAAACCAGGTCTCCGAGATGGCCACCAGGATGGGTGAATATTTTCTAATCAGGGAATGTAATTCATATTTCTTCAGTCGAAGACTGTGGGCATTCCACTGAAGGGCTAGGTACTGGTCCATTATGGCTTATTAGGCCTGTGAGTTGATTTATAATTTGGGCAACGTTGGACGGTAGGTTCAGAGAGTTCTGAGAGATGATGTTAATAATGATTGTTAGTAATTGAACTAACAATTGCTCCTGTGAATTATTACTTTGCTGGGGTGGTTGAGACATCTGCAGAGCGTATCCATTAGGTAGAGAAGATGGTTCAGTGGCTACTATAGACCGATGGGCCTCAAGGTCATATGACTTACCCCTGTAGGTCTGGGGGCGTGGATTACGTGTCTCTTTTTTTCTATAAGATATAGTTTGCGGGCTTGACGGCATATTTGTGCTACGTGTTTCTGAGACAGGAGGAGCAGACATGGATATTGTTGGTTCTTTGACAACCTGGTTAAAGGATCTACCAATTTTTGGGCTAAGGGCACTAGCTTCCTGGTAAGATATACCATCTCGGGACATTGTTACCTTAATATTTTTCTGCCTTTCTTGTTCTGGACAGGTCCTGCTGGTACTGAAATGGTGAGCAGAGCAATAGAGGCAGGTAGAGTTCTCCTCTTGAACACTACAGTCATCACCCTTGTGGGGTTGACTGCATCGGTAGCATCGGGGTTGGGAGCGGCATTGAGTTTTTATGTGACCGAATCGACAACAATTCAAACATTGAATTGTTGGGTACTGGTAAGTTTCCACAAGAAGAGAAAAGTAGTAAGAAAATATACGCTGTGGTAATTCTTGACCCCTGAAGGTCAGGACTACAGTTTGTGTGGGTTCCCATACTATATTACCATCTACTTTATTTTTGCGATTCAGTCGTCTCGCTTTTAAGATTTGAGTGCAGCAACCTGGTACTTGCACTGAGTTAACGAAGTCATCCATAGACCAGTCAACTGGAACTCCACGGACTATTCCCATCCTTGTGACATTAAAAGTGGGTATGAAAGCCTCATATTTATATACTTTTAAAACAGGATTATTTAGGAAGTTGTTGGCTCCTAAGGCAGTCCTAAATTGAATGGAGATTTTGTTTCTTCCTACTTTCTTGACTCCATCACGACAAACTTGTTCAATTTTATTCGAGAACAGGAATTGTCCGAATTTAATGGGCTTTATAGTCGTACCTGCGGTGGGGTCAGCTTCGATTCTAGACACATGAACAATAAACGGACCACTGTCCGTTGCCTCATATGACCGAATGCCTAGCACTGTCATTGACGGGTGCGTATATACTGTTTGTACAGATGCTATAGCTAATTCTTTATCAATGATGGTCTTTTTGGCTGAAACTTCTGTACTATCTTCGACATTTCTGCGCTTTGTACCTACCTGAACCTGCAGAGGCGTCACCTCCATTGGTGATGGCGTCGTTTGGCTCGACGGGTCCGGAGGATCCGGCGGGCGATCCGGCGGAGCCGGCTCCATTTTCGTCGGTTAGTAAACACTTACCGCAACCAGTAAGGGGTTAGTATTATCCCGGGAATAAAAATTAATCCAAAATGAGGGAATAGCAACTAATAACTTCGATCAGCTTCTCAGCACGTGTGTCTCCTTTCGCACCAGAATTGCGACCTAGATTAGTTTAAAAATCCCAAACAAAAAACGTAACTGAAAACTGCAACATCAACTGTCACTTTGACAGCTGTCACATCTTTCTTCAGAGTTAATCCAATAGCAAAAGTAATATTTATGCTTTTCATGGGAATTATTCCTTTATATTAATTGAATTATTATTTGTAATAGTATTGATGAAGCAAATGATACAAAATCATTTGCTTCATCGATTCACTCTATTGCAGTGGGTGGAGGGGGAAACTTGAATTAATCGTTCACTCACCAGTAAGAAAGTCTAGAGGGTGGACGGGGCATAACAATAAAAAAATAGGTACTTGTTACAAATATAATATAAATTATAAACAAATACTTTCGTCTTTAATTCAAAACAGGCAATTTAATTCAAGACAGGTTGAAAAATTCTTAAAAAAAAAACATTTTTTTTAGTTCTTGTTATCGATACCCATCACGCCTGTCGCATATCGCCAGTTAATTAGCAGTAACCTTTATAGGTTTATGGCTCGGTTAAGGGTCAAAAAATTGTTTTTTCTTTTTAGTTGTTTCTGTTTTGCCAACAATTTCGCCAATGTCGAGTCGCACGGATAGAGTGGGAAACAAACGAAAGAGATTGAACCATACAACGCCGCGACTGTCTTCGTGCAAAAAGTAGGGACACTACTGTATCTCCTTGCTGGTTGCCTCTTACACAATTCCAAGGAATTGGTGTTTTTTGAAGGTTTAGTTCTAGAAAATGGGACCCGCTTTTACTAAGTCTTGGCTAGTTGTTTTAATATTTTTTAAAGTTTTGTACTAGAAAACGGGACCCTCTTTTAATAAGCTAGGGCTGTTAAGAACCGTAATAGGTAGCCGGTGAAAATGTTCCCAGAATATATATTAGTACGCCGGAATGCATATCATATAATAATGTAATGGGGTCCTCATAATACAAGATATACTTTTTTTCTATAGCGTAAGTACCGTTATACATGACGTCAACTATATAACTTGGGATGATCGTAATCTTATATCTAACTTATAATGAGAACCGGCCAAGTGCGTGTCGGACATCGATTTAATAAGTTGGCATCTGACTGGACCACTATGGCCAATTTATGAATGAAATTCTATTGTTATAATTATCGCCGATGCCACTGGGTTAAGATGATCTCGAGCTGTATAATATAAGTTTTTCTTTGTTACCTACTTTCTGAGTTTGTGTGAATTCAACTCGCATTGGTCTGTTTTATAATTGGATTGGACGTAGTTCCTGAAAAACGTTCCAAACCACAATCATGTAAAAATTGAGTTCTGAATACCAAACTAATCCCGTGATTCATATTTTCTGACTGACAAGATATGATAACCCTACTATTGTTCTTTATATGAAATGACTTAGTAGCCCAATCCACATGCACTACCTCACGTTAAGCACGATTTTCTCAAAATGTTATGTTTGTGGATTGGAACGTTTTCAGTAACTACGTTTAATTGTAGTTAAGGAGTTTGTCAAACGAAACAAAACAAATGGTTGTAGACTTACATATTTATTAGAGATCTGAAGAAAATAAGAAATTAAATTAATATGTACAGTCTATGTTAAAACTAACTAAATTATAGGTAAGTTAATAGGTACACTCTTTATGCAGCCTAAATGTATGGTAATGGAATCTTACCATAAAATCAAGAATGAAATAAAAAAAAGTGTTTCTTTTACATTATGGCAAACAAAATAATTAACAACAGTCAGCAAAGAGTTAGCATGAAACAGCAAGTGAAAAGGTATAAGAAAAAAATTAAATAAAAATATATCCATATATTCTCGGATGTAAAAATCAGTCCCTCCGTTCCCTTACATTGCACATCCTATTTCAATAAATAAAATATATACCTTATGTTCCAAAATAAATAAATAAAGTACACAAATTGTACTTTTTTCAAATAAAAGCCCCCCCTTATTAAAACTTAATATAATATTGCTACGTTTCAAGCCGTATTAAAACTGCTATTATATTAAAAATAGTACAAAATCTGCAACATTGAATTACATCACAATATTTATATAATATCGTATATAAGATATAACATAATTGCACATCTCTAAATGGCCGCGTAAAAACGGTCCAATATATTATGACAATGAAAACAACTACTGTTATTTTACTATGGATATACAATTTTTTATCTTAAAACACCGAGTTGCTAAGGCACTCCTACTATATAATATAGGAAAATCTTATATGCGTAAAGCAAAATATGACGGGCATTAAATATATAACATAAAAAAAAACAATATGTGTAATCTCGTTCACCAATACCAATGTAAGTAAAACAAATGCTCAATTCCGATGGATACTTAACCTAATGCGAATAAATGTATAATATATATTTTCTATGGCGTTCATAATGCTAAGTTATGTGGTAGAAAAGTCTAAGCTTGTGAACTTGTGACCGTTACTTGGCCGCTACTGCCTCGGGCACTGGGGCTGGAGTTTTTTGACTAGGATCTCCCGCTGCTGCATCTGGTAACATAAAAATATAAATGATAGTGTATCAACTGTAAATAATTGTCAAATATGGATGATGAATACTGGTATTAACAATATAAATGATTAATACTAGAGTCAAGTCAGTTTTGAAGCAGTGATGGCTCAGTGGCATTGGCTATGGACTGCCGTGCAGCAGGTCCATGGTTCGAATCCCGCCGCGGGCTTGCGCTTCACCGCATGGTGGAAGGGCATTTTGGGAATGCCCGCCTGGCTAGAACTAACCTCAAGTAGAAAATCTGTCGCCAAGCACCTAACAGTGTGTTCCGGCAGCACTCCTTGCGAGCCAGTAAAATTACAGACACATGAAACCTAATAACGGTAACATCTTACTGTGACGGGTGCAGTGCAGTTCGTCGTTGACAAAATGCATGCATGTTATAGGCAGAGGTTCCACTTAACATCAGGTGGGTATCGGGCTTGTTCCGTCACAATAACATAAAAAAAACTGCTTGTGATCATGGTCAATGCAGACATGATTGAAACATCAAGGTTAGTTAAAATGTTAACTTTGCATGAATAGACTGATTATAAACATGTCTTTAGTTTGTGACAGTTTAATAGAACAGTGTATGCATTACATCTAGTAATGATTTGGAAACTGTACATTCTGTAGTTGTAATGCCCAGCACACCCATAAGATTAATTGAAGCAATCATTCACATATTCTAAAGAAACCGAGTCCATATGCAAGCAAAGAAAGGAAACAATTAGATTAGATTCAGCAGTAGTGGAGGCCAGTCAATAGTTTGTTGATGGGCTATGAAATTGATGAATGAATATGCACATACCATTACTGGTTTTGTTGGGCGAGTTGTGTGGAGAACTGTTCTGGGACTCACTCGTGGTACCATCCGCCTCTCCCGTCTCGCCAGCAGACGACGTCGCCTGTAACAACCACATAGCAACACTACATACAACCAAACTGAAACTAAATAAATAAAATAAAATAAACTGATTTATATTTAAAGCAATGATAGCTCAGGCAGCATAGACTGGCCATGCAGGCAGTCTATGTTCGTGCCCGTGGGGTGTCCGTTCTAGAATGTTTCGTTTTTTGCTCTAGCTACCGAGGGACTCGCCGGATACGAGAACTCGTATGATTTCGAGGAATCTATCATGGAGTGAATAATGCCCCTATCAAGGAGCACCTTGCATCCTACCAGCAACTGCCTTGCTTTACCGATCGCCTCCCGACAAATACAGCAAGACTTTTCGGTGGCTTTCCCTCATCTTACTAAGTTACTTTGGTCTGGGAGGGTCATCTGAAAGCGTTTAGATAGAATTTTAATAAGGCAGGAGACCAGTCGTATATCAAGGTGCGCCACTTTAACGCCAGAGGGATGCAAACTTCACCTATAGTTAAGTTAGCCATTCGCTTTGCATTTCTAAGTTCATTGCATGCACTTTAAACCTATAATTTTTGTCTTGCTGTAGAAAAGATTTTACAACATCTTTATCCTCCATTTTCTTTTTCGACCCAAAACCCGCTTTCCTAGTCTGTGCACCTATCATAAATTGTTTGTGGAATTTAAGCCTCGAATCAAGGTCGGGGGTACTTTTGTCTTTTGGGATAGATGTGACTATATCGTCTTAAGATTTTAATAAGACGTGCGTTTTGGTAATCTTGAGGTGTTTATAGAGCTCTGATGGTTTCTTTAATTCCATCTCTAAATAAAGTAGATGGATCTGCCGAAAGTGCGAGCCCCAACCATGACTTCTATGTCCTAATGATGTTTACATACAGCTTTGTTAAAAGGGATTTCGTTAGTCTTATACTAGAAAAGGCCAAGTCAGACGTGATGTTAAGTTGTTGTCGTATATCCAAGCTTAACCTTAGTAGCTCTTATGTACCCATGGGAAAATATGGGAGAGTTCAATTCAAGCTCGGCGTCACACAGAGCTGACGCCAATATCACATATGAGATTCTGAACAGATATACCTTCATACAAAGCAGTAAAACTAAAACTGTTAGTACAACTAGTCTGCATAATCAAACTGTATGGCCTAATAAAACTGCATTGAGGTCAAACCTGCTCTGTCACTACATTCATCACCATGTGTATCGAGAATAACTAAAATAAATTTATAAGTTCATACAATATGTGGGAAAAGTGCTGGGCAGAAAGGGCAATACAGATAAAAATTGACATTTATCTGTTGTTTAGTAATTGGAACATTTGCATTAAAATAAACCAAACGAGGACTTGTTTGATGGTGATGTGACAGTTCTGTTCCGACACTTCTGACCTATGTAAGCCAGCTAGAGATTAAAGTGCTCCAAATAAGTTTCAGTATTTATTTGTAACATCCAAAAAGCACTCACCCGCTGTCGTATCTGGCTCCTAGGTAACCTCGGCTTAGGTCCTTTCGGCTCTTTGGCAGGGTCGAAGTGGCAGTCGAATATCTCTATTAACTCCTTTATGTCCTCCTCTTTGGCAGATACAGACAATGAACCCAGCTGTTTTTCAAGTCCTGGAAAGTTTTATTTTTCATGAAATACTTTTACCTATAATCAATAACAAAGTAATATATCTCAATTGGTATTGAATATTGGTTGTTTCCTCTGACAGTCATAAGCGTCTGATCACAAAATATTTGGGGGAATAGAATGATGAGACGACTTACTTCAAATCCATATACCATGGATTCATATGAAAGTGTGCAGCAAGGGTCAGTAGGTACTACTATTGCCTAAGCTGTGGAGTGTTGGCTTTGACAATAGAGATGACAACCGCCAAGAACGCGGCGCATCTACTCCACAGATACACGCACGAATGCTACACGAAAACAATGAACGGCTATACTAGGCATAACAAAACAGCTGTTTCGTGTACCTACTCTGATCTAGTCCTTTCATATATTCTTTCTTATGACCGGAGTGAGACGAATTATTTAGCATTCCATGGATTCACCGTGCGGGTGCCGGGTCCATAGCGTTGCAGAGGAAGAGGCTAGAGGGGCCTGGGACTTGCAACCCAGGAGTAGGGTTAAGGGGCCCCTTTATGATATATCAATGCTCCCCTTCACCGCTCGAGCCTCCTCCCCTACCTAACCAAATTTGGTAAGATCCTACTAATGCCGCCTTAGATACACGTTCGAGGATGGAAGTTACGGTTGTTCTTGGTAGGCAAAGGTCTTTAAGTAGGTTATATAGGAATTTCGCTGGTATACCCCTTGCTCCAACTTCTACAGCATATAAATTAACCACATAACCGTTTTTGGTTAATTCATTTGTTAGGTCATAATATTTGTTTGTTTTTAATGTGTGGTCTTTAGGTATATTTGTTTCCCACGGCACAGTAAGTTCTATAAGTACTATGCGTTTTAGATTTTTCGAGTATAGAAATATGTCTGGTCTGGAAGACGAAACACCAAATATAAAAATGTACTATTAACTTAATAGGCTAGAACAATTACGAATGTATCAATGTACCAGTGAGTTGTTGTTCTGTCCATGCGGTCTGCATTTGTTCGTACAAAAGTCCCGCGTCGGCCAGCAGACGGCGCAGATGCGTGACACGCTTGCGTTCGGGCCGCGCCGACCGAAGTAACGGCGCGAATACCGGCCGGAACGTGTTCTGTCTGGAAACGATACACACAATAATACAATCACACCTTTGTTATTAATATTAAAGCTAAAAGAAATGGCAAATGCGACTCCCGATAAGGACCCCGAACCGATGAAGCAAAAACATTTGAATATTTTGTTAAATACTTATAACAAATATATGGATCCTATTCCAGGATCTCTCTATGTGCAATCAGTTCATTAAATCTTGAATATTCCACCATGTTGTGGCAACATCGTAAAATTGTTCATATCATGAAATGCTCTACAATTTCATGAAGTGGTCGCATTTTATGATGTGGCCAATGGACAGTAAAAAATGTCTTCCATGAAATGCGACACTTCTGAAATTCTCGAGCATTTCATAATATTTATAATTCTACAATGTTGCCACAACATGGTGAAATGTACATGTTTAATGCTTCTTCTTCTTCTTCTTCTTCCTTCAGCGCTACAACCCAATGTGGGTCTTGGCCTCCACTACCAACTTCGACCACTTTGCTCTATCTCTGGCTGTCTTCCGCCAGGCTGACGTTTTAATTATCTGGTCAAAATCAGTTACCCAGATCATGAAATTCCTAAGACTTTCCAATTCTCGAGCATTTCATGATATTGGACAATTTAACAATGTAGCCACGACATGTATACAATTAAAAATCTCTTGTTGATGCGATATACAATTTGCTTTGCAAACTGCAATCTTAGCTTGCCTAAATTACTAAGTTTGTAGAATAGCAGACAAGGAGTAATATAGTGACAATAGTTTTGCTTGGTGAAAATGAATTATATATCTTGTATATATAATTCATATTTCTGCTCTTATCTGTTCATATAATGACTCTATTGACAACTCTACTTCTAATACAACTTGCTGAATGTGGAGATTCACTGGGTCCGACTCCATTGCATCTCCAACCTTCAACTTCCACTCCAATCGACGAAATAAAAAATCATTGCAGAATCCTAGAACATTCAATGAAAATTGTCCCAGAAATCAGCAAAGTAAAGCCTCTGATAAAACTGCTAGCATGTAGCTGCACAAAAGAGGTATGAGCTGGTGACCGAAGAGAAAGCTTCAGAGGATATTTCGGGCTTGGTTAGCAAAGAGCATATATTATAACATGTTCTTTGGTCACCAAGACAAGCAAAAATCCATTTCCCATAGCTCTTAAATTTTGGCAAATTTTAAATATCTTGCTAAAATTACCAAGTACCTACGACTTATGGTTAGTCTAATTACAGGATATTGCAATTTAAACTATCACCAGCACAAGATCAGGGCCACAGGCAAAGATTGTAAGCTGGATATTGAAACTGGAGTATGTGCTTTTGCAATTCAAGGCCATAGAAGAAATTAGGCGAAACAATGTCTTGCATCAAGACCAATTACAGCATAATAGGGATTACTCGGGACCATGCACAGATGTCAAGAACAGCTGGCGGGGGAATGCACAAAATAGCCTATGCGGAACGTCAGTGCAGGACTGACCATGAATAAGATATCTACTAAGGATCTCCTTAGCAGGAGTCCGCCCTTAACTTAGCCTAACTTTATGAAAAAAAAAAACGATTTTATGGTTCATTCTGTGTTGGTACAGACAGAACCCAACTCGCACATAGTCCTGTTTTATTATTACTACAGATCATTCAAATGATGGTAAGTAAGTGATGATGTGGTCAAAGATGTTGTTTGGGTTAACCTAGAATTACTGGCTCTCAAGGACAATGAATGTCCCGTCGATGGCGAGTGGTGCGCTGGAAGAATTCAGAAGTTGGCATCATATCAAACTGCTCTTCAGTACACTCTCCATTGTACAGACGACACTGAGAGATGCAAAGTTTCTCCCGAGACCAAGCAATTTCAAACCAAGAGTCAGTATGGGATCGTCGACAATACGAACGGCGCGCTGTTGGATGGAGTCAAGGGGTTTCCCAGCCCATAGATGTGAGCAGTGTTCCTTGTGGCAACACCACACAAATTACTTTAAAAATTAAATACCTTTCTAACAATTTCTTGAGGTTATCGAGAGCCTCGAGCTCGGTGCTGACCGGCCGCGCCCACACTCGCGCAGTCTCCACCATGTCACGGGACACGCCCTCGCCGCCACCGCCAACTTCCTGTTGCTCACCTATACAAGAAACATTTTGTTTGATAAAAATGTGCTTAAAGTGCAACATGCCACCACTCGAACTGTGTTCTGGGTCCCGATTCTCTTAGCTATTGAAAGGCGTTAACGCAACTTAATTGCACGAAAATTGTAGTTTTTGACAGTATCCGTAGTCTGCCCGCTATTTAGGTTCAAACACATGTCAGTGGCTTGCTATCAATAGTTTTTGACATATTTGGTATGCTGTAAACTATTTTGTTGCGATTGCGTTGCTACAGTGGCATAAAATATTTTGGAGGATTTTAGACAGAAAAATATCTAAATGGTTAAATATATTTATTTAATGTTTGCTAGAAAACCACTGTATTGATGTTTTGACTGATGCTTGATTGATAGAAGTTTTCATTATTATATCAGTGGAAAAATTTGCAAGCCATACCACAACCACACGATAGCGACGCGATTGCAATACAACTGCGATTAGGAGCTAGAATTTGACATTAACAGCAGTGCGATCGCAGAAGCATCGCAGTAGTGTGGCGTTTGATCAATAGCTAAGAGAATTGGGGCCCTGGTTAGAAGGGTATGGGTATCAGTGAAATTACAGGCGCATGAGACTTAACATCTTTATGTCTCAGGGTTATATGATTGGGCGCAGTGCAGTTCGTCATTGTGGTTAACTGCAACTGTTTGAGGCAGAGGTTACCGCTTAACACCAGGTAAGAATAGAGCTTGCCCAATGCTTGCACTTTGGATGACATGTATGAGGTCTCTATCCTTGGGGTGGCTACAACCCAGTACTGGCAGTCGTCCATCTTAATGTGAGTCGTCGATACGAAGAGAAAAAAGAAACTAACATGTCGAAGGTACAAGTGCAGTACAGTGTCAAGCAGAACGAGAAAGGCGACACTGCAACTGTATGATGGTAATACCATAAGGAGACTTTTTAGAGCTGATAGGTTGGTCTGTGACCACTATCTCAGCTGTGTGCGATGGTTAGTGATGATGTGGTTAAGGCTAACCTCCAAATACTGACTCTCAAGGACAGTTGCCGGAACAAACCGTTAGGTGCTTAGTGGCAGACTTAGGCTAGCCAGGCGGGCATTCGCAAAACGCCCTTCCACCATGCTTTATCCACTGCCATCGTAAGACAACAACCGAGACCGACGGCTTAACGTGCCCTCCGAAGCACGGAAGCGCTCAGTAGAAATGTCACTAACGGTCACCCATCCAACTCATGACCGCGGCGGACGGTGCTTAACACAGCTGATCGGTAAGAACGGCTAAGCAAATTCCGCTACAAGCGCTTCAAAACTTGTCCATCTTATTACATCATAATAAAAAAAAAGTATGCAGTGGAACAATGTGTATATCATTAAATTTTATTATAAACATAAGCGCTCTGTTCGAGAAACGTATCGCACGTGACGCGCGCATTTTCACCTCGCCACAACTGTCCTGCATATTCGCCTAATCGTCGTTCGATGGCCAAGTGCCGTTGATTAGCGAGTACGTGCCACTCGGCGCATGCTTCGATGGAGATTCATTACGAGCTATTTGAGAGGATGGTTATCTCGTACGGCGTGAACAGGAACACCCCTACTCTAATTCGTCGAAGTATCGAACTTCGGGTCCGAAAGAAACGTATCCGCAAAACATGTATTGGCTTACTTTTGTTGAACTTCGTTCGTAGCATAGACTGCAAGCATTTGGCTGTGTGGATTCTGAATAACATATTTTTTTATCGGATTCGTATGGTTTGTACATTTTCCATATATGAAATTATAATTTATTCGAGTTCTAAATATGCAGAAAGAACACACATACTAATGAGGATACAGATACCTATGGAGAACAAAGACATTAACGTAAATTTTAAACATCTAACCTGTATTTTCTTGAACAGTAGCGACATCTCGCGCTGATCCTTAACTTGGACTCTCAGACTCTTACAATGTGAAAATGATCTTTAATTTCTCTTTTTTAAGACTTAAATCTGATTGAGGCATAATAGCGTTCTCAGAGTAGTATGGGAGATTTCATAGCGGGGCAAGATTTGTGATGAACGATGCGTTCCGACCATAGACTTTATGAAACAACGAACTTCGTACTGCAAATTCAATTTTCGTTGCCTATAGTGTAGCTCGAAACACGAAAAACTAAACTTCATTGAATTGTAGTAGCGGCCCTAGCCACCGACTTCGTTCGATTTTATCCCCTTATTACTTCTTTTTTGGGTCATCTAAACGCTCAGGTGAGCGCAAATAAACAGCAAGAAAATGCCTATATAAAATCATCCAGCAAATTCGGCTAGAATTATGCGACCAAGTCATCGATAATTGGAGTTCCCTAATACGTGCCTCCAAGCAAAGCCGCGGCGGAATTTGATCTACATGTTATCTATACTAATATTCTAATGCGGAAAGATTTGTATTTTTATGTAACAAGTAAACTTAAAAACTACTGGACCGATTTGTAACATATTTTCATTAGAATCCAATACCTATATTCGATTTAATTAAATGACTTGATATAAATGTAGGTAAAATATATTGATGATGAAAATGAAGTGAAATAATTGAAATGTAAAATTCTAATAATCATTATTCAATTGTTTATGTTCTTTTAAATTATTTTAAAATAATGTTTGCATGCCACAGTTTGGCAAAATGTACCAGGCGCATTTTCAAAATCATTGTTCCATCCTTTGTACTTACATTTTATGCGAATAAACGATATTTATTATCCCTGATGAGCATAGGCTATATAATATTATCAAGACATATGTTTATTATTTTTAATTTTTGTTAAATGCTCGATGAAGTCGGGGCGGGCCGCTATTGTTTCATATAACAAGATAGCAATATGCTTACCTTGTGCAAGATGCTCCAAGATTCTATATGCTGCTGTGGCTCTGTCCAAAGCACTGTCGACTGCGAGTGAGTCAGCATCCAGCAGAACTCGTGCCAACACTCGCAGAGAGACAGATTTCACTGTAGACTTGCATTTGTCTGCTGCCAGTGCGTAGCTGTCCGCGAACCCAGCCACGATTGACTTGAAGCGGTCTAGGAGCTTGTACCTGGGTATCAAATTATCAAAATGTAATAAACACTGTTTGTTCTATCTATTAACACAATTTCTAATAGTCATTGTAAATATCAAACAAACAAACGCAACACAAATATTCTGAAAATTAAAAAAATAATTATGTAATATATTTAAAGTGCAACCCCTATTAAAATTTAATCCTCTCGGCAGCTATAACACTATTTCACCAATGTTGCGTAGGTTCGATAGAAAACCAAAATCAGTAAAATGCGAGTCGGACTCGCGCACGAGGGGTTCCGTACCATTATTTATATAAGACACTATATAATACCTATATATCTTAGTTTTCACGTGCGTTAGTCCGACTTACACTTGGCTAAGTTTTATATATTTGTTGTTATGGCGACAATAAAATTACATTATCTGTGAAAATTTCAACTGTCTAGCTATCAATATTCATGAGATACAGCCCGGTCACAAACAGACAGACAGATGGACAGTGGGGTCTTAAAAATAGGGTCCCGTTTTTAACATTTGGGTACGGAACCCTAAAAATTGTTAAATCAGGCAAGGAACTTGAACTAATTGATAAAATATTGTATAATTGCTATAAGCGTATAACAATAACCGAATCTGTCCAATAATGTGAAGATTGGTTGGTGGCGGTAATAATGATCGTTGCCAATGCATTCCACGAATTCACCATGCAGCTACTCAATTGACGGAGGTGAGTGTCGGGACTTGCAACCCAGGGGTATCCTGGAGGGATTGGTGTTTATCATAAAGAGGACGAGTGGGTAATCACCAACTAAACATTCACTGCCCAATTCACATAATTAATTAACTTCAAAAAGAAAGAGGTTCTCTATTCGATTTTATTTTTTCTTTAATGTTTGTTACGCGATTATTCCGACATTTTAGGGTAGCTCTCCTTCATGTGAAGTGGGGATGAATTTTTTTTTTTTTATCAAATTAACTAAGTATGGTATTTTTTAATCAAACTAACTGAAAAAAAAACACTTCTAAAAATAAAAGCAAATTGCGTTTCATACTTTCCAGTTGTGTTTTAATTAGTTTTTTTTTTATGTTATTGTGGCGGAACAAGCTCGAGGCCCACCTGATGTTAAGCGGACTAACCTCTGCCTATAACAGATGCATTTCATCACAAGTCACGAATTGCACTGCGCCCGTCACCTTGAGACATAGTTGTTAAGTCTCATGTGCCTGTAAAATGTGATTTTGTTTCTTTTTTTAAATAAGTAATTAATTCCCCGTGGGGTGCCGGGTTAGAATTGCACCTCCCCATATCATCCCGTGGGTGTCGTAAGAGGCGACTAAGGGAATTAAACTGGTAGGTGGGCAGCAGCGCCTTCCTTTTAAAGAACTACTATCTTACACTGCGATCCCCAAGCCGCCTGCCAAGCGTGGGGATTATGGCAAATACCCCTTAATAGGGGAGGCTGTGTTCAGCAGTGGACAATCCGGCTGATACAGTACAGTACAATTAATTCTACTTGAAACATTGATCGAATTAGTTGTTATTTTTACAGACCAGTAATCGCGAATTTAACTTTGAATTACTACAATGACGCTGATAAGTTACTCGCCAGTTTGTGCTTATTGTTTGCTGACATGATAGTGGCTTCACATAATGACCTTCCTACTTGTTTCAATAGCATAACATAAGTATCATGACTCACACAAACATCTACGGATGCAAAATTATACCTACTGTCTATAAAATTAGGATAATCTGCTGGATTCTCCCTTATAAACACCTACCATTCTCTTAAATATTTAGCACTTCCCACATGATGTATGACACTAGCATGAACGGACATTGGCAGAATTGTGACAATACGCCACAGAAGCCATAAATATAAGAAGTCACGTCAAAATTGGGATATGCAGAACTCGAACTTCTGAAATTATATTCTTTGACATTTTAGATTATTATTGAATAAGTACATTTTAAAACAAATCATATTTTTGAAGATTGAATTTTTGCAACAATATCTCGCCATTTCCTGTCTGCTGGCTGGGATGGCATTAAATATTATATTTTTAGAAATAACGAAGCTGTTACATAGGGTAACATAAAACTTTGAGCGACTTATTGCTAAGCTCTACAAGGGTCGAGGTGACTAAAATTCAGTATACAGTATTAGTGAAACAAAGATCGCACTACCATGGAGATGGCGTGCGTCGGCGATGACGATGCGCGGGGAATACCCAACTTTACCAAAGTCAAGGGCAGCTCTAAATTATCTGGTACCTTAAAACGCCTCATGACGGAGAAGCAAGCTCTTGCTTTAAGTTATCTTGGATAATGCAGGTTCAACAATATGGTAGTTTGCTGCAGCAGTAATATCTAGGTTTTCGGTGGGTAGGCAAGTTAAAAACAAGTGTTTTTGTTGCTCATTACTATAATAATTAGTAAAAATTAAAAAACTTATCCTAAAACATATACTTATGCACTATATTATAAAATAACACCTCCCACCTGCCATACTGTGTAATCCTTGACTAAATCTCTGCACTTCACAAGTTTTTAAAAGTTTTATATTTGCACTTCAAACACTTTCCAATATGGACGCCAACACTGTTCAAGATATCATGGCTACTTTTTATAAACGTATGGATAACTTTGAGGACAAACTACAGAAAGCTGCACCATGTTCCAGCACTGAAACGCTAGTAGCAGAATATGCCTTGTTCAAGAGCTTTGTGATCAAGTCCCTCCGGTCACTACAAGAGCAGGTACAATTTCTGGCTAAAGAATCAGATCGGCAGGAGATGCGGAGCAGGCGTAAAATTCTTTTGCTGCATGGCATTACTGAAGATGAAAAGGAATTGCCACATGAAGTTGTTATGAAGACAGTTGTGGAGCAACTAAAACAGCCTGCATTTTCAGTAAGTGACATAAGCCGATGCCACAGAATGGGGCGTACAGGTAATCCTGACAAGCCTAGACCAATCTTATGTAAATTTCGTGATGTTTCTGTGCGAGATAAGATCTGGTCCGTAAAGGCAAGCTTGAAAGGTACTGGCGTAACTATTTCAGAGTTCTTAACGAGGACTCGGCATGGCGTGTTCATGGCCGCACGACAGCGCTTTGGCGTCGCGAGGTGTTGGACGAGGGAGGGTAACGTTTACGTCCTCGGCCCCGATGGTGTCCGCCATCGCGTAGGCTCTCATGGCGATCTTGACGGAATCTCACAAGAGGCCCCAAAAGCAGCTGTTGTGAAGGAGACCGCAGCTACCAAAGCAATCCCGGCTCCAGCCAAATCAAGGCGTGCTGCTACCAAAAAGTAGGACATTCATCAAGATGTGTATTACTGTGTTCTTTCACAGACTTTCACTTCAGTTAGTGGGTACTTGCGTAATATTCCTGTTTTGTTTTTCAAGTTTAACTAATTTTCTAGTATCTACCTTCACTTGTAACTTAAATATCTTTCTTTAAATTCTATTATTTTGTTTTGTATTGATAATCAGTGACGGCACTTGTCAGTTATCGTCAATACTGTCATTCTAATTCTTTTGATGACATTGACTTGTGTCAATGATAAGTAATGCAAATGTCAAACAAAAAGGGTGCGTTTCATAAATCCGTTCTGTAAGATCGTTGCATGTAGAGCATAATACTCTATGGTACGTTTCCACAGTGTTCAGTTGTATCTACGTGCAATATTATTTTTTGGTTATTTCATACCCTATCATTTTTCTTTCTTTATTGGGTTTTCTGTATGTGCATGGAAAATATGTTTCTTAAAACGCAGATGGCTGGTGGCAGTATTATAGTATATTTATATTTTTTTTGTTTTTTTTTTGTATATTTTGTTTTCTATTTTTATTTTTTTTATATTGTATATATAAATTTATATTTTATAAGAATTATTTATATATATCTATAGCATGTCTGTAGTTAGCATTGACAGTGATTCTTTTGTTTCAGCTTGTTCATCAGACAGCACAGATAGCTTTTGTAGCATTCCAAGCTTGTCCACTACCATTGAGTCTATAATATCTGACGTCCCAAAAAACTTTAATGTTTTTCACATTAACGCCCAAAGCATTCCAGCGCACTTTCCTGATATGTTGGCATCATTTGAGCACCCTAATATTCATGCAATCCTGGTTTCTGAAAACTGGTTGAAACCATGCCTTGCGTCTAAATTGTACTTATTACCAGGTTTCAAACTCATCCGTAATGACCGAACCGGTAGTCGTGGTGGAGGTGTTGCAATATATCTACGCACACATATCCCCTTTTCCATGCTGAGTATGTCAACACAACCACCACCTCTAAACGCAGGTGAGCATCTATTTATCGAAGTCACTCTCTCACACACTAAGGTATTACTTGGAGTATATTATTCTTCTTCAAATCGGATAAACTTTTTTCATTCTTTCGAAAAGCTTTTAGAAGACCTCACCCCTGCCTATGAACACACCATTATTATGGGTGATTTTAATACGTGTTTATTAAAGCAGGACTCTCGAACACTTAACTTTGAATCAATTACTAAGGCTAGCAATCTGACTATTCTCCCATTAAATGCTACACATATTGTTCCCAATTGTACTCTTTCCCTTCTTGATTTAATGCTTGTATCTTCCCTCAGTCTCGTAAAAAAACACGGTCAGTGCGCGGCGGATGCCTTCTCTTTTCACGATTTAATTTATCTCTCATACAAAATCCGCTCCCCCAAAGCTAAGCCCAAACTTCTGCTGCAGCGTAATTTTGGTGGTATTAACTTGGAACTGTTGAAAGCAGATGCACGTGACTTAGACTGGTCCAATGTTTTAAATCCTCCCACGATAGAAGAAAAAGTTACTAACTTCAATAACATTATAATCAATCTTTATGATAAACATGCCCCTCTAAGACCAGTGAAATTAAAGCACCAACCTGCACCTTGGCTAACTCCTGCCATTAGACTAGTTATGAATAAAAAGGTAATAGCCAAGGCCAAATATAAATATAACCCAACTGAGGAGAATAAAGAAAAATATACGGAACGCCGCAATCACTGCAATAAGGAGTGTAGAAACGCTCAACGCCGACATATCCATAGTTCCGTAGACAACGACGATCCTTCAAAAGTGTGGAAGTTTCTAAGAACGTTAGGAGTTGGTAAATCTCGTGATAGTAATATTCTTAATGATTTAAACATTGATGAACTCAATAAGCATTTCTGTTCTTCTACAAACTTTCATGGGCCTACAAAAGCCGCAGCGCTGCAACATCTTTCTTTGATTCCAACTCCTAACCATCCGCCATTTATTTTTAAACAATTTACCGATTGTGATGTAAAGAGAAGTATAGAAACCATTTCATCCAATGCTGTTGGAAGTGACTGTATTACTCGGAAAATGATAGTGCTGATACTCGACGAGATTCTGTCTGTTATCGAATTCATCCTAAATTATTCCATCACTACTAGTACGTTTCCTTCCATATGGAAGGAAGCTCAAATAACTCCGTTGCCAAAAAAACTTAACCCCTCTACTTTCAGTGAATATCGACCAATTTCTATACTTCCTTTCCTTTCTAAGGTCCTAGAACGTCTTATACACCAACAACTTACCTCTTTCCTTCTTCGCAACAACCTTTTTAATCACTTTCAGTCAGGATTTCGTCCAGGTCACAGCACTGTCTCAGCACTAGTAAAGATTACAGACGACATCAGGCATGGTATGGCGAACAGGCAACTGTCAGTTTTAGCTTTACTTGATTTCAGTAATGCATTTAATAACGTGGATTTTGATGTATTACTAGGTTTTTTGTGCTCTCTTAACATATCTCCAACGGTTATTGCATGGTTTCGTAGTTACCTGTATGGACGTCGGCAACGTATACGCATCGATGATACTTTCTCTTCATGGTGTACTACGTCTGCTGGCGTACCTCAGGGCGGCGTTTTATCACCTCTCCTCTTCTCAATTTTCATAAATTCTATTTCACATCAACTCTCTTCTTTCTACCACCTTTACGCAGATGATTTGCAAATCTACACACAAGCTTCCCTTAAAGAGCTGCCAGCAGCGATTGAAACCATTAACAGTGATTTACGAAGAATTTCCAACTGGAGTAAATTATATGGTCTGACAGTTAACCCAGCCAAAACTCAAACTATAATAATTGGCAGCTCTAGAATGATATCCTTGATTGATTGGTTTCACCTTCCGCAAGTAATCTTTGATCAAAAAGTCATAGAATTCAGCACCACAGTCAAAAATCTAGGCATCATCATGGATAACCAATTATCATGGATCCCTCAACTAGCTGAAACCAGTCGCAAAATCTTTGCTTCCGCTTCGTGCCTCAGGAGGCTGCGGAACTTTCTACCAATTACCACCAAAATTGCGCTCACGCAATCTCTTTTACTCCCCATACTCGACTATGCCGACATATCTTATCTAGATTTAACCCAAGAGCAGCTCGATAAGCTTGAACGCCTACAAAATTTCTGTATCAGGTTCATATTTGGTTTTCGTAAATATGACCATATTTCCGAATATCGCAAAAAGCTGAAGTGGTTGCCCATTCGTTTCCGCCGGAATGCTCACATTCTTCATTTCCTTTACAATATCCTTTTTGTCCCTAGCACCCCTCTGTATTTGAAACAACGTTTTCAGTTTCGACATCTCACTCACGATCTGTCCCTACGGTCTTCTAATACACTAATACTAACGAGTACAATACCTCCCCATACTTCCCAGTATTATAGCAAGTCGTTTACACTGCAGGCTGTACGGCTATGGAATGCATTACCAATTAGCATTAGACGTGCTAAATCTTTAGCAATATTCAAAACAATGGTAAAGAATCACTATTTATCATTTACGTAACACTGTCTAAAATGTGTTATATTTATAATATGTGTTACACTAATATGTATGTATATCATTATGTGTATAATTATTTATATATATATATATATATATATTTGTATGTATACCAACTACATAGTAGGTACATATTATATAAGTATTATGTATGTAGTTGTTATCTATCAGTATTATATATTGCACCTATTCGTATGTAAATATTTATACTTATTTTACGTATATCAATAACGTGTAGGATATCTATGTATTATAATATAGTATGAATGTACAAAACTTGTTTTTAAGTAATGTTTTTATTGGTAAGATGATATCTAAAAATGTATAATAATTTGTTTTCACCACCGTGTTACTTGAAATGTGATACTGTCCATACAAAGGTTGTCTGGAAGAAATTGCTATATGCGATAAGACCGCCCATTGCACAACCGTAGTCTAAGAGTACTATTTATAAGATTATTCAAATGTATATTCGCTGTGCAATAAAGAGTTTTGTATTGTATTGTATTGTATTGTATCTACATGAACTTTCATGAATACAATTTATTAAAGTGTAAAACAAAATATTATAAACTGACTTGGTGAGAGCCTCCAGTAACATGGTGGGACTGAGTCGTCTTGGTTCATGGTAGATGAGAATCACACTACCATCACCCTTCTCCTTCTCCAGCCAGTCCAGGAAGTCTGACAGCGCCGAAATCTCAGACTTGGTCTTCAGAATCTATTTAAAAATGGTTAAGTTATAATAATACATGAATATCAATTGGTTCTCCAATATTTTTTATATTGGAGCTAATAATGAAAATATATTCAGTATTAAAACTTTCTTCTGTTAATTTTAATAATTTAATTTTCCTGATGATGACTGAATCTCATCATAAACTGGTGGCTGAGTTTGTACAATGTTTACAGATTATAAACATAAGGAATTTTATACAAGCATTGTCTATTTTGGAAGAATTAGTTAATGTAACAAAAAGTGCCCAATTTAGTTTGTTAATAAATTGTATACTATATATGAGAAATAAACATTATTATTATTATACAGATTATAAGTCATCTGTCCTAGGATCAATCTCAGTGTGATACAATTACCAATATTCTGATAAATTTGTTGAGTCCAGCACTAGGATTTGTGCTTGGTAGATGACAATAGATATGTTATTGTGACGCAACAAGCCCGAGGCCCAACTGATGTTAAGTGGACTAACCTCTGCCTATAACAGACGCATTTCGTCAGCGACGAATTGCACTGTGCCCGTCACACTGAGACGTCCAGTTGTTAGGTCTCATTAGCCTGTAATTTTTCTGGCTCTCAAGGACTGCTGCCGGAACACACTGTTAGGTGCTTGGCCACAGATTTTCTACTTGGGGGTGGTCGCTAGCCAGGCGGGCATTTACAAAATGCCCTTCCACCATGCGGTGAAGCTCAAGCTCTGGGCGGGATTCGAACCATGGACCTGCTGCACGGCAGTCCATAGCCAATGCCACTGAGCCATCACTGCTTCAAAATAATATTAAGTTTAAGTTTTGGTCCATATTAAATGGACCAAAACTTAACTAGCAAAACAAGATGGTGAGCTGGTGACGAAGTGGTCTTTGAAAACAGTCAGACTGACGAGACCTATTTTCGTATGCGAGTGAGCAAAACAAAACTATGCAATAAGAAAAAAAAAACAGCATGAGCTTTTTTTATTAATTCACACCTTAGTGAGCTTTTCTGGAACAGATAAAATCTTTCTGGTCCAGTATCACATGGTTGCCACACAATAATAAGAATTAAATTTGAATTGATATGATTTACTAAATAGATACAAAATTTGATATAAAATTTTAGAACTGAATGAATGATTTCATTGGAATATAAAGAAATATTGTTTTCAGATCTGTCATCATATTTGTCATATCCTCTAAAATATTATATATTTTATTCATATCAGTAAGGCATACTCTTTCTAAAAATCATGTTTAAAATTGGTCTTGTGAGACTCACTTAAGATACTTTGGAGATAGTAAGCATGATTGCCCGTGGGGTGCCGGGCTAGAATAACACCCCCCCCCCCATCTCTACCCGTTGGTGTCGTAATAGGCAACTAAGGGTAACAGACAAGAAGGTGGCAGCAGCACTTTCTGAGGAACTGGTATCTCATACTGCAATCCCCAAGCCGCCTGCCAAGCGTGGAGATTATGGCAAGCGTCCTCATATTGGGGGAGGCTGTGTTCAGCATTCAGAGAAATGAATAAGAAAGAGGGAGTCTAATGAAAATCAAAAGTGAAGCATCAAATTCGGCCAATTTTATGAAGACACAACTCACTCACACAAACGTATCCAAATTCGGCCAATTTTGTCCTCATTCACGATAGACCGACGCACATTACACACGTCACACATAACGGAATTAATAAATTTAAAACCGACTTGAGTATTAAAACACACGTAAGTATTAAATATAATGTACTTTCTTTAATATTATACAACGCAATTTTGGTTATAATTTCGAATAAAAATGTAAACAAAAGTGTTGCCAGACATACATTTTAGGTTGTTTCCAAAAGTGTGCAGTTTTTAATAGTCGGTTCGTGTAGCTGTAACATTATATACTTTATTTCTAGTTTCTGCGAAATACTTGGACAAACATATATATTATTATATATGTAGTAACATACATCCAACTATGTGGCTAGTAGTTTTCTTTTCAACTACGGCACCTGCGACAAAACCATACCATATAAGTAATCTAACACGCCTTTGGTCAATTATTTATTGTTCTAGAGAATGTAGTCTAAAATATCTTAAAAAAAATTGCGAAATATGTTAAACAATAATTGTGAAGATTGTGCAATATTATAATAATATTGCGCAATATAAATAATATTATGTTACTGCGAAGTATTCTTACGAACAGAATTTGCTGTATTTTTATATCATCAAAATTTTTTCTCCCATAAATCCCACAATTTAGTTATTTTTGCTTTCATATGGCAACAATTCTATCGCACACATGTATAAAAGTGTGCTTCAGTTTGATGTTTTACGAGACTCCGTCTTTTCTTCTATTTTGTCAGAGGTTCAGTAGTGGACTATCAGGCAGATACAGTACAGTAAGCATGATTCACATCACTTATTCAGTATGGCTATGTGGACTTGCTATACCACAATTCTGCCAGTTTCATGCACAGGGTAGACAAACAATACCCAGATCAAAATCTTTCAACTAAAAATGATGAATTTGAATGTTATTATTTTAGAGTTCTTTTTAAAATATCTCCGGCATCATTATGTTTTATATAAGTACTATATACCTTATGAGTATTTGTGTCCTTGAGCATGCGGTACCGTCCGACGGTGACAACCCGCACGTTATGGCGCCTCCTCGCGCCAGGATTCAGGTCCCCGTATGGCATTATGTACTGCGAGTATGTTTGCTTTGGAGTGTATGCAGCTATCTGGCATATCTGCAATTGACAACTTTTATAGTGATCAAAATATATAGGAGAAATTCAACAAGTAGCTATTTGTAGAAATATCACAAAAAACTTTCACCGTATGAAAATATGTAATCACAGCTTGGGCAGGAAACAGAGTTAGATACCAATTTCTACTCTCTTATAAATTGACATAAAATAATGAATAGATTCAGGCATTACTTTGAGTTAATCCATATTTAATAATAACAAATATTTTAATAAAACACTTAAAAAATATATCTAGTGAAAAATCCGCCGGCCGCTCATTCTCGATCGTGCGCATGTAGAGTCAAGACCTCCTGAGAATGCTTCCTGTAGAAGCAAAAGGCGTCGAAAATTCACTCGGTTTGGCTGCGTTGCGTTTGTGACGTCACGTCGGCTTAACAGGTAAATTAGGCGGAATTGTCACTAGATATATTTAATCTTTTAAAAGTGTTTTTTATTAATATATTTAATTTAATGTTTTTTTTAATATATTTGTTAATATTTGACATAAAATCTTTACTAATAATAGCAAACACAAATTGTATGTAAAGCCAACGCATTTAATCCTTTCCCTTTGGATATACTTATAATATTATACTGGGAAAGATAAACGATTGTGGGTTTTGATGACAGTTATAATATATGTTATAAGTGGGAGATGGACAGACAGATAGCAGTCCCATTAATAGGACTCCCTTTCTTCATTGGGTATGGAACCCTAAAATCATCGTGCAATATTAGGGAAATCATTCCATATTGGAATGAAATATCAAATTGCAAGTCATTGCATCGAAAATTACTGTTTAACTGAAAGTTTTTTCTTTCATATATTTTTCTAATTACTGATTTAATAAAAATGTACCTCATCGATAAGCCTGCGGCCAGTGGTGTCCATGTCCCAGCCAACAAGGGAGTACTTGCCGGGCGGCAGACCAGCCGGCTTCTCAGCCAACGCCGGCGGCAGCTCCGGCGTCTCACTCAACTCCCCACCATTCACTTTCGCCTCGGAGACCATGGCCATCAACTCCAGTTAACTAACTGGAAATTATAGGATATTTCAAGCTACATATCATTACTCTATATTTCAATAGTAAGAAAACTTACGAGAATTATGATTTCAGATAATCAAATTACTAAGTTTCCACTATTAGTTCCTGTTGCCTTGCCTTATCTAATTTGCCTAATTTCTTTTACTTATATATGGTGCAATTTTATTATTTATATTGTGCTTCAAGAATATAACAGGATAGCCATATATCATGATAGAATAATATCTCTCAAATAGCAAATTATGTCTATTCCTATACCTCTGTAAATATTCAATAATTATTTTGAGAACTAGTTCTAGCCAATGTTTTTAAATTGATGCCATTGATGCCAAATGAGTGGATGTTGAAAAAAAATGAGATATCTTAGTATACGACTGTGCGAGAAAATAGAAAGGGGATAGGACACCATATTATTATACAATATGGGTCCTAGGGAATCTCCAAGAGATCTTTTAAAAGGAATTGATATTTTAACTGTACCAAGTCTATTAGTCTTGTATATTTGAAAATATTATGTATGTTTATAATTTATTTGTCAATTTAAATTCAAATTTGTAATTATCCTTCTTAAGAGCGTTGTAGACGCCTTGAATAAATGATTTTGACTTTAACGGGAATAAAATAATATTGTTCAAACTGAACGAACCTTTTTTAATATTGTTAGGTTTGCAGTAAAGCCTGCTATGCGGATTATATTACAAAACCACAAATATACGATAGGAAAAATTGAAGTCATGTGCGGGATTCGAACCCGCGTCCATCCACCCATTGAGCCGGGGTATGCTCTAACCAATTGAGCTAACATGACATGACGTTATGACGTCATGTCATGTTAGCTCAAGCTGAGTTATGACTCAATCGGTTCGAATACCGCACATGACTTAAGTTTTTCCTATCGTATATTTGTGGTTCTGAATGAACCTCTTGTTTTCTATATCAATATCATAAACATATAGTTACTGGCACACAAATCAGTGTTAAATATGTAGTTTTTAATTAGAGTTACTAGTGTGTATTAAATATTACGTCTTGAGATTATTATAGATTAGATATATTTTCCTCAATTAGTCTTCCATACACGCTTGATAACATTGTAGAATTAATGATTCCAAACAAATTATATAGTTAATAGTAGCACATGTATTTCTGCATTTTGATTTACATCTCAGGTCACATGACACATTAAAACATTTTTCTAGAAAAAAGTTTGGTCATATACAATAATACTCACTTAATATTTTATGTTGGTTGTTTAATTATTTTCTTAGTATATCTTAGTATAGTATAGATGTCTCAATGTTGAAAAATTATGGTTATAAAACATGCATAAGTGTTATAATGAGACATTCTAATTATGTAGTTTTTTTTATAGCAATCCTAGTTTTTCAATGGATATAACAGCTAATTATTTATGAAGGGTCATTGGGCCCCTTTACATCCATTTAGTGGAGTTGCTAGCTTATCATGTAAAATAAAAAAAACAGCCAAGTGCGAGTGGGACTCGCACACGAAGGGTTCCGTAGGTACTATTATCTGTAACCTAATCTTACAAGTTACAGACACTTTTCGCAGTGTCCGATTAAGCTGGGTAGGTACGGCGAAAACCTCTTTCATTGTATGGGAGCCCCCTTAATTATTTATATTACTTTAACTTATTATATTTAAAGAGAACATTAAACTAAATATTCTGTGAATAGTTAACCTGTCACCGTTATTAGTATCGAGCAAGAAACGGTAAAAAAAACAAGTTTGTTGTATGAGCCCCCGTTAAATATTTGTTTTATTTTATTTTTAGTATTTGTTGTTATATCGGCAATAGAAATACATTATCTGTGAAAAATTCAACCGTTTAGCTATCACCGTTCTTGAGATACAGCCTGATGACGGACGAACTGACGGACAGCGTAAAAAACTTTAAATATAATTAATTATATAATGAAGTGGGTTCCCATACAATAAAAGAGGTTTTCGCCGTACCTATCCAGCTCAATCGGACACTGCGAAAAGTGTCTATAACTTGCAAGGTTAGGTTACAGATAATGGTACGAAACCCTTCGTGCGCGAGTTCCACTCGCACTTGGCCGGTTTTTATTGTATAAATCAGGAAGTTGGTTACAACATTAAGAAATATATTACAAAATCACAAATATAGGAAAAATTTAAGTCATGTGCGGGATTCGAACCCGCGTCCATCCACCCCTTGAGCCGGGGTATGCTATAACCAATTGAGCTAACATGACATGACGTCATAACTCGAATCTTTCCTATCGTTCTTTAACCATCGTATTGGGATGGAGCGACATCTATAGTACCACTTGCGTTGTACTACAAACAACACCAATGTTGCAATTGGTTTTATACTTGTAAATGATGACGCAACCTTATAATTTTAATATTGTTAGGTTTGCAATAACGCCTGCTATGCGGATTACATTACAAAATCACAAATTTACGATAGGAAAAATTTAAGTCATGTGCGGGATTCGAACCCGCGTCCATCCACGCCTTGAGCCGGGGTATACTATAACCAATTGAGCTAATATGACATGACGTCATAACTCGAATCTTTCCTATCGTTCTTTAACCATCGTATTGGGATGGAGCGACATCTATAGCACCACTTGCGTTGTACTAAAAACAAGACCAATTTGCGCGCGTTCTGCATGCAAAAACGTGCCATTCGAGCTATGTATGATGAATCAGTAAGGGAATATTTATACTGAACGAATTTTAACTCGTAACTGATATACTTGTGTACCAAGTCGCTGTATTAGTAATGTTTTGCTATGTCATACATAGTAATTGACTTATATTTTATTTTGATCTCTAAGATGATGTAAACCCGAGGATACACATGCCTGTAGAATGCAACAGTAGCTTGCATGCTTGTTCACAGCATATAGGAGTTACTGGCGCAATGTGGATAGATTTGCAAGTTAAAATTGCATGTAATTTGCACCCTTGCATGCCTGTATTTGCAAGACGCAGACAAACAAGTTCATGAGACCGCCTACCCGCGGCCCCTCCCTCACGTTGCATGCCAGTTAGCGTATACACATGAGAGTGGGCGGCATGTGCAAGGAGCTTTTATGCAAGTGTGCCAGATACAGTCATGTGTATTCCCGCCTTTAACACAAGCTATTAATCAATAACTGATTTCTGATTTTAAAGTCCAACAAATAACATTTAATGTTTCCTTTTAAAAATGAAATGGATGGAAAGTACTCATAGTTAGCTGAAAACAGTTATTTGAATATCCATCCCAGAGACATTATTTTTATTTATATATCTGACTATAGGCGAGCAGCAGGATGCTGATGTGCCTATATCATGCTTTGTTTAAATTATGTAATGCCCACAATTTTCACCGGTTAGAGGCTAGCAATAGACTTTTTTGTTTTTACACAACCAGCTATTGAGCCAGTTCTTTAATGCATATGACTTGCTTGTATGTTTTCATTCCGGCGATGTAAACTGAAGTTTTGCAAGAAATCCTATCTTAATATCCACTTGAAATATATTAGAAAACATACAATACACAATGTCTCGTTGAATTTGTGGTTTTAATAAACCTAACAAACAAGTAAGATAATAAAAAAATGCTAAACAAAATGATATCTTACTTTAGAGTGCTTCATACTACTTATATTTTTACAATACTGAGTGAGTATCCACCTTGTAAAAGTTAAAGCAAGGCATCAAGCTTTGCTTTAACTTTATAATGATTTTATTGAAATACCTACTTATTTAAGGAAATAAATTGTTATGAGCACATGTTGGTAGGTAATTAGGCAACTAAGAAGTACCAGCTATTTCATTTATCAAGTTCTGAAATGCTATTCTACACTTTTATTTAAATCAACTCTTGGCCAGTGATAGTTACAAGAGGTGGATGGGAAATACAGATTTATACACAATTGCAGTGAAAGTAGATTCGGAATAAACTTGTGTTATGTACTGTGTACCTATATTTATATTTTTTGTATCTTGTATAGTATTTGTCATCAAATAATCAAAGTCAAATGTTGTAGCTATCTATGTATTTTAAATTTGTCTGTCTTTAGATTTCTTTAAATTATTTATTTTGCTTAGGAGTGAAGCAAGGTTTGAAAATTTTTTTTGTAGTTTGATAACTTGTTGTAATTCATTACATTTTTCTTTCATATTTTCATTTTCAAAGAGCACTTCAGTTTCTGATTAGCATGAACTGAAATTAATTGAGTCCTTAGTATCATTTTTGGTAATTTGTGATCATTGATAAGTTAACTTTACTTCTGGTGGTTACGTTTGGATCAAAGTTTGATTCAGCAGTTTCAAAGGACTTAATGAAGAGCTGGCCAATGATTTTTACCAACTTTCTGCATTCCATTGTATAAAACATGTAAAAGTTTTTAAATCAGAATGTAATTCTGTAGACATTTATATATAATTATCATAATAATTTCCATAATTTCAGAGTCTATTACTGGCTTAAGAATAAAGTTTATTGCAATTGATACAAAACTAATGTTTAAGATATTCACTTGTACACACATGTTTTAGTAAATAAACATATCACTATGGCAGTACGGCATTTTACAAATGACCACCTGGCTTGCTACTAATCAAGTAGAAAATCTGTGGCCAAGCACCCCGTGTGTTGGGGCAACTGCCCTTGAGAGCTGTACTTCCATGTTTCCCTTTACAAAATCTTTGACCACATGGTCACCAGCATTATGGGTACACTAAGTCAGTTAAGATAGTGGTCAAAAGCTAGCCTATTAGTCATATAGATATGAGTGTACTTGCACATTCAGTGCACCTCCTTACCATGATAACACCCTAAGTACTCAAGAACTAGCAGATAAACTACCTAAAAGAGCATTTCTAATCTTAATTATGAGCATCAGGTTGGCGCCTGGCCATAAAACTAAAGGCACTTCTTTACAATTTATTATTTCCTTATATTTTGTTAAAGGAAACATATTCAACAATGTTCTAGTTTTGTCACAATGTTATTAGAGAAGATTGTATTTTATCAACTTTGCGTGGAGATTGGAATACAATATGTACTCAAGATACATCAACCTAACACGTCATGACGTCACCGTGAGTCACATAAGAGCAAGTTCCCAATCCAGGTCTAGAATATGTAAACATAGACATATAAGCACTGTATATGCAATACAATGTTAGTAAAGATATCAACTTTAGTTTCTTAATAATATATTATGCCATTAACAATGTCTCATAGGAAATAACTGATACATATTACATGGTGTGTGATTTTTTTATATTTAATGTGCACTGTACAATTTACTGAAACACTAAGGGTTCTGTATCAACACTATCAAAAATCATTATTATAAAGGTTATGTACTGGAAAGCCCTATTACTTAGCTTCGGCTGTCAGTTTGTCCTTTGGTTGCATATGTACCAGTAATGCACGGAAGATGAGCAGTGTGCGAAGAAAAAATCCATATCATTGATGTAATAAGCAAGGAACTTCCATAATATACAAGACATAAAACTGTCTGTTGAACCTCGGATACCTAATTTCATGATTATTCAGACAACTGTGATTGAACTTGTTATAAATGATTACATACTTAGCTTTTATAGGTATATCGCTCACAGCCCTATGTAGCAAATATATATATCGAATGCCCTATGTACAGCCTAATTGTATATTTTGTTCTTATTTAATTTTTACGACATTTGATTTATTTACATTAACACATGTTGGTATTATTGGGTTCTAGTGTAAAGAAAATAGATTTGAAAATACCTACCTCATCTATATTTATGTATATTTATTTAGAACATTTCTATGACGCATGTACGTATGTACATGCATCTCAGGTGCATACGGACGAGAGAAAAAAATATCTACCCTCATATCTTTGCTCTAGATGGAAGATCAGAGTCTAAGATGAGTTAGACACTCTGCTTTTTGATTAGGATTCAAGAATAATATGCTATTAAATTTGTTTTGATGTAGGGTGATAAGAAAGGTCGTATTATTTATCATCACAATGTATTTTTTTGGCTAGACCGGCGACCGCAAAGCCGCACCGGACATTAAAATTGGTAGTACAGGTAATCGATTAGTGAAAATAAAACAAGCACCTCTGAACTCTATACCTGATATATACGACTATAAAGACGAGAGAACATTTCTATTGATCTTTATACCTAGATAACCCTAAAATAAACAGAATTAGGGAATATCTCAAATCTAGGACACGTGGCGGTCTTTTTCTAGAGACATTTTAAGCCCCGCCCCAGCCCTGCACGTCAAAATAATTTACTAATTACTCACCACCAAAACTTAACGATGATCAGATGTTGTTAAACAATTTATATAAAGAAGACGCGCTATGTGATGCCCTCAGAGAGCTGCAAAATAAATTAAATTGAAGTAAAAATATCACAAAATCTCAGCACGTGTGCGGCAAATGGCAAACCGCAATAGTGTAGGGAAAAAACAATCGAACGTCATCAAACGATTATCAAACAAAACATCGAACGATTTATGGCTCGATAGTGTTAGGGCTTGTTTGCACATTGATTATTATTTAATGCAGGTGTACTTAGTACTAAACACAATTGGACTCATATGAACCACTCGAGGCCATCATAATAGCAGCGGTGAGATGTCAACCAACTGCCCTATATCGATAGAGAAAACCTCTTCTCTCTCTCTCCTCCTCCAACTGACCGGAGAATACCCTAATTATCGTGCTGACACAGAAGGGAAAAGCTTCACTTGGCCGCAGGGGACACGGGTCTGGTACAGCGTCCTCCACCTTGACTGTACATGAAGCGCAGGGCTTAACTTACGAGACGGTGATCGTAATACAGATAAGGGAAAAGTCACCAAGCTCCAAGATAGCAGTAGGAGCAGCGTCACGACTCTCAAAGCGCTGCATTTATTACACGGATGACAATACGGATGCCTTTAGGAGATTCGTGAATCTCGGAAATTCGTGAAATCGGCAACAGAGGCAAGTGGAAAGATAATAACTGACTACAATCTAAAAATGGTAATAAAAAACCGAAACGAAAGGGTTGTAAAGGCTAAAAAAACATCAAGGACAACGCCGGAAACAATGACTGGCCTTTCAACGTAGGATAATAAATACTCTGTAAATATTATTTCTCAAAACGTAAGTAGTAGCAGCGTTGTGAGCCCTGCTAAGCCTTCCCAACCACTTTGGAAGGTTTTAAGCTCGTACAAATATAATATTCCCCTATTGAAACACCTCGGGGTGCGAGAATTTCTGTTGCCCAATCATTATCTTGTTCGATTAAAAACGTTTTGGCTACTAATACTATAAAATGTCTTTTAGCATTCCCGTACCCACGTATTTCACGTAAATTTTGATCCTTCTAACAAAAATCACTTAAATCACGACAAGTCGTGTAGTACTGTAAGTGATTTTAATTTGATGTGGTCGGGTCAGGTCCACAATGAAATTACCAAAATTCTGTACGGTGCGAATTTATGTGCCTTAAATAAAAAAGATTGTGGTATTATAAAATTCCGGAATCATACCCTTTTTTTTGGCAATGTTAGGGCAAATCGTCAAAATTAACACACCAAAATAACATTACATTATCTTCCGTAGGATGTCAACAGGGTGATCCTCTAGGACCAGCCATCATTAGCCTTGCCATCCACTCAATAATTCAACGTCTCCAATTAAAACATTTGATATTTGGATGACGGAACCTTAGGAGGCGATGCGAACACAGTATTGAATGACTTGCTAGTACTAGAATAGACGATTTTCGTCTTATTGGCTTTGAACAATGTTTTTGCAAATGTTAACTTTTTGTTTGTGATACTCGTCAAGATAAACTTTCGATTATTGAAAAATTCAATTTGGTCTGATATAAAATAAGTAGAAAAAAGTTCGCTCCACCTTTTGGGTTCACCGATTTTTGACTTTTTTATTTGACGAAAACCATATTTAGAAATCATTAAAATAAGGCAAAAGCTTCCTTGTAACACTGCAAAACTGTTATAAACTGCAGTTCCAGTTTGTACAGTAATAACATATTGTTTTATTATTCAAAACATTCTTTTTATATATAAAAACTGAAATTAAGCTACTTTTTCAACCAGATGATTCGTCACGAAAAAACGTCAACCTTTTAAAGATATACTATAGAAAATGAATAAAGAAATAACGATAAAAATGGTATGTTATATAGGTTTGGCTTTTCATGAAATAACTATACTATTGAAATAGTTACTTGTTTGGTCTAATTAAAGCACTAAACATTT
Organism: Plagodis pulveraria; assembly: GCA_963890685.1. Classification (NCBI taxonomy): domain Eukaryota; kingdom Metazoa; phylum Arthropoda; class Insecta; order Lepidoptera; family Geometridae; genus Plagodis; species Plagodis pulveraria. The sequence goes on along the minus strand of OY982973.1, from coordinate 11,050,241 downwards.
TAACGGCTAAATAAAATTTACCCACTACCAATTTTTAAGTGTGTGATTTACCAGAGTTCTTAATAAAACAAATACTACAGACCCTTCAGCGCAGAAAGCACAAAAACATAAATTGCTGGTTTAACTATAATTTTTTGCACTTAATCTTGAGGTATTTATGTTTTTTCATAGATCTGCAACTGATTTTCAATGTTAATATAACGCTAAATATAGTGACGTACAAACCAAGAAAAACAAAATTTTAAAAATTATCTTGTTTTAACAAGTACTGCAAAGCACGAAAAAAAAAAAACTGAAAAACAGTCACCTAACAAATAACAGCCATAGTTTATTTTTAATAAAGGTATTATCTTTGAATTTCTCAGCTTCTGTCTTTGCTACATTGCGAATGTTGCAGATTAAAGAGCTTTATGTTAGCAAGCTTCCAAAACTAAATAAGGGTGCCGGGCTGCCCGTGGGGTGCCAGGCAGCCCGTGTCAATAAATTACACGCGTCAATAAATTACAACTAAGTTTACATTTTGACTTTCATCCTCTTTCCCGTGAGAACCGTGCTGAACTTCGGGATAAAAAGTATGCAATAACTTTCTTCGTAGTATGAACTCAAATCGTATTAAGTTTCATTGAATTCCATTCAGTAGTTTTGCAGTGATGCGCGGCTGGTATACAGGCAGACAGACAAAAAAAAAAACAGTTTTGGCATCAGTGTCAGCTACAGATTGCTCTATTTTTTTAATGTCAGCCATTCGTTACAGTTTTATTATGAGTATAGATACTTTCCGTTGTTACAGAAAAATATGGTTTTTTTTTCGTATAGCCAAGGATGCGTCCTTACGAAAACCGTTTGGATTATGGTAATCGGATTTGAGTAGATTTATGGACGATTTTGTAAAAGTAGTAGGAACTCGCAGACCGGGATCCCGAATCGGACAGATTAGGTGTGGGGTGCGTACCACTGGGAGTTAAATTCACCATAAATGATAAAAACGATCACACTCCTAAAAAATTGTTCCACTTGGGTCTTAGCATTATTTTCGCCATAAACGCTATGAAACTACTGGAACAATTTGTAGTACCTACATCTTATGTCAATGTCAAACAAATGTCATTGAGTATCGTGGATCCATTTTTTAAGTTGTGGAGTTTTACTTAGTTTTACTTTTGCAGATTAGCCTCATAGGTTACTTATTATTAGCGTCGCGTCGTCTTCAAAACTTCATTGCAATAATAAATGTATACAGTGACATTGATTTTATAATCCATTTCAGGTACTAATAACCCCTATATTTTCGATAATTCTAACCACATTTGCGTCTATGGTTACACATTTAATATGAACCATAAACACAAAATATGGTAAAATTATTGAAAATAACGAAATTGGCTTCAAGTGGAACACTGTCATAAAACAAACAAAAGACTTTTGTCATTTTTTTGGCTAAAATCCGAACACGTGACCACTCATTATGGGTATATTCCATTTGACGCTAAGAACGTTATATTCGATAATTTTGATCACATCTGCGTCTATGGTTGTGATCACTGTGGTCGTTTGTAACTGTTCTCCCCTGTTCCATTTAGGATAAGAACGCTAAGAATGTCACTAAAATTTGCCACTTTTGACATAGGATGTAGCGTTTATGGCGAAATAACGCCAAGACCCATGTGGAACAACTTTTTGGGAGTGTGATCGTTTTTAGCGAATCTAACTTCAAATGGTAAGCACCCTATGTGAGTGTGGCCTGGATGATGGTAATACCGATCATATATTTTTCGACTGTCCAAGGCTGAGTTACTCTTTAGGTGCGTTCGTATTGGCTCGATTGCGTTTGTAGCAGTTTCAAATGTGGCATTTGTGTATTAGCGTTCGGATAGAAGCTTTTGCTATTTTTGACCACCAATTACTGCATGCTATCCGAACGGCTTAAAACATACTTTAACAACCGACAATATTTAAAAATTTTGCACAGTATGAAACATGAAATCAATCTCTAAAATTAACAAAACAAGTAGGTCCCTACTACATAAAATATAAATACTATTTAACTTCAAGTTCTTTTTTTGAAAAACAAGTGAAACTCTTCAATCGCGCCAAATACAACTGTCAAACCAGCAGTTGTAAAAAACGATCACAACGATCAAAAATATCACTTTTCTCTGTCATTTGTAGCGTTTTCAAAGCTATCCGAACGGTGAGCGAAAACGATATTTTTGCTCACGAAGTCCCAAAACGAACGGCCCGTGTGATCATTTTTAGCGTTTGTGAGTGTTATTTTTGGCACCGATAGGCTATCCGAACGCCCTATTTGTATAACAATCTTCCCCCAGATATCCCTCTCCCTGTTAACTTCAATAGTCTTTTGTCACTTGTGTTTACTCCTATATAATTGGTAAATGTATTTCAATTAATAAAATTAAGCTTTGAATAGCCTGATGGCGTGTATTCTAGATGTATGTTTAAGTATATATTATAATGTAGTTAGATATTATATTATATATGTTTGATCGTATGTCATATGTTGTCCTATTTTATATTACAAGTTATCTTGACGTGACTTGATATTGACGTGTAGCAAAGGAGCTATAAATCAATTATTTGTATTTGTATCCTGAAAAATCAAGTAACCGATCACTTTTTATTAATACCGATCAGTCTCTTTCGTTTGTTTCGACTCTATCCGCGCGACTCGTCATTGGCGAAATTGTGGCAACACCACAGAAGCCACCCAAAAAAGAAGTTGAAGTTGAAGTTGACTTTTGTCATTGCCATAAATTTGTGAATCAGAAGAAGAAGTTTACGGAATGTAAATAATGTTAATTTCACGAAATTAATTATAAATAAAACAAAATGACTGATAATTTACAGCAATACGTCAGCCAAATAACGCTCGCGAGAACGGAAATAAAAAATCTGAGGTAACCTTATCCTTAATCTCCATTCTTGTTTGACAACATTTGTGTTTTTCGGGCTATAAACTTACCTGATTTCCCCCAGGCAACAAATAGCTGCACTGAAACATGAACACTTGAAGGAGATAAAACACATAAAGCAAACTCTCTACGGATTACGCTGCGGATCATGCGGAGACACAGGTAACACTAGTACTCATGTACTGTAATGTAACAGCCGACTCGTCCACTGCTGAACACAGCCTTTCCCTATTGTTAGGGGTATTTGCCATAATCCCCACGCTTGGCAGGCGGCTTGGGGATCGCAGTGTAAGATGGCAGTTCTTTAGAAGGTGCTGCTGCCCACCTTCCAGTATTTTTCCTGTAGTCGCCTCTTACGACACCCACGGGATGATATGGGGAGGTGCAATTCTAACCCAGCACCCCATGGGGTAGTACTCATGTAGTTTTAACTTATTATTTGTTGTTTGTTAATATAGCAAGTGCTATTCATATTCCTCCTAAAATCACATCTCTGAGTTGGGAGACGATACAATCCATAGGGCTAATTTCAACAAACTAGGATAAACTATACTAGGATAACTTTAATCTTTGTAACATACAAAATATAATAGACCTTTGTCATCATAAATATTCAATGATGCTGCAGTATTATTATTATTTCTTTGTTAATGGCTTCTGCGGTTTAATTTTTAAGCTTACAATGGTATTGACTTTTATGAAATTTGACATCAGGCAGAAAGCTGTAGAAAAGGAAAAAAAGTGTCCAAGATGAACCGCTATGTATTGACCAGAGTCTATATTGTCCATTCTATTGTAATAATTATCTATGATGTGCATGGGTTAAAAATTTATATGGTTGAACAAGGTGGTATAGTATAAATCATAAACTAAAAATGGCCTCTTTATTACAGTTGATAAAACATACTATTTCAATATTGATGGAGCTGTTAGATGTCATAAAAGTCCAAACCAAGGAGTTCTATTTCTACAATAAAAATCCAACAAATCAATAATCTGTGTCTAAATTTGAATACTTATGATAGGGATGGCCTAACACATTTTAATAGTTGGAACTATTAATTTATCTGCATATTAATTTAACCCAATATTTGTGGAATTTGGGCCTTAGACATATCCTATTTGATGCAAATCCAGTTGTTGCCTATTTACTTTCTCATAAGAAGCCACCCATAAAAGAAGTTGAAGTTACTTTCTCATAGGATTGTTGGTTGTGTCATATAACAAAGTAAACACACAAAAAGATTTATTTTTCTTCGCAATTTGTTAACTAATATAAGGATATTACAATTACTGGCATGGATACTTACGAATTGTGTAACAAATTACACCGAACTTTGATTAGTGTTATGATATGATAATTTTATTAGTGGTTATTAGAAAACTGTTTTTATAGCATTAAAGAATATAATATGGAGGTTTAATAAGGTATAGATGTAATTAATATGATTAAATTGTTAATATTATTACTGTAATTTTAGTATTAGATTTAAATAATTGCACATCTGCTTGCAGGCAGAATACAGAGACCACGCATTTTACACAAGTCAAAATGTACATATATGATTGTATTCTTGCAAATAAATTATTTAATTTGATTTGATTTAATTATATCAAATTTCTTTTGACTCCTCATAAATGACACCATTTTAAAACATTTTCAGCTACAACATTGATACCTAATTGTAACAATGAACCAACCTCATCATCCAATGAAGATAACATTTCATTTCGACCAATTGGTATGATAGAGACCTCCTTCCAAAACAAACGAGCAGTTCCTCGTCAGCCTACAGTAATGAGCCATGCCCAAGGAGCTGTAGTTATTGATACAGCAGTTTTTAATAATCCAGAGCATGCTTTGGCAGGATTGGAAGAATTTTCTCATTTATGGTAAGTGTTTTTGTTGTTGTTTAGTAAAAAGCTTACCTACGGCACCTTAATTGCGAATGTGTTGCTACCATGAAGAATACACATAAGATACATATTACATTCCAGTAATTTTTCCAACAAGGACATTTTGCCCTGAGAATCACTACTTTTGAATTGGTCACCTGATCTTCTGGTTTGTGGTATTCTTCCTCTTATATTTGTTGCTTATTTTAATATAATTGATTACCAGGCAAACTCACCTGTAGCAATTGAATATGGTAATCAGGGTTACAAGTATTTCAGATGCCCATTATTAGGGAGTGCATTGAGTTTGCGTGCTCCTGCCGGGCACTGACTATTAGTTACCTATTTAATCTCAGGGCTGACTGATTTGTGTGTATGTATCCAGCTTACTCAATTATACAGGTCCAGGTTTAATGATCTGCCTTATTTGGTCAAAGATTTCTGCAATATTGTTTTATTTGCAGATGATACCTCTCTAATTTTTAAAATTTAGGTTTTATTTTTCAAAACAGCGATACTATTAAATTATAATTTTTTTATCTATAATCTCTAAATGGTCCACAGCTAATAACATTCTCTTAAATTCAGAAAAGATCAAATTTTTAAAGTTTTCTTTACTTAGGGCCTGTTTCAGAATGTTTGAGTAAGTTCCGGTTATACTACCCAGAACATATTTAATAATTTTTTTTTTTTTTTTATATCTTTATTTAATTTAGGGACTTTTGTCTCTTGACATGTCAGTCCCATCATAACCTTAATATTTACCTTATCTCATACACATCTTATATATTTTTAATGCATTCTCCGATGCAGGTTCTACCAAAGCATTAATGTATACTCCTATGTCTAAAATATTTAAATTTAAGGATGTTATTAGCGCATGCCTTTGACTTGCATTCTGGACACACTCCATAAGGACATGATATATGTCATCTACCACTCCACATGACTCACAGTTAGGTGATATTTCCTTCTTCATCAAATATCCAAATTTCTTTGATGGAATGTGTCCAGAACGTATTCTGTGAGCTATGACAACAAATTGTTTACTCAACTTATATTTAACACACCAAGGTATTGGAGGAGGCTGGCTTTGTATGGTTCTATACCATATACCTTTTTCCTGACTTCGCTTATCAAAATATTCTCTAAATTTATCAAAACATTTCTTTTTACATATATGTAGAATTTCAGTATGACTTGGTTTTATACAATAGTAATTACCCTCCGTCACTGCCAACTTTGCTAACTTATCAGCCTCTTCATTACCATACAATCCGATGTGTGATGGAACCCATTGCAATTTCAGATCCACTCCAGTTTGTTTAAGCCTTTGGATCTTATCTAAGATCGTGTAAGCTATCAGTGCACCTCTCCTTCCAGAGGCGCACCGAGCTAAATGTTGAAGTGCGCTTTTGCTGTCTGTTAATATCACTACTTTGTGATTTATATTAACATTTATGCTAACATACTTAAGTGTTTCCGAAATTGCAATGAGTTCCATAGTCATTATAGACACATTAGAATCAGTTCTGTACATAGCTGATGTTCTGGTGGTGGGTTCAATAAATGCCGCTCCTAGTCCATTTACAGTTTTAGAGCCATCTGTATAATATCTTTGCCATTTTTCATATTTCTTATTTAATTCTTTCAAAACTTCAAATTTAAGTGCAGATAATTCATGACTTCGTTTGGCCTTTGTTATACATTCTAAATTACTTACAATTATATTATCTATTTCTATGCATGTTACCCAGATGCTCAAGGAAAACATTTCAATGGAATTTGAACACTGTATATTGTAGTTTTTACATTCAGTCAGAACGGTAGCAAGTAAGGGTTTTTTTTTATATTGCCAATAGCTGCTATTTAAATGTGAATTGAGTTCATCTAGTATTTCAATACTTATGTTTGACCAAGATAGACATTTTAAACAATATTTATAGGCAAGGTATAGTCTTCTTATGTGGAGGGGAGGAAGCATTAGCTCACTCTCCATTACATGAATGGGAGTAGATTTAATGAAACCTCCTATAATTCTCATAGCTTGATTTTGAATTTTTTCTAGTTTGTATAAATGGACTTTAGCACAGTTATCATACAAAAAACAGCCATAGTCTAATCTACTTCTAATAAGAGATATATATAATGTTCTTAAATGTTTGGGATGAACGCCCCAGGATGGACCAGAAAGTACTTTCAGTTGGTTTAGAAATTTAGAGGTTTTATCGCTAGTTTCCTTGATGTGCTTTCTCCATAACAGAGACCTGTCCAGCCACATTCCCAAGTACTTAACACAAAGAACTTTTCTAATATTCTTGTTTTGTATATTTAAATTTATATTGTTTCTTTTATTACCCCTACTAAAAATACATACGCATGATTTGCTAGATGATAATTGAAGCCCTATGTTATCAAGGAAGGCTATCATAATATCTAAGGCTTTTTGCATATTATTTTCACAATATGTAATATTCTGATGGCTAATATAAAATACAAAGTCATCAGCATACTGTGACATAGTTATAATATCTCTAACCTGATGAAAAATATTGTAAGTTGTAATATTAAAAAGCAGTGGCGAGATTGGGTCCCCTTGAGCCAACCCTCTACTCGTCCATCTAACATAAGTTCTTTGATTGTCCTCTTCACTATTAATAGTTAGGTATCGTGCAGATAAAAATGACCACAGGTATTTACAAATATTTTTGCCAACTTTTAATTCATCTAGAGTGCATACAACAGTATCAACTAAAATATTATTGTATGCATTTTCAACATCTAGAAAGCAAGCGACTGTTGGGATGTGTTTAGTAAATCCTATCTGTATATATGTTACAAGCCTGGCTAGAGAATCTAGACTGGAATGTGATCTTCTAAAGCCAGTTGTGTTAGGAGAGAATATTTGGTTTTTCTCTACATACCACTCTATTCTTCTTCCAAGCATGTTATGGAATATTTTGCATACACATGACATAAGAGAGATGGGTCTTAAGTTGGGTTCAGCAGTCGTACCCTTATTTGCTTTAGGTATAGATCTAACTACTATTGTACGCCACTGATTTGGAACTATTCCAGATTCAAAGATAATGTTGTATAATTTCAGAAGATACTCCATTCCAACCTGTGGTAAATTATAAACCATTGAGTATGTAATGCCATCATTACCTGGAGCAGTATCTTTCTTTTTTAAACAGTTTTTAAGTTCTTGTAGCTGAAACGGTGACTCCAGAAGTCTATTTCTATATCTAAATATAGGTTCATTATTACTTACATAGTCTGGTGCTAAACACTTAAGCAATTCTTTTTGTTTGTCTTTAGTAGCATAAAATCTAGATTGTTGATATCCTTTGAACCATCTCATTTTACGCCACATATCTGAGACTGTAGTGGTCTCGTTAATACTATCACAAAACTTTTGATATCCACTGGATCTCGCCTCTGCTATTAATAGATGAGCATTTTTAGTTTTTTCTTCTAAAGTTTTTAAGTTGTCTGGGATAGGATTTCTTCTGAAAATACTAAGTGCTAGCCTACGCTCCGCCACTGCTTCAGATAATGAAGGGTTCCAATATTCTTTGGGTTTAAATTTTGTAGTTGGATTAGTGCAAAATTTTATTATTGGTATATTTTTATCAGCCGACACGTTAATGCTATTTATAAAATCATCATACATATCCTGCAAACTCATACATGTATTATCTCTAGAAAATGACTCAATTAGTTCTTGTTTATAATCTATCCAATTCGCCTTTTTGAAGTTACGTCTACTTGAAAGTCTTAAGCGATCAGTAGATTGAACAGAAATTTTAATAAAGAGGTGATCGCTACCCAAGTTTTCATTGAATATGTGCCAATTATAACTAACAGCGATATCAGAGGACAGAAATGTTATATCTGGTGATGATTTTTGAAGAGTTCCATTAACCATTTTAATCCTAGTATGATCTCCATTGTTCAGTGACACAAAGCCATTATCTAATGACGCATCTAGTAAATAATTACCTCTTTGATCTATTTTATAGGACCAATTTGTGTGGTGTCCGTTAAAATCACCTGCAATCATAGATTTATACGAAAATTTCGAAAATAGTTCATCCCAATCACTTAAGCTTGTTCGAGTAGTACTATTACAGTAAACAGATATGATGTTCTGCAATTTATTGTAGTTTAACAGTTTAATGCACATTGTTTCGATACCAGAATTATTTAAATTTATTGGGTATACTTGGGTTTGTAATGATTTATGAGAGATAATCGCCACACCTCCATATGAATCTATCCTATCTTTTCTATATATATTATATCCAGATATATTAATTTTATCCGAAGAGTTCAACCATGTCTCACTAACTATGGCTATATGTATTTTTTCATTGCGTAATAAATTATCAAAACTATTTAATTTTGGCTTTAGACTTTGAGAGTTCCATTGAAAAATATTGATTCCGACATTTAAATAATGTGTATTATCCATCATAAAACTTAAATAGAGTTTTAAGTATTTCCTCCCCTTTAAATAAATTCACAATAAATACCTTACATTCTTCAAATATTGCTTTCAAAACAAATACAACCTTTTGTTCAAGAGTCTTTCTGGAAAATATGATCTCCTTAATTTTTTCAAAGATTTTACTTAATTCAAAATGACGCTCTTGTTTTTTGTTACTCTTATCCTCTATATTTTCAGTATCTGATAATAGAACAGGGCTTAGTCCTATTGTAGGGCACTCTTCACTCTCCAAAGCCAGTTCTCTACTTCCACCAGCCTGGTGTTTAGTCTTCTTTTGTTTCCTTTTCTTCTGATTTTCTTGATAGTGAACCGGGCCAGTTTCATCATAACATGATTGTAATGTGCTCGATTCTTCATGTTTTCCCATGCTGGCTGTAAGGTTGTCAATGTCCATTTCCTCTTGCACAGGTAGTGTGACACTGGCCACATGGCTGTATGTTCTTGTCATAGGTATAGGGGAAGGGGATGGTTTTCTGCTCGTAGTATGTGGTTGACTAGAAACAACTTCTTCGTGTAGTATTTTTGCTGCCTTTTGACAACTCAGATAAGTTTCCAATGCTTTTTTGTAAGTCAAATTATCTTCGCTCATAATTTGCCGAATCTTTTTTTCTTTTATAAAAGATGGACAAGATTTGTCCAATGACATATGAGAGCCTTTACAGTTGAGGCATTTGTAGATTTCCTCTTCACAATTTTCATGCTCTTTTCCACACTTGGGACAAAGAAGTTTATTTATGGGACAGAATTTTTTAATATGGCCGAAACGCCAGCAGCCTGAGCACTGAGTTACTGGAAATACATAACGCAGTACTTTGAATCGGCATCCATATGCATATACATAATTAGGTAGATACTTGTCTTTAAAACATATGCGGATAGTTTCACTTTCTATCCATTTTCCACATAAATCCATGCGTTTTAGTCTAGTGATTGATACAATCTCACATGGTGCAGACAAAGCTTCCATAACATCACTTTCATTCATATCTAGGTCAACTCCTTTTATGATACCATAGGTCAAGTTATTATGGTCCGTCATCTGAGCTCTAATGTCTAGCTCTGCTAGTTTAGCGCTATGCAATAACTTTTCTGCATATTCTTTGTCATTCAACTGGATAAATACTTTGAATGGACTTTTATATTTAATCCTCAAAATATTTTGAATCCCTTCATTTCTCAACAGTTTTGCCATAGCCATCTGTTTAGGTAATATTATAAGAGACATCAAACATATTTCAAATCTACCCACAATTTCTTCACTTTCCTCATTTTTCTCATCAGTTTTATCTCCTGAATCGCTTCTGATAAGTCTCTTAGGCTTCCTTCTCACAACTGCGATAAATCCCTCTTCATCACTATCTTCACTTTTTGATCTTGGCCTCTTTTCAGAACTTTTCTCGAAAGATTGCTCTTGGCTGCTGTTACTCGCCATCATTTCACACACATTGATATTTTTCGTATAATTTTTGTTTGTATTATCATCACTATCTAACGTCTTATCGTCCATTTTCACAAAACTAGCTCAAAAAATCGTAATCAGTAAAAACTCGAAAATAAAGTACAACCGAATGAAAATTTGTGCGCTCGACTCGGCGACTCGCGCGTCACGATATTTAATAAATAAAACACTATCTTTGCGTTTCACAGTAATTTATTTAGCCTATTCTTTGGTTAAAGCTTGAAACGCACTGTATGTTAACTATCATTTTTATCATTCACTTATTTTATGTTCTAGGTAGTATAACCGGAACTTACTCGAACATTCTGAAACAGGCCCTAAAGGTTACTTATGTTGAACCAAACATTAAGCTTGGCCTTGAAACATTCTCTATAGACAATGTGACAGTCTTCCTGGGAATGAAAAGACGAAAGATTTATTCGTATTGAAGGGAAACCAGAGGAATGAAAACAGATTAAACTTTACAGTGGGATCCACATGTACATGATCTCTCCGGAAGAATTAGTTCTGCTGCATGTAACTAAAAATAATAATTATAAGATACTTTTTAACACAATTTAAAAATATGTTTAAGAAGAACATTTACTCGGGGCCAGAGTATCTTGCCCATTCTTTTCGCAGTTGCTTTATTTTTTTGCTGAATGTGGCAGTACAATTTAGATTATTTGATATTCAAATTTGTTATTGGTATATAAGGTCGTCATAGACGCTTAAATTGAATAAATAAAGTCAATAACGAAATGAGGAGATGTACTCGCTGGAGGACACACTCTACCTGATAATACGCCCACAACACATCTGCTTAAAGTGGCCACTGATTGTAGATGGAAAGAAAACACAAACAAAAAAAAAAAATGAATAAATGATTTTGACTTTGATCAATCCTTCTTCTGTACTTTCAGGGTAATATTCCACTTCCATGCCACAGAGAGTAACAGCGTCCCAGCTAAAGTGGCACCCCCTCGGTTAGGTGGCGAAAGACGCGGCGTATTTTCAACTCGATCACCACACAGGCCATGCCCCATTGGCCTCTCTCTCGTCAAGATACATAGTATTGAGGGTATGTCCTTTTTTTAATTATCTATATATAATGTTTTCTTAAGGCTGTGCACCTTGAGCATGAAACAAAAACATTTTTCATGTTCTCTGTGGCTTGTAGAAACTTATCACAGCGCTGGTAGAGAGACCTTTTTCTCGCACTTGACCCAATTAAATTACCAGTGATACCATAGAAATGTTTTCAAACACATCTGTAAAAGTGTTTAAGATGACATGTGGACACACTTTTGTAGGAGTTTTTGCTGATTATTTCGAAAAACATATTGAATTAATGTGTCAACGATCCCCTTTGCCGCAAGTGTTATTTTCTCGGAACACCATACAAAACAAATTTTTTGTCTATAGTTGAAATAAAAATTTGTTATAAGTACATGTATTGCACCACTATGAAGAATGCATTTCACGCTTTGACCGATTTGCGCGTGTTCGTAGTTCGTAAGATTCACCTTTGTTACCTACTTCAGACAAAGCAGATAATTTTAGACATAGCTTAAATTGTATCTATTACATACAACTGTTTGATGTGTTTTTTGATATGCGGACTAACCTCTGCTTCTAACAGATGCATTTAATTACAAATCCCGAATTGCACTGCGCTCGTCACCTTGAGACGGTTGTTAAGTCTCATGTGCCTGTAATTTCACTGGCTCTCAACCGCTGCCGGGACACACCGTTAGGTGCTTGGCGACAGATTTTCTACTTGTGGGTGGTAGCTAGCCAGGCGGGCAATCGTAAAATGCCCTTCCACCATGCGGTGAAGCTCAAGCCGGCGGTGGGCATCGAACCAGGGACCTGCTGCATGGCAGTCCATTACATAGCTGTTACCGCTCGGCCATCACTGCTTCAACATTAATTGACTACCAATTACTAGATAGAGAGTTAAATTTATTTTTCATAAGTGAAATTGAAAAATCAGCCTTGTAAACCCACGCAATCATAAGGTACAGCCCTTTATGCCGCAAAGTTTCGACATTCGCAAGGGAATCAAAACTTACAGGCACACTACATGGTTCTGCCCGTGAACACAGAATCCTGAAATTTGGTACGAAGCAACGTCTTATAGCATAGGTAAAGGAAAAACTGCGAAAATTATAAATTTTTCGTTATATCACGTGATAAAAATACTTTTTAAATGTTATGGATTTCATTTAGCAATAAAAATACAATAACCTTTACCTATAGGTTTGTACGATACGGAACCAGCGGCGTGCGAGTCCGACTCTCACTTAGCTGTTTTTTTTTGTTGTAAATGTAATCACTTTTTGGATATGTAGAATCCGAGTGTATAATATACCTATGTCACAACCATAGTAGAATCTATGTGTCACCTTCCGTACATATAGACATGTGCCAATGTCATCTCATCATTGTTTCACAAAATGGTTACACCATAACACTGATGTGTGATGACTGATTAGGTAGTTCACGGCATAAATCAGAAAGCTATTTGCTTAACATGTTGATGTTAAGTTTTTTGTGGTCGAAGATGATATTCAGGCTAACCTAGAATTACTGGCTCTCAAGGACAGCTACCGGCATATATACCGTTGATGTTACTTATGTAACTATATATATGCGTGGTGGAAGGGCATTTTCCGAATGCCCGCCTGGCTAGCGACCACCCTCAAGTAGAAAATCTGTCGCCAAGCACCTAACGGTGTGTTCCGGCAGCAGTCCTTGAAAGCCAGTGAAATTACAGGCACATGAGACTTAACGACTATGTCTCAAGGTGACTGGCGCAGCGCAATTCGTGACTTGTGACGAAATGCATTTGTTATAGGCAGAGGTTAGTCCGCTTAACATCAGGTGGGCCTCGAGCTTGTCCAATCACAACGCCTTTCAAACCAAAGTGACTTATCTCTGCCATGTTAGCCAACCTTAGTCTTACTGTCAGTGTACCAACCGCACAAATGTTGTGTTGCCAGCTATGTAGCAAACTTGCTTGATTGATGAAAGCGATGTACGCAGTTTGTTTATTTTGTAAATACTGTGGATTACATTAATTATTGTAGTATATTTTGTAAGTGCTATGTAAATAATGATTATAAAGGTAGAATTAAACAGATCCTTTATATCCATACTAATATTATAAACGCGAAAGATTGTATGTATGGATGGATTTGTTACTCTTTCACGCAAAATCTACTGAATTGATTTTAATGAAACTTTACAATAATATAACTTACCCATCAGAATAAAACATAGGCTATAATTTATAAAGACATTGTGTAAATTGTCCAAAATATAACGATAAGTGTAAAGTAAGTAGGTTTATTTGTCATATGCGACATATTCTTGCGTGCGCTGAAAAAGCCTTTACTATCACACGTACACAATGTATATCTTAAATTTTTCTATATGGCTACGATAATGGCTTGTGTGCAAGCCTTTATCATTAATTCTAACGCATATTTGATAGTAAAAAATTGATCCTTATCAAACTAATATTATAAAGGCGAACGTTCGTGGCGTGTTTGTATGTGTTTTTTTCTTCTTAACGCTCAAACGGCTGGACCAATTTTGATGAAATTTGGTATGGAGGTAGATGAGGCACTGGATAAACACATATGATACTTTTCATCATCATCATCCATCTACACGCGGCCGCGCTGGTGTAACCGCGGGGCGCAGCTTGTTAATTATAAATCATTCAAACATATAGGCACTCTACATTTATAACCATGACATCCATTTTTGTACTATCACACTATTTAATAAATGTTTTAATCATGCCTCCATAACAATCATAGTGAACACAGGTAAACGTTTTGGAGCACCAAATAGCCCCGTAGGGCGCCGGGCTAGAATGTTACCCCCCATTTCTACCTGTGAGTGTCGTAAGAGGCGACTAAAGGTAAAATACCGAAAGTTGGGAATAAGCCCCTTCTGAGGAACTGATATCTTAAACTGTGATCCCCAAGACGCCTGCCAAGCTTGGGGATTATGACAAACCCTCCCTAAATGGTGGAGGCTGTGTTCAACAGGGGGAAATCCGGCGGATACAGTACCGTACAAAAAACGAGTAGACTGAGATGAAATTTGAGAATGCAAAATACAATCACATTTCGTCTCTAGTGTGAACGGGCCTTATGTTCGTCATCTACGTCTAATGACATTCGGATTCTCGTTATGGTATCAGTCTTTCCCGGAGAACACAATTCATTGTTTTTTCCTGTCAATAAATTACATTTCATTTCTCTCGTGATTTTCATCTGTTAGGAGCGGCCAACCAGTCTTACTTTCCATACAAACGCTCGTACGTGATTATGGCGTTGTAAGAGATCTTTCTTTGAAACTTTTGATCTAATAGGTATCTTGTGCACTATATCTAGGTTTTATGTAAAAAAAAAGTAAAATTTGGAGAAACAACTTTAGTATAAGCCTCCAAAAATCTACTATTTTGCACAAATTTTACTTGAACTTTGGGCGTTCATAATGTACTCATAAATTGCAAACGTAGAGAACATATTTTGATAGAAACCTTGCAAATATAATGGAGATTCTAAATGATAAACATTTATTTTACAAAGTTATAAAGCTTATTGAAAATCACGTAATTCCTGGATCAAGTTTTATGAAGTTTACGCACACTATTTTTCGTTAAATGTTATCTCGTTCTCACTTGCTTGTTAGGCAAGTGGCGGAAAGAAGTATGCAAGGGACGAAGGGAGACGGAGAGTTGAATGCCAAGCGCTGAAGATGAAAAAAGATGAAACAACAAGCTTTTCAATAATGCTCGCTTTGACGATAGACGGACCTGGAAGGGCCCTCACAAGATTAAACTTGTCATACATTTCTTCCAGGCAACAGAATAAACTTCCTTGGCGTGGACATGGTGAACGGCACACCAGTTTTAGACATAAAACCGTACATCCCTCAATATGACTATCCAGTGACATTTTCCGAATCTCTGTCAACACTAACGCGACCGCGAACAGAGGGCATTAATGACGCTACTGATGCAGTGGCCACCATGACACTGACTGCCGGCAATTTGGAAGA
The DNA here is from genome assembly GCA_963890685.1 of Plagodis pulveraria. Classification (NCBI taxonomy): domain Eukaryota; kingdom Metazoa; phylum Arthropoda; class Insecta; order Lepidoptera; family Geometridae; genus Plagodis; species Plagodis pulveraria. The sequence goes on along the minus strand of OY982973.1, from coordinate 11,034,382 downwards.
GAGAAGGTGAGTGTATAGAACAGTAATAACATGGTGGTAAGTACTAAGGGCGGTAAGTTTGCATGGTGGTAGGGTATTTTGCGAATGCCCGCCTGGCTAGCTACCACCCTCAAGTAGAAAATCTGTCGCCAAGCACCTAACGGTGTGTTCCGGCAGCTGTCCTTGAAAGCCAGTACTTCTAGGTTAGCCTGAACAACATCTTCGACCACATCATCACTTACCATCAGGTGAGATAGTGGTCAGTCTAATCTATCAGGCATAAAAAAAAAAGTAAGAAATTACGATCTAGGTTCTAGTAGAACTTTCTGGGTCGAGGTTCAAAATTCCCGTACCGGCCGTGAAACACACAATAATTTTCGTCACATTTGCAAGTAAATATTTATTAATTATAGCTTTAATACACAAGTCAGCGCAACTATTATTACGAATTACGTGAACTTTTTTAAGCGGATGGCGGTTCAGGAATATTAAATACTTACGTAGGTATACACGGAATGTAAAAAAATAAAATAATTTCCTCGTTCTAATACATAAAACTATTAAAATTGATTATTAAGAACTTTAGTTGAGTATTAAAGTAACATGTAGCTAGATTGCAATGCAATTCCTGTTGACCTATAAGACAATTTTTCAATTGCGTGAAAACTTCTTGCTTGAACTTGCATGACCTGTGTGCTGTGCTAGAAATAAATAAAAAAAAACTTACAGACCTAGAGTTTCATGCCAAAAAGAAAGCTCGAGGGTTTTATATGGGGCATTACGGCCAAATTAACCTGATGTTTAATTACTGTTTACGTGCAAGTGTGATGAAAAATACATCAATAAACCACAAAAGTGATACTTTTTCTTTATTCAGTAAACTGCCCAATATTTGTGGTGCCTAAAAGGTTTTATCACGTTTTCCAGTGTCAGCCCCCGCATAACCCACCCAATAGGCGTGGACACCAGCAGTCCATCTCGGTCACCTTTCGAAGACATCCCTTCACCTGGCACCAATATTTTGACTCCTATATCTCCATCACCAGAGACACCTCCCAGCGAAGACTTACTCAGCTCGAGGACTCCGCTACGAAGACCAGATACAGAAAGAGGTGCTCCGGACGGTCAAGAGAGATTCACACCACCACAATCTGCTCTTTTAAATACTGCTAATGATGGAATCAGAGTAGCAGCTTGGATTTCAAACCCTCAATCTCAAGCATACGAAGTGAGATTTACTGATGATGCTTTAGGTAGATTAAATGAGTTAATTGGTGAACGAGCTCAGGCTTTTAAAGCAAATATAGAAAGTTTGCTATCGGATGACCCTAGATCGCATTATGTGAAGACGAGGTATCCAGACCATGAATATAGTTGTGTTTTAGAAGATCTGTGTATAAGTTGTGTGTTCGATGCCAGCTCATCAGTATGCACGATTATAGCATTGAAAAGTGCAGAGGAAATGCAAAATAATTAAGTATGACAGTTATATTTTGGCCTAATATTTAAATTTAAGTATATTATTAGCTTTATTAGCTAAAACAGACATGGTTTTTGACAGCATAGAAGCACTTCATTCTTTCTTCAGTCTTTCTTTGTATCCAGTTTCGTACAAGGAAAAATAATTACTTCATCAAAACCAGTTACATTCAAGTCATTAAAAATCTTAGTAGTTCAAGTAAAAACCGGCTTCTCAGGAATTACTGTAACTTTTTTCTTGAAACTAGTATCAAAATCTGCATCAGGTAGGATCTCATATGTCAAATTTAGATTTTAATACTACATAAACCATTTTTGTTGCCCGTTTCTGAAGTTATTGAACTTAAACTTCTAATGAAGGCTCCCATTCCGTAACAATAGGGATGTTTTATATTATTTTTACAAAGTATAAGAAAAGACTGCAAACTATACCTAAATATTTTTTAATCTGTTGGAAAATAAGATATTATTAACAATAAGCCATAGAAACTGTATATTTATATATTTTTTCCTTAAATGTAAATATTAAATAATAAAAAAAACATCCCTATTTAATATGATGTCGCCCAGAAGTAAGTTGAAGTTGCAAGAAGTCTCCTTCAATTATTATTAAATAAGACTACGAATAAATATATAAAGAAGTAACTCTCATACAGCTGCCGCTTTGATTTCGGAATCATCAACATAAAGTTCTCGATTTAAAAAATACGCACAATACAATTGAATTGCAATTCAACGGGGCAATGCTGCCAGCATGCTGGGCACGCTGGCAACTGATAGTGGGCTAGAGCATTTGGACTGCCTATGAGTCCAAATGCTTTTATTGTAGTAGCTGTAGTGTTGTATATAATTGGATTGGTTAATTGATTTGGCGCTTAGAAATGAACGCATCCGATTGGTCGCGTCAAGGTAATGTTGCGCCGCACGGTACACTTTTTAAACCACACCCGCCGCGGTAAGGTTTGCGTTCTGCTGTGTCTGAGCTTGACTTACATTTTATTATATATTTTTATTCGTAGAAATAAGAGATTATATTTTATGAAACCGCTATCTATGCTTCTGATTTGTCAGAAAAATGTGTATTTTTAAAATGATTTGGGGTCTTTTTTGAATGGGAATTCTTGTTTTACGACAGATAAATAATAAAAGAAAAAACTGGGAAACCATAAGCTATGTAAAGTTTCAACGAGGTTGAACACATTGTATTTAATATATGATGAAATTACGTTTGTATGGAAAACGCTACAAAAACATTAGCCATAATATTATATTACAGTGACAGGCTACAGTATTACATTTGCGAAGTGCTATACTTATATTAGTCTACCTGTGGGTGACGTAAGAGGGTCCCCTCTTGTAAGGGTGAACTGGCCGGCCCGTTCTCCATACAAACGCCGTTGGGTGATCACTCCCTTATTTGAGGATTCAGGTCCAAAATAAAGCATAATACCGATTGATCTCGTCATTATCTAGGCTTGTATGATGGCGAAATTTTAAAAAGATAATGAAGTTGAAAGTTATGAGCCTCGAAAATGTTGTATGAAAATGTTTCGAAGCTCATACAAGCCTAGATAATGACGAGATCAATCGGTATTATGCTTTATTTTGGACCTAAATCCTCAAACAAGGGAGTGATCACCCTACGACGTTTGTATGGAGAACGGGCCGGCCAGTTCACCCTTAAGGTAAAATACCGGAAGGTGGGCAATAGCGCCTTCTGAGGAACTGATATCTTTATCTTAGGCTAGCTTTTAACCCAGTTGTCAACTACTATAGTATTTGTCAGTGATGGATATAACGTGGTCGATGACGGTAGAACTGAACAGCTGGATTCTCAAGTACAATTGTCGGAACAACATCAAACGAACTTACTTATATTTTATTATATTGAAATGTAGGGCCATCGAATCTCAGAGCGCTAATGGCCTGAATTTGTAATATATTGATTGTCTAATTTGCTTTTAATTAATTTATTATGAATACGCAATAAACTTTGTTGGCATTATTACTTATTGCTTTTTAATAACTTGACATACTAAGTACATAGATTAATTTTTATATGTTAGCCTTTAGTCCTTTTTATTCTGTGCTTTAGGCTACATGTCGAGTCGATGTTGCAAGTGATGATGTGTTTGGAGGATTTTAATATTGTTAGGTTTGCAATAACGCCTGCTATGCGGATTACATTACAAAATCACAAATATACGATAGGAAAAATTTAAGTCATGTGCGGGATTCGAACCCGCGTCCATCCACTCCTTGAGCCGGAGTATGCTCTAACCAATTGAGCTAACATGACATGACGTCATGACTCGAATCTTTCCTATCCTTCTTTAACCATCGTATTGGGATGGAGCGAAATCTTACCACTTGCTAAGGATAGGAAAGATTCGAGTCATGACGTCATGTCATGTTAGCTCAATTGGTTAGAGCATACTCCGGCTCAAGGAGTGGATGGACGCGGGTTCGAATCCCGCACATGACTTAAATTTTTCCTATCGTATATTTGTGATTTTGTAATGTTTGGAGGATGTTATAACCGCTGCGCTGTTTCCTAATCGCCATACTAGTTTTTCATACCTATGGCATAGATTACGACTATAGGCAGTTAAATTAAAGACTTCTGCGGTTAAATCTACAATGGGAACTAGCTGTAAAAGACAGCTGCCGACACTCTCTTAAGGCGCTGACAAGTGCTAAATAGCTTTATTTGAACAGATTTTTAGCAAAATGTATTTAGTTTGTAACAGTAAACAAATTATATGTTAATCTTGATCACATTATCTAAGGCCAAGAAAAGTCCGTAACACGATTCCTTAAAATTTTCTCGATAGAATAAAATTGCAAAGTTTACTCTAAATTACGCTTGGAAAGTAAATACCTTAATTATCTACGCATGTGTATTGAAGTATGTATATTAATAAGCTTCCCAAGCAGGACAAGAAAAGTTACATTTTCGATTTACGTTACTAGTTTTGTGTTATTAAGCTTATTTTCGGATTTAACAGAACTCGACTTTACCTTCGCTGCCTCTCTTTCACTTCTACGCATTCCGATTGAAACAACATTTCAGCATTTGACAGCGTCTTAAGTGCTGTGCGACAGATTTATACTTGTGCTATCCTGGCGAACATTCGATCAATATAGTATATACCCTACTACTCCAAATTCAGAGAGGAAGATAAATAAACAAAATGTATTTTAATGTCCTGATAATATGCAGGATATGTTTATTAAATAATAATGGAATGACACTTAAAAATAGGGATAAGTAACTGATTAGCTGGCTCCCTACTTAAAATACTTTTATAATACTGTTCTATTAACGATATAATATACTTTACTTTCAATAAACAATCACGGGCTGATTTTCTTAAAGAAGATAACATTTCTTCCCGAACCGAATCCACCAACAGATTCCAATATGTTCAGTTCGAAAAATTGTAGGCTTTGTTTTTCTAGGATAATACTTTTCGTTTTGTCATCTTTTTCCCAGTGAAGAATCGAAGACAACTCACTCCAGTTTTCCCCATCAACAGAATGACGGTAACGGGCTTTGAGGATCGTTCCATTACCCGCATCTTCTCTAGGAATGTAATCAATCTTCTCAATATCATACACACCACCTAAGTTAAAAGACAAAGTAATCACTTTACCTTTTCTGTAATCGGCTTGCCAGGGCATTCCCCAGTGTGTATGCCATAAAGATTTCGTGTTGCAATCGGCCAAGTTACAAACTTCTTGATTTGGCTGACACGAAATGTTGCAAGTTACAGATACGCCCTTAACGGCGTACTTAAGTGGGTCTGGTTTTGTTGTGACGTTCATGTAAGGGCTCCATTTTGATACAGTTTCATTGTACACAGATCGAATCCTAAAAGTATGTTCTGTCTCATATTTTAATCCTTCAAATGTAAAAGCTCCTCCTTTAATAGTGCTAAATATCATTCCATCTCTTTCAATCTCATAGTACAAAGCATTTTTATCTTTTTCCCATTGAAAGTTTACAGTAGATGATGTAGTTTCGATTTTGCGGAACTTATTAGGATACTGACGACTTGGATCAACCTTCTCGATACTACCAAGTATTTTTGTGACACCTTCACTTATATAGGTAATTTTAACAGCAATTTCTGTTTCTGTTATATCATTGCTCTCAATTTTGATTAACAAACATTTCTGAAACAGCTCATTTTCGTAATTCAATTCTAGAAAATATCGGTTGATCAAAAATTTTTCGTTAAAAAAGTAGGCGTTTTTCATTTTCTCGAATTCGTCTTCAGTATCAGTTTTTTGCACATCAATGGCGTTATCGTTGATTGCTACTTTTATGCGTTCAACTTCTAACGTAGTCATTATTTGAAGCAGTGTTGTGCGCTCTCTACAAAAATTTTTGTACTGTCCTTTCGTTTTGTATATGCGTATGTGCAGGTCTTCATTTGTATTAACTCTAATTGCAGTTATTTCAGTCGTAGCATATTGGCCTCTCAAATAGTCACTAGATTTGCCATCATCTTCATAAATCTTGAAGTGTCCTGAACCACTCGGATAAAATGTTAGGATTCTATTATCTCTTTCGATTTCGTTAGGATTGTTATTGTCGTTTACGAAAGGTATGATTGCACCATCTCTGACAAAGACAGGTATTTTCCATAACGGCATTTTCAACGTGTTGTATACTTTTCCTCCTTGATATTTTTGCCCAGTAAAGAAATCTATCCAAACTTGTTTTGGATCGGGCAAATAGATTCCGGAACGAACTTCATTTTTCACGTCACTATCATCAAGTATCTTTTCATATACAGGAGCAATTAATAAGCTCGGTCCCCACATGAATTGATACTGACAATCCTTCGTATATGCTAACGTATCATTTGGGAACTCCAAAAACATGGCCCTGACCATAGGCAGACCGTGAATAGATTCCCGGGCCATAGTGTAGTTGTAAGGAAGCAACATTGACTTCAGCTTAAGATATGCCCTTTTAATAATAATAGCTTCGTTGTCGAATGCGAAAGGGGTTTTCGGAAGATTTCCCCATCCATCCATATTCAGCTGAAGTGGTGTAAATGTCTTCCATTGAAAATCGCGAATATTGACTTCTCGGTCGCCTCCACCATAGATTCCATCCATGTCAGAACCTACAACTGGTATTCCGGAAAGACCTGCGCCAATATAGGTTGGGATATGAAATCGTATGTATTCCCATTTCCCACCTGTTTGGTCTCCACTCCAAATACCAGAATATCTTTGAGTACCCGCCCATCCATCAACCATTATGATCAATGGTCTTACTTCGTTCTTTGCTCTATCGACAAATATGTTTGTAGCATGCTCGACGGCGTTGAGTCCAAAAGAGTATCCGGCGCCGATCCAAGCCACGTCACATTTTAATGCTACTGCGCCTATGCCAACTTCCTTACTTAAATCTCTTTCTCCTTTTTTGGGATGATGAGGATCGTTTGGCTCTAGGTTACACTCTGTCCATAAAGCTACTTCAACACCATTTTTATTTGCATAATCTATAAACTCTTTCAAGTTTTGAATATCTCCCTCCAAAGATTCAGTTTGACCGTATCCTGAGCCATAACCATCATTGGGGATAAACCAACCCAACGGCATGTCGTGATTTTTGTATCTATCTATCATGGCTCTGGCAGAGAATTGATAATTGTTATTTTCTCCGTTGAGAGACTCTAATATTCCATTTTTATCACCTATTTCGTTTGGTTGATAACTTTTGTAGAAATTGCCATCTTCAAATTTTATCGCACCCTTAGTATTAGGGTCTACTTCAACCCAATAGTCACGGTTAAATGTGTTCAAGTGCGCTTCATAAAATGCATATTCTGGCATGAAAATAGGTTGGCCAGTGAGCTCGTAGTAATCGCTTAAAATGTTTCGGGGTCGTGGATTTATAAAGTAAATTGCATCTAAATTACTTTCTTCGTGCATTGTTTGTATAATATTTGCATTTTCTGACCCGAAATTGTACAAACCCGGCTGCCAAGTGTTTCTAAGGACCCCATAGCCATACGAGGACCAGTAAAATGGATTGGGGGAAGTAACTCCTCCATCCACCCAGTCATTTGTGTTTTCGATGTGTATAATTTCTCCTTTATGAGTAAATCTGCCATTTTGCATTCCCCCACCAAAGTAATATTCATCTTGTTGTGACGATAGCGTTTGTATCGTTCTTTCATCATTGTAGCTTATCGGGTTGTTTTCGTTTAACACGTCCTTGCCAAGTCTTTTGTCGTGAACATTAAAATTTCCACGTGTCTTATCGAAACTAATTTTTATATCTTCAGTGTGCACAATATAACGATCTTCACTATCTTTAAAATAAGATTTATCGAAGGCATCTGTACCATAATCTGTAAACTGTTTTGCAGTTATTTTCGCGACATCACTAGGATTATTTGGAGTTGGGTATTCTCGGAAGACTCCGTTTGGTGACATATAATACCGGAACACATGGTTGTTTAAAATGGTTAATTTTGAAATTTCGCCACTTTCGTAATATATCGTGTAGTCTTTATCTGTTTTTTCGAAGAACACAATGCAGCCAAGGTAATTAAAGTTGTCTATGTTTTTTGTTTTCGACATTTTCTAGATCATTACAGTTACTGGACAGTCTGAAAATATAGAGAAAAAAAACGTAAATTAAGAAATATATCCCTAAGAGACTTTATACTATACATATTGCTATGTTCTTATAATGAAGCAAAAATCATTGTCTAGCATGCATAGTAAGCTAATTGCTTTGTAGATCCTTACAAAATGTTTTAGTGTTTTACTTATCGTACGTAAGTCAAACAAAATGTGTACCTAAACTTTTGCCAAATTTTAAAACACTGTTCTTTACGTACCTAGCCAGTTAGCGGATATGTTGCACATAGAAAACAATAGAAGTTGCTACTTAGCCACCGAACTGTAAATCTAAAGTAACTCTGCTCTTAGTGCACACATTGATTTTATACATTGCGCTCCTATCATTGCCCTCGTTGTAGACAAAAGAACATGTCGATACGATGATAAGTACCTAAATATTAGTCAATGTTGGTCTAGTACATGTATTACTAGAGCGTGGTATCGTTATCAGTTACATAAAAATTTATATGAATGTGAACATCACATATAGTTTCCTGAGTTCCGTTGTGTGTTTATTATTTGATGTGGAACAGATTCGATGGGCACTGGAAAAGATTGTAGCCCGCAGCAGGGTCCATACTTTCTGTACCTTAAAGTAAAATTTGGGAGATTTTATAAATATCACAGAGGGTAGGTAGGGTAGGTAGCTGATAACCATCGCTTACCCTTCCTTCTGTAAGTATGAGCAGATCAGCTAGGTTAGTATTTTTTATTCTATGCCTAAATAATTAAATAAGAAAGTAATTTTTTTTTTTTCACCAAAACATCGAATTGGAAATCAGCCAAGGGGCGTACAAAATGTACAAGGCACCTTTATCGATAACTGTAAACGTGCTTACTGCTTAGTTTGCCTTTCTTCTGTGCTTTTACAAGTAGTTTTCTATGAGGCATATTTTGAGTCGTCAGTTTTTTTTTATGTTATTGTTACGGTACAAGCACGAGGCCCACCTGATATAGATATAGATTAGCGGTAACCTCTGCCTATTACATATGCATTTCATACGTGCTTGAACTGCACTGCGCCCGTCACCCTGATACATACAGTTGTTAGTCTTATGTGTCTTATTTTACTGGCTCTCAAGGACTGCTGCCGGAACACAATGTTAGGTGCTTGGCGACAGATTTTCTACTATGGTAGCAAGCCGCGTGAGCATTCGCAAAATGCCCTCCCAACCATGTAGTGAAGCTCAAGCCGGCGGTGGGCGAGATACATGGACCAGTCAGTCCATAGCTGTTACCACTCATTAATTAGAAACCTATGAGATAATTTATAGCATTAGGTATGAGTATACAAATTTTACTTTCAAAGGATACATTATTCACTTGTCTTAACTATACACTCAAAAGTTACAATCGTACTGCTACTGGGTAATAATAGACCATTTTATAAATATTTTATTCACTCCTCACTTGAAACTTCGGTACATCGCGTCAACATAAAAATAATAATATTTTAATAAAACTTTTATCTATACAGAGAAAGCGAAAGTGGTGAAATAATAATAAATGACTAGGAACATGCATGGATTTACATACAAGAATTGCCCTGTCAATATACTAAGCCATGCTTGTGCTAAAGTATGTTACGTGCTGCATGGTTGTCCGTAGTAAGCAGCGCGTGAGATAGATACTTACTGTATTTTTTCTTTTTTATGTTATTGTGACGAAACAAGCGAGGCCCCTCTGATGTTAAGTGGACTAACCTCTGCCTATAACAGATGCATTTCGTCAACGACGAATTGCACGAGACTTAAAAACTGTACGTCTCAGTGTGACAACACTGAGACGTACAGTTTTTAAGTCTTGTGTTCCTGTAATTTAACTGTTTCTCAAGGAATGTTGCCGGAACACATTGTTAGGTGCTTGGCGACTGTACGTCAAAAATATTCATTACTAGAATTTAGTATTTAGTAGAATTCTAGTATGTATTTAATTTCATAACTAAAATGTCGAAAGTAGGTACCTAACCTTCTTGTGATATTAAGAAAAAATTTTCTAATGCATACCTATAATTCAAAAATAAGTACCTAAACGTCTATTGCTAACGAAAGGCTAAGACGGGAACTAATAGTAGAAAATATAAATATGCAGAATGGAACGAAAAAACAGTGATTCGTTATCATGAATTCTCTCGACACATAGTGTCAAATACGTTTTACGCATTACTATACTCTGGTTTTTAATTCGAGATCAAAAATGTAAACAAAGGTGTTAACTGTGCAAAAAAATTACAAGTACTTGGTAATTTTTCTAATTTTGGGAACGGATGGAACATTTAATGTAAAAAATATATTTAATGCTATAATTAATAGCATTATTATGAAACAATAAAACACTTTTATATGCGCGTACATATTTACGCATATATTCAAGCCTGAAAAAAATTGTGTAAGATTTTTTTGTTTTTAATAGCCACACTTGTGAGAATATTTTTGAAGAAAAACTATTGAACACCGTGACCTATCAGTTTGACAATGACATATATTGACATTTCTTTGTTTACATTTTTGATCTCGAATTAAAAACCAGACTATAGGTATTTAATTAATTATCGAAACATTTAACATAGAAATTACATTTTTTTTTTATATTGTTGTGTTTGCAATAACGCCTGCTAAGCGGATTACATTACAAAATTACATTTTGGTTGTTGAAAAAACACCTGAACTAAGCTTCCAATATCGCTTCACTATTTTATTTTTGCAATAACGCATGCTCTACGGATTACATTACAAAATTAAGTACGACGAGAGGAAAATCTCGCACATGACCGAAATAAAGACCGTCCGAACAAGCCGCCCCCGAAGATATGTGGTGGTAGGCGTAAAAAAAAAATATTTTCGTCGTTATTTCGTTTCGAAACGAAGCTTTTGTTTTTGGAAGTAGGCTCTGAAACCACATTAAACCCAGGTATGCCCAAAAAGTCGGTAATGACATCCTACTCACAAACTTGGCGACGTGCGGCTGTTATTCGCGAGCTACATGAAAGACGGGTATCTCGAGTGCAGTGTGCACGGGATAGAAATCGGAACCATATTTCACGAGGATAAGAGTAAGCCAAGGCAGTAATTTGGGGCCGCTGGAATTTATCGTAATGATCAACTACCTGTCGGAAGTCATCACAGATGCCAGATGTCTATTATTCGCGGACAATCTCAAATTTATCTTATCAATAAAAGAGGAGGGAGACCTAAAAAAGATGTGGATAAGGTGGTGGCAGCGAAACAAACTGCAGTTTACGTGGACAAATGTTCCATTACATTCAGTAGGGCAACTACACCACTCAAATACAGCTAAAAGATTGGGGAAGCGCAGTTGAAGCAAGTGGAATCAGCGAGGGGTCTTGGGGTTTGTCTGGGAGTTGAGGTTTATAGTAGGTACATGTAGCTAATGTTTTCAAAATGGCGTACAGAATTCTAGAATTTATTTTAGGCCCAGCGAAAGGTTTTACAAACTACAGGCCTCTCTCTTATTCGCAGATGATACCTCTCTGATTTTTAAAGTAGATAGGAAAGACAGTGAACTGACGCATGTAAATAATGTATTATCTAAGATTTGTAAATGGTTCGCCGCTAATAATCTTCTCCTAAATTCAAAAAAGACGAAATGTTTAAAGTTTTCTTTACCAAATGTTCCTTATGTAGAACCAAACATAAAGCTTGGCCCAGATAAACTCCCTATTGACAAAGCGACAGTCTTCCTGGGAATCAAAATGGATTCCACTTTACAATGGGATCCACATATACATGATCTCTCCGGAAGACTTAGTTCTGCTGCATATGCAGTTCTTAGGATAAGACAGTTAACAGACGTAGCTACTGCTCGCATAGTTTATTTCGCGTACTTCCACAGTATTATGTCGTATGGCGTATTGCTGTGGGGAACTGCTGCTGAGATAGAGACAATCTTTATCATACAAAAGCGTGCAATTCGAGCCATATATAAAATGGGTCCTAGGGAATCTGTGAGGGATCTTTTTAAAGAAATTGATATTTTAACTTTACCAAGTCTGTATATATTTGAAAATATTATGTATGTTCGTAAAAATTTGAGTAAATTTAAATTAAACAGTGACAATCACGATTACAATACTAGAAATAAAGATAAAATAGCGGTGCCAGGTTTTAGATTAGCAAAGACAAATAAAAGGTCCTTCTTAGGTAATTGTGTGCGGTTTTATAATATAGTTCCTAAACATATTACAACGCTCACAGAAGGGAAATTCAAGTTGCATGTGAAAAACATATTGATTAAAAAATCCTACTACACAGTTTCTGATTACATAAACGACAAAAATGCCTGGACAATTCCGCCAAGCTATTGCCTGTCACCTACATAATTTAAACAAATATTGTAATAACTCTATTATATAGTATGTTTGTAACACATTGTTAAAAGATGTTTAAAAGAATGGCCCCGAGTTTCTTGCCCGTTCTTCTCGCAGTGGCTCTATACAATTTATTTGCTGAACGTGGCAGTACAATGTAGAATATTTCAATACTAAAATTTGTAATTGACCTTCATAAGAGCGTCGTAGACGCCTAAATTGAATAAATGATTTTGACTTTGACTTTAACAGAAATGTATGATGCACTGGTCAGAAGCCAGGTGGAGAACGCGGCTTCAGTATGGCCTCCTAATGAAGATAAATATAGTGTAGGTAATGTTGGAGCGCATTCATAACAAGTTCACAAGTACTGGAAGAGATATGGCACCTATCCGATCCCTCCCTTGATGTAACAAACTTTTTTCATTCTGGTCGTGGTTGGTTACAACAAGTCAGAAATTAGAAGGGATGTGGCGCTTTCTGTGTATGTGGTTAAGGTGTTCCGGGGTATCATCCATCTCGCGTAAACCGACCATCTTAGAGATAATGAGGGTGAGCGTGCCAGATGAGTACGTGGGACTCTGTTCAAGGTACCTCGCGGAAGAACTAACCTGCTGAATAAATCACCACTGACGAACACCATACAATCACTTAATCGGGTCGAGAACATTGAAATATTCCACTGTTCGCAGAGCGAGTTCGTTAAGGCTAAACTATATTTATATATTTTTTTTATGTTATTGTGACGGACCAAGCCCGATGCCCACCTGAAGTTTAGTGGACTACAACAGATAACCTATGCCTACAACAGATGCAATGCGTCACCGACGAATTGCACTGTGCCCGTCACACTGAGAGGTACAGTTGTTAGGTCTCATGTGCCTGTAATTTTACTAGCTCTCAAGGACTGCGGCCGGAACACACTGTTAAGTGCTTCGCGACAGATTTTAAGAGAGAGTTCTAGGTTAGCCTGAACAACATCTTCGACCACATGATCACTTACTATCAGGTGAGATAGTGGTCAAAGGCTAACCTATCAGAAATAAAAAAATAAAAAATAAATAACTTACTAAGGTACCTCCCCCTCACAATTTCTTATGTGTCTGAGTAATTCATCAAAGGAATATCGTTAAGTGCCTATCTAAACAAAACGAACATACCTAGGTAATTACGTAGAAAGTTGTGTTTGTTCAAATGTTGATAATAATGTAGTATCTACCTACCAACTACTTAGGTATGGTGCATCTATGACAAAAGATAAAACTTCATTGCATTTCAAATTTATTCAAGCGAGACGTATTGGTATAACTATAAACCTTTCTACGCACGAAGGCACATTCCACCAAATGTTTTGAGTTTAGTTGCAACTACTACTCCTACCTTCTCAGTCGGGCACTCTTGACAGAGTGGTCGTGGTTGATAAGATGGTGGTACATGGTGGGTCTTCGACGTCATCAGTCTTCTTGTCGGTGATCACTGATCTGGCAATGCTTCTCCATTTTTGCCGGTTGGTAGCGTTGCGCGTGCACTCTGATATGGATGACTGTGTGGCCGTTTTGATCAGATCAGTCCAGCGAGTGGGAGATCTGCCTCTAGATCTTTTTCCTGCTAACTGACCCTGGACCACTAATCGTTCCATCGAGTCTTCATTTCTGGAGATGTGCCCGAAGAACACACTCCTACCTAGACCTACACAAACTATCATATACCTACCTACCTAATATATGATCGCTGGTGGAGGTCAAGGCTTCGACCAATAGAAAACTAGTGGCTCTCCGAGCTGTAGACCTCGCGAGTCTGCCCTTGCATAGCTTACAATTGAATAAAGGTTCACTGCATATTTTTTTTTTTTATGCCTGATAGGTTAGCCTTTGACCACTATCTCACCTGATGGTAAGTGATGATGTGGTCGAAGATGTTGTTCAGGCTAACCTAGAAGTACTGGCTCTCAAGGACAGCTGCCGGAACACACCGTTAGGTGCTTGGCGACAGATTTTCTACTTGAGGGGGGTAGCTAGCCAGGCGGGCATTCGCAAAATGCCCTACCACCATGCTATAACGGGCGATGCCCCGTCCACCCACTGGACTTTCCCACCGGTGGGTGGACGGGCAATTCAAGTTTCCCCCTCCACCCACTGCACTAGAGTTGGAACCAAATCAACTGCTTCATCGATATTACAAATAATACTTTTGACGACTGCCATCCTAAGACAACAACCGGGACCGACGGCTTAACGTGCCCTCCGAAGCACGGATGCGCTCAGTAGTATTGTCACTAGCGGTCACCCATCCAACTCATGACCGCGCGCGACGTTGCTTAACTTTGCTGATCGGTTGAGAACAGCTAAGTAAACTTCGCTACGAGCGCTTCAAAATCTAGATATGTAATGGAAACAATAAATGACTCGCGGCTCACAGCGAAGGCTAGTTGTATCTGAAATATGTACGTAAGTAGTAAATGTACAATGTATTTTTACATACTTGGTAATGTATTTATCTCGTATTAATATACTGGCTACAAAAACATGGAAAATAAATAATTGATTATACGAGAGATAGAGAGCATATCTCTTTTAGGCAACTGACGTGCGTATCAGAACATTGCAATTAAATTAAGCGCACGCGTCCATACTTTCAACACGTTACAATGTAGGTATAACGCCGTCATTTTGAAAAAAATCCAAATACTGAATCGACAAAAAAAATTATGGACTTATCAAACCGGCTCAAAAAAATTCGTGATAATCGGTTGAGAAATGCGACCTGTAGAGGAGAACAACTGGACATACGAAAGCATTATTGTTAAGTTGAAGCAGAGACGCTTCGCTCGAACTAAGTTCTCGCTCGGTCAATAAACGTTGGTCGAAGGGTCTAGGTAGTTGTATATAATATTAGAAGTATATGACTATATAAATAACTAATACCTAATGCTAGCATGCTAGGCACGCAGCCAACTGCTAGTGGGCTGGAGCATTTGGACTGCCTGTGAGTTTACAATGACTTACAGGTTGTTTAAATGCTTTTATTGTAGTAGGTATTGTATATAGTTCGTACCATTTTTTTATTGCTGATAGTTTAGCCTTTGACCACAATCTCACCAGATGGTAAGTGATGATGTGGTCGAAGGTGTTAACAGAGTTAACCTAGAATAACTGGCTCTCAAGGACAGCTGCCGGAACACACCGGTAGGTGCTAGTATTTCGTTAATAATTAATATATTACGAGTATATATTTACAGTATGCGCCTCCGTGAAAGAAAATTGTCTTAACTTAAAGAGTAAAATAAATTTAAAAGTAAATAATACCTACCTACTAATCTGCCTTAAAATTTAATATGTAAATATTTATATTACCTACAACTTTGTGTAAATATATATATTTTATAAATGCATGTATAATCTAAATATATATAACTCAAAGGTGACTGACTGACTGACATAGTGATCTATCAACGCACAGCCCAAACCACTGGACGGATCTGGCTGAAATTTGGCATGCAGGTAGATGTTATAACGTAGGCATCCGCTAAGAAAGGATTTTGGTTAATTCTACCCTCAAGGGGATAAAATAGGGGGTGAAAGTTTGTATGAAACTTTGTCAATTTTAAACCGATTGGGCTGAGACTTTGCATGCATAAAGCTACTATGACGTAGGCATCCCCTAAGAAAGTATTTGAGATGCAGGCTATATTAGATTGGTAACTTTTCAGTTTAAAATATACGAATTTCTGTATGCTAGCGCCATCTACTTTGAGTTATTTTGGAGAGAACTCTGAATTCACCATTTTTGTGCATAGTGCTTAAATAACATATTTAGCGGATTATATTTGACGACTAGCTTTTGCCCGCGGCTTCGCTCGCGTTAAGAAGTATTATTATTAATTAGGTATAGCTGCATTTGTTTTGTTTGGGTTTAGTAGTTTTGGTTATAAACCACGAATCCCATTAATACCTAATTATATCCCGTTCGAATATAAACGATTACAGCTAAAAGTCTGCTCTGCCATGACAATAAACAAGTCTCAGGGGCAAACTCTCAAATTTGCGGGTATTGACTTGAGAGAACATTGCTTCTCTCATGGACAGTTGTATGATGCTTGCTCACGAGTAAGTTCACCCAATAGCTTGATAGTTATAGCGCCTAATGACAGATTAGTTCAGAATATTGTGTACAAAGAAGTATTGTTGGCCCTTATTTTTTACACACGCTAAACAAAAGAAAAGCCGCATAAATTATAACTAATTAATAATAATACTTCTTAACGCGAGCGAAGCCGCGGGAAAAAGCTAGTATATTATAAAACCCTGAGACACCCACGGTGAGTGACTCCATCTCGCACTTGGCCGTTTTTATTTTTACTTATTATCACAAAATCTAAATAAGATTATCATATTTAGAATTTTTAGAACACAAAATTTTAATTTCGTGCGGGTATCGAAAATAGGATAAAGGCAGCGAGCTAGCAATATAAGAGAGTTAATTATTTCAAACCACTTCTTTCGGTCAGATGAAGTCCAGTATTATAGTTGATGGCCACCGCCGCTCGTCGTCGTTTCGTAATTCGCATTTGCATTCGTAACGCTAATTTGGTGCTCCAATTTCATTACTTTATTATTTGTATAATAAAATTGGAGCACCAAATTCGCATCTGTCTAACCATTCTATGGCCAGACATCGATATCCGATGCCACAGAATCCAATGCGTAAAACCGGTGCACGCGGGTTCGATTCCCGCTAAAGATGAAAATTGTATCCTCTAAAATTGGTAAATGAATCACATAGCCTGCCTATAAAATTCAATGACTTTTAGTGCTGGCTTGTATCCTGAACAAATAATTGCAGCCAGAATTCTGAGCACTTTTCCCTTCTCCAGAGGATTGTTAGATTTTTAGTGCAATATTTTTATCTAAGTTTTATTCTGAAGATTATTAAATAATTTAATTTATTATTTAATTTTTCAATTGATATATCTACTTATTATATAAAACACACCAGTTTAAATTTTATTATTTTGTACTCAGAAGCAGAGGACCATTTGCTTATTTTGCTACGGTTTTGTTAAATGTTATAAATTTTGATGTAAATACGAATAAGTTATATAAGTTTAGTATACTTTAGGGACTTTTAGTGCCACTTCTGACTATAACTAAAAAGTGCCGGTATTTAGGAACCTTCGATCATTAATATAATAATCGAATATAGGAACTTAATGGCCTACGAATTAATAATAAGTTATTCGTAGTTAGCAGTAAGTAAAGAAAGAACTCCGGCGATGAAGACTAATTAACAAAAAAAATTAAGTAGGTATACTTACGTACAAAAATATCAACAAACGTAAAATACAATAGGTACAAATATCACGTACCAACACTAATCAGAGAGACGAGCTACCTATAGGGCGTTCGGATAGCCTATCGGTGCCAAAAATAACACTCACAAACGCTAAAAATGATCACACGGGCCGTTCGTTTTGGGACTTCGTGAGCAAAAATATCGTTTTCGCTCACCGTTCGGATAGCTTTGAAAACGCTACGAATGACAGAGAAAAGCGATATTTTTGACCCATGTCTTACCGTGGGATCGTTGTGATCGTTTTTTGACAACTGCTGGTTTGACAGTTATATTTGGCGCGATTGAAGAGTTTCATAAGTTTTTTATTTATGTAACTATCAGAAGCCATTAACAATGAAATAATAATAATATAGGTACCTACTTTTTTGTTAATTTTAGAGATTGATTCCATGTTTCGTACTGTGCAAAATTGTTAAAACATTGTCGGTTGTCAAAGTACGTTTTAAGCCGTTCGGATAGCATGTAGTAATTGGTGGTCAAAAATAGCAAAAGCTTCTATCCGAACGCTAATACACAAATGCCACTTTTGAAACTGCTACAAACGCAATCGAGCCAAAACGAACGCCCCACTACACGTCATCTAGAGCACAAAGTACTTTGTATTAAGGGTATATTCCATTTGACGCTAATAACGTTATTTTCGATAATTTTGATCACAAATTGCATGCATCTATGGTTGTGATCACTGTGATCGTTTGTAACTGTTCTCCCCTGTTCCATTTAGGATAAGAATGCCACTGAAATTTGCCACTTCTGTCACTTTTGACATTAGATGTAGAGTTTATGGCGAAAATAACGCCAAGACCCATGTGGAACAACTTTTTGGGAGTGTGATCGTTTTTAGCGTTTTTGGCGAATATAACTTCAAATGGTAAGCATCCATAATATACTTTGTGTTCTTTCTCGAAGCTATGGTTATATGTTATAACCTAAGACGCAAAATGTGGGCGAAATTATAGAAAATAACGATAGTGGCGTCAAGTGGAATACTGCTTATGAGTAAGTTTTACTTGTACCCATCGAGATATTATTACTAACGTATAGAGTCGCTATTCTAAACAATCGTCATGTTCCATTCTGTTAAGAATAAACTTAAAGCCGCTGCAGCGCTGAAACCATAATTACTGGTGTCTAATTAGACTCTATAGGAACACTGTGCTAGTACGCTTTTAAGGTACAGTTTTCTCGCGCCCAAAAGGTCATAAACGCTGGGAATTTTCGGGCGCTTACGCGTTTCGTTCAATTGTCTACTACGACTTGTCGCTCTCACAGAGTGAACCGACTACAGAAGTGACTTAAATAGCTAAATACCTAATACACTTCAATTGTTTTTTAATCAGTAACAATTGAAGCGACTAGAAGGTGGGAAGCAGCGCCTTATAAAGAACTGTAATTTTACACTGCGATCCCCAAGACGCTTGCCAATAACGGGGGATGCCTGTGTTCAACGGTGGACGTTATAGCTGTTAATGATGGTTCATGATATTAATGTTTTAGATAAATAAAACTGAGGAGTAAATTGTCAAGCGTGAGTTACGAAAATTAAAGGTAATCCAAATGCTCCCGCCCACAACCAGTTGGCCAAGTCCAAATCGGTCCAGCCATTTGGAAGTTACGATGATAAACAGAAAGAATTTTTACCTGTGTCAAACTTTTTTCGTCGAGAGTAAAAAATAGGTAATTAATTCAATGTTGCTATTTATCATATCGGTCCACTTAATCTATGAATTTCACTACGTGAACATGGCTGCCTACGCTGTGCCGTGAAGCATGGCCTTGTGCGATTACAAATCGACAAAATAATAATGTAATAGGGCGTGTTTAATTCCAAAATCTGAATTTACTTGTGAAAATTGATTCCATAGCTTTTATTTGTTCTCTCCGAATAGTTTTTGCAGTATCTTAAGACGCAGGATGGCATTATGAATAAGCAATATTTGAACGAAATGCGCGTGTAATCTCTACAAGTGCCCAGTAGCGAGTGGGTGAGAAGATGCCGGCCGACTTCTTTGCACTGGACAACTATGCTTGTTTGAGATTTCGCGTCTAGTATATATACGTCAATGCTTGTACCGCGGGGCTTATGGGCTATCGTTATTTTCGATAATTTCGACTTCATTTTGCGTTTATGGTTAAAACATATAACCATAGCTTCGTGAAAGTAACCCAACGGTTAGTTTCTCGATGAACCATAGACACAAGATGTGGTCAAAATTACCTAAAATACTGAATGTTTCTGATTTGTGGATTTTGGCTCTTTGTGGGCGGAAATCCGCGTCAATGAGAAGTGAGTTCTGATCCATAGTCCTTGAAAGCCAGTAATTCTAGGTTAAGCCTGTTAACACCTTCGACCACATCATTACTTACCATCAGGTGAGATTGTGGTGAAATTATTACCTATCAGCAATATAAAAAACAGATTTGGAAATTCCCTGGTAGTATTTTCCAGAAGATAGTAGGTAACTCAGAGAGTTCCTTCGCGGTTCGCACAATAAATGTTGAAGCAAAGTACTTAGTGCGAGTTTTTGGAATTTCGATTGTAAAACGGCGTATTTTCGCTGAGGCTCTCCTTGTTTGGCGGTGAATCGAAGATATATTAGATTGTGATTCCAGGAGAAGATTAGTTAAGTTATTAGTTTAAAAAATCTGATTGCGGTGAATGTTCCAAATTTTTGAGATTTTCCATAATCCCCATGCTTGGCAAGCTTCTTGGGGATTGCAGTGTGAGATCTCAGTACCTCAGAAAGCGCTGCTGCCCACCTTCTGGTGTGTTACCCTTAGTCGCCTCCTATGACACCCACGGGATGATATGGGAACGTACAAGTTAACTCCTCTTCATCCAAAGGTTGTCTGGAAGAGATCGCTTCTAAGCGATAAGACCCCCCATTGTACAACATTATATTTAAGCTAATATTAAGCCCACGTTTTTCTTACATTTGGTGTACAATAAAGTGTTATCTATATATCTATCTATCTATCTACAATTCTAACCCAGCACAAAAAAAAGGAAAAATTCTGACTTTCATCCCCTCTCCAAAGGTAAAAGTGCTGAATTTCGGGATTAAAAGTAAGTACCTATACAATGTCCTACTTCGTAGTAGGAACTAAAATCATGCTAAGTTTCATTAAAATTCATTTAGTAGTTTTGGCGTGTTGCACGGCCAAGATACATACATACAGACAAAAAAAAACAAAAAAAACATTTTTGGCATCAGTATCAGCTACAGAGTGCGCCCCAAAATGATTTTCAAAATATCTGCAATGTATAGAATCGGTAATGTTAATGTTTTTTTTTTTGTTATTGTGAAGGAACAAGCGCGAGGCCCACCTGATGTTAAGTGGTATCCTCTGCCTATAGCAGATGCATTTCATCACAATTCACGAACTGCACTGCGCCCTTCACCTTGAGACAAACCTGTTAAGTCTCATTTTGCCTGTTATTTCACTGGCTCTCAAGGACTGCTGCCGGAACACATCGTTAGGTGCTTGGCGACAGATTTCCTTCTTGAGGGTGGTCGCTAGCTTGGCGGGCATTCGCAAAATGCCCTACCACCGGTGAAGCTCAAGCTCTGGGCGGGATTCGAACCATGGACCTGCTGCGCGGCAGTCCATAGCCAATGCCACTGAGCGATCACTGCTTCTAGCTCTCTATAATTGTATAGGTTTAATCGATATCATCATTTGAGTTTAAAAACCTCAATTTTTTTATTAAAATGTACCATCACTGTGAGAATGTGGAAGTAGAGAATTAATGTTCGTATAATCAATGATGCGGTAGGGATTGGAGTGCAGGAAAGGCGCGACGGTGTGTATCCGCGATTAGAGTAAAATTTGCCTTGGCCGAAGGAATGTACCCCGGGCGACCTTCACTTGTACCTCAGACTAAGTATAGTCTGAGACTTGTACTCTGTACTTCGTGTATTTCACACCGAGTACGTACTCTGCGTATATAAGGGTGCTTACCATTTGAAGTTAAATTCGCTAAAAACGATCACACTCCCAACAAGTTGTTCCACTTGGGTTTTGGCATTATTTTCGCCATAAACGCTATGAAGCTACTGGAATAGTTTGAATTACCTACATCGAATGTCAAAAGTGACAGAGTGGCAAATTTTGGTGGCATTCTTAGCCAGTGTTGCCAGACATGCGATAATTATCCTAGATCCACGATATTTTTGAGTATCATGCGATATAAAATAATAAGTACGTATCGCACGATATTTTAACAAACTTCTACGATATTTTTGTGATGATGCCATATTTGTAATGGAATGCATCCAGTTGAACGTGGAATGTGAATTGTTTTTTCCAAAATACTTAAATTAAGTTATAAAAAAGCCGACACCGTCTTATAGCAACTACTGTTAATGGCATAGTTTTGACTGATCAGGGTTTAGAAGTCTATGACAGTGGTAGCGCAGAAAAACCTGCTGAATTGATTTAATACAAAACCGAGCATGATTGAGTGTATAAACAGGTTGGAATATACGGCCCTGAAAAAAAAACAGAGCCCGTTAAAGTCTACATGCCTCATCCGCAGAAATTCAATCATTGTGTTCTGATTCCGAGGAAGAAATGCCTTTTTGATTAACATTAAAATATGATGCATATTCAAAAAACTAATATTAATTACTTTTTATATACCTATCCTTAATATTTCATTTGTAGAACAACAGAAACAACCTGCGTGTAGTGTCCTGAATATTAGGTGGGCGTCCAACACTAAAATTGCCTGTATGTTAATTATTAGTTCTATCAAGATCTAGAATCTACTTAAAAAATTTAACGATATCTGTTAAGGATACAAAACCCTACATTTTCCTTTATAATCTATTGTCTATTTAGACTCGGCTGAGTAACTTATAAAGTAAATTTAGACTTGCGATAAAAACACGATAATTTTGCATTAAATCTCGGATAATTTTTAACTTGCGGATCTGGCATAACTGTTCTTAGCGTTCTTATCCTAAATGGAACAGGGGAGAACAGTTACAAACGATCACAGTGATTACAACCATAGACGCAGATGTGATCAAAATTATCGAAAATAACGAAATTAGCGTCAAATGGAGTAGGCCCTCAGTGAGTAGTATTCTGTGGAAAGTACATTATGGGTACGTACCATTTGAGTGAGATTCGCTAAAAACGCTAAAAACGATCACACTCCCAAAAAGTTTTCCACATGGGTCTTGGCGTTATTTTCGCCTTAAACGCTACATCTAATGTCAAAAGTGACAGAAGTTGCAAATTTTAGTGGCATTCTTAGCGTTCTTATCAAAAAATGGAACGGGGATGACAGTTACAAACGATCACGTGATCACAACCACAGACGCAGAATGTGATCAAAATTATCGAAATTTACGTTCTTAGCGACTAATGGAACATACCCAACGAACTCAAGGAAGTCGGTACTCACGCAAAAAAAAAAAATTGACAGCATGACTGACATTTTTGTTGATAAAACATTGCTTGCCTTGGTACTCTATAATCTCTGAGAGTGAGAACAATTTCGTTTGAAAATAAATTACTATTGTTGAATTTACAGAATTAAAATAAAAGCTATTTTAGATTTTCTAGAAAGTGAAAGGTATATAATCTATATCTATATATTAATGACCCATAATTGTTCCCAGTATAAATAAACCGCTTTGTCATGGTCTCCTAACCTTCGCAACCGGTGATTTGTTGAATTTCAGATGTTTCTTACACGCTCCGAATATGACCGTGGCGTCAACACCTTCAGTCCTGAAGGGCGCCTCTTCCAAGTGGAATACGCGATTGAAGCAATCAAACTGGGTTCAACTGCCATCGGTATTTGCACTTCTGAAGGAGTAGTTTTAGCCGTCGAAAAGAGGATTACTTCTCCTCTGATGGAATCTACTACTATTGAAAAGATCGTGGAAGTTGACAGGCATATTGCATGTGCTGTTTCTGGGCTTATGGCTGACTCCAGGTAAGAATAAGCTGCAAATATCTGTGATCAATTTATACCCTGGATACCTAATTAGGTACATGTTTTTGCCAATGTGTTGCTCTTTGATTGGCCAATTTGTATAGTTTGTACCATTATTTGCTAGGCTAGTTAAGGCTTCTCTCCAAAATAAGTAGTTTTATGATTGTCTGACTTGTTTGCTAATCAAAGTGAATGTTGGTCACATGTTAATTAAGTTGTTTCTTTCCTACAAATAAATATGTACAGAAGTGTAACTCTCATACAGTTACCACTTCACAAATCACACAATCTCCCAAATACAATAAATTTTGTTAATTATTAATTTGGCGATCAGAAATGGTCCCATTCAATTGGTTGTGTCAAGGTAATGTTATTGTGCCGCATAAAACACTTTTTAAACCTCAACTGCTGCTGTAAGGTTGGATTTCTGCTATTTGGTGGATACTGATAGTATTGTTTATTCAATAAATATGAATGGAGAGGACTTTGCTCTCCTTTTCTTAGTATATTGTAAGAAAGTGTGAATTTGATAAGTAATGATTGTTAAGGCACATAACACTCCTATTTTCATAGTTATTATGAGTGATAAATTATTTTCTACATACATACCTAAATAGGTTAGGGTTTGCCATAACTCTCATGCTTGGCAGGCGTCTTGGGGATAGCAGTGTAAGATGTCTTGAGAAGGTGCCGCTGCTCTTCTTTAATAATAATAATAATAATAGCCTTTTATTCCTAAACATAGGGTTACAAGATGTCCCTAAGTTCGGTGTGTCTTCTGACATGGGCCTCCTCCAATTCCTTCCAATGGGTCCTGTCCCTTGCTACTCTCAACCAGAATGGTCCCGCTGTCTGTTTTAAGTCATCTTCCCATCTCCTGACTTGACGACCCCTACCTCTTTTGCCATCTCTGGGTTGCCAGAGGGTGACTTGCTTGCTCCATTTGTTAATGGGGTGACGTAACATATGTCCAGCCCATCTCCATTTTTGGACATCTATCCGGGTGAGAATGTCTGTCAGTTTTGTTCTTGTTCTTATGTCTACGTTCCTGACTCTGTCTTTGATTTTGATCCCTAGCATGCTTCTTTCCATGGCACATTGGCATTTTGTCAGCCTTTCCCTGTGGTTAAGTGTTATTGACCAAGTTTCACAGCCATAAGTAAGAACTGGTAGAATACAGGTCTCAAAAGTTTTCTTTTTTATGTGATTACCTAGAACCTTACTTTTCACTATTTCCTTCATTGACCAGTATTTTCTCCATCCTTGGGCAATTCGCCTGTTTATTTCTTTTGTCATTTCATCTG
The DNA here is from genome assembly GCA_963890685.1 of Plagodis pulveraria. Lineage (NCBI taxonomy): Eukaryota > Metazoa > Arthropoda > Insecta > Lepidoptera > Geometridae > Plagodis > Plagodis pulveraria. Next base: position 11,009,334 of record OY982973.1, on the reverse strand, counting down.
AAGGGGATATTATCTGTCCTAAGTAAATATATTCTTTGACATATTCAATCTTGTTGCCATCTACCATAACGTCTATTTCCCTTGAGTTTGTCATCAGTTTCGTTTTGCTGTCATTAATTTCCAGACCAACTTCTCTACTTATATTTGCAAGGCTCTGCATCATTTGTTGTATTGTTGCTGGATTCTCTGCAAGAAGCACCAGATCATCGGCAAATCTAAGGTGGTTTAGGCGAGCTCCATTAATGTTCAGACCTAAGTGGTCCCAGTTTAGCTTTCTGAAGATGTGCTCGAGTATGGCGTTAAATAGCGTTGGGGAGAGAGGATTGCCTTGGCGTACGCCCCTTTTAATAGGAAATGATTCTCCTGTTGATTCTAGTTTAATACTGGCCTTGCTAGATTTGTATATACTCTTAAGTATTTCTATATAGTTGCTCTGGACCCCTTGTTGTTCAAGGCTCTGCCATATGTATTGGTGCCTGAGGCTGTCGAATGCCTTTGAGTAATCTATAAACGCCAGGTAGATTTGTTTATTAAATTCATTATACTTCTGTATCAACTGTTTTATAGTGTGAATGTGATCTATTGTGCTGAAATCTTTTCTGAATCCTGCCTGCTCTACAGGTTGGCTTTCGTTTAGTGTTAATGATATTCTCTCCAGGATCACTTTAGCAAATACTTTATATACACTCGAGAGCAATGAATCCGGGTCACTTAAAGAATGTTAAAAATCTCGGAAACTAAAAATGATAGGTTAATGCAATAAATTGTATTTAATAGACAATGTAATACTCCTTAAATGAAAGTAAAAAAATATGAGTCACCATACATTTCATTAACACAAAATTACATAAAGAAAAAAACTGCTGATCTCTCCTTAAAACAAAAATAGGAAACATGAAATTTTTGAACTTTATTACGATTTTCTTGAATTTTAATACTTCGTATTGCCTCCTCGTGCTTCCATTACTGCGTTTACGCGGTTTGGCATGCTGTACACCAAGTTCCTTATACGATTTTGGGGAATATTCTCCCATTCCTCTGTGAGAGCAATTTTGAGCTCACGAAGCGTGATTGGGGGAGGGTTTCGTTGTTTTACGCATCTGCCTAGCTCGTCCCAAGCATGCTCGATCGGGTTGATATCCGGGCTGCGCGCTGGCCACTCCATACGAGTAATGTTCATCTCTTGAAGGTAGTCATTCACAATCCTACCTGTATGAGGTCGGGCATTGTCATGCATAAATATAGCATCCTCACCTAAATTGACCATAAATGGACCAACGTGATCATTGAGGATTTCTTCCACATATCTTACGCTAGTTAAAGAGCCGTTTTCTATGATCACCAGCTCTGTGCGACTTTCAGAAGAAATTCCGGCCCACACAAGTACAGACCCACCACCGTAGGCTACTTTTTCTTCGATGCATGCTTGCTTGAATCTTTCCCCTGGTCTTCGATACACTCTGTGTCTTCCATCGTGCTTGTAGAGCATAAATTTTGATTCGTCGGAGAACATAACTTTTGACCAATCTTCAATATTCCAATTTACGTGGCTCTGGGCATATCTTAGTCTCGAAATACGATGCCCACGCTCCAGTTTAGGGCCGTTTGCAGGTCTAAGGGGTTTTAAGTTAGATTCAGCAAGCCGACGTCTTACTGTCCATGCACTTGGGTTACTTCCTCCGAGGCGTCGAAACTGATTGGTGAGTTCAGTTCCTGTGAGAAAGCGATTTCGAAGCATGGTTCACCAAGTATCGGTCTTCTCGTGCTGTGGTACACCTGGTTCTGCCCGTTCCTGGTCTGCGTAGGTTAGAACCAGTTTCTTCGTAACGTCGGAGAACTCTTTGTACTGTTGACAGCGACACACCGACAGTCCTGGCTGTATCGCGCTGACTCCGGCCGGTTTCCAGCATTGTAAGTATTCTGGTGCATTCTTCAGGCGTAAGCGACATAATTTCAGCTTGAATAATGAATATAGAGCACCATCAACATGGTTTATGTACCCACATAAATGACAGATTACAAACAAAAGCAAAACCAAATGCTGTAATTTCGTAGTTCCATCTTCGAAAGTGGCCCTTTTTCATATTTGATTTTTTTATGATATAACTTTACAATAACTAAGAAGTTTTAATACCTTCATTTAAGGAGTATTACATTGTCTATTAAATACAATTTATTGCATTAACCTAGCATTTTTAGTTTCCGAGATTTTTAGGATTCTTTAAGTGACCCGGATTCATTGCTCTCGAGTGTATGTTTGATATTAAAGAAATTGGCCTATAGTTCCCAATCTCATCTCTGGGACCTTTTTTATGTAATAGAATTATGTGGCACTCGGTCCATTCTTCTGGAATTTGCCTTGTTTGTAAGATTTCATTGAAAAGTTTTGCCAGCACAGGACTGATTTCCTCTAAGGTTCCCTTGAGCATTTCATTGGGTATCTTGTCCGGCCCTGGGGCTTTCTCGAGTTTTTGGGATTTTATTGCCTTGGTTACCTCTGATGCAAGAATCTCGGGCACTTCGTCTACTTTGTTTACTTTTGCTTCGTTTACTTCCGGTATTCTGGCCAACCCTAAATCGAATTTATCAGAATACAATAGGCGGTAATAGTCTGTAGCTAGTTTCTGTATTGAGAGTCGGTTAGTTAAGTAAGATTCACGTTGCTTTAGTTTCGATATCCATTCTTTCCCATGTTTGCTTAGTTGTTTCGCAGCCTTTTTTGTTCCTCCTGTTCTTTTTATATTTTCCTCCAAAACTCTATTTCTATTCTCCTTACGGTCTTTCCTCATATTCTCCTTAATTTCCTTGCTAAGGTTTGAAATTTTTTGGCGTCTTTCTTTGTCCCCTTTATTTGATATTAGTGTTCTTCTTTCGTCTAATAGTTCTAGTGTCTTTTTGCTTAAATAGCTTTCTTTGCTTCTGGGTTTACTGACTAGCATCTCTTTCATTGAAAAGTTTTAAATTTATTAATTTCAATTTGTTTTGTAATCTCCTGTATTTAATCCCAGTTTCTGCGTCAGAGGTAATAATTTCATTGAGTGATTCTGTTGTGCGGGAATAAGTGGAATGACTGTGTTCTGATATTTGATACAGCTTATTATTATTTACTAGATTTTTTCTGGATCTTTTGGGTTGATTTAGGCTTAGGCAGCTTCTTACCATACGGTGGTCTGTGTTAAAGTTGAGGTTTTTAACTACGTTGGTATCTGTGAATGCGCTTGCTTTGTTGGTTATAATAAAGTCAATTTCAGTTTTGAATTTTGCACCTGGAGAGCACCACGTCCATTTGCTTTTAGTTTTTTTGTAAAAACGTGAGTTCATTAAAATGAGGTTATTTTCCATCATGAATTCTACTAGTTTCTGACCATTTTGGCTTCTTTTGCCATGCCCAAACTTCCCGATTGAGGATTCTTCTCCAATTTGCCTTTCTCCAACTTGTGCGTTAAAGTCGCCCATGATTATTATGTTGTTATTATAGTGCGGTTTTATTGCTTCTGACATACTCTCATAGAAATATTCAATGTCTGATTTCCCCGCTTGTTCTGTTGGGGCATATATTTGGAAGATGGCCCAGTTTTTCTTGTAACCCGGAAACTTTAAATGAACTACCGCAATTCTTTCAGAAATTCCTTCAAATCCCATAACGTTCTTCTTCAGTTTAGTTTTGATAAAGAAACCTACTCCTTTTTGTCCAGTGTGTTCTCCCTTATGAAACATTATATAGTCATTCCTCTCCTCTATCCCTTCTCCTGGCCTTCTCATCTCGCTGATGCCCATTATGTCCCATTTTATGTCAGCTATGGCTATTTCTAGTTCTTTTAGGCTTTCTTCTGTTCTTAGTGTCCGAGTATTCAGTGTGCAGACATGTATAATGTTTGCTTTAGGGTGTTTCGAATTATAATGTTTTGATGTAGATGGAGGGTGTTTGTCTTCTTCCCCCACGGTGACAAGCCGGCTTGGGGTGCAATTTATGAGTGTTTTGTTTGGTGATGTGGTTGTTGGGGTTGTTTGGATCCGGGTGTCGCTTATTAGTTTTTTGAGAGATTTGATAATGAAGCTGATCTCCCGCGCTCTACATAGTTCAGTATATTTGGTCTGATTATTTCTTTTGTCGCAGTTTTAGAGGGCGCGTTGTTCAAGGTGGTCAATGTACTTTGGGTATCACTTGCATTGACTTTCTTTTGTACTTGTGTTTTCGGTGATCCTGAAGTCTCTCTTTTCCTCTTTTCTCTGTTGCTTTCAGGTGTTTTCTTTATTATCAGTTTGTCGTATTTTATGAATGCTATATTCCCCTTTTTCTTTTCCTCTTCAACTCTTTATGAATTATTTATTCCTTCATAACTTCTTAAGACTGATGTGCGGATATATATCTTAAGATTTATATTGATCAATTAATTTTATTCCCATTTTCAGGACTCTTGTGGAGCGTGCTCGTGTAGAGTGCCAGAACCACTGGTTTGTTTATAATGAGCGTATGAGTGTGGAGTCTTGTGCTCAGGCTGTGTCCAACTTGGCAATTCAGTTTGGGGACAGTGATGATGACAGCGGCACAGCTATGTCACGCCCTTTTGGTGTGGCAGTTATGTTTGCAGGTTTGTATACATTGCCGATATACTGTTTTTTCTTTTACAATTAGACACTCAAGTCACCAACCTGATGGTAAATGGTCATGCCTATCTATTGCAGATGCTGTGTCACCATCTTGGTTCAGCTTGACACTGCACTCTGCTTTTCACACTGAGTCATTAGTTTTTATCGATTTGCCCAGTAATTTCAACTTATTATAGTGCCCTTCATACCTAACAGAGTAGTGTTTGCATACTACTGTTTTGAGGCAGAATATCTGATACTGCTGTGGTAACCACCAAGACACTTGTTAAAGAAATCTACATCCTGGTAATTAGTTTTTACTTACAATTTAATTGAATTTTTTTATACATTGCCCCTAATCAAGGAAAATAGCCTGGTAAGCATTTTCATAAGCCGAGTGCAGTTGATGGATGTGAAATGGTAATTTTGTGAAAAATTTTGTTTGCACTTCAAAGTTATGGAAATGCATATTAAATATAAAGGAGAATACTTTGAAAAGCAAAACATATATTCTGATTTAAATATTTATTTATATGCCCCAAGTACTGTCCTTGTTGCAATATTATAGTCAATAAAAAGTTAGAGCATAAAAATATGGAATGTCTGTCCATTTGGCCAAATAAAATTGAAGCCCTCCTGGCCCCTGGTTAAAAATATTTGTATCAAAATAATATTTATTGTTTCTGCTGCATTGCATTTTTAACTGTGACACCCTTGGAAAACTGCCATATTTTTGCAATGCCCTGGTCTTTTTACCATACATTTGCCTACAGTTGTAGTTCTAGCCTAATAAAAATTTGTCAGAAAATCTCCAAATAGAATCTATTTTTTTTTAAAATAAAGAATAAAACATAAAAACAAAAATGAAAGCAAACAAAGAAGATAAAAAGCAAGCACACCCTTTTTTATCTCTTTTTGTTTGGTATTAATGAGAAGGATTGCTTTATTAAGTCTTGCTTTTCTGAGCAAAGTTTCTCAAAACGAGACTCAAGTTTCAAAATTGCCATTCTCTAAATTTATTTTCGATTTGTACTTTTTCTTAATTACTGCAACTGCAGAGAAACCTGTCTCTCACAAGTATGATGTCGCAAACGGTAATGGAATCCTCAATGTTGCAGTGCTGATGGAACAATATTCTTGATAAACTGAGCTCCAAAGTTCAAGTACCTAGCTTATCCTTGTTATATTAGAGCTTAAGCCTGGAGTCACAGGAAAACTCTATTAATTGTTCTTCTTCTGCTGTTGAAAGTGTTGATGGTGAGGACTGGAAAGGGTTAGGCCCGACCCGTGCCCGGATCTGGCAATGGCTGCCCGGTCCCGCCGCATCACAGTGCGCATGCATGGTGCTCACTCGACTCGCTTGCATCGACACAGACAGCCAACCTATTTAAATCGCCTCACGACGCCCCTGGGATAATACCGCGGCCACCCAGGCCGTTGCACCGCACAGTTTGGGAAGCAGAGCCCTGGGTTACGACATTCTGGTCCAAACCAACATAAAAATAATTGAGGCACAGGCCTCATAACTTACTTCGTATAGGTTCACCCTGGGGACACTCCATCAACAAGTGGTAAAGTCTGCTTTTAGTCCAGAATGTACTGTCACTAGTTAACTTGTTGAATGAATCAAAAATGTTATGACTTTATAATGATCAAAATGATCTTTAAATACATGAAAATAAAGATCATAACTGGATGAGATATCTGAGAATTTCTTAGCATTCCATGGATTCACAGTGCAGGTGCCAGGTCCATAGCGTTGCAGAGGAAGAGGCTAGAGGGGCTTGGGACTTGCAACCCAGAAGTAGGGTTAAGGTGCCCCTTTACAATGTCATCAATGCTCCCCTAAATCGCTCAAGCCTCCTCCTCTGCCTAACCAAATTTGGTAGGATCCTACTAATGACGCCGTAAATATTCGTTCTAGAATGGAAGTTACGGTTTTTCTTGACAGGCCAAGGTTTTTAAGTAGGTTATATAGGGATTTTGCTGGTATACACCTTGCCCAACTTCTACAATTCAGCAGTTTGCTATTTTCTTAGAAGTGTTTTTGTTTGGCATACTTAATGGAATGGATGGTTTAATGGAATTTTATTTTTTAATGGTTATAATAATAGTAGTTACATTTTTTTTATATTTGTAATTTTGTATAGTAGTTACATGTTTGTAATTTCTTCAAGGTAATCTGGCGGGAATCGGCATGTGGGAATGGTTCGCCACTGTTATATAAGTAATATGTACTGCATTCATTAGCTTAGCTGAATCACCTGTTATTTCCAGGTATTGATGAGAAGGGGCCGCTGCTATTTCACATGGATCCCAGTGGAACATTTGTCCAGTATGATGCTAAAGCTATTGGCTCAGGAAGTGAGGGTGCACAGCAGAGTTTGAAGGTACAATACCATGTACATCTTTTTAATAAAGCAGGCAAACAGCTTTATTTTTAATAACTTAGTTGCATACTTATACAAAAATGTCAAATTTCATCTCAATAGGATAAACTGTACTGTACTGTATCAGCCGGATAGTCCACTGTTGAACACAGCCTCCCCGGTACTTACTTGGTACTTGGTGTGCGGGCTCTTTTCCGCAAATTTTGCCGCTAATGTGCGGCCTATTTTGCGTAGAGTTGATGACTGCCGTTAGTCCAACCATCCAATACCGGCCAGGAACGCAAGCAGCTCGCTGAAGTACAGCCTCCCCGATTATAGGAGGGTTTGCCATAATCCCCACACTTGGCAGGCGGCTTGGGTATCGCAGTGTGAGATATCAGTTCCTCAGAAAGAGCTCCTGCCCACCTTCTGGTGTTAAGTTCTCCTCTTACGACATCCACGGGTAGAGATGCGAGGGGTGACATTCTAGCCCGGCACCCCATGGGTTGGATAGACTAGGATAAACTATTTGAAAGTAATTATGCGGGACCACACAAACCAAGTAGCCTCGCGAGGAGAGAGAGAAAATTTGCCGCGTGAGGAGACTTTTTGGGTAGGGTTCGGGTCCAGACAGGTTTTTTAATCATATCTTTTAAATTATCCAACCAATTACTATTAAAAATTTTAAGTGATAGAAGATGAGCTACGAACCCAAAGTGATTATATAATCAGCTATATTTTTTCGAATCCAACCCAGCGATACCGCAAAACCTTCAGTTGTTTGGCCACAATTGTTAAAATACCTATTTAATCTGGGAACAATGTGACATGTGAAAATATTACAATAAATGAAAATAAATAAATAGATGCAAAGTTCTATATATCTGATAAAGTTTTTTTATCCACGAGGATAAAAATTGTATGAGTAGCTGCCGGGCCGCGCCGACTGCAGGTGTCGGTGCTGCCACCTTGGAAGAAATTTTAAAGAAATACATTCAAACCTGTAGCAACATGAAGGATGAAGGGGTAGATGGTAGATGAGGGACCGATCACAAATTATCCCTTGACGAAACGTGTCGCTAGTTTGCGGGGTGAGGAAGGGTGGAAAGGCTTGGCCCCACCTTATTCCTAAAAACATCTCTCAGTGAATAGCAAAAGCTCGATAATAGTTAATCAGTCCTCAACCGCGATGAATATGGCCCTGCTTTTGTGAAATGGAATAGTCATTCAGCGTGAGATGGCGCACTTTTAAAATATTGATATAATCTAAAAATAACTAGTCTTTTGTCGTCAGAAAAACACAAAAATATCTAATTGAAGAATCAATCCGTAAAGTTGGTAGTTGTATGTTATTTAATCTGCATATACAGCGGTAGATTAGATGTAGAAGATAAGCTAGAAACTCGCACTGAGTTCCAAAAGCTGACGACATCTAGTAGTAAGTAGTGAACATTTTTGACCCACTATACCATAATAAATAAATAGGTACCCGGCTGGGACTCACGTTATATTTACCGGAAAGATTCCGACCAGTTTCGGGCTATATTGTAGCCCTTCGTCTGGAATCTTTCCGGTAAATATAACGCGAGCCGGGTACCTATTTATTTATAATGGACAAAACTCGCGATAGTTTTCTAAGTGAAGTCACTATACCATAGACGAAAATTGTAATACACCGGCACAATACCTAGTAATGTAAATAATTGAAAAATATATTTTAAGAGCCCTTTTACATTTTGCAGCCTTCTCACTCGCACTTTTAAAGATAATTTCAAATAGCAACAATATGGTTTATATTTTTTAAAATGTGGTCAATTAATATTTTGCTGCATGCAACTATAGATGTTCTCTACTAATTTTCATTTTGATATCTGTAATGGGGGATCCAAAACGCGTAATTTAGTTATTTTAAATTTTGGGCCACTAATTATAATTGGACTCAACATGTAATAAAGTAAAAATATGTTGAGAACATCTATAGTTGCATGCAGCGAAATAATGATTGACTACATTTAAAAAAATATAAACCATATTGTTGCTATTTGAAATAATCTTTAAAAGTGCGAGTGAGAGGGCTGCAAAATGTAAAAGGCCTCTTAAGAACATTTATATGTGAAATGTAATGCCATCGACTGCCTTTGTCAATTGATCAGAACAATTTTTTGCAAGATAAAATGGAACACATCTTTGCGACGTGAATTCGACGAAAATGTATTTATAGTCACGATATTTTCAAACGTGGTTCACATGCCAGCGCCTAGATAAGACTCAGCTGAATCACGCCCTTACCATTGACGTCACGGCTGACTTGATGGAGACAAGGCCGACTTATATATTACTACTCCTCTCCTTCTCCATCCTTCATGTGTAGCACATTCATCCTGCCACTGCGCCTGCGGTTCGGCAGGCAGCGTCGTTTAGAATGGTATCATAAGTTTGCTTTATAGATTTCGGTATCAAATAGTTAACACATCATATCATAAAATAATTATTTATATGTTATATCATAATATATAAATAACTTTTTTTTTACCGGCGGTATGCCTTTATTAACCAAGTACTACAAACTATATACAACACTACAGCTACTACAATAAAAGCATTTGGACTCACAGGCAGTCCAAATGCTCTAGCCCACTATCAGTTGGCAGCGTGCCCAGCATGCTGGCAGCATTGCCCCGTTGAATTGCAAATATAAATTATAAATAACTATTGATTTACTTCCATATTTAATGATACTATTATTCAATTTTCAGGAAGTATACCACAAATCCATGACATTGAAAGAAGCGATAAAGTCTGCCCTGACGATCCTCAAGCAGGTGATGGAGGAGAAGCTATCAGAGAACAATGTAGAGGTGGTGACCATGACTCCGGGCTCCATGTTCCACATGTTCACAAGGGAACAGCTGGCTGAGGTTATTAAAGATATCCCTTGAAATGCTTGTCGGTAGATGGTAGTTGCAGATGATGCTTTAACCAGATTTTAGGTGTAAAAAAACCCAGTGGGCCTGGATTGTTCTAGGTCATTGATGACACCATAACAAATTAATTGAAACTCTTCTATTCAATCTTTGAATTTGCAAATATAGGTTATTTACAGCGCATTTAAAATTGGAAAGACTTATTTTTAACAACAACAAAATCAGTAAAAATAAAGCATCTGCATTGTTCTGCCGTCGTTCTTAGAGTATGTAATTTAAAGTAATATTTGAAGTAAATTGTATCGAGTTGTATGTAATTCTCTTTATGAATAACACATTATTGTTTTTAAAATTGTACATCTATTATCTAGCTCATTTTGTATGTATATTTACTTCTACATCATGTACATGTACTATTTGGCATAATATATGTATACTTTGAAGCTATTTTATTATATAAACTATGTTGTTTTTTTTATAAAACTGGATCATTTTATTAGTACTTTTTCAATACAGTTTAGTTGAAATATTACTTGGGGAGTGAATGGTTCGAATCTACTGTTATGTAAGTATTCACTATTTGATAATAAAAACGCTATCTATAAATGTGTATTTAATCCTGACCTTTCTTATTCTAGTTTTTCTTCTTAGTAAGTATTAGTAGTAAAGATCTAGTTAGTCTAGTCTAGTATTTTCATAATAATCATACTATAAAATAGGCCTACATATAAAAAAAAAACTGCTTTAGTTCATAATTTTTTACATCATATTTCAAAGATTGACTGTTAAATCAAGTTTATTTCAGTGCCTTATATTGACGTATGACGTTCGTTGCCCCATGGGGTGCCGGGTTAGAATGTCACCCCCTCCCCCATTTCTACCTGTGGGTGTAGTAAGAGGCGACTAAAGGTAAAATAGTACCGGCTGGTGAGCAATAGCGACTTCTGAGGAACTGATATCTTAATCTGCGATCCCCAAGGCGCCTGCCAAGCTAGGGGATTATGACAAACCCTAATGAGGGGGACTGTATTTAACAGTGGACCATCCGGCTGATACTGCATTATTGACGTAAGCAGGATGTCCTACTAAAGATTTCTTGAATTGCGCAAAGCGGGTGAGGATGTCCTACTAAAGATTTCTTGAATTGCGCAAAGCGGGTGCTTTGCGCAATTCAAGAAATCTTTAGTTTATTGCGACTCCAGAAGTTACTTCCGCTATGCGTCGCGGAAGTGTATTTGATAGGCACATCTTCCTACATTGCAGTATGGCCCATGCACTAATGAGACAAATTTTAAGACAAAACGAGCAATTTCTGCTTCCTTGCAAAGCCTTGGTGATGGTATGCATCAGGGTAGGTCACTTTTCGAATGCCGGACTGGCACCCTCAAGTATGCAGTATGTTGTCAAGCACTTCACCGTGTTTTCCAGTAGGTGTCATATATATAGGGTTAGATAGATAAACAGAGTTAGTTCCCATTATAAGCCTGTTTACCACTTTCGTCCATATCGTCACTTAATTGTAGTCAAAGGCTAACCAATATCGCCAATAACCTTTCTCAAAATATTACATTCGCAAAATATTACATTCTCAAATTATTAAATATTGGAAAATCACAGTCAGAAGGGTTAGAGTAAATGTGGTGTCTGTGTAGTGACGCGTAATAAACCATACATATCTTGATCTTATTTTAAACACTAGATAAATTTTAATAGATTCTGAAAATAATGAAACTAGTGTTGAATTTTGCTATCACTAGTTACACATTATTATTTTAGGCACTTGTGAAATTTTTGTAGGGTGGAAAAAACAGTTGTGATTTTTTTACATAACACGCTACAAACTAACCAAATCAAATCTTGAAGTACCAGGAGATAAGAATCATAAAGAAGGTATCAGCGTAACCATAGAATCTGAAATAACATAGAGCTCAGTGCATAGAGCACAGATAGAGCTAGAGAGACAACCCGCAATACCATACTACTACGTACAAACAATGCAGGTGTATTTTTTGTCTAAAAGAGTATGGCAACCTTCTCTAAGTTTCTTATCTCCTGGTACTTCAGGTTTAATTTGTAGTGTGTTGTATGCTGTGAACAAAGCCCACTAAGCAATTTAAAATAGTCGCCTCTGTGCGTACTTTTGTCTGGAAAGGTCCACTCAAACCTGTATGGTGCTCTCCTCAAGAGCAGACGACTAGGGCAGAAGCCTATTGCAGAAGAACTTTCAACTCTACTTGGAACAAATTATTATAAATATTTTCACTCAATTCATCTGGGTATATAAACCAACGAAACAACTTCAATTTAATTTTTTTATTGTGTTCGATTGTACATCTAGTATTTTGAGAATGTAATATTTAGCGAATGTAATATCGTGAGTATAAAAAATAATAAAAATGCACCCTGATGTTAATGTAGCTTTTTGCAGCTACCATGATGGCTCCAAGAAAGAGAATTGACAACTCATGCATTAAACCTAGTTTTGATACATCCGTACCCGTAAAGGCGGTCCGGACTTCGAGTCATGCCGTAGGACCAATGCCGCCTAATGAAAACGCATACGTACCTGTTTGCCGACCCTGATGGTTAAGTTTGTACCTTAATTCTTCCAGGCCAAGCACTTAAGGACCACTCCCTTAAAAACAGCTTCACATTTTGGGGGGTTGCCCCTTACAGGTCTATTTGCCCCATAAAGCCATACTTCTTGTAATACACCTTGCTCGTTTGATTTTCAACGGTCTTTACATACGAGAGACACGAATTTTAATTTCTCCAGGCCGAACACTTAGGGACCAATCTCTTAAGGAAGGGTCCCCATATTAGGCGGGTTACCCGCAACAGCAGTTGCCCGTGTGGTGCCGCGCTAGAATGTTCTCCCGTAGGTTTCGTAAGATGTGACTAGGAGTAAAATACTAGAAGATGGGCAGCAGCGCGTTCTGAGAAACATTACTACACAAATCGTACACTGCGATCCCTAAGACGCCTGTCAATCTTTGGAATTATGGCAAACTCCCCTTAATAGGGGAGGCTGTGTTCAGCAGTGGAGAATCCGGCTACAGGCCTGCTTTGCCCTATACAGCCAACTCGTCTGATAACCAACGTTAAGTGCTTTTGGAACTCACCATCGGGACACCTCGTCCATATAGATGACCTTTTGCGGCGGCGGTTCGCTAACGGCTAGAATGAAATCGGCCGGCCGAATGAATCGGTCGACGATGACCGTAGGGACACTACTGGTCTGTACTGTATGTTCCGGCAGCTGTCCTTGAGAGCCAGTAATTCTAGGTTAGCCTGAACAACATCTTAGACCACATCATCACACCATCAGGTGAGATACTGGTCAAAGTCTAACCTATAAATAAAAAAATATGTATTTCTATGAATTTACTTCCGAGAGCGCCGCGGTAGCTGCAGTTGCGGGCGCGCTGCTTTTGCAGGCGGCAGCGTCAGAGCCTTAAGGTTGAACAGGCCGGTCACTTCTCCATACAAACGTCGTAGGGTGATCACTCTCTTATTTGAGATTTTAAGTCCAAAGCATAATACCGATTGATATCGTCATTATCTAGGCTTGTATGATGCCAAAATTTTAAAAAGATAATTAATTTGTAAGTTATGAGGCTCGAAAACTTTATATGAAAATGTTTCGAGGCTCATAATTCTCAAGTAATTATTTTATTAAAATTTCGGCATCATACAAGCCTAGATAATGATTTATTTTAGACCTAAATCCTCAAATAAGGGAGCGATCACCCTACGGCGTTTGTATGGAAAACGGGCCCGCCAGTTCACCCTTAATGCGGCAACCTGGTTCCGATTCTACCTAGCAAGAATAAGAACCGGACTGAGAAATATAAGCCAACATTTAGTACATTCAGCTACTGTAACAGTCTGCTCGTCTACCGCTGAACACGGCCACCCCAATTAAGGGGCATTTTGCCATAATCCCTCACGGTTGGCAGGAGGCTTGGGAGATTTGAAGCAGTGATGGCTCAATGGCATTGGCCGCGCAGCAGGTCCATAGTTCGAATCCCGCCGCGGGCTTGAGTTTCACCGCATGGTGGTAGAGCATTTTGCGTATGCCCGTCTGGCTAGCTACCATCGTCAAGTAGAAAATCTGTCGCCAAGCACCTATTTGTGTGTTCCTGCAGCTGTCCTTGAGAGCCAGTAATTCTAGGTTAAGCCATCAGGTGAGATTGTGGTCAAAGGCTTCCTTCCGTTAAGTGCTCCCTAGCAGCAATAATAAAAAAATCAGCTAATCAAGTTTAATTGTGTTGGCATACAGATGATAGGAGCGATCCCCGAATTGTCCAGCGAAACAAGCTCTCGAAACACTATTCAAGATTTGTCCAAGCTCCGTTTGGGAAGGTTATCTGTTTAGAAGAAGAGACAGTGCTATTTTTTATTTATATTTTGAACACTGCATATTTGTGAAAGGTGCTTCATATCAATATGATTTCCTGTAAAAATACGGCATCGGATGGCAGTATTGGTAATAATAAAAACAAACGAATTCTAAAATGTTTTGTCTTCAGTATGAAATAAATGTAAAGGATTTTCAATTTAAAGAATGTCTCAGGCTTCGTTCCCACGAGCGCTTATAGTGCAGTATTGCGCATGGAGTTTTAATGTAACGTAAAAAGCGCCCCCTTGCGATACATAACCAAATGTTAAAATTAAGGCGCGTTATAAAATTGAAAAATCACTCGTGCGAACGTAGCTTTAGGGTGGGCGAACATTAAAGCGCTCGTGCGAACGTAGCTTTAGGGTGGGCACACATTTGGCGACATGCAGGGTAGACATATCTGCGAAATTTTGCAAACACGGCACGTTAAGTGCTCACACAAATGAGCGACTTATATTCTGTTTTTCTTTGTGTTTTCAGTGGACTCTGAACTGTTCTTACATAGTTTTTTTTATTTCTATTCAAATAAAAGTTCAATTTTATAATAACTGTATTCACTGATTTGGTTTTATTTACTGTTATATAAAAAAATTGTTCCTTAACAGTAAAAATGTAAAAAAATACATAAGTAATCAACAAACACGGTAATATATATACATTAAAATACTACTGCTACCATATACTCAGACAAAACAGCTTAATCTTATACGGAGTATAAATGCGAGATTAGTCTGTTTACTAATGAAACGACTTATATGCAAAATTAGTTTTGGAAGTAAATTGATTTAACGGTACGATTACAGCGACTTACCCCCAGTTTCTGAAATGTTTGTCAAAGCTTTGATTAGTTGACAGATGAAATACTGTACGCTGATTGGTTAATGGTACTTTATGACGCTATGGGTGACCAATGACCGTTCAGTATTCAGTCTGTTAATTGATCAAGGCTATAACGAACATTACAGAAACTGGGGGTATGTCTTGGCAGTACCTGAAAGGTGTCGTTGTTACCATAGATAATTGGCAACCAATGCTTTGACAGGACGAGACAACCTGCACCTCGGATACGCACCAGAAAGTATCATAAGGAAGAAGAGATCCAATTCTGAACATAATGAATCATCCTGTACTAAATATAGCGAACAACTATATTTAGCATTTGCCTGTATATATACTCAGACAAAACAGCTTAACCTTAAACGTAATATAAATGCGAAGTTAGTCTTTTTACTACTGAATGACTGATGTTAAATTAGTTTGGAAAGTACTTTCAAATCTTTTATAGAAATTACAGGTACCTTCAAATTTGCCATTGATGTCATAGATAATGGTACTATTGATGTCATAGATAATGGTACTATTGATGTCATATATAATGGTACTATTGATGTCATAGATAATGGTACTATTGATGTCATAGATAATGGTACTATTGTTGTCATATATAATGGTACTATTGATGTCATAGATAATGGTACTATTGATGTCATAGATGGTAGGTATTATTGATTTCGTACATAATGGTACTATTGATGCTATAGATCAATGAGATAACCTGCACCCCGGATAAGTCCCAGATATTATCATCAGGCAGAAGAGATCCGCTGCTGAACATAATGAATAAATAATCCCCTGTACTGAATATAGCAAACAATAAGCTGGTCAGTTTAACAGCGGGGATTTTGAACAACTCGAATCAACTAATCATTCCAATTCTTTTGAAAGGGTTTGTTTGTTGACATAGAAAATACATATTTCTATGTCAACAAACAAACCCTTTCAAAAGAATTGGAATAATTAGTTGGTCCAGTAGTTCAAAATCCCCGCTGTTAAACTTAACAGCTTATAAATAAGTACAATGTTCTAATTGGTACACTATCGATAGGAAACTATTGTAGAACTTTTATAACCTTAACAAGGGTGATATTACACTGGCGCCGAGAATATCTTCCATAACGCGTTCATATGCAAGTTTGTGGTTTACCTAAATAGGAGGCTGTACCTAAATATTAGCTTCTTTATAGTTCTATTATTAAATGAAATTTTCTTCAATGCTTTCTATCGATAGTATTACACAACAATTAGGAGATGCTGCTTAAAAAATATACATATAGTACATTGTTACGTTTAAGAATACATTCTAAAATTTTGAGCAAATGTGCGAGTCTTTTGTCGAGACGCTTCAAAAGTGGCCAAGGACTTAAGAATCTAAATTATATAATGTAAAATGGACTACCCTCCAACTCTAACGCCCTCAGCGCTTCGCGTCTTTGTGTTTGAGGTCACTACAGAACATGCTGATAAAGTCGAAAAGTTTTCATATCAATTTTTAATTGAATTAATTTTAATCAAGTTTCTTTCAAAACTCTTTTCATGACCGAATGATTTTCATCTCAACTGATAGTTTTTAACACACAGAATATGCCGAGGCTTGCCTATTTATTTCTGTGCATGGCTACTGAGCAAGCAGATGTGAACAGGTAAGTCAATATAAGTAAATATAATTGATTTCATAAGAAAGATATTTTAATTACCAAACCAATCGTATATGCTAGCCTGCAAAATATCCTACAAAAGAAAAATAACTAAAAATAGCTATGAAAACTTTGATAGGCAATTTATCATAGGCATGTTTGCTAATAAATTATATTTGATAAAAATGTATGTCTCATCAAGTTATTTGGTGGTTGAAGATCGATCTTCACCGGCTCTTAGACTATAATAGTTACATAGTCAATTTTTGAGATAAGTACATTATACAGAATTTCTTCGATACATCAATTTACAAGTGTTCTAAAATATATGGCTCCAAATCTAATGGGTTAACATTAGGGCCCAATCGAGCGACTGGCACCCCACTCCTATCCACTATAAACTTTGAAAAGTTCCATTTAATGAAATCACCCATCGTACCACCTTTTGTTGTCTTCAAGAATTTCCACAACGGATCAGCATTATCTCCGTTGACATCGATTTTTGCGAATATATCGAATTGAATTCCCTTTTTATTGGTAAAGTTAAGGATGTCCTTGGCAGTGCCTGGTTCTTGGCCGTTGAATTGGTTACAAGGGAAGGCCAGTATACGAAGACCTCTACTGTGGTATTTCTCGTGTAGCTCATTGAGTTCTTTGTAGTTGGTTTCAGTGAGGCCACATTGAGATGCGACATTCACAATTATCAGAACATAACCTTTATATTTGTCAAGTTTCACTTTGTTACCGTTGATATCTTGGACAGTGTAGTCGTAGACGGTTTTAGGAGAAAAATCTGGGGCTCTGAAATAAAAATATATCAATCTAACAGATGCAGATAAATTGATTCCTAATATATAACAGTTAGTACAAAACTGTAAGTCTCTGAACTCTACTACTGAATATTCTATGACTGATAGAAAGTTCATTATTACCGAGTGACTTTTATCCTACATATAATTTTGTCTATCACACATTTAACAATAAATTTTGTATCAACGTCATTGATGCTGTCGGAAAAATAAGAGTACAGTACAATGGAATTTCTTAACGAGAGTTAAGTGTTTTAAACAAGGACTTCTTTCCATCAGATGAAGTCTAGTAGTCTGGTTGATGACCACACACTGTCCCCTATGACGGTTAAAGTAATACAATTGTTGCACAAAGTTTCGGCTCGAAAGAGTAAGGTTCCGGTGGCTAAGTGGAATAGGCATCCGATGCGATATCGGAGGACACCAGTTCAATTCCCGTCCGGAAGAAAACGTTTTGTGTTTCAATTGTAAAGTCTCATGTGCCGGTGATTTCATTACAATAATAACAAATATTTTAAAAGTATTTTAAGAAAACATTTAATTAATTATTTAATAAAACACTTAAAAAATCTTTATAAAAATGATATATATCTAGTGACAATTCCGCCTAATTTCCTATTAAGCCGACGTGACGTCACAAACGCCACGCAGCCAAACCGGAAGAGTATTCGACGCGTTTCGCTTCTAAACGAAGCATCCCCAGGAGGTCTTCACTCTACGAGCGCACGATCGAGACATAGAGGTCTCGATCGTGCGCTCTAAAGATTTTTTAAGTGTTTTATTAAATAATTAATTAAATGTTTTCTTAAAATACTTTTAAAATATTTGTCATTTTTAAAAATGGATTTCCGCAAAGTAACGCCTGAATCTATTCATTCAATTTCATTACAAGCTACTGGCTGTCAAGAACTGCCGGAACACACTGTTACGTGCTTGCCGACAGATTTTCTAAATGAGAGTGCTAGCTAGCCAGGCGAGAATTCACAAAATGCCCTTCTACCAAACGGCAAAGCTCATGTTTTTGAAGCGCTCGTAGCGAAGTTTACTTAGCTGTTCTTACCGATCAGCAAAGTTAAGCAACGTCGCGCGCGGTCATGAGTTGGATGGGTGACCGCTAGTGACATTACTACTGAGCGCTTCCGTGCTTCGGAGGGCACGTTAAGCCGTCGGTCCCGGTTGTTATATTAAGATGGCAGTCGTTATAGCATGGTGGTAGGGCAATTTGCGAATGCCCGCCTGGCTAGCTACCACCCTCAAGTAGAAAATCTGTCGCTAAACACCTAACGGTGTGTTCCGGCAGCTGTCCTTGAGAGCCAATAATTCTAGGTAAGCCTGAACAACATCTTCGACCACATCATCACTTACCATCAGGTGAGATACCGGTCAAAAGCTAACCTTAAAGAATAAAAAAAAAAAGGATAGCATTTACAAAATGCCCTTCCAAACGGTGAAGCTCAACCCACCGCGCGGTGGGCATCGAACCATGGACCTGCGGCACCGCAGTTCATAGCCATTACCGCTCGGCTCGTATAAGTAGTATGACATGATATATATGATAATATAATTTTTTTTCAAGTACTTGTAATACTTACGTTTGGTTATGGAACTTTCTGAACAAACTGACGGCCTTGTAGATATCATCCGCCATCAGTTCAGGGTTCTCTAGCGCGGCAAAGTGACCTCCGTCGTCGACCACAGTGCTTTGCAAGTAGTTCTTGTATTTAAGCTTGAGGACGCTGTCTGGGTTGTACGCGAGTTCGTGCTTGAACTTGATTCCCCATGTCGGTACTGACGTTGGAATTCTGTGATTATGAAAATAAGTGTGTAATTTTTCATCATTATCATCAACAGTCATAATGTAACTACGCTCGGCAAGCGTCTTGGGGATGGCAGTGTATCTACTGGTATTTTAGCTTTCTTTGTCTCTTACGACTCTCACAGGAAGATATGGGGTATATTCTAGCCTGGCACCCCACGGGGTACGTTAAACATATCCTCGCACTAATCAACCGGAACGTCCACCGTTAAACAAAGTCTCTTAAAAGGGGATATGCCATAAGTAATCCACACAAGGTGCTGTTTTCCACCTTCCAGTATTTTTCCCTTATTCACCTCTTACGACATCCGCGGGAAGAAACGGGGGAGTGACATTCTATCCTGGAACCCCACGGTAACACTAATATACGGACATAAAAAAACCAGGAGGTAGGCAGTAGCGCCTTGAGAACTGCCATGTAACACTGCTATCCCCAAGACGTTTGCCAAGCGCGGAGAATATATATATAGACTAATAGCGGAGGTATTAGCCCATCAGTGGACGTCATGAATATACTCTATCAGCCGGATGATCCTCTGCTGAACACAGCCTCTCCCAATACGGGGGGTTTGGCATAATCTCCTCGTCTTGGGGATCGCAGTGTGAGATATCAGTTCCTCAGAAAGTGGTGCTGCCCACCTTCTGGTGTGTTACCCTTAGTCACCGCTTACGACAACCACGGGAGAGAGATAGAGATCTGATTTGACATATAGAACGTCACCTCACGGGACGGTCATGAATGTAACATAATAGAATTATACTGCTAGTGATTCAGTATCAACATCATGTCGCTATCTAGGGGATGTATAAGTAAGAATATATACTTACTGATCGAAAGTCATCGCATAAGAGTTAGTATTGAATGTCTCGGCATAGACCCTCATGCTGGTAGTAATAGTGTTAGTGTTCCAGTATATCATGACGTTGTCTAGGAGGTGTGTGAGGGAGAACTTCTTCAGAAGGCTGCCGTCGTACGCCTTGCGGAACTCTGGATTTGTCCACGTCGAGAATTTCTCGAGGATGTATGCAGCTAGGCCAGCCGGGGAGTCAGACAGTGCTGAACCTGAAAAATTAAGGTAAAGTTGGCACAGAACCAGTGGGACTGAGTTAACACAAAGACAAAATCTTACTTAGGTTTTAGTAACATAACAAACCACACTCACATAACACCCCTCACACCCCCACACAAATCCACATCCACACACATACAAAACAACCAGATATAAATTTATGTAAAAAGAAAATTCAATAATAGCGTAATTTCTGTTTACTATAGACACATTGGAGAAGGATCTGGGCCCCAATTCTCTTAGCTATTGACCAAACGCCACACTACTGCGATGCTTCTGCGATCGAACTGCTGTTAATGTCAAATTCGGTAGTCTACTAATTCTAATTCTGGGAACATTTGCAAGCCATAGCACAGCCATACGATAGCGACGCGATTGCTATACAACTGCGATTATGAGCTATGGCTTGCAAATGTTCCCACTGAAATAATTATGAAAACTACTATCAATCAAGCATCAGTCAAAACATCAGTACAGTGGTTTTGTAGCAAACAATACATTAAATAAATATATTTAAATCATTTAGCTATTTTTCTATCTAAAATCCTCCAAAATATTTTAAGCCACTGTAGCAACGCAATCGCAACAAAATAGCTTAGCAAATATGTCAAAAACTATTGATAGCAAGCCACTGATTTGCGATCGAACCTAAATAGCGGGTAGACTACGGATACCGTCAAAACCTACAATTTTCATGCAATTAAGTTGCGTTAACGCCGTTCAATAGCTAAGAGAATCGGGCCCCTGGTCTTCGAAACATATTGTTAAGCTACGTCGAGGACAAGAGGCTTCAAAATTAACATTGTACACAAAATTATGTCAATAAATGATTTTTATGTTTGTTATGTTTATGTATAGTGTGCGATTGGTTTTCACCGACATGTCAAATGTCAATCCCCTGTTTTTGAAAATAGAGTAAAAGAATTGCGCTTCTAGCTAAATAATCCATGTTTTTAATTTGAATATTATTCATTTACCAGCAAAACACTTATGTTGGGGATTGAATTGAAGGGATTTTTTTATGCCTGATAGGTTCGCCTTTGACCACTATCTCGCCTGATGGTAAGTGAGGTCAAAGATGTTGTTCAGGCTAACCTAGAAGAGCTGCTTCTGTAAGCTAACGGTGGGCACCTAACATGAGTGTTTTGCTGGTTTCTTTATCATATTAAAATATGTGTGAAGACGTTCCTCTAGAAGTGGCTCCATACCCTTTTTGCTGAACGCGACAGTAGAATACTTTTATAGTTTTTTTTTGTAATTGACTATAAGATCGTCGAAGAAAATTATTATTTTTTGGCAATATTTTCTAATGATTTTGATTTCACTTTGATAAATATAAATACAGCTGAACTTCATGACACATCTTAATCGTTAAAGTGACTTACCAATAGTGTCGGGTTTAGTAGCTTGTATGTGCATATATCCAGTTTCCTCGAGGTTTTGCGCAAATTTTTCACTGATCGGATACAACCGGCTGTGCAGCTCAATGTTGCTTTCTATAAATGACGGCCACAGTGATCCTGTATAAAGATCAAACAGAAAATATAGTTTAAATCATATGACAAATTATTGGAGCACAAATATATATATATTTTTTATTCTCCGGGCGGGCGAACCTTCGTCCTCCGATTTCGCGCTGAATGCCTAAACCGCTCGGCCACCTGGGCACGCTATTTCTAGCCGAAATTCCGTGCTTCAATTGTATTACTTTAACCGTCATATTGGACGATGCGCGGTCATCAACCAGACTACTAAACTTCATCTATGATGGAAAGAAGTGCTTTTCCAAACTCTTAACTCTCGGAATGATAACGCTATCCTTCTATATTTCTAAATATTTATTTTAGAAATATAGAAGGCTATATCTGTATTTATCTTTATATTCGAAGCGCTCGTAGCGAAGTTTACTTAGCTGTTCTCAATCGATCAGCAAAGTTAAGCAACGTCGCCCGCGGTCACGAGTTGGATGGGTTACCGCTATAGTGACATTACTACTGAGCGTTTCCGTGCTTCGGAGGGCACGTTAAGCCGTCGGTTCCGGTTATCGTCTTAGGATGGCAGTCGTTATAGCATGGTGGTAGGGCATTTTGCGAATGCCCGCCTGGCTAGCTACCACCCTCAAGTAGAAATCTGTCGCCAAGCACCTAACGGTGTGTTCCGGCAGCTGTCCTTGTGAGCCAGTACTTCTAGGTTAGCCTGAACAACATCTTCGACCACATCATCACTTACCATCAGGTGAGATAGTGGTCAAAGGCTAACCTATCAGACATAAAAAAAAAAAATAATAGTTAATGGTCCTAGCTTGAGAAACAGTACAGATCTGTTCAACGAGTTGACCATGAGAGCAGGGAAGTTGAAATGGTATTTTAAATTATTGTCGAGTTAGGGGTACATAAATAAGTCGAGATAAATACAGATTATTGATTTACCAGAATATAGCCATAACATTGATTAACCAGAGAGTATAGCGCTTAAGCGGACGGGTAGGACAATAAAGCTGGTATGAAATCTAAACACATGTCATCAACATTGACGGGTTATAGGTCATCATCATCATCAGCCAGAAGACGTCCACTGCAGAACAAAGCCCATAGAACGCCACAAAGAACGGCTATTAGCCACTTGTAACCACTGGCTACCCGCGACTTTCACGATGTCGTCAGTCCACCTGGTGGGGGGCCTACCATACCTACGTCTTCCGGTGTAGTGTGGTAACCACTCGAGAACCTTTCTTCCCCATCGGTTCAATCCATCATCGCCCATTGCCACTTCAACTTGCTAATTCTGAGAGCTATGTCGGTTCGGTTTGGTTCTTTGGCGAATATCCACGTTCTGGATTTAATCGCGCAAAGAAACTCCGAGCATAGCTCTCTCCATAGCTCGTTGAGTGACTCTGAGCTTGTCTATAAGGACAGTTAAGGATCACGTCTCAGTTCCATAAGTCATCACTGGCAACACACACTGTTTGAAGACTTTGGTCTTCAGGCTCTGTGGCATCTTCGACGAGAAGATGTCGCGTAACTTCCCGAACGCTGCCCATCCAAGTTGGATTCTTCGGGCGACCTCTTTGTCAAAGTTGGACCTACCTAACTGGACAGTCTGTCCCAGGTAAATGTCAACAACTTCGAGAGTATCGTTCCCAACAACTACAGGTACGTGTGCAACATGTACATTAGACATAATTTTCGTCTTGTCCATGTTCATTTTAAGACCCACCTGCTGGGAAAGTCTACTGAGGTTCTCTTCGCTTCGCTGAACATTGTACTGAGTTCCTCAAGCGACTCTGCCATAATGACTATGTCATCGGCGAAACGGAGGTGAGTGATTTATTCGCCATAGATATTGATGCCGAATTATTTTCAGTCCAAGAGCTTAAAAACGTCCTTCAACGCATTTGTGAACAGTTTCGGAGAAATAACGTTTCCTGGTCTTACGCCTCCTTGCAGTTGGATTGGTTCCGTGCTCTTGTCCTGTAGTCGAATCGACATGGTGGCGTTCCTATACAAACACTTCAGCGCTTCGATGTACCTATTTGGCATCGCTGAAGAGACTGCAGTACGGCCCAGATTTCGATTGAATCGAAGGCTTTCTCATAGTCCACAAACGCTAAACATAATGGCCGATTATACTCTTCAGTCTTCTGTATAATCTGGCGGAGCGTATGGATGTGGTCTATGGTGTAAGCCTTTCGGAACCCGGTTTGTTCGGGGTTACAGGTGAAATTGTTGAAATAAATGATAAATGATTTATTTTCTTGTGGTTCTAGGTAGTACATAAAATGTGGTGTCAAATAAATTAAACATAATTCGCTAGATCCGCTTAATTATCATACATAATGAGATGCGAGATGAGAATTACAATTAATTGTCGTAAGTTAAGAAGTCAAATACATTTTAATTGAGAACCTTTGATAATGCTATTTATAGCATATCTAATAAATAGCATTATCAAAGGTTCTCAATTAAAATGTCAATGAATAATTATTTGAGAATAAAAAAATTCATGTCAATAATAAGCATCCATATCGTGGGCCAAAGATCTAATTATGACCCAAAACTTGAGCTTTGTCAAACACAGAGTATATGTAACTGAGCAAGCGGGTTGAACAGGAGAGACAGTTGGTATGATACCCTAGTACATTATTACGGTATGTCTTAAGTCTCCCCCCTGTATGTAGTAGCCAAAATATCTAATTATCACCCAAAACATTATCTCTACTTAACAAAGAGTATGTAAAATTGAGTAAACGGGTTGAACAGGAGAGCTTAGAAGTTGGTATGATGTACAATATTGGGGTATTGTCACCATGATTGATTCGACAGTGCATTCTAAGCGTTCTCCTGGTATGTAGTAGCCCAAATACCTAGTTATGACTCAAACATTAGCTTTGTATACCAAAGAGTATATACAATTGAGCTAGCGGGTTGAATAGGAGAGCTGGGAAATTGGTATGAAATCTGTTCAGTAAATAAAGGTAAACAATGAAGTCTGTTTCGACGGAGCGACTAGCACGTAGTCCGAAGGTAGGTTGTTCCGCCGTTTTATACACACGTACCTAGTAGCACATATATCGGCTGGTGTCTTCCTGTGACATTCCAGGAGACCAGTCCAATACGCCACGACACAGTGGTAAAGTGTGGGACTATGGGCATTAACAAGGGCCATACAAAATCCTAGTACATTATTTGGGTAAAGTGTTGCTATGATTGATCTGACAGTATACCCAAAGTCTCCTCCCTGTATGTAGTAGCCTAAATATATAATTACGACACAAAACATTAGCTTTACTTACCGAAGAGTATGTACAATTGAGCAAGCGGGTTGAACAGGAGACCTGGGAAATTGGTATGAAATCCTAGTACATTATCTGGGTACAGTGTTGCCATAATTGATCCAACAGTATGACCTAAGTCTCCTCCCTGGACGTAGTAGCGCGTGTGTCCCAGCCGCTTCATCAGGTTATCCATTATTACTGCCATTTCCATTGGACCAAAGCCAGGCCTAGTGGCACCCTGTATGACAACAACGATTTAAGCAAGTGTTAAAACATTAATATGTTTTTTATAATATAATTATATTATAAAAAACATATTATCATTTTTAAGCAAATCTCTCGTGGGGTGCCGGGCTAGATGGCACTCCCCACCCCATGGGTGTCGTAAGAGGCGACTAAGGGTAAAACAGCAGAAGGTGGGCAGCAGCGCTTTCTGAGGAAGTGATTTTTTATATATTTTAATTTATATCTCACACTGCGATCTCCAAGACGCCTGCCAAGCGTGGGGATTATGGCAAACCCCCCCATCATAGAAGAGGCTGTGTTCAGCAGTGGACATTCCGGCTAATACAGTAGCAAGGTTGCACAGTGACAAGATTTTAAGGTTTTTTTTTAATAGCCTTTGAGCTAGGCCTTGGCCATGGTCTCAACCAGCTTAACCTAGAATAGGAACTGTTTAAATTAGTCGGTGGCAATATTTACTGTTAAGCTATAATATTTGTTACTGTTAAGCTATTATATTGTTTGTTAATGCTACCATTACTTATTTGCCTTTATAGGTTGATGTCCGGTTGAGGTGGCGCGCGGCGGGGGCAGCAGTGCAGCGTTTTATTTAGTTTACATCATTTTAACAACATAAACTATTATTTAATAATTTTAAACAAGTTTCAAAAATATGATAGACGGCGAAGGAAAAAAATGTGAATGTAACATCCAATGTAAAAATATTTCAAAGAACGCGCGGTCGAAGCCGCAAACAAAAGCTAGTAATACATAAAGAGGATATTAATATATCAACCATACTGCGGCGGGTGGTTTGGAATCGATTACTGAATGTGTTTTTTTTTATTTTTATGCCTGATAGTCTAGCCTTTGACCACTATCTCATCTGATGGTAAGCGATGATGTGGTCGAAGATGTTGTTCAGGCTAACCTAGAATTTCACTCATGTTTAATTTTCACAAACACAAAATCAGTACTAACTATACTATAGGCCTAAAAGCTGTGAAGTGTTGCTTTTGAACATGATAGCGACGACCGCACTTAGTAATGTAATAGTTAGTCCTGATTTTGGTGGAACACATTTAGTTATCGATTGCAGACCATCAGATTTCCGTACAAATGTATGGAAAAAGTATTTCACGATTTCATTCTGACATTTCTAGTACTCCAACCTCAGTCAGTCTGGTAGAGACTTTTGATCCTTATAAGAAGCAGGATCGATTGGCATCAAAAAAAGTGTTTGTGTACAATGTAAATTTTCTTGCTGACTGTACATTTTCTCCAAAATCTGTAGATACAGTTAAAAATATCTTAAAAATTTTTTCTAAGTCAAAGTCAAAATCATTTATTCAATTTAGGCGTCTACGACGCTCTGATGAAGGTCAATTACAAATTTTAGTATTGAAATATTCTACATTGTACTGCCACGTTCAGCTAATAAATTGTGTAGAGCCACTGCAACAAGAACGGGCAAGAAACTCTGGGCCATTCTTTTAAACATCTTTTAACAATGTGTTACATACTTACTATATAATAGAGTTATTACAATATTTGTTTAAATTATGTAGGTGACAGGCAATAGCTTCGCGGAGGCGGAATTGTCCAGGCATTTTTGTCGTTTATGTAATCAGAAACTGTGTAATAGGATTTTTTAATCAATATGTTTTTCACATGCAACTTGAATTTCCCTCCTGTGAGCGTTGTAATATGTTTGGGTACTTTATTATAAAACCGCACACAATTACCTAAGAAGGACCTTTTATTTGTCTTTGCTAATCTAAAACCTGGCACCGCTATTTTATCTTTATTCCTAGTATTGTAATCGTGATTGTCACTGTTTAATTTAAATTTACTCAAATATTTACGAACATACATAATATTTTCAAATATATACAGACTTGCTAAAGTTAATACATCAATTTCTTTAAAAAGATCCCTCACAGATTCCCTAGGACCCATTTTATATATGGCTCGAATTGCACGCTTTTGTATGATAAAGATTGTCTCTATCTCAGCAGCAGTTCCCCACAGCAATACACCATACGACATAATACTGTGGAAGTACGCGAAATAAACTAGGCGTGCAGTAGCTACGTCTGTTAACTGTCTTATCCTAAGAACTGCATATGCAGCAGAACTAAGTCTTCCGGAGAGATCATGTATATGTGGATCCCATTGTAAAGTGGAATCCATTTTGATTCCCAGGAAGACTGTCGCTTTGTCAATAGGGAGTTTATCTGGGCCAAGCTTTATGTTTGGTTCAACATAAGGAACATTTGGTAAAGAAAACTTTAAACATTTCGTCTTTTTTGAATTTAGGAGAAGATTATTAGCGGCGTTTCTTATTTTTATATTTACAAATCTTAGATAATACATTATTTACATGCGTCAGTTCACTGTCTTTCCTATCTACTTTAAAAATCAGAGAGTCTCAAAAATTCAACCTGTATAGAATAATAAAATACATGTAATTGGATTTTTCAACTTCCTATCTTTAAGTAGAAAATCTCTCACCAAGCACTTACTGATGTGTACTTTAGAGCCCAATCACATTATAGGTTAAGTCTGCTTATAATTTTTGACCATATGCCAAACTAACAAGTGACATAAGTAGACAAAGGCTAGCCTATCAAGAATAAAATTAAACCTGAGAATATCCAAATCCCGGCAGGCTAGGTGCAATGATCTCGAATACAAAGTCCCTGTCGTCATGCGGCCTGGTCAGTTTGGGAATCATCTCGTAGAACTCCCGGAAGGAGCCAGGCCACCCGTGCAGCAACAGGAGAGGTACCACCTGAAACAGAACATGTTTTATTTATGTGAGATATAATCAGATGTTTTTTTTATTGCTAGGTAAGCCTTTGACCACAATCTGACCTGATGAAAAGTGATGATGTGGTCGAAGGTGTTAACAGGCTTAACCTAGAATTACTGGCTCTCAAGGACAGCTGCCGGAACACACCGTTAGGTGCTTGGCGACAGATTTCCAGATTGAGGGTGGTCGCTAGCCAGGCGGGCATTCGCAAAATGCCCTACCGCTATGTGGTGAAGCTCAAGCCCGCGGCGAGATTCAAACCATGGACCTGCTGCGCGGCAGTCCATAGCCAATGCCACTGAGCTATCACTGCTTCAAAATTATCAACAGCCGGAACATCCATCGTTGAACAAATGCATGGGTGCTACCATAATCCCCACGCTTGGCAGGCGTCTTACGACATAAAGAAGTCTTATGTGCCTTTAATTTTTTTTAGTAGCAATCTTCATAAAATGGGTGAATTTTAAGAAGAGCAAAACGAGCACTTACTTCAAAATCCTCCGCATTTTCTGGCAGAACATGAAGAAAGTGAATATCCAAGCCCTGAATATTGGTCTTGAAATGTTTGTACTGGTTCAGGAAACTCTCCCTCTCCTTGAAGTTATAACTGTTTCGCCAATAGTCAACCACTTGCATTAGGAAGTTTGAGTTGAAACCATACGTGAAGCCAACATTCTCCAAGGGTTGGGTTGGCTTGCGGTGGTGGAGCAGACGATCTTTAAGATCATTTACAATCTGGAAATAAAAGGTATAATCCGGTTTAATACATACACAAATCGAAACGAAAATGGCGCCGCTATAGCTCTCACTCGCACACTTTTGCAGTCTACGGTGTGCAAGTGAGAGGAAAGTCAGTGAGTGTTAAGTCGGTTAAATTTATAATTTCAAGTCAGTGGTGGAGGACACCACTGTATTTTCGATTCGCTCCTTTAATAAACTTAGTTATAAGAAATAGTAATCCTAAACTATGTATATTAAAAATGTGGCTGATAAGATGGGTAGACAATTTTAAATACGTCTGCTTACCCTTACTGTCCTCATTCCAAAAAAAGATGAAGTAACTCATCCAAAAGATACTAGGCCGATCGCACTAACCAACACAATATCCAAAATATATTTCTCAATTTTACAAACTAGAATGACACAATATATGATTAACAATAGGTATTTCAGGCCAAATCACCAGAAAGGGTTCTTGCCTGGAATTTCTGGATGCCTGGAACACGATACTCTACTAGAGGAAAGTTTAAAGGACGCCAGAACACATGAAAGGCAATTAACAGTGTGCTGGATAGACTTGGAGAACGCGTTTGGTTCTGTGCAGCATGAACTGCTGTTGTTCGCAATGAAATGGTATAACTTTCCACTTGTAGTCAGCGACATCATCGCATCATATTACTCTCAATTAAAATTTGTTATATAATCCAAAAAGGGCCATACTAACAGCCTGCAATACAATGTGGGTTTGTTCCAAGGTTGCTGCTTGTCACCAATAGCATTTAATATTTTAATTGACAAGCTAATTAGTCATGAAAAAAGTGGGGCTATCGATAATTAACAGATATACAGAATCCATCTTAGCCTTTGCTGACGACCTTGCAATACTGACACGTAACCCAAAACAGTATCAAGAACTTTTACGAGAAGTGGATGAGTTCTGCATGGACTAATAAGGATTGAGAACAAAACCTAGTAAATGCCACTGTCTGTGTCTGGGTAGACGGAACACCAAATTTACCTCTTACGATCCGGGACTCTTGATAGGAGGAGAATGTGTTTCCACAATTGCTGAATCTGTGCCATTTAAATTTCTTGGTAGGAAGATAGATTACAAAGGACGAACACCATCTCTAGACGCAGTTGTCGATAGCTTTCTGAAAGATCTTAGTATGGTAGACCAACAACCAATAAGCAACGTTAAAAAAGCTTGGATATACGACAACTACTTAACATCACGTCTGACTTGGCCTTTTCTAGTATACGACATTACTAAATCCCTTTTAACAAAGCTGGATGTAAACGTCATTAGGACATTGAAGTCATGGTTGGTGTTCGCACTTTCGGCAGACCCATCTACTTTATTTAGGGATCAAAATAATTTTGGGATGAAATTAAAGAAACCATCGGAGCTCTATAAACACCTCAGAGTTACCAAAAATTACGTCTTACTGAAATCTCAAGATAATATAGTCGCATCTCTCCCAAAAGACAAAAGTGCCCTGGATCTTGATTCAAGGCTTCAATTCCATAAACGATTTATGATAGGTGCACAGTCCAGCAAAGCGGGTTTTGGGTCGAGGAAGAAAAGTGAGGATAAAGACGTTGTAAGATCTTTTCTAAAACAAGACGAAAATGATAGCTATAAAGTGCATGCAATGAGCTTGGAAATGCAAAGCGAGTGGCTAACCATAGGTGAATTTTGTATCCCTCTGGCATTAAAGTGGCACACCTTGATATACGATTGGTCACCTGCCTTATTAAAATTCTATCTTAACGCCTTTCAGATGACCCTCCCAGACCAAAGTAATTTAGTAAGATGGGGGAAAGCCACCGAAAAGTCTTGCGGTTTTTGTCGGGAGGCCATAGGTACAGCAAGGCACTTATTGGTAGGATGCAAGGTGCTCCTTGACAGGGGTCATTATTCCCGTCGCCACGATAGAGTTCTCGAAATCATACGTGAAGCGGTGAGTCTCTCGGTAGCTAGAGCAAAAAAAGGTTTGACCACGAAAAAACGACACGTCGCTTTTGTAAAAGAAGGGTCATCTACAAAATCTAAATCCAAGCCTTACTCCATCTTAGGCGCAGCTCCCGATTGGACTCTTTTGATGGACACGTATGAAAAACATTACAAAATCCCTGAGGATGTTGGTGTTTCGTCATCCAGACCAGATATATTTCTATACTCAAAGAATCTAAAACGCATAGTACTTATAGAACTTACTGTGCCGTGGGAAACAAACATACCTAAAGACCACACAATAAAAACTAACAAATATTATGACCTAACAAATGAATTAATCAATAACGGTTATGTGGTTAATTTATATGCTGTAGAAGTCGGAGCAAGGGGTATACCAGCAAAATCCCTATACAACCTACTAAAAGACCTTGGCCTGTCAAGAACAACCGTAACTTCCATCCTAGAACGTGTATCCAAGGCGGCATTAGTAGGATCTTACCAAATTTGGTTAGGCAGGGGCGGAGGCTCGAGCGGTGAAAGGGAGCATTGATGCTGATGCATCTTTATGATTAAAGGGGCCCCTTAACCTTACTCACTGGGTTGCAAGTCCCAGGCACCTTGACTGGAGCCTCTTCCTCTGCAACGCTATGGACCCGGCACCCGCACGGTGAATCCATGGAATGCTAAGTAAATTCGTCTCGTCTACAGTAATGAGGTAGTCTATTTTACCGACTTCAAACAAGTAGAATATTTCACTTCGTCTGTTTTTTTTTGTTTTATATTTGTAACCTCAGAACTTTTGACTGGTTTAACCAATTTTGGTTCTTTTTTTTTTTAGATAGCTTATGCTTGCTGTGTGGTCCCATTTAAATTTCATCAAAATCAAGGTTATGCCGTTTTTGAGTTACACTCAAATAACTGAAAAGTATTTTCCTATCTTGATGATATAGTCATTGACAGTGAATGACAATCGATCCCATAAGTAGCAAGTGTCACTAAAATGGGTGAAAAAAAAAATGTTTACCAAAAAATTTAACCAACTTCAGCACTCAAATGTGTGAAATAACTTGTCGAAGTTATTACCATGCGCACAATATTGTAATAATAAAACATGGTACTGACTTCAACAAGTTATTTCACACATTTGAGTGTTAAGTTTTAATTATTTGGTATTTTTTTTTGTCATATGAAAGTTGTGTAATTTTGTAACCACTTACCTCTATAATGGCTGAAAATTTTTTGATAGAATGAGTAGGATTTTATTACAAAATTACAACAAGAGGAAAAATTATAGTCATATGTGGGATGCGAACCCGCGCCATCCACCCATATAGCCAGGGTAAGCGCTGACCGCTAGGCCAACGTGACATATGACTTATAACTCTAATTTGTCCTCTCGCTCTTGACCATCATATGGGGATGAAGCGACATCTATAGTTCAACTTGAACTGGCTTGTTGAGCCAAAAACAAATATATTTTTATTAGTAAAAATATAGAATGGGCACTGCATATTATGCCATATACATACTTCATTTATTTTCAGAAATACTAAGTTGTGTAGCTATTTGTAATAAAAACATTATTTCTTTCAAGGGTAGTCGCAATGAGGTCTAATGTTGGTGGAAACCCAACTTACACCTTGGATTGTATTTTTTTTGTTACAGGGTATACTTATTAGTTTAATCAACATAAATATATTTTAATAAATAACAATTGCAGACCAATAACTCATAAACATAAACATACATACCTCATCCGAGAACACAATTTTAAACGGTTTGACAGCTACATCTGGCTTCAATTCAATAGGGTAGGAGCCCCAATGTTGGTTTGCATCTGGAACTGGCATCGGCGGAACTCTTGAAGCCCAGTTATACACATAGTATGCCGGAAGAACTACTATTGCTGAATATATGAAGAGTCGCAGGAGTTGACCCTATAATGGAGTAATAATATTTTATTTGAGACATGAAATTGAATAAAGTAGTATTGACATGACTTGAAATTATAAAGTTAAAGCTGCACCTTTACAATATCAAATATTTTGGTTGTTTTTAACTATACAATAACATTTTTTTCTACTAGAGCATTTGAAGTGAGAAGTGATAGAAGCTGTTGTAAAACATGAACCATAATATTTGGTTGCAATTGGCTATTTTGTGCACACGGGTACCATTTAATTTACTATTATCACTATCAAACATGGGGTGCCTGGTAAGCTTTATGTCCAAAGACCGGCTTAGCTTTAGTTCAACACCAATTGATTTTGGGGTTCATATTTTATTAATGGAGTGTCTTATAAAGGAAGGCTTCAAGCAAAATAACAAGTTGCGGAAATCAAAGCATTATATTTTTTTCCTGTCAAAAATTTAATGAGCTTTTAACGGCATTGGAAATCCTTTAATAACATAATCAGCAATTTCCATCCTTATTCCAAATCCCACCCTACAGTGACTGACTCCCTAGCCTACTTATCCACCTCGGCATTACCATGGATACCCACATGAGAGGGAATCCATTGCAATCTCAGAGGTCTGTAATTAGCATTTAGGTTGAGAATTTTCTCTAAACTGGCATAAGTTATCAATTTACCTCTGATGCCAGGTGCAGCAAGCTAAATGCTGTAAGGCGCTATTACTGTCTGTGAGAATAACAAAATATTGTGTTGTTTCAATACAAGATAAGGCCACTGAGATTGCAAATAGTTCAACCATCATAATAGAGTGATCATCAGTGAGTGATATATGAATACATAGTAACTTTTAGGATTCACAATTTCATCCAACTCAGTCACAATGATGTCAGTGGTTATGTTAGATACTCAGATAGAATAGTGTAACCATCTTCAAAATTTCACTCCTTAACACATATTCTGACTGAAAGATATGTTACAGTAGTTCAACTGACATAGATCGGTCAGTTCATTAAGCAATTTAGTAGTCAAAGTATCAGATCATGATGAGGCTTTGGGACAATATTTAGTAGCCTGCTATTGACGCCCCAAGTGAATCAATAAAAATTGTAGAACATATGGCCTAAGAAGGAGGTGGTTTTGTCCAATGATATCCACAATTGTTATTTTTAAGTAACACTGTGGTAACAACCTTTATTTATGCATCAAAATCACGATACACAAAATAGCTTTCTAAAAGATGTAGTAAGGTAGACCAATAATTGTTGGTTATAAGAAAAACACATTTTGATTTCTGTTTTCTGCAGCTTATGTTTCTGGTTTTTTTACAGTTTCTTTAAGTAAATACTTTTATATAAAAAATATTAAGTAACAGTTTTTTTTGTCTATATGAGTTTGATCTACTTATTATTGTCACACAAACATTTTTGCATAACTATTGTGTTTATGCCCCAAACGTCGCATCTCCACCCATATGTTACCTAGGGAGATGCACATAATATTTTTTTATTTTTTTATCTGATTGTCACGGAACATTTTGTTTATAGCTACTCTATTGTATTGGGTGTGTACCTGTAAAGATAGTTGTATGTATGGAAATAAATACATAGATAAATAAACATGCACAGGGCCCACCTGATGTTAAGTGGATTAACTTTTGGCTATAACAGATGCGTTTCGTCTGAACAAATTGCACTGCACCCGTCACACTGAGATATACAGTTGTTAATACTTATGTGCCTGTTATTTTTATATACTTATTAGTAGCATTGTGCATAGTGAAATAGTTCACACTGTAACATGTCTATCTCAGTTCTATAAACAAAATCAAAGAATTCTAAATGTTTAAGATATTATGTATTATACTTCTTTAGTTTGTTAAATAAATATTATTTTTCTAAATTTTGAGTATACATAAGTAAGCAGACTTTTGTATGTACTACGAACATAGTACTTAGGGTAAATTATGTGAAAAACCATTTACTCACCCGGCTTCCTCGTGTTTCCGCCTTTTTTGCTGTTTTAGTCCCTGATTTTTGATTCCTGTTGCTCATTTTGTATGTCCAAGAACACCTTCAGCTCTTAAATGTTGAAGCAGGCTCCGAAGTAGTTCCTCTGGTCTGATTTTATTAAAATTTCAATATCGCATCGTAGCTTTTGCAAAGTAGCCTTATGAAATATATATTATGTTCTTGTTTTACACAGTAATTAGCACAAAATATGATTCAATTATGGAAAGTTTTGTGCGAGATGGTAATTCTTAGAAACGAATAAAAATAGGCACTAGTACCGTACTAGCGTATTACAATAGATAAAAACTTTGAAATAAAAACAAAACAAAAAATGTTACAAAGTCACAGCATTTTGTTTTACAGTAACGCAATTTGATAAGACAGCGCTATACGAATACAGATATGAATAACAGAGATAGAAGTATCATGTCCAACTTCTAGTAAAAAATAATTATTTTATTTGACTGGCGTATTGTCAGTTGTCACAATTCTGCCAATGTCCGTATATGTAAGAGTGCGTTCGTTTTGGCTCGAAGTCGATTGCGTTTGTAGCAGTTTCGAAAGTGGCATTTGTGTATTAGCGTTCGGATAGAAGCTTTTGCTATTTTTGACCACCAATTACTGCATGCTATCCGAACGGCTTAAAACATACTTTGACAACCGACAATGTTTTAACCATTTTGCACGGTACGAAATATGGAATCAATCCCTAAAATTAACAAAAAAGTAGGTACCTATATTATTATTATTTCTTTGTTAATGGCTTCTGCTAGTTATATAAATAAAAAACTTGTGAAACTGTTGAAAATAGATTTATTACTTGTAATTTCATAGTCTATGATTAGTAACTAAGCAACGGTTGTTAGAAAATTTTCCTATTGACTGATGTAATGTTCTTCTACAAATAAAATACGTTTACAGCTTTATCACAAGATTTTAATATCCTATTGGCCTTTTACTGCGCTGCTCCCAGCCCATGTCCATCAGGTTTTGGGCCCAGCCATAGCCAAGTGATAAAGGTATTAAATTACAGACATGCAGAGTCCAAATTTTACAAAGTTGTCCGGCCAGTCCAACTATGGGACTTGGGCATTTGCCATGGAGATGTTCCTGATTGACTGTGACCTATGGGACTGCATACAAGGTACTGTAACCGAAGTAAACGATTCGACAAAGAAGCGGGATGCTAAAGCTCGATCAAAAATTTGTCTAATGTGTGCTGAGAGTATTTATCCTCTTATAGTAAACGCACAAACAGCCCAAGAGACGTGGATAGCCCTAAAAAATGCATATGCAGACAGTGGATTGACACGGAGGTTGTCGCTACTACGAAAATTATTCAGCATTAAATTAAATGACTACCCGAACATGGAGGTTTATTGTACAGAAATACAAGCGACTCAGCAAGCCCTACAGGCTATAAAGGCAGGTTTAGAAGATGAATTTATTGGAATTATAATGTTAGCTGGACTTCCAGAAACATACAATCCATTAGTAATGGCTTTAGAGCATTCAAGTGTCAAAATCACATCAAGTAGCGTTGTGGCTGCCCTATTGAAGGAGGGCCAACGCAAGGTACATGATAATGGTGATTCTGTCTTAATGTCAAAGACAAATAAGGAGCCTATGAAGAATAAGAAGGTGATAATATGCCATTTTTGTAATAAAAGGGGGCATTTCAAGTGGCAATGTAAGCAGTACCAGGAATCCAAGAAGGGAAGAAATACTGCGGCTACTGCAGGACCATCTATAGGAGAAAGCAGCATGAGTTGTGCAGAGACAGCTGGCATTGCTAGACAGTCAAGTGAGTGGATTCTTGATTCTGGTGCGTCATCGCACATGACTTCTAAAAGAGATTTGTTGACAGATGTTAAAAACGCCCAACGTTGCATCAGTACAGCTGGTAGTGAAAATGTTGTTTCCATTTTACAAGGGAACATGAAAACAACTGTAAATAACAACGGACGACATGTCAACATAAATTTTAGAGATGTTTTGTATGTACCAGAAATTTTGATGAATTTACTATCTGTAAGTAAAATTGCTGCACATGGTCATATTGTTATTTTTGATAAAAAATCTTGTAGAGTTTTTAAAACAGAAGATGTTTCTTTACATGTAGGTAGGGCGTTGTTAACAGCATCAGTTAAAAACGGGCTCTATGTTTTAGATCAAAATATTGATAAGGCAATGGTTGTTCTTGATGACAGGGTGAAGATGAGTGCACACGAACTATGGCACCGGAGGCTTGGTCATCTTTCCAGAGTACAAATGCGTAAGTTGAAACCATTAGTACATGGACTTAACTTTGGAGCGGAGAACACTGAGCCATGCGGAGCATGCTGTAAAGGGAAACAATGCGTAAAGAAATTCCCAAAAGGAAAAGCGAACAGAGCCAAGGAGCTTTTGGAGATAATCCACACCGACCTAGCAGGACCTATGGAAGAAGTGACATGGGGTGGAGGTAAATATTGCCTAATTTTTGTTGATGATTATAGTAGAAAAGTTTTTGGCTATTTACTGAAATCTAAAACTGAGGTACTCGGTAAATTCAAAGAATTTAAGGTCTTGGTGGAAAATGAGACGAACAAGAAGATAAAATGTCTCAGAAGCGATAACGGGACTGAATATACTGGAAACGAATTCCAAACGTATTTGAAAGAAAATGGAATACGTCATAAGACGAGTGTAGCTCACACTCCTCAGCAAAATGGAGTAGCGGAACGCACTATCCGCACTATTGTTGAGAAAGCGAGGTGCATGCTTCAAGATGCGAAATTGCATAAGCGTTTTTGGGGTGAGGCAGTCAACACAGCCATATACCTAAAAAATAGGTCACCTTCAATGGCAATTTCAACTGTACCTGAAGAGATATGGACAGGAAAGAAACAAGATGTGTCTCATTTAAAGATTTTCGGAAGCAAGGCACACGTTTTAATAAAGGGCAATACAAGAAAGAAATTTGATTCTAAGTCTACTGAAATGATTATGGTTGGCTACAGTGAGAATCAAAAAGGATACAGATTTGTAGATAACATAAATAATGTGAGGCGAGTAACTGTTGCTAGAGATGTTGTATTTGTGGAAGGAGTGTCGTCCAACACTGAAGTGTCAGATGAACAAACACCTCAAACCGTAGATATCTCAGAAATCCTAGCAAATAGACCTGAACCAGTAGGAAGTATAATCCCAACTGAATTTCATGAAATTGAATGTTCAGAACGGGAACAGGTCAGCATAGAGAGGGAACAGGAGAGTTCAGAGAGAGATGGAGAAGAAATAGACGATGCTGATGATTTCCAGGACTCGATAGATATAGGTTTAGATCAGCAATTAATAAATGAACATAGTATTACTAATTCAAATGATACTGAAATTGAAGAAGAGCCTGAAATTCGTGAAATCGTAAGTGATCGCCGGTATCCACTACGGGAAAGACGCCGAAAGGAAGAAAAAGACATGGTCTATAACTTTCATGTTTCGGACGATCCAGACCCGCAATCCTTACAAGATGCTATGGACAGGACTGATAAAGAGTTGTGGTTTTCAGCTATGGTGGATGAATATAATTCTCTGATCGAAAATGAAACTTGGGATATTGTAAATCGACCATTGGACAAAAATGTTGTTAAATGCAAATGGGTCTTCAAACTAAAAGTTGGAGCAAATGGTACAGTGCAGCGTCATAAAGCTCGATTGGTGGCACGAGGCTATTCTCAGAAGTATGGAGAAGATTATTTTGAGACATTTGCCCCAGTTGTTAAATTGTCTTCCATACGTCTTTTGCTCGGACTTGCAGCTGAAATGAATTTGGATATTCACCACATTGACGTCACAACAGCGTTCCTAAATGGTGACCTCAATGAAGATATTTACATGGAACAACCTCCGATGTTTATAAAGAAAGTTGATGAAGGAAAAGTATGTAAGCTCAAGAAGGCCATATACGGATTAAAACAAGCGGCTCGTTCATGGAATGTTAAAGTACATGCACACATTATAGAAATTGGTTTTACAAGATCCAAATATGATCCTTGCGTTTACATAAAGAAAAGTAAAGAAGTTTTTATAGTTATTGGTCTATATGTTGACGATTTTTACATATTTACAAATAATGCTAGTGAAGCTTTACATTTAAAGAATGAACTTGGTAAAGTTTTTAAAATTAAAGACTTAGGTGAAGCCAAAGAGTGTCTAGGAATGAGCATTGTGAGAAACCGTCAAGAGGGGGAAATTTACCTAGATCAACGAAACTACACAAGGAAATTGTTGCAAAAATTTGGAATGGAAGAATGCAAACCAGTTGGAACTCCAATGGAATGTAATCTGAAACTTGCTAAAGGGAGTAATACAGAGAATACTAGATATCAAGAAATAATTGGATCTCTAATGTATCTGTCTACTTGTACGAGGCCAGACATATCTTTTGCTGTCAGTTATCTAAGCCAATTTAATTGTTACAATGATAACATGCATATGGCAGCATTGAAACGTGTGTTACGGTATCTCAAAGGTACAATGGATTATGCCCTTTGTTACAAGAAAATGAACAAGCCTCTGGTCGCGTATGCTGATGCAAATTGGGGTACCAATTCGGACGGCCATTCATTTTCTGGTTACTGCTTAGTTTTTGCTGGTGCTGTAATTTCGTGGCATGCTCGCAAACAGCAATGTGTTGCGTTAAGTACTGCTGAAGCAGAATTCATTGCTCTCTGTGAAGCTGCTAAGGAAATTGTTTTTATAAAAGGGATTTTTAATGAGTTGTGTACAAATAGTAAGCCTGTAACTGTGTACAGTGATAGTCAAAGTGCTAGCAAGATGATTTACAATCCAGTCACTCATAAGAGAAGTAAGCATATAAATATAAAGTACAATTATGTTAAAGAGTTAGCTGAGGCAAAGGAAATAATTATAGATTACTGTGAAACTAGTTCCATGCCTGCTGATGCTTTAACTAAATCTGTAAACAGGGTTAAACATAATTTTTGTTTTAACTATATGGGATTACAAAGACTATAAACTTAAGTGGGGGTGTTGAAAATAGATTTATTACTTGTAATTTCATAGTCTATGATTAGTAACTAAGCAACGGTTGTTAGAAAATTTTCCTATTGACTGATGTAATGTTCTTCTACAAATAAAATACGTTTACAGCTTTATCACAAGATTTTAATATCCTATTGGCCTTTTACTGCGCTGCTCCCAGCCCATGTCCATCAGAAACTCTTCAATCGCGGCAAATACAACTGTCAAACCAGCAGTTGTCAAAAAACGATCACAACGATCCCACGGTAAGACATGGGTCAAAAATATCACTTTTATCTGTCATTTGTAGCGTTTTCAAAGCTATCCGAACGGTGAGCGAAAACGATATTTTTGCTCACGAAGTCCCAAAACGAACGGCCCGTGTGATCATTTTTAGCGTTTGTGAGTGTTATTTTTGGCACCGAAAGGCTATCCGAACGCCCTATAAGTGTCATAAATCATGATAAGTGTCATATGTTATCTGTCAAAGTAAACAGAATTTTTTTTTTTCGAGTCCTGTCACGGTCGAAAAATATCTTTTATGCGACGCCAATTCCTCACAATTTAGAGGAACAAAAAAAAAATTACAAACCTATAAGGCCCACTTGTGCCAACGAGGACAGGAAACGCGAATTAAACTGGAATAAGGTGTAAATTGTAATACAAAAACCAAGTTAACCCGACTTTAACTCACCACCTATAATATACAGGGGTGCGTTCCGAACCTTGGTTAGAGCGCACTCGGGGTGCAACTTTTCACTCTAACGTCGTTCACAACCTTCGAGTAGAGCGTTCGGTTGTCACAACTGGACCGTTCCAAACCTTTGAAGGTTGCAACTTTTTAACCATGAAACGCGTGACATGACATGACTTTGACGTTTATATCCTTGTCTATCTGATGCGCTCATCCATAAATCTCAAGAAATATAAATACTAATATCATTTCTCAAAATATAAAACTTAAATAAAAATGGAAAACGAATTTGTGATAGTGTTAACTAGCAATTATTATTATGATAATGATATAAGTCTGTCAATGTCACAATTTGTTTGAGGTTATAAAACAACCGGTCGTTCCATACCTCAGGGTAAGTGGCAAAACAACCAAACAACTACACCCTGAGCCTCGGAACGCACTCCTGGGCTTCCTTAACTCTAAAGATAACGGAACACTGGCCGAGTCCCTTTTATTTTATGGAACCCCATATAATATCAACACTGATCAACATATATAAACATATTTAAGAAAATATTATTTTAAGAAACTAATAGGAACTTCCTATAACTGAAACACATTAATCTTATCTTCACTAATTAATGAATACTTAATTGATCTTCAAATTAATATTGTAATGATTAAATTTTATTGAACTTTGAAGATCTATGAATGCTTCATAATCCAGGACGGTCTGCGCCACTGGTTGTCTTTTTATAATAAATAAATTTTGTATCGAGGGCCCATTTAATGTCAATATGATTATCATCGGACAAAGATTTCAGGAAATTTACCAAATGTTCAGGTATAATAGTTTTCATTTCATTTGGTAATTCCAACGTGTTTTCTTGTATAAGTTATACATTTAAGTGGAAAAATTCAGTGTTTTTACAAGCATTCCAGAAATTGAATTTTCTTTTAGATGATGTTCATAATTTATCTCTAGCCATAAATATAGTCGATAGTTTTTCATGCAACAGTGTAGTTATTTCATAGACCTTTCCAAAAATTTCGACAAGATCAGCTAATTTTAGGACCCATTGGCCTCATACTTCATTTGCTTCATTGCCGCAATAAAAATACCTTTAGCTCGTCATGAAGTTTATATAACCTGGCTAGAACTTAGCCTCTTGAAAGCCGTCGGATTTCGGTATGCTAAAAGAGTGATTCGTATTGTTTACCTGCCTATTTCTTCACACACTTTTTGAACAATTTGGACTGCAGGGGACCGCTTTTCACGAACTTTACAGCTTTAGAACTTTTCTTAAATCAGTTATTATTAAATATAGGCAATTTTTATACATGGGCATAACGATGAAAAATGTAGTGACTGTTTTTGCATCCCGGTGCAATAAGTTTTTTTTTATGATATTGTGAACAAGCTCGAGGCCCACCTGATGTTAAGCGGACTAACCTCTGCCTATAACAGATGCCTTTCCCTCACAAGTCACGAATTGCGCTCCACCCGTCACCTTGAGACATAGTTGTTAAGTCTCATGTGCCTGTAATTTCACTGGACTGCTGCCGGAACATACCGTTAGATGCTTGGCAACAGTTTTCTACTTGAGGGTGGTCGCTAGCCAGGCGGGCTTTCGCAAAACGCCCTTCCATCATGCGGTGAAGCTCTAGCCCGTGCGGGATTCGAACCGTGGACCTGCTGCGTGGCAGTCCATGGTCAATGCCACTGAGCCATCACTGCTTCAGCTTTTATTTTTGATACCGCGCCCTTTATCTTTCCTACCATTGCTGCAGCCCCATCGGTACATATAATTCTTCTCATCACATATTTTGCGCTATTTCAAAATAATGTTTTTGTAAACGTGGTATTATTTACTCGTAACAGCTGATAATAAATAATTTTGGTGGAACCCTGATGAGTATTCTACGGAACCCCTAGGTTCCACAGAACCCACTTTGGGAATCCCTGCTCTAATACACCGGGGAAAACGCAAATGGAAAAATTATCTTTGGTGTCCGATGACGGATGCGATTGTTATATTATATGACCATGCACCATCTGTACAAACCGGAATCCCGGTTGGCGGTCGATAGTCGGATTTACAGAATGTTCCTGAACCTCTTATAATTTTTACGTTTTCAAGGAGCCGATTTCAAAGGGTTAAAACGCTTTTCAAAAGGAAGTATCCTTGGCTTTACGATAAAATTTATCGTTTTACTCTACAATAACGAAAAGTATTTTAAATATTTTTTATGAAATCGCCTTCTAGGTTCCGTGCCAATACCAAATACCAGAGGGTAGGTATTTGGTTTTACCTCTAAATTTTTGTCTTGTAGACGGAGTAGAATAGTTATAGTAAAAGCGGTTTACGTGGTTTAAATACTTTACTTTATTGTAAAGATGCATAAGTACTCATTTTATTAGGTACAGGTAAATGCCAACCTGTTTTAGTTTATTTCATCAGTAATATTATAATTTGGTACTCAATCTTCTTCTAATGGTAATTTCTATTAAGTTTAGTTAGTTTATTAAGTTATTTTAACTAAGTTTACTTAGTTATTTTAATCCTAGAATTAGTGAGTGAATGATTGAACAATTGCTTAGATTGGAGTTATTGCTAAAACAAATTACATTGAAATAACTTATCTTTGCCCTCTATGTTTTTTTATTTGCTTGTTATCCGATAATACACATGTTTTTATTTTAAGATTGCTATAAAGTATTTAGTTTAGACCGTTTTGCACCTCGCTAACTCCGAAACTAACTGGTATTTGGTCATAGAATATATTTTAGTTTATTTAAACCGTTCGAAGAGGATACAATTTTAAGTAAAATGGCATTTATAACTGAATTTGTCAAAACATACCAGTTTCTTGGTTTTTTGCATCTACCCAGCG
This sequence comes from Plagodis pulveraria, assembly GCA_963890685.1. NCBI lineage: Eukaryota > Metazoa > Arthropoda > Insecta > Lepidoptera > Geometridae > Plagodis > Plagodis pulveraria. The sequence goes on along the minus strand of OY982973.1, from coordinate 10,965,868 downwards.
ATACAGAATATTATCTAAAAATACGTGAAATACCCGTACGAAGCTGGGGCGGGCCGCTAGTGTCAAATAACTGTAAATAATTAATTTATAATTAGAACCTATATGCAAATTACTTTATTTTTTTATACTTATCTCATTCTTTGAAGCAAAAATGTCAGTAAGTATGTCAAGTACCTACTGGGATGGGCGTTCTTGAAGGAATTCCAAAAGAATGGTAGATGGAAGGGCTAAAGGCTTCAGATTGCCTCATGGATGTGGTCCAGTGATAATCCTAGACTACTAGATATAAAAATTTTAGTAGACACCAAACCTATTTGACATTGCAACAAAGTTTTCTTTACCGATAACTAGGTAGTACCTACTTCTTTTGTATTGGGGCCCTCAAAAACAACAAATTTATAAATCTATTATTTTTCTCAATTATCAATATTCAACTTTGGGTTAACGTTGTAAATAAAAGTTGATCAAAATTCCAGGATTGGGAATTTATGACCTGTGACATACGAACGGACAGACAGCGGAGTCTCATAAATAGGGCTCCGTTTGCACTTTGGGTACGGAACCCTAAAGAAGCTTGTATGTACCTATTATTTTGAACCAGAGAACTTTTCAATATTCCGCGTACCTATACCTATTCAAATGTATTATGTAGTATAAAGAATAACAGTGTACCACATCTACTCCTACACAAAAATGATTTCTCCAAGTGAACAATGAAACATTAAAAATAGTCTCCAATCGAATTCCCATCCACAATAACCGATTTACCGGCGCGTGAAAGCGAATGGTGGATCCAAATGAACGGGGTGTCGTCGTCGCACCGCGGCCGCAATCCAGGCTTTAATTGAACCGGAGGGGGCAATGTGGAGTGGAGGCTCTTTTTAATTTTTCCACTCAACCGAAGGTACTCTCAGGGCTGGGCAATACGAGAAAAAAAATGTTATATATCAATAACAGGCAACAAAACCTTTTAAGTGGACTATGTCTATAACATATGCCTTTCGTCACGAGTCACGAATTGCACTGCGCCCGTCACTTTGAGACATAGTTGTTAAGACTCATGTGCCTGTAATTTCACTGGCTCTTAAGGACAGCTGCCGGAACACCGTTAGTTGCTTGGTGACAGATTTTCTACTTGCGGTCGGTCGCTGCCAAGCGGGCATTCGCAAAATGTCCTTCCAACATGCAGTGAAGCTCAAGGCCGCAGCGGGATTCGAACCATGAAACTGCTGTGCGGCAGTCCATAGCCAGTGCCGCTGAGCCATCACTGCTTCAAAACTTAAGTTGTTCATGGGAGAAGACTATCTAATATTCTCCAAACATTTTCAACTTTCAGCCGATGATGATGCAAATGACTAAAAACCTAAGATATAGGTGATAATTTCTAAACATGATTTTCGAGCTCTATCGCTTGCTAATCCACAAATTTTTGAAGCGCCAAAGTATCTCGAAAAAACATAACTCGGTCTCTGCCCTATTACCACAGCGTGATTACCATTTTCGACCACATTACGTACCGTCGTTGTTCTGTGCCATCAGGTGAAATTGTGGTAAGCCTGGCAGTGAAAAAAAAATGATTATGATAGGGCTAAACATGTCCTTCCATAGAGTTAATATATGGTACATATTCCTTCGTTGTCAAATAAAAATAAATTTTAGTAGTATACGTACCTAAAAACTAAATAATGATATATATATATATATATATATTGTGTATTGACAACAGTTTAGTTTATACTGTGTATTGACAACCCTACCGCCTCTCCCACCACGCTTTCAGTGCGCTATCACGGCTCTCAGCTTGTCACCATTTTCCCATTTTTCTGTAGACCTTTGCGTTAATCCCAAAAGCCCTATATATATACGGACGAGCACACCAATTTGAACTTAATTTTATAGACTATTCGATTGGGAATTGTATAAAACAGAGCGTACTTACAACGTTTCGTTCTCAAACACAGATTAGCACTGCGGTTTTTCGAATAGAATCCTCTTCAGCAGAATTGACGGGTGAATTTAATATCGGTTATTTAAACCGTGCATTTAATTTGTTATTTATCGGATAGGCCCAGCCAGTAGTTCTGCGGTCAAACTGTAATGGACTGATAAATGAATGCTGATAAATGTGATAAGTATTGGACCTATCGCTTTTATTTTTATTTTCGTACTTTTTTATTTGTAAGCATGACTATCTGTTACCAATAGTAACTGATAGTCTATAAACTTCATCTTCGTTTTTTGCTTACCTAATTCGCACATATCGTAAAGATTTCATAGTCAGCCGCTTCTCTGACGGCAACCGTCATTGGACATTCTCTGGTTGGCAGTATTAGTTGGTAGTAGGTAAGTATAGACCCTCCATTTTACGGAGCCTAAGTAGTACATTTATTCTATGCTATTGGTTCATAATGGCGTTAAGATGAACCACAGATTTCAGAACAAGATCTTGTTCTGAAATCTGTGAGATGAACATAAGCCTTTTGCACAAAATGTGCAGCAATATACTTACATCAACGTGATTGGTGTATTAGTATTAATTATTCTGTAGAGCTGCATCCAGCTTGTACGGCGCATTTTCCGCAGCACCCTTGGTTTGGTTTGCCGTTTCTGATAAAGGATCCAAGCGGAAGAAATGCACTTGACATATCGAGTCTCATAAGACAATAGCAAAAGCCGACTTAGAGGTGCCTTACACTAACTAACATTCCTCTATTTATAAAAAACACGACTGGTCGTGCTATTTAACACGCGAGTGAATTTTATTTTATTCGCAGCAAAAAGTGTGAAGTATTCACTTCATTTGCAGCATTAACTCTCCTTCCAACATCTCTCTCATGCTCGTAAAAAGACAAAGGATTTTTTTTCGAAAACCAATTCCAATTTGGAATTCAGGCAAAGCAAAGGAAAATAATTGAAATTAAATAGTTACCTTTACATACTTACCTAATAAACTATTAGACATTCACCGCCTCTGCCAAGCTATTGCCTGTCACCTACATCATTTAAACAAATATTGTGATAACTTTATTATATAGTAAGCATGTAACGAATTGTTAAAAGATGTTTAAAATAATGGCCCCGAGTTTTTTGCCCGTTCTTTTCGCAGTGGCTTTATACAATTTATTTGCTGAACGTGGCAGTAGGTACAATGTAGAATATTTCAATACTAAAATTAGTAATCGACCTTCATAAGAGCGTCGTAGACGCCTAAATTGAATAAATGATTTTGACTTTGACCTTAAACGTCAAAATGATCGATCTCAACTATGAGATGGATTTATTAATACAATCCTAAATTAATGTTTGTATATTGACAAATCCGGCTGCTAAGCGAACGTGATATCAGAAACGTAGCAAGAATAGTAGATTGTTATACAAGGGTCGAAAGAAATCAATTCCCATACGAGGTATTTAGACGCCCGAGCGTAGCGAGGGTGGATATAGTCCGAGTAGGAATTGATGACTTTCACCCGTTTAAGCCCTCTACTTAAAATGAAATGAAATGAATAGAAATATTTGTGAAATTTAAAGTTAAATTTTGCTTGCAATATTTACGGATGGCTATCGTCCGAATAGGAATTGATGACTTTCATCCTTGTAAAACACTCTACTTTTCACTACGAATATGAGTAATATAAAAATTGATTTTCTATACTATTTATTGATAACAAGAACATGAGTAGAAAGTATTTCAAATTAATGCAGGTATAGTCCAAATAGGAATTCATCCGTGTTAAACACTCTACTTTTCTATAAAAATATGAGAAAAGTAAAAAAAAATAGTTTTTATAAAATTCTATAATAAATTCTACTAATAATTTACTGAAAACCACAACATGAGTAGAAGAACCATTTATAAAATTAATTGAGGGATTAGAACAATTTGTGAAATTTAAGTAATTTTCTTTGTTACTTTTTTTATAATTCCCGTATAATTTTACTTAGATACCTACTGCCAATTTATATATCTATTTTTTTTTAAATTTTAAACATGGAATGGAACACAACGCGTCTCCTCCCGAGCCTACCACTTAAAAGATATATTTTTTAAAGTTTTTTAACTTTTTTTTTAATTTACGCTTATACACATAGTTAGTGACTGAAATGTTCATATAAGATACACTAACTTGAGAGAGTCACATTAATTCGGTTATAAACTAGTTCTTTTAGCCTTTACATAGACACATATAATGTAGTCGCAATTAGTTTTTATAATACAGCAAAGTTTTTTAGAACGACAAAATATAGTCTAATCTTGTTTACAGCCATTGTTGCCATGGTTACAATTACTGCAGAGTACTTACTTTAGAACGAAAAAACATAAACATGTAATCTTGTTCACAACAATGTTTGCCATGGTTACAAGTCATTCCGGCCCAAGAGCCCTCTCTTGGGCCGGAATGACTATGAGCAGCATTTACGATGAGTTTTTCACCTAAGGGTGGGAAGCAGTGTCTTCCACCCGCTACTCAGATCAAATAAACACTACTTTCCAAGTATGAGAAATGAAAATATAATAGGCAGAATTAGCAACATACTTATTACGTTTTTTTTAAAGCTTATAATAATTTTATTTTTATTTAAATATTTGTAAATATATAAATATACCGTTTTTATCACTTTATTTAACGCGAGTAAATGATATATAGATACTAAAACTTGACTTATCCTCTAGTCAGCCGCTAGTCTTGTTTTCATGATTATTGAAAACAAGATTTGCAAAATTAGGGATGCTTATTTATTAGACCTTATTTGATAAATTGTAGGCAATACTCAAACTATTTAAAAAGGACAAACTTAAGGGAATATTTTCTAAATGTTTCGAGTCTCAACATCCACCTTGGATCATTATTAATCCTGTCATGGAACAAACGATATAAACCGTGGTACAGAATTACCAACTTATCTGTGCGGGTGGAAGAAAAAGGAAACTTTGGGCTTTCAACGGTTATACATTGGCTTTTCTTTACCACAGCGCCCACATAAACTGTAAAGTTAATTTGGTGACAGTATAAGACTCGCTTGGCCTGAGGAGTGCCCTGGTACGATAAGAAGTGTCAAGCTAACTCTCCTTTACTCTAGGGACTTTGTCGCCAATACTACGGATTAAGCAATTGTAAGCTATCTGCAAGTAGGTGCCATTGATATACAAATAGTAGTTATTCTCTTTCGCTTAGCGATACAACCTTTTTTTATGTTACGATTATGAAGCAATGAGGTGAACAGGTCAAAAGTAAATCAGACACAGACAGACTGCAACAAAATAGATGGACTTATGCCTATCTTTACTTTTATACAAGGGTTTCTTTTCTCTTTTAACTTGTATATTATTCCCTATTCCCGGTACTTATTTGTTACATTATTAATATACAAACGACATGCCAGTTTCACCGAAATCATCAAACAATAGGCCATAACTTTACTTACTTATACCAGAGGTAGGTATTAAATCTTCTAAATCGAGGGCGACAATTTTCTTACGGTTCAGGAAATGCATTTTCCTTCTGAAACTTATCGTTGCGTAACAGCGAATCCCGTGATTATGTAGTCGAAACGTCCAACATGCAAAATGATTCCCTAACACGATTAAAATAAGGTCTGAAATTGGTTGATAGGCTCTTATTTACATCCAGCAGTTCCATCGCACAGTATACTTTTTAGACAAAGTTTTAGCTTTGCCAAATAAGTATACTTAAGCAAGGTCATGAAAATCTAAGTACTTACCTGCAATTCTATGTATTTATTGATATGGAGCCGTGGTTAGTGTTGTAGCTATTAGTATTCTAGTAACAAAGACGTGAGGAAAGGTATCAAGGCGGAATCCATTTACTCATTTATCAATTAATTAAAGAACAATAATTATAGTCAATATCAGGAACATAAAAGATAGGATCTAATAATTTCCAAGTGGCAAATCGCAAATTTGGTCTAGAATTGTCCAAATTATTTAGATTAAATTTAGTTTTTAGAAAAACGGAACCCTATTAGCGCGACTTAACTGTCTGTCTGTCCGTCCACATGTCACTTTGATGTAGGTATTCGTATTGAACTAGAAATTCAAATTTAATGCCATAGATGATCATTAGATTTGGAATTCAGCATCATAGATAATGGTTATAAATGAATTTTACTCAATTTGCCCGAATTCGGGTGCACTTGAAACTAACGAGCTAATAGGTAGAAAACATGAAATGCAGCTGTTTTCAAATTATTATTTAGAACTGCTCCTCAACAAAAACAAACACACAAAAGGTCGTAGGCGCAACGCGCATTCAAAATTCAACTTTGTTATATTCATGTTTTGTTTTATTTTCCGTGACAAGCTCCTAATTGGGAACTCAGTTTGTGAGGAATAATTATTTAACTGATATCCGATTATACTGTGTCAAAGCAGTGTTAGATAACGTCACAGGTTGGCTTAGTGACGAGTCTCGCTCGACTCGACGCTCTGGTCCCACAGAATGGGGATTTACTCAACACTGGCTTAAGATTTAGGGTTGTCAAGGTTAAAATTGTATGATCAGTTGTTTTTTTGTGTGTGTTGGGGACCGATTATCTACTCGAGGATATTCGTTAGGCATGCGAGCATTCGCACAATGCCCTTGGACCATTCGGTAAAGCTCAACCGGCGGGGATCGAAATATAAACTTGCGGCATGGCAGACCATAGCTATTATTATTGCTTCAAAATTGAAAAAGAGAACACCAAGTTTTCAGAATAATTTAAATAGTTTCTGACTATGCTATGTTTAAATTATGTTACAAGTTGGATTCGCCTTTATTGAAACGGTGAATCGAGGAAGCCACGTATCTTGCTAATTTATTTTGCTTGCTTTGTAATCAGTAAGGCAAAGAGTGGGATGATCAACAAAATCATAATACAGTGATAACCTTAAAACAATAAAATAAAAAGTACCTACGCAAAGATAATTAACACTAACAAAACTCACTATTACGATATGCCATCGAAAGAAACAAATCACCCATGATTTGGACGGCCGAGTAAATAGTAACTATTATTTTGAAAATATTATACTTTTAGGCACGACCATTATTTTACTTTATCGAGATAATTAGTATTTGGGGCCTTCCCTGCGGGACTGGGGCCATCAGGAGAAACCCAATCATTTTACCGACATGTTCCTATGAAAAGGTAAAAGTTCTACCATCTTTCTAACTATGTAATCATTTAGTTGAGTGTTGTTAATATAAGTGAATCTTGATGATTCACTTTTAGTATTAGTCAAAGGTTGAGCTAGTCTAATTGAGGTCTGAATTGCCTTTGTGTGCACATAGTACAGATTGTTGGTAAAATGTTATATATTATCCGAAATGACTTCACATCAAATATATAATGTATTGAATACAAGGTAGATATTTTATTTTAGCCCATTTAACAAGAACTTACCAAGGCAACCCTACGACATCTCGTTACGTAGCTGGCTCTCCACGGAATGATCAGATAAGGGCGGGCGCTCAAGTTTAATTGAATTTCCTCGCAAAGTTCCGCTGCCACCCCTAGCTCTCGCTTGCTCTGATTGGTGCGGCGTTCGCTCGCTTCAAAGACATTGTTCCCACACTCGCTGCTATAGGGATGTGCTATATGTATTTGTATGGTGAATGCGGATATACATGAATGGTTTAGTAGGTAATTGATGTTCGAAGTTGGATGACAACGTCTTTTGTTACTTGAGATAGCTTGTGTTTGTGTGCTTTTAAATAAAATCTATATACGAAGACATATTTATGACATCGTATTCTTGCGTGAATGTCATTTATAACTTTTTATTGAATATATGTGTTATGGGGACACCCATTGCCGCTAACATATGAATGCGTAATAAACTATGCCACAAAGTGCTTATCTAGAGTTCATATTCTAATATAATCGCTTACACGGGCCATCAGCGTTTCTCTCAAAAATATTCAAAGCCCGGCACGCACGGTCAATTATTTTACATCTTGAAACGATTTGGAATTGCCTAAAACCACAATAAATATACCTCACGAGCCTACTTATAACGAGCACCACGTGTGACGAAGAATCCATTGCGTAACCTAACAACACCTTCACACACTTTTACCAGTGACCATTTTGTATCTTATGTTCTTAAAAGTAGAGTGAACAGAAGTATTTGTTTTATAAAGTTCTCTGTTGCATCCAAGGTTGTTATGATGCCATCCTGTTAGTTCCACTTTTGCGTAAATGTAGAGCGGAAGTCTTCAGATGTTCCGCGTAAGTTATGAAGATAATAAAACTACATCTATTTTGTTGCAGTGTTGCAAGTGAATGTTACGAGAGTTACTATAGGTAACATTGTACCTACGCCACCTACATAGTTGTTGTTATGTATCAATTTATTTAAAACAGATTACGGTAGAAACTCACGCCTAAGGATGAAAAATCCAATTTTGAAGAAATTTATCGTGCTTTTGTTGATAAACATTGTAACTACAAGTTCGCGGAATTCGCGAGTTCATAATAATATTTCTCGTATTAGCTTGACTAACTACTCAACTCCAATGCATATAAGTATGCGATAAGCTACCACTAAAGTCGTCAAATGTAATCGTCAAATTTAATGAAAAATCACGCGTATTAATATACAATAGTTGCTATAAGATAGACGAACTTCCAACAAAGCAAAAAAATATTGATTTTCCCGACATAAACTTGTAGGCGTTTAACTAAACAAAAAGGTTTTACATGGAGCCATTGCCCCGTGGGGTGCCGGGCTAGAATGTATGAAACCCCCCTATTAGTTGTGGGTGTCGTAGAAGACGACTCTTGTAAAATACCGGAAAGTGGGGAGCGGCGCCTTCTGAGGAACTGCTATCTTAAACTGCGACCCCCAAGACGCTTGCAAAGCGTGGGGATTATGGAAAACCACCTTAACAGGAGCGGCTGTGTTGAGAAGGGGACAATCCCTTAGTCCACCTCACATCACCCAACAGATGACATGCGGGAGTGAAATTCAGCCTGGCATACGACGACTGGCCCCATTTTGGTGCCGGGGAAGAATTGCACTTCCCCTTGTCTTCCTATTGGGAGTTGTAAGAAGGGACGAAAGGAAAACACTCCAGAGGGTGGGCAGTTGTCTTACACTGCGGTCTATAAGACGCTTGTCAAGCTAGAGGTTTATGGCTAGCCTATGTTCAACGGTAAAAGTTAGAGCTGTTGCTGTGATACTAAATAAAGTATAAATTGTTTGTACGGACGAGTATAGTACTGGTAATATTGCAATAAAACACTTGCACAAAAACAACTTTCCATAATCACATATAGGGACTTGCCAAAAATATGTTGAAGCTTTTACTTCAGTTTTTAGCTAGCCGCATACAGGTACTCACGTTGGTAATATAATACTGTACAATTTAATTTCGTCACATAGAAAAAAAAATTACATATCAATCTGGGGTTGTTGATGGAGGACCCTAAACTTTATATTATTAAACTAGGTATCATAATCTTTGCCTGGATAACTTTCTTTAGTAACTAGCATTTTTTTTTATGAAACCGCTAGGTAATATGATCAATTTTGTCAGTAATTAAAACGGAACTTTAAACAAATTGAACGTTACGCGCGCACGGGTTTCATACTCCGATTATGCGTAAGATTAGAGACTCATTAAACCGCATATTTAAGGGGGGGAACCATGGTAAAATAGTTATTTTTATGCATAGACAAAAGAATAATAAAGACTTACAAACTCAATACTAGAAATTGTACTCGGGAATAATTTAAAAATCAGTTGGCGCTGACTATAGCCTGGAAATTTTGGCTTCGATACTTGAAGCCAATAAATTGGAATTTTATCTATGGTAATCGAGCCCAAAATGTGTCTTGTAGTTTTTGAATGCGAAATAAGTCTTGTCTATGTTTCTCGGTGAGTTTTTTGACAAATCAATTGATTAGGTACTTGACGATAAAAATTTTACATTACTGCGATGTTTGTCATAAAATCTCAAAGTAAACTTTATTTGGCCATGAATTAAAAATTGTCTTGAAAATTTCTGAATAGAGTAACTTAAAACCTCACAGGAGACCAACTGTGACCTTATTATAAAAATATATTGTTCAATTTGCATCGCATCCGTTACAAAAGTATAATTTCCTCTAATTTTCGCGTATTTCGGACGACATTGATATTGTTGCCACGTTACAGCGCTGATATTAAAAAGTATTTTGTTTGATTCTTATACTCACCGACCACTAGCTGATATTTTTGCCAATGTTTACCCCTTAACTCAATATACTACTGTGTTACTGGGCGTTACATCACTGGGAAACTAAATATATTAACGATACTAATCCACTTAGTAAACAAGTACTTAGGCTCGTTCTGGTACAACTTTATCTATTATATGTTTTCCTATACTAGCTGCCCTGGCGGTTCCCGCGTAGACAATGATGAAAGTGTGAGATGTAATCCAATGTGTTAATCCAGGACCTAATCTGCATTTACACTTATTATATTTTTATTATTATAATATCATATAGGTTATATAATATAATATTGTTTATAATATTATATTATAAACAATATTACAAATAATTTACATATATGTATCACCACGTGAATTTACACAGTACACGGAGACAATGTATTGTATCCTTCCTATGCTAGAAGCCTACAAAGGCAGGTAAAATCATAATTGAAATAATATAGAACGTTATTATCACTTTCCAGAGGAGATTGTGGATAAAAGCTAGCAATAAACAATAAAAATATTATATAATGTAATATTATACAATAATAATATTAATAACGTAATTAATATTATTATTATACAAGCGGACATTCACAATATGGCCTACCACTATGCAGTTATGACGGACAAGGCAGCCGTCTGATTGTAAGCGTCGCACTTGTCTATTCAGTTGCAATGTAAACATCTCGTTCTGCTTGACACTGCACTGTTCTTGTCACTCCAAAACCTTAAGTCTCGTTCAACCAGTAGTTTCACCTGCTACAGCTCCCATATAATTATGTGGTTTCAGAGATTCGTCGGCGTTCCATCCATCCAGCAAACCTTGGTTCCTCAGGTTCCTGTAAATGTAGCTGCACTTGAGATCGAGTGACTTTAGCTTAGCCTGAACAAAATCTTCGACCGTATTATCACTTTTCAGGGGAGATTGTGGATAAAAGCTAGCAATAAACAATAAAAATATTATATTATGTAATATTATACAATAATAATAATAATTACATTATTCAGTCTCGATCGTGCGCTCGTAGAGTCAAGACCTCCTGAGGATGCTTCGTTTAGAAGCGAAACGCGTCGAATACTCTTCCGGTTTGGCTGCGTGGCGTTTATGACGTCACGTCGGCTTAATAGGAAATTAGGCGGAATTGTCACTAGATATATATCATTTTTATAAAGATTTTTTAAGTGTTTTATTAAATAATTAATTAAATGTTTTCTTAAAATACTTTTAAAATATTTGTTATTATTAAAAATGGATTTCCGCAAAGTAACGCCTGAATCTATTCATTTAATAATAATTACGTAATTAATATTATTATTATACAAGCGGACATTCACAATATGGTCTACCATTATGCAGTTATGACGGACAAGGCAGCCGTCTGATCGTAAGCGTCGCACTTGTCTATTCAGTTGCAATGTAAACATCTCGTTCTGCTTGACACTGCACTGTTCGTGTCACTCCAAAACCTTAAGTCTCGTTCATCCAGTAGTTTCACTTGCTACAGCTCCCATAATATAATTATGTGGTTTTAGAGATTCGTCGCCGTTCCTCCATCCAGCAAACCTGGTTCCTCAGGTTCCTGTAAATGTAGCTGCCCTTGAGATCGAGTGACTTTAGCTTAGCCTGAACAAAATCTTGGACCGTATTATCACTTTCCAGGGGAGATTGTGGATAAAAGCTAGCAATAAACAATAAAAATATTATATTATGTAATATTATACAATAATAATATTAATTACGTAATTAATAATAGACAAGTGCGACGCTTACGATCAGACGGCGCCTTGTCCGTCATAACTGCATAGTGGTAAGCCATATTTTGAATGCCCGCTTGACTAGCTACCACCTTCAAGTAGAAAACCGAGAGAAAACGGTGTGTTCTGGCAGCTGTCCTTGAGAGCCAGTAGTACTAGGTTAGCCTGAACAAAATATTCGAATACATAATCACTTAGGAATAGAGCGTCATGTAGTATTTACTATATAGTACCACCAACTTAACTGTGCAGTTTTCGAGGGCGCTACTGGTCATGGAAATCAACTACACACAGTCACAATTTCAGGGTATTCTGTAGTTCTTTTTTCTGCCACCTGAACAGATAAGTTGGTGGGTCTGTATGTTCTATGGTCATGTCATGTGAGATAGTGTTCAAAGGCACGCCGATCAGCTATAAATAAATATAAGTAATTTGAATTAAGGGTATGAAGTATAGGGTCCAATGCTGTGATTTCATTGCGTCAATTTTACATCTGCATACCTTCACTGAAAACAAGTGTGATTGCAACCAAGACGGCCGCGGCCTGACCATAAATCACTTATTACGAGCTGTATTGCCGGCATATAGAGTGGCCTTTCTACTCCACTTTGCCTGTAATTAAATGCAACTTGACAAAATGACAGGTGTGATGACTAATAGACTTACAAGAGGTAGGTTTGAAACTAGACTTAGGGTATATTCCATTTGTCGCTAAGAACGTTATTTTCGATAATTCTGATCACATCTGCGTCTATGGTTGTGATCACTATGATCGTTTGTAACTGTCATCCCCTGTTCCATTTAGGATAAGAACGCTAAGAATGCCACTAAAATGTGCCACTTCTGTCACTTTTGACATTAGATACGCTACATCTTATTTTTATGTTATTACGTTATTGTTATGACGAAAATAACGCCAAGACCCATGTGGAACAACTTTTTGGGAGTGTGATCGTTTTTAGCGTTTTTAGCGAATCTAACTTCAAATGGTAAGCACCCTTAGAATTTATATACAGGGGTGCGTTCCTGCAAGCCTTCGGCCAAGACAATTTTGGTCTAAGCGCGTATACCCGCCGTTCCAGCACTCCATCGAGCTTAATTTGAACCAGACAAGATTTGATCATACCCGTTCCGGGCGACCTGCAAAGCTAATTATGCTCTATCTAGCCAAAAATGTTCTACCTTATTTATTTATTTATTTATTTAATTTAAACTAATACGGTAATATCACCAATTACATTAGTTATCGAACAAACTTAAATATACAATCAATTATTATTTATATTATTATTTACAAATTATAAGTTTCGTAATAAAATTATTATATCAAATTAAAATAAAGTAATAACATTATTATAAAAAAAACAATTAATTACATTTAAATAGAATAAATTAGTTTTCACGATCATAGTGTCATAATTTCACGAAATTACAAAACAATCAACAAAATATGAATCAGTACACAAATGTCATAATTACTCCTTATTAATATTAAGTATTATATGTCATAAAAAAAAAATAAAAAAAAAACATTTGGTCAATGGATTATAAAAATATTAGTACTACGGTAAATATCATAAGTGCAAGTCACATTCACATTCGTCATACAGATTGCACGCACATCAAATTCACATTAATTCATCAAATTCACATTCTTCATTCACATTGCGCGCTTTCTTCTCACAGAACTCCAAGCATATTGATACAATATTCTTCCATTCATCCGCAAACAAATCACAATCAGGCGCCATGGCCAGGAGGTTGTTGAGTGCTCTGAGAGTACGTGGAATGGGAGAAACTGTGTGAGCAACTGTTCGGGCTAGCGGGAGCGAGAAAAGCTTGTGACACCCGCCACGACGCGGTTGCAAGCCATTAGGGTCGGGAGCGTTTAACCGTAACAAAGAATTATGTAGGTTGGGTGCATCAATTTTTCCGTGAAGGACCTACTTATACACATGAAAAGCATTTGACTATGTTCCCGTCGAACTTCCAGTGAGTTATAGTCCAAGCAGCCCAGGAGAAAGTTGGTTGGGTACAAAAATGGGTAATATCCATACACCCGTTTGTACAAATAGCGAAGGAATGCTTTTTGCACTTTCTCTAACATAAGGGTGTACGATTGTTCATGTGGATGCCACACACATGAGCTAGCCTCAAGCTTACTACGAACAAGGGCTCCAAAGATTATCCTGATGACATGGGCTCCTTTAAAATCTCCAGAGTTCCTTAAAACGAATCCTAGTCTTCTGTATTATTCTTTGGCCACGGCGGAAATGTGATCATTAAAAGTCAACTTTTGGTCGAAAGTGACTCCTAGGTCTTTAATTGTATCGGATCTGGTGATTTTATAAGAGTCCAATTGGTATTCAAATTTAACTGGGTGCAATTTCCGAGTAAACGTCATAGTCTGGCATTTCAGTGGATTAAACTCCATCCCATGAGCCACACTCCACTCGTAGACCGCATGAACATCGCACTGGAGGTCATGGCAGTCCTTCACGGTCTTTATTTCTATGGCCAATTTCAGATCGTCCGCATATAAAAGACACTTAGAATGCTTAACGACAGCTGGAAGATCGTTTATCATTAGGATGAATAGAAGAGGTCCGAGAATAGACCCCTGACTGACCCCAGATCGCGTATGATAAGCAAAAGAATCGTAGATGCCCAACCTAACAAATTGCCGACGGTCTCGAAGATAATCAGCTACTAACTTGAGAAGCCCTGGAGAAAAACCAATGGCGCTTAATTTCGTTAGCAATTGGTCGTTATTCACACGATCAAATGCTTTACAATAATCAAAATAAAGGACGTCAACTTGGCCTCCCCGATCAAGGCTAGATGAGATGTAATCGACTAGCTCTAATAAGTTTGTGTCGACAGACCTTTTTCTTCTGAAGCCGTGTTGCACATTGCATAAGCTCTGTTCAACCTGCCTATAAATTTCCTGATGGAGAACTCGTTCAAATATTTTTGCTGGGGAAGACAAAATTGCGATTGGCCTGTACTCTTCCACTGATAATTTGTTTGAGCTTTTGGGAATAGGCGTTACTCTTGACAATTTCCACTGCGTAGGATAGGTTCCCGTTGCTATGGCCAGGTTAAAAATATGACACAGTGGTTGGACCAGGAATTTCATACCTTGTTTTAGGAGCCACGGTGGAACGCAATCAGGCCCAACTGAACTACCTGGTTTTAAATATTTAATAGCTGATGCCACATCCGTAGGTGCTACCTCAAAAATATTTATAATGTTACTAGTGAGAGTTTCATCCATTTGGTTTACACTATCTGCATCCAGTGCAGGAACATCAGGCAGAAACACGCTAGAAAAGTATCTGGCAAATGCATCCGAGGCTTCAACTCCCCTGTAAGACTTACCATCATAAGTAATGGTAGGTTCGAAACCACCTTTTGAGCGAAGTCTGGATATATGTTGCCAAAAACTACGAGGGTTGAACGATATGTTTTCCTCAATGGTTTGCAAGTACGAGTCATGGGCTGCTGCGATACGGATTTTTAAGCAAGCTCTCAAATCAGAAAAGGCCCTATACGATTCTTCGGATTGTCTTTGTCGCCATTGATGATGCAATTTTAATTTAAGTTTGGTATCCTGAATTATATCACGCGTAAACCATACAGGATAACGTCTGTTAGTGTTTTTTTTTCGTCGCTTTTTAGGAATACTAATGTCAAATATATTATAAATAATGTCATAAAAATAATCGATGCTAGATTGCACGTCATCAGATAAAAGTACATTGGTCCAAGAGGTTTTGGAAAGCAACTCAAATAGAAGGTGGAGATCACACTTTTTAAAATTCCAATCCCTTGTAGGATCTATGTTGCTGGGGTCAATACGGTCCGAAGACTGAACCGAGTCTATAATCACTCTAATATCTAGAGGAGGGTGATAAAGATCAGGCTTAACGAAACCTTCGGAATGCTCGACGTAAACCTCTGGTGTAACATTTTCCTCCTGAACCAAGACAACATCTAGTATTCCTCCATACGTATTCACCACGTCATTCCTCTCAGTCAGTCTACAGAACGATTTGAAATAACAATAATAATTACAAATTAAGTTAGACGCACTATTTAAATTGAGATCACCTAAAATAATAACTTGTCCTCTAATGTTATTGATTGAACGTTCTACTTTACAAAACCACCTCATATAATCACTTTCTATCGCCCGGGGATGAATATAGACGACACATACATATAAAGTACGACCTCGCCACTCAAACTTTGCCCATAAGTCTTCGCCCTCGTCAGTCTCCAAAGCAGGCAGTCGACACAGCACGATAGGAGCATGTGCAGCAAGCAAAACTCCCCCGCAAGGTGAATTCCTGTCACGGCGCAATATGCTCCATTCTTCGCCGGTGAGCTCTGAGTCTTCTACCGACCCATCTAGAAACGTTTCAGTAACTGCAACAAGGTGGTGCTCAGACAGAACTAAACTGTTTCTCCACAACTTTAGTTTGGTTTTTAAACCACGTACGTTTTGATAAAAAACATTCAGACAGGCAGCTTTTTTACTGCATTTTTGATGCATCACTTGTTGATTGTTCAATCCGAGAAGATTCTCTGAAAACGGAAATAAATTCTGGCTTCCGAAAGGGCTGCTGCCGTTTTGAGGAATGCTCAACTCTGAAAACCGAACTGTTAGAACCACGAGGCGCCTGCAAGTCAGAGTCTCTCTCATCAACAGAAACATGCCGATGTGGTTGGCCCATTGGGCGTCTTAAATTGACCCAGGTCTTTATTCTTGCATTTATTGGCCAGACGTCAGCAGATAAACACTTCTCAAAATGAGCGACCGGAATCCCCAGTTTAAAAGATTTATAGGTTCCTTTAGGTGTTAGCTCATCAACAGTGCAAACTCCCGTAGGGCACAACAACTTTAGATATTCGCGCACTTCCTCGGCGCCCGATTCCATATTCCATAGATGAATATGTTTTCTTGATTCTACAGCTCTTAGGGTGGTAACACTGGAATCTGCGGTGCCGCACCATGTTGTTATATGGCGGCTCTTTCTAGACACCTGAGTCCATTCCTGAGTAATTTGTCGATCTGATTCGGATGACTGTTTGTTAGTTGGCACATTGACACTAGTTGTCTGATTTGGAATCACCTCGGATTGGACAGATTTTTTACTATCGGCTGAAGACAAAGGACTCGATGGCATATTGATAATTTCCCGTCGTGTGGGCTTCTTTCTGGCCTTTCTAGTCTTTGTAGCATCTGGGTTTGCGGTTATAGACGAGTATGACTGAGTAAACTGGGCCGAGGATAGCTGCTGAGCTGAAACAGGAGCAGGCTGTTCTATCTGGAGCGGAGCAGGTGACAAGGTTTGCATTGCTGCTAGCTTCTGCATATTGGTCACTAATGGGGGCGAAGTTTGGGTTGCTGCTGGTTGTTGTGCTTGTGATGAGGACCGTGGAATTATACTCATAGTTGCCGAGTATGGTTCTTTATACTTTTGCATCATACTGTGCACTAGTTTCAGCTCAGACGCATACTTCACTACCTCAGACTGGTAGCCCCCAATAATAATCACAGCATTGTTAAGCTGTGTCTCGTAGTTGGCTATAACGGTGACGGAGTGGCTTAACTTAGCTTCATAGTCTGCAGTGATCACACTAAGTCGCTCTTTCATGCTACCCATCTCTTGACGCAGATCTCTTATCTCCTGCACTAGGTCCTTATTACTGTAGCTAATATCTGTTGGCATAGAATAAATTTTTTTCCTGTGTGTGACATTCGGATCACGATTCTTTTTTGATGCAGATACTGGAGTCGAGCTGTTGTCTCCGCCTTTCTTAGTTGCGCAACGGCACTCTGGGCAGATCCAACTTTTATGCGCCCCATGGGATAAGTTCCTTTCGCCTGTACACAAAACATGATACTTTTTGCAGCACTGGTCTAGACTACAGCTTAAGCTCATGTCAGTGTCTTCGAAAGCACCTAGGCAAGCGGAACAGTTCATCTTTACATACACAGAGAGCAATACAATATCCGCTGCTGATCGCGATAAGCAAACGGGCACAGAGAAGTGGTGTGGTGACTCAGCTAGCAGTAGGCAGTTAAAGTAATGCGAGATGCAACGCTCGGGAGTCGGCCGGCAGTCGGCAGCGGAGCGGGCGCGATGAGTCACTAAGCACCGGTGGCGTCGAACGGCCGACGACAGCCGAACAATAGCGAGCGATGCGTCATACAATGCAAGATTGCAAGTGAACGATGAACAAACAACTATTTCAAATTATTTCGGTTTTAATTTGCTTATATCTCTGGTTTCACTTGCCTGATTTACTCGCAATAAACAGCACCTCAAACTGCAGATCTCCAGCTACTTGGCGATATATTTTTTATTGCTTCTGTTTCACTTTTTACCACATTTGTAGGAAAATATTTGCGGAGCACAGTAACGTGATGTTGCCTTATAGACGGCGCGCGGCGCGTATGAATCAGCCAAATCTTGGCTAGCTGTCAAATCTGACAGATTCTACAATAAATAATAAATGTTGTATAAACTAAGTGAAGGATTAGTGATTGCTATGCTAACCATTGCTTAGTTACGTAATGAGCCCCAATTCCAAAACGTGCAGAAAAAATCTCAATTTCATATTTTAATAGTAGCTCTAAAGGTAGTTCCAGGTACCTTGGAGCAAATCTAGCTCGACCATAGACTTAGGATTTTTTCGTTACGGTACATCCTAAGCCTATGAGCGCGACCCATAGACTTAGGATTTTTTCGCTACACTCAATAAGCCTATGAGCTCGACCTATATTTATCCCGACCTTGCAGGAACGCGCCCCAGGTGAAGTCGTCAGATTATCGGAGACTGAAGGCAAGGAAATTGAGTCGGTCAGGCTGAAGTGAGTGAAACAAAACTAGATAAATATACTTTATTGTACTTTTAAAATTATTAAGACTAACTTAAGACTATCTAAACTTAAAAAAAGTACATTTATCTGTGACGAACTGCAAGGCTCATGTGCCTGTAATTTTACTGGCTCTCAAGGACTGCTGCCGGAACACACCGTTAGGTGCTTGGCGACAGATTTTCTTCTTGAAGGTGGTAGCTAGCCAGGCGGGCAATCGCAAAATGCCCTTCACCATGCGGTGAAGCTCAAGCCGGTGGTGGGGATCGAACCGGGGACCTGCGGCACGGCAGTCCATAGCTATTACCGCTCGGCCATCATTGCTGTATGCTTCGAGTATGTAGTAAATTTTACTTGCTAAGTACAGTACCCTTCACGTTATTAAACACACTACTGCTTCGAGGCTGAATGTTTGACACTGTGGTGGTACCTACCATGTCGGACTCCTGCTGAAGTGTCCTACCACCTAGTAGGTAGATGTGTTTTATTTGTATGGACATCTGAATTTTCTATCTAAAACCCACATTTATCCTTCTACTACTTAGTAAGTATTACACATGCGTGGGGTGCCGGGTTAGAATTGCACCTCCCCATATCATCCCGTGGGTGTCGTAAAAGGCGACTAAGGGAATAATTATACAGGAAGGTGGGCAGCAGCGCCTTCTAAGGAACTACTATCATACACTGCGAACCCCAAGCCGCCTGCCAAGCGTGGGGATTATGGCAAATACCCCCTCAATAGGGGAGGCTGTGTACAGCAGTGGACGATCCGGCTGATACAGTACAGTACAGTACTTAGTAAGTAATAGTAAGACACTGACCACAGTAGCTCCTATATTTTTTGGCACAAAACCATGATGAAACAATACACTATAACGATGCTCAAGGTGAATGCTTTCGCCTATGGTTTATTTTTGTTGATATGTAGCCTAACAATACTTGATCACGTAATACGCGAGATTTGGGGAGTTGCAATATTTAAATATGTTATGATATCTAATATATATTAAGTTTTTTTTATGTGATTGTGACGGAACGTGCAATAGGCCCACCTGATGTTTAGTGGATTAACCTCTGCCTATAACAGACGCATTTTGTCAACGACGAATTGCACTGTGTCCGTTACACTGAGACGTACAGTTGATAGGTCTCATGTGCCTGTAATTTTATTGGCTCTTAAGGACTGCTGCCGGAACGCACTGGTAGATGCTTGGTGACAGATTTTCTACTTGAGGGTGGTCGCTAGCCAGGCGGGCATTCGCTCAATGTCCTTCCACCATGCTGTGAAGCTCAAGCCCGCGGCGGGATTCGAACCATGGACCTGCTGCACGGCAGTCCATAGCCAATGCCACTGAAGTTAAGTTGTTAAGTTTCATGTGCCTGTAATTTCACCGGGCCCCATACCCTTCAAACAAGAACACACTCGCACAAAGAGTTCTGCTGCTATATTTAAGAGTAGAGTTCACGCAGTGCTTTCCATACAAACGTAGTTTTGTCATATTTTAAATACTAACTGTTCAAACTCGGTGATACTTTGCATGTATACCCTTGAGCCTAACATCTGTGCTTCTGGTTTGCCAGATTTCCGTAAAATTAAGTATTTTCAAAAATAATAGGAAAAATCGGTTTGTATGGGAAATGTTATTTTGACATTTAGTGATATGATAAATCGAAAAACTGGCAAACGAGAAGCACATATATTAGACTCAGCAATAGGCGAACATTCCGAAATCAGTTTGAAGACGTTCTGAAAAAAGGCCAGGTCAAGAGTACCCTAAACCGAAGCTTATGTGTGAAAGGATTGATGAGTGTAGATGAAGCGAAAGAGATATGTAAGGATCGTAGTAAGTGGAAATCCGTGGTCTCTGCCTACCCCTACGGGAAAGAGGCGTGATTTTATGTATGTATGTATGTAATATGCACACAAAATTTCACCGAGTTTGAACACTTGGTATTTAAAATATGACAAAACTACGTTTGGAAAGCGGTCCGTGAACTCTACTCTTAAAAGTTTGAAATATTTTAAGAATTACTTGTTCTAAGGTTAATCCATGGGTAACAAACCACTAAATATAATTTTTCTATTGCCTCTAAAACCTTACAATTTACAGATAAGGCGTTTTAATAGTAACTTGAATGGACCTGTTCACGATTTCACGAATAGATAGCGAGTTACCAACTCATATAATGACAAGTTATCAAAGTAATCTAAATCTATCGACTCTACCGAACAATGGTGTTATTTGTGGGACTGGTGATTATTGCCTACTGTACTCGTTTGTATGTCCGCGTCTTTCACAAGAGCTGAACTTGTTATTGCAGAAACAAAAGGTTGCTAAAATGGAGCCTTATTGAGGTGGAAACTAACCTCTTTGGAGGGAAATACAAATTTTAAAAAGTTTTATCACGCCTGTAGCTACAGTTCGACCAACTTATCTGTTCAGGCGACAGAAAAAGAACTACAAAATTCCCTCAAGTTGTGACAGTTTGTAGTTGATTTCCTTGACCAATAGCGCCCTCGAGAACTGCACAGTTAAGTTGGTGGTACTATACTGTGCGGCCGCTGAGAGAATGCGTTTGACAATTCATTTTATTAGGGCATATTACTTGCTCAGTGATTAGGGCGAGTGAAGAGAGCATCTTTGTCCCACAACTTGAAAATTTTGCGGCTACCTTTACTGAAAAACTATAGATTTGTGCTTTATAATAGTAATTTAACTTCATATCTAAATGCGTTAAATGTAAAAAAAATGAACATTAAAAGTTTTGTATTCATGGGATAGAATGTTTTACTTTTAACACCATCTGTTAGAAAAACCAAAGAGTTAACATCGCTGCAAAAGAACTAAACTCAATACTCAAACACATCGTAGCTAATCTACTTAATACTATACTCTGGTTTTTAATTCGAGATCAAAAATGTAATCAAAGGGGTTAACCGTGCAAAAAAATGACAAGTACTTAGTAATTATACTAATTTTGGAAACGGATGGAGCATTTAATGTAAAAACATTATTAAAAGCTATAATTTATTACATTAGTATGAAACAATAAAACACTTCTTAATTCGCGTACATATTTGCGCTTATATTCAAGCCTGATTTTTTGGTTTTTAATAGCCACACTTCTGGGATCGTCGACATTTTCCAGCTTGCGTCAATTTTGCTTATTCGTTCGTATTTGTTGTGTTACTCGTCGATTGTTTTTCTTGTCGTTGTTGAATTTCGTGTATTGTATGTTTTGTTGTTTATAGTTGTTGTCAGAGAGCTGTGTTTAGTTTTTGTTTATTGTTACGAAAATATTATTTTCGTAATATGGAGGCTGGAGCCTTCGAAACACAGGCTGGACCGGGCCTTTCAACAACGAAACACGTATACGTCCTCGCAAGTCTTTGAGTTCTTCCGAAAAGCTGATGGTTATGTACGCGCACAAGCACACGTTTTTGTTCTGGCCAAAGGACGAGCATTGGTCAGTTATGGAATGTGCTAAGAAAACCATTTTGGGGATATTGTCAGAAGCATTGTCCATTGACAGAATATACTTGACATAGCTGAAATATTTGTGTATGACCAAATTTTTTTCTTACTTTCATGTTTTGTTGATATGAGAATCGTACATTTTGGATGTAAATGCAAACAATTTGTCAATCCCCAATTTGTAAAAAAAAAATCAAGGTAAATATTTGTTATCTCGATTTTTTTAACTGATTTCCCAGTCCAAAGTAACGTACAGTCTGATTAGTGATTACGTAATATTGTGTCTGACGGGAATATAAATGTATATGTAAAAATATTTCTTATTGTATATTTTACTCTATTTACAAGCCGCAACGGCAACACAATTACGTACTGTCGAACGCATTCTCTCGGCGCGATAGGTTTGGTAAACACTCTACATGACTATGGTATTCGCGACTATAGTACCACCAACTTAACTGTGCAGTTTTCGAGGGCGCTACTGGTCAAGGAAATCAACTACAAACTGTCACAATTTGAACGAAAGTTGTAGATCTTTTTTTTGCCGCCTGAACAGATAAGTTGGTGGCACTGTAAATACTATTGCTCGTATTATCTTTACAAGTAACACCAATGCAGATGATTCCATAAATTACCCCTATAATTTATGGAATCATGAGTATGCGAGTCCAATCGAATTCTTCAATAAAAAATTTTTTTTTTGAAGGATTTGATTATTGATCCAATGAAATCAATAACTGATTTTATTGGTCACGGATAAAATACTAAAGAATAATAAGTAAATATATACTAATACTAATAAGCAATGATACCGGTAGTAGCTATGGACTCTCATGCCGCAGGTCCACGGTTTGATTCCCATCGCCGCGCCGGCTTGAGTTTTCACTTCACTGCATGGTGGAAGGGCATATTGCAAATGCTCGCCAGCCTAGCTACTACCTTCAAGTAGAAAATGGTCGCCGAGCACCAAACAGTGTGTTCCGGCAGCTGTCCTTGAGAGCTAGTAAGAAATTATAAGCAGATGAGAATCAGGGTGATGGGCGCAGTGGAGTTCGTCACTTATGACGAAATGCATCTGTTATACGCAGAGGTTAAAATCAAATGGGGCTCGTGCTGTGCCGTCGCAATCCCATAATAAAAAAAAGTCGAACGGACTTGAACTCTCAAATGTGTGAAATAACTTGTTGAAGTCGGTACCATGACGGTTCAAAAGTTCCTATTATCACAATATTGTGCCCATAGTAGGTACCGACAGTTTATTTCACACATTTGAGTATTGAAGTCGGTTCCATGGGTTGTTTTTTTTTTATGTTATCTTGACAGTACAAGCTCGAGGCCCACCTGATGTAAAGCGTACCTCTGCCTATAACAGATGCATTTCACCACAAGTCATGAATTGACCTGCGCCCGTCACTTTGAGACATAGTTAATAAGTCTCATGTGCCTGTAATTTCACTGGCTCTCAAGGACAGCTGCCGGAACACACCGTTAAGTGCTTGGCGGCAGATTTTCTATTTGAGCGTGGTCGCTAGCCAGGCGGGCATTCGCAAAATGCCCTTCCACCATGCCTAGCCAGGCGGGCATTCGCAAAATGCCCTTCCACCATGCAGTGAAGTGAAAACTCAAGCCGGCGCGAGCAAAATGCCCTTCCACCATGCAAATTGGTTATTCATATTTATTCGTAGGTTGGTAAACATTTTTTTTTCTCCCTTTTTAGTGACCCATGCTACTTATGGGATCGATTGTCATTCACTGTCAATGAATATATCATCATGACAAACTTAACAAACAGTTTTTTTTAATTTGTAATAAATAAGAAAAAACAACTCAATGTGTTAGGACTAGCAGAAGTCAACCCTAAGAGGTTGTTAGCATTTTATTAATAACCCTGTTTACTCTATCACATTGCAAACCAATAACTCTGTATAATATATAGGCACTCGCCGGAGCAGATATGCACATAACTGCATTAGATTATTTTTGTATAGAAAGTGTATCTACGCAACAAAAAAACAAGCAAAGTTGGAAAAATGAAAGTTAATCTAAAAAATGTGTGTTTGCTTACTGAATGTTAAATTAGACAGTAAGTACACTAACTTATTCAAATGGAATACTTGCTTTAAATATTGTTTTCTTAGGTGATGTAAACGTTTTAAATATTTAAAGATACATTCTGAGTACTTCCTCTTTCTTTTTAGGGTTCCGTACCCAAAGGGAAAAACGGGACCCTATTACTGAGACATCGCTGTCCGTCTGTCAGCAGGCTGTATCTCAAGAACGGTGATAGCTAGACAGTTGAAATTTTCACAGATGATGTATTTCTATTGCCGCTGTAATAACAAATACTAAAAATAAAATAGATATTTAAGGGGGGCTCCAATATAACAAACTTGATTTTTTACCTTTTCTTGCTTGTTACTAATAACGGTGACAGGTAGACGTTTTAAATATTCACAGAATATTTCGTTACGGAACCCTTCGTGCGTGATCCCACTCGCACTTGGCCGGTTTTTACTGTCTCGTCGCTCTATACGGAGAAAACAAAATGGTTGGACTCAAAAAAGTATCAAGACCTGTGTAGAAAATTGGATGGGCTATTTACAATTTAATAGTAATTTTTGTTCGATCACCTTTTCCTGTCGACTGTACCAAAAATTACAAGAATATAGGTATATTATGTATTCTTGTAATTATTTAAATTATTCTCCGTTAGTTGCAGGGTTAGAATCTCATCCCCCCCATATCTTCATGTGGGTGTCGTAAGAGGCGACTTAAGGTAAAGTACCGGAATGTGGGCAGCAGTGCCTTCTGAAGAACTGTTATATAAAACTGCGATCCTCAAGACGCCTGCCAAGTGCCAAGCGTGGGGGTTATGGTAAACCCCCCCCTAAATGGGGGAGGCTGTGTTCAGCAGTGGACAATTGGCTGATACAGTACAGTACAGGATTTTTATATTATGACGCAACTTTACCACGATTATTTACCGTCTCAAGGCGACAAAGACAGAACTACCAGAAGGTAGGCAACAACGCCTTCATACACTGCGATCGCCAAGACATCTGCCAAAGGATAGGATAATGGCAATCCCCATTTATGTATATGCAAGGGACGCCACAAGGCATAATTGTGAAAATAATTAAACTACCAACTTATGGCCGACGCCTATGACGACAATCTTATTGGGCGCATTCTGTTATTTTCTTCTTTGAATCATCCAATAAACATCATCATCGTCAGCCGGAAGACGTACACTGTTGAACAAAAGCCTCTCCCATAGATCGCTACAAGAACGGCTATTAGCTGCTTATAACCATTGGCTACTCGCTTTTACGATGTCGTCAGTCCATCTTGTGGGTTGGCTACCTGACTTGGTAGGCCCCCAAAGAACGAATATAGAATAATAATAACAAATACTTTTAAAATATTTTAAGAGCACATAAAATTAATATTTTAATAAAACACTTAAAAAATATAAAAATATATCTAGTGACAATTCCGATTAATTTTCCTGCTAAGCCGAGGTGACGTCACAAACGCCACGCAGCCAAACCGGAAGAATTTCCGACGCGTTTCGCTTCTACACGAAGCATCCTCAGGAGGTCTTGACTCTTCGAGCGCACGATCGAGAAAATATAGAATAATTCTTAGATATTGAAAGCCGGGAACTGTACGGCTCGTCCACTCTGACGTATGCAGATTGGCAGCATACCACAGTAATGGCAGTTACGTACTACGTAGACATAATTGGCCGCTCATTAACGAGTTATCCACGTAACCAATTATAATAACGGTAGGTATTATGAAATGCTCGCTAGCCAAGCCTATGCGCATCAATCCAACCAAAGTCATTATAATGACGCGTCGGAAAGTGGGTTTATAGGCTTTTTTATGCTATTGTGATACCTGATATTAAGCGGACTAACCTCTGCCTATAACTAATGCATTTCATCACAAGTCACGAATTGCACTGCGCCCGTCACTTTGAGACATAATTGTTAAGTCTCATGTGCCTGTAATTTCACTGGCTCTCAAGGACTGCTGCCACAACACACTGTTAGGTGCTTGTCGACAGATTTTCTACTTGAGGCTGGTAGCTAGCCAGGCAATCGCAAAATGCACTTCCACCATGCGGTGAAGCTCAAGCCGGCGGTGAGTATCGAACCAGGGATCTGCAGCACGGCAGTCTATAGCTTTTACCGAACGGCCATCATTTCTTGAAAATATATCGCTAGGTCAAGCAAAACTCTTGTATCAACTAGGATTCCTCATTTTAGGCACACATCTGGGAAGTTTCAGAGCTCTCGTAGCTGAACTTGCCCAGTTCGCTCGTTCCACTAAGATCCCCTATTTCAGTCCCCCAGGGGACTATATAGCACTCGCTTTTCCACTGTAGTACCCTAGGGGGGCCCCGTGAGGTGCCGGGTTAGAATTGCACCTCCCCTTATCATCCCGTGGGTGTCGTAAGAGGCGACTAAGGGAAAAAATACTGGAAAGTGAGCAGCAGTGCCTTCTAAAGAACTGCCATCTTACTCTGCGATTCGCAAGCCGCCTGCCATGCGTGGGGATTATGGCAAATACCCCCTTAATAGGGGAGGCTGTGTTCAGCAGTGGACGATTCAGCTGATACAGTACAGTACCCTAGGGGTTTAAATAACACTCACCATTCTTCTAGCAGTCCCCCATGGAAACAGTGCTTACCACTACAGCAATATCTCGGAAACTTTCATTTGCCGTGGTACCATTAGACAGTTGTTGTTATAAGGGTCGCTACTTGGATGGGTGACCGTTAGGAGCGTTTACTATTGAGCGCGTCCGTGCTTCGCAGGGCATCCATCGTTATATACGTAAGTCGTTAGGCTGTCGAAGGCCTTTATGTGGCTAGAACACTCCGCCACATAGCATTGTTTTAGAACATATTGCAATAACCTGCCTGGCTAACTACCACATTAAAAAAAATCTGTCGTTAAGCACCTAGCAGTAAGTATCGACAGGTGCTTTGAGAGCCAATTCAAGGTTAAGCCTCTTTATCACCTGCGACCACATCGTCACTTATCTTCACGAGATATTGCGGTCAAAAGTTATATCCACATTAAAATAATGTAACATTTTCTGAGACCATTATTATTTGATTGCCGATGGGCTTTGGTCACTTTCTCACCTGGCGGTAATAAACGTTGTCGTCTATTGATGATGATGTAGTCTAAATCTGGGATCAGAAAATGCTTTGAGGAACAGCTGCTGGAAGACGCCGTTGGGTGTTAGATGACAGATTTTTGATGGTGTTAGCTAGTCAGGCGATCATTTAGAAATGCTCTACGACTGTGACAGTTTGTTTTTAAATTATTATTTACTTTAAGATGAAATCCGTCTTAAAAAGGTAAACATGTTTTATAGAAAAAGTGTACGCCTTTCAGATATAAATAAAATATATAATATTCTACAGGATATGACATATGATATGCCTGATCCCAAAACGCGATTCTATATATTTCTCTCGCAGAAAAAACTCAAGAATACAGCTATAAATTTAGCTTAATCAAGTTTTGTGTCTATTTATGCAGTAATCCTGTGATAAACTACCTCAGTTTTTTTCCGTTTGAATAAACTCACTTTTGTATGAATTTATATTGTAATAAAATTCACTCTATTATTTAAATAATGCGTAGTTCTATTTCGGTCATTCGCATACGAAACGAGGTCTCTCCGACCTACGAGCTCCGTGTGACAAAAAAGACCCGTCTTAAGATGTGGAAACGTTCCCTGTACTGTAGGATATAGTAAACTACACTTGCAATTGGTTATTGCACACGTCCAATGTTGGTTTCTCGGTTACCGTAATGTCCTAATGATCATTTATACCTTCTTTCTTTATAAAGCGTACACCGCCAACACCGCGAGTTACACGATCAAACAGCGAGGTCCCGGCGAGCTCGAGGAAAAAGTCCCGATTAGTGTCTGTCCAAATAGTCATTTACGTAGGGCCCACTCTCAACGGTATAACGCTGCAGTTGAACCGGGAAAATTAGTCCCGACCCTCCCAATGTCTCTCGGCAGCGACTCAGCCGAGGTCCGAACCACAGTGGTGCCCTTGAGCTCGCTGTCAACCCCTTCTATAGAAGCAGTGCGTTTCCGGCACCCGCAGGAGACGGAAGTAGAAAGGGCTTTTCGCCTTCTACGTCCTGTCTCTGGAGAAGTGCCTTCAGCGCTTCCCATTCCAGGGTTATAAGAGGACCTTCCCTCGCCCAAAGTCCGGTGGAGTTAGATGGCCGACAGCGGTAGCCAACGTCTATGTACTACCAAAAAAATAAAACATCGTGCGTAGTAGTGAGCAATAGAGTCGCTATTCTGTCCAAACCATATGGCAATTATAGAGTCCATTGTCTCTAGATTTCTAAGTTATGAAACTTTAAAAACTTGCTACAATAACGACCTTCAAAGTTTTGAACTTAAAATTAAAACTAAAGTGCGTGCAATAATAATTACAAAAGTACCTTTCTTAATAGCTTCTGTGTGCAATACCAGTTTATGAATTAACTACTACGTAGGCAATGTGTAAAACGAACAGTCAGAACTAATATGTGTTGATTACATTTAGTTTCGTAAGTAATATCTCACGAGAAATGGCCAAGCAATTGTTGGATTAATCCGTGACGCTAAACAAGTCTTTTTAGACAAAATGGTATGTGCCTATTTTACTATTTAGCTTACTTTTTTTGAAGTGCTCGTAGCGTAGTTATCTCTTAACCGATCAGCATCCGATGCGGTCATGGGTTGGATGGGTGACCGCTAGTAATATTACTACTGAACGCTTCCGTGCTTTGCAGTATCACGTCAAGTCGATATAGCATAGTGGTAGGGCATTTTGCGAATGTCCACCTGGCCAGCTACCACCCTCAAGTAAAAAATCTATCGTCAAGCATCTAACCGTGTGTTCCGGCAGCTGTCCTTGAATGCCAGTAACTCTAGGTTAGGCAGAACAACATCTTCAACCACATCATTACTTACCATTAGGTCAGATAGTGATTAAAGGCTATCGGCTATAAATAAAAAAACGTACTCGTACCTAAGTGCAACTTGGGTCTCGCTAATATTAGCGCTGCACATATAAACAAGCAGGATTATTGCATAGCAGTGTTGCCCGAGCTGATATGGAGACGCTTCAATAACCGACAAGTAAAATTACAGGTGGAACATATGATAATCAAAACCTTTATTTTATTTAAACGCGTGATTACTTTAATGTGACAAATTATAATAAAATTAATTACAAGCAATATAGATTATAATACAATTAATTACAAGCAAACATCTGTCAAACCTAATCGTAGGCCTATAGATAAAAAAGATTTATAGTTTAGTAATAGCTGACTGAGTAATGTTTATTAGTTAATAACATATGTACTAATTACTAGGCAATTAAAATAAATCGAGCGCCGAAAACGAGTTCCTTAAAAGCAAAAGTGTGAATAGTCTACATTAGAAAAAACTTGTTTGTGGTCATATAGGTATTATGATTGTCAGTAATATTGTTGATCTCTTTGCTTTTATTAGGATCGTGAGAAGAGAAGTCCATTGTAAATAAGAGATCCGGCTTCGCACCACCTTGCTCATTGACATTCTGCATAATATGGTATTGTATTATTGCATATAAGTCTTGAAACGCTCGTAGCGTAGCTAAGTTAGTGAACTACACTGCGTCATGCCTTGGATGGGTGACCGCTAGTGGCCTAAGTGGCATTATTATTCTATTTTTGAAACAGAGATGGCTCAGTGGAATTAGCTATGGACTGCCGCGCAGCAGGTCCATGGTTCGAATCCCGTGCAAGCTAGAGCTTCAACGCATGGTGGAAGGGCATTTTGCGAATGCCCGCCTGGCTAGCGACCACCCTCAAGTAGAAAATCTGTCCCCAAGCACCTAACGGTGTGTTCCGGCAGCAGTCCTTGAGAGCCAGTGAAATTACAGGCACACGAAACTTTAATAACTATGCCTCAAGGTGACGGGAGCAGCGTAATTCGTGACTTGTGACGAAATGCATCTGTTTTAGGCAGAGGTTAGTCTGCGTAACATCAGGTGGGCATCGAGCTTGTTCAAAAACAACTGATCTACCGTACATTGGAGGAACGTGCATTTTTAAACAGAAAGACTCAAGCGTTAATGGATGTCACGCATGACAAGCCAACGTATATGCAAAAATAAACAGTGCGTCTCATTAAAACCTCATTGGAATATAACAATTGCCGCACTAGGTAGTTATTATATCTACGATTTGATACACATACCCACACAAAATATTATACAACACATAAGTACTTGCATAATGATAATTAGGTAGGTGATAGGAGTCCGCCGCCGCCACCATGTCGAAAAGAAAGAGCAAAGCGGTTTATTACGTAAAATCGATTGGAAGGTCGGATATTTTACTCCTTTTTGTTTTTTAGTATAGATATGTAACTCGTAGGTAGATCGGATACTTGTATGGTATGACCGCCTTTTGCGTTTCGGCAAAACTAGCACACGGTTGCAGAGAACGGTCCAGTTCTAAGAGAAAAGAAGATTATTATATTTATGTATATATTTTGTCCTTGTGAGCCAGTAAAATCACAGGCACATGAGACTCAACAACTGTATGTCTCAGGGTGACGGGCGCAGTGCAGTTCATCACTTGTGATGAAATGCATCTGTTATAGGCAGAGGATACCGCTTAACATAAGGTAGGCATCGTGCTTGTTCAGTCACAATAGCATAAAAAAAAAACTAACAGATGCATTTTATTACAAGTGCCGAACTGCAGTGCGCCCTTACTTAGATATAAAGTTGTTATACTATTTCCATTTCTTTATTTTTCTATGACAGCTCCTGTAGAAAACTTGAACGAGCGTTCTTTTTTACGTTATATAAGCATTATTTTATAAAAATATGACGTTTACGCACGTACAAGGTTATACCAGAGTCAGACTCAAACTGTAGTCAAACATCGGAATACAGTAATGCGAAAATTACTACTTGGCAAAGAAACTAATATTTAGTTACGATGGTGGAATATGTTTCCTTTGAAGATACTTAAATAACTATGTTTCCAGATCATGTCTATTGGGAAATAGAGTCGCTCGTAGAGTGTTCCATACTTCAGCCGAATCCATTATACAGTGTATTAGCCGGATCGTCGACAGCTGAACACAGCCTCCTCTATTAAGGAGGTATTTGCCATAATCCCCACACTTGGCAGGCGGTTTGGGGATCGCAGTGTAGGATGGCAGTTCTTTAGAAGGTGCTGCTGCCCACCTTCCAGTATTTTTCCCATAGTCGCCTCTTACGACACCCACTGGATGATATGGGGAGGTGCAATTCTAACCCGGCACCTCACGGTGAATTTGTATAAGTTATGTTTAATTTGTTAACTGCAAACCTGACTGATTTTTGCGAGTTTTTTTTCAGATCGGTTGTCTGGAAGAAGTTTATTTAAGCAATAAGACCATTTGTATACGTTCATTTGTTGTTTTTATTTCATTGTAATCTACGAATAAAATTGTAATGTTATTTTTAAGGTATGCATATAAAGAATTTTCTATTTATCTATATTTATTTTTACTCTGATAGGCTAGCCTTTGACTATTATCTCACCGGATGGTAAGTGAGGATGCGGTCGAAGATGTTGTTCAGGCTAACTAGACTTACTGGGTCTCAAGGAAAGATCCCTGTACAGGTGCTAAGCAAATTTTATACCAGAGTGTTTGCAAAATGCCCTAAAAATATTATGAAATAAATAAACGCTATCTATTAGAATGTCCGCATCACGACCACTTCATTGTGACTGACGCTTTGACGGCCACTGGTTTTAAATTTCAACTTGAGACCCCGAAATTTAATATAGTATTTTAGGTGTTTTGTTATACCTACTTTAGTGTTGTCTTAGGTTTTCGCGATTATAACAAATAGTAATTGAACAACTTTAAACGGCTTAAATCGCGTAGGTATTTATCATTATTTTTGTCCCGACGTTTAAACACTTTGCAGAGATGGTCACCCGATTAAACGCGATTTAAACCGTTTAAAGTTGTTTAATTACTACTTATATTTTAGTTTGTGATTACTATGCTTCCTTTCGTCTTAAAGAAACGTATTTTTCATGGTTTAATAAGTTATTTTTTATTGTTAATAGTCTAGCCTTCGATTACAATCACACCTGATAAGTGATGATGTGTTCCAAGACAGTAAACAGGCTAAAAATGAGAACTGGATCTAAAGGACATCAGCTTGTACACACCTCTCTCTGTGAGGGGGCTCTGTGCTTAGCGACAGATTTTCTACTTAATCCCTTGGCATGCGCGTGGACGACATCGTCCGTTTATGAATGAAGTTCTATTGTTCTCATTATTTATGATGCATATGGATTAAGGATGTTAATTAGACAGGTGGGCATTCGCAAAATGCCCTGCCACTATGCAAAAAGTGTCCACATAATGTATTTAAGGTACATCTCCGATATTTATTCGGTGAAGGTTGGATTAATGAGTCGAAATGTCAAAGTTATTTAACAATCCAACCTAAGCGTCTTCGACGCACTTAATACTGTAGCAAGGATGCTGGTTGGTGCTTCTACTGAGTTCTTCTACTCGTACAAGCTGAGGACTTACATTTCTCGTGCTCCTATCAGTAGAATACTCATATGAGAAGGTGAATTATTTACAAGGAACATGGTTTAATAGCAGTATCGTCACGGTAAACAAGTTTAAATGAATTTAAAAACTAATAACCACGCCAACAGCGCAACCAATAAAACTTCAAATACCTATGGATCACTGTTTTGTACCTAATTATTGTTTATATACCTACTGTCGTGTATACTACCAAGAAGATTCTAACAATATATCATTCATTAAGATCGGTTAAGCCATTTAGAATATATGGCGGAATAAATAAACTCACAAACATACATAGGTACATACATGAACCCTAAATACATTACACTGCTTTTTTGGGCAGTCGTGTTAAAATATCTGATATCTATGTCTAATCCCCAACTATTAAATAACCATTCTGCGTGTTCCTACGTAAATAAACATAAGTTATGTGATGTTATATAATTTCTGCAATAAGATCTTACTGACTAAGACGGACGTAAAATATATGATAGCTGTTATAAATATCAGATTTAGGACGGAACGATGCAAGGGATATGAGGGAAGTTCATGACAACAACGTTCGTTCGGCCTCTCTTTTCTCTTCCAAAACAGAAGCGATTCAATTATTTTTGGCATAAGATTATATCTGAGAATCTATTATGTATTTGCAAATTTAACTGGTGGTCTTTTTTATTAGAAGATGGAAGTGGCGTTAAAACGGGGTATTTTAGTGATTTTCCTTCCGTAATAATTAGCTGTGCTGTACGTAAAAAGGGTCTATAGTAGAGCAATTAAAGTTTGTCAGAGAGTAGTCCATAGCAAAAGTCTACAAAAAGAAAATTATTCTTGTTTCTAAATTATTGATGTTAATTCGCTTTTTTTTGCTGATAGCTGCCGGAACACACTGTTAGATGCTAGGCGACAGATTTTCTACTTAAACAGATTTACTTGATGGTCGCTAGCCAACGGGCATTTGCAATATGCCCTTCCACCATGCACGCCTAATATCTATGCTTCTGGTTTGCCAGATTTCCGACATATTAAGTATTTTCAAAACTAATTGGATCCCATAAGTGTTTTTTCCTTGTTAGCTACGGAACCTTAAAAAAAGTCACAAATTCAATTAACTGTATTCAATGAACTATGTCTATGTATGAGGAAGAGATGTAAGTATATTACAAAATTACAAATATACGATAGGCAAAATTTAAGTCATGTGCGGGATTCGAACCCGCGTCCATCCACCCCTTTATCCGGGGTATGCTCTAACCAATTGAGCTAACATGACACGACGTCATAACTCAAATCTTTCCTATCGTTCTTTCACCATCGTATTGGGATGGAGCGACATCTATAGTACCACTTACGTTGTACTACAAACAAGACCAATTTTGCAATTGGTTTTATACTTGTAAATGATCCGACCGCATAGCAGGCGTTATTTCAAACATAACGATATTAAAATTAAGAGATGTATATTTAAATACATCTCTATCATATACTTGCTGATGAAAGAAATGCCTACACAAAGACGTAATTTCTAGCAGGAAGGTAACCAATCGCTATTCGCTATGCTGTGTCAAGGCGACGATCTCGATGTATTCTTCATATGGGTGCTAAATTATATCATCATAAAAATGACACAAATGTGATAGGCTGATGTAAAGATGACTTTGGTTATTCCAGCTATGCTATGGCTATATTTTAGTAGCTGTAGAACTTTTTGACCGAGTTCGTCCAGGGAAGTACTTCTAGCAGTGGTGGCTCAGTGGTATTGGCTATGGACTGCCATGCCGCAGGTCCATGGTTCGAATCCCGCCGCGGGCTTGAGCTTCACCGCAAAATGACCATTTTGCGGATGCCTGGCTAGCGACAACCCTCAAGTAGAAAATCTGTCGACAAGCACCTAACGGTGTGTTCCGGCAGCAGTCCTCGAGAGCCAGTGAAATTACAGGCACATGAGACTAAACAACTATATCTCAAGGTGACGGACGCAGTGCAATTCGTGACTTGTGACGAAATGCATCTGTTATAGGCAGATGTTAGTCCGCTTAACATCAGGTGGATCTCGTGCTTGATCCGTCACAATAACAAAAAAAAAGTTAAATTTCATGGTCTTCCTTATATTTCTGACACTTATATGTTATTTAGCAAAAAATAATCCTTATGCAGAAATATTTCGATCGGTATGATAAAACTACATGATGCTTTCTTTTCTCGGGTTTGATTCCCGGTTCAACCATGTAATTATTTAAATATCTATGAATGCAGTTTAAATTGTTTTTTAAATGTAAATAATGTCTTCTTTTAGTAAAATGTTCCATCTACAATATTCAAGGTACTTTCCCTCCATGTGGCATCGCCGTGGTACGCCCTATATATACCAACATACAATAACCATTTCCAGGACCTAGGATAAAAACATCCTCGGTTCAGTTTCCTAACATCTTCGACCACAGTATTAATTAGCAATAGCAGATATCAAGTACAGCCTTTCACACTAATATATAAATGCGAAGGTTTGTGAGCGAGTGTGTGAGGATTTTTGTTACACCTTCATGCTGAAACCGCTCAACTGATTTCGATGAAACTAAGAGTCTCATCGTAATCATCATCACGTTTCATTATTGTCTACGCGGCTGAAACCGCGGCACGCAGGTAGTCAGAAACAAAATGGAACCTTCAAACACCACAAGGCATTTAGAACAGTTTCGTAGGTGTTAAGATAGGTTTGCCAAAATGTCAGTTGAACTCTTGCCGTAAATCGATTCACAAAAATGATTTCTATGTTCTAAGAATTAAGATCAAAGAAGCGCATCCAAGCCAGACCTTTGATATTTTACACTTATTGATCATCAGAGATTAAACGCTCGATAGTATTAATTTACTATCTAGATTTCGAAACGATACATAGCAATTCCAATACCGCATTACTCAGACCACTTGTTTATTTATTGTCTGCTGGTATATTAAAATAGTTCGAAGTTTTGAAATATTTTTTAAATTTGCATTTTTCATTGGAGATGTACGAAAGTTCAATGTCTTTATTATATTTATGTCAAAGTTTAATGCCAGATACTATTAATATTATTGAATAATTAATCAGCTTGTGATTTGTAATGATGTGTTTTATGATTATTAATTATTATTGAATAACATTTATACTAATCCGGGTACCCTCCGCGTCGTAAGAGGCAACGAAGATATGGTTGTAGGGTATATTGCGAATGCCCGCCTGGCTAGACCACCCTCAAGACGAAAGTCTGTCACCGAGCACCTAACGGTGTGTTACGGTAGCTGTGCCGTGTTACGCGTATGTAATGTATCTTCAAAACGATCACTTTTGGCAAAATCGCTTTAAAGTTTGTAAAACATTATTGCTCATAAATCATAAAATAATGAAAATATAATATATATATAATTCTTTGACTAATACAATAACATGGATAATTCCCATCCCTCATTAAAAAATATACCATATTTTTCGTAAATACTATGTTATAGCCATTGTATTTTTGCTACCTTAATTGCCATATAAATCCTGTTATGCGGGGTAATGTATCTTAGATACATGAGTTTCGCGCGTTAAGGGTTAGCTTTATTACATATATATAGTTTTTTTTAATTTATTTAAATAGAACTTACAGGTATATGGCAAACCGTGCACTT
This sequence comes from Plagodis pulveraria, assembly GCA_963890685.1. NCBI lineage: Eukaryota > Metazoa > Arthropoda > Insecta > Lepidoptera > Geometridae > Plagodis > Plagodis pulveraria. The sequence continues at coordinate 10,929,244 of OY982973.1, read as the reverse complement.
TAGGCGGGTTACTCTTCATAATTCTTAATATACTTTTTAATTAATTTTAGTTATCTCATCAAATCAAATGATTTTTATTAGTTGAAGTACTAATATTGTTTCCTTTTTTTAACTGCTTCATAACATTTTTTCGAAATCCAATCATTTTTAGCTAAAAATGCTTCAGTTAGTTAATAAAAATAAAATAATTTGTTAGTAACAATGTGACGCGCAATGTGAGAAATTGTTTCGGTCGACGACAAGTTCATAGAACATATGCTTCGATCAGTATTTTTTATCGAAGAACATATGTTTAGTCTATTTCATGTAACTTGAAAAGTCAGATCAAACCACGCAACATTGGGAGGCGATTGTTTTGCTAATTTAATGTAACTAGAATTAAAGTAGATACGCAAAGCATACACTGAAAAAAAACGATTTAAAGGCTTAAATCAAATTTGACCTTTTACCGTTGAATTGTAAATACGTAAGATGAATTCACAACTCTTAAGATGAGTTTCACCAATCAATAAAAATTTACCATGTTTTATAATAAACACAACCGTCAAAAACGCCTTCCGTAAAGTATTTTCAGAATTGAACTTGTTATACGATAATAATTGCAGTATTGACCATAAAATATACCTTACTTTTACGGCGGTTTATATACAGTGATTATCACTATAACGTACGACTTAATCAGCCTCATCGAAAAGTCACTATTTAAGAAAGACCACAAAATACACCTTAAATGAAGACGAAAAGAAACATTCGCCTTCACTGACCTTGTTTAACGCCTTCTAGTTGGAAGGCGTTTTTGTACATATTTACGTTTGGTCGGTTTTTCGCCTTATACCATATAAATTGGCCGTCATTAGGGCGCTTTTGACTTAAGATTTTTCTCAGTGTATAAAAATAGAGTTACATTAGTTTGGTTTGGTTCATTTTACAATTTCTTTAATATTTTTTTCTTTATTTTTGAATTGGTATCATTTAAAGTAAGCCCATAGTCAACGTTTAAGCTTTGTTACGCACAAATAATGTAACACAAGATAAATTAGTTCTGCGTAACACGGCAGAGCTGTCCTTGAGCAACAAGAGGTATAATGGTAAGTGATGATGTGGTCGAAGATGTTGTTCAGGCTAACCTAGAATTACTGGCTCTCAAGGGCAAATGTCGGAACACACCGTTAGGAACTAGGTAACAGATTTTCTACTTGAGGGTGGTAGCTAGCCAGGGCATTTACAAAATGCCCTATCACCATGCTACAACGATTGCCATTCTAAGACAACAACCTGATAGCTTCACGTGCTTTCCGTTGCATGGTAGCGCTCAGTAGTAATGTCACTAGCCAAGTCATGACCGCGGTGGACTTTGCTTAACTTAGCTGATCGGTTAGGAATGGCTTAGCAAACTTCCCTACTTCCGAGCGCTTCAAATAGGTGATAACGGGTAATTACTTATAGTTGTTTTTTTATGGGATAGGAGGGCATACGAGCTGGCGAGTCACCTGGTGGTAAGTGATCACCGACGCCCACAAACATTCGCAACACCAGAGGTCTCGAGGATGCGTTGCCGGCCTTTGAGGAGGGAATTCTTCAGGACCTGGACATTCTTCGCAGTGCCGCTATACGTCACTCAACCAACGAAAATAACGTGTTCTATTAATTTTACAAATAGGTAACTATTCCTTTAGTTCGGTACTTTACTTACTACATTGTAATTTTATAGAAGTAAGATTATTGCAAAACGTTAAGAAGTCTGCCTACAAATATATGTTAGAAGTTGGTTATTGCAAAATGTTATAGATCTGCCTAAAAATATATAATAGAATTTGGTTATTACAAAAACTAAGGAATAGTTTTTTCTTAGAAGATAGTTAGATAGATTGCAAAACGCCAGAAAAACTGCATAACAGTCTATCATAAAAGTAAGTTGTTGCAAAATGTATTAGCAGACTCCCTTACGTTTGCCTAGCAATTTTTAATATAAGTCGTATCGAAAAACCTAAAGAAACAGACACTTCCATGAAACCATATACGTAATATACGTCAAGTCTAGAGTCTGACTAATACCTTATATTAACAGAAATTTTAGCTGGTCATTTAAGACCGACATTATTTCGTAAAATTTACAACAGACATGAAATATCTCACATTTATTGTCTCAAATTTGTAATTTTATCTGCACTTTAGTAATGCTGTTGTGTTACAAAAAACAAAACCGAGAGTATAAACATATTACGACAGTTTAATCGGCAAACACACTAAAACTTTCGCAATATGTACAAAAATATTCAATTTGTAAAGTAAATTTGTAAGTCTTAGTATATTTGTAATTACTGAAAACTGTGTCAGACTGTTTCCTGTATGTTTAAATCCGTATTGAATTGTGTGATTTTAAAAACTGAATACCTTTTATATCTTTATCATTTCCGTACCGGTAACACGAGGTTTAAGAAAGTTGATGTTTGCACCTAGCTCACACGATAGGTATCCGCTGATATATAATGTATGCAGTTAAAAGGCAATTAACTATCTTTGAAACTGGTAATATAATTAAACTTAGCTTACGATATCAAGTACTTTCTTGACTTATACTAAAACAGATTGAAACCTCAACAAATGGTTTAGAAACTTACATTTTTCATACCTTGCCTACTGAACTTATTCCTGAAATAAATATAATAGAGGTACTTATTTTTAATATTCTTATTTTTGAAATAATGCATGCAGCCGACTAAGCTAACATGACAATTATTGTTCGATTCCCGCACACGACTATATATTATTCCTCTCGTAAATTTGTAATTTTGTAATATACTTATACCTCTCATATCTCTATGTGGGAATCGCTGGGGCGAAAAAGATTAAAAAATCAGTAGGTCAGCAAAGCCTTCTGAAGAACATGGCTTGTTGTGGCATTAGGAATTGTCTTAGCAATTCTTAAGACGCCTGACAAGCTTAAAGATTATCGCAAATCCCAAAATGGGGTAGCCATTTGTTGAAAGGAGGAAATTTTCCGGCTGTTGATTTACGATTATGTATGTATTATGCCCTCGTTGAAGTTTTGGGTTGTTCCTGGCTTCATGAGGCTCGTGGAATACCAAAATGAGTAATAAAAATTCTCCAGCGTTAAGTATACCTAACGCTGGAGAATTTTTATTACTCGATTTTTTAGAATTTTAGAATAAAAATACATTACTCATTATAAATAGTAAATAAATAATTATACCTATTATTTATATTTAAAAAAATGGAACCTATTTCCTACACTGTAAAGTATGAAATAACTTGGCGAAGTCGCCACCATGCTGATTTAAAACACTGACCTCACATTATCATTGTCCGACTTCCACAAACATTTTATACTTTTCAGTGTTGGAAGTCAGTTCCATTTATAGGGTTCCGTACCCAAAGGGTAAAAACGGGACCCTATTACTGAGACTTCGCTGTCCATCCGTCTGTCACCAGCCTGTACCTCGAGAACAGCAGCAATAGCTAGACAGTTGAAATTTTCACAGATGATGTATTAATTCTATTGCCGGTATAACAAAAATTACCTACTAAAAATAAAATAAACTAAATATTTAAGGGGGACTCTTGTTTGATACTAATAACGGTGACCGGAAGACGCTCTAACTATTCACAGAATATTTAGTTTTATGTTCTCTTTAAATATAATTAATTAAAATAAAATAAAATTAATAATTAAGGGGGCTCCTATACAATAATAGAGGTTTTCGCCGTACCTTCCCAGCTCTATCGGACACTGCGAAAAGTAACTTGCAAGATTAGGTTACAGATAATGGTCCGGAACCCTTCGTGCGCGAGTCCCATTCGCACTTGGCCGGTTTTTTTATATTCTTTTCACTCTATTTTGTGACTCATACTGCTTAAAAGAGTTGCAATTACCAATAAATCATCCTGTTATGCAAATACATTATTCAATTAATTGACTATAACTTAAAAACTACTTAACCGATTGTGATGAAATTTTGAATGAGACAAACTTGAAGATATACACTACCCAACAAATATAGAATCATTGAGTTCATAATTGTCGAAGTAATCGCGTAACATACATAAATAATACAGTCGAATAGAGATTATCCTCTTTTTTTGGGAGTCGGTTAGTAAGAATTACTACTGTAAGCAACTGAAAATAGGAATTCATACTCTCTTATTATCGTCACTTACCATTCCCCAATTAACAAACTAACTAAATTCCAATGTTTAATTGGTTTATTAACGTATTACACGGCCCAAAAACGCATAAATTTACAGACTAAATAATTGTTTACATAACACACTGTCGTTCTGATTTGCATGATAGCTTTCTGTTACAGAACAGTTACGCTGTGTTCAGCATACGTTGTTTTAGATGTCGTCCAGTCAATATCCTTTCCCTTTATTAATTGGAGCTTAGGCAAGATAGTTGGTAAACTGAAGGAACTAATTCTGGTTCGTGACTTCAATGTTTGATTTAATGCGCTATTTGGTGAGAATATTACTTACTTCTCGGTGGTGGTTGATGGTCCTTCAAAGCAATAGGTGTTAAAGCAGTACTGACAGGGACAAAAACTATGTACTCCTACGATGCAGATCAATTGCTTAGAAGCTTCAACCTAAAAGCGTGCGCGTGGCGGCTACGACCTTTTGTTTGTCCAAAAAAGGCAAAAAATAGAGAAAATAATACTTTTCTCATTAATACGATCAGTTATCATCCACACCACTCCCCGCAATATTGTTGATACATAGGCAAGTTGATAGGTACATACATAACAGGCGTGGTATCTTGCCCCCGAAGGGGTAGGCAGGCGTGTGTAAACACCCACGTTTCGTTAATACGGTTTTGGTCCCATACAATAGGGGCGAGCATATTGCTATTTACCGGACACAGTTTGGGACAATTTTATATTAGCTTCATACAAAATGTTTCCACACTGGACGCAACACAAGAACGTATTACGAAAAATATATTTACGCTAATAATATATAAGTCAGGAACACAAGAACATATTGTATGAAATCCTGGCAGGGCACTACTAATGAACACAACACCCTACTTACATCCACGTGAGAAGTGGCATGGGGGAGACGACATTCTATTAACCTGGCACCCCACAGGACTATAATATATTCATATTCACCTTATATAACACGGGTGGTATGCCTTTATTAACAAAATACTACGAACTATATACAACACTACAGCTACTACAATAAAAGCATTTGGACTCATAGGAAGTCCAAATGCTCTAGCCCACTACCAGTTGGCAGCGTGCCCAGCATGCTGGCGGCATTGCGCCGTTGAATTGCAATGCTTATTCTTTGAGCCAAATAGGTGCCAGCATTTTGATCACGCGTCGCATCGACCAAGCGCTCAGATAAGTTTACAAGACAATTTTTTTATAAGACACGGGTTGGCGTGGCAGTAACCATATGTACTGTACTGTATCAGCCGCAAAGTCCACTGCTGAACACAGCCTCCCCCAATGTTGGGGGGGGGGGTTTGCCGTAATCTCCACACTTGGCAGGTGGCTTGGAGATCACAGTGTGACATATCAGTTCCTCAGAAAGTGCTGCTGCCCACCCTCTGGTGTGTTATAGTCGCTTCTTACGACACCCACGGGTTGATACGTGGGGGTGGCATTCTAGCCCGGCAGCCCACTGGAAAGTAACCATATATTCTGTAGAAAATAAGCTCTATTGATCTATGGAAGGTCAATATTCGTTGTCTAGACTTCTTAAGACATCATAATAACCTACTGGGGTCTCGATCGTGCACTCGTGGAGTCAAGACCTCCTGAGGGTGTTTCGTTTAGAAGCGAAACGCGTCGAATACTCTTCCGGTTTGGCTGCGTGACGTTTGTTACGTCACGTCGGCTTAACAGGAAAATTAGGCGGAATTGTCACTAGATATGTTTAAATAAAATAAAAAAAAGTGTTATATTCATGTATTAATTTGATGTTTTTCTTGAAATACTTTTAAAATATTTGTTATTATATATGGATTCCCGCAAAAGTAACGCCTGAATCTATTCGTTAAGTAAAGTAGTAAGTGGCATGCTGCTTTTTGGCGCACTTTTCCTCGGGATGTCGTACGAAGCGACTGGGGGAGATGACATTCTATTAACCTGGCATCCCACAGGACTATGATATATTAATATTCACCTTATATAACACGGGTTGGCTTGGCAGTATGACTTGGCAGTAACCATATATTCCGTAGAAAATAAGCTCTATTGATCTATGGACTGTAAATAATCGTTGTCTAGACCTCAAATAATTTATCAACAGACATTGATCTTTTCAAATATGAAGGAGAGATAAATAATGATTATTAAAGCTGCATATTAAGCTTACGTTGTATGCAATCCTGTCACTTAACAACCTTTCTGCGAGGACAGGATGTCATAAACAAGTTCTGCACCTAGGTATTACTGGTTACTACATAATGCAGCTACTTTTTAATATCCTTGGACTACCGTTTTAACCAGTTCATTTCGACTCTTCACTCTTATGTAATTTATGTATTTATTATTGTTGGAGTTCCGTAAGGACGGAGCATGCTTTTACTATAATCACAAGTTTGGTACGTGTGGAGTATATACTATATTTAATGCAAAAACGTTCAACGAGCTATGGAGAGAGCTATTTTCGGAGTTTCTTTGCGCGATAAAATCCGGAACGTGGATATTCGCCAAAGAACCAGTCACCGACATAGCTCTAAGAATTTGCTGAAGTGGCGATGGGCGGGCCACAATGCTGCGCAATCTGATATGTCTTCCGGCTGATAATAATTATGATGAATCCAGGATTATTTATGTATCTTTGAGTTTCTAGGCAAGAATTGCACCCCCTTATATCTTCCTAAGGGAGTCGTAAGAGGCGACAGGAAAAATAAAAGGTGGGCAGCAGGCCTTATATCTTCCTATGGGAGTCGTAAGAAGCGACAGGAAAAATAGAAGGTGGGCAGCAGGACCTTACATATACTGATATTGCCATCTCAGTATGATTATAACGGTATCAGCTGGATTGTCCATTGCTGAACTCAGTGTCCCATTATGGGGTGGTTTGCCATAATCCCCATGCTTGGCAGTCGTCTTGGGGATCCGTTATTTAATGCCTGTAAGGTTAGCCTTTGACCATTCACCTGATGGTAAGTGATGATGTGGTCGAAGGTGTTGTTCAGGCTTACCTATAATTACTGGCTTTTAAGGATGGCTGCCGGAACACACCGATAGGTGCTTGGCGTCAGATTTTCGACTTGAGGGTGGTAGTTAGCCAGGCGGGCATTCGCGAAATGCCCTATCACCATGCTATAACGACTGCCATCCTAAGACGACAACCGGGACCAACGGCTTAACGTGCCTTCCGAAACACGGAAGCGCTCAGTAGTAATGTCACTAGCGGTCACCCATCCAACTCATGACCGCGGCAGACGTTGTTTAACTTTCCTGATCGGTTAAGCCCGGCACCCCACGTGTAACACTAAGTGTAAATAAAATCAAAAATATTAATAACGGGATATCGTAGTCTACTTATTAAAGCCATAACGATTTTTTTAAATATAAATATACCCCAAATATACTGGTACGGAACCGTCAGCATGCGAGTTCGACTCGACATTGGCAATGTTTTTAAAAAGGTCGCCAGTCGATTACTGATTTTAGTAGAAGTAAAACTCTTTGTGCGAGTTTGTCCGAGCAAGTACTGCCACCATACCTATTTCTACCGCCAAGCAGTAATGTTCACATTACAAAGCGCCATACAAAGTGCTCCGATCCTTGAGCGAGGCCTTTTGCCCAAGCGTCAGTAGGGGCGGAGCACTGGCCAGGCCATCTTGAAATCCGCCATTTTGGATGTGTCCCACGTGCTCCTCTCATTCTTCATACTGCATTTGGAGTATTTTACCTTACATTGTCGACTGTATTAGGAGTTTATGTGGGATTTTTGACTGAATTTGGAGTTACTGCCCTACATTAGTGTATAGCGAGCCCGAAGGGCGAGCTTTTGGTCAGCCCGAAGGCCGAACTTTCGGTCTGCGATGCCGAAGGCCGAGCCGGGTTAGTAACTTGCGTGGCCAAAGGCCAAGCTCCGACTTGAGAGTATTTTCCACGTCTCCGACTGGTCTCCATGGCAACTGCCCGCGATAAGCACCTACGAGTGGGGTTCATTGTTAAAAGTGACTCAGAACCTTGGTACCATTCTGCCCGTGCCACCTTTTTATGGCAGTAGGGTGAATCTGGTTTGTTGGCTACCATTTGGTTCTTTATTCTATTAATCATACTTCATACTTCTATTGGAGTTTTGAACATATTTTTTTAACGTATCAGGTGTATTTTTGACAGTTCCTAGTGACCCAAGATAGATGCGGGCCGAATCCCGGCCCGCACGCTGCCCGAATAACTAGCTTAGCTAGTTTTGCTTGGCTTGAAACATGAAAATTATAAAAAGATTAAATAATAATAAATTAGATTTTTTTGACAATTTAAACATGTATTGTGTCACAATAAGACACCAAAGTTTTTGCTCCTCTCGTCACGAAAGTAGTTTCTATTTCCACTGAACTAACATAAAGTTCACACTAAAAATAAAAATATTTTTACGATTTTCTCGATATTAGCAGCTCGTTCTTCGGGAGGCTTAGGTCATCGCTTTGAAAAGCTTAGATTAAAAAGATCCTAGGTTCGTTTTTTTTCTTTCTAAATTATTTCATTCTAGCCCGGCACCCCACGGGCAATCACGGGCATTAGAGAATAGTTAGGTTTATCTGTCAACAAAATATTCTGTAACACTCTGGAGCCACTGTGCCCGATTGGTGGCAATCAAACATCATAATAAATCGCCCTTATTACATGGGAATAAAACATATCTTACAAAACGTTGGTGTTTGACACTGAACTTATAAAAAACGGGAGAAACGGCACCCGTACCACGAACATGGCTATGTAGAATCAAGCGACGTCTCTGGATTGAGTTTGAGTGGGTATGTACGTCTACAACATGGTTGTCTTTTTTTTTTGTTGTTTATGTTATTGTGACGGAACAAGCTCGAGGCCAACCTGATGTTAAGCGGACTAACCTCTGCCTATAAGAGATGCATTTCGTCACAAGTCACGAATTGCACTGCGCCCGTCACTTTGGACATAGTTATTAAGTCTCATGTGCCTGTAATATCACTGGCTCTCAAGGACTGCTGCCGGAACACACCATTAGGTGCTTGCTAGGGTGGTCTTCCTGTCTTTGCATGGAGGAATGACTCCATGTGTCTTAAAACGTATCCTATACAAAGGAAGTGTAGCTGTGTGCATTATCTGTAACAGCCAACTCGTCCACTGCCGAACACAGCCTCCCCTATTAAGGGGATATTTGCCATAATCCCCACGCTTGGCAGGCGGCTTGGGGATCGCAGTGTAAGATGGCAGTTCTTTAGAAGGTGCTGCTGCCCACCTTCCAGTATTTTTCCCTTAGTCGCCTCTTACGACACCCACGGGATGATATGGGGAGGTGAAATTCTAACCCAGCACCCCACGGGAATATAAGAGATACATGTGCTTATTTATATTATATATTATATGCTTGTATAAAATTTTTTCCACATTATATTGTCACGATATTAGAGCGTACCCTATCTTCTTTTTTATATCGATGGTATGTGACATCTCTGCTTACCGCTTCAGGGATATAAAGGCATGGTGATAATTATGTTTGAAGTCCATGTATTTGTTATTTATTAATGAACCTGCACTTGAGGCTGCAATGACTGATAGGTTGTCTAAAAGCTTTTATTGTAGTATTGTTTATAGTTCGTGCAGTACGGCACCCCCGTGAGGTGCTGGGTTAGATTTGCACCTTCCCATATGATCCCGTGTGTGCCTTAAGAAGCGACTAAGGGAAAAATAATAGAGGGTGGGCAGCAGCACCTTCTAAAGAACTGCCATCTTACACTGCGATCCCCAAGCCGCCTGCCAAGCGTGGGGATTATGGCCAATACTCCCTTAATAGGGGAGATTGTGTTCAGCAGTGGGCGAGTCGGCTGTTACAGTACAGTACAGTATATAGTTCGTAGTATTTTGTTAATAAAGACATACCGCGGGTAAAAAAAACCTGCACGCATAGTTATCCAATGTATACATATACATTTTATTTGCCGTCATACAATAAACATAACTTTCAAAGTAAAACCGGCTTTTACCGGTAGATACTGAGATTGGAAAGATTTATATCAATTTAAAGTGTTATGATACAGATAAGAATCTTAACATCTCATTAGATATATTACGTTGTGGTGTTTATGCGTTTTTGAATAATAAATACTTACGATAAGTGATCAAGCGAATCGAAGTTTCTGTCGCAAAATTTCGGACCTTAGTATTTCTATATCCATATTTATCTAACGATTACTTTCGAAAGCCTTAAATATGATTATCATACAATCTAGGATTTTTGAAAATGGATTCAAATTTTAAAGTGACAAATAGCATTTTTAACGTGGCAAATCCTTTTTATTCTGTGCAAATAGTCAATACTTTTACTTATGAAAGTGTTTTGTATATACTTTTAAACACATTTTCTTTTTACTTTACACGTCATGGTATAATTGATAAAATTCAAAACGTATAAAATTAGTTCAAAAGTTTTTCTAGTGCTTGTACCATTGTTTGCCTAGCTTTTCTTGGTCGATGCTGATGGCAGTCGTTTTAGCATGATGGTAGGGCATTTTGCGAATGCCCTCCTGGCTAGCTACCACCCTCAAGTAGAAAATCCAGGTGCCAAGCACCTAACGGTGTGTTTTGGCAACTGCCCTTGAGAGCCAATAATTCTAGGTTAGCTTGAATAACGTTTTCGACCACATTATTACTTACCATCAGGTGAGATAGGGGTCAGACTAGCCTATCAGGTAAATGAAAAAATATTCAAGTGCAATATCTGAATATACGACTATATAAGTACGTTAAAAGTATCGAATAAATGGAACAAAATACCACTGCCATATTTTAATTTAATATAAAACTACATTTTACAATTCACACAATTATGGAATATGAAAATAAGTATCTTTAGGTTATATTTCATACGTCTTGATTCTTTGACAAAATTCACTTATTCACACTATACATATTATGTATAGACGCATGCATTAAAAGAAACAAAATCGCATCGCCATGTGTAAACAGAAATACAAAACTGCCTTTTACAATGCACATAATTATCTAACCTGTATATTATATTTTATACGTCTTGGATTCTTTGATAAAATTCTAAATGTGTAAAATTGAGTTCTAGCGCGAGGTTCAATCCACCGTGTTAGATATGAACATCAAAAGTATCGAATAAAAAGAACAAAACAGCATCTAGTTTAAATTGAAAACCAAACTGCATGTTACAATTAACATAATTATCGAACCTATATATTATATTTTACACGTCTTGGATTTTTTGATAACATTCTAAATGTGTAAAATTGAGTTCTAGCGCGAGGTTCAATACACCTTGTTAGGTATGAACAACATAAGTATCGAATAAAATAACAAAACAGCATCACCGTGTTTAAATTGAAAACAAAACTGCATGTTACAATTCACATAATTATCGAACCTATATATTATATTTTACACGTCTTGGATTTTTTGATAACATTCTAAATGTGTAAAATTTAGTTCTAGCGCCAGGTTCGGTTCACCTTGTTAGGTATGAACATTAAAAGTATCGAAAAAAAAGAACAAAACAGCATCACCGTATTTACATTGAAAACAAAACTGCATGTTACAATTCACATAATTATCGAGCCTACGTTACCCTTCTTGAGCTTAACTCGTATCTGAACACTAGTTTGAAAGTGGGAGGGACAGTATATATGATGATGGGAGCGCTTGCTGGCCACACAACCGGTCTTCGACGACGGACGAAGACTCGCAGCAACATGAAGTTCTTGGTGAGTTAAAAACATGTGATAGTGAAGTGATGTGTCGGAAAAGTGTTCTCGAATATATTCGTGCGGATCTAATTCGATTATTCGGAAAGTGTAATTTGGAGCATCTCTAAAATTTTTGAAATAATTTAGTGAAAAAGAAATTTTTATATTGTGCTAAAGTTTTCATGAATTATTTTGGAGAAAGAAGGCGTCTAAATTATAATTTGAATAACTTTTTTCTAGTCATTCATAATAAAATTTGTCAAAAAGAATTTTGATCAGAGATGCTCTACATTATGCATTTAGGTAATAACTAATCGTAATCTATTTTCTACTACTAAAGCAAATTATTTCGTATCTATATATGTATACATATATACATAAATAATAATTATATAAACAACGTATTCAGTAAAAAATCTAATCTAATCACATATTTCATCAAATATAGTCAGTATTCGCATATATTTCGTAAGGTGACGCTTCAATCGGTCAAATTATTTTCTATTTTAAATAATTACCTGTGACTATTTCTTTAAAGTATATATATCTAAATGCGTGTTTTGTTTAGATAAAGACATATATTACGGAACATCTCATATAGTTGGGACTAGGATAGAAAGATTTGAATTGATAATGATATAAACATGAAATAACCAACCAGAAACCAAATATACTCGTAATAATAATCCTAAAATAATCAACTGAGTATTTTGAAACTGTATAACAGGAACTGTTTTTGTTTGTTTGCACCTACTACGCAAATAAAGCATAAATATTTTTTTATTACTGTATAGTATAAAATTTTGTAACATATAACTGTAGCACCTTCTCAGGAGCCGAGAATAGAGTGTAAAATAAAATAAAATATTAGTTAAATCTAATACCTTTAAGGTAAAGGAAACAGCAAGTCGTAAATACATAATAATTGATGGATTAAATAAGTAAGTCTGGTATAATAACCTCACATCCGATTGTTAGTACATTCGTAATCTATGATTATTACCCGTGGTCAATTCTGCTATTTTCTCCGTTATGACTATACAATGTTATTTCCCATTACTCGTACTTGTAGTACACGCTGCTTGTAAATTTCTGATTTCTGATTCCTGGTATATAATGATTAGTACCCAAGTCAATTTTGTTCCACATTGGCCTATATGCATGTCCTGAATTAACCTTAAACAATAATGTATAAAGGAAATACGTCAAACCATTCCATTTTTAAGTCAACTGTTGTTACAAATGTCTAAAGTTAATATTTATTTTATGTAATATTATTCAGTTTCAAATAATTTCACAGACTAATTGATAATCATATGCCATAATACTAAATTTTGAAAAACTTTATTTGTTTCCATAAGCGTGAATTATAATATTTGTAAATATCGCACTCATATATATTATTCCCAGACAAATATAGCAATGTTACCTTAATAATTTTGACTATCACTGCCTATAAGAATGAACGTAATATAAATAATAACTTAAAACAAACAGTTTGTTGATATTGTATTTTAAACCTAACCCAAACATACAGAAAATAGGCTAACGATTTCAAACTAGCCTTACTAACCTACGAAGGCATTCAAAGAATAACGCCAAAGCTATAATTATGATACCATTACGCTCCTCTCCGTGTAGCAGAATCGCCCTCTGGTTAGATATAATTACGCTCCTTACGCAACTCTGTACATAATTAATAAGAAACGACAGTTCTCACAGCAGTTTCCTTGTTCTTCTAATACTAATGTAATTTTCTTTTCACTTTCTTTTAGACGAGAAAGCATAGAAAATTGTATGGAGGTGGACTTAATTTCATGTAATTTACGTAGACATAAATCTAATAGTACTATGAACGTGGAATGGAAGTGAGTTTACCGGTCAGCTATATTATATCTGTGCTTTGTTTGTTTCTTACTTTTTCACAGCCAATTTTTTGTAGAATAAAAATTAGTATGATGGTCAGTAGAGGAAAGGAGGCACTCCCATCTTGGAGAGAAGTTAACTCAGATAGACTGTCCGTATTGAGAAGTCTTAAAGTGATAGTAACCTTTTTATGTTTAATAATATTCTTATGGACCTTTTTTATGGGTAATATAGTTTAAGCTAGTTTCGCTGGTTCTTGAAATATACTGCTTTGAACAATAAATAATAAAAATACAGCTACATGTATTTTTATAACACATTTTTTTTATTATAAGTAGGTTTAGTAAATATGGAGTAATATTACGTTTCCTTTTTACTAACAATGCTTCAAAACGTAATCATGAAACATATTGTGTATGTTTTACCTATATTTTTCTCTATAGTACCTTACTACGTAGCAAATTTATAAAACTAGTTTTCTAAGACTGAATGGGTAATGAACAGACTGGTAAACTCACTTTTGTTTCAAAACCTATCAACAAAAGCCATAACAACGTAGTATTCAAAGATTTAATCGTTATTTCGTGAGATCCCCCCATTATGGTAGCGCGTTGAAGTCTTTTACTCTCCATTTTGTCAAGGTTCCGATCTTGCACACCTTTCCTTTTCTTTTGCTCTAGTTATTATTTACTAAATGTAAAATTAAATACTTACATAAAACATAATATTTTGCAAATACTGCTGAAAAGAAAGAAAGAATGTGATAGTAAGTAAAAATCTAGTGGTTTTTACTTACTATCAATTCCTAGTTCATATTGAAAGCCTGAACATTGAGCTTTCATAGATTGTAAGTAATTATAAATGCAAGAAAGTCATGTTTACCTTGTGCAATATTTAAATCAGGTAGAAATTTTTAATTACCTCGAAATTTTGTGTTGTGTGCCGTGAAATATGCCATTTATGTGAATATTTTATATTGTGTAATATTAAATACGCAATGTAAATATATAAAACATCTTATAAAATAGGAGATGGAATAAATATGTATAGGTACTCAACACAATAATATACATATATTTACACTGCAATTTTGAACGAAGCAAATATATGATTAGCATTTTTAAGAACAGTTGAACTACTGAATTCACTGAACTAGTTGATGAAATTCACTGAATATTCATGTTGATAACCTTTAATGTGAGTATTGCGATTGTTACATCTTAAGTATTATTTAATAATCAAAACCAGTTATCGGTAGTCTTGCGGACTTACGTACGTTTCAGTTTTAATACAAAACGGGTTAATTTGCCCATTTGAATTTACTAAATATAGACACGCCTATCTTAATTAGATATAGTTTGAAGACGGGAATAATATTTTCAACATCTGCTTTGTAGTTAGTAACTTCAAACTTAACAAATTTTATTCCAGAAAATTGAACACATCGTAAATGATAGTTGCAAAATCAGTTTAGTGAATTAAAATTGTATATTAATAACACAATCAATAACGAAACAAATCTAGCAGTTTAGTTTTTATTTACGTATGTTTTCTTGCATTATTTACTAGTTAAACTAATCCCTAAATAAATTCTAATATTGGCACAAGTTTACTTTTGTCCAGTACCCGAGTGAAAAACAATTCAATTTAACTATATTTTGTAACAGAAGTTATAGAACGATACAAAACCTTTACTCAGGTAAAATCGGTCTCAAAACACACCTTTGTGTTCTAGAATCAATTGTACGGATCAAAATACCAAACCAACCAGTAATCAAACTGGTTTAAAGTAGAGATGCATTAAGTATTACGTTATCACCAATTGAGCTTGACGTATTCCGTGATAGATCACACTGTTACCGATGTAAAATACTGTTTCGTTGTGTAACCGCGCCATAAACCGATGAGTATGTCAATAGAACACTGTTTGTGTGCTTTATGACCCTTGATTTTTACTCATAGCCTACAAATTTATTCGTAGCTCATAGCATCTGTCGGCTGTTTAATGATACTTGACTTTTGAAGCGATATTGACACACTGGCGGTAAGGAACGACTGCAAAAGTGATAGTCCTAGATTAAAATCTTGTGAAGAGCTTCAGCTTGCCTTTGCGAAAGCATGCCTTGTTAGCAACCACGACCGAGATTTAAGTTTTGTTTTAGTTTTACTAATCACCTGACCATTTCTCCCGAACCTCTGACTATGATAGCCGTAGTTCATATTCCTGCTTTAAAACTTATCATCACTCAGCAAACAGGTAAGATAAAAAGCTAGCCTATCAATCATCAAATCAATATCAATCAACATTATAAAAAATCGTCGAATTTCAATAAATATGTTATGATTCACGTTAATGTTATCTTTAGAGATAAGAAGATTTTAAATATTGCTTTCTTATTCGTCCATGGTTGTATTTTTTTTTATATATATTTTGTTAATAATTTATAACATTAATGTCATCATTTATGTCTGCGTCTTAGCTCATATTTTTTTTAGTTTTATTAAAACATATATCAAATATCATTGACATTAACATTTCGATCAACATGCATTGAATGTAAATACCAGCAAGTATATCTTATTGATACCCAAAAAAATACAATATGTATTTTTATCCAACAAATGAAATAGAAAACAAAACAAAATACAGAAAATATTTAACTGACTCTAGGTTAGCCTGAACAACATCTTCGACCACATCATCACTTAACAGGAAATATTTTAAAATAAACACATGACGGTTTGATACTATAGATAATCGATAAGACTTCCATTTTATTATTTGTTTGTATTAGTTGTATAAATTATGATATAACAATAAAGAGTTTATCTATCTATCTTATCTACAAAAACTCACGCGATAAGCTGAGCGGTTTACGGTAATGTAAACGTTAAGTCCAGCTATTAAAATCGGGTTACGTTGACTTCCTAGTGAAATCTGTAAGCTTCCTCAGCAATTAGAAGTAGCCTGTGTCAATGCTCCGAACCGGTTGTGCTCAGAATAAATATAGCTTTGAGATATTTGTCGCAATATGGCGAAACAGGCAGCACATGCTAGGATTCCTAAACGGATTAGATTCAATGGAAATTGGAGTTTTACTTTTATGTGAGTGCGGTACTGTACAGAATTTTAAAATAGATTTTTTTCAACGTTTTATCTTGTCACGTGAATGTACTTATTATGTACTTACATTGATTTTAATGATATAGGAACAGTTATATATTTGTTTGCTATCAAACTCGGTCAATGAATCGGTGGTTTAGCTTTCAAGGTGTCTCATATTTTGAATCATAAGATGCGGATTCAAATACCATGAGAGATCCAAATGTTTCTTTAGCGTTATTAACTGCATTTAAAATAAAAAATATATGTATTACGCCTGATTTAAGTCGAATAGGTAGGCAGTGGTGTGATAATACATTATGCAAAATGGTTTCAGGTTTGTTTTAACTTTCTTACTAGTTTAAAAAGTTACTAAACCGGATTCAATTACCTATGGGTAATCAGTTTCGATGTAGTACAACTTTATTGTTCAATCAGTGTGGCAATCTGATTACACGTTGTTCTCATTAAATTACAGGTTTACACTGAAATGGTTCATTTCACTCTATAATTACATAATAGAACTCTTAAGTACCTTATACTCGTATATTACATCAAGAGTAACGCTGTGTATACTCATATATTCGAGATTACCTTTCACCAATCATAATATGTATGTTTGAAAGATGCCTCGATGCTCTACATTCATAATTTGAGACTCAGTAGGCTAATTGAATGTTGTTATTGTAAAACTAAAGAACCATTGTTTTTTTCAATCCTTGAAATACACAGACGATAAAATTTCGACGTCTTTTGTTTTGCAATTATTATTTCAGTTTCCGTCTTGAATTTGCTGCTGGTCCCATTATAATCTAAGAATAATAGACCCGGAAGATAGTTATGTTATATAGATGTATGTTGTACGAGTAAATCTATTCAAATACGGAGGTAGCCGATATAAGTATTTTATGAAAAATGTGTCAAAAGCTTATTTAATCGATCGATGTTATAAGTAGGTACACACTTCAATGTTATAAATACTAAATGTAACGACATAAAAATTAGGCTTAAATATGTGGCGCTACGAGTATACTTATATTTGTTATCCAGTTTCTTTTTTTAAGTAGGTATGTGCAGATGCTTGGGAACGCCTGATAAATGAAGAGTCGTGTACCAAGACCACACAAAAAGAGTAGTTAAGGGGCTTGGATTTTCTAGCATATCAACAACTTGATGGTTTATGAGAATCTCCAAGGTTAATATTTATCTCTGTTTATACGACCAGGCCTTTTTAAAAGATTTTTTTATACTTTTTAAACATTCTCTAATTGTATGACCACCGTCGATGCAACGTGATAGTTAGAAACGTCGATGTTAGTGGAAAACCGCAAAAAGACCCGCTTGGTAAGGGAGGTTTGGACAACTATTGTTGGGAATCAGGAGAGCATTCGAATGACATCTGTCAAAAATCCAAAATGGCGGAATTCAAGATGACCACCATGCAAAGCCCTCCGACCGCACTGAAGCTCGGCCTATCTTCTTCGAATACAAACATTTACTATATACAGTTTTAGTTTCATTCATAATCTAACCAAAAATAATTTACAGCATATTTTTTTACAAAAACCGATACTACGTTAGTCGTAAAAGAACATAGAGATCACAATAGGATTGCGGTATATAAAACTAAATAACGTAATCGTACCGATCATTAATTAAAATAATTAATTCAGAAATTAAATCATTCATTAAAAATAATTTGACTTTAAAATATTGCTGCCTATTGTGAAGCATATTTGACACATATCCGCCATACCTGCGACTTTGAGTGGTCTCCAAGATTAAAATTAAAGTTACGAAATTAATTTTGGAAATACACGCAACGCTATACGAATTTCACTTTAACTGTGCCAAAATTTGTAATTTAATTAAATGAGTGATTTTTTATGTTAACAATCTTACATAACGTACGGTTATAGCTTGAAAATCATCAAAGAATGAGGATTTATAATTTAAACGCCTACACTGTTACTCAACGACTAACAATTTGTATGTTACGGTAATCATTAGTAACAGCGAGGAAATACAGCAATAGTAATATTCGATCATTATAAATATTATCTTAGATCATTAATAACCTACATCTCACATAACGCCTTCGGACTCGTGCGCGGATTATATCGGAACAGTTAGTTGCATTTTTGTCGCTTACGCAACTGGAAATTACTCTGTCAGTTAAGTGTTACGAAAACATGCAATAAGGTCGATTACAATATTAACTTAGAAATATTTATTCATTCTTGTGCCTCATATTAATCTGATTGGAATAATTTAATCTATTGATACTGATTTATGTATAGTTATATAAGTATAGGGTATCGTATGCGATTATTTCAATGTGTAGGTACTTTATCAAATGATCATCATCGTCAGCTAGAAGACTTTAACTGTTGAACAAATGACTCCCCATGAATGCCACAAAAATCAGCTATTGGTCACTTGGCTACCCGGGAGTATTACGATGTAATCAGTCCATCTAGTCTGGGGCATCAAATGATAATGTCATAAAATTATAACAAGACGATATTAAAGGGATTAAGGTATGAAAGTACTCATTAAAAATACTCCTAGCTGCTCGTACTGGGTCACTTAACCGCTCGGTCATCGAGACTGACTACACTAATGCGATTTTTTGCTCTAATTTTATTGTTCTTACCGTCACAAGAACTGTGCGTATCTACTATACTATTAGATGGTATCTTATCAAAAGAAACATCACCCTAATCCTACCTTGATCACAGCTTTGAATTTTCGTTTATATATATCATTAAATGTACATAGGTAATTTTGTTTTGCCCAAACATGTACATATTACATATTATATAGATTTTGGCATTGGCCTGCCTCTTATAGGCAGTAAACCTCTTTTCTGTTAAAAAGCCCAAGTGAAGATGACAAAGACATGTTTTGCTTCTAATGTGCAGCAACATTCCACATGTGTTGATGTGTATATTGTTGATTCACTAAAAAAGAAACGTAACATTGAATAATAGTGTAGGTACATATGTATAGAAGGCTTCATACTCAAAGAGATCCAACAAGCACTATTGTTACCGAAGTACTAGTAAAGTCTGCTGGCCAGAGATTTAGAAAGTGAAACATATATTTTGTATTCTAAGTGTACATAGAATTGGATCTACGATTACAAAACTAGATCACGCAACTTTTACTTCTCTAAACTCTATATTCAATGTGCATTCACTTTCCTTACAGTGATTTTGTTATATAGGATTATAAATGGCACTCTCTCCCTCTCAATTTCAATATCGATTTCACTGAAGTTACTTACTAGTGGTTTATATCTTCATTATCGACATCTTAATTAATCTTAGTAGATTATCTATCAATACTTGAGATAAGTTCATTAAACGATTGGTAAATTATCAAAAACATCCCAGCTAAATAATATAAGGACTGTTCCATATTCAGTTGAATGCCCTAAAGGCTACTCATCATGATGCTACAGTGTTGCGTTGCGGGTCTTTAATTAAGGCGTTATTGAGCTTGGTTTTGCGTCTTCAGGGCTCTTTTCCATCTTAACGCTCCAATTTACTGAAAGAGGTATACTAGCAACAAAAGCATTTCCAAGAAGAGTAGCATTGGGAATGTGGCTGGCCATAAAACTGAAGCCAAAACCCTTTCCAATATGTTTTCATGTCTTCATTTGTGTGAGATAACATTTTATAGCAATCCTATTGAAGTGAGATACCTACGATTATCATAAACTATAGCAATTTTAGATATTTTTTTGGTATATGCTTCATTTGCATTATACTATTCAATTCAAGCAAAGTGTTATGCATTTAAAATCAATATCATAAATAATGTATTTTTCTTTTGTCCCCAGGTTGTTTTAGTGGCAGCTTTGGCTGTGGTGGCCTTTGCCAAAGAGGAGAAAGGCGCACCAAATGCCGCGACCGATGAGAAGAAACAAGACAAACGCGGCATCTACGACACTGGAAGTTATGGAGGCGGTGATGGAGGCCACAGCTTTGGAGGTCATGAAAGCTACAGCTTCGGGGGTCAAGATGGCGGTTATGGAGGCCAACATGGCGGTTATGGAGGCCAACAGGGCGGTCAAGGAGGCCATGACTTCGGAGGAGAAGTGAGCTTCGGTGGCCACGATTTCGGCGGTCACGACTTCGGTGGCTCTAGCGGAGGCGGCGGCGGTGGCGAATGGAAACCAATCCAGAGCGGAGGCGGTGACCACCACCATCATCACCATGAACACGTTAAAACCATCGAAGTTGTCAAGAAGATCCCCGTCCCCTACACCGTTGAGAAACACGTACCCTACACCGTAGAAAAGAAAGTTCCCTACGAAGTCAAGGTTCCCTACCCTCAGCCTTACACCGTTGAAAAGAAAGTTCCCGTCACTGTCAAGGAGTACGTCAAATACCCCGTGTACGTACCCGAGCCCTACACAGTTGAGAAGAAAATCCCATATGAAGTGAAGGTCCCAGTCGACAAGCCCTACGAAGTTAAGGTCAAAGTGCCCACTCCTTATACCGTCGAAAAGAAGGTGCCTTATGAAGTTAAGGTCCCCTACCCCCAGCCTTACACCGTTGAGAAGAAGGTGCCGTACCCCGTCAAATACGAAGTTAAAGTACCCCAACCCTACGAAGTCGTCAAGAAAGTACCTTATGAAGTGAAAGTACCAGTCGACAAGCCTTACAACGTGTACGTTCCCAAGCCTTACCCCGTCCATGTCGAGAAGCCTTACCCTGTGACCGTGAACAAGCCCGTGCCTTATGAAGTTAAGGTTCCAGTTGACAGGCCTTACAAGGTCGAGGTTGAGAAGCCTTACCCCGTCCACGTCAAGGTCCCCGTTCCTAAGCCCTATGACGTATACAAGAAGATTCCTTACACCGTCGAAAAGAAGGTGCCTTATGAAGTTAAGGTACCCATCGATAAGCCTTACCCTGTCTACAAAGAAGTGCAATTCCCCCTCGTCAAAGAAGTTCCGTACCCCGTGAAGGTGCACGTACCTTTTATCATTAAGAAGGAAGAGGAGCACCACGGTCACTATGAACAGCATGGTCACGAACAGCAACAACACCACGGTTGGCATTAAATTGAAGATATGTGTGGGTGTCACATCAGTACCTTATAGGCTAAGTTCCAAATTGTGATCATTAGTATTTTAGTGTATGTCGATCAGCAAAATTTCGCTCACGTTTGTAAGGTTGTGATTGGGAGGATCGTGTAGCTCTGCCGCATAGCATCCGCAAGGATGCGCGGTTAGTCCAGTTTTAGATTACTCTGTTGTTATTTAGCTTAAATACTTGCTTTGTTATTGTATTGTATATAACTTGTCGAAGTACATGTACTTTGAGATGAGGCTGATTTTGAATAAATGTGTGAAATGTTTGTTGTTGTGTTTTTCTTATTTATATAGTTTTCAAAACATCCATGCAACAATTAAAGAACTATTAATACCTTTATTGACACCTTCAAACGCCATCAAGTGGTTACTTATTTAGTACAATTTTTTTTGTTAGATAATAAACCAAAACGTTTAAGATAAAACTTATAATTGAAAGCTGTGCTACCCTGTAAGAAATAAAAGTACTATGTCGTTAAAACGTAATCAGGTATTGCAACAGACAGGTATATATTATTAAACTTTGTTTCAAAACAAACCAGCATTGCATTAAGGAAGTAATCTCAATTTATCTGAAACAAGACTAAATAGAAAGCGAGCTATTATCCAAATTGCATAATTAATATAAAACAAAACAATGAAACGAACACTTTCACAATATTAAAATCGTTAGAGCAAATAAGAAAGTAAATTGGAGTGGCACACATTCACACATGTTATGGTTTATTTTGTTATGCCATCATATAACTATTACTTGAGTGACGAAACAGCTGAGGTATGTTTTGCCCAATAACTTTAAGTATACTGCATAATAAAACTTAGGGATTTCATGGTTTTAAAGTTACCAAAAACGGTTAGTTTTAATAGTGTTAGCAGGCAATAACGCCTGCTATGTGGATTACTTTACAAAATCACAAATATACGACAGGGCTCTATCCCAATACGATGGTTAAAGAACGATAGGAAAGATTTGAGTTATGACGTCATGTCATGTTAGCTCAATTGGTTAGATCATACCCCGGCTCAAGGGGTTGATGGACGGGTTCGAATCCCGCACATGACTTAAATTTTTCCTGTGGTATATTTGTGATTTTGTAAAAACGGTTAGTTTGTATAATTAGTAATAAAGTCCTGCTTTTTTGTACAAAACCCGCAACACGTTATCAGTCGATGAAGATATTAATATACGACAATATAAAGAGTCTGATTGTTTGTTGATGAAAGATAAAAAAGATAAAAGAGAAGTATATGTTCTTACTAAAACTACTAACATGTCAAGTGTCCTCGATAAATTGACGACAGTTTATACGTACTCATACGTAGTTTGGCTCTATCTAAATAAAGTGCTATTTTAATGTTGTCTTAGGTTTTCGCGATTATTACACATAGTAATTAAACAACTTTAAACGGTTTAAATCGCCCCGTGACCACGATCACTGCAAAGTGTTTGAAACGTCGGGACAAAAATAATGATAAATATACGCGATTTAAACCGTTTAAAGTTGTTTAATTACAAAGTGATATTTTAATTAATTGTACCTAATACTTGCGTGTATA
The DNA here is from genome assembly GCA_963890685.1 of Plagodis pulveraria. NCBI lineage: Eukaryota > Metazoa > Arthropoda > Insecta > Lepidoptera > Geometridae > Plagodis > Plagodis pulveraria. Next base: position 10,905,709 of record OY982973.1, on the reverse strand, counting down.
GAGTTGGTTGAAACAAACAACAACAAAACACAAACACAAATGATAATTATTTAGTAGGATTAACAAAACGAGAACAAATTCTCCAATTACGCAACAATCACTTCAAACGTGATTTTAATGATATAGCAGCTATGAAAGTGCGAATATGAGTAATTAAGAAACACCAAGGCCAAAGAATGATGTCAAACGAGAATTCGAGAAACAGACACTATCGTAAAATGTAGACAGTAAAATCAATGCATGCTTGACCGACATGCAAGTGATTTGGCTTTTGAGCCGTATACACTATGTAATTTATATCTTTGTGGCAGGTATGTGTATTTTAATCAAAACGAAGTATTTTAAAACTCAGATGTAAACAAAATGTTATCTTTACATGGAGGTGTGGCGTTTTATGAATACTCGCTAAGTTAACTATAGCCCTCACGAGGAATTCTATTGCCAAGCACCTGAGGGTATGTTCTGGTAGCTGTACTTGAAATCCTTAATTCTACGCTCTGAAAAGCATCATCGACCACATCATCACTTACCAGCATATGTGCATAAGAGTTGGAAAAACCAATTTTTCAGGTAGATTGGGTGTTGTAATAATATGTTGTATGATATTAAGAACCAAGTCGTACAACTTGTTGAGTATCCTTAGCCACTAGCTAGGGGTGACTAAATTTGGATCCACGGGACAGCCCTTGGGAGAAACGTATTCTGAGTTGGGCTAATCCAATCAATGGGTTGCGTTGGATTGGAGTAAAACCTTCTTTCCCTTTTTTAATATTGTAAAGACCTACATTGGACCACCACGTCGCTTGTTGGTAAGGGATAACCATCTACCACGCCGTCAGTCTAGAAGAAATCAGATTACTCTATCATTGAATTTTGAAGCAGTGATGGTTCAGTGGCATTGGCTATGGACTGCCGTGCAGCAGGTCCATGGTTCGAATCCCGCCCAGAGCTTGAGCTTCACCGCATGGTGGAAGGGCATTTTGTGAATGCCCGCCTGGCTAGCGACCACCCTCAAGTAGAAAATCTGTCGCCAAGCACCTAATAGTGTGTTCCGGCAGCAGTCCTTGGGAGCCAGAAAAATTACAGGCTAATGAGACCTAACAACTGGACGTCTCAGTGTGACGGGCACAGTGCAATTCGTCGCTGACGAAATGCGTCTGTTATAGGCAGAGGTTAGTCCACTTAACATCAGGTGGGCGTCGGGCTTGTTCCGTCACAATAAAAAAAAAAAAAATTAAGATATCTAGATAGTAGTTAGACAGGTCAGCTTGGAGATCAATGGTGGTGCAGGCTGCATAATGACGTCCCTCAGTCATGAGGATACGACTAAGAAGAAGATTGTAGTCCTCAGGAAAAACAGAAGATGGCTAAGAAATTTCATACATGGGATGTGTCCATTGGAAACGTGAAACGAAATCGTTGCGTTCTAACTATAGGAACCTCCACGAGAAATATAGTTTGTAGTCCGCTGATCTTTTTCTTTCATCGAGTTGGATGGGTGACCGCTAATGACATTACTACTGAGCGCTTCCGCGTTTCGGAGGGCACGTTAAGGCGTCGGATCCAGTTGTCGTCTTAGGATGGCAGTCGTTATAGCACGGTGATAGGGCATTTTGCGAATGCCCGCCTACCACCCTCAAGTAGAAAATCTGACGCCAAGCACATGTGTGTTTCGGCAGCTGTCCTTGAGAGCCAGTATTTCTAGGTTAGCCTTCGACCACATCATAAGACCTAACAACATCTTCGACCACATCATCAGTTACCAGCAGGTGAGATAGTTGTCAAAGGATATCCTATCAGGAATAAAAAAAAACTTCGATTTATATTTGTCATTGTAAGGAATGTTACTAATTAAGGTTGGATCCATGGTTACTATTAGGTCGCAAGGTGTAACAGTATATTAGAAGGTATAGTACCACCAACTTAACTGTGCAGTTCTCGAGGGTGATACTGGTCAAGGAAATTAACTACAAACTGTCACAATTTGAAGGAATGTTGTAGTTCTTTTTTTTGCCGCCTGAACAGATAAGTTGGTGGGACTATTTAACAGTAACCTTACCTCATAAGTCAATGATGCAAAACGTCACTGTCAATTATGTGTCATTTCATATTCTGTTTTCTGTCATCTTTAGTACCGTAGTTTATTATTCTGGGTGCGTACCATTTGAGTGAGATTCGCTAAAAACGCTAAAAACGATCACACTCCCAAAAAGTTTTCCACGTGGGTCTTGGCGTTATTTTCGCCTTAAACGCAACATCTAATGTCAAAAGTGACAGAAGTGGCAAATTTTAGTGGCATTCTTAGCGTTCTTATCCAAAAATGGAACGGGGATGACAGTTACAAACGATCACGTGATCACAACCAGAGACGCAGAATGTGATCAAAATTATCGAAAATAACGTTCTTAGCGACTAATGGAACATACCCTCTGTCGTTTATTCTTATACTATGCCGGCAACTGCTTCTCTGTATTGTTGTAGTTATTCAAATCTTTATTATTGTAGATACCAGTAGATTGTATTTTTGTGAATTCACTAATGCCGAACTATTTGTAATCTATAAATCTCGCTACAACAAGATGCTTAATAGAAAAATTGTACAAGATCAGAGACTGATATTCTGCTTAAAACAGAAAAGTTTATATACCATAATAATTACTTTACATAAATATTTTGTGATTTAATTGACTAAAGAAAAAGGTGGACCCTAAAACATATATTTGTGACAATATTATTTCTTAACTAGGTAGCAAGGGGGTAAAAAAAGTTAAAAGGTAAAGATTATATTTAATAGAATATGTTATAAAATTATAGAAAACTGTTTGTGTGCCAATCAATTCAGTATAAGTAGGTAGGTAACGTTTTATTTTTATTTTCAATCGAATGTCATACTTACTACTAAAAGCTTTACTACGTGCTATTCTGAATGAAGCTTATTATAAAATATAGGTTTATTAAAATTGTTGATAAATGCATTCCCTAATTGTACTGACCTGCATCAAGCTTCTCACTTTGTTTTCATCGTGTTTTTTTTAGGGTTCCGTAGTACCTACAAGGAACCCTTATAGTTTCGTCATGTCCGTCTGTCTGTCCGTCTGTCCGAGGTTTTGCTAAGAGACCGTTTGTACTAGAAAGCTGCAATTTTGTACAGGTATGTAAACTTACCACGCCGACAAAGTGGTAAAATAAAATTTTGAAAAACATTTTTTTTTAGTGTAGCTCCCATACAAGTGATGTGGTTATGAATTTTTTTTTCGTCGTCTATCCTATCGAATGGGGTATCATTGAATAGGTATTTTGAAATGATTTAGGGGTTGCAAATACCATTTTACGATTTAATGCTTCCTTTACGAAATATTCAACTTTAAAGTGCAAATTTTTGTTCCAGTAAGGCGTCCCCCCCCCCTCTAAAACCTAAACTGCTGGCTTGAAAAATCTGGAAAAATTCATGATGGTAGTGCAGTTCATGAACTTTCAAGGAAAATTATAGCGATTAAGATAACTTTATTACTTTAGCAGTAATAGTCGTTGAACTTGGGTGTTAGATAATTTTGTAACCAAATAAAAAATTCTTAGAATAAATCCTTTAAAGTTACTAAGATGAAGTAGTGGAAGGACTTTAGAATCGATATACATACTTATGTACTATAGGAAGGGGTGGAGGGGGGAGAGGGAGGTTGTAGCATCCCCCCGGGGGGGGGGGTTGGGGATTACGGAAACTATTAATTTTTAATAATAATAATATTAAAAAAATATGTGTATCTACATACATTGGAAGGACTTTAGGTATGGTATATGTATATATTTTGTGCAATGGGGAGGGGGAGTGAGGGATGAATATTTTTTAATTTCCCAATATAAGCTTCTTCTTCATGAAAATAATTAATCCTCTCCCTCTCCGCGTCTCCGGCTTATAAAAAACACTGTAGGGGTAGGGCAGACAAGACTGCTACAAAGATGGGGGCTCCAAAAACAGCAAGTGATCCATTAGATATTAGTAACATTTTCTCGAATCACTTCCAATCAGTATTTGAACCCTCAACTGTTACTGACGGTTATAATGCAGATAATACATTTTATATTTCTGAAGATGATGCACGTGAACCACAAGCTAGATTTAACTATCAGTGATGTTTGTTTTACTATAGTCAAATGTTTATCAAATCGGAACTACATAGGCTCGATCCAACTAAGGGCGCTGGAGTTAATAATGTTTCACCATAAGTTCTTAAATACACCGCTGACACCATTTGTTTTCCAGTCCAGCATATATTTAACCTTAGGATTATTAAAAGTTGTAGCAAACTATCGCCCAATCTCAATTTTGCCCGCCTTATCGAAGCTTTACTGAAATATTTAAAACGTAGACAATAACAAACAAACAAACAGTGTGTTTACTAAAAAATATTTTAAGTTTTTTAAATTGCTATTACTTGCCGATGACCTGAAAATGTATCATTCTATAAATACTTATCAAGACCACTTAAAATTCCAAAAGGATCTGGGCAGATTTTTAGTGTATTTTATTAAATATAATTTTACTCCTAAGACAATAAACAAATAATTTAATACAAATACAAATTAATTTTATTCTTCCTTAGTGTGATACATTTATGATGAGTCTATGACTCTAAAACTAGGCTGGTGGCCTGTATCTTAAGAGCCAGGTTCTTCCTGGCTTTAGAGAATCTGTAACACATCTATATATTTTCTCTTATATATACTTTTTAGTAACAATTCAAAATTGAACCAATACATTGAAACATATATACATATAGGAAAAATATTTAACGAAATGTTTTTATTCGAAATTAACGTCATTTTGTTTATTTTTAATAATTAATATTTACGTGTAGTCATTATTCTGTGGTGTAGTATTGGTGTACGAGTTTAAGTGAATGTTTGTAAGGAATTTGAAAGGTGTATGTGTTGGTGCGTGTTTCTGTATGTTTGAGTATACGTGCACGTGAAGAGTATGTGATTTGTAATGTGTAATTTTACATATGTGTTATGGGATTCTAACTTTGATGAAGTTCAAGTCAAACGGATTAAGTAATAATATTAGATAGTAAATTAGTCGTTCTTGTAAATATTCAAAATATAATAATAACACGTGGTTTAAAAATATTTAATTTTGTCAAAAGGTCATCTAGTAACTTCAATAACGAATTAACGTATTTATTGCATAATATTAAACCATTACGAATATAAATTATTGCAATTAAACTCTAGAAGGCACCAATTAGATATAATGCTTCTGTATGACCTATATCATAAGTCATAACAGATACGACTGTACAGAGTTGATCGATTAGCTTCGGTACTAGTATAAGGTACTTTTTAGACCTCATCCTCGCCGTCTCATAATTATTATTATAAATAAGAATAATTTTTCATTAGGAAAATATTGTGACTCTGTTTGTTGGTTCTTGAATATATAATATATGTATATATATATATGTGCACAGTCCTTCAGTGTCGTTATATAGTTTACACTATATATAGATGTATATATATACACTGTAAACTCAAGGCACTGTGCATTTTGTGGCGTTATAGAGAGGTGTCGTTAAATTGAGAGAGAAGAAAAAAGTTTATGAGGAACTAAGAAACGTATATTCCAACTTGATAGTCACGGTCAACAACAGTCTACACGTGCAAGCAATCACAATTTATAAACAAAAGAACAAATTGCTTAGAAAGGTATAGGTAGAGAGATAAAAAGTAAAAGAACAACAGCACTATTCTATATTATTATAACGGGCTACTGCGGAACCCTACATTACGCGTGGCCCGACACGCGCTTGACCGCTTTTTTTTAGTAATTATAATAGCCATACTTCCAAGCCAAAGTAATTCAACTCTATGGATGGTTTTACTATTGAAATGCCGTTACCTTTAAATGGATTATTACGATAATTTGATTAAATTCGTTCAAAATAATAAGCATAAATGTAAATATTATCTACGAATACATGATTGAGTACCTAGATATTGTTTTTTCTTGCATTCAAAATGTCTTAGCCCATATTTAATTTTCGTTTTCGCTAAAAAATTGTAAAACAAAAAGATCCATTTCATAACAATTGTATGTAATGCAGATAAAATATTGTATCTGATTAACCTTTAAAATATAAATCAGGATGAATCAACTCATAAATAATTATATTTGCTAAATCATTAACCAAATACATAGAACATTAATATTTTTTTAATTCGTAATCTTTTTCCTTCACTGAAATTCAATTAAGTATGATGAATGTCTATCACCAGAGTATGAATTATACATATTATTATTATAATGTATTGCACAAGGCAAGGCTAGCAATGGCAAGCCAGTAGTTAAAAATGGTAATTGGTGCATCACGAGATCAGATAAAGAGTCATGCACTGGTGACTGGTTAGCTCTGGTAGCGAAATTGGTCGAGAGGCCTTGGGTTGCTTAGGATTGAAGGATTTTGTGGCATTTTTGGACAATTAGTTTATGTATGTTTTCTCAGATATTTTATATATTATTATGGTCACATATAGTATGTGGCTTTGGATGTTTTTTTAGCATAAGAGTTGTGTTCCTTTACCCTGGACATTATTTTCCAGCAATGTGCATTACGTAAAGCACTTTTCTTCTTTTTTTATTTTATTTATTATTTCTGATAGGTAAGCCTTTGACCACAATCTCACCTGGTTATAAGTGATGATGTGGTCGAAGGTGTTAACAGGCTTAGCCTTAAGCCTAAATAAAACCTAGGAATTACTGGCTCTCAAGGACAGCTGCCAGAACACAACGTTAGGTGCTTGCTCATAGGTTGACTTGCTGGCATCCCTCCAATAATGTTGCGGACTTGTGCTCTAGAGTAGATACAGAAGTTCTAACGCGTCTTTTGCGGGTCTCTTACTCACCAGGTGTTCAAAAATATGGACGACGGCTTTAGCGCGCCTGATCCCTAAAATAAGTGAAAGGTCTTTGTTATCCAGGGTAATCTAATCCATTATCAAAACCAGCTCTTGCTGTATCGAGATGAGCACCAGCTGATTAGCGATTGCTGCCTGTACTCGGTCAGCTGGTAATCTTCTAGTACACCTTACGCACCGTTGGGTGCCGTGTAGTCCAAGGGTGAAACGCGGCTAGTTTGGACAAAGCGAAGCCTTTTATTTAGTGTGGCACAAAGCGCTTTTTCAAAACTTCCTTCCGAGAAATTGTGCGAGTGGATCTCCACTACCAGTTTGTTTTGGCAGATTAGAGAATCAAGTCGTCAGCGGTGCATGCGCCAGCTTAGGACCGATTGTGACCGAAGTGCTGGACATATCGTCCCCAATTACAACTTATTCTAACAAGAATCCCTACGCTTGACAGGCGTCTTACGAACGGCGGTTTAAGATGTTAACTCCGGAAAAAGACTGCTGCCACTTCCCGCTACTTTCCTTTGGTCGCCTCTTACGACACCCATATGTAGCAATGGGGAGGGTGACATTCTAGCCCAGCACCCCAAGGGGCAATTGGTACAGTAAAGATTTCTTATTAAAAAGACATCTTAAAAGATAGCGACCATGGTCTGTATTTAATAAGTCGTCTATTAGTTTTTTATTTTTGATATGCTAGGCTTTGATCACTATCTCACCTTATGGTAAGTGATGATGTTGAAGATGTTGCTCAGACTAACTTTAAATAACTGGCTCTCAAGGACAGCGGCCGGGACACCCCTTTAGGTGCTTGGCGACAGAGTTTCTACTTGAGGGTGGTAGCTAGCCAAACGGGCATTCGCAAAATGCCCTACCACCATGCAAAAACTCTTATTAATTCATTATATACAACATATTGTATCGAAGCCACATTCTACTCGTGACTGTAAACAAAACTCATTTCGTAAACTGTATCAATAGAACACCAAATTGAGCAATACAGGTAACTCTGCTACATAATTATAATGTTTATAAAATATGACAACACTCGTAAACCAGATGTTGCCGGCAGCGATTGGAATATTCGTTAACAACTTCCTAGATGTCTGGTATGGATAAGTTACATTTTATATTTTCTACTGGCGCATTGAAATTACATCATATCAATTTGTCAGTACCTCCATAGGGCATTTCTTATTAGCAGGTGAATTCCTAATAAAGTACTTAACTTTCATATAAGTCAATGCTTTCTAAATAAATCTAGTGGTATAATAATTTGTAAATAATAGCATTTAAACATCACCATCAACCGGAAGACAAGACATCTACTAATGATTCAGGCGTTTCTTTGCGGAAATCCATATTTAATAATAAAAAAAATTTTAAAAGTATTTTAAGAAAACATCAAATTAATTATTTAATAAAAAACTTAAATAATCTTTAAAAATTTATATATATCTTGTGACAATTCCGCCTAATTTCCTGTTAAGAAAACGTGACAAAAATTAAAATATTTTTTATTATTAAGACATCTACTGTTGAATAATGGCCTCCTCCATAGAACGCCACAAAGAACGGCTATTAGCCGCTTGTAACCATAGGCTACCCGCGACTTTTACGACGTCGTCAGTCCACCTCGTGGGGGCCTGCCAACTCTACGTCTTACGCTGTATTGTGGTAACTACTCGAGAACCCTGTCTTCTCCATCGGCTATCAGTTCGTTGAGCAATGTGGCCCGCTCATTGCCACTTCAACTTGCAAATTCTGAAAGCTATGTCGGTGAATTTGGTTCTTTGGCGAATATCCACGTTCTGGATTTTATAGCGCATAGAAACTTCTAGCTCTCTCCATAGCTCGTTGAGCGAATCTGAGCTTGTCTATAAGGGCTACAGTGCTTGCAATCATGTTTAGAAGTATAGAAGGGTAGCGACTGAATTATACGAGTTAATTGTTTGAAAAAACTCTTCTTTCAAGTCCAGACTTTTGAAGGATCGCACCGTCCCCTACATCAGTAAAATTAATAAAATAAGAACAAAAAATTCGCATTCTAGCAGTCTAGTCAGAATGCGTGAATTTGATCCCGTGTGATAGGGTTGGGCTCTATCACACGGGATCAAATTCCAACCGTAATGGAAAATCTTGCCCTGAAATTTGTCTCCTTCTCTTAGCACGCTATATTGCTTGAATATATATAATATATATATTTAGAAATATAAATGCAGTATACTCTTTTGATCAGTTTTACGTAGTGAGTTTGATGTAGTATGATCTAGTACCAGAAAGGGTACTAAAATATATAATACTACTACTACTGGCTATCGGCATACCGTCCTTTCAATCGTCCATTTTTGAAAGGGATTTATTTTTGTTACTGTAATAATGAGCCATTTCAAGTTTTCACAGAATATGTGTTAGTATTATTGTGTAACAAATAATATAATATAAACATATTTTTAAAATATAATGGTGTTTCCTGTGCTTAAACGTTATTTTGAACATTCCTTGTTTATTACAAAATTACAAATATATGATAGGAAAAATCAACACACCCGCGTCCCGCGAGGGGTGGATGGACGCGGGTTTGAATCCCGCACATGACTTAAATTTTTCCTATCATATATTTGTAATTTTGTAATGTAATCCGCATAGCAGGCGTTATTGCAAACATAACAATATCAAAATTCCTTGTTTATGCATTATCGTAAAAACAGCTGTTCAAACAGCGTCTAACTTGGTTTGATTTTAGTCCAATATCTAACGTACCTATGTAAGTACTTGATATAGGTAAACCTGTGCACTTGGGGTGTTTTTATAAAAAAAAGCCTCACACCTAAATAAAATCATACAGCTTCTAATTTAGATACATGAGATTACATTGGGATTTGCATTCTGGTAGGGCATTTTGTGAATACCCGTCTGCTAGCTACCATGCCTAGTACAAAAACTGTTTCTTCAGCTGTCCATCAGAACCCGAACCTTAAACCAGGGCAATAAAAATAATAATTATGATTATAAGTTTTATCACATTATACCGAAATCACAAGTCTACGATAAGCTTAGGAAGAAGACGCCATATTTATTATACGAAAACATCAAATTAATATTTGAATAAAACACTTAAAAAATATAAAAATATATCTAGTGACAATTCCGCTCAATTTTCCTGCTAAGCCGACGTGACGTCACAAACGCCACGCAGCCAAACCGGAAGAATTTTACGCGTTTCGCTTCTACACGAAGCATCCTCAGGAGGTCTTGACTCTTCGAGCGCACGATCGAGAATAATATTTTGTAATTTACAGGCACAATGAGACTTAACAACTATGTCTCAATGTGACGGATTCAGTGCAATTCGTGAGTTGTCATGAATTGCAACTGTTATAGGCAGAGGTTAGCCAACTTAACATCAGGTGGGCCTTGAGCTTGTTCCGTCAAAATAACATAAAATAAAAAGCATCGAGGGCCGCTAGACGAGCATTAGACGCCTATTTGATTAGTTAAGAACCAGGCAAACTCTGCTATACGACCGCTTTAAAAGTTGTCATGTTGGTTATCGACTTGTCAGCAATGATTGCAGGCCGGTGTCAAAACAGTAATGTCTAGGTATATCAACAGCAATTACAATTGCACTGATAGTTCAATTACCAACTATCGACTATTGCACATACGGTGAGTGGATATTGTTAAAAGTTCACACTGTTGCTTAATTTAACTGCGTATTTTTAATATTGTTAGGTTTGCAATAACGTCTGCTATGCGGATTTCATTACAAAATCACAAATATACGATAGGAAAAATTTAAGTCATGTGCGGGATTCGAACCCACGTCCATCCATGCCTTGAGCCGTATGCTCTAACCAATTGAGCTAACATGACATGACGTCATAACTCAAATCTTTCCTATCGTTCTTTATCCATCGTATTGGGATGGAGCGACATCTATAGTACCACTTGCGTTGTACTACAAACAAGACCAATTTTGCAGTTGGTTTTATACTTGTAAATGATGACGCAACCTTATAATTTTAATATTGTTAGGTTTGCAATAACGCCTGCTATGCGGATTACATTACAAAATCACAAATATACGATATGAAAAATTAAGTCATGTGCATGTGTTAACTGCGTATGTAATAGATTTTTGACTTGTCTAAGATATTGTCTGCCTGGCAAGGCCTGAGTGGGATTTGCTTGCTGATTGAGAAGATTCTGTCGGAATGTTTAGCCTATACTGAGACGAACTCATGATAAATTTTAATATGTTTGTTATTACTCTCTTTGAATTAATTTGAATTATGTTACTTTTGATCATTATTAGTATTATTATTTCTTATATATTCAAATATATACGATGACTGTAGAGTTAAATTTAATTGTAACATGTACTTTGTAGTTGCTTTGCGACATAGTATTATGATTTGACCTTTATATATTAATAATGTGTTATTGTAATTATCTAATTATCATAATTGGTTTATCCGTGTTAATAAAGTTTTTTTTATGCTTGATAGGTTATCCCTTGACCACTATCTCACCTGATGGTAAGTGATGATGTGGTCGAAGATGTTGTTCAGGCTAACCTTGAAGTACTGGCTCTCAAGGACAGCTGCCGGAACACACCGTTAGGTGCTTGGCGACAGATTTTCTACTTGAGGGTGGTAGCTAGCCAGGCGGGCATTCGCAGTATGCCCTACCACCATGCTATAACGACTGCCATCCTAAGACGACAACCGGGACCGACGGCTTAACGTGCTTCCGAAGCACGGAAGCACTCAGTAGTAATGTCACTAGCGGTCACCCATCCAACTCATGACCGCGCGCGACGTTGCTTAACTGTGCTGATCGGTTAAGAACAGCTAAGTAAACTTGGCTACGATTGCTTCTAAATAAATAAATTGTTATGGTGGTGCGCAAGAGTTGAAGTCTTATCATTTGGATTTATAGTCTGAAATGTGAGTGGACTGAATGTGTGGTGCAGTGCTTGTAAATCTGACAATCACACAGTTTTAATTTTTATTTTATTGTCACGGAACAAGGTAGAGGCCCACCTGTTGTTAAGCGGACTAACCTCTGCCTAGAACAGATGCATTTCATCACAAGTGACGAATTGCACTGCACCCGTCACCTTGAGAAGAAAGAAAGAAAGAAAGAAATCATTTATTTAGGACTTAATAAACACACTACAGCAAACAAAAGACATAATACATATAAAACACATAGATATACACATAAAACTATACAATCACAATTTATACATAAGGTTAAGTAAACATAATAACATATTTATACAACACATGTTCAACATTAAACATTTTAATCTACTGTAATGTGCGGTCCTAAAAAGGACTTGGCTCAGCATAGTGCTGCAGACAAAGCCTACAGCGCTGATTTTCAGCCAAGACCTAAGTGACGCACGGACACAATGATAAAAACTAATAAACAAAACAAAACTACTCAATAAAAAAAAAATATAACTACAACTCAATATTAAACGTGACACGATAAAAACTAATAAACAAAATATAACTACAACTCAATATTAAACGTGGCCATCAAAAAAAACACACCGACTACAAGCACTCTGCTGTGATGAGACATAGTTGTTAAGTCTTATGTGCCTTTAATTTCACTGGCTCTCAAGGATGCTGCCGGAATAGACCGTCAGGTGCTTGGCGACAGTTTTCTACTTACTTCTACGCTGGCATTCGCAAAATGCCCTTCCAACATGCGGTGAAGCTTAAGCCAGCGGTGGGGATCGAACCATAGACTTGCGGCACGGCAGTCCATAGCTATAAACACTCGGCCATCATTGCTTCAAAAATTGCAATTTATATAAGCTGTTTTGTTAGTAGATTTTGCGACCAAATGAAACCTTATCTAGCAAAACTAACAATTACCACGGATATATTACTTCTTTATCTACAAAATGTGATAAAAATGCATAAAAAAAGTTTTTAATATTGTAAAAAAAAACCAATCGCGTATTCACAGAAAATTTACGAAAAGTGGTCGTGTTTAGGATTATTTTCTGTTTTTATGTATCTCATTTTGTTTATTAAATAATACCGAAGGATAGTGGATATAATCACCTCAATTTTATATTAACCTAACTACAAAGAAACTAAAAAAAGCCTTAGAAAAATTAAGTCTCGTTTTAATTTTCACATTTTTGTCGTTATTTTAAGCATGTACCTGACTTCTTTGCCGTCATTCGATCTCGGGTGGCCTCGTTCTGGCTTCGTCTGCGCCGTTCCTCCAACAGAATACTTGTGGCTATCTCTGACGACATATTCAGGAATCCTGTGTTTGAACGCTGGATTTCCGTTCTCATGGACAATAATAAAAAGTGATTCAGCACGATAAGTGCGACGCGTAGGTATTTTATTATACATACTTTTCCTTTTTTCTACATAGTATAAAGTATTAATTGTTATATTATTATTATTTTTATTTGGACACCTCTATACAGTGTTAGTTTGTAACATTAATTTAACTATGGGTTTATGCCTGAAATAAACAAATATTATTATTTTGTAATAAGTAATCACCAAGTAATTTTACTGTCTCGGTCATTCACATCATTCCAGCAATTAGTCACCGTAGAAGCTATTACCATAATGTTCTGACCGTAGTTCGTGTAAACACGTGTTTTTGTTCGTATGGTGATGAGTGCGTCTGTAATTGCACAACGTGCCACGTAATACGTGGAAGTGAGATTTTACTCCACACAGCCGATTGTAAACACTGCAACCACAGCTGCAAGTCATTCTTGTTGCTTACCAGTAATGATTTTGTATGCGAGAGTGCAGTTTGGTTTCTTACCATCTCTAGACAAGCTGGAAAAAGATTATTAACACTAAAGTAGTAACTTCAATCGAAAACTTTGAAGCTTTGATGGCTCAGTGGCTATGGACTGCCACGCAGCAAATCCATGGTTTGAATCCCGCCGCGGGCTTGAGCTTCACCGCATGGTGAAGAGCATTTTGCGAAGCCAGCGACTACCTTCAAGTAGAAAATCTGTCGCCAAGCACCTAACACGTGTTCCGGTAGCAGGCCTTGAGAGCCAGAAAAATTACAGACACATGAGACTGGACGTCTCAGCGTGACGGGCACAGTGCAATTCGCCGTTGACGAAATGCATCTGTTATAGGCAGTGGTTAATCCACTTATCATCAGGTGGGCCTCAGGCTTGTTCCGTCACAATGACATAAAAAAGTGATTTAATCTGTCATTGGTAGTGAAGAGTTGATTTTTTGTAAAAAAAAAATGTAATTAAGATATTTTCAATAGATATTCTATAGCGATAATTTTTGAGACACTTGTTTCAAAATTAATGTAGCTTTAGGGAATATGAAAAATTAAATTAACAATTGAAAGAAAAAAGTAAGAAAGAACAGTATTTTATTGCCACATAAAACAAAGCAATAACTAGAATAATTAACATATAAATTTTAACATGATTAGCGATTAATTCTAGGTTAGCCTGAACAACATCTTCAATCACATCATCACTTACCATCAGGTTACACAGTGGTCAAGGGCTAGCCTGTCAAGTATAAAAAAAGAATAGGGGCATGCTCAGCACTGGACTGCGTAGACACTAAAGTCTATGCAAGGCTACGAATAAATTTATATTTATTCGTAGATGCAAGGCTAATTTTCAGTTTACTCCTTTTCTCGAATGAAGGTGTTTATCGAGTAGTATTAAAGAGGGCTACTTATTCACATTTATTGATCTTAATCATAGCTGTTGTGTTGTAATATTATAAGGTTTAATAAAACACTTAAAAAATCTTTATAAAAATGATATATATCTAGTGACAATTCCGCCTAATTTCCTATTAAGCCGACGTGACGTCACAAACGCCACGCAGCCAAACCGGAAGAGTATTCGACGCGTTTTGCTTCTAAACGAAGCATCCTCAGGAGGTCTTGACTCTACGAGCGCACGATCGAGACAATAAATTGTCACTAGATATATATCATTTTTATAAAGATTTTTTAAGTGTTTTATTAAATAATTAATTAAATGTTTTCTTAAAATACTTTTATTATAAGGTTTGTTAAACATGACAATAAAAAGTATCACTAGTACTTCTAGGTTAGCCTGAACAACATCTTCGACCACATCATCACTTACCATCAGGTGAGATAGTGGTCAAAGGCTAACCTATCAAGCATAAAAAAAAAAAAAAACAATATTAATTTATAACATCTGTCAACACTATGTTACTTTAGTGTATTAGCTATGATCACCTGATATACATGTATTATGATATCCGGTACAGTGACTGAACTGCAATTTGAATTAAATGCTTATAAAATTAACGGTATATATTGTTTATATATGTAATAGTATACATTTTTGTAGCGCCTGCTAGTTAGCGTAATTTCCGCGTTCGTTAAGCTAGAACTAAAAAAGTGGCAGGCACTTAATAGCCTAAATAGTGTATATTTTATTATATATCACAAAAGTGTCAGGCACTTAATTAAAAGGCAAAACGTGTGTAGTATATCTACATTTTATTATATCTGCCCGGCGGAAGGGCCTTTTGCGAATGCTCGCCTAACTTGTATTTGGCAATACGTATTTGGCGTTCAATACTTGGATGAATGGGTGACCCCTAGTGCCATTGACTATACTAACTGCTTCTGATCTGCGGAGGGCTAGCTAAGCCGTTAGTAACAGGTGACGTTGAAGCGTAGCCGTAGGGCAAGCGATGGTCTAGCTATCACCATTTTTTATTTGCCCTCCTATCCCATAAAAAATCCCTGAAGTATGCCTACTAGTGGATCTGTAAGCTTAAGTCCTCGCGACTAAATGAATATGAATATTTTACGTTTTCAAGCCCCAATATCTCCAACGTTTTGTCCAAAATTTCCAAAAACTGAATTGACCAAAATTTCATATTATAGTTACAACCCACTCACAAAATTTTAACAGCATCGCTTGAGAAATGCGACCTTTAGAGGAGACAACCGGAAATCCGGACAGACATACGAAAGCATTTTTGCCGAAGCTGAAACAGAGACGCTTAGTTCGCCCTTCGGCCTTCCTCTTTAAAAAATATGTCACCAAGCACCTAACGATGTGTTCTGGCAGCTGGTATTAGGTTGTCTTTCTTGGTGTTAGACCTGTTTGTCATCTTGGCCCACATAATCGCTTAGTTTACTATCACAGGTACAGTCGCCTGCAATAAGAAGTATACACTTCGTAATTTTCAAAATAATGTGATGTCGCTAATTATTAATAATCGAAGTTAACATTAACATGAGCAAAAATATTGAACTTATTCTTTGATTTTAAGATACTTCTGATTATATAGAGAAAAACAGAACTCTTTAGCATTATTTTGAAAATTACAATGTGTATACTTCTTATCGCAGGCGACTGTACCTATTTGGTAAAAAAATCCACTATGTCTCACCCGCTGGGATGAGTAAATTTGGTTGAAAACGTTAGCGGATTTTATAAGCTGCATCCATTTTTCAACGTTTACAGAATCATAAGAAAAACAGATAGCTCGCAGTGGCTCCATAACACATTTTTTGCTGCACTTGGTTTGTAATTGATTTTTTATAAGAGCGTCGTATGCGCTTTAATATGATTTTGATCAACACAAGTAAATTTATTAAAACTTAAAAAACAGTAACTACTGCCTAGCCAAAATATTAGAGCCAGTGTCATTCTTGATGATGCAAGGATTCTAACGGTACCATGTACATCAAAATATATGAAAAACATTAATTATGGATAATTAAAATCTATTCAGGAATTTATAAGTTACACTGTCTAAAATGTATTATATTTATAATATGTGTTACACTAACATGTTTTTTTTTTAATGTAATTGTGACTGATGAAACTCGAGGCCCACCTGATGTTAATAGGACTAACCTCTGCCTATAACAGTTGCAATTCATGACAACTCACGAATTGCACTGCGCCCGTCACATTGAGACATAGTTTTTAAGTCTCATCGTGCCTGTAATTTCACTGGCTCTCAAGGACTACTGCCGGAACACACCTTTCGGTGCTTGGCGACAGACTTTCTTCTTGAGGGTGGTAGCTAGCCAGGCGGGCAATCGCAAAATGCCCTTCCACCATGCATGTATGTATATATATATGTGTATGTATACCCACTACATAGTAGATACATATTATATAAGTATTATGTAGTTGTTATCTATCAGTATTATATATTTGCACCTATTCGTATGTAAATATTTATGTATATATCATAAAAGAAATAATTGTGTATTATATTTTACGTATATAAATAACGTGTAGGATATCTATGTATTATAATATAGTATGTTTGTACAAAACTTGTTTTTAAGTAACGTTTTTATTGGTAAGTAAATATCTAAAAAAGTTATAATTTGTTTTCACCACCGTGTTACATGAAATGTGATACTGTCCATACAAAGGTTGTCTGGAAGAAATCGCTATATGCGATAAGACCGCCCATTGCACAACCGTAGTCTAAGAGTACTATTTATAAGATTATTTAAATGTATATTCGCTGTGCAATAAATAGAAGATTGTATTGTAAGTTACAATTTACTTGCAGATTAATTAAACAAATTATAGTTTTCACAAAACTAATAGGTAATATACCTCATAGTTTAACCGATCAAAAGTTGTACGTGTGTATGGTCACAGGAATAGAGAATTTCATGTGCTATGCAAGCAAAGTTCCGCGCACTGGCAACCTTTTTAACCGACTTCAAAAATAAGTGGATGTTATTGATACGAATTTTTTTTTTATAATTTAAATAAAATGACTAAGCGTTAAATATTTAATTACACTAAGATTGTAAAAAAAATTAAGGTAACAGAAAAAAAAATTGCATGGCTTCATGTCATCCAACTAAATGAAATGAAATTGAGTTTAATATTTGCAGATGTGGCAGTCGGTTATGTTTATTTTAAAAGTACAGTTCCATTAATATGATTATGCCTTTGTTTTTTTTATATTATTGTGGCGGAACAAGCACAAGGCCAACTTGATGTTAAGCGGACTAACCTTTGCCTATAATAGATGCTTTTCGTCACAAGTGACAAATTGCACTGCGCCCGTCACCCTGAGCCATACAGTCAAGTCATGTACCTGTAATTTTTCTGAGCCGATGGTGGGAATTGAACCAAGGACCGCTTGGCCATCATTGCTTCTGGCCATCATACATTTTTCAACGGATTTGTGTTATCCTGGGTGTTGTTAGCAATAATATATATGTGTGTTTTCGTTATTAGAGAAGATGTATTGTACCGAATCACATGGTGGAAGGGCATTTTGTGAATGCCCGCCTGGCTAGCGACCACCCTCAAGTAGAAAATCTGTCGCCAAACACCTAACAGTGTGTCCCGGTATCATCTGCGTCAATGGGCTAAAGGTATGAAAATTATTAATGAGATAGAGACTAACATTTTGTTTAATTTTTTATTGCTTCAGATGTCTGTGGAACTAATTTTAGAATATTGTTTTTTTTAATACTACTGCGCAAGGTAGGTCTCATCAAAAGGCCATCTTGGTCAGTTTTCACTGTAGTATCAGCTATTTTCGCTCAAAACAGTAGTGTGTAAATACCACTGCATTTATCTGTAAAGGGCAGTAACAAGTGAATTTACTGGACAAACGAGACATGAGAACTAAGGTCTTGGGAGGAAAGAGCACAGTGCAGTGTCAAGCAGAACGAGAACGGTGGTACTGCAATTGTAATAGACGAACGCGGGCGTGATGCTACAGACGGGCATCTTGTTCGCCTTATCATTTTTTTATATAAAAATAACAACGATAACAGCTATTGGACTGCCGTGCAGCTCCATGATTGGACCCCCACCACCAGGGTGAGCTTCACGGCATGGTAGAAAGGCATTTTGAGAATGCTCACCTTGCATCACATTCAAGTAGTGTCGCCAACTTCTAACTGTGTTCTGGCAGCAGCCCTTGACAGCCAGTGAGTTTTTATAAAAAAATAGGCATATGAGACTTCGTATCGGTATGTCTCAGGCTCATAGACGCAGTGCATTTCGTCTTCTGATGAAATGCATCGTTATAGGCAGAGGTTGCAGTGGGGCTCATGTATGTTCCGCAACAAAAACATAGAAAAAATAACAATTGGCATTTGGATTTTGAAATTTGGGATTGTCGAGAATTCTATTATTTGTAAATCACTGATAGTAGTAGAATGTAAGCTTTTGACCACAATCTTATCTAAGTAAATGATGATGTGGTCGAAGGTGTTATCGGGCTTAACCTAGAATTACTGGCTCTCAAGGACAGCTGCCGGAATACACAGTTAAGTGCTTGGCGACAGATTTTCTACTTGAAGGTGGTCGCTAGCCAGGCGAGCATTCGCAAAATGCCCTTCCACCATGCGGTGAAGCTTAAGCCCGCAGCGGGATTCAAATCATGGACCTGCTGCGGGGCAGTCCATAGCCAATGCCACTGAGCCATCACTGTCACACCCAATACAATAGAGTAGCTATAAACAACATTTTATACTTTATTTCTGTAACTAAGAATATGTAATGCGATTTTTGTAAATTCGCTCAGAGCACAACAAAATAGGTCCACTTCAGCCGCGATAATGTTGAGGTTACGGAGTGCACGTGTCAATAAACATATTCAAGTATTGTTCTGTGTATTTTTTATAAAGTAAAGTTTGTAAAGTAATTAAATTCACGGTAGTTTAGAATAATCATCAATATCTACCTTACTATGCTTATATATTATATTACTTATAAATACAGTTCCATTAAACTGAAAACGAATAAAATAAATCAATAAGAAATGATCTTTATTATCGTATTTAATCAGGCAATCAAGTCGAAATACAAATTGGCCCTTCATCCAATTTGAAGATCGGACGTTCATTGAAAACTTATCATCGGATAAATCGTCTGTAATAACATTTCTATCCGCCACATTACTTATCAGCGGTATTTAATCAGGCAGATTAGATTGTATCGTTTGGGGTTGGATTGGGGTGAAGTTCGTTTGTGAACACATACAGACACAAAACAGTAGCATAACTTTCTAATTACAAAACTGTGCGATAATATAGTAGTGACGAATCTATATGAATTATTTACATATCAAATTATATTAACTAGTTCTTATACTGTTGAATCTAAAATCTACTTTTGTGTAACATTTCGAATGACAATTCTGAAAATAGGATTATTGTATTCAATTCTGGGTAATATTACATCTATTTAGAGAGGCACAACGTTACATGACAACTAAATCTGCGTAAAATATAGCTACAATTGAACAGAAATGTATAATTTAAAGACTGTTATTAGCAAGCTTTATATGTATTTAGATTTGAGTTTGAATAGAATAAGACCCACTTATATTATTTAGATAATTTAAAAGAATTTAAGGTTTTGAGAATTCATATACATTCGCCACCGATATGTCTCGTACAGTAAGGCGTGAAGTACAGCTTTGGATCACTAGGAGTTGTGATAGCTATTCTTTGGAGGAGCACCGTGATCGTGCTTGTGTGGAGATGGGAAACCAAACAAGCAAGCCGATGCAAAAAAATAAAAACCGCCTAAATTAACAGATAAAAAATAAATAAAGAAATAGAAAGAGCCATCTTCTCTGCTGCAAGAACAAGTTTATAGAAGTTTAATACTGAGTAAAATGTTATGTTGTTGGTATTAAATTAAACACATCGACAGGTTTCATATGTAAATATAGGTAAAAGTTTCACAAGTTGAGCTACTGCTTTACCTTGTACGTAAAATTTAACATCGCTTAAGCGGTTAAGGGCGGAAATTTGAAAGGGAATTGACCAAACCAAATAAAAGGTTTCACCTTATAACTCCTTTTATATCCGATAAGGGTTGGACACCTGTATTTTTGATACAAATTGAAGTAGATATCGAATTGTTCCTGTATCAAGTGATTGAGATAATTAGGCCTTTGTTCTCACATTAATATTGTATGTAAGTCGATTGGTGATGGATGAAGACATAGGGAGGAAGAAGGTGATATCCTTTATTAGGATGCAGTTCCCACACTTGTAACTTATGTCTCAGCTGGTGACAAAGCATATATTTGGTCATCATATGGATAAGCCTCAGAAAAGGGAAAGCAATCTCTAAGTGTAGCTTACGGCTGGATTATTCCGTCTTTGCTTCCCATCAGGCAAGGTGTTGATGGATGGATAGGAGGATCTAATTAGTCATATATCACGACGTAATACATTGTCATGTTTAATTTTATTGAGTACACTTGAAGGGTTTGCATGGCCTACAAAATGAAATTGCTTTCTTAGTGTAGGCTCTGTACGAATACAGACCTAGAATCTATATAATCATAAAATCATACAAGCCATGGCTTTTTGACAGAATTAATGGTATAAAGAACCTTATTTAGCTTGTAAACAAATTGTAAATTATTTATGAAATAAAGGATTATTATTACTGTATTATAAATTAGCTGTAAATCTGTTGCCACTTAGAAGATTTAAACATTGTTGAGTTGGAGGTTTAGGAGCATGGTTGACAGTTTCATTTTCAGCCAAGAATTCACGCTGTGCCTCAGATTGCAAATGATGACTGTTTGATTGATGATTGATGCCATGCATTCCTTTTGTTTGTATTTCATTACAAATCCACTTTTTACTGTCAATAGGCTAACCCTCGATTACTGTTTTACCGGATGGTAAGTGGAACTAGCTCTCAAGAACAGCTGTCTGAAAACGGCGTTAGGTGTTTGGTGACCGATTTTTTACTAGAGGGTGGTAGTTAACTTTGTGGGCAAAACGCTCTACCACCATTGTTTAACATCTTCACTTCACTCTTCACTTTTCCACACATTAGCAAATAAACGTATCTCTATATTTATAACGTATCTTTACCATACAAATGCATTCAGTGTTTCTTAGATATACTGGACATTGCAGACAAACATACTTACCAGCCATACGGCTAATACTATCTAAGTAACCTAACACTTGTAGGTAATTTATTTAAAAAATATATAAAAAAATAATAAAAACTGATTTACGTAGGTGCTACTGATATAAATTGTTATTTATTGGAGTGTTGGTTATTTACTGGCTAGTGTTATTCTATCGACACATATAAATAATATGTTAAGTAGAGCTGTAGAGCGAGCAAAGAAGTATACATATATAAATACATTCGCAAAACGTTACCCTCCTAAGACGGTCGGATAAAAACACGCGTGATGGCTCAGTGGTATTGGCTATGGACTGCCGTGCCGCAGGTCCATGGTTCGAATCCCGCCGCGGGCTTGAGCATCATCGCATGGTGGAAGGGCCTGGCTAGCGAGTAGAAAATCTGTCGCCAAGCACCTAACGGTGTGTTCCGGCAGCAGTCCTTGAGAGCCAGTGAAATTACAGGCACATGAGATTTAACAACTATGTCTGAAGATTGCGGGCGTAGTGTAATTCGTGACTTGTGACGAATTGCATCTGTTATAGGCAGAGGTTAGTCCGCTTAACATCAGGTGGGCCTCGTGCTTGATCCGTCACAATAACATAAAAAAAAAGTAACACAAATTGAAGCGCCTACGAAAATTGTTATGTCAGTTAAATAGAATGAAGTATTACATTTTGTTACTAGGAGCACATATTTCGTAAAAGGTGAATAAAACACTAAAACCATCTAAGTGCGGTTTGAATCCGCTTACCGAGGGCTGTACCTACACACAATATATTTGGGATATGAATTTTCCAAATAATCGTTAATTCAAATTGGGTTTGGGATCGACCACTGAAGACTGTGGCGGGTAATTCATAATTACCCGCCACATTATTTTGGTATTTTGCTTTTTTTTATTCCTGATAGGTTAGCCTTTGACCACTATCTCACTTGATGGTAAGTGATGATGTGGTCGAAGATGTAGTTCAGGCTAACCTAGAAGTACTGACTCTCAAGGACAGCTGCTGTAACACACCGTTAGGTGCTTGGCGACAGATTTTCTACTTTAGGGTGGTAGCTAGCCAGGCGGGCATTCGCAAAATGCCCTACCACCATGCTATAACGACTGCCACCCGTAGACAACAACCGGGACCGACGGCTTAACGTGCCCTCCGAAGCATGGAAGCGCTCAGTAGTAATGTCACTAGCGATCACCCATCCAACCCACGACCGCGGGCGACGTTGCTTAACTTTGCTGATCGGTTAAGAACAGCTAAGTAAACTTCGCTACGAGCGCTTCATGACTGATGTTCTTGAACACGTAAAACGCGACATTCGGAGAAGAGTTTTCCATAAATTATAAACTTATCAGAGCGCTTGGTCGATGCGGCGTGAGATCAAAATGCTGGCATCTATTTGGCCCAATGAATAAGCATTGCAATTCCACAGGGCAATGCTACCAGCATGCTGGACAGGGGGCACGCTGCCAACTGGTAGTGGGCTGCAGCATTTTGGACTGCCTGTGCGTCTGCAATAGGTTGTCTAAATGCTTTTATTGTAGTAGCTGTTGTGTTGTATATAGTTTGGAGCATTTTGTTAACAAAGGCATATTAAAAAAAAAAAAAAAAAAAAGTTGAAAAAATAATTTTAAATTATAAAAGGGTAAAGCGATAGATCCGAAGTAAAATGTAAAGTCAAATGTTTTTATTTAATAATAACAATAATTATAATGTTTGAATTCTGGGTACGAATCCTTCTACTAGCCAATTATTTTTCCATCTTCTTTAATTATCAGCATACGTAAACGCTTGTTTATATAATTTACCAAATTTTGTTTATTTTTAATTTAAATCAATCTATAATAAATTTCATGTTGACATTAATATTACAACGTACAATTTCGAAATGAAACAATGTTGTCGTTTTGTCTTCCATTTTGTTGGTCCTTCAATTCCCATTGTAGTTTGATTGACTGATAAACGGCACCTGTGCTTTCCCATCATAGATCCAGCAACTTTTAGATATGGCATACAACTTTATTATTAAAATCTATTTAATAAGTCACTTATCTTTCTGAACCCAACGTGAGGGCTGGCGCAGCGGCTACTGCGACGGAGCAACTCAAGCGGCGCAAGTATGCTAACCTCGGTATGGGTTACATATTTGAGCCGTTTGGTGTAGAGACGTAGGATCCGTCGGGACCGGGAGCTTATAGTATTTTCCAAAACTTATCAGAGCGCTTGGTCGATGCGACGCGTGATCAAAATGCTGGCACCTATTTGGCTCAAAGAATAAGCATTGCAATTCAACGGGGCAATGCTGCCAGCATGCTGGGCACGCTGCCAACTGGTAGTGGGCTAGAGCATTTGGACTGCCTATGAGTCTACAATGACTTATAGGGATCTAAATGCTATCATTGTAGTAGCTGTAGTGTTGTATATAGTTCGTAGTATTTTGTTAATAAAGGCATGTCACTAAGTACGAGTATATTTGAATCATAAGCTTTGACCTCTATCTCTCGCACACTTAGCGGGGGTCCACGTGTAGCAAGCACACTAATAGAATCCGTAGTAAGTTTATCGATAGATTTTCTACATAAGGGTGCTAGCTAGCCAAGTGAGCATTCACAAAATGACCTTCCACCATGCGGTTAAGTTCATGCCGGATCAAACGATGGACCTGCGGCATGGCGGCAGTCCATAGCTAATACAGATCAGTCATCATAGCTTTAAAAAATTGCTATGTATATATTATATATATATGATATGTTTTGGTTAAATTGAACTGGATGATATACATACTATATTTACATAGTTAAACCTAAAACGATATCTTGCAGTGCCCTTACGGCGCACAAGTAATAAATTCACAATTCTTATTACAAAATAAAAAATTTACGAGATAATAAATTATAGTCATGTGCGGGATTCGAACCCGCGTCTATCCACCCCTTTAGCTGGGGTATGCTCTAACCAACTGAGCTAACATGACACATTGTTACATAAATCAAATTTTTGCTCTCGTTCTTCAACCATCGTAACGCGATGGAGCGACACCTGTAGTTCAACTTGTGTTGTACTACAAACAAGACCAATTTTGCAATTGATTTTAAACTCGTAGGTAAATGATGACGCAACCTTATAATTTTAATATAGCAAGCGTTCATGCAAATATAATTCATAACTCGTTTCAAGAACAGTCATTATTTGCAAGCATGAAAAAATATAAGGAAAATATGTTTGGAATTTCTAACTCATTGTGTAGTACACAGCACAATAATCCTAACTCTATATTCCAACCGAATTAGTTCTATATCTCGATCACGATCAACGCCCAATGCCGACCAAACCCTCCAACTATTTACCCATATTTTGTATTAGTCTTGTAAAATATTACGATGTTTTTATGAACAATAATTAAGTTATAGTGTATTTGTAGAGTCCTGTTAACTAGATGGTAATAAAAGCTTTTATTGTGTCGTAATTTAACTTTAAATCATCGTTTAAAACGTGTTTATCGTGGTTTAGGCGTAATGGAAAATAAAAACAAAACAAACATATCGTTACTCCTGTAAGTATTCCCTGAAGGGGTATGTGAAGATGTCTAAACACCTACGTTTGGCCAGATAAGTTCTGTTCCTATGTAATAGGATGCGACCTTGGCTATGAAGGCATAATTTTAGCCTACTAAAGAATATTTCTATGGCAGAAAAACCTAATAACTGTCCTATACGTGAATCACAGTATGTTCCAAAACTTCTTTTTTTTACGCGGAGGACATTTTCTCCTCGTAAAAAAAGAAGCTTTGGAGCTTTTTCTTTTACTTATACCTGCCTGCTGGGGGGAACAGACGGGTTCTGTTTGCAAAAACCCAACGATGCTCCTTCATCAACGACTATTGACGGGGGCCACTCGAGCAGTACTCCGCAGCCCTCGTTGACGCCCCTGTCCGCATTGCGGTAGACCAACCTCTAGAGAAAACTCAACATCTCTCTCTCCTCGACCAACAAGGAAGTTATGAATCAGCCATAAAAAAAATTGCTGCCATTATGAGCTTCTTTTAAAGACCTTTAATAAATTACTCCGAATATTACCTAAAACAAAGGGCAATTGAAAAATATACTTTGTTTTTATTTCCCTAGTCATTAAACAGAAAAATATATAAGAAAAACTTATTAGATTAGGAGAAACTTATTAACGTCCTGTTATCAAATAGAATAAACTTTGAGCTGAGTTTAAAAAATACGTTGAATAAAAAGGCAAAAGTCTCTTGTCAACGTTTGGATAAGTGCATGTTCATGTGCGTTCCAAAAGCATGGAATTTTCCGAGCAACGTCCCAACTGCCATAGCTGACCGTTTTCTATCAGGCAGTTAAATCTGTCTGTACGTCACTTGTAAAAAAGTTACCAGAAATGTAACGCATCTTCTACACATTCTTCATCACCATTCCTTGAAATGGACGTAATTAGGATGAGCTGGGGTTGCTCCTCGATCTTAAAATAAATAATTCGTATTAAAAACCAATAGCAACTAAAAAAGGTTTAATGCGCGATAAGATAAAATTAAATAGGATTTGCTCGATATTTGAGTTGTAGTATTCCATCCAAAACGACACATACAAACAAGAAATAGTGGTAAAAATGACAGATGTTTTGAATCAGCATGGTAACGACTTCAAAAAGTTACATCAAAATTTTTAGTGTTGGAAGTCAGATTATTTTTGTTTTAATTTGTTTTCTTGTATGTGCAATGATTTTCAAATTCAAAATTCATATTCAAAATTTATTTATTTCAGGTAAGTTGCACCCATATATGTTTTACAATAAAATTACAATAAAAATAATATTAAATTAAAATTACAATCAAACTAAATACAATTCATAATTTCTATCAAAATAAAATAAAGTGTTGTCAAATTTAGTGTCAAAGTTTTTAACCAAATAAAAGAAAATTGTCATAATTGGAATAAAGAAGTTAATGTCAAATCGATTCATGTCAAACAAATAGGTATAAACATTATAATAGAAGGTATAAAAAGTCAAAACAAAAAAAAAATATACAGTAGTACCTTCTCTCCGGCATTGGTTGGCACTGCTACATGTCTCTTGCAGCAATGCCGTAGGTAAGGGCAGTCCAATCTGAGTCCGATCATCTCCAGAATGGTGTTAGAGCTGGCCCAAACTCTGCGCACCAAGGACGTTGCACGTATACGCATGGTCGCATGAAAGCATGCAGTGTGCGCGTCCGCAAACATGCCAGAGGCGCTGCAGAATCGGGGCAGCCGCAACAACATCCTAAAGGCATTATTGTACAGGACACGGAGGTCACTGTACGTCTTTTTGTTATAGTCAGCCCACAGACTACACGTGTATAGGGATGTACAGAACGCTCTAAAGAGCGTAACCTTGACCTCTGCCGAACAACGTGCAAATCTGCGAGCTATCATGTTCGCTCTACCCGACAGTGCCCTCCGTTCCCGCTCAATGTCCTCGTTGTCTTTTAGGTCAGTGGTGAGTACATGCCCCAGGTACTTAAATCGCTCGACTCTTCCCAGGGGGGTACTATTGAGCAAGACAGAAGGTCTGCTCTGAGGGGCTTTTCCACCAGACTCAAATACCATCCACTGGCTTTTCAGTACATTATACTGTAATCCGTGACCATACGCGTACTCTTCGCATGTTCGAATCAACTTCCTTAGTCCACATATTGAAGCGCTCAGAAGTACCATATCGTCTGCGTAGCTCAAGTTGTTAACACAAATGCCATCAATATGGCAGCCGACATGCTGACTGCTGAGCGCCACAATAAGCCCATTAATATATAAATTGAACAAGGTTGGCGAGGTTAAGCCGCCCTGCCTGACACCGCACTCAAGCTGATACGGGTCTGACATTGCCCCTGCCCACCGTACTTTATTAGACTGCTGCGCATACCAGTACTGGAAAATGCTGACAAGTTCCTGTGGCACGTTAATATCTGTGAGCTTTTTCCATAGACGGTAATAAGACACCAGATCAAAAATCTCGATAAGTCGAGGAAGCGAGCATACACTGGAGTTTTACGCTTTGTATAGTATTTGACGGTATGCTTAAGACACAGTATGGCACTCTCCGTAGATAATTTAGGACGAAACCCGAATTGGTTATCGTGCAGTGCTACGTATCTGTTTAACTGTGTGTTAAGCAAACCGTCAAAAACCTTAGCTATAACCGTAGCTAGAGATATAGGCCTGTAGTTGCTTTTATCGGCAAGGTCACCAGTTTTATTTTTGACTACAGGCACTACTACCGTTCTCATAAAATCAACTGGCAAGTATGAATGGCTCACGCACAGCGAGTAGAACATTACCAACACTCTAGAGATATGAGGTCCGGCGTGCTGCAGGTGCTCAATGCTGAGTCCATCATGTCCTGGGAACTTACCTTTTGAAATTAGTCTTATAGCTTTGTTTACATCCTTCGCTAGGAAAGTAGTCCCCACCACTGTTCCGTTCATGTCAGTGCCTCGACGGACCCAAAGGAGAGGTCCCAGAGAAATGACTTTTAAAAACATTAGCAATCCCCTTGTGGTCATACATACCATCAACGCTCACGGGAAGGCCAGCTCGTGCACTCTCCTTGCTGGTACTCTGCCAAAAGCCACGGAAATCCCCTTTGGCATGTTTTACCGCCAGAGCGTCCATTTTTATTTGGTCCTGATGATTTTGGCACCATTTTAATCGTGACTTGAACGCTCTTCTACTTTCACACATTTCCCTGTATACATAGCCAGATTTGGGCCTATCACAAAACACCCATTCCTTGAACTTAGACCTGGCTATCCCGTGAGCCTCGCTAACATGTTTATTCCACCCTGCTATGCGTGAGGCACCTCCGCCTCTCCGAGTGCTTCCTCGACTCACCATCGCCGCGTCTCGAAGAGCAGACACAATGTCAGCGTAAAGCTTATCTAGAGTACGCCTGTGATCACGGTTACTACAAAAGCAATCGCCACAGCTAACACATTCCGATGGAAAGTCAATCTGTTTTAAGTTATTATGACACTCCTTTAGGTACCTAGCAGTTTGATCCTCACTTCTCGTACCCCATACTACATCTTTATTCACATTTGTAATTTGAGGTGAAAATTTTGGGGCGAGTGCTTTTAAATTACATTGTATAATAAGTGGAAAGTTATCGGACCATAGAGTATCATAATTCACACATACATCAACAATAGTTCTCTTTGCCGAGTGAGTAGCTAACACAGTGATCAAGCCAGCTACTCGTCCAGTGCACCTCACTAATAAAAGTAAAAGTGCCTGAGTCAGACCCAAGCATATCCACATCAACACATGACCACTGTTGCTCACGACACAGACTTGCTCACTGTAAAACAACTCACCCGGATTCGCATTAGTCGCCAAGGATGAACACTGACTCAACTCCATACTCGTCAATAATTGCACTGACTACACTTAGGCAGTCTGTAAACTCAGGTAGATTATGCACAGAATTTGTTGGTAAATAAACACTCATCACTATCACCGGACTATCGCCTGTTGTAACTTTGATAGCGCATATATGAGCATTATTACTCTGCAACACTGACACCTGTTGGAAAGCGCTATACCTATAGAGGATACAAACACCACCATGTGGACGCCCACGGATTATATCTGCACTAGTATCCACCGCTGACGTTGCAGTATAGCCAAAACTGTTATCAATCGTGCCGACGAAGGGAATGTCGTGCGGTAACAGCCACGTTTCCTGAAGACATATTACGTCACACGTTTGACATAAATTTTTAACGTGATTAACTGATCGCTTAATATTCTTGCAATTAAAACTTGCAAAACGATACGGGCTTCTATCCATTTTGAAGCTGATTAAAACCGTCTACAGTATTCGCCTGTCTGAACTTAAAATTCACAAAACGTCTAAATATAATACCTGTAGGCCAGATTGTCTCGTCCATGTATAGTGGTAATTTAGATTCTGACGTTAAGAACTTAAAGGCTTTGTGACTTCTTTTTACTCTCATTTTATTTTCTCTAATACGACTGTTTCCTTCGTTTTGTTACGGATATAACTTATTATATCATTTTCAGTTGTATCACAGTGTATGTTTGTAATGAAAATAGGGATCTTCTTTTCTGCAGCTTTGAAAGCACACTCTGCATCTCTAGCTACGCCTGACTTGCCCATAAAACGATATTTTGATCGTTTCTTGCGATGCGACACTCTCTGCCATCCTTCACTATTATTGTTTTCTTTGTTTAAATAATCGCGCGCATTAATTGGCTGCTTCTGTTCAAGTCGCTCCGTTTTATAGCTGTATCCGGCCTTGTCAGCGACAGACAACTGTCTTACCACCTGTGGCACAGGGCTCGGTACTTCTGACGTCACAGCACAGCTCGCCACCTCTGTGGAACCCGTCCGAGCGCTGACTTGCTGACTCACTGAGGGCGGTCGCCCTTCTTCATGGACACCTCTGCCCGCGTTTGTGGCTTCAAAATCCACCGACCGTTGTCGTTCACGTGTCGAGCAATCCTGCTGTGCAGCAGGAGATATGTTATCGGACTCACTATTGATATTAGAGCGAGACTTGTTTGGTGAAGAAAAATAACATTCATTCAACGGCCCCGCTGCAGGTTCATTGTCAAGGCAAGCGCCGCGCTTTGTATTTATTTTGAGCGTTGACGTCGTCGGCCCAATTATGTTTTCGCAATTATCGCAATGGTATTTTTTATGACAAACTTCTGTTTTCAATTCATTCACACTGTCAAGTGTAGCATAAGTAGATTTTATGTTTTCAATTTCGCTTTTCATTATCATCATATCCTTTAGAAGTTTGGAACAGTCTAAATTATCTGATAATAAAATTGGGGGTAGTTTATATAAATCCCGTGAGACAAAAACTGGTATAATAGTAGGCTCCACGGATTTGAAGACATTTATTATATCTCCTAAATCCCGTTCCTCCTTGCCTTTGTTTTTACGCAGGATTTTTCTTTGGTCCGTCGGGATCGCATCAAACAGAAGCGACTTCGCATCTTTTATTTCTTCTGCGGTAAAAGCCGATGTACACACACGAACTAGCGTCACCTCGTCTATCACGGACACTTTATTTTGTATGTAGCATAATAGTTCGTTTATAACTATATTGCACACATTACACTTTATCACGTTAACGTTCGTCATATTTATTACACGCGAGTCAACGCTGCGAAAAATAAAGACACGCCCGTCGCTGAGGGGTGCGCGCGCACCACTGATGATTTTAAGATCATGATCTATTTGTATAACCATAATAATTAAAAATTCAGTTCCTAATTCGCGATTTTGCTATAGAATATTTGTAGCAAAACTACGATTGCCTGTATGATGAATCCTTATACTGGGCTGCAGCCCAGTAGGTAAGGATTCAATTTAATTCAATGTATCGAATCCCAACTACGTCCACCCACATAAATTAATTATCAATAAATATTCATCTTTCCACCTGATTACCCGTTCATGGTCCAAATATTTCTCGACATAACGTAAACTTTAGGACTCCAGATAAAATCTGTTTAGAGACAGATATCTGAGGAATGTGTCGCTTCTTTTACCTTTTGCAGCTACCGTTTCCATTTTGAAGAAAGCGTTGATGTTTTTAATTTTTTTGTTTTTTTTTTATGCCTGATAGGTTAGCCTTTGACCACTATCTCACCTGATGGTAAGTGATGATGTAGTTGAAGATGTTGTTCAGACTAACCTAGAATTACTGGACATCTGCCATCTGCCGGAACCGACCGTTAGGTATTTGGCAACAGATTTTCTACTTGAGGGTGGTAGCTAGCCAGGCGGGCATTTGCAAATTACCCTACCACCATGCTATAACGACTGCCATCCTCAGATAACAACCGGGACCCACGGCTTAACTTGCCCTCCGAAGCACGGAAGCGCTCAGTAGTAATGTCACTAGCGGTCACCCATCCAACTCATGACCGCGGGCGACGTTGCTTAACTTTGGTGATCGGTTAAGAAAAGCTAAGTAAACTTCGCTACGAGCGCTTCTAAAATTTGAACGCGTATAGTGAATTATATATACTTGTTAACTTATATTAGGCAACATAATTGGTAGCTGTGTTTATAGGTAGGATACTAAATTCCTATAAGGACATTTTGCTCAGAGCACCTTTTCCAAATTGATATAGTTAACCTACGAATTAAAACCAATTTCATTGAAAAACTATTAGAAGTTATAGCTGAGTGGTAATAGCTATGGACTGCCGTGCCGCTGTACCCTGGTTCGATCCCCATCGCCGGCTTGAGTTTTACCGCATGGAGGAAGGGCATTTTGCGAGTGCTCGCCTGATTAGCAACCACCCTCAAGTATAATCTGTCAGTGTGTTCTAGCAGCAGTCCTTGAAAGCTAGCAAGAAGTTATATAAAAATACAGGCACATGATACTTAAAATAACTGTGTCTTAGGGTGAAGGGCGCAATTCGGTACATCACTTGTGACGAAATGCGTCTGTGCAGAGTCAGGTGGCCATCGTGCTATTTTGGGTATTTTCCTTTCATCGTATTTTACGACTCTCAAAGGAAGACATGGAGCTGGTGTGCAAAGCACGGCACCACTCGAGCGATAACAAAGTAACACTGCCGGTTATAAAAATTGCACTCTTATGTAGTAATTAATTAAAAATAATATATTATAACAGCCTCACAAATAACAATAAATAAAATAGAGAACACCATTCAAGAAACGTTTTTACAATGTTTTTTGTAATCCTCTATCTTAAAAACAAAGATACGAGTACGCACAAGTTTCAAACTAAGTATGGTCACGGCAAATACTCTAGTACCCCGTGGGGTGCCGGGCTAGAATGTCACCCCCCCTTTGTGGTTTCTAGTTTGCAAACTGATATCATAGTTTTGCGCAAAACGATACACAGAAATGATTTCTGTAACAAATTATAGAAAAAAAGAAAAAAGCATGAGTTTGAAAGCGTTCTATTAATGAGTCTAGATGACAACAAAGCCTGGTCTTGAAAAGATTTTTGGAGCACCTTCTCACGTATTGTAGCCTTCCTGAAATAATGAAATTGAATTTCTAATCTATTTTTCATCTTTGTGTTTGTACACAATTTTCTTTTATTATGATAAGCAAGCATTTGACCGCAGTCTCACCTGATGGTAAGTTACGACGCGGGTCGACAGTGGGAAATGCTTGCCTAGCAGATACCTGTTTACTCTGTACTTGAAAAGTTCTTGATTATACTTATTTAAAAAGAAAATAAATCAGAAAGGGATGCATCTCAAGAAGCACAAGACATCAATGCAGACACTGCTTAGAGTGGTTAATCAAGAAGTAACCTAAGCAGTGACAATGACCGTGCGATAGTGGTCGCATTAGAAACCGCAGAGGTCATGATCAAAAGCTCGACAGCCCATTCAGCCCCGTTCGCGGATCTGAGGAGACGCATGATGATTACTTTTATCCGGAAATAGAGACGCTGGTAGGGTGTTCCATAATTCAGCCGTACGCATTATAAAACTAGATTTAAAACGCTTTGTATTTCCGGAATATCAACCATGTATGGATGCAGTGATCAAACAAAATATATCAAACCTTAGGGCCTATTACTACCTTTTACTTATTCCTTTTTTGATCTATTGACCAGTAACATTCGGACGGAAGGACAAACAGACAGACAGACATTATCTCAGACAGTGTGACAGTGAATCTCTTTGATAGGGCTCCGTTATGCCTTTTGGGTATGGAACTCTAAAAACCGGTGAACTATGGGTCAATTACGAACGCTGAAGTGCAATTCTAGCCACTAAGTCATTCATAAGTACTTTTACGTGGCGTTCATCCCTGTGTGGCATAGAACAGGTACATTTTGTAGGTAACCAAGGGAATTCTGTTCATTGACAGACTTTAATCGTATCTTTCCTTCATTTTTTATCTCCTCATCAATAGTATGGTATTCTGCACCTACATAAAAACCGTTTGTCTCCAAACGTTATCAGCATTAAAATCGTCAATATTAAATTAAAAGGCGCCGACCGTTCGATCCACATCAAAAGATTTACACGCCATTTAAGTTGGTAAAAAATGTCTCAAAGACCAATCGATAAAGGAACAAAGGTTGGTTGCGCAAGAGTCGCCTTTGTAGTTCCGGTACCGAAAAAAAATTCAGGTAAAACTTCCCCCGTCTTAATCGTTCTAAAATAATATAATAAGCTTATATTATTTCACGGTTGTGTATCCTTGAAGGAGTAGTCAGGAAACAGAGATGTAAAAACGCCCTCTTGTTTATGTCCCTCAGTAACCAAACCCGAGTCGTGGTTAGGTTACTAGGAATAGAAGTCTGGGTATACTCTTAAGCTGACAAATACATCAATTCCGTTACTGTTAGACTGTGTAGGAGTAGAAGAAATGCAGCGATGGTGAAAAGCGAAAGAAAACCTAAAGGTTATATAACTTGTCCCTCGTAATAACGTTTTACCATTATATTTTTAAACACATAAGTACAAAGTTATGTACTAGTGTGTAATGTTGGTGATTACCGCTGAGGCGCCATTGAGACCCGAGCCTTTAGATGAGGGTTTTTCAAACACACTAGTGAAGAAAATAATACTATAAAATCATTTTGTACATAACTAGTACTTGTAGACATCTTAATTCATAATTAATAAATAACTATAATTTCAACAGTCAAAACGAGTTGTGAAACATTTTTCGCAATGGCGGGAAAAAAAATATCAGTTTTCTTATGCGCGCGCATGGCGATCGGCCATAGACTATAGAATGAGGTTACGTTTATTGGATTTTCGCGGGTAGCGACGTACAAAGTGGGGAATTTAAAGTTTTCTTTATTACAGAGAAAATAAAAGTTATATTTGATTATAAGTTTTATTTTTAAACACGTACAAGTTGAAATTATCTATTTATATACGAAGTTGTAAATTCAAATTGTGACCTGCACGATTCACATCAACCGACTTAATACAAATAATCTTGATAAAGCAAATCAACAGTCAAAATTGTTTAACAAATGCCCATAACACAAGTCAAAGAAATTTTCGGAATGGCAATCGCTACAGCAACAGGGTAAAGTAGCTAATAACGACATTAGTATTAACATAACAAAGAGCCTGATGGCCGATATGTCGTCACACATACCCCCTGGGGGGCAAAAAATGCACCAGCCACCCTAGAGGTGCACGGGGGTCGTCGTATTTTGTTTTTTTGAGGGTTGGAAAAGTTCGCCGTATTTTATGTTTGAATGAGATAATGTCAGCGGTAAATTGAAGAATGTGGTCGATTTTTGGTGTGGTTGATTAAATTGTTTCTTTTTTAATATTGGACGGAGAATTTTCGCTAAACATGGTTATTACGTAGTAATATAATAAAATAATACTGAAGAATTTTGTTTTGGATCTCACATGGAGTTACCTAATGTTGAGAAATCTACAATTGTGGTGGATTGAAGAGGCTTATAATTCGCAGGTACCTTAATACAATTTTAGCAGCTGGAGCCGCGTCATTATATATTTTTTATTATTATTTTTTGCGTCATATTTTTATTTATTTTATTATTAACTATGGTATTCAAATACTATCTACCTAACTTCGTCATAAATAATATTAACAGAATAATTTCGTTTTGTAAAATTTCAAACACAGAATAAAAAAGAAATAATGAATGAAGAAAAGAAGGATGAATTAATACACACAATAGGTAAGTATGTACCAACTATTTTCTTTACCGGCGGTATGCCTTAATTAACAAAACACTACAAATTATACACAAAACTGCAGCTACTATACAATGAAAGCATATAGGCAACCTAATGGTCATTGTTATTCTAGTTAAATTTATTTAAGACTATGAGTCGGCTTATTGTGCAAGTAGATGGTGTTAATAGCTAATTAAATATGTTTATTTTATATAATTTCGGTAGAATTATAGGTAACTATTTATTAAATAAGTAAATATTATTTTGTTGCATAAATTTCAAATCAGTTTATTAAGTTTTTTTTAACCGTCGTACGCCTTTATTAACACAATACGACGAACTATATACAACACTACAGCTACTACAATAAAAGCATTTAGATACCCATAAGTCATTGCAGACTCATAGGCAGTCCAAATGCTCCAGTCCACTAGTCCACTAGCACTAATATTTTCTATTCTGTATTTTACTAAATCTTCACCAATTTCATGATGATAACGTATATTGTAGACTACTAAACCTTGCACGTAATTTTACCTAATATTCTGTCATACGAAATATGTCTGTCTAACATAACCGCACACGCGACTAAAGCCACAGGTAGGACATTCTAACCAATAAAATAACTAAATATCGTATTAAAACACAATTTAATACTCTACCCAAGGACTCACGGAATCAACAGCGGAACTGCCTTTTTGTACGAATCAGGTTCACTCCAGGGGGCGCTACCAACAACGGTCAGACGACATAATAACTTAATCTACAGTTTATCGAGCCTATAGAGTTTCAAATGTCTTTGTTTTAGAGTTATTTATGAGTATACCGAGATTTTTGTTAAGATAAAGAACTTTAAAGTTAAATTGCTCTACTATGGTTAATCAAAAATCATATTTTTTTATGTGAGGGATCTAGCTCGAGGCATACCTGATACTAAGCGGACTGACCTCTGCCTATAACAGATGCATTTCGTTGGAACGAATTGCACTGCACCCGTCACACTGAGACTGCTGTTAAGTCTCATGTGCCAGTAATTTTACTGGCTCTCAAAGACTGCTGCCAGAACACACTATTAGGTGCATGGCCGCAGATTCTCTACTTGAGGGCAGTAGCTAGCCGGGAAATCGCAAAATGCCCTTCCACCATGCGGTGAAGCTCTAGCCGGCGGTGGGGATCGAACCAGGGACCTGCGGCACGGCAGTTCATAGCTATTACCGCTCGGCCATCATTGCTTCATTTTAAATAATATACTTAATTAATGGTAAATTTACGAACAATTTTGTATTAGGAGTCCAATTACAGGTAGGTTCTCGTCAGCAAGAGTCCGTCTTGAGGGTATCGCATTGTCAGATATTACCTCGAAGCAGTAGTGTGCAAAAACGATTATGTTCAAGCGTGAAGGGCACTGTAGTTAGTGAAATTACTGGGTTAACGAGACCTAAGAACTTACGTTCCGGATTGAAGAGTGCAGTACATGCAGAACTGACATGATGGTGACACTGCGATTGTAATGGGCAGGTGTGGTGATAAACATCAGGCGGGCAACTTATCCGTCTCACAGGTAGTGAGACATAAAATACGAAAATAAACTAAACATATTAAAACATATATATCTTGTTGAAGTCGGTACCATGCTGTTTCAAAATACCGACCTCACATTATCCTATCTTCCACAAGGTCCTACTTCCACAAGTCTTACTTATTAGTGTTAAGTTGTTAACAATTTATCAAAACTATTTTTTCACTCATTTACGTGCGTTAAATACTGTTCACCAACAAGAGTTGCAATCAAATCATCCAGATGTACAATTTTTTCAGTTAATTGACTATAACTTAAAAATTACTAAACTGATTTTGATGCAATTTAAAAGGGACCAACTTGAGATGCAATCGATATAACTTGAGGTATACTCGAACCAACAAAAAAAAATGATCAAAATCAGATTGGCGAATAATCGCGTAACAAAATTGCAAAAAAAAAAAACAGACAGTCTAATTGAAAACCTGTTCCTTTTTGGAACTCAGTTAAAAAATAAGGACAGAGCGAGTGTACGCAAAGCGTTGAAATTATATTATTAGTGTATAATATAAATTAACGAACTGCGCTGTTTCTTTTGAAGGGGGCGATGCAGATCAATTAGGAACTAGTAACGGAAAATAAAACCAAATGTAAATTACACAAAGTTCAATCTCAATGACCACTGCGCGTGGCGGCTACGTCCTTTTGTTGGGCCATAAAGTGCGAAAATTAGAGAAAACAATACATTACACATGGACGCGGTTGTCCATTTTTTTTATACGGTTTTGCTAAGAATATTGTTGGTCACAATATGGTGAAAGTTACATTTGAAAAATCAGCTGCATAAACATAATAATCAAGCGGTTATATGAAAAAAAAACAATTCAGCACGGATTTATAGACAAAATCACATTTTTTTTTCTTAAAATGATACCATGTTATTGTAATATTGCCATAACATCTCTAAAAAGTAACCAGAAAGTGAACTCTACCGGAGACTTATTCATACAATTGTCCAGTAAGAAGCGAGATTTTAAATTAGGAATCTCCAACTATCCACTAAGTGGATACTAAGTAAGTATGTAAACTGGACAGTAGAGAGGTACTGGTATAGTACCACCAACTTAACTGTGCAGTTGGCGAGGGCGCTGCTGATCAAGGAAATCAACTACAAACTGTCACAATTTGAAGGAATGTTGTAGTTCTTTTTTCTGCCACCTGAACAGATAAGTTGGTGGGTCTGTACTGGTAGTTAAATCTGCTTAGAAAAAAAACATACCAGAAACATACCAGAGTTTAGCCATTATAACATGGTTATAGGAGGGAGGCTCCAAATATATATTTATCTTTTTGGTATGACATTTTATGAGATAGATATATTTTTGGTGCCTTTAACAGCCATTTTATAGTCTGTGCTTAACGCGACGCAGAAAAAGTATGCACGTTGCGTTTTGTACTATAAGTAAGTAATGTTGTAGAAGTATAGTGTGGGATTTAATGTTTGTAAAGGGTCTTTCATTAAGCATGTCCTATCGTTAAATTTAAATAAAACAAAGTGTGTGTGAGATATTATCAAAATTATTTATTTATTTGAAAGATGTAGTGATGCCATTATGTGTGGAATATGACATCATTCAAATGTCCGACACGGCTTCTCTAGGTGGAGCGGATGCGAGATATCCAATTTTCCATGACTTTTGCGCATAAATCAGGCTTAATTTGACCTATGGCATAGGTTATGTTGGCTTTGAGGGCCGCTGTGGTTTGTGGTTGTGGTTGCCGCAGGTCTATGCGAATACGCATAGACCTGCGACTTAAGAAAACCCCACAAGAAAAAGTCTAACGGGGTTATGTCACACGATCTCGGTGGCCGAAAGTGACGCGAAATCGACTGCCTCGGATTCTCCTGCACACTCTCACGGACAGCGGCAATGTTTTCGGCAGACCTTGCGTTTCGTTGACGTACGAGTAGATCGATCATTTACCGAAACAGTGGACTCAAATTTGTCCACCACACGACGAATAGTCCTCTCGGTAGGACGATTATGGAGAGCGTAAAATGGGCAAAGCGCGCGGTGCGTTGCCCGAACAGAACACTCATTTTGATAAAAAAAACAATTTTATAATTTGCACGTGTTGTTGAATGCTATCCATGATGATTTGGCAAAACAGAATGAATAAATGACAACCAATTTGACAGATGTAGCTTCAAGAAGATGGCCGCTACCAACTGTCAAAGTTCGGACGTATAGACCCGCCAACTTATCTGTTCAGGTGGCAGAAAAAAGAACTACAACATTCCTTCAAATTGTGACAGTTTCCATTACCAGTAGCGCCCTTGAAAACTGCACAGTTAAGTTGGTGGTACTATACCTATTGCAAGACCCTATATTTAGAAATTTCTGTTTATAAATCATGTTAGATTAAAACTTTCCATTCTAAAATTAACATGCAGTTTCAAAAACAATATTTTTTCTTTTACTAAAACATTCATGTAATGTAATAATAGAACAATGTCCAGAAATAAACGCAATCTTTTTAGTAAAAAAAAAACAACGACTGGCGGGATTTTACATTCAATTGCGATAATTGTGTATGTGTTTGTTGTTAAACTTTCTTTCATTTTTCAGAAAAGTATACACAAGCCTCAAACAGTAAGAAAGCCATCCTGGCCTCGTATATAACCGGACCTCACCCGCAGTTCAGTCCGGTTAACTCATACTTGGCCAGGAAGGCTTACTTACTGGATTCTGCAGTAATGTACTAATTCCTGTATCTCTAAAGAAGAGTTCAC
The DNA here is from genome assembly GCA_963890685.1 of Plagodis pulveraria. Classification (NCBI taxonomy): domain Eukaryota; kingdom Metazoa; phylum Arthropoda; class Insecta; order Lepidoptera; family Geometridae; genus Plagodis; species Plagodis pulveraria. The sequence continues at coordinate 10,865,868 of OY982973.1, read as the reverse complement.
CTGTTTTGAAGCAATGATAGCCGTGCGGTTATAGTTATGGACTGCGGTGCCGCAGGTCCATGTTTCGATACCCGCCACCGCGCCTCAAGCTTGAGCTTCACCGCATGGTGTTTTGCGAATCCTCACCTGGCTAGCTACCATCCTCACTTAGAATCTGTCTCCAAGCACCTAGAAGTGTGTTTGAGCAGCAGTCTTTCCAGAGAGCCACTAAAACTACAGACACATGGGACTAATTCCATCAAAAATACATTAAAAAGAAACTGCAAATTTACAAAATCAGGGAATTGCCCCCTTAAGGGTGAACTGGCCGGCCCGTTCTCCATACAAACGTGGTAGGGTGATCAGTCCCTTATTTGACGATTTAGGTCCAAAAGAAAGCATAATACCGATTGATCTCGTCATTATCTAGGCTTGTATGATGGCGAAATTTTAATAAGATAATTAACTTGAGAGTTATGGGCTTCGAAACATTTTCGAGGCTCATAACTTTCAATATAATTATCTTTTTAAAATTTCGGCATCATACAAACCCAGATAATGACGTGATCAACCGGTATTATGCTTAATTCTGGACCTAAAATCTCAAATAAGGGAGTGATCGCCCTACGGCGTTTGTATGGAGAAGCGACCGGCCAGTTCAACCTTAAGGTACGCTGAAAACTGATCGTGTGAGATCAGCTGCTTCCGTGGTGGCGTTTAAGGTGATGATCACTGATTAGTACTCCTTACTTATTTTTTAGTTTATTTCGTACTTAGTTACTCAAAGAACATTTTTTTTATGCCTGATAGGTTAGCCTTTGACCACTTTCTCACCTGATGGTAAGTGATGATGTGGTCGAAGATGTTGTTCAGACTAACCTAGAATTACTGGCTCTCAAGGACAGCTGCAAGAACACACCGTTAGGTGTTTGGCGACAGGTTTTCTACTTGGGCTTAACGTGCCCTCCGAAGCACGGAAGCGCTCCGTAGTAATGTCACTAGCGGTCACCCATCCAACTCATGACCGCGGGCGACGTTGCTTAACTTTGCTGATCGGTTAAGAACAGCTAAGTAAACTTCTCTTCAGCTAAGTAAAGAAAAGAACTATCGAAGACCGCCGCCTTGGACGCCACAATGGACGCAGGTGAACGCATTGGTTTGGGCGGAATTGGGCGTAACTGAACCCCAATAACAATCAAAGATCGTATGCGATACAATTTTAAATGAAATGCTAGACGCATGCATCATATACCTACTTACTTTGACGGCGCATGTGATTTGTAACAAATACTTAAAAGACTTTTTAAAAGAATGATCCCGAGTTTCTAGCCCGTTCTTCTCGCAATGCCTCTATTTTTTTTTGCTGAACGTGGCATTTGCTTACATTGTAGACTATTACAATATTAAAATTTGTAATCGACCTGCATCAGAGTTCGTAGACGACTAAATTGAATAAATGATTTTGACGTTTTACTTTCGCATGCTTGTAATTTTCATGCATGCAAAATATGAAATGACGTGTCAATCTGATGAAAGTTGATGAATTTGTCACATATGTACATTTTAAAACAATTATGTGAAAAGATAAAAATTGTTTTTTTTTTCATTTGAAATCATGGCATATGAACACAGTAGTACCTATAATAAAAGACAGAGGGCTCTAAACCTTTATCCAAACTAGGCTCAGTTGTCTTGGATACCCAAAAAACTTGTTCTTTGTTTAATTGATTATGTAAGTGTGTTTAGTAGTACTTTGAATTACAATTAATAAAATTAAGCTTTGAATAGCCTGATGGCGTGTATTCTAGATGTATGTTTAAGTATATGTTATAATGTAGTTAGATATTGTATTATATATGTTTGATCGTATGTCATATGTTGTCCTATTTTATATTACAAGTTATCCTGAAAAATCAAGTAACCGATCACTTTTTAATAATACCGATCAGTCTCTTTCATTTGTTTCCACTCTATCCGTGCGACTCGTCATTGGCGAAATTGTGGCAACACCACAGAAGCCACCCAAAAAAGAAGTTGAAGTTAGTACTTTGAAGCGCTCGTAGCGTAGCTAGCTTAGTCGTTCTAAACCGATCAACTATGTTAAAAAACGAACGGTCATGACTTCGACGGGTGACTAGTATAGTGGCATTACTACTGAACCCTTCCGTTCCCGACTGTTTTCTCAGACTGGCAGTCGTTATAGCATAGTTGTAGGGAATTTTGCGAATGCCCGCCTGACTATCTACCACCTCAAGTAGAAAATCTGTCGCCAAGCCCCTAAGGATGTGTTTCGGCAATGATCCTTGGAAGCCAGTAATTCTAGGTTAGCCATAACATCTTCGACCACATCATGACTTTCATCAGTTGATATAGTGGTCAAAGGCTAGCCTATCAGCTATAAATAATAAATATTGCACATGTAATAGTACTTTTTTGAAGCAGTGATGGCTCAGTGGCATTGGCTATGGACTGTCGCGCAGCAGGTCCATGGTTTGAATCCCGCCCAGAGCTTGAGCTTCACCGCATGGTGGAAGGGCATTTTGCGAATGCCCGCCTGGCTAGCGACCACCCTCAAGTAGAAAATCTGTCGCCAAGCACCTAACGGTGTGTTCCGGCAGCAGTCCTTGAGAGCCAGCGAAATAACAGGCAAAATGAGACTTAACAGGTATGTCTCAAGGTGATGGGCGCAGTGCAGTTCGTCACTTGTGATGAAATGCATCTGTTACAGGCAGAGGATACCGCTTAACATCAGGTGGGCCCCGCGCTTGTTCCTTCACAATAACAAAAAAAAAATACTTAATATTGTATGATATTCTCTACTATGAGACACTTGTTTACAGTGTAATAAGCTAGTATACCATCACATGGAACATTAGGGCGACCGCACACGTTTCGGATAATAGCCATCGCAGTATGGCACTCATTACAGCATGCCACCCTATTTGCACTTGCCACCCTTGTCGGTACTTCATTCACATGTTCATTGTAATCAGATCGTGTGGGACAGAATAGAGTGGATGTGCACTTATTCACTTCCTCCTATATTAAGGAAAAGTGAGTTTCAAAAAGGTATATGTTGTATCTATTTTTTAGAACGACTGTACGCCTTTCATATATGAATGGAATATATAATAATTAATAGGATATGACAAAAACTATGACTGATCCGGAAACACGATTCCGTATTTAATTATAACAAATATTTTAAAAGTATTCTAAGAAAAAACTAAATCAATATTTTAATAAAACACTTAAAGCGACAATTCCGCCTTATTTTCTGTTAAACCAACGTGACGTCACAAACGCCCCCCAGTCAAATCGGAAAAAAATTCGACTCGTTCCGCTTCTACACGAAGCATCCTCAGGAGGTCTTAACTTTACGAGCGCACTATCGATACAGTCAGTCTCTGATTTTGTTTTTTTTCTGAGAATATTTTTAAAATATTTGTTTTTATTTAATATGGATTTCCGAAAAGTAGCGCCTGAATCTATTCATTACAATTCCGTATATTTCTATGGATACAAAAAAAATACAGATCTAAAATTTCGCTACATCAAATGTTGTGTCTTACATGGAACAATACAAATTTTATTTCTAAATCATATCAAATCAAAACACATTTTATTTGCAATTATTATGTAGCAACTATATGATAAAGTACCTGAAATATTTTTTTCCGTTTTTATAAAGTTTACATTCGCTCACGCTTGAGTAGTTTTATTTCACTCACTCGCATGCGAAACGAGATCTCTCCGTCCTTCACCTTCAGTAAAAAAAAATCTAAAGCCACTTCGTCTAGTTAGTTTACTATTCAGATTTTAGATCACTTTGAAGATGAACACTTCTTCAGAGGAAAATTATCTAGATTCATAAAAATATATGTCAGGTATGTACGGACGATCCTTCTTCATAATGTATGTCGTAATAGGCTGAAACAAATAACATTTCTTGTAATATTGTCCTTCAAGAATAACTGTATTTTTTTCAGGCAAAACAGTAGTTTAGGTTACTCGCCAGCCTTCGGAAAGCGCCAACTCGCGCGCACTCGCGAGTTTCACGTCGGCCAGTTGACGAATAAGCCATATCTGTGCAAAAAACCGCCAATCGTTAGCTCTCTCGAAACATGAAAGAAAGCACTAAAGCTATGAACATACTTTTGCATCTTTACTCGTGAGGGATCAGAACAGTCAAATATTTTGTATGAAAGTGAACTGAGTATGCTTATCCATACATTTCTAACATTCATGATTATTACCCTCTGAATAGGTGACCTTACCACATTCTCATTGTTGTGATGCGAGCATCCCAATTAAGTGATTATTTATGTGTGACGTGTTACAAGTCATTGGATCTACACTTGCGTCATCACTACCAGATCATTTTGACCCGTCCCATTACTTACCACGTACATTTCTTCTATTACAGTTTAAATATTGTAGGACGAATAAAGGTCTATTTGCATTGGTTCACTGGTAACTTAGTACCAGAATAATGTGACCTTTGTTGTTATATAACACATGTAAACTTTCATGCGAAACAGAAGCTCTATTTGAAATGGTGATATAAAACAAACAGATGTGGTGACAAGTTGTAAACAGTGTGGTGATCTTTCCCATTGTTGTTACATATTATTTATCTGTTTATGGTTTTGGCAAATGTGCGTTTAATGAACTTGAAGAGGGATTTACGAGTACAGTTCGACCAACTTATCTGTTCAGGCGGCAGAAAAAAGAACTACAAAATTCCCTCAAATTGTGACAGTTTGTGGTTGATTTCCTTGACCAATAGCGCCCTCGAGAACTGCACAGTTAAGTTGGTGGTACTTTAAGTTAGTTGCCCGTCTACCGCTACGATTTCGTTTCATTAAATTTGACAAAGCGCCAATTTTTTACAAAATCACAAATATACGATAGGAAAAATTTTAAGTCATGTGCGAAGCTCATAGGAAGCATAGCAGGCGTTATTGAAAACCTATCAATATAAAAAGAAAGCCGATTTTATAGTTTATTTCATATATAATTTGACTAACTTTCTGTGTTATCTGTACATTTATTTATCAGAAATAAAAACTGTCTGCACTTTAAGTCGTCGTCGGTTCCAATGTGATGTGATGTCTTAGGATGGCAATCGTTAAAGCATGCCGGTAGGACTTTTGGGAATGTTAGGCTGGCTAGCTGCCAGTAGAAAGTCTGTCGACAAGCAGCTAATGATGTTTTCCGGCAGCTTTACTTCAGAGGGCTACTGATTCTAGGTTTAAGCCTGAACAATATATTCTACCGCATCATCACTTACGTGTACAGTAATTTAGGTGAGATAGTGGTCAAAGGCTAAAGCTTTAGTATCAGCAATAAAATAAAATTCACTATCCTACCTTTATATATTATATTATTATAATAAGTAACTGATGACCGAGTGAGCCTGAAGGACGTGCGAAGCGTCTCTGTTTCAGCTTCGAAAAAAATTGCTTTCGTACTACGAATAAATAATTATTCGTAGCTTTCGTATATCTGTCCGTTCGGATGTCCGGATTTACGGTTGTTCTGCACGTGGCATTTCTCAACCGATATACTCGTCAAATTTTGTGACCAAGTTCGATAATTATATGTATGTACTATATTTTTAAAAATATAGTCAAGAATGGTTTCATAGCGCTCAATGTCTATAAAATACTTGTATTTCAAACTTTAATACAAAAATAACGTGTCACCGCATGGTGGAAGGGCATTTTGCGAATTCCCGCCTGGCTAGCGACCACCCTCAAGTAGAAAATCAGCCGCCAAGCTCCTAATGGTGTGTTCCGACAGCAGTTTTTGAGAGCCAGTGAAATAACAGGCACATGAGACTTAATATCTATGTCTCAAGGTGACGGGCGCAGTGCAATTCGTGACTTGTGACGAAATGCATTTGTTATAGGCAGAGGTTTTTTTTTTATAATAAATACTACACTCTACATACTCGTGGTCCGTACTCTTATTTGATTTTAAAGATTTTTTTTGTTACATATAATAATTTTAGACTTTGAGTATAGGCAGAGGTTAGTCCACTTAACATCAGGTGGGCCTCGAGCTACTTCCGTCACAAACACATAAAAAAATAAATAAAAATAATAGTGTTGGTATATTTCCATACCTAGGACATGCATAACATTGACTAAACAAGCAATAGTACATTCATAACATTGACTAAACAAGCAATAGTACATTCATAACATTGACTAAACAAGCAATAGTACATTCATAACATTGACTAAACAAGCAATAGTACATTCATAACATTGACTAAACAAGCAATAGTACATTCATAACATTGACTAAACAAGCAATAGTACATTCATAACATTGACTAAACAAGCAATAGTACATTCATAACATTGACTAAACAAGCAATAGTACATTCATAACATTGACTAAACAAGCAATAGTACATTCATAACATTGACTAAACAAGCAATAGTACATTCATAACATTGACTAAACAAGCAATAGTACATTCATAACATTGACTAAACAAGCAATAGTACATTCATAACATTGACTTCAAACATAAAATACGCATTATTGGGGATAGCTCAAATACTACTCGTCAGATCTCATTCATCAATTTAAATGTGAACACATGACGAGCACCAGCTTTTGAATAAGAAGAAATCATCAAAATCGGTATGAAAAACTAAAAAATAATATTGAAGCAGTGGCATTGGCTATGGACTACCGTGCAGCAGGTCCATGGTTCGAATCGCGCTGCGGGCTTGAGCTTCACCGCATGGTGGAAGGGCATTTCCTAGCGACCACCCTAAAGGAGAAAATCTGTCGCCAAGCACCTAACAGTGTGTTCCGGCAGTAGTCCTTGAGAGCCAGTAAAATTACAGGCGCATGAGAACTAATAACTGTACGTCTCAGTGTCACGGGCACAGTGCAATTCGTCGTGAACGAAATGCATCTATTATTGGCAGAGGTTTGTTCGCTTAACATCAGGTGAGCCTCGGGCTTGTTCCAACGCAATATAATTAAAAAAGAACTTACAAACAATAAAAAAACATTCGAATTGAGAACCTCCTCCCATTTTGAAGTTGGTTAAATAAAATATAATTCCAGTGGGAAAACATCAAAATCATAGGAGGTTATCAATGCCTATTACACTCCCATTTCTCATCAATGTCAACAAATCTAAATGTTCCACACCACCAACTCCTGAGTGACAGATATTTTTTGTGTCAAAACGCCCGGGATCACGCTGGAGACGCCACGCGACCAAATTAACTTTGTGTAATCCTTGATCATTGATATTTCAAGAGTCGGGTATTAGGGTTGTGCATTACTTTTTACACGACTGCCCAAAAAAAGGAATGTTCAGGGTTCATGTATGTATGTTTATGAGTTGCTTTTTCCATCATAATTTCTAAGCGGCTTAACCAATTTTAATGTATGAGATATCGTTAGATTCGCCTTGATAACACAAGTGACACTAGGTACAAAAAAACTGGCTGATTTTACAAGTCATATTGTGTGAGAAAAAAATATTTTTTCTTCCAAACCCAATTCGGGTATCAAAATGAAGGTCTTTATTATTTATATAACTTGCACAGTCGGGGTTTTACCTTTTTAAATTAATTTATACTTGTTATTATTGTTGTTTGCAATAACGCCTGCTTGGCGAATTACATTACAAAATTACAAATTTCGTAATTATACTTGTTATGTCATGTCATGATTTTTAGTAGGTATTACTAACATTAAACATGCAATATTGTTTAGTAATTTATTCCGTGTCGTGTAATGCCAGGCTAGAATTACAACCCCCAAAAGCTATCTGTGGGAGTTGTAAAAAGCGAAGAAGTTAAAATACCTGCCAAAGGATTATGCAATAAAAGGTCTTTGTTCAACGGTGGCGTCTGCCAGCGATTGGTGTGTGTGATGTAGAAATTCTTTATAGAGATATAACTTTTATCATGAAATAGGTAGATCCTAAAATTGTAAGTACCTAAGGATTCATGATTGTTCAAACATCTTGCGAGTGATTATTTCGTATTAAAATATATTTAAGGTTTTGAAATTATTTTATGACACTGCCGTGGGGAGTGAAACGGTGCTTTAGAATTTCAAAGTACTGGATTTCATCCACGAGTCAGAAAGTAATTTGCTAATTTTGACAAGGAAATTTTATACTATAGTAGACATGATAGAATCTAACCCGGGAGATCGGTATAGGCTCGCCATCTATTGGACAAAATCATATATAGCAGACTGCATCAATGCCTTCGATGATGACAAGCTACCATGTTAGTCACGCCTGTACTCCTCGAAGGTGTAGGAAGAGGTTTCTAAATACCTATGTTTTACTAACTATGTTTTAGTGCATCTGTAAAGTATGAATTAAAACGAGGACGTTAATTTCAATTGGCTTATATTTCTTTTCTCTTTCTTACCTACCTATCTTATATCTATACATCTCATTCACGCGAACCCTTACGTTCCGAACGATATTATTTTCTTTGCATTCTGTCTCACACACGAATACTCAATGCATTCTATCTCTTTCACACATCTTACGTTGTATAAAAGTTCAAACTATACTTCTAGAAGGTTGTTGCTTACATGCCCTTTGAAATTTACAAAATTTAATATTGAAATGTTTAATTTTTAATATCAATAACATTTACACATCTAATAGAGAATGAGCGTTTGCCATCTACTTACCAAACACGTTTTTATTACACTAAAAATTATTTCTATTTGGGACAACCCTAACAATAACCGTTATCTCTGCTTGCATTCGGCAACTAGTGAACGTTTTTAATAGTTTAATTCGGATTAGATGTCCCGAGGGTGGTCCCACAGACCCGTGCAATGACGGAGGGTTGGAACCCTCAGTTTGGATTAGGGTGTTGCGTTTATTGGATTTAAGTTTAGATTTGTGTTTGGTGGCTTTGATTGACTTATATCTAGATAATATAAAGTAAAATAACTTTGAATTGAAATTAAACTAATTTATTTTACTACTAGGCATGTTATGTTTAATGTTATATAAAGTCAAAGTCAAAATCATTTATTCAATTTAGGCGTCTACGACGCTCTTTTGAACGTCAATTACAAATTTTGGTATTGAAATATTCTACATTGTACTGCCACGTTCAGCAAATAAATTGTATAGAGCCACTGCGAGAAAAACGGGCATGAAACTCGGGGTCATTCTTTTAAACATCTTTTAACAATGTGTTACATACTTACTATATAATAGAGTTACTACAATATTTGTTTAAATTATGTAGGTGACAGGCAATAGCTTATACATATATTATGTACATAGATTAGTAGTATATAGATACTCACTCAATAGGCTATATTAATATTAAGACGATGATCTATGAAAAATGTCATGCTGAGGGCATAGGATGGAGAGACCTCGTTTCGCATAATATGAGTGAGCAAAACAGAACATTTATTGGTGATTAAAGGACAGCTGCCGAAACACACCGTTAGGTGCTTGGCGACAGATTTTCTACTTGAGGGTGGTAGCTACCCAGGCGGGCATTCGCAAAATGCCCTACCACCAAGCTATAACGACTGCCATCCTAAGATGACAACCGGGACCGACGGCTTAACGCGCCCTCCGAAGCACAGAAGCGCTCAGTATATAGTAATGTCACCAGCGGTCACCGATCCAACTCATTACCACGGCGGACGTTGCTTAACTTTGCTGATCGGTTAAGAACAGCTAAGAGAACTTCGCTACGACTGCTTTAAAATTGGCAGTATTTAAATTAATATATCCTAGGAACAAAAAACATTACTCATAGGGTATTGAGGTTACTCGTACAGGGTATTTTAAGTTTTTAAGTTTAAGTTTTTGAATAGGGTTTTTTAAGTTTAAGCCAAGATTTTCCGCCGCGGATCCCTTAATATTAGGTCCTTACATATGAAATTGGCGTTTTGTATGGGAGGAACAAAAAGTCGAATATTTTTTAATATAATATATTTAATTAATCAAAGTATGAACCATTATTTTCTATGCACTTTTGCCATCTCATAGGTAGTTCATTGATCCCTTTACTAAAAAAACCAGTCGGACGGGAATCAATAAAATCTTTGAAGGCGATTTGGACTGCCCCATCGGAGTTGAATTTTTTCCCTTGCAAGAAGTTATCCAAATTTCGAAAAAAATGGTATACTGTTGGAGCAAGGTCCGGGGAGTACGGAGGATGTCTTAGACTTTCCAATTGAAGCTCTTCTAATTTAGTAGCCGTCTGTAGCGCAGTGTGTGGTCTAGCGTTGTCGTGAAGCAGCAGTGGCGTGGAGCGATTGACCAGCCTAGGTTGTTTAGCCGCTAGCTTTTCCATCATGGTTTGCAATTCCTGACAATAGACATCAGCCGTAATAGTCTGGCCAGATTTGAAAAAACTGTAATGAACAATACCGGCACTAGTCCACCAAACGCTTACAAGTAACTTTTTTGGGGTTAATTTTCGCTTGGGGCAGGATTTGGCTGGCTGGCCAGGATCTAACCATTGCGCTGAGCGCTTCCGATTATCGTAAAGAACCCATTTTTCATCACAGGTAATGATTCGGTTTAAAATACCTTCATTATTGTGCCGGTTTAGTAATGTAACGCAGCAGTCGACGCGCGTTTGCCGGTTTGTTTCAGTCAATTCGTGAGGTACCCACCTTTCAAGCTTTTTAATCTTCCCAATTTGCTTCAAGTGAATTAAAACAGTTTTATCACTAACATCGCAGCCTGCAGCTAACTCGGACGTGGTTTGCGATGGATCCGCTTTCACAATAGCCTTCAACTCTTCATTATCAACTTGAGTCTCAGGCCGTCCATGGGGCTTGTTCTGCAGGTCGAAATTTCCAGAACGAAAACGTTGGAACCAAAAACGAACTGTGTTTTCTTTTGCAACACGACCGCCATACACATCATTCACCCTTCGAGTTGTTTCCGCAGCACTAGTGCCACGGCGGAACTCGTACTCGTAAATAATGCGATATTTAAGGTTTTCCATTTTGTAAAATGAGTGACGCAAACAGAAAAAAACAGAAGAAAAAAAACAAATGAATGACGATCATCGAAGCACAAATACATGAGTCTATAGCTGTACAAATTTGAATTTGGAATTCCTTACCAAAGAGGAGAAATTCGTGATTAAAGTGGCCAGTACGAAAAACGCCAATTTCATATGTAAGGACCTAATATGTGGGTCTCACACAAATTTTTGTCTATACTCTAAGGACTACGTCAAGCCTGTGCAGCAGCAAGCTGGTGAAAAATCCAAGCTTGGCATATAGGTACCTATTAAGTCAACACTTTTGATTTCCTAGTCTTTCAGTTCTTCCGCTAATATTCATTACAATTACTAATGCTCACATTGTTAAAGTTTTGGCACAAATTTTATAGTAAATTGTTTAAAATTTGACTCAATGTCCATTAGATTGGAACACAGCGAGCGTGATATCCTTATAGTTGAGGAGCCATCACCATGTTTTATCAGCATTAGGTTGAGTAGAACTATTGGTATGGGTACTCTCGAACGCGTACACTCAAACACTATTGTTAAGTCCAAAGCTTACACGTAATTTTATAATCATACTCGTAAGATCATGCTGATCACCCGATGTTGTCAACGAATATATGTATATACGAACATGTCTTCTTAGTAGAATTAAACATGTAATTTTTGGATTACTCGCTATCTTTTTATTTTTTTTATGTGTAGTTTATTAGATTTTCTACAGACTCCAGGGTCCGTGCCATTTTTTAGGTTAACTTAGAAATTTATTAATTAATTACATTACTATGGGGAGCATTACATACTTAGCGGGGAACACAGTTATAAGGGATGCTAATTTTACATAACTATTGTATATACTATTACAAAAGAGTTACAAACTGGTTTGCACAGGTATTCTGAATGGACCAGTGTCTTCAAGCAGCACTCGTTCACGAGTATATTCGCGTTCCAGCCATCGTCCTCCTCAACCATTTGTGAGGGAAGAGGGCGACCCGACACACGATGCCGCCGCTTGCCTACACTTTATCGTGAGCATAACCGTTCCGAATGCCCGCGCCAATCCGCTTGCCAAAGGAGGAGAAACCTATTATTAAACAATACATTTTTACGCATACAATAAAATTTTAACTCTTGATTTTTTTATTATTCTGACTCACCCACGTCCATTTTCACCAGGGCCTCTATCACCACGCTGTCTTACTCGCTATCTTGAGATATTTATGTTATCTAGATAGACGCAATGCAGGATTCTTTGCTGCAACTGCGCCATAATTAGCCTATTTTACTGCCGTACAAGTGTCTATTGTAAAATTATTTACACATATATTATAACAACAAGTACATGTGGCGGTAGGCGGGAAGTGGGCATTTGAAAAATTCTCTACCACCATGTAATAACGACTGCTATCCTTACACTAAAACCGTGACTGACGACGGCTTAACGTGTCCTCTAAAGTACAGAAGCGCTCAGTAGTTAATGTCACAAGCTGTCTATTAATTCAAGTAATGACTACGCAGTGAATCTAGTTAATCGGTTAAGAACAACTAAGTATTGGCAAACTTCTCCACAAGCGCTTTAAAACATATAAGGTAGTATTTTCAAATCATAAAAATATATTCGAAACAAATTCAATCTCTAAAGGGGTGAAGACGGGAACTTTATGCTTAGAAAAATATACGGACTCCGATTATATGGAATTTATTATTATTAACTATGTATATGGAAGAAAATGGGTATATTTTTCTAAGTGTTGCTATGGTAGAAAGTGTTATCAGGCTACACATACCTACAGCAACAATATTATCAAAACACGCACACATATATAAGGCTTGATAACTTAGAGAGCCGGAATAATATAGTCATAGTCAAAGTCAAAATCATTTATTCAATTTAGGCGTCTACGACGCTCTTATGAAGATCAATTACAAATTTTACTATTGAAATATTTTACATTGTACTGCCACGTACAGCAAAAAAATTGTATATAGCCACTGCGAGAAGAACGGGCAAGAAACTCAGGGCCGTTCTTTTAAACTTCTTGTAACACTATTTTACGATTTAACAATTCTTTTATCAATGTGTTACATACTTACCCCCTTATTCATAACCGTCCCATAACTTTATTAAAGGTTTATCAAACGTCATTAGTACTGCGCAAAGGAAAACTCTTATGCGCAGCACTAATGACGTATTATGATAAACCTAGTATTAAGTTATAGAGAGATTATGAATAAGGGGGTTACTATAAAATACAATATTACAGTATTTGTTTAAATTACGTAGGTGACAGGTGGTAGCTTGGCAGAGGCGAAATTGTCAAGGCATTTTTGTCGTTTAAGTAATCACAAACTAGACTAGTAAATAGTTTACCGAGGAAGCAAACAATCGTTTTAAAGAGGAGAGTGTTTCTTTGAATCTAGAGCGGAGCGAATGATTCTAAAGAAGATTAAGTATCCTGAGTGCAGCGAGGGATTCAAAGCTACTCGAGCTTAAATTGGCTCGCGAGGTTATCACCCTCTATGATAAAATAATTATGAATGAGAATAGTACGTTTATTTATTTAGATAATATTAAAAGGAACAATAAGACATAACATAATCAATTGGTTTTCATATCGGAAGGGCGAAGTTTCTAATATTTTTCAACAATAAATGTCTACACTCCTCGAATAATAAACGTTTTATCGATTTTGGTGACGTAATTGTGAGCAGGCGGAATACATTTCCCACGTTTTCCCATAATCTTTTTTTTATTAGGCTCGCGCGGTTAGTTTGTCAGGCGCGGCCTTCTTTCAGCCGCGCATACATAGGCACAACCTGGAACTTTAAATTAAAAATATTCACATTCTTAATCTAAATCACTTTTTGTCTCTCAGGGATTAAAAAGCTATTTTAGTCCCTGTTTACGAGGAATAAACTAGCTCTTTTCGAATAGATGTGATAAAAAACGTTATTATTACCTGCTAATTAATGTCGTTCACAGCCATCAAAAAAGAGCAGTCGATTAATATCCTTTATGAATTTGAAATACTTACAACTATTCACGAAGAATGCTAAGTTTGCTATCAATCATATCGATCTTAGTATGTGGTCTCATTATCATAATATCAAAACATTTTCTTATGAACGACATCGTTGTTTTCATCCTCACAAAGACTTTGTGCGGGAATGTTATCTGCTCATATCTGATGTGAGAAATACCTGAAGTATTTCTGCTATGGTCTCCGCGACTATACCATATTTGGCAGCCATATTTGAACGGGTGCAATAATGCACGAATTATGTTTATGCTCTCGTGTAGGGTATGATTTGCTTTGTCTGTCGGCTTTATTGCAAGCGTAATGATACGCAGACGGATGGATTAAGGAACTTTTTGGTCATTATATAAGAGATTAAAAGTATTCTTTCTTCCTGTATTTTGGATGTTCATACAAAGTAATTGGGATTGGCAAAGCGTTTTAATTACACTAAAACATAATTAAATAAATAAAATAAATTTGTAGATAAATTATACAAGATGATGGTTGACCGACAAATGTTCAACATTTTAAAATGGTGCCCGGTCTTTCCTTACTAAGAAATATTCGTATATAAATCAACACCTATATTTGTTTAATCCCTCGGGCTGCGACATACTGTAACCAACATGACATCGATCCAACTGAACTATCGACGAAGATCTTAATAAAACTACACACGATAGCTCAGTTGGACGCAGTAGTCAACAGTTGCATGTCAGTAGGATCGATATCCTTCGAGCCGGAGGGATCCAACTGAGCAATCATGTGTAAATATAAAAAAAAACTTTTATATTTATATAGTCAACTTTTAAATTAACTTACTACAATAATTGTAATACTGTACTTACTAAATATTGTTTAGCATATAGTATAATTGTATACCTGCATGTTATAAATGGCAATAACTACATATGTTTATAACCAGACGGAGACCTGGAACCTATCGCACGGATCTTTATGAACCTAGTTTAGGAGCCAAGAGCTCTTTTTTACTTAATTTGTATAAAAATTACCTGTACCCATTGACCTATATATACTAGACGCGACATCTCAAACGAAATTCGTCGACCAGTGCAGATATGCCGGCCGGCATACTCTCCCACACATGCAGCTGGGCATTCGTAGAGATTACACGCGCTTTACGTTCGAATATTGTTTATTCAAAATACACAATTGATAATACACAATCTTCGAACGTAAAGCGCGTGTAATCTCTACGAGTGCCCAGCTGCATGTGTGGGAGAGTATGCCGGCCGGCATATCTGCACTGGTCGACGAATTTCGTTTGAGATGTCGCGTCTAGTATATATAGGTCAATGCCTGTACCGAAATTTTATTATTTTTTATTATAGTCCCTTCCATGGTTTAAAGTTATCTTTTGGTTATGTTTTTGTAAGTAATACACTGATATCATGTTATGCGCTGCTGCGCAGGGGAAAAGCTTCAAGGCTTCGCCCTGTTGCTTTGGTTCGTCTTTTCTCATGGCTATGGGAAATTCATTGGGTTGGATGAACCTAAACATTACGCTTTTACTTAGATGGTAATTTAGACAATGTTCAATGAGATAAAGTGATAGTGGTGTTAAGGGCGCTCCCGGTGAAATTTTAATCGATTATTGCTTTACGATTTGAATATGTCATATTCATACATTATCAAAATCCATAATAGAGGTGATTGGTGTCAGCTATCTTTCCAGCAGTTGTCCTTGAGAACCAATAATTCAAGGTTAGCCTGAACAACATATTCGACCACATTATCACTTGAGACAGTGCTCAAAAGCTAGTCCATCGGATAAAATAAAATATATAATAATTTAAATAAATTTTTACTCTACTTTATATATTTATTAGCCACAATAACAGTATGCTAACAGTTGAAAACCCAAAACGCGAACTATCTTAAATATCTACTAAGAAATAAAATTAAATGTACAATAATAGTATTCATGCTGTCGTTAAATATATCGACATGTTGAACCTTCTGCAAAAATATATTCAATAGTGCCAGTAGTCTAGGTGTAAGTGCGTTACTGGCGTACTTAGGTCTCAAGATGGGAGGTGAGAACAGCTGTTGCCTTCGACGACTCCCGGCACAAGTGTACTTATTGGGTACAAATATTGCAAGAGTACAGTCACCTGCAATAAGAAGTATACACATTGTAATTTTCAAAACAGTGGCAAAGAGTTCTGTGTTTCTTTATATAATCAGAAGTATCTTAAAATCAAAGAATAAGTTGAATATTTTTAATCATGTTAATGTTAACTTTGATTATTAATAACGAGGCGACATCACACTATTTTGAAAATTACGAAGTGTATACTTCTTTTTGCAGGCAACTGTACCTAGCACAATCGGGTTGTTGACCTTATTACGTAACAATTGGCAGCTATTCACGCATGAACTCCAACGTATCCACTCCAATCATGCCTGAGACAAATAGCGAAGGAAAGAGATACGGGTAATACGCGTGTTGTCACTATTATAATGAAGAGATCACTTCACATCGCTTTACAGGCGACAGAATTCAGTCGCCTTGCATAAATCAACTTCTAAAAATAGCAATCCATAAATCATCTAAATAAAATGATCAACCGCAAACCCTTCAATTTCGTCTCACCTTCGAGCACCATTTAACTCCTGATGATAAACACCGACAATCAAATTATGTTCATGATGAATGGGCGGCAAGGTAAGGACCTGTCTGATTAATTTGGGCCTGTAGTTTAATTTGAACCTATGTATTAATGTTGGTGAAACTGAGCATTAATACGAAGTGCTGTGATTTAAAATTTGTGTGTTGTGACATTATTTGGAACATGGCGGTTCAGAAAGTATGGAATAGAACATGTATGTCATAATCTAGGCATACAAGTATTGTATAAACATATTAGAGAGCTTGGTGGATGCGACACGTGATCATAATGCTATCGCTGCGAAGCGCTTGTAGCGAAGTTTGCTATACGCTGTTCTTAAACGATCAGCAAAGTTAAGCAACGTCCGCCGCGGTCATGAGTTGGATGGGTGACCGCTAGTGACATTACACTGACACAGAATAAAAAGGCTACTGAGCGCTTCCGTGCTTCGGAGGGCACGTTAAGCTGTAGGTCCCGGTTGTCGTCTTAGGATGGTAGTTGTTATAGCATGGTGGTAGGGCATTTTGCGAATGTGCGCCTGGCTAGCTACCACCCTCAAGTTGATAATCTGTCTCCAAGCACCTAATGGTGTGTTCCGGCAGCTGTCATTGAGAGCCAGTAATTCACTTTATAAAATATAAAAATATTTTTCTCACCCAATTCAGTATGCACCGCTATACTACATATTTCCTTTTCTTTATTTTCTCGATGACAGCTTCTCAGAAAACTTGAACGAGCGTTCTTTTTTACATTATGTATGCATTATTTTATAAAAATATGACGTCATATAATTACTATATGTATGACGCACAGACCTAGGAGTTTTTCGCTACGCTCAATAGACCTACGAAGTGTGTGAGTGAAAGGTCCTAAGCTGCTACAAACCGTCGCAAGAAAAAAAGAGATAGTGAAACAAGAAGAGGGTATGTCATTTTTTACTCGAGTAAGAGGCCATAGCGTCCCGGCCTCTTCCATGTCGGCGCGAATTTTGTGTATTTGCTCAAATATCTTACGATTATAATATAAAATAGGTATTCTGCAAGCATAGTGTCTTGTTCAGTGAGTGAATGTGAGGTTACAAGACACAGTAACCCGAATATATACACGTTTCACAGGTAATTTATGTTTATTTGTACTGCTTTTTGGATAATCATTATTTTGTCATTTTGTTTTAAAATTAGTTATATGAACTATGGAAATATTAGATAATAGGTTTCTCTTCATACTTATCATCAAATTACATTGCTAAATGAAGAATTGGTTGGTATATTACGAAAAATACAAAAACATTTGTTTACGATAGGGCTTGACAAAGTTCTGACGTCCGAGTATCGATAACGTCGATAGTTTATGTCCGAATGCTCGGGTACATATTCGAACCTCAAAAATAACCGGTAGTTAGTTTAATCATAAATTTGTTTAAAAATAATATAATTACATAATAATTAGCGAGAAGTTGAACGATCAGTTTATAGCTTATTGAGTATTTACGAATAAGGGAGTAAATATTATCACAAGATATATTATTCAAAATTTATTATGATGTCTTCTGTGAAAAGTTCCCCTAAGTCTAAATAAATAATTGGAAATATCTCTTACTTCTATCATAAAATATTAGTATCTTTATACAAATGGCTATTTAACAGAATTTGAAATAACTATATGCACGCGTATAATAATGTTTGTGTTCTTACAGATTACCAACAAATTTTCAGTATGTGTTAAAAGGGTTCGGATTATTGACGCAATCTAAATAAAAACTCTATAGTTTGTAGTAAACTTTGAATCAAAATGCTTCATACAAAGAAAACATCGATGTATATTAATGAAAGACTCAATACCAACTTTTAATGTCCCTGAATGCATAAAGCTGTGGAAATGGTAGTCAACAGCTTTAGGAAATGATGACACAAGTAAAATAAAGTTTAATTTGTAGTAAAATACATGGTCAAATATTTTTTTTTCATGTAAAGACTGGAGGATATGTTGAGTCAATCTAGTAACCCTTCCCTTAGCGTCCCTGGTGCAATAAAATCTACAATACTCTCTTCATTGCAGCGCTGGATAGCTATGGCTATCCTGACACAAAATAATTTTTATTTTTCCTTTCAGATCAAATTGAAAATAAGACGGCCCTGTCCTTACTTAAATAGAGATATATTACCACCGTTAGCCATTACCTGCCCTTCAAATCAAGTACTGTCTCCAAGGAAAAAAACTTATTAACTAATGGTCTAAATTGTGACAAAAATTACAGAAAAAAATTAGCTGTTAAGAAGTTTAAAAGCTGAAACAAAAATAATGATAAAATGGCTTTTAGACTTAAAAACAGACTTAAAAGAATCATATGTTTTGTAGGCTAGTTAGTAAAGATCATCGAAATTATGTACACATCGTCATTTCTACAGCCCAATGAGCTATGTTTACACAAGGGACAAATTCGACCTTTGCTTACCACATGCTTTACGCAAATGGTATTCAGATAAATGTAATTTAATAATTTACAGTACCTGTATATTTGCAGCTTAATAATTTTGTTAATGGTAATCATAATACTTAGTAATGGTAAGTTTTATTTCATCTTGTTACGATGAAGTTATAGTAGTTTACTTTTAAAAGTGCTGTACCATTTTAGACCTACAATAAATGCATTTGACTTCAACTTTGAATGAGTTTTATTTTTAACAGATCAAAAAGGGAGCAGGTTCTCAATAAGGTTGTACTCATGTTATGATATTTGGTTTGATTTTCATTTGAAAACATCGTATTTTGTTTGAAAGGATATACTTTAAGATTCATCCCATTGAAATTTCATCATAATCAGTTAAGTAGTTTGGTTTTGAAATCATAATAACATGAAAAATAAGTTGTTCAAGTTAATGAAGTTGCATATATTGCATTTCTGTGATTTCAGTGTTGTTTACGATCATTACAATAGTCTCAATGAACTATATAGGGCATCATTTCAAACGAATGTGTCCTAAGATTCAACAAGTAAAAATGTCGATAGTATTACGCTCGCGTCATTACAACACTAGGTCACTCACACATTTACATTTCATTTTTTGTAACACTATTCATCCGTCACTGTTGGTCTTGTACATCTTAAGCCTATGGTATGACGTGAGTTTATACTGTCACATACATCCACACATAATACACACACTGACGTTACACAAATGTAGTGAACACTTTTAATCTGTGCCATAAAGTTAGCTCTATGGAATAACGGATAAGAAAAGAGTATGTATATCTGTTATCCTTACTTTCTTATCTAATGTGAAGACAAATATTACGCCTAAAGCAGACACGCGGAACCAATACGTAATGGACCACCAGTAAACAATAACAAGTGCCTTTTAGCGCCGCAATGTACGATAAAACCGGCCAAGTGCGAGTCGGAGACACCGAGGGTTCCGTACAATCCTGTAGGTATATAAGTAAAAATGATATTATATAAAGGTCAAATGAGTTTCAAAAAGGAAAATTTTGTACATGTTTTCTTAGAAACAGCGTATGGCTCATGCAGTCCATGTCTGTATGAAAAAAAACTGTGACTGATGCGAAAACTCGATTCCATAAATTTCTATGTATACAAATTAAAACGGCGAAGTGCGAGTCGGACTTGCGCACCTAGGATTCCGTACAAACCTGTAGGTATGTAAGTAAAAGTTATGGTGTTTTCCATAGCATTTATTTTTTCACAGCTCCAAGGGACAGTAGACCTGAGTATTTAATTTGAGAAAAAGAGTCTTGACAGACGGATGGACAACAAAGTGATCTTAGAAGGGTTTCGTTTATTCCTTTTGAGGTACGAAACCCTATTTTTTATTTTATTTTCTAAATTTCTAATAATTTGTTTGAACGCTGCGGCCTGGTAGAACTTTTCCTTCTTCAGGAAATTCGAAGCGATCTTATTCTATCGGAGTTTGTCTAGTCCAAATCAAGTTCAAGGCAATAATGTTCACTATGCGGTCGTTAATATGTTGGGTAATCGCTTTGGACTACTCAGAGCTTCCGTCCTTCGAAGGGCACGTTCAGCCGGGTTGGTCCCGGTTGTCCTCTTAGGATGGCAGTCGTTTTGCATGGATTGTAGGGCTTTTGCGTACTCTCACCTGGTTATCTACTAATACCAACCTCAACATACAGGAACATGAGACTAGACAATTGTGTCAGGGTAATGGACGCAGTGTAATTTGTCACTAGTGACGTCTAATATCATCAGGTTGGCCTACTTCGTGTTCCTCTTAGGATGGTAGTCGTATTTGCATGGATTGTAAGTCATTTGCGAACGCTCACCTGTACTGTACTGTATCAGCCGGATCGTCCACTGCTGAACATAGCCTCCCCTATTAAGGGGGTATTTGCCATAATCCCCACGCTTGGCAGGCGGCTTGGGGATCGCAGTATAAGATGGTAGTTCTTTAGAAGGCGCTGCTGCCCACCTTCCGGAATTTTTTCCTTAGTCGCCTCTTACGACACCCACGGGATGATATGGGGAGGTGCAATTCTAACCCGGCACCCCACGGGGAACGCTCACCTGCTTTGCTAATAATACCACCCTCAAGTTTCAGCAGCACTCCTTGAGAGCCAAAGTAATGAAGAAATTACAGGCACATAAGAGACTCAACAATTATGTGTCAGGATATTGGTTACTCGTGACAGAAAAAATCCTATTAATTTATCTATGCTCGTGACGATATGTATTAGTGCCACGTAACATCAGGTGGGTATAGTGCATGTACCGTCATAAATCAGAACCCATAAACAATTTTTGCATTGAAGTTAACACTGTTAGTTAACATCTGCCCGAGTAGAATTATGCTGAAAAACAGCGCAGCTTTTTTTTTGTTCCTCTGAAAACGGACTAAAGTTGCATCAGCTGAGCATAACCCTGTTGCCCAAAATTAAATTATATAGTTTTTTTAAGTATTATTTCGTGTAAATTTGGTGAAGGCTATACTTTTTTTTTGGTTATATATATTTATGGAATGGTTTTAAAGCCCTTCACTTTGATACCCACTTAGGGTTTGCAAAAAGAAATCTCACAATAATAGCGTCTAAAATCCGCTAGTTCGTTTTTAATTTTTTTATGTACCTATTGTCACTTTCGCTATTGAGACAAATCTAACGACATCTCATACATTAAAATCGGTTCAGCCGTTTAGAAGTAATGTTGAAAAAAATAAAATACTTCATTGGACCAGGGGCTTCAAAATTAACATTGTGAACAAAATTATGTCAATTTTTTTTTCTATTTTTATACATACATGAACCTTGAATGCATAACACTCCTTATTTGGGTAGCCGTGTAAAAATATTAAAAATAGTAGAATATCTGACGTATCCATCAGAGATGTGCTAAGATGGCAAGCGGTTCCACACAAGGAATACTATAATAATCTACTATTAGTATACTACGCAGTGTCATGATGCGGACAAAAAACATAATGTAACGTAAAAGTTTTAAAAATACATAAGAAAATTCATGGAAATTCCCCTTGGAGTACTGGGCTAGAATTGCAGCCCAATATCATTGTGTAGATGTTATAAAAGTTAACGAAGGCAAAAATACCAGAAGTTAGACAGCAGCGGCTTCTGAAAAAATGACATCTTACACTGCGATCCTCAAGACGCCTGCCAAACGTCTGGATTATGGTAACTTTGTACAAGGGAGAAAGTTACAAGGCTGTTGATGTGATGTGGAAAATCAGAGGTGGAGGAAGACTGATGTAGGTTAGTATTCTTTACACAGTTAAAGAATACTAAGATAACAGCCGATAGAGCAGAATTAATGAAAGAAGATCAAGAAGAATATCATATTATAAATTACACTGAAAGGAAACATTTCAGTGTAATTTATTACATTACATTTGAACCACAAGCGGAATTAGATATTTTTTTGTATGGCGGCAGGTCTATATTTTACATGGTGGTAAGGCCCCGCCTGGCTGGATACATATATATGGTAGAAAAACTGTCGCCAAATCCCTAACAGCAGCTGTCCGAGAGTCATTTGATTTTAGGTTAGCCGGAACAACATCTTCGACCACATCATCACTTACCGAGGTGAAATATCGATAACAATCTAGACGAAAGTTTACCACAAAGTTAAAGTCAAGAGACAATCTAGATTTGATAGTACCTACCAGATTGTACAGTCCCCTGCAATAATATGTATACACTTCGTTGTTTTCATAATAATGTGATGTCACTAAATTCTTAGTGATTGAAGTTAATAGACACCTGAGTGAAATAATTCAAATTATTCTTTGATTTGAAGATACTTCTGTGAACATAGAGAGGCACATACTTACTATATACTTATTATTGCAGGCGACTGTACCAATAAATAAATTTATAAAAATGGTTCAAACGGCGAATCCCTATTAATAGGACTCCGTTGTCTGTTTGTCAGAGTAGAATGTTGACTTAAATATTGTTATAAATAACATAGCGATAAAAGAATTTGCAACATAACTGTGATATTGTTTAGAACTTATTGAGTGGAGTACAAATCTTTGTATTTAATCGTTTCCAAAAATATGGAGGAAGTTTCTCAAGTCCTTTTTAATTATTATTTTTATGTGTGTAGGTTTTCTTTTTCTTCGACCGCTATCTCATCGGTTTTTAAGTGATTATGTGGTCGAAGATGGTGTTCAGGCTAACCTAGAATTGAAGACGTGAGTGGATGAAGGTGATAAGTGCATTTTTTTAGATTTTGAATAAATCGATGTTAAAGTATTACTACAATTTTCTTTTGTAAATCGCATAAATGATTAGTTATGCCTTAAATTTGAATGCAAAATAGTGTGAATGATCTTAAATTTTGAGGGTACGTTGGTAATAAAACTCTTGCGATATTATTAAATATTATATTTAAAAAAAACTAAACATAACTCTTTCTTCCATGAACTAACTTAAACCAATTTGTTCTTGAGGCTCTAAAAAATTAGGGTGCTAAGTACGAATATTGATATTGAATAAACATTTATATTTTTTTAATAAACAGAACCAGCTTCTTCAAAAACTTAAGCTAAGTATTTGCAGTAATCTCAAGTGTGCAACATCTTACATATAAAAAATACTATTCTTGGCTTAAAATTGACTCAAAAAAATAGCGAAATTATGGCTTTACGAACTTAAGTTGCTCTCGGAGCTTCTGTTTTTTTTCTGCTGAAACAGTACCATACTTACCGGTCTTACGTGGAATTTCTAAATTCTCGGACACGTTCGATCTTTTTTTTAATATGTCCACCTTTTTAAATGGTGTCATTTCATCGTACGATTCTTTGTATAGATAACATCCATACTCCTCAACTCGAATCCATTTGATACCATCCCTAAAACTGATTTTTCCATTGCTTACATCTTTTTTCCTGTTTATCAAATTGAGATTCTCTTGTAGCTTACCAATTTGTCTGAAATGTTCGGTCATATCCATGACTGTATTATTACGAGAAGCTTTGCAAATGATGTCACGGTATTGGTCAGGAACATAAACGGTGTCATGCTTTCTTAAGACTTTTTCTATTCTGCCAAAATCACGATCTGAATCTAAATAAGAATGGCCAACTTCAGGAAACTTGTGATCGATTACTTTGAAATATCCTTTTAGGATAAGATATTGATAAAGTGTAATCATCGTGAAATTTTTATTTTGGCCGGCACATGAATCTGACCAAATCAATAGGTGATCTTTGTTTTGGCAACTTGGATCTACTTCCACAAATCTTAGAAGTGCGCTGGCGACTTCAGCACTTCCGCGATCCGCAACATCTTCAGTCCAGGTGCAACATACGGCTTTTTCTTTGCTTCCATCACAAACATGTATACCCAGGTTGTAAAACCAATGTTGACGCAAGTAGAACGCTTTTGAAGTTGTTATTTTTGGTAACGGCATGGTTTGTTGTAAATCCATCGTAATGTACACAATATCTCCATCTCGGGTTGGTTTTTTTCGGTGAGCTTGCATAGCTTCAACAGCAGCATAATAATTTGACTTATGTTGTTCATTTGAGTCTCCAGCATCGCAAGTAGCGCATGTGTCACTTTTTGGGTATCCAAAAGACAGGTTGAATTGTGTGACAAAAATTTGGTTATATGAAGTTTTCTTGACACGGTATTTGTCTGATAGGTCTTCATTACGACACATTTCTAGGTATAGACTGTGCATCTTGGTTACATTCAGTAGCGGTGACAAATAGAGTTTGTTCATATTTTTGTTTCGTGAGTAATGTGATTGTTCAGCAGGAAAACTTGAAATATGTTCTTTAATACGTTTAACAACGTCATCATCCATTTTGTGAGGACGATTCTGATGTCTGCCTCTCTGATCTGGTTTTGGAGCTGCAAGTCCTTCCTTGATTCCTTTTATAATGAGATCAATTTTTTTGCGACCTATCTGGTAAATGCCGCACAAACCTAACTTGCATATTTGTGTCGTAATTCCATGCTTTTTTACGTAGTACTTGTAGGAAGCAGATTTATGCTTTCTAGCATTACAGCGTTTATTCGCTACAGGCTTACTCTCAATGCTGCTGAATAATAGGGCATTCTTACTATTGGTGTCCAGGGAATAATAGTTGTTTAAAATAGACTGCCGATCTTCAATGGAAAATTTATCTGAGCATTTATGCCTGCACTTCTCGTGGCACAAAATCCCTTCCTTAATCTTTTTTTCCGGTACTATCTCTCCTTTGTAAGATACATATTCCTCTCCTTTTGCTCTAGCGGTAGCTGCAGATTTTTTTTTCCAAGATTGTTCATTCCTCGGCCGTTTTTTGGATTTATTTTCTTTTGATGGAAATACCTTGCGCTTTTTTGGGATATTTTTTTCCTCCGAATCTTCATTTACATGCTGTTCACTAGTGGAAAGAATAATGGGGTTTTCCTGCCGGTCAGCATTTTCATTGTCAGGTTCACGCTCACTAACGCCACCAGAGCTAGTGCTATCGGGGCTTTCAGGAATGTAAATGTCATCACTACCGGAAGAAAAGTCTTCATTTCTATTCTGAAATTGAGATACATCCCCCAAGACTGTGTATGATTTTTTGTTTCGCAAAGTAAGTCCAAAGTAATCTTTATCTTCTTCTAGGGAATTCTCTATTCCATCTGAAATCTCATCATCTACAGAGACAGGAACGTTCGCAAGACCGCCAATATAATTTGTGCCTTGACCGCTTGTGGAAGGTTCAGCGATTTCACAACTTTTGATGCATGCATCTGCAAGATCACACGCAGGGTCCAGATCACCTACAAAAAACAAAGCCATAAGCATAGAAGAAGGCATGCGATAGTAATAAAAAGAAATTAAAGTTAGTAAACATCGGTCAGGTACAAGTCGGAACCCGAAAAAATTTAATATTGACTTATGCGGTTTTTCCTCCTGCCATCCAATATGTTTCATTTATTTAACTTATCCTAACACATGCTATTTTGACACCTTTTTCAACCAAAACTACAAAACAAAACAAGTATTGTTCTTTTGCGTAATACTTGTTTTGTTTTGTACTTTTGGTTGAAAAAGGTGCCAACTGTCACCTCTGAAGTAGGTATGCCAAAAATATTAATGGTAACCAATGAAGTGTGGCATATTATAGCCACCAGTTTAGCAGAAAAGGAAAGATAGTGTTTTCAAACAATGCAAACAAATCAAGAATTCGAAAAGATCTTACCTGCAATATTTTTGAGGTTATGATTATTGTAAACATCGTTGTTTTGAGCTATTTCGTATACACGGTCACCTAAAGCAGCGTCCACTAACAATTTAGCTCTTGATTTGGCTCCTGCCATATTATTTTTGCTTAAAAAATGACAATTATATATTTTAAATAATATTTTACACACTATCCAACAAACAAATCGACAATAACAGAAAGCGCGCGAAACTACAATGAACGAACGTAATCAAAACATTGAACCTCTGGAGTGAATGAAGGTGTTATGTTTGCGACTTAACACCTTCATTCACGGAGAATAGGGGTCACTTTATTCGAACATAGTATGCGCAGTGGAAGAAGGTGTTATGTTCATACATATCACCTTCTTCAACACACAAAAAGTAAAGTTTTTACTTTTTTTATTTAGGAGAGGGTGATATGTGTACATACCTCTTTCATCATCTGTATATTTTTTTAATAAACTATACATAACACCTTTTTCAATTTTTTTTTACAAAAATAACCTTTATTTCAACGTTCTTAAGGTTTATAGTAATTCAACTATACATATCACCTTCATCCACACAAAAAAACACCGAAACCCGAAAATACGACATATCACCATCATCCACTCACGTCTTCAATTACTGTCTCTCAAGGACAGCTGCCGGAACACACCGTTAGGTGTTTTGGCATCAGGTTTTGTACTTGAGGGTGGTAGCTAGCCAGGCGGGTATTCGCAAAATGCTCTACCACCATGCTATAACGACTGCCATCCTATTACGGCAACCGGTACCGACGACATAACGTGCCCT
The DNA here is from genome assembly GCA_963890685.1 of Plagodis pulveraria. Classification (NCBI taxonomy): domain Eukaryota; kingdom Metazoa; phylum Arthropoda; class Insecta; order Lepidoptera; family Geometridae; genus Plagodis; species Plagodis pulveraria. Next base: position 10,838,753 of record OY982973.1, on the reverse strand, counting down.
CCGAAGCACGGAAGCGCTCAGTAGTAACTTCTTACATGAATTATATTGTATACTTTGAACAATTAAAAAAGTTATCACTTTTACGCACTTGTGTTTAGAAACAAGATTTTATACATTGGAGCCTAAAATGTCGTTTTAGTCCGCTTACACCGGGCATAAACATGAACTTTACGAACATGAGAAGGGAAATAACAGTTTGATGTCAGTACTATGCTAAACTCCAAGCTCAATGTGGTGTTCATGACAGATTAAGAATTATACAAGATGTAGCCGCCAAACTGTTATCATCTGTGTACCTATGCTGTGCGATGTGTCCCATCCCTAATGACCTTCTCTTGACATCTCCTACCCCTCCCCCTGATACACCCTCCCCTACCCCTCGACACCTCACCCGGCACGCATCGTGTCCTTGCCTATTGCTATCGTCGACGCAGTCGAAGTCAGTGCAAGATTAGCCCTAAATTAGAACCTCCAAAATCCAGTGCCAACCAGTGCTTACAGAACACCAGTGCATATAGTTGATAAGTTAGCAGGCAGTGCATCATCGCTCCGAGCCCCTTCGAGAGTTTCAGCGTGCCATCAAGCGTCTATCCCATGTGAGTCCTACCCTTCTGTACCTTCCCTTTAAGCACGTTCCAGCGTATACACTTTTTTGGTAGCAGAGCGCGGTTTACGGCCTTTAATTTTCGTGGTTTAATACCTAAAACCCTATTAAAGTTATACATTCCTCCGGCCCGCGGTGTCACATCGATTGTAACGATAAATCATATAATCGTGTTACCAGTGTACCTACTGTTTTGTTATAGTTATAAACACCTAACGGCCCTTAAATATTAGCCCTTTTATATGTTATAATGTTCTAATAGCAGTAAATCACAAGATAAATTGTTCCGAACATATTTTTCTGAATGTTTGGCCTACCCTCCAGTGAATGTATCATTTAATGCATTGAACTTCTCCTTATCGTGTTTTGCATAGCTGACCTACATACATTGACGTCTTCCGGATTACGTAAAATACCGTATGTTATGTTAATATTATATTATTGTGCTTGTGTTTTACCTTGCATTAACTGTATATCTACTTCATAAGCCCAAGTGATCGTTACGAACCTTGTTTACCTATTGTTGTGCGTAATTTTGAAAAATAATCTTGTAAACACTGTTGTAAGGTGTAGGTTTTGTACCTACCTATTGAATTTTGATAATGGCCCATAGACAGGATTCTATATTTACAGAGTCTAATGAATATAAACACCTACTCGGTCTCCTTAGATATACTTACGACTGGCTGGCCAACTCCTCTTCAATAATAGATAAAGTTCCAATAACTCGACTGTTAATGCGTTTGAGTGACCTTGATTCTAATTATGCAAAATTTAGCGATGCCTGCGCGAAATTAATGGGTTATTTGGACCCTATAATAGATAAATCCGAATATGACGATTTACAGTTGAAAATTAAGTCAGCGCGCGAAATCGTCGACGAATTAAAGTTGAAACGTTATGAAGCGGAACCAAGCCCACGCGCATACAGTACCCCTCAGAAAGACTTATCCACGTATAGTTGCGATGCTCCGCGCCCTAGAAGTTCGGTTCTTCCTGAGCTATCCACACCTAGGTTTGACGGGAGACCCGATTCTTGGATTAGTTTCCAGGATCAGTTTGACAGCATTGTCCATCGAAGGACTGATTTGACCCCTACCCAAAAGCTGCAATATTTAGTCGGCTCCTTGAGTGATGAGCCCCGTCGACTAATTCAGCATTTAAGAATCGAAGATTCGAATTATGAAATTGCCCGTGACCTACTAAAGAATCGTTATCACAACCTACGTCTTCAGACCGATATACTCATAGCTCAACTGCTTAACTTACCCGAAATACCGACTCGCCTTACAGGACTTCGTTCGTCGTTCCTTAACCCCCTTTTGTCGGCCTATAGGGCACTAGATAGGCTTCCTGTCTCACATTGGTCATATCTCCTGGTCCACATATGTATGAATAAATTACCCTCGGAATTAAAGACCCGTTTTGAACGTCACTACGGCCGTGACGTTACAAAGCTACCTACCTTTAGCCAATTGATAGAATTTTTAGAAGAAGAGTGCGACACTCTTCTTCATCATGAAACAGTGGGAAATACGGTGGTCGACTGCCCCCCTAATAAGAGTGCGCGATCTCCATTGCCCCGTCGTGCATATGTGGTCGATGCCCCTGCAAGCACGCCCACTTCATGGCCTAAATGTTATTATTGTTCTAGCCCGTCTCATTACTTGCGTCAGTGTAGTCAATTTATGGCTAAATCGCCCCATGAGCGTTCGGAATTTGAAGGATTTCATTTCTTTGTTACCGTTGCCTAGACAAGCACAGAATTGAATCGTGCCCTAAAAATTATAAATGTTCTTCCTGTAGCCGGACAACGCATCATACATTGTTGTGTTTCAATAAAAGCGGTGGTTCCCAGTCCGGCCCTGGTCACAATAATTATAATAATAGGTCAGGTTCCGCCATGGGCGGAGGTACAGTAAATATATCCGGTCGATCTTCCCCTCGAATTACCCCCCGAGTGCAGAATAAATCACCCCCTCGCAGGTCACCTCCCAGATGGTCAAATAACACTGTGCGCTATGCGCCTGACTCCCCTAGCCGAGACCACCCCCGCCCTGACTCTCCTAGCAGAGATGCCATAAGCGCGCGGCATCAGCGTGCCGCATAGCTAGATAGCTTATCGTTTCCTACCTTTTTCACACACAGTTACCCAAGCTTAGTCCTCCTACCTACCGCAGTTATCCGTATACAAACTTCATCCGGTTATGATGTTGAAGCTCGCGCACTTTGTGACACCGGAGCCCAGGGTTGCCTAATTACTAGTGAATTATCCTCTCGTTTAAATTTACATGTGTGTGCTTCGATTGCCCCCGTACGCGGTGTAGGCAATGTGGAGTCTACCCGAGCCTGCGGTTCTGTGTCCCTTACCTTTAAATCGTTGTCTAGTTCCTACCCTAAGTTTTTTGCGGAAGCCCTAATTATTGATGTTATTGCCGGTATACACCCTGAAGTTGAGCTGCCTAAACATTTAATTCCTTTTTCCTTACCGTTAGCGGATCCTGCCTTTAATAAGCCCGGGCCCATAGATATTTTATTAGGCGCAGATGTGTGCGGTGCCATATTCGGTACGGATAAAGTTGAACTAACGTCATGCGGTCTTACGGCATTTAACTCAGCCTTAGGATATTTAATATTTGGACCCGTACCTGGTGTCGCGGCGGTACAGCCGGGCCCTCAAGCTGCTGTGTCTTTGTCACAGGTAGTAGAGAAATTTTGGCAGGTTGAAGAACCTCCTGAACCCCCCAAACGTGACCCTCGTGACGATGAGTGTGAGAAGATATTTAAATCAACTACTACCCGAGATAACTTAGGTCGATTTACTACCCGCCTGCCCTTTTTATCTGACCGACCTACCCTAGGTGATTCCCGTTTTACTGCTGAACGCACATTCTTTAGCCTTGAAAAACGCATGTTACGTAATCTAGAGTTTCGGGAAAAATATATAGCCTTTATGCGTGAATATATAAAACTAAATCATATGACCCCTTTATCACGTGACTCACAAACCATTTCCCTTGAACATTACTACATACCTCACCACGGCGTTTTCAAAAATACTGGCGATGTTTCGAAAATAAGAGTAGTGTTCAATGGCTCATCCCCTACTACGAATCGCGTTACTCTAAACCAATGCCTTCACGCCGGCCCTAAATTACAAAATGATATTACCCTTATCTTGTTAAACTTTAGAAGGCATTCTGTGGTATTTGTGACTGACATTCGTATGATGTTCAGAATGTCATGGATCCACCCGGAGGATCGTATGTACCAATTGATTTTATGGCGTGAGTCCCCCTCAGATCCTCTTCTCACCTACGAGCTTAATACCAACACCTACGGCTTAAGGTCAAGTCCTTACATCGCCATTAGAGTTTTGCACGAGCTAGCGGAACAAGAGCGGCATAGATTTCCCTTAGCGGCTGAAGTCCTGATTAACGATCTATACGTTGATGATTGCCTTTCTGGTGCATCTGACCTGGCATCAGCTCGTAAATTGAAGTCCCAACTTGAAGGTATAATGGCATCTGGCGGCTATGAGCTTCGAAAATGGACCTCTAATTGCCCCGAGCTCTTAGACGATTTACCTAGTGAACATCTTCAAAACCCCCACCAATTTGCTGATGCAGAAAATCCCCAAGTTGTACTTGTACTAGGTGTACAATACAATCCCGTGACGGATGCCTTTTCCTATAAATTCTCTTCAGTACCTGAAACGCAGGCTACTAAGCGTACTGTACTGTCCCTTATTGCTCGCACCTATGATCCATGCGGTTGGATTTCCCCCGTAGTTTTTAAAGCCAAAGTCTTTGTTCAAAAACTTTGGCTATCAGGTATTGGATGGGACGACCCCCTCCCCCCTGAATTATTACAAGAGTGGAATTCTTTTATTACTGACTTACCTCACATAAATTTAGTATCATTACCTCGGCGTATCTTCCCCCCTGACAGTGTTTCATACTCCTTGCACGGATTCTGCGATGCTTCCTTGGCAGGGTTTGCGTCTGTGTGCTACCTGAGATCAGAAGACTCCAATGGCAATGGCTCCGTCTATCTCCTGATGTCGAAAACTAAAGTTGCCCCCGTCCGGACACGTCTGACAATTCCTAAATTGGAATTGATGGGAGCTGTGCTCCTTACTAAAATATTCTCGCACATAGTCCTCTGCCTTCAGAAGTCGATTGTGCTAGACTCTCTTCATTGCTGGACGAATAGCCAAATTGCCCTTGCGTGGATCAAGACCCCCCCTCATACCTTGCAAACCTTTGAAGCTAACAGAGTTTCTCAAATAATCAGTGCAAACTTACACGAAACCTTCAGATACGTTCCTGATGACCAAAATCCTGCTGATTGTTCCTCTCGTGGTGTGCCAGCCTCTTCTTTAAAAGAACATCCCCTATGGTGGGGTCCTCCCTGGTTAGCTAAGCCCCCCAGCTTATGGCCCGTTGATGAGGCATCCTTACCTTATGACTTGCCCGGGATTCGCTGTTTGCTGGTAGCTCCGGAAACTCCCCTTCTGGATTCTTCATTTCTTTTAGAACGTTTCAGTTCCTTCCATAAGCTAACTGGTGTGGTAGGGTTTATGTTAAGGTTTGTTCATAATGCCAAAAACCCTAGTTCACGTCGTACGGATCCTTTTTTTTTTTTTTTTTTTTTTTTTGACCCGGGAAAATCCTTTATGGATACCACCCGGCTCCGGGGGGAGCAGGGTGGTTATGTGGGAGTCCTCGCCTGAGGGGCCTTACTACCCCCACGGGGGGGTAGTAAGTGAGGTTACCCACTAAAAACCCGGGATGAGCAGTCTGCCGCCTAGTCGGGGCGAGATGGGGTAGCGTTAGCAATCACCATCTCGCCCCGGCGGTTGGCCCGTCACCGGTGACGGGCCCCGGCCAAGGGAGGGATGACCCAGCTCATTAGGGCCATCCCCCAGACGTGTGGGATCGTGCAAGCCAGTGGAGAATCCCCCGACTCTCCACCGATGATCCGCACAGCACTAGGATAGAGCGAGAAGGCGCCCGAATCGCCTTCTCCTTCCACCAGTTCGTCTACGCCGGAGCGGGTCTGCGAGGACGTCGTCCTCCCTCGCCCGCTCCGCAGCCTCTTTCTGCGCCATCACCTCTTCGCAGAAAGAGACCACCGCCTGCCACGATCCGTCGCTGCCGAGCATAGCGTTAACCACGCTCGGCAGCGACAGATCTGCGCCTATGACCGCTGTGAGGGCGTGCCGCATGGGACTCCACGCGGCGCACTCCTCCAGCGTGTGGAGCGCCGTGTCTTCTGGCGCTCCACACTCGTGACAGGCGGGGGTCGCCTCACGTCTTGCGATGTGATGCAGGTACTTTCCGAAACATCCATGCCCGGAAAGCACCTGCACCAATCGGAAGGTGAGCGACCCGAATCGCCGCCCTACCCACCTCCGAAGGACCGGGCGAATGGCATCCACCGTCCTCTGTCCAGGGACCGGTGGAGCCAGGTCCTCCGTCCACCGCCGCAACAGGGCGGCCCGCGCCTGCCGTCGCATGCGCGTGACCTCCTCCCACGCTGGGGGCTCCCCGCGGGATCTCCTCGCCGCCACGAAGTGGTATACTTCGGCGAGGATCTCCGCTTGGAGCTCCCAGGGGGGATCACCGGCCAACACGCATCCCGCCGTCCAGGACACCGTCCGGTACCCGCGTATCGCCCTCGTCGCGATGACCCGCTGCGGACGACGCAGCAGGGCCTTATTGGCGCGACCGAGGGCGTCCACCCAGACAGGTGCCCCGTACAAGGCCATACTCCGGATCACTCCGGAGTACAGGCGACGACATGTGGCGCTAGGGCCGCCCACGTTGGGCAGCAGCCTCCCAAGGGCGGCTGCGGCGCTTATGACTTTTGGAGCCAGTTGAGTGAAATGGGCCCCAAAAGTCCACCGCCCGTCCAGGATGAGACCCAGGTACCTCATCTGGGTCCCAACCCGGACCAGGACCCCGTCCAGGTCTATCCTCGTTCCTGGAGGGGGTCCCCCCCGAGGCCCATGGAACATTAGGGCCTCGGTCTTGGAGAGGGCGACCTCCAGCCCCAGGGCACGTATGCGGCCGACCACGAGTGTTGTGGCCACCGTGGCCCGCCGCACCGTCTCCCCGAGGTCCCTCCCCTTGACCACGACTAGGGTGTCATCCGCGTAGCACGCAACCCGCATACTTGCGGGAAACGTGCCGCGGAGCACCCAGTCGTAGCCAATGTTCCACAGGAGCGGTCCCAACACCGACCCCTGTGGAACCCCGCAGGACACGCGACGTCGCCTCAGACCGTCGCGTCCCTCCACCAGGACCTCGCGGTCCCGGAGGTAGTCGGCCAACAGCCTACGCAGATACAGGGGCACTCCGTGATAGCGGAGCGCCTCCCGTATTGTCCCGTGCGGTAGGCTGTTGAAGGCGTTGGCAATGTCAAGCGAGACAGCCAACGCCTTTTCCCCCCCGCCGACTGCGTCCTGCGTCCACCCCTTGATCCAGAGCAGGGCGTCTATCGTTGACCGCCCTGCCCTGAATCCGAACTGGGCCTCTGAAAGGTCAGGCCCAGTTCCATCCAGGTGCCGGATGACACGGGAAGCCACTATTCTCTCCAGTAGCTTTGCCGTGTCATCCAGCAGCACGATTGGCCTGTATGCGGCGGGCGAGTCTGCGTCTCGCCCTTCCTTCCGCAACAGGCACAATCGCCCGTCCTTCCAGAGCTTCGGGAACTGACCCGACGTGAGGCACGCGTCGAACAGTTCCCGAAGCTGACCGCCCATCTCCCTAAGGGCGATCCTGAGGACCCGCCCGGGAATCCCGTCTGGTCCCGGGGCAGTCTTCTTGCCTCTCAGGCGGGAGACTGCTACCTCCATCTCCACCTCTGATATAGGCGGAATGGAGGCCGGGTCCTCCTCCTCCTGGAAGGACGGGGTGGCCATCGGTGGAGGGGTGTAGTGGGGGTCGCTGTCGGGGAATAGCCCCCCCAGCACCCTCTCCAGGAGCTCTGGCTCCAGGGACTCCGCGATAGGGGGCGCTCTGCCCCGGAACTTATTCCGGGCAGACTTGTACGGGCGCCCCCATGGGTCCCTGTCGAGGCCCTCCAGCTGCTCACTCCAGCCGAGGGCCTTAGCCCGGCCGATGGCCAGCTTCAGCTCCTGTTTGGCTGTCTTCACATCACCATACAGGAGCTGCTCGGCCACCAGCTGCTCCGCCGGCAGCTGGTCGTCCGTCCGGCCGTGACGGCGCCTCCTACAGTGATAGTAGAGGCACCGCGTCTCCGAGCATCGCGCTCGGAGATCCTCTATCTCCGAGCACCACCAGTAGACTTGGCGGCGCTCGGGGACGTCGTACGGATCCTTCCCTAACTGCCCTTGAACGCAAGGATGCCTTGTTGTTTTTAATTAAAATCGTACAAAGAATTGCCTTCCCTGACATTATTGAATGCTTGCGAAGTAATCAGCCTATTCGTACCGCAGTACGACGTCTATCTCCCTTCCTTGATGCGACTGGCACGATTAAAGTAGGCGGCCGCATTCGCCATTCTGATTTACCCTATGATTCGTGCCATCCTTACCTTTTACCCAAAGACGGACCCTTTGTTGACTTACTTGTGCGACATTTTCACGTTGAAAATGCGCACGCTGGCCCTAATACTTTACAAGCAATCCTAGCCCGAGACTTTTGGATACTTTCTGCCCGACGTCTTATAAGACATGTAATTTTTAAATGCGTACGTTGTTACCGGTTGACTGCTAAACCTTCCACTCCCCCAATGGGCAACCTCCCCCGAGACCGTGTCACCAAAGCCCGCCCTTTTATAAGGGTTTCAACCGATTTCGCAGGTCCCTTCTATACTCGAGTTCAGGCCTATAGGAACAGGAAAATTGTAAAATCTTACCTTTGCATCCTGGTATGCCAGACGACGAAGGCAGTCCACCTGGAGGTCGTGTCTGACCTTACTACCGACGCGTTCATAGCAGCCTTGTCACGTTTCGTGTCACGTCGTGGTGTTCCTGATCATATTAGGTCGGATAATGGTAGGAACTATGTCGGAGCAAATCATTATTTACGGGACGTATATAAATTTATGTGTGAAAATCAGGCTTCCCTTGGACATGAAATGTCTAAACGTGGTATAACGTGGATCTTTACCCCTCCTTTATCCCCTTTATGAGTTCTAGGTGAAACCCCCTTAACGTTCGAAGAACTTACAACCGTGTTTACAAAGATTGAGGCGGTATTAAATTCTCGTCCCTTGTGTCCTGTATCGTTTGATGATCCCAGTGATGTTGAAATCCTCACCCCTGGCCATTTCCTTATTGGTCAACCCCTTAACGCCTTACCTGAATATCCTCTGTCGGATGTGAACGTTTCTAGGCTGAATAGATTCCAGCTGATTCAACAAATCACGCAGCATTTCTGGAAACGTTGGCATACCCAATACCTTTCAACCCTCCAATCCCCAGACGATAACGATAACACAGACCATCCGTGTCACTCAAGCAATGGAAAGAAGCGCACGTCATTATCCTTAGGAAGCCCGGCAAGACGGACTACACTCATCCGAAGTCTTACCGGCCCATAGGCCTCTTGTCAGTTCTTGGTAAAATCGTCGAAAAGCTTTTGATCGGCAGGCTGCAATGGCATCTCCTCCCTACCCTCAGCCCAAAACAGTACGGTTTTATGCCACAACGCGGAACTGAGGACGCCCTCTATGATCTGCTAGAGCCCATCAAAAAAGGAGTAAACAGTAAAAACATCGTACTCCTTATCTCCCTGGACATAGAGGGCGCCTTCGACAATGCATGGTGGCCCACTCTAAAACATCAGCTAGCGGAAAAGAGGTGCCCATCAAACCTCTACGAGATGGTATGCTCATACCTCCGCGACCGAAAGATCAAGGTCAACTATGCCAGAGCAGCACACGAGAAGGAAACCACTAAAGGTTGCATCCAAGGATCCATTGGAAGTCCAACCTTTTGGAACATAATCCTAGACTCGTTGCTGCAGAAACTGGATAGCGAGGAAGTATACTGTCAAGCGTTCGCTGACGATGTCGTTCTCGTATTTACAGGCCAATCAGATACCTTAGAGCAGAAAGTCAACACGACACTGGATATGATAACGGAATGGGGTCTACTTAACAAACTCAACTTCGCAGCTCATAAGACCAACGTGATGCTCTTGACAAGGAAGTTGAAGTACGACATCCCGAACCTCTTCATGTCTGGTGTCAGACTTAACCTCGTAGAGGAGATTAAACTGCTAGGCCTTGTGATCGACCGAAAGCTCACCTACAAAGCACACGTCTCCGCGCAGTGTAAAAAAGCAGCAGACATATACAAGCAATTGGCGTGTGCAGCGAAGGTGACTTGGGGACTGAACGGCGAAATTACGAGAACGATATATGTCGCAGTGGTGGAACCCATCATAACTTATGCCGCAAATGTGTGGGCACAGGCAGTGGACCTCGAAATGAACAGATCCCAGCTATTTGCCCTACAAAGAGGTTTTGCCCAAAAGATATGCAAATCCTACCGTACTGTTTCTCTCACCTCAGCACTTGCCCTTTCAGGTCTACTTCCAATAGACCTGAGAATCCAAGAAGTAGCGAGCCTGTACCGAGCGAAAAAGAACCTCTCTCTTGACTACCTCCCTCCGGAAAAGGAGCTCGAACAAAGCGTGCGCTTTATGGACCAACCCCACCCGTCCACGAGAACATCCGTGGAGTACGAGCTTCTCGAAACCGACACCAGCCACATCACCGGACCCCAAATTTACACAGACGGCAGCAAAATTGAGGGGAAAGTAGGTGCTGCCCTTACCTGGTGGGAGGAAGGAAAAGAGATCAGCTCTTCTAAGTTCAGGCTCCATCCTGAATGCACAGTCTTCCAATCGGAACTTTATGCTCTTTACAGGGCAACTCAACAGGTGAAAATGAGCAGAGATCCACTAGTCAACGTGCTTAGTGATTCAAGATCCTCTCTAGATCTGCTCAAAAGTCCCAAAACGAGTCACCCCCTGGCAAAAAGCATAAAAGAGAACATTGGTAAGATTAAAGCTGAAGGTAGAGATATTCGCATGTTTTGGTTGAGGGCCCATGTGGGAACCGCTGGTAACGAGAGAGCTGACGAACTTGCAAAATCAGCGGCACTCGCAGATGCCTCCCAAGACTATGACAAAATCCCCCTGTCTTATGTCCGAAGAAAAATCCGTGAGGAATCTATCCGGAAATGGCAAGATCGGTATGAGACCTCAAGCACAGGTGCAGTCACAAAAAAGCTTCTTCCGGATGTCACCAAGGCATACCAACTGACGCGGACTGTGAAACTGTCACCCCTTGCAGTGCAAATGATGACAGGACACGGGGGAATATCCGAATATCTCCACAGGTTCAAGCTGAAGGACAGCCCAGGATGCGAGTGCGATCCAAACATCCCCGAGACGGTATGGCACATAATTTTAGAATGTCCCCGCTTTTCCACTGCCAGACAGGACCTCGAAATCTTGCTTAGCAGGAAACTGCTAGAATCTGATCTGCCCACCATCTTAGCAGATACAGATAGCAGAGCACACTTCCTGTCTTTCGTTGAGAGGTCCTTCAAAACAGCGGTGAAGAGCAACTCGAATCTACCCCCCCGCTCTAGTACCCCTCTTACCCTTCCTGCCCCGATCATAGCCCCACACATCCCCAATCCAAAAAACACAGAAATTTCCCAACTGCTGGCATATGGAGAGCAAGGAGAGCCTGGGATTCGCATCCGAGGCGTTGCTCTCTATATGGAAGGCAGTAAAGAGAGACTCGGAATAAGCTTCTGTCATGCTGGAGCCAAGAGCCGCGTCCAATTATCACCCGGGCTCGCTTGCTTGCTGAATGGGAGCAGCTTTAAAACAACTATGAAGCGTAAAACCTACAACGCGATGCCTGTGAAGGTTGTCATGGGAAATCCATGTCGTTTATTGCGACTGAAAAACAGGACGGTCGTACTAATCGAGTGGACGGACAGGACACCCTTTGCTCAAGCATGTTCGTTGCTCTCAAGTATTGCAGAAAATGCCGACAGAGCCCGAATGATAAGCGTAGACGCAATGGTAATAGAACACTCAAAGGGAGAAGTTGCTGACCAACTTGGTTGCATTAAAGCCTCAGAACACCATGAGGTAGTTGTGTATGAAGACAGAGGAGAAAATCTTAGTTACCTCAAAAAACCCATACACAACAATGCAACTGATTGTTGGGGACATCCGATCCCGAGTTCAGTTACCAAAAGTGGCTCAGAAAGGCTCCAAGAAAGAGCAGAGGCAGAAAGAAGCCAGGAATGTAGCCCAAAAAAGAATAGTGGGCGAGTCGCCGCATTCCTGACAGCTTTCGGTACAGCAGTAGGAAGCTTATTCCGATACCCATCCCAACCCCGAAACCCAATGCCCACAAAACCACCACCCCGTGGCAAAGCACCATCAAAGGTTACCAGGACGAGAGCCGACATGGGACAGGTCAGTCCGCCCCGATATATCCCGGCACAGGAACCAACGAGCCATGCAGCTAATGCCATCCTAGAGTTTCTAGCCATTATAAGGGCAACCAGAGAGGTCAACCACAGAAACTGCGAAAACATCTTGCAGTCTTTCAGGCTAGAAAATGAAAACCTTCTAAAGGTGAGACTCGAAGAGGCAGAAGCCGCTATATACAACAACGACACATCCCAGGTCATCAAGGGGAAAATGTCAGGTAAGTATATGGCGGCATACAATGCAACAGGCGGATTTGTATCCCTGGACGAGGGAGCAACGGAGCGACTAGGGAGGCCTAAATACGCGACACCACAAAACGACCCAATAGTAGTAACGGCCCAGTGCACCAAAATAATGTTAGATGACCGTATCCTCGAAATGGCTAAATCTATTGCGGGGGGATCGGACATAGAGGCATTCTGGAAACACTGGGAAGTACCGAAAATACAATGGGTAAATGGAGTTCCAGGATGTGGCAAAACAACTTGGGTGGTAGGGCAATTCGATGTGGACAGGGACATCATTATCACAACAACCACAGAAGCAGCGAAAGACCTGAGGGAGAAGCTTGCGCACCGAATCGGAGACTTGGTGAAAACCAAGGTGCGCACAATGGCTTCAGTCCTCGTAAATGGTTTTAAAAGGACTGAGAGCTACAGCCGCCTCACAGTGGATGAAGCTCTCATGAACCATTTCGGAGCCATAGTCATGGCTTCCAGGCTGGCTGGAGTTGGTGAACTTGTCCTCATCGGAGATATCAATCAGCTGCCTTACATCGATAGAGATAATCTCTTCGTATTAAGGTACAACCGCCCTAACCTGGTCACAAACATCACCCAGGAGTTGTTATGCACGCATCGGAACCCAATGGATGTCGCGTACGCACTGAGGGAAATATACTCTGGTATATATTCCTCAGCTCCCCGTATTAAGTCACTAGAGCTTGAAAGGTACACGGGTGCAAAAATCCCCAAATCCCTCCCGAACACCTTATTCCTGGTTCACACTCAGGAAGAAAAGGAGGCCCTAACAAGCCAGGGCTACGGAGAGGGAAAGGGATCACGCACCCTTACCATCCACGAAGCTCAGGGACTTACATACGAGTCGGTCATCGCCATCAAGACCAAGAGCAGCATGAAGCTGCACGAGAGCGTCCCGCACGCAGTCGTTGCAGTTTCACGTCATACTGGAACCTTCAGATATTACGCAGATGACGAAGAAGACGCCATAGGACGGTTCGTTAGGAAGGCGATGGTTGCGACACCAAAAGCTATCCATGATTACAACCTCAAAATGGCGATCAAAGATCGAAATAGCGTGGTAATGGAGACCCTGTTAAAATGTGACGTGGGAGAATGACAAAAAAAAAAATGTTAATTTTTGTATGTTATTTTCATATATATAATATTATTGTAGTCCCAAATTATAAATATGTATAATAATTGTAATCGTTGGCACGGGTATCCAGAGCGGTCATGCTCACATAAAGGTGTTGTCTAGCGGCGGTGTTGTGTGTCGGGTCGCCATCTTCCCTCAGAAATGGTTGAGGAAGGCGATGGCTGGCACATGCGTCAACTCGTGAGCGGGTGCTGCTAGAGAACACCGGTCTGTTCTGAATGCTAGTGCCAATGACTTAACCGGAAAAAAAAAAGAAATTTCTTTTAGCACTGTTCCCTCTTAGAATGTTGTATGTATATTTTCTAATTGTAGTAATAATTAAAAAAAATATATGTCACTATTAAAAAAAAGGCACGGACCCTGGAGTCTGTGGAGTGTAGATTAATAAATAATAAAAAAAAAAAAAAAAACCCTCCAATCCAGACAGAAGTGGACTGACCCTTGTAAACCTCCATCGATAGGTGAACTTGTGCTTATGAAGGAAGATAATCTTTCTCCTCTTGAGTGGCGACGAGGCCGTATCCTAAAAACGTATCCTGGGGATGACAATATTGTTCGTGTAGTTGATGTACGTACCTCTACCGGAGTTTTGACTCGTTCCTTATCAAAATTAGTTCGACTTCCCATAGAGTGACCCTTTCATAAACACCTTGTGTTTAGGGCGGAGGAAATGTAGCCGCCAAACTGTTATCATCTGTGTACCTATGCTGTGCGATGTGTCCCATCCCTAATGACCTTCTCTTGACATCTCCTACCCCTCCCCCTGATACACCCTCCCCTACCCCTCGACACCTCACCCGGCACGCATCGTGTCCTTGCCTATTGCTATCGTCGACGCAGTCGAAGTCAGTGCAAGATTAGCCCTAAATTAGAACCTCCAAAATCCAGTGCCAACCAGTGCTTACAGAACACCAGTGCATATAGTTGATAAGTTAGCAGGCAGTGCATCATCGCTCCGAGCCCCTTCGAGAGTTTCAGCGTGCCATCAAGCGTCTATCCCATGTGAGTCCTACCCTTCTGTACCTTCCCTTTAAGCACGTTCCAGCGTATACACAAGATATATGTATATTACTAACAATATAACTGTCTAATTTTCTCACAATCAAAGTGAATATATGTGTATAACTCATGCATAAAACACATCTTAGCCTCGACTTAATAGCCTATGACTCGGACTGTTAAGGGGTTAGGCTTAAATGACTTGTATTATGCACTTGTTCTACAATCTACTATTTATTTATCTTTTTTTAGCTAGAAATCATGATTTGTTTTTATGTCAAAATGCACTGTTTAAAGCTATTGTTAAATAAACTATGTTTTTATTTCAAAGTTAATTTAAATCAAGGTTAGTTAATTTTCTATCCCAAAAATGTTGATAAACCTGCTCATTAACATAATAAATGACTTTAATTGACAATACCGTTATAAAACTTACTCACGAAGCCTACCTTGGACAGTGAGAAAAGCAGCTTTTTCAGGATATCAACATTACGTGACAAAAAATTAATAAGCGAAGAATTCTATCTACAGCACCTTTATGGATACTAACCTCATCTGTTATGATACCCTTTCAAGAGCACAGATCAAAATCGACTTCAATACGCACTTTTTACCCGCTTTTTGAAATGAGAGTTCATACATTTTTCATCGCAACGGATGCTGGTAAAGTTGATTCACAAACTTATCTCTACAAGCTATTTCTTCAAAATTCAACTCTATAGTCTTCCACACGAAAGAATAATGACGTGTTCAGTTATGTTTGTAAATGTGTTTGATCGCAATTAAAGCTTGAAAAGCCCATCATTAGTGCATACGACAATATTCCACGCTGTTCTTGCGGACCGGTATATTATTATTCAGTTTGCGGTCACGGTGTCCGTTTTGATTGGTTGCTGATGTGTTTAGGAAGTTCTGCTTTTCCGCTGGTACAAAATGTATGTTATCTAACGTAGAAATTATATACTCTAAGCTAGATTAGATATTAAAACAGTAAATAGGCTCGAATTCAAACGAATCTTACAAGGACTTTGCTTTCTATTTTATCGCAATCAACGCATACTCCGTGGTTTTCATTACAAAATTACAATAAAGGAAAATGTATATTCATGTGCGGGATTTGAACCCACGTCATCCACCCCTATAGCCGGGGTATGCTCTGACCGCTAAGCCAACATGACTTCCTCACGTAATTTTGTAATAAATTGTTAGAACTTCATTCACTTGCACACAAGTCTTCTAGAATCCAAAACCAGACAGACATTTACAATCATTATCGTATAAATGTCTGTGACAAATGGGATTCCAACCTGGTACTCGAGTGCCCATGGGGTGCTGGGCTGGAATCTCCCCATTGCCCCCTGTGGGTGTCGTAAGAGGCGACTAAAGGTGTAAAATACTCGAAGGTGTACAGCAGTGCTTTCTGAGGAATTGATATCTTGAACTGCGATCCCCAGGACGCATGCCAAGCGTGGGGATTTTGGAAATCCCCCTTTAATATGGGAGGCTGTGGTCAGCAGTGGACAATCCGGCTGTTACAGTACAGTACAGTACTCGAGTGCTTTACCACGTTTGCCACGTTGTTATTGTAAAACGATAGTTTGATTAGTATAAAACATTTCCTAAAACGCTGATTAGCTTAATATGACCCAAGAAAAGTTTTATGTTTACGCACTTTTTAGAGTATATTAGAAGATTATGCTCTTCTTTTCAGAAATAAGCCAAAAATACTTACATATCTATTGACTACGTACTGCCCTTTGTAAGCCACATCAAGAAACGGATCACGAAATGCCTCCGACCCAATATTGTCCGTCTTCCAAAATTCCTCAACTTTGCCAAAGGCAATGCTAACTTTTTACGCAACCCTCCTTTCCCATACCGGCGATGTTTATGGCCAAACAGAAGACAATCGATCAGTTTTTCTAAAAACACCAAGTAAGTAAAATAGCTGTCTACAAAGCGAGCGCGCGGCGGTCATTCCTCCGCGGCCCACTCGCCAATCATAACGTGATATTTATGAGTTCGAGAATTGAAAGTTACCCAAAAAATGTTGCCAACAATACGATCGATCCCTCGACCTTTTTATGTCTTCTTCCCGTCTCGCATTTTTCTGGCAAAACTGATTGTTTACCGGAAAAAATTACGCCTGTTAGTTGGAACGTTTCGCATAAATAAAAGATGCGGTATCGGGGAATTTTGATTCGGTGCTTTTTGTCTCCAGAATACCAATTGTGAGCGTAACTACAAAAACTCGAACGTTGTACGATTGAGTAGGGAACGTGGTGTCAAGTGCCCGAGATGCTTATAAATGACAATTACACTAAGCGAGATCGAAGTTTTTGCTATTGTTGTGAATGTTTTTGATCAATACTTGCGAGCTAAAGATTTGTGAGATAAAAGAGTGGCAAGTACACTATACATGCTTTGAATTTGAATGTCAATACCACTTGGGGAAAATGGGATTAAAGGTAAATGGAAACTCTCTGTACCGAGACAAAAACAAGTTCGAAAGGTCCTCATATCTGAGTGGTAAAAAATGTTTAAAAAAAATCTTTTAAGCTGCCACAACAGCACGTAAAAGCAAAAATACCTACATTTAGTTTGTTCTACTCAGGCTTCGAAACTTTATTTTAAATCGCCGTTTTCATCAGTATTTGTTGGTTAAACAAAAGGATTTGTTATAACCTACTTGTTATACCGAAGTTTTAACCAGCGTTATACATTTTTGAGATAAAGCCTACGCCTAACAAAACATCTTTGACTAAACAACAGCTTCACATCCTTCAACAGCGTGAGGCTGTTAAAGGATATCACGGCCCTGAAGAGCAGCATGAGCCAAGCGATGAGTAAGTTGGAGGCTTCTGAAGACATCTTTGACTAAACAACAGCTTCACATCCTTCAACAGCGTGAGGCTGTTAAAGGATATCACGGCCCTGAAGAGCAGCATGAGCCAAGCGATGAGTAAGTTGGAGGCTTCTGAAGACATCTTTGACTAAACAACAGCTTCACATCCTTCAACAGCGTGAGGCTGTTAAAGGATATCACGGCCCTGAAGAGCAGCATGAGCCAAGCGATGAGTAAGTTGGAGGCTTCTGAAGACATCTTTGACTAAACAACAGCTTCACATCCTTCAACAGCGTGAGGCTGTTAAAGGATATCACGGCCCTGAAGAGCAGCATGAGCCAAGCGATGAGTAAGTTGGAGGCTTCTGAAGACACCATCAGTGAGCTGCGTGCTGAGGTAATGTCATTGATAAACATTATTTCAGTAAGTAGGTCGCCTGAGGCCTCTAACATTAACATACATCGCGGTGGAGGAAAGAATGCATCTTCGAGTTTCGAGTCAGCAAAATTCGACTCGCCGCCCGCTGTCGTCACCACACCGCCGCCGCTGCCGCTGACCGATGCACCGCGCCCCGCACTCTCTCGGTGCCGACACTGCCGACAGCCAATGTGATAAAGACGGGTTCACAAAAGTGGAGAGGAAAAAGAAGAATAAGAACACCTTTCTGAGTAAGAGCGGTTCTGCACCTACCGGCGATAACCATCTGCTGCGCCCAGAGTTGCCATCAACGCAGCTCTACGTTTCTCGCTTGCACTACACCACGCAAGTTGAAGACCTGGTGGAGTACATCGCGCTCAAAACTTTCATGAATCTGAGAGTTCAGCGATTGGATTCTCGTCACAATGTGACCTTCAAATCATTTGTGGTGAGAGTGCCGACTCGCGAACTTCAAACCTTCATGGAAGCTGAATTTTGGCCGAAGGGTGTCAAGTTCCGGCGTTTCCTCGGTCGGATACCTGACGCTTCACGCATCGCGTCAGCAGAAAAAACAATAGTACATAAATTATTATATATGTTAGTTTAAGGTATATATTTTATATGGGCCTGTGTTATTTATAATGCTAAGTTACCTGAAATAAATGGTTTATTATTATTATTATTAAAACTACCGAAACTAAAACTAATTAAATTTAGTTACACTAACTATTAAATTTTATCAGTTTTAGATTTAAAAAAAATATTTACAGGAATATTAAAGGTTCTAATTTTATTCATAACTGTTCATATCATTAGAAAATTTTTTATATATTTTCTTCGCCTCCTCAATAATACCTACCTAGTAGACCTACATAAACTACATCTATACAAAACTATGACATACCTAATTAGGAAACATTCTGATTTGCAAATAATGGAATATCTTTATAACCAAATGTCAAATCACCCTTTATGGCTATTAAAAAAAATTTAGACATTCAATCCTTACCAATTAAAAAATATATTATTATAAACATTTTTACTACAATACTTTTCTTTAAACTTTCGTGAACTCGAGGTTCGAGGTTAGTCAAAATATCATTATTTTGATGTTTATTCGTGCGTGAATTGACCCGTTTAGGATTTAGAAAAAATTTTACCACAATACAAAAAGCTTTTACTTTATGGTTTCTTACAGAAATTCAACTTAAGTTTGAATAAATTGCAACTCGAACGAATTCCCAGGTGATCAAGTTAATTATTAGTTAATGATTTGCATTGAGATAATAGTATATGTAGGCCAATGATGCTTTGTTTGCAAAATAGTTTATTTTTCAACAGTAGGTATGTCGTGATTCAATTTACAAATTCAAACATTTTGAGATCATTTTATGTGTTCTTGACGGAATAAACAGGAGGACCACCTGGATCTTAAAATTATCTTACTCAATAAAAAAATAAAGAAAATTTAAAAGATTTTTTTTTTCAAAGTATATAAGTATATAAATATTTATACTGTTTGTTAGGCCCAGCAGAAGTCAACCATAAGAGGTTGTTTGCATTTTTATCTTAACCCTGATTACGTGCGTTTTATTAGCGCCTTTTGAAGCAAATCCCCATTATAGAAAATCCCCTTGGCTAAGAGTGGATGACCCGTGTTCGAATCTCGCACATGACTATAATTTTCCTCTCGTAAATTTGTAATTTTGTAATATTTTTGATCAGATAACTAGTTAGAGCAAATACGCAGCTAGGTAAATATAGTTATACCCCCGTGGGGTGCCGGGTTAGAGTTGCACCTCCCCATATCATCCCGTGGGATTCGTAAGAGGCGACTAACGGAAAAATACTGGAAGGTGGGCAGCGGCGCCTTCTAAATAACTGCCACCTTACACTGCGATCCCTAAGCCGCCTGCCAAGCGTGTGGATTATGGCAAATACCTTAATAGGAAAGGCTGTGTTCAGCAGTGGACGAATCCGCTGTTACAGTAAATATAGTTATAGAACACAACATTGTCAACATTGTTGCTACATAACGACTCATCTTCAAGACCATAATCGGCTAGTGTAAAGTACCTGCCACAATACATCGTTGCAATCGTAAAATTTGAAGTGTTTTAATAAGCGGTAAATTCATTTATACCCATCGACTTATATGGGGTAGTTAATGATGCATAGCCACTCGAAGTATGTCTGGCCTTAATTAGACCACAAGTATCAAACCATCGTAACTAACGTTTTCCTCTATTTTTCAACCCCTGGTAAAATACCCTTCTATATTCTAAATTCTGTTACTGTAAATTAGCGTTTGTCTGTCTGTGTATGATATTTAGTGATACTGTGATGTGATGGAATAAGCACAAAGCCCAGCTTGATTCAAGCAGTGACCTCTGTCTCTGCTGTTGAGTTAATGGTCAATCAAACTGCTTGGAAAAAGGTTATCGTTGGTACAATGCTTTCGATCGTTACATCTCGGTCACATTCGGCTTTATTATATGGGATTGTTATGAAACTAGCCCACCTCTTAAGCGATATTTACAGATCTTGAGTGGTAAACTCTGCCTATAGCTCATGCATTCTGTTATAAGTGATGAACTTCAGGGCACTCATCGCCCTGAGACAAAGTTTCTATGTCTCATGTGCCTGTAATTTCAACGAACCATACCGAACCATCCCCTTCAAACCAGGACACAATAATACATAACATTCTTCTGCTAATAAAATGTGTCTGTCTCGTGGAATCGTAGCTCCAAAACAACTTACCCAATTTCTGTAATTGTATGGTTTGAACCTTGCACCGATATAATTACAAAAATAAATAAATATTCAACATATTTCGTTGGATTATATATATTTACTTTATCATCAATATGTACATATTGCAACCATAAATTAACTTATATTAATTGTTCAGCTAACCCTAAATACACCAGGTCAAACCCAAACAACAATTTCTTGACACCTAAAAATAATAAAGAAAGAAAGAGGGAAAGTACCTTGAATATTGTGATGGAACATTTTACTAAACGAAGCCATTATTTTAATTTAAAAAACAATTTAAACTGCATACATAGATATTTAAATGATTACATGGTTGAACTGGGACTCGAACCCGTTACACGAGAAAAAAAAACATCCTGTAGTTTTATCATACCGATCGAAAGATTTCATCACAAGGATTATTTTTTGCTAAATAATATAGTGTCAGAAATAAAAGAGAGACCATGAATTTTAACATTTGATGTGAAATTTTGAATTATTTGTTTATAATCAGCCAGCCGCATTGCGATGGACAAAATCATTTACGCGTCTTTCGGCTCAGGTGACGGCTCGGTTTGTTGCATACAACCAGGTACATACTAATTACGTATATCTTCATCATTCACTTAAATTATAATAGGGAAAAGATTTTCAAGTGGATTCATAAAATACAAGATTCAAGGAACTAGATAAGGGAACTAGGAACGGCTTAGGACCTCAAAAATTTAAGCTCTCTACACCTTACCTTACCATATAGTCTAAGAGCCGGGGGAGATTGACCTTCACCTACTAGATAACTTGATGAGACTTTTCATAGCTATTTTTAATTGAATTAATTTTAATCAATTTTATATCATTACCTTCACTCTTTTCATAACCGAATGAATTTGATCTCAACTGATAGTTTTTAACACACAAAATATGCCTAGCTGATTAAAATTATTTCAATTAAAAATAGCTATGAACATTTTTCGATAGGCAAGTTATCATAGGATGTTTGTTAATAAATTATATTTGATAAAAAATATGTCTCATCAAGTTATCTGATGGGTGAAGGACGATCTCCGACGTCTCCTCTTCTATTAGTAAAGATGTCAGAATATCGACAGGTGACGCCTTATTTGAACATTTTAATTTTACTGCCAACTAAGGTAAGAACTAGAATGATCTTATATAGGAACCTTATACAGGGTTATTGGAAAAATGCTAACTACCTCTTAGGGTTGACTTCTGCTAGTCAGTAACATTTTGTGATAAGAAACATTTTTTTTGTTTGTTCATTTGTATATGACGGAATAAACACGAGGACCACCTAATGCTAAAAGTCTCTTGTGCCTGTAATTTATTATTTCACATTTTTTATTACTTTGCTTGATGTAAATATTCAAAACTCTTTTTAAAGGGAGCGCGGCGCGGTCCAGTGTTGCCGCGGTGGGCGCTCTTGGCTCGGTGTAGACCTTGTCTTTTGATACGCAAATGAATAAAAAATATGAAATAATAAATTACAGGCACCAGAGATTTTTAACATCAGGTGGTCATCGTTCTTATTCCGACAAATACACATAAACAATCGAAGCAATGATGGCCGAGCGGTAATAGCTATGGACTGCCGTGCCGCAGTACCCTGGTTCGATCCCCACCGCCGGCTTGAGCTTCACCGCATGGTGGAAGGGCATTTTGCGATTGCCCGCCTGGCTAGCTACCACCCTCAAGTAGAAAGTCTGTCGCCAAGCACCGAAAGGTGTGTTCCGGCAGTAGTCCTTGAGAGCCAGTGAAATTACAGGCACAATGAGACTTAACAACTATGTCTCAATGTGACGGGCGCAGTGCAATTCGTGACTTGTGATGAATTGCAACTGATATAGGCAGAGGTTAGTCCATTTAACATCAGGTGGGCCTCGAGCTAGTTCCGTCACAATAACATAAAAAAAAAACACACACACACAAAAAAAATAACACATATTTTTTTATCTCTGAATGATTTTAGGACTAGCAGAAGTCAACCCTAAGAGGTTGTTAGCATTTTTCAAAAACCCTGTACATGGCAGTAGAATGTTGAATATTTCAATGTGAAAATTTGTAGTCCACCTTCAAATAAGAGCGTCGTAGACGACTACATGGAATATATGATTTTTAATTTTGATAGTTTTGTGAAATCTTGCTGTCCCAAATATTTGAGCCTTGTGTCTTCGTAGCTCTTTCCATACAAATGTAGTTATACGTCATATTACAAAATTACAAATATACGATAGAAAAACTTAAGTCATGTGCGGGATTCGAACCCGCGTCCATCCACCCCTTTAGCCGGGGTATGCTCTAACCAATTGAGCTAACATGACATGACGTCATAACTCAAATCTTTCCTATCGTTATATAACCATCTTTTTTGGGATTAAAGAACGATAGGAATAAAATATTATATGTCATATTTTAAATACCAACACTTAACAGTTCAAACTCGTTGAAATTTTGCATGCATGTCCTTGAGCCTAAAATCTATTTTCTGATTTGCCTATTCTTTGTTTTATTTTTCATTTTATCTCAAAATGTGAAAATAAGAAATCACATAAAAAACTAATTTTCCAAATAATTTTGAGAGTACACTTTTTTACGGAACTTGAAGCATAGATTTTTGACTTACGAGTAAAGACATGAGTCATGCAAAATTTCAACGAGTTTGAACAAAGCTACGTTTGTATGGAAAGTCGAAGACATTGGCATTATGTTTGCTTTCCCTTTATTTTGTTATGAGGCATTTTCTCATATTCGCTACGAATAAATAAGGTAAAGAAGTATAACTCTGATACAGTGACCGCTTTGATTTCGGCCTCATCACGTTCACAAGTAACAAAACACGCACAATTTTCCAAATTCAATTGGATTGGTTAATTGATTTGGCGATTTGAAATGATCGCATCTGATTGGTCGCGTCAATGTGATGTTTTCACCGCCGTCATTGCCTAAGGCCAAACCGCACTACTGCGGCACAGCGCGGCAGCGAAACGGCGTGGCTCGGGAAATATTAATTTGTATGGATTTATAAATGGCGTAAACCGCACTATAGTGATGTGGCTTCAGAGAGGCACGGCGCAGTGCTACAGAGATGTCTCCGAAGGCAACTCTGCGTCACGCGTGCACCACGCCTTTCGGCACCGGAGAGACGCGGTGCAGTAAATTATCCAGTCATTTCACGTTCCACCCACGTTTCAACAATTCATAAGACCTTATTTTACGTTCTAAAATCCGTGTGCAATCGATTATTATCGCTAAATAGTCGTGAAAAAGAGTTTTTTTCGAACGAGTATTTTGTTATATTTTGCACCCAAATATATCACTTATTAATTTTTCAGCTATATCTGCCTCTTTGCAAGACACCACGACTATTTTACCTCGACGACTTCATCCATTTCGAATTCTTGCCATTAGTTGGAAGAACCGTTCTGCTACGCCGTATTATTGTGAACAAAAAAATCGGCCCAGGGCTGCTTGTACAATTCAACGAAGTATCGAACTTCGGGTTCTTAAGTAAGGTATCCGAAAAACAAGCATTGGCTTACTTTTGTTTAACTTCGTTCCTATAGACTTGCAAGCATTTGCCTGCGTAGATTCTCAATAATTTTTTTTAACGAATTCGTATGGTTTAATCATTTTCCAAATATGAAATTATACTTTATTCGTTTGCTTAAAAGTAGTCAGTCGAGTTCTAAATATGCAGAAATAACACGGATATAAATACCTATGGAGAACAAAGACATTCATGTAAATTCTAAATATCTTACCTGTATTTTCTAAAACAGTTGCGACATCTCTCGCTGAGCTCCATAACTAGGATTCTCAGAGTCTTGAGACCATGGGAAAATATACTTTAACTTCTCTGTTTGAAGAAGTAAAACTGATTGAAGCATAAAAACGTTCGCAGAATAGTATTGGAAATTCCATAGCAGGCAAGATTTGTAATGAACGATGCGGTCCGACCATAGACAATATCGAACAACGAACTTCGTACCACAAATTCAATTTTCGTTGTCTGAAAGGTCGTTCGAACACGAAAAACGAAACTTCGTTGAATTGTAGTAGTGGCCCAGATACCGCGTCGCGACGTAACTCTGTAGTACGTTCCTAGCATTAGATACGCGTGGATGGCGTTATGCCACAATATGTAAGTTTGTTTACATTTATTTTCTATTACAGGTTTTTTCAATAAAATATTTTAGGTTTTTCATGCAATTTATTTCAGTAGATTGGAATTACTTTCTTGGAAACAATATTCTATAGTTTAATAGTCGGTACATATGATGCGCTGAAAAAATGAAATGGATTTTAAGTAAATTTGTTTTATTCAAGTTAATATTGATAGTAGGATATAACTTAGAATTAAATTAGATTTTAAAAATGTCTTATTGCGTGTGTTAGATTAATAAGTACCTACATCAAGTTTTTTTTGGCGGTATGTATTTTAACAAAATGTTGCAAACTATTATAAATAATTTTAGCTACTACAACGAAAGTATTTAGTCAACCTAGCTGCCATTTCAGGCTTGCAAGCAGTCTAAACACTCCAGCTCTCTCCAATTGTCAGCGTGCCCAGCATGCCCAGAACTATTATTCTAGTATGTATTCCATTGTACCAAATTAAGTAGATGGATTATATATACCTATTGGAACTAACAATACCGCAGCCATAGGTGTGACAACTATCAACGAGGCAGTTGATGTAGTATTTATCTGTTTTAGTTTTATGTTTTAGGTTTACAAATGACATTATAGTTATCCAAAAATAGATCTCAAGCATGACAGCTGTCAAAATGACAGTTAGTGTCATATTTTTCCGTTTCTATTTCATATTTTGGATTAAAATGACATGAAAAGTACCTAGAAATTATTCTTACGTATGACAGCTATAAGACCTAAAATCAATTTATTTGTAATTTTTAAATCGTATGAACCCAAAAAATTAAACCAATTCTGAGAAATACGATATCAATTTACACACTTTGACAGTAGTCAGATCTAAGCTCTACTTCTAGGATATTTTATGTCATTAGAAGCATAAACACTGAATTAGAATTGAGGACCTTTATCAAAGTTCTTTTATGACATTTGTAGTACATGTTTGACATAAAAAATAAGCATACGAAAAAAATATTGGAAATTGTTTTCACATCAAATGTTCTCAGAATAACAATGTTTCGAAGTTATTTTTGACTTAATGTAAAATTCATGTTGCATAAAACTATCCAGGGTAGTCAAGTATGGGTTTCCAAAATATTGTTATTTCTTCGTTTATACAAGTTATTCCCGATTTTCTTATATCCGTATGGCTTCTCTACTATTTTACTACACAGTATGGTATTTTTTCAGAATTAAACAACGTAGAATAACATTGATAAATTCAGTTGAAAATTCCCGCGGTACAACCGCATGACTCGAACCCACGCGGCGAACTGACAGCGCCACGTGGTACACTTTTTAAGCCACGCCTGCTGCGGTATAGTTTGCGTTCTGTTGTTTTTGAGCCTGAATTACATTTCTTTTCATTATTATTCGTAGCATATTCGTATAGCTTGAATTTTATTTAAGCAAGTTCTTTTCTTTCTTTTGGTTTTTTTTCGAAAAAGTAGTCTGTTGTGTGTGTTTTTTTTTCTTTTTTATGTTATTGTGACAGAACAAGCCCGAGGCCCACCTGATGTTAAGTGGACTAACCTCTGCCTATAACAGATGCAATTCGCCACAAGTCACGAATTGCACTGCGGCCGTCACCTTGAGACATGGTTGTTAAGTCTCATGTGCCTGTAATTCCACTGGCTTTCAAGGACTGTTGCCGGCACACACCGTTAGCCGCTTGGCGACAGGTTTTCTACTTGGGGGTGGTAACTAGTGTTTTTATTTTTATTGTCCTTAGGTTAGCCTTTGACAAAATCTCTCCTTCTGGTACGCGATGATGTAGTTTAAGATAGTAAATACTCGTATGCTTTTCTTAGAATGAGAACTTAACATGCCCTTATGTTCTTTTTTAACTGCTGATAGGTTAGCTTTTGACCACTATCTCACCTGATGGTAGGTGATGATGTGGTCGAAGATGTTGTTCAGGCTAACCTAGAATTAATGGCTCTCAAGGACAGCTGCCGGAACTCACCGTTAGGTGCTTGGCGATAGACTTTCTGCTTGAGGGTGGTTGCTAGCCAGGCGAGCATACGCAAAATGCCCTACCACCATGCAAAAGGTGCCATGCAGGCGACAGATTTTCTGCTTGAGGGTTATAGATAGTCAGACGAGCATTCACAAATTCTCTTACAACTTAGGGGCTTGGACTTAGGGGCCTTCAAGAAGAGAGCATATTCCCTCCTCAAAGGTCGGCAACGCATCCTCGAGACCTTTGGTGTTGCGGATGTTCGTGGACGACGGTGATCACTTACTACCAGGTGAGCCGACTGATAGTTTGCCCTCCTATCCCACAAAAAAAATCTCTCCGTAATAAATGCCACTGTAGGCATCCATCCGGGGTGTCAGTAGTGACCGCAGAGCATTACCTAGGTGATCGGTTAATAACGACAGGCTCTTCTGTCTGAAGAGCTTTATCTGGGTTAATTAACTACAGGCTCCTGTACGATCACTTCAAAGTCACTGTTACAGTTCAGTCTGGATTGAAAATAACGACAGAATCGTCTAAAAACGCTTCCAAATCAGTGACTTACCCTTTAGCTTCAATCTGGGTTTCAATCAAGTTAAAGATTTTACCTGTAGTACGGTTCACAGACTACGAAAAAAACATTATATAGATATAGTGTTTGAAATGTACATAAAACAGATAGTTTATTAATTTCAATTGCCTTAACAGCAGCGTTCCTTATATCTCGTTTTCTTATTTTTCTAGTAGGTACCTTCTCATTTATAGCAAAAGTGTGAAACTAAACACAAAGGGTCTGAAAAAGCAGTCATACAGGTAGAAGTCGTTGAATATTAAACACACAGGGAAGTTAATGATGTCTAATAGCTGTGTTAAGAATGCTTATTACCAGGGTATAATAATTATGAATAGGTGATGGAGGTGTTTAAACATGCGGGACGATGCGTGTCATAAATTATATGGGGGTAGATTTGTGCAAAGAGCTTACTTGCACTAGTTATAGAGAAATTTAAAAAGCGGCCAGACAACAAGCTAGCGAGGAATCTGAAATTTCGATATGTTATATATATGTGTGTATCAGTTGGTCCACTACTGAACACAGCCTCCCCTATTTTTTTTTTGTTTTTTTTTTTTTTATCTTTTTGTGACTGAACAAGCCCGAGGCCCACCTGATGTTAAGTGGACTAACCTCGGCCTATAACAGACGCATTTCGTCAACGACGAATTGACGAATGCCCGCCACACTGAGACGTCCAGTTGTTAGCTCTCATTAGCCTGTAATTTTTCTGGCTCTCCAGGACTGCTGCCGGGACACACCGTTAGGTGCTTGGCGACAGATTTTCTACTTGAGGGTGGTCGCTAGCCAGGCGGGCATTCGCAAAATGCCCTTCCACCATGCGATGAAGCTCAAGCTCTGGGCGGGATTCGAACCATGGACCTGCTGCGCGGCAGTCCATAGCCAATGCCACTGAGCCATCACTGCTTCAAAATTCCTATTATGGGAGGGAAGGGTTATTTTGCCATAATTCACAAGCTTGGCAGGAGTCTTTGGGATCGCAGTGTGAGACGTTAGTTCCTCAGAAAGCGCTGTTGTCCGCCTTCTGGTGTATTACCCTTAGATACCTCAGTGACCTAGACCGACACCCACGGGCAGTAGGGAGCCAACCAAGAAATTAAATTCCATGTTCAAATTGCCTAAAGATATAAAACACAAACAGAACCAGACAATATTGTGAGTGTCACTTGACGGACAAAGATATAGAAAACATTACATACTATATTGTGTAAAGTTTATGGACAAATATAGGCATTCTTGATGCCATTACCTCGAGTCACGGTGGGTTCTGCGCAGCCGTGGTGGAAGCGTGCCGTCGCTGAAGTGAGGATAGGAGTAATTTGGACCATGCTTACATGCCAGGTGACCATAATTCATATATTTATGAGACTTAGAGATTTGCTGATTATGGACGATTTTTTATATATATTTTGATTGGGTAGTTATTTTCACTTATTTTTGCATATACATTCACGGTATATATGCACTAAATAATTTCTCAGGCTTCACAGCGGGGCGGGAATGCTTGCCAGCAGTAAGGTTGGTAAGAAAATAATCAAAAACCCAAAGATTTATTTAGTAATTTTCGGGACTAATAATTCAAAGCGAAACCTGGCACGAATTTCCTGACTCCTGTGTGAGTAAATTGCAATGTCTGCGAGTTATTTACAGTATCAGGCAAGCTTGCAGGGTAATTCAAGCGATTTAATTATTTACATCTAAACTAGATGGCATTGTGCAAATACTTGGGACTTCGTATAGCACAGGTGCCGTAAAAACGAAGAAAACTATACATGCAGCAGGATGTTTTAAAGATTTGGCTCTGTATTCCGGCAGCTGTTATTAAGAGCCAGTTCGTTCCCATCCTGGGTTAGGCCTGTTTACTATCTTCGACCTCATGATCAGTTATCATCGTTGTTTGTTTCGTTATAATATCTTAATAATGAAACAAACAACTGTTTCAAGTTGTTTTATCATACAATGTCCATAAAAATCGCAGAACCCTAAGAAAACATTATCCTGAAATAGTTATTAGATTATAATATAGATAGAGAACAGTTATTTTGCAGAAATCCACAATAGGGTAGTTGACACTGTCTAAAATAAAATACAGTGTAACGTTAACATGATAGTAGTTGGAGCACATAACTCGATGAAATTAACAAATTATTTATTCTGCATTGGATTACCTTTATTTTGAATAAACAAAATGTGTTTAAATTTTCTTTAAGCCACGTGATCTCAAACGATAGTAGACGCGGAAATGATGTCATAAGGACAAAAACAAAGCCACAGAATAGGTAATAGTAATCGTGATAGTTTGCTTCCAAAGGTTTGACAGTGACAATTGACATTAGTAATTGCTAATAGCAAGCAACCTACAAAATGTCGCATCACTATCGATTTATTACTTAGGCCCCTATTTCACTATCAAATCCATTGGATCCCATATATTTAATAGTGTAATACGTACATTTGACTCATTTATCTTTGATCATATTTCGCCGTGAGATTTGATCAAAGATCAGCATAGATAATAAAACCCAAACTCGGAACAAGAATCTATGGAAACATTTTGCAATTATTACTCATAGTAATACAACAACTTTAAATAGTTGGAAAAGCTTATGTTTATCATTATATTTATTCCGATGTCACTGCACGCCATTGTCTCGATCACTTAAAAGTGTTTACATTTCGTGATTACAAAAATGTTCAATAAAATAGTGATTTTGAACCGATTAAAGTTGTTTATATACCATGTATGAAAAATAATTGATAATGCTGCCACTCATGTATCCGTGCTTCAAACTGTGTTGGTTCTGTGATTGTTTTATTCAGTCTACATACACCCCTACACTATGGTACACGTTCTGCCGAACAACCTGTATAATCGATTACGCACGACACTACAACAAGCAAGCAAAACGTATTACATTTCAGCACTATTTGTTTTTGCCCTAGTGACGTCATAAGCATACAGGCCGCCATTGAATGATGTTTTAGCGCCAATTTTAAAAGTTGAAAAAAAAGATGGATTTCTAGTATTACAGGACTCCTAAAAAAAATATTAAAAATACTAGGTGTATATTTCAGTGTTCTAAATAATTTAACATACTTTAAAAAAACAAGTCAACAACCCTATTATTAATACAAATATTTCATTAGAAAACATTAAAGTAATATTTTAGAAAAAATATTGACATGATCGAGATCATGCTTTAAGAGTTAAGACCTCGAGAAGATGCTTCGTGTAGAAGCACGTAGAAGCAAACGCTTCGAAAACAATTCTAGCTAGTCGAAGCGACATTTTGACATGACGTCATTGTTGTTATAGCGGGAAATTTAAAAATTTTGGCTGAATTGTCTAGTTATATTTTTTACAGGTTACCTTATATATTACTTTAACGTTTTCTAAAATAAATATTTGCCATTATTAATTATCCTGGAACTTCTTACGTCATGGGCATGCTCTAAATAAACGGCAGACAAACACCGGCGGTGGTTTAGGCAGCATGTGTGAAAACTGGATCGTTTTGCGTCACGCGAGGGTCTTGCTTGCACTCATTTCGTGTAGTTATCTGGACTGTGGCTTCTTAATTCCTTGCGGTCATCTGGACATCCGGAAATGTTACCTTGGTTGCCAGAATGGCCAGTGTCATTCGGGGGGACTTCACTCAGCTTAGTTTTGCGGGATTTGGTTACGGCTTTTCAGCGTGCGCTTAATTTAACTAGATATAAATGATCTGTTTGCGATTACCTAGGTATTTTAATCTTGCAAAGACAAATACGAAGCCCTTCTTAGGGATTTGTGTGCGATTATATAACAAATTTCCTAAATATTTTAATGATCACTGAAGTTTTTATGATCTGAAGCAGTGATAGCTCAGTAGCATTGGCTATCGACTGCTGCGTAGCAGGTCCATGGTTCGAATCCCGCCGCGGGCTTGAGATTCACCGCATGGTGGAAGGGCATTTTGAGAATGATCGCCTGGCTAGCTACCCTCAAGTAGAAAATCTGTCACCAAGCACCTAACGGTGTGTTCCGGCAGCAGTCTTTGAGAGCCAGTGAAATTACAGGCACATGAGACTTAACAACTATATTTCAAGGTGACGGGCGCAGTGCAATTCGTAACTTGTGACAAAGTGCATCTGTTATAGGCAGAGGTTAGTCCGTTTAACAACATGTGGGTCTCGAGCTTGTTCCGTCACAATAACATTATAAAAAAAGGAAAAATTCAAGTTACATGAGAAAAACATTTTGATTAAGAAAGGCATACAATATGTATTTATTACAACGACAAAAATGCTTGGATAATTCCTCCTCTGCCAAGTTACCACCTGTCACTTACGTAATTTAAACAAACATTGTCATCATTTTATAATGTACTATGTAACACATTCTTAAAAGGCGTTTAAAAATAATGGCTTATAGTTTTTGCTCGTTCTTCTCGCAGTGGATCTATAACATTCTTTTGTGGTATGTAAAATACTTCAATATAAAAAATTGTTCTCGACCCTCATAAGCCTAAGTTGAATAAATTATTTTTAACTTTTGCTAGGTTTAACTTGGGCGTACGCAGTTAATTTATTGAGTTTAAACATACTATTTGTTTATAATTGAGACAGTTGGTATTGTGCTCTGATGTCTTAATGTGAAGAAACTGGATACATTGCTTTGATGATCCTACATATCAGGTGAAGCAAACAAGAAAATTCTTCAAATCTTTATAGTTTTATTCCTGGTCCTTTTTTATATTTAAACTGATTAGCTTTTTAACTCTATTTTACCTGTTGATAACTGATGATGTGGTCTATGGTGGAAAAGAGATAATATAGGTCTTAATTACTGGCTCTCCAGGACAGCTCACGGAACAAACCGTTAGGTGCTCAGAATTTCTATTTGGAAAACTCATTTTGTATGGGTATTGTTATTGTTACATTAAGAGATTTATAAGTTGCATAATTAAACTCCTGCATCTCCTTTCCACTACCGGACTACAAGAGGTACGGAAACACGGCATCGGTATATGGTTGACATTCCTCCTGTCCGCACAAAGCGATTTGCGTCCACCTTTATAATACGGACAGCGAAGGAATGGAACACCCACCCAGCGTCTTTGTTCCCCGAGGGGTACAATCTGGATGTCTTCAAATATAGAGTGAATAGTAATAAAAAGTATCTTCTAGGCAAGCATGCTCCACCGTCGACCGCGTTGTCACTTACCAGGTGAGACTGCGGACAAATGCTATAACGAATAAATAAAAAATGTAATATATAAAATTACGTATCAATTTAAACCAAAAACATAGCTATTACGATTACACTTGGTAGCTATTTAAATATTATGAATTTACGTTTGTATGGCAAGAGCTACAAAGTGGTAGTTAGTCAGATGAGCTTGCAAAATGCCCTTCTATTATGAGGTGAACCTCAAACCCACGAAATGATTTGAATCTAAGACTGCCTGATCGATACAAGTAACTACCACATATCCCGGAAAAGTAAATTATATCACTCGCCAACAATACTGACCATCGGCAAGAGCTGAAATAAAATTAGTAATAAGTCATCGAGGTATCGGCATGTTTGCAAATACTCTTTTCAGTTTATTAAGTGTCACATAAAAAGTTTGCATGGTGGTAGGGCATTTTGCGAATGCCCGCCTGGCTAGCTACCACCCTCAAGTAGAAAATCTATCGCCAAGCACCTAACGGTGTGTTCCGGCAGCTGTCCTTGAGAGCCAGTACTTCTTGGTTAGCCTGAACAACATCTTCGACCACATCGTCACTTACCATTAGGTGAGAGAGTGGTCAAAGGCTAACCTATAAGGCATAAAAAAAAAGTACTTTATCGAAGTTGATAAGACTTTATAACTAACATGAGGGATGTCGCCGTGAATCCTCAAACATCCTTCCACTACCTTGCCTTTACATTAGAGAAATGTGCCTTTTCGCAAAATTTCATCCAGAATATTTTAAAAAACACTGTGAAGTCATAACGAGACAAAAAAGACAAATGTTTAAAAACCTACTATATCAACCCCCTTGTAGAAAGGATATTTATAAGAAAAATGTATATGATTATTTTAATTTATAATACATTACCAAATGACATTAAATTATTAGATCGCAATAGATTTAAGAAGGTTATGACTAATTGGTTATTAAGTAATTGTTTTTACGATATTAAGGATCATTTAAGTTCTGAGTTATATCATTGTAAAATAACTTTATTTTAAATATTTGCACGTCTGCATGCAGGCGGAATACACTGAACAAATAATATTATTAATTTAAGACCACATAAATTTATTACTGTATTCTAGCAAATAAAATATTGATTTGATTTGATCTACTTCGGGGCGACTCAAGCGGAACAGGTATGCTAACCTCTGAAGTGGTTACATATTTCAGTGTTTTGGTGTGCAGACATAGAGCCAATGGGGACCGAGAGCTCATCGTAGTAACGCTTGGTCAATGCGTGATCAAATTGCTGACAACTATTTGGCTCAACTAATAAGCATTGCAATCCAATAGGCAATGCTTCCAGCTAGACACGCAAACAATTACCAGTAGTGTGCTGGAGCATCTGGACTGCCTGTGAGTCTGCAATGACTTGAAGGCGGCCTAAACGCTTTCATTGTAGTAGCTATTGTGTATATAGATCGTAGTTTTCTATTAATAAATATAGCTTGAAGAAGATTCTGATACCATTGCGTGACGAGCAAATATTAACACCTTTTTATAATAAATTGGGAGCCTATCAAATTGCTTTCCATGCAAGATGTGTGAAAATTGGATTAATACGATAATAACCCTATTATTTTAAATTGTTCGCTGATTTTTGGATAGTTTGCGCCCTGCGGAAGATTGAGCTTAATACTGTATTAAGTAGGTAAGTACTTACAAAGTGTCAACTGATTGACTGAGCGAGCACTAAGGTCGAGGGAAGCGTCTCCGTTTCAGCTAAGGCAAAGATACTTTCTTGTTTGTCCAGATTTCCGATTGTTCTCCTTTATGGTTCGATAATCATATTTTTTTTTATTAATTTAGTTTTGGAAATGTTTTATACATAATTCACTTGCGAGGTCTTCTACTTGCAGAGCTACTAGTTATGGATGACTATTATACCTCGGATAGTTTACAAAATTACAACGAAAGGAAATATTTGAATTACAAGCGGGATTCGAACATCCGTCGCTGAAGCCGGGATATACTCTACCAAATGAGCTATCTTAGTGACTAGTCTTAGCTCAAATTCCCTTCCATTCCTATTCTTAATTAACGCAATGAGTTCAACCTTATTGTCCTAGTAGTTCAACTCCTAGACGAATTTATACGTAGTTGAACTACTGGGACAAAAAAGTCTCACTAGTTCAACGGTTGAACTAATCAGGTGTACTAGTGGGAATGACCCTTATTTTCACCATTTAGGCGAGGCAATTAGTTGTAATTCTGTAAGCTTTTTCGTTTAGCAGGTGTCAATGCAAAAAATATTATTTTATATTAAATTACCTCAGATAGCCTCGCTTTTTACACGACTGCCCAAAAAAGGAGTGTTATGTTTTCAGAGTGTTATGTTTGTATGTTTGTGTGTTTCTTTATTTCACCATACATTCTAAAGGGCTTAACCGATTTATCAATGTAAGATCAAAACTAGTAAAGCTAAAGTAATTACATACCTACCTACTTGTCTAACTTCCCTTATTAGGTACCTAACTAACCACCTCTCAGACCTGCTTCACCTGGTGATGCAAAGACACATACAGAATAACTGACCACCAGGCCCACCCAACTTACTTTTCTCCCGACAATTTCGCCGTAATGTTGTCATTTTATTCTTTGCAGATTGATTAATAAGTTCAATTTTCGAATCTGTGTCCTGCATGCCTGTGGACCAATCGCATGCCAGTAATTGGGCGCGCGCGAGTCGCGTGCGCAGTTCGTCGCCTGCGGCGTCAAGTGCTACCAACATGCAGGAATTATCGACTAATCACACAGGGTGGCCAATATAACCGATATTTACGACAGGTTAATTGCTTCTTTAGAACAATTTTGTCTTAAATGCTTGTTCCCGCTTATGTCACTGTTATCCTGAAAATTTACTGCTTGTTCTCGCTTCATGAAAGTCAACGGCGGAAAAAGAACAATTACTGGAAATGTGCAACCATTTTACCGTGTATATTTATTTATATATCCATACAGATAATTAGAAGTTACTTAATAATAATACTCCAAATCATACTGAATTATTATTCATTATTATTATTCTTCATGTTCCTTTGGTTACATCAAATTATAGAACACATTTGTCATAAGAGTGGCTAGATCCTTTAACTCCTTAGCTAGGGCAAACTGTGAAGTACTGTATCATCCGGATCGTCCACCGCTGCCCACCTTCCAGTATTTTCCCTTAGTCGCCTCTTACGACACTCACGGGATGATATGGGGAGGTGCAATTCTAACCCGGCACCCCACGGGGGAAACTGTGAAGTAGACCTATTTAACACAAGCTCAAGAAGGCTAACGCTTACTTAATTATATGCACTTTTGTTCATAAATAAGGCATACAATTTGATCCGCGTGTGAATATGTAATACTTTTCTATATTATTTTATTATCTCTATTATAATAGTCGTTAACTGTTACTGTTAATGTACATACTATTCCTAATACTTAGATATCTGTGAAAACTTTTAATCGGCCTTCCTGCTATATGTAACTTAAAGCTGCATATATATGTCTATAAACCTAAAGTAACACACCTGGCTGTAAGTTTTCCTACGATTTTGTAAATAAATAAATTATTTTCAGTACCAGGTTGTTTCAAACACAAATCTTATCTCAGAGCACCTGGTCGATGCGACGCGTGATCAAAATGCTGGCACTTATTTGGCTCAACGAATAATCAGTGAGGCTATGCCATCAGCAACCCGGGCACTCTGCCAACTGGCAGTGGGCTGGAACTCTTGGACTGCTTGTGGGCCTGCAATGGCCTTTAGGTTACCTAGTCCAAGCGCATGAGAGATAATGAGAACAATAGAAATTCATTTATAAATGGACGATATCCTCCACGCGGATACCAAGGGGTTGCTTTAATGTACTTGTTGTATATATATTGTATATAGTTTGTGGTTTTTTGTTAATTAGTAAACAGCTGGTAAAAAATATACATTATTTCATAAAGTATTTTATATTAGCAATAGATATGATAATACTCACAGAAAAAGTTACAAAGTGTACCAAAAACCGTAAATTTTCGTCGTTTTTGAATCTCATCAAAGATTAGATATGTAATAAATGATCTTAATTTACATCAGTCTCGACTCGTGTACCTGCACCTGCACCGCTCAAGAAGAACATCATTTTGCCAGCTTTTATGTCAAACCAGCGCCAACGTAAACACCTAAACTAAATTCACTTTCTTCTCACGTCCTGTCGTTTCGACCATTTCCAATTTATCACAAATTGGATCGCAATAAATTACGAATTCAAATTTCGAAAAGCAAACATTGTAAATGAAGGGCCGCGTCAAACTCGCATCATACTTGCGTCAAACAAATCACTTCTAGTTATGACGATGAGGCATAATGACTCGACGAGGATCGAAGTGAAATCGATTATGTCAAATTTTGGGTTCACTTTTTCTTTCAAATTTTAAATGAGTGCGGCCCCAGGCTCGGCACCGTATAATGCTCCGATGTAGAAATTCGTTATATTCTTATAAATATTCCAAAACTGACAGGACCGGTTCACAGTGAGTTTTTGCTTAGACTGAGACGTCTTGAGATTGCTCTCCATGATTTCACAACCTGTTGGTGTTTGATTATAGCGCTTCAGTTGTAGACATTGTAACTTATAGTTAAGTTAAAAGGCGACAGTCTTCATTCTTAATAAGGTTTATCCGTAACTACCAACTAAAACTAGTAAAATACAATGCTGAACTACGGCTATGTAGAGTCATGCCGCGGGGTTGAGCATAGCCACTGTGGTGGAGAATTTTGCTCAAGCACCCAATGTGTTCCGACATTCCTTAACGGCCAGTTCCCATTCTAGGATTAGCCATTACATGGTAACCTTCGACTACTTCATCTCTCATCCGCCTATGTTCCCTGTGCTGTGTACGGGAAGAACAGTGGTCAAAGCCTAGTTAAAATTAAAAATAACTATCGAAACAGTTTGTAATATCTCTGTATTTATGATTTTTTCATTAGTACAAATAAAGCACAAAATTTACAGCTAACTGTACCCGCGACTTTGTTCGCGATTGCCGTACCTGCAAAGTAATTATTCTCGTTTGGGCACTGTTTATCTCATATTAAGCAACGCATAGCAATCATCAAGTAAATCATAGCTCAGAAAAGAGCTTTTTACTTTGGGTTTGAAAATTAAGTAACTCAGAGAGTTCCTTCGCGGTTCGCCCCATAAATGTTGAAGCAAGGTACTTAGTGCGTTTCTTTGGAATTTCGATTATAAAACGGCATCTTTTTGCCGAGGTTCTCCATGTTTGGAGGTAGAACGAAAATATATTAGATTGTGCACTTCCATTGCGCAGTCTCCAAAATGTATCCGGGAAAAGATAGATAGTTAAAAAAACTGATTGTGGCGAATGTTCCAGATTTTAGAGTTTTATCTTAGCAAGCTGGCAAATCTGAATAAAGATGCCGAGCTGCCCGTGGGGTGCTGGGCTGCCCGTGGGGTGCCAGGCTGTCCGTGGGGTGCCGGGATGTCCATGGGGTGCCGGAATGCCCGTGGGTTGCCGGGCTGCCCTTGGGGTGCCGGGTGGCCCGTGGGGTGCCGGGCTGCCCGTGGGGTTCAGAGCTCACTCGTCACTATTGAGTGAGACTAAGTGTGGGACGCAGCGTGCGGTAGGGACACTTTTTAAGTAAGGACAAGGAGTGTTTTTGCACCTGCGACAGTTCAAATCCATCAGACTATCAAGCGGTGACACTTTGCAATCCAACGGGGCAATGCTGCCAGCATGCTGCCCACGCTACAGTTTGTAGTGTTTAGTATAATAGAACTTCAAATTACATTCCAAGTAACGGATAAGCAACGCCTATTAGGAAAATTAATCTCAATTCTACAGAATAAGAAATCTGAATTCTAATAACAAATTCATCTAATTTTATGGCACAATCAATTTTTACGATCGATCGAATTCAGGCCTCTAAGATTACATGTCCCAATAATTTGTCCTCAGGCACAAACTTTCAAATGAGATAATTTGATCTGCGTTTGGTTTTTACCTGGCTAAAGTTCTATATAAACATAAAATCTAAAGTATATTCACGAAGGGGTAGGCAGAGATGTGAATGATGCTTGGATGATTCCGTCTCTTCTAAACTACCACCTGTCAATGTCACCTGTTATTCTAATAATCATTATTCACAGTAATATAAATGCGAAAGTTTGTGAGTGATTCGATTGAGTGAGGTTTGTTACTCCTTTAAGCTTAAACGGCTCTGATTTGATTTCTAGGAAGTTTACAGTATAAATAGTATAGGTCCTGAAATAATACAAAAAATAATTGTATCATTGTCACGCGCATCGCGGGGCGTGGCTATTACATAGTCTTAGAACACATTGTTAAAATACATTTTAAAAAATGGCCCCGAATTTGTTGCCCTTGCCATGCCTGGTTCTTTTCGCAGTAGCTCTAGCTTTATATCCTTTTTTGAACGAGGCAGTAAACGTTATCCTTCAATGTTAAATTTTGTAATTGACATTCATAAGAGCATAGTAGATGCCTAAACTGAATAATTGATCATGACTTTGACTTTGTGTAAACACATGTCACCTATTTGTTTTGATCATAGGGAGCGAATAATGTTCGTAATAGTTTTACATTTAGAATATTTCGCTGGAATGTATATTGATGGGATAAAATCCCACAAAATACATTGTCTTGATCATTTGGCAAAAATGACCGCCGATTGAAGTGACAAGAAGATCATCTTTGGATAAATTTGTCGAGCACCCAAAGTACCTACTGCTGGATTGAAGAGTAGACCAGTAGTAGAGGTAGTAGTAGAGGCAATAACTGAAGGCTCGATAACGACACCAGAGGCAATACCCACGGTGGATCGCTGAATCAGGAAATTTAGTAGGTAACTCGTAAGCCTCTTTAGGAAGCTTCGAGCGTACAGATACCTCGAACGAGGGCATAACAGGTGGAGATGCTGTGTCAGGTTGAAGCATGCTGGGACTCAAAAGAATGTAGCAAGCCGTCCAGTGTCAGTGAAAATAAACTAAATTTGATTTGAAATCCATATGGACATCACATTTTGACTTCCTAAAAACGTGTATGTCAAACAATTAGAGGAACAAGATTTTGGTCCTTTCTAACTACAATTAGTTTAAATTACAATTAGGCTTAAAATAATTTTATGTTATTTTTTATATTTAATAATAATACCTATATTTAATTAATGTAAAAAACATTAATTTACATGTTTGGCGAATTGGTGATACAAAGGGTCCGTTAAGAAATAGTCTTATATCGATTAAATATTTATGTTCAGTAACTTTTAGTAACCCCTTTGTGAGCCCCTAATGGTGCGAGTACTGCTTCCTCACGCTTCCAAGGACTGTAGAT
Organism: Plagodis pulveraria; assembly: GCA_963890685.1. Taxonomy (NCBI): domain Eukaryota; kingdom Metazoa; phylum Arthropoda; class Insecta; order Lepidoptera; family Geometridae; genus Plagodis; species Plagodis pulveraria. The sequence continues at coordinate 10,798,945 of OY982973.1, read as the reverse complement.
AACAGAAGAGGCTACTTTTAGATCATGTCCTACATAAAGCATAGGTCAACATTCCACAAGCAAAGCGAAAGACCTGGTAATAGGGTCAAAACTCACTCGGTGCTATGAATAACAATATCTATTATTACACAAAAGAATTGAAAACCAGTATAAATGTTTTTACTGTGATTAGAAAGTGAAGAAAATTTAATGACGTCACGCCAGTCCACAGCCAATGCAGCTAATGCCACTGCATTGGCTGCGGACTGCCGCGCAGCAGGTCCATGGTTCCAATCCCACTATAGCTCCACTGAGCCATCACTGCTTCACCTAAAACATAGTTTATATGTTTATATACACCGCGGGCTTGAGCTTCACCGCATGGTGGAAGAGCATTTTGCAAATGCCCACCTGGCTAGCGATCACCCTCAAGTGGAAAATCTGTCGCCAAGCACTGAACGGTGTGTTCCGGCAGCTGCCCTTGAGAGTCAGTAATTCTAGGTTAAGGCTGTTAACACCTTCGACCACATCGTCACTTATCAGGTGAGATTGTGGTCAAAGGCTTACCTATCAGTAATTAAAAAAATAATCTCTTGGGCACTTTGTTGAGAACTACTTACAAAACGCCGATGCTCTGTTAATAATTTCTCTGACAAGGCCTCTACATTATTTAGTGGCCAGCTATAATTAAAACCTTAACAAAAAGTTTACTTACGACTTTAAAGTTTTATTCCCTTAATTGTTTTGAGCAGTACATTTTAAGGCCAGCTGAAGTCGCAAGTTATTAATATAATTTTTATTATTGCAATTTTTTTTATGTGAAGGGGAAGGTCTACTTACTCGTAAATAACAAGATAATACAAATCCTTGGTTAATCTATAGTATTTTCATACTTAAGCTAGTCTGTCACAATCGTCTCTTACCTAAAAACTGTCTAATTGCAGGTCTTATGGAGAAATAGCTTTCATCTGAAACATAAGACTTTCTTTTTCTTTCCCAAATCTTATCTTTTATGTGATTGTGACGGAACAAGCACGAGGCCCACCTGATGTTAAGCGGACTAACCTCTGCCTATAACAGATGCATTACATCCAAACGAATTGCATTGCGCCCGTCACACTGCAACTTACATTTGTTAAGTCTTATGCACCTGTAATTTTTCTTGCTCTCAAGGACTTCTGCCGGAATACACTGTTAGGTGATTCACGACACATTTTCTACATGATGGTGGTAGGTAGCCAGGCGAGAATTCCAAAATTCCCTTCCATCATGCGGTGAAGCTCAAGCTACCGGTGGGGAACGAACCATGGATCAACGTCACGGCAGTCAGCTATTACCGCTCGGTCATCACTGCTTCATCCCTTTTTATTTTTATATGTCTCAAAACTTATATTACTAGGATTTTGTCCAATCCACTGATCCGAAGTCCAAAGTCAAAGATCATTTTAGTAGTGTTGTATTGACCTAACCGTGTGAACTCGGAACCCTCTGTTTATCTCGACTTTTTAAGCGGATTACAAGTGTATCCTCGATTTATATCACTATCATACTGTCATCATATCACCCTATCCTTATTTTATAATTATTATAAATGTGCAACCAATATCCCCTTAGCTTTATTTGCTACATACTCCTTTACAGTGCTTGTTTGTTACACAACAGTGTAGTATATCGTCATTGAGTTATTGTATTTATTGATCTTTTAGCTTATTACTTAACATTGGACCACAATCTTACTTGATGGTGAGTAATGAGGTAATCTATGATAATGAATAGATTCAGGCGTTACTTTGCGGAAATCCATTTTTAATAATAACAAATACTTTTAAAATATTTTAAGAAAACATCAAATTAATATTTTAATAAAACACTTAAAAAATATAAAAATATATCTAGTGACAATTCCGCTTAATTTTCCTGCTAAGCCGACGTGACGTCACAAACGCCACGCAGCCAAACCGGAAGAATTTTCGACGCGTTTCGCTTCTACACGAAGCATCCTCAGGAGGTCTTGACTCTTCAAGCGCACGATCGAGAATGAGCGGCCGGCGGCTCGGCACGCCTTTATATAGACGGGCTGAGTTAGCACGCCTTTGTCTAGACTCGAGCGTGAGTCACCGCTCTTTGTTGTAGCTAACAATTGGTGAGTAATACGTATTTAAAGTGACAATGACATCATAATAATCATAAATTGATAACAAAAAATAATTTTGAATTGTTTATATTATGTAATGTGTTTTAGAATATGAAAAATATCGTAAAAAATATTTCGATTGTGTGTATTGGAACAGTTAGAAATATTAAAACATAGTACAGGCGTTGCACTGTTGAATGAACAGACGCAATTGGTTTCATCACCACTGTTGCGTATTTTTAGTGATAATTTGCCACTACAAAATAGTTAAATATGTATTTGTTTTAGGAAGTAATTTTGTTATATTTTTTACGATATTTTTCATATTCTAAAACACATTACATAATATAAACAATTCAAAATTATTTTTTGTTATCAATTTATGATTATTATGATGTCATTGTCACTTTAAATACGTATTACTCACCAATTGTTAGCTACAACAAAGAGCGGTGACTCACGCTCGAGTCTAGACAAAGGCGTGCTAACTCAGCCCGTCTATATAAAGGCGTGCCGAGCCGCCGGCCGCTCATTCTCGATCGTGCGCTCGAAGAGTCAAGACCTCCTGAGGATGCTTCGTGTAGAAGCGAAACGCGTCGAAAATTCTTCCGGTTTGGCTGCGTGGCGTTTGTGACGTCACGTCGGCTTAGCAGGAAAATTAAGCGGAATTGTCACTAGATATATTTTTATATTTTTTAAGTGTTTTATTAAAATATTAATTTGATGTTTTCTTAAAATATTTTAAAAGTATTTGTTATTATTAGTAATCTATGATTTTAACAGGCTTATATTAGAATTACTGGCTCACAAGGACAGACACACCGTTAGGTGCTTAGAGATAGATTTTCTACCTGAGGGCGGTGCCAAGCGGGCATTTGCATATGCCCTACCACTTTATTATAACCACTGCCATCCTGTGACAACAGCCGGGACCGATGGTTCCGAAGCACGGAAGCGTTTGTAGTAGGTAGTGCCAGTAAGTGCTGGTAGTGCCGGTCGCCCATCAAGTTATAACCGCAGCAGACGTTGTTTAACATAGTTGGATGTTCATGAGCGACCTCGTGTAATTTAAAAACGTTCGTAAATTATGATTTTTCCTTGCAGCTATGACCTTGGGCCTTTCAAGTGTGAAAAAGCATCTCTGCAATAATGATCATCGCTTCCGCTTTCCATCTTGCAAGGTGAACTTGACATTTTGTTGAAAATATTCTACGCCCCAGAAATTGAAACCAAGACCATTTGATATCTAAGCGGAACTTTACGCCACTTTGCCAACGACGTCGTCTTACACACCATTTTCTTACACAATATGTACACGAAGCTGTCCATATCCATCTTCGAAGCAATAATGACCGAGTGGTAATAGCTTTAAGCTGCCGTGCCGCAGGTCCTAGGTCTATTCCCACCGCGCCGGCTTGAGCTTCACCGCATGACGGAAGGGCATTTTGCGAATGCCTGGCTAGCTACCACCCTCAAGTAGAAAATCTGTCGCTAAGCACCTGACGGTGTGTTCCGGGAGCAGTCCTTGAGAGCCAGTAAAATTATAGGCACATGAGACTTAAGAACTGTATGTCTCAGTGTGACGGACGCAGTGCATTTCATCACTTGTGACAATACATAAGGCAGAGGTTAGTCTACCTAACATCAGTTAGGCCTCGCGCTTGTTCCGTCACAATTAGATCAAAAAGGGCATATCCCGGCTACCACACTCCACACGCGTGCCCTCGCCAGCAGACAGACGTGTGAATATTTTAAATGTAGGGCTGTTTGTATAACGATGTGCCTACGGATTTTCCAGCTCAGTGAGTGTACACGCCTTTATCGTGTCTTCGGCGTGAACTGGACTGATTAGCGATTATTTGATATTGGCTAGTAAACTTTTTTCGATAATACATGAGAGTTTATTTTTTCGTTATAATGATATGTTTTTTATGAAATTTTGGCACTCGCATGTAACTCGTGATTGCATAATGTGCTATCTTGTTGGTCCCATATTTGATTATTTTTGTAAGCTTCAGATGCTCATAGGAAATTGCTTTGTTCATTCATTTCGTATCATTGGCTAATTGGCTGATAGATTTTTTTTGCCGTGGCCCTGTCAGATGCATACGTGAGGTCCTCTTGTGTGCAGGTGGTCGGGACTGGGGACATGACAGTAAGTGTACCATATTTTGCTCAGAAGCACCACACTCACATCACAGTAGAAAGAGTGGGGTTACATTTTATAAAAGATGAGAAAACCGAACGCCTTAAAAAATAACATTCCCTCTATCATTTTTGAAGTAACGATGGCCTAGTGGAAATGACTGCGGACTGCCGTGAAGGAAGACCGGGGTTCCACCACGGGCCTAAGCTTCAACGCATGGTGGTATGTATTTTTTTGAAAGCCCATCTGTTTAGATAACACCCTCAAGTATTAAATTTGTCGCCAACGCTATTCTTGAGAGCCAGTAATCGTAGGATCAGCCTGTTAGCACCTTCAACAGCATCATCGTTTACCATCAAGTGAGATTGTGGTCAAAGGTCAGCCTAACACCAATGAAATACAAATTAATAGTTTGTAGCTGACGGTGGGCAGAATACGGCCCGCGGACCATCTCCGGCCCGCAAAGGACTTTAACTTGCCTGCCAACGTCTCATCTAAAAGTAGGGCGCATGGCCCTCGGAATAGAAAATGAACTAAATAATTTGTATTGTTTCCTTTGTTTTATTCTTTTATTTATTTATTATCAAAACAATACATCTATCCTGACAGGTTATTTCCTAATACAAGAGTATAACAAATATATGAGTAGTTTAGTCATCAATGTACGATTACATCATTATATAATTACACATTTAATCAGAGGTCATACAATAACAAAAATAATATATTGTAGCCCTTCTTATCGCATCCATAGAAAAAGTATTATTTTCTCTACTTTTCACTAATTTTGGACGAGAAATTTGACGCTACCGCCACGTTAATGAACTCCTATGAACCATAGTCCTCAAGTAGCTTGTGTGATTTTCAAAGTCACCGGGAACAAGCTGCTAATTGTGCCATTGTTAAAATCATTACGTATGTATATGCATACCTATTCATATGGGTAAGCAAAGAACTTCATGGGCAGTCATTGACTAACATTAAAATGAGCTCCTTAAAAATTTAAAGACGCGAGTACAGACGATTACATTGGTTTTCAAAAGGCCCCAGGGCGAAGACACCGGCGCTCAAAATGCTGAAATAAGACGTTTATTTGCATAATGATGATCACGCGCAGGCTCCGGGACACGCGCCGGGCACACCGCCGGCCGCGCCGCCCCGCGGCCGCCGAGGTGACTCTTTTTGACCGTCTTAAAAAAATTAGGAGGTACTCAATTCGACTTTTTTATGTTTGTTACCTCATAACTTTTGACTGGGTGCAACGATTTTGATGATTCTATTTTTATTTGAAAGCTCATGCTTTCCCATGCTGATGTGATCCCATTTTTAATTTCATTACAATCAGTCCAGCCGTTTGGCATTGGAGAGTAACTCAGCTACTCTCCAATAACTGAAAATGTTTTTCTATCTTGATGACATAGTCATTGTTGAAATTGGTTCCATTTTTAGGTTTTTTTTTTATAACACAATTCTAAAGTATGAGCATGTTCTAAATGCGAATGTATTTTTTTTATGTTTCTTACGCAATTATTAATTAATTTTTATATATTTTTTCACCCAGATTTCTTATCTCTGGTAACAGTCAGCGTAGCCAGTAGCCTACTGTACGAGAACATTCATCGTATTTTAAGGCATCCGCCCGTAGTAAAATAGCATGCTTTCAAAATATCATTGAAAGCAATAGTAAGTGCCATATAGCAATTTGAATTATGGCAATTGCGATATAATACGATGTAGATTTCGATATTTACCTTTACTGGTAGGCACTACTAGAAACTATTGGGTAGGTGTAGGTCATTCCAAGATATATGGACTGCCGTGCAGCAGGACCCTGGTTCAATCCCCACCGCTGCGCCGGCTTGAGCTTCACTGCTTGGTGGAAGGGCATTTTAAGGTATAGCCATATAGCAGTGTCTGAACACCATTGACTGTGGCTAGAAAACGATGTAGATGTCAATATTGACGTTTATTGGTAAGCACTAAGTCCATTTTATTCCCTACTAGAAACTATTGGGAAGGTGTAGGTAATTCCAAGATATAAACTAGGTTATTTCAACAGTAATTAAAATCTTTTTTAGTATTGTTATGTTTGCAATAACGCCTGCTATGCGAATTATATTACAAAATTACAAATATACGAGAGGACATTTTTTTTAAGTCATGTGCGGGAGATCCCAATACGATGGTTAAAGAACGATAGGAAAAATTTTTGTTATGACTCACTGTCATGTTAGCTCAATTGGTTAGAGCATACCCCGGCTAAAGGGGTGGATGGACGTGGATCCCGCACATGACTTAAATTTTTCCTCTCGTATATTTGTAATTTTGTAAAGTAACTAAAGTCCTTCAGTCATCTGAGAAAACCCTGATTTTGTAAGCAAAACTTGAAAACCAAGACGAGAAAGCTAATGTAAAGCCAACATTGTACCGCACGAAACTAGTTCCATACTAAGTATTTACGATTCAGCATTAAGACCAAATTATAAAGTTGAACGCCACAATTACAACCCAAATTGCCAGTAACAATATTTATTATTTTATTAGTGGCACCGACGTTCAATAACATTTGTTCCTCATCTGCTAATGAACGGAAGTGGGGATGAGAACAGAAGAAGAATATTATAAGAAACATTTTCGGAATTATTGTTTTTGAGTTAATCAGAGAATTAAAAAAAGACGTAAGTACCTAATATTTAAGAGAGACTACATCAGTTAAGTACACTACTTTACTGTACTGTATCAGTCGGATTGTCCACTGCTAAATATATCCCCCATTTTACGGTTTTTGCCTTTATACCCACGCTAGGCAGGCGTCTTGGGGATCGCAGTGGCAAATATCAGTTCCTGAGAAAGCGCTGCTGCCCACCTTCTGGTGTGTTACCCTTAGTTGCCTCTTACGACACCCACGGGTAGAGATGGACATTCTAGACCGGCACTCCACGGGGTACAATACCTCACAAGCGCTTATTTCTATCTATAGACCTTTTACTCACTAAGACGCACCCCTCCTCATATTTTTGAGCGTAGTTGGAACGGGTTATTGTAAACTAGCCACAAAGTTAATTCGACACAGACAAAAGATACTTATGTGTTAAATCGCAACAGACCTGTTTTTATTTTGAATTAGGCATTGTAAACTGGCCACATTGCGTTTTTGTAAAACTACAGAAAAATCAAAGAATAAGTGAAATAAAATCAGCAGTTATTTTTTTTTCAATCAACAGCAACGTTACACTTTGAATATTGTTATTGATCACAGCAGGGTTACCCGAAAAATATTTTTCAATCACCGCAATAATAATATTTTATTGTCAATGATATTTAGTATTAATTTTAAGTAAATATATATAAATTTAAAATAAAATACGTCATGTGTACCCGAACATTATTTTGATCAATTTTTCAAAGATTCACTATTATATTTAATACTACATTACACTGTAATTATGAATATGATAACTTGAAATAAACATCGCAAAACACTTCTGCCTACCAAAGCGATCATATTTTATTGATTTACTAAGTATATGTTTTGAAGCAGTGATGACTCAGTGGCATTGGCTATGGACTGCCGCGCAGCAGGTGCATGGTTCAAATCCCGCGGGCTTGAGCTTCACCGCATGATGGAAGGGCATTTTGCGAATGCCCGCCTGGCTAGCGACCACCCTCAAGTAGAAAACCCGTCGCCAAGCACCTAAGGGCACCTTCCGGCAGCTGTCCTTGAGTGAGCACCTTCGGCTACATCGTCACTTACCATCAGGTGAGATTGTGGACACACACTTTTGAATAAAAATATTAGTGTGGCAGCCAAATATTTGAAGACTAGGTATCTGCGTAGTAGGTGCGGATATTTGCGGCGTATCGCAAGATAATAGTACATTACCCGAGGCGATACAAGAAAGCAGAGGCTTTAATTATCAAAGCGCACGTATGTCATACGACGTTTTTCAACACACTTGCGAGGAACAAATACGAAAATTTCGTTACGAAAATATTTAGGTACTTTATCTTTTCGATAGCAATAATAATCTGATTAAGAAGGTTTATATTGAAATCTTCTAAAGTTCTATTTCAGTAGGTAAAAACTCTTTGGTTTGTTTTTATATGAAAAACTAATGAAACAAACTACAATCTTCTTGGTGAGTAGTGTGAAAACGATGTATTTTTTTCTAATTAAAACACATGTGCGGTAAAGTTGATAAAAAGCACGAGTGCGTAATAGACTACATTATGGCACTAAAATCGGTGCATTAAAAAGGCCAGTTACGAGCTTGTTGAAAAATCACATTAAAGGCCCGCTCGCTTTCGAGGCCAGACTGTGCAATTTCCCGAAAAGTCTGTCAAAATGCTGACCTTTGCAGGTGTATAAAAATTATCTGCACCAATCCCACCCAATCATTTAATTTGATTATCTATCGGTTGACCACACTAAAGCTTTCTTACAAAATCATAACTACAATCTAATCTGTATTTCAACTCCTGCCTTCCGCCTACCTGGCCGTCACCGGCTTTCTTATCTGTGCTATCTCAATCGTTAAAAACGGTCGCCCGGTGTCCAAACCACACATTATCGAAATCGGTTCATCACTAGGACCCAAGGGTGTGGTGAACAATGGATGTATAGTGAGACAGTACTATAGCTTTGTGCAATTCACTCAAAAGTTGACTCTGCTTCTAATTTGCCTAACTGGAGTGTGTGGCGTTTCTGAAGTTTTATTTTCTTCGATCTAAATAGACTTTAATAAGTTTATGACAGTAATATTATGTGTGTAACTGTGACATAAGCCATTTAATTGATTTATAATTACCTAATTTATAGTGGTTTTTTTTTCTGAATTGACATTTTTAAATGATATAATCTTAGAAAATAGATCAGATTTTTTTTAAAAAGACATACACAAGTAGCTACACTTTATTCAATTTACACAAAAACAAATATACCCGATGAACAATTATGCCTTTAAAATTAATTCTTTTAAACAATTGAAATAGCCGAAAAAACAATCTAGCAGTACGATATACAACTTAACATCGATGTTACCGAACCGACGGACGAAGCAATAAGAGCCCGTTCGGACACCCGACTCTGGCTTATATAGGTTTCCCCCTCCACTGACAGTGTTGCCGCTAACAATAATATATTTTATTTTGTGTCTACTTATAATGATTGATAACATAATATGTTATCAATCATTGTGTGCATATTATGCAAAATTAGAATTTTCTTTGATATACATAATCACAATATTAAGCCATTAAGCGGATTATTAGGTAAGGGGCGATTCATTTGGGGGAAAAGGGAACAGGATTGCTTTGAAACTTGAAAGAAAAAAAATTGGAAACAATCATATTGGAACATCCATTCTTAAATATGGATTATTACCTACAGACTGACAGTAGCAATCTGGGTATTTCAGGTTGTTTGTATCAATTAGATGATAACGGAGATCAGAGAGTCATAAGTTATTGCAGTAAAGGGTTAATAGTCATTTATCAATAAGATTATTGATGTATTCGTATAATCATGATTAATATTGAATGCTCGATGCGGGCAATCTGATTATTATTATATTGTCGTAAGATCTGGCAGACCTGTATAATTTTATCAGTTACCAATTAATATGATTCTGATCCTGACTTGGGTTAGGTCAAAGAAAAGTTGCATGGATAAATACAGGCCAAGTTAGTTTTCGAGATAGACCTGTGACAAAAATGGTCTGACACGGACACTTTGACGCAACGTCACGCCTCCCCACACCCTCCACCTTTCTATTTTTATTTGTAAGTTTACTTTAGTTGTTTACACCTGTCATTGTAGTCCCTCTGAAAAAACCCTAATTGAATTTCCAGTCAATTAGTCGTCATATGGTCAACATTTTTTCAACATATTAAAAAAATCCGGTTTGTGACTAACGTAATGTCATCGTAATGCCTGCTACTTACAGACGGACGTACAGACAGAGGAGTCTCGTTTTCTCCTTTTTGATCTTTGGTAAGGAACCCTAAATCACAACGTTGAGATTGTCCATTTTACCATACATACATGTATATATTATTGTATATATCCAACCAACGTATCTACCTAAATGTTAATTATGTATTTTTTCCTGAATTTGGACATAAAAGATAGAGAACTGTTAAAAATGTAATTGTAGTTTGATTTGCTCTTCTGAGAAGTTATTTATCGTTATAAGTTAAATTATAATTGTGCTATTTGTAAAATAACGTATGCACTAGAGAAAATCTGAAGCTTAGATACTGCGCACAACGTTCGTCAAGAAAGACCCCATGATGGAGTACATGGGTGCGAGCGCGGTCACCTGCGCGCGCGCACGAGTTGACAAAACCACAGTAATTTGAAGTAATTTGCCGTGTGTACGCACCGCACCGATAATACCCCTATGTAGTAAGAGTTAAGTGATCAGTTAATTTGAACAGAGCAGCTTTAATACTCTGATGCAGATATGAACCTACATGGACTCAAAGTTGTAATTAAACACAATATTTTTCTTTGTAGGTACACAAATCATATAATCACGCCTGTATTCCTCAAAGGTCTAGGCAGAGGTGTTTAAACGCCATAATTTCGCCTATATTAAGTTATTTTGAAATTGTATTAATGATTTAATTTATATCAGTATTGTGAACCGTACATTGCTTAATTATTTAAATATCTTACCATTATCAAATTTATATTGTTAATTGACCTGCCTAGTGTAGCTGTTGAAATTATAAGGCCAATAAATATTTCTATTCTATTCTATAGGAGGCGAGCCTATTGCCATTCATCGGGCACAGTTTCAGGGTCATACAAAATGTTTTCTCTAACACACTGGACGAAACACAAGAACATATTACGAATAATAACGCTAGCAAAATCTAAGACAGGAACACAAGAACATATTGTGTGAAACCCTGGCAGGGCACTAAGATGGTATTCAGCCCTGTCATGCGTCTAACCCCCACAACACCCTGCTCATATCCACGTGAGAACTGGCATGCTGCTCATTTTCCTTCAGTCGCCTCTTACGACACCAACGTAGGTATAATATCTAATAAATCACTTTTAAGAACGGAAATATTTACGAGGATTTATAATTGTATGGCTCCCAGTGCATATAAAGCCTGACTTTAAACGAATAATATGTTTCGGACCATTTAGATTCAGGCAGTTTAGTACAGCCATAGATAAATGAACTGTTTGTTTATTTATCTATGGTACAGCTTATTTTATATTGGGTTTCGTTCCCTTGCCGCGCCGCAAGAATTGATACTTATTTATTATTCTCTTGAATTGAATTTATGAGTCATGCAATTTTTCAATTAGAGTGATTGGGGTGCAGGCCTGAAAGAGGCGACGAATGGAAAAAAATATCAGAAGCGCACATTGAAGTATAACTGAAGTGTAAGGCTGCACTCCCCAAGTTGCCTGAAAAACGGTATTTATTAAATGGTGCATCCTTTGAAATCAACAATGTTTTTATTATGAAGACTATTATGACTGAGCTCCAGCCTTATTATATTGACTTAACGAAAGCATTCGATTAAGTAAATCATGAGATACTAGCAAATTAGAAGTGTTTGGCGTTGATCATTGAATCTCTTAACATCTTACCTCGGTAATCGAAAACATTGTACTAATATTATACGAATTTGTACAAAAAATGTATATGTAACTGCTAACTACTACCGACACTTTTAATGTTGATGTGGGCTACCACAAGGAATTGGTCTTAACTCTACGATTCTACCTCATGTAAATGCAATGACATAAGACATACCTACAGAAGGAAGCACTTTGGTGTACCTTATAGACCGCTGTATGTTGAGAAGACAAAATACGATATTGAATACACTAAGCAAGTTTTTTTAATTAAATGTTAAAAGCGCCAATTTTAAACGAAACAAAAATTTGATCTTCCGCTCACCAAAACAATCTTAGTTACGAACCTTTACAACAAAACTAAAACACTTTTTCTCATATATGCTAATCTATATTTATATCAAAGCAAACATAATTATGAAATAAACATTTCAAATTTAAATTCTCAAAATAATATGACATAGCAACATAAACACGCGCAGAAGAAAGCGCACGCTTCAATCGCATCCGTACAGGTGCCCCTGATTCAAATTAATTATAATTATTTCAATTATGGACGTACCAATAAAATAAATATCCTAAACGCTCCTTAACTGGGATACCAGCATAAACTGTTAGTCAGAAAGGTTAGGGCTGAATGATAGCGATAAGCGTGGAAAAGGTTTGGAAATTATAAAAAGAGAACTTGAATATTTTGACTAAGATAGTCAAACACAGGCGCGTCTGGCTGGGGGAGCATTTTGTGCCTAATAGCTACCATACTAAGTAGAAAATCTATTGCCAACTCCTAATCCTGAGTACCTGTTACCCATTTACCACTTAAGCATTGATTATAAATAATATATGTAGATATTGACATACGTCACGTACGCTTAGGTCAGAATGCTCTCGTATGTCTGTCTGGATTCCCGATTTCCAGATGGTCTCTATAAGTCGCATTACTCAACCAAGTCTAGTTACAGATTTTGGATATTTTTTAAACAGGTAGAAAAAGGATAAAAAAATTATTGTACATTGACAACGAGTTAATAATATAAATAATTTTACCCGAGACATTTAACAACCCAAGCTAAGACCCAGACCAAGACAAAGTCATATATTTTGGTCGGGATCCTATAATAACCTTAATCTGTGGGTATTGTGAAAAGCCCAGGTAAACTTCCTATATGAAGTATATTACAAACTACACCTCTTTGAACAAATTTGAATAACATTTTATTTTTATGGTTGTTTGGTTTAAAAAGCAGGCATCCAAATTCATCCGGCATAAACAAGAACTTTACGAGCATGAAAAATAACAATTATTTTTCAGTAGTGAGGTCCTCAGCTCTATACTATACATATTTTAAATACTAGGTATTCAAACTCGCCGAAACTGTGGATGCATGTCCTTGAGTCTGATATCTATGCTTCTAGGCTTGCCAGTTTTCCGTGAAATTATGGCATTTCAAAATGATTTGGAAAACTCGATTTGTATGTGAATGCTTATTATCACATTTGGAGATAAATTAAATAATAAAACGAAAAACTAACAAACCAGAAACATAGATTAAGCTCTTGGATATGCACAAAACTTCACTGAGTTTGAACACTTGGTACCTATTTAAAATATGACTAAACTACGTCTGTATGTAAAGCGCTACGAAGACTCTAAACTTAAACCTTTAAACAACGGATTTGTTGGTTGAGTCACAACTTAGGGTACCAATTTACTTTGCTATCTTCTTCATAACATAAGACATATACTTAATCATATAATTGGGTAGGTAGGTACCTACTGAAATTAAATTAAAACGTTCATATATGATATAAAAATTATGTTCGTATTACGGTAGATATAGCGAAAATACAAGAAAGACTTTAAATTCAAGCCGTAAATAATAATTTAACCACGCAACGGAAGATTTATAGGTATATATGTCGCAGAGCGAACTGAAAGACCTATATAGACAGTATAAGAAGAAACTACGTGAAGCGAGCCATTTTAAAGTCATTCTGGATATCTAAGACTACAAAATTTCTTTCCTTCTAGTTGCGATTCTTTGATTATACTGAGTATCTACGTTTCCCAGTAGATAACGTCAATCAAACGAAGATAATATCGCCAGCCGCTTTCAATCAGGTGGACCCTATAAAGCTTGCAAGTACTAAAAACTCGAATTAAAATATCCCATTTGACAGGTGACATTTCGTTGACAGATGATCTTTACGAGATGGCGCGCTTTTTGCTATGGCGACTTCCCAAATTGATTTGCTTCAGATTCTTAAATAATCAGGCATGCCGAACAAAGTTACTGCAAAAACCGTCACGAATAATTTGGTAAAGATTAATCATGTATAAATTTGCCTCATTTTTTATCAAAATACATAAAAAAGTCACATAATAGTTATAACAAGCAGCGCCTCTTTTTCTTCCAAAAATCAGTCTTGCCATTAACAATAATTAAATTACAATAAAACTCAACGATAACTACCTGCATCTAAAATAGTAGCTTTTATCGAAAATGTATGTAATTTATAATCAATTAGTAGACTAGCTTTAAAGGTGTACAATGTTTAATGGGACATTTTTTACATCGCCGCACGTGTCCTTTAAAAAAAGTTGACAAGTCTAGGAGGAGAAAAAAATATGGACATGACTAATGATGTTGGGGTCATATTTTATGGGTAATTTGGAATGGAACGGCATCCACTTTTGTTTTAACATTGTCTCTAGGCAATATAAAATGTTGATTTATTATACCTATTTAATATAATTTTCTTGCTATATGGCAATGACGCGGTTTGCTTGTTGTGCCAGATTCTTGTCTTACTTACTGTCTTTACTAGAGTTTTCTTACGGGAGTATTCATTAGCTACGATTTCCTTTTGGCAATGTTTTTTTTCAGCTTAAACATGACTGTACCTAATATTTAGTATGTGATTAATTATAAACTGTAGATAGAATAGAAGACTGACAGGATACTAATTACTACACTACAGGATATATTTTATTAGAAAGTAGGTGTTTCTTGATAGTTTTGTTTGACAGTGGTTTATACGTGAAGGGCACTTTGAAGGTGTAATCCTCTTCAGTCTATTTGTACATAAAAAAAATATGTTATGTGGAAGTACTGGCGACAAATCTGTTCTGAAAAAAATATCTAAAGTGCAGCTGCTTCAAAATTATTTTCTGTATAGATAACAACGTTATTGAATTTTCACATCAGCTTTCGCTAAAAGGTAACGAATTATATCCTTATATGTAAACAAATCGGACAATCGCATCCTTTATTTTCTCTAATTGTTACGGATTTTGGATATACAAAAGGTCGTAGCCACCACGTGCAGTGCGCATTGAGATTGAACTTTATTTAATTCATGATTTGTTTTATTTTCCTTCACACGCATTGAATAGATTTGAATTAACAGTCAGAGTAAAATTGACCCTAAACACGACAAGGAACGCTTAACACTTCCAATAACACTACATAACGCATATGCATTGAATAAAAATCTGTAATTTTGTAAAATTATATCTTTCAACTGAATAAGTACTGCTTTAGATGATAGATGATGTCAACAATATTTTTTTTGAAGTTTTTTACACCACAGATATAAAAAAAACCTTTTTCTTTTGGAGTATTTATTAAATAATAATGAATGTACTCATGCGTTTCTTTACGGAATAATAACAAATATATTAAACATATTAAAAAAAACATTAAATTAATATTTTAGTAAAACATATAAAAAATATAAAATTATATCTAGTGATAACTCCGCCTAATTTTCTAAAGATCTTGACTCTTCAAGCGCACGACGGAGAAAGGTTTTTCGATCGTACCCTTGAAGAGTCAAGACCTCCTGAGGATGCTTCAGAAAATTCTTCCGGTTAGGTTACGTCATGAAAACAGGAAAATTAGGCGGAATTGTCACTACATATATTATTTAAATGTTTTTCTAAAATATTTGTTTATTGTTTTCTTAAAATATTTGTAATTATTATTATGTAATATATAAAAAAGGAAATTAGTAGAGATTTACAATCAAAAGCCGGAAAACTAGAAAAGTAACGAACATTGCAGGAGATAAGTCTGGTAATGTATACCAACGACATAATGTAACAGCGACTCGTCCACTGCTGAACACAGCCTCCCCTATTATTATTATTATTATTGGGGTATTTGCCATAATCCCCACGCTCGGCAGGCGGCTTGGGGATCGCAGTGTAAGATGGCAATTCTTTAGAAGGTGCTGCTGCCCATCTTCCAGTATTTTTCCCTTAGTCGCCTCTTACGACACCCACGGGATGATATGGAGAGGTGCAATTCTAACCCGGCACCCCACGGGGGACCTACGATATAAGCCGAATAAATTATTCCGAACTTTTACGAGAATACAGCATCTTTTCATTTCCAATATACCAGTAACATCACAAGTAAAGTGAACTATAAAAAAATAATATAGGCCAAAAGCAATTAACACCTTAGAACGTTTTATTCTACATTTGAATTAATCCGAACACATTCAAATCTAATTAGCAACCTTTTTCCGTTCAACCGAAACGTTTCAATAAAAGAATGACCGCGTTTGAATGCGAAGCCCAGTTATCTATTTAGACACGCCTTCCCTTCGAAGCTGTATTGATTAGAGCATAGCTGTCCCGTTCACTCTTACGTAAATTATGATCTCAAGCTATTCTGTCGCTGAATCCGAAGAAGTGTTAATAGAATAGACTAGTTGAGGGGAAGATGAATAGTAATCAATAACAGCTGAAGACTAGTCTACAGTTCAAAAGAATAAGCAGTGATTCATAAGTTAGTTGCGGACATCAGTAGCCTATTAATTTCTTACTAATAAAACCTGACGCTTACTGTAACAAAAAAATTTGTATTCAAATAATTTGTAAATGTGATTTTCGCTCTGCACGCGATAGTGCTTGTAATCATATTTAGAAATAAGTTTTTTTTTTATGCCTGATAAGTTAGCCTTTGACCACTATCTCACCTGATGGTAAGTGACGATGTGGTCGAAGATGTTGTTCAGGCTAACCTAGAAGTACTGGCTCTCAAGGACAGCTTCCGGAACACACCGTTAGGTGCTTGGCGACAGATTTTCTAATTGAGGGTGGTAGCTAGACAGGCGGGCATTCGCAAAATGCCCTACCACCATGCTATAACGACTGCCATCCTAAGACAACAACCGGGACCGACGGCTTAACGTGCCCTCCGAAGCACGGAAACGCTCAGTAGTAATGTCACTAGCAGTCACCCATCCAACTGATGACGAGCGCGTTGCTTAACTTTGCTGATCGGTTGAGAACAGCTAAGGAAACTTCGCTACGAGCGCTTAAAAAAAAGGTAACGACATCATTCCGAAAGTTAAGTGTTAGAAAAAGCACTTCTTTCGATCAGATGAAGTCTAGTAGTCTGGTTGATGACCGCGCACCGTCCCCTATGACAGTTTAAAGTAATACAATTTTAACACAAATGTTTGACTCGTAAGAGTAAGGTTTCGGTGGCCAAATGGATAGGCATCCGACGCGAAATCGGAGGGTTCGATTCCCGTCCGTATTATATTCCAATGCAGATGTAAAAAAAATAATTAGAAAATGGTGATTTCGCGCATATTTAGTAACAAATGTGAATAGATACATTATATTATTTATTTATTTGATTCATTGGATAACTTACAGCTGTTATGAAGCAGTGATAAGATCGAGCCGAGCGGTAATAGCAATGGACAGCGGTGCAGCAGGTCCATGGTTCGATCCTAACACCCGGCTTGATCTTCGCAGCATGTTGGAAGGCATTTTGCGAATGTTCACCTGGCTAGCTACAAACCTCAACTAGAAAATCTGTCGCCAAGCACCCAACAGTATGTTCCGGCAGCAGAGTATTGAGAGTCAATAACACGCTCTTGAGACTCTTGAAACTGTATGTGTCATCATATCACATATCTCTCTCTGTATGTCTCCAGTGATTCTAGGCTAAGGACTAGGAGTTTACCGGAAAAAAACTTTTCTTTTACTTTTCTTTACTGTTCGGTTCCGTTTAGAAGGTGACGTGTTTCCTATTTCTTGTATCTAGTTTTAAATAAAAAATGGTCATGTTTAAAAAAAGTCACGACTTTAGACAGACTGTAACGGAGTGAAGATTTGAAAATTAAAAAAAAAAAATTACGCCTAGTTCATATACCTACACAGAAAAAAAAGACTTCTTTAGCCAAGAATATACATTGTCTTAATAAATTCAAGACAATTCTGTATTACAACAAGAATATATTCTGAACTGAAAAATAATCGAGTCTTGATATTACACTCGAATATTCTTAGGAATATTGTTTTGACCCAAGAAATATTTCTTCACATAAAGTATTCAAATTATTATTTCAAGATAACGAAAATATTCTTCTAACAATAAAACAGGAATTCTTCTGTTAACATTTTATTCTCTAAATAAAATTTCCATATTCTTTCTTGAAATATTTTTAAATATTCTTGTTGAATGTAATTAAGGTGCTTCAGTTACGGATATTTATGGTAAGATTCTTGGATTCAAAACTAACCATATTCGTATTTAAACACTTTAACGATATCTCCAAAGAAGAATGCAATATACACTTTGATTCAAGAATATATTCCTGAGAATATTGTGTTCTGTTTTCAAGAATATATTGTTTTCAATATACGAGTATATGAATCACAAATATTCTTGAATAAAAACAAACTGCGTTGGCTCAAGTATTCCTTTTTTTCTGTGTACTATCCTAGACCTAGACTATCCTTACACACTTAGATGTAAGGTAGTGAAAAATAAGAGTTTATTGGCTAGCCTTTGACCACTATCTCACCTGACAGTAGCAGATGATGGCTTTGAAGATATTGTTCAGGATAACCTAGAAATACGGGCTCTAAATGACAGCTGCGAGAACACACCGTTTGTGCTTGGCGATAGATTTTATACTTGTAGATGCTAGCTAGCCTGGAGGCATTCGCAAATTGCCCTACCACCGCGTGCTACTACGACTGCCATATTTTTTTATATAATTGTGAGGGAATAAGCTCGAGGCCCACCTGATGTTAAACGGACTACCCTCTGCCTAGAACAGATGCACTTCATCACGAGTATTAAGTCTCATGTGCCTGTAATTTCACTGGCTCTCAAGGACTGCTGCCGGAACAAAACGTTAGGTGCTTGGCCACAGATTTTCTACTTGAGGGTGCCAGGGAGGCAATCGCAAAATGCCCTTCCACCATGCAAATCTTAAGACAATAACCGGGACTGATGGCATTACGTGCTCTCCGAAGCTTAGTTGATCCGTGAAGAACAGTTAGCAAGCCAGACACGCCACGAGAGTGCTTCGAAAATAAGTGATTATTATATTATCCTGTGATTTACTGATAATAAACTTGAATAAATAACAGCCTTAGTTAGTAATAAAACATTATGTGGTTTATTAATAGCGGAACTACAATTTTTGCATGATCTCGTCAAATTTCATATTGGGCCACACCTAATAATGTATTGACTATATCAGCCGGATTGTCCACTCTCCTCAGCTTCTCAGAAGGAAAAGATGAGGGGTGACTTTCTAGCCCAGCACCCCATGGGTAGCTAACACAAAGCTAATAATTACAAGCAATTACTAGTGAAGAGATATTTTTTTTTAATGTTGTTATGTTTGCCATAACGCTTGCTATGCGGATTACATTACAAAATTACAAAAATACAATAGATTTATTTTTTTAATTTTCTATCGTATATTTGTAATTTTGTAAAAATATTATATCAAAAATATAACTGTCGTCGAATTTGATTTAATAATAATTTTCACTTGATGCGCTAACCCCGTCATAATGTATAAAGCATACCTACACACAGATAAACCGATAAAATTTAAACATTTTTTTGTTGTAGTTTTTGCAACAATGCCTATAAGAGAATCAGTACAAAAATATACTTAAAGGAAAAATTTACACCACGAGCGTGATATGAACCAATTTTATACGCGTATATGCTGAGCAGACGTTAACACTCGAGGATTTGATTAATTTTGCTTAATTTGCGGCCATTCCTCCATCTTCAGTTATGCGCAGTTCAATACTGATAAAATTTAAGCATTTGTCAGCAACTAAATTGAACTTTTGAGGTAAGTACAGTCCTGGGAAGGGTACGTGCGATTCTCCATACAAATATATACCCTATTTTTTCCTCCAGAGCAATCGTGTTTTTGCAAATATAAGCTTGCTATAGACACGCCGCTGTCATTTAATTACATCATCAAGTAGAAAATCTGCCGCCAAGAAACTAACCGTGTGTTCCGGGTTTCCGGCAGCTGTGCTTGAGAGCGAGTAATTCTAAGCTAGTCTGAACAACATCTTCGACCACATCATAAGTTACCATCATGTGAGGTAGTGGTCAAAAGTTAACCTACCAGACTTAAAAAAATCGGCTCAGTTTTGGGGAGAAAACGGAGGTATACGAAACGTCGTAGGCATACGTTACCAACCAAAGTTGGTAAAAACACCAATCGTAGAAAGCCGCCTTTAAACGCACTACCTATACTGTATAGGTTCACCTTAGCAATACACTAAGAAAAAGGGCATTACAATTTCAAAATCACCATGTCATACTTTTTTGTGACCCGCGTTCAGAGGAGCAGTTGACCCAGAATTTACCGAACAAGGCACGAGCCATTTTGCGGTTTTATTCACCGCTAAAATATTTATAGTGTCTACATACATTAAAAAAATAAACTGGACTCATTTTGGGAACAATGAGTGCAATTTTGGGAGGTTAATTTCGCGACGTGTGGCCGAAAGAGTTGTTAAAATGGTTATGTTTCTTGTTCTTTTCGTGTAATTGCTACCTTTGGGACGGAAGGCAGATGCGTGTGACTTCGCTTCAAATTTCACGAGAACAATCCTGTGCAGGTAAGCTGTGGACTTGGCGCATTATATAGATACATTAATAGTAATAACATATATTATAACAACTATATAGTGGCCTTGCATTGCTTACTTAATTGAATAAAGATTTACTCCGCACGCTGTTGGGGAATGGGTCACAAAATCTAAAAACCATGGTTATATTCTGAAAACTGATTAAATTAATTTGATGTGACACAGGTGTTTTGCATTTCATCATAATCTTTTACCTCTTTACTGAATCAAAAATGTATAAGTGCGGGCCGCGCCCCTCCGTCGCACCCCTCCCGCTCCGATCGTATTCATTACGGCGAACCACCAAAGAGCGTATGATATTTATTTTCTTACCTATTTATTTATTTATTATTATTAATATTTATTAGATTATTGATACTACTCATTATATTAAGTACCTATCGCGTTAAAGAGAATAAAGTAGCAAACAAAAGCTTGGGTTGGTAATTGGCATAGTAAATATAGCCAACAATATCGGTTATTGGTTTATGTCTTCTATAGTATGGGTCAACAAAAATGATTAGGTATATCTATTCCAAAAGCTAATGAAATTTCCTTGTGATTTGATATGACACGAAAAGTCGCCGTTTTGTTTTTATTCTTTTCCACGCTGGCCTCTGTAAGTCTATCGGATGAATAAGTTGTACTGACAAAAAAGTTGCTTTTTGATAAGGGTGCCAAAAAAGCTATGCAATATCTTTGTGAATTTATCGATATGGCGATTTTTTTAAAGTTCAACACCCATATAGCCTTCATTTAGAAAATTTTCCTAAAATTTTGTTGACAATAAAATCCTTAACAATCAACAAACCTGCTCACAAAATTTCACGAGAATCGGTTAAGAAATGCGAACTGTAATGGAGAACATATGGACATACGCAAGCATTATTGTGTAAGCTAAAGCAAAGACGCGTCGCTCGCACTGCGTGCTCGCTCGGTCAAAAATATGAAATAATATGGATAAGAGCTGCCGCCTATGTATTATGTAGTATAAAATATGGCATTGTGCGCATAGGATATTTTCGAATGGTATCTCTTTGTGAAGCGGAACTATTGTCAGTACTATTTAAAAAGTGTTCAACACACGATTATATAAAAGGGAAAAAGGACGATCTTCTAGTCCCAATATAAAAACTGCACTATTTAGGAAAAGTGCATTTAACATGCGTATTAAAGTTTTAATCATCTTACAGACAACGAAAAATTTAAAAACTGAATATTTAATAAAAACACTATTGCCACTTTTGCCAAGGCAATGTATTTATTTTTTCCTGCAATGTATTTACGTAACAGACGATTCTAGTTAAATTATAAATTTATGTAATTATAATTGTTTTTAACCTTTAGACATTTATTCTAATTTATTATTTTATAAAATTACAATATATTTGTTATCAATGTTATAATTGTAATGAATGATATTAATTCGAAATAGTCTCCGAGTCTAGGAAACATAATGTAGCTGGATATGTAGCTGTTTACACCACCACCAAATGCATGTAACTGGAACTGGGGAGTATGACAAGGTTGCGCCTGCGATGCACCCGCAATCGCAGGCGCAACCCTGGCATACGCGCGTCATTCAACCATAATCTATCAAAGAAGGTATACTCCTACGTACAAATTTTCTGTAAACGCTCGATCTAGCTGCTGTCGCGTTCCTATAATACTATAATTATCTTCAAACTATACTAAACTCATGAGAACCTACTTTACTTTTATCAATCGTATACAGTTGCAGAGGATAAATAGTAATTCTAGCAATGACATCAGCCACACAACCTGTAACAACGCAATAAATGATGATTTGATTTTATACAGGGTTATTGGTAAAATGCTAACAACCTCTTAGGGTTGACTTCTAGTCCTAACAAACATTTTGAGATGTTTTTATTTTTGTTTATTTGCCATTGCCTCTTACTACGAGACACAGACTTAAAAGTGTCAGACAGTACTAGAAAAAGCCAAGAGCGCCCGCCACGGCAACACTGGACCGTGGCGCGATCCCTTTGAATATAGTTTTGAATATTTACATCGAGAAAATATGAAATATTAAATTACAGGCACAAAACGCTTTTAACATCAGGTGGTCCTCGAGCTTATTCCGTCAAATACAAATAAAAAAAAATTACACAACCAACAAAAAAATCTCACAATGTTTGTTAAAACTAGCAGAAGTCAACCCTAACCCAACCCCTCAAGAGGTTAGTATTTTACCAATAATCTGTATAGTGAAAAGTGCGACAAAATTTCCAAAACGCAATGTAGACCTAATATAAAAATGTTCGACTCGTTTCGCTTTTAAACGGATCATCTTCAGCAGGTCTTGAGTATTGAATCACACGATCGTTATTTTGTTTAATATATATGATTATATAATTCAGAAATTTTGCAAAGTAATGCCGCAAAGTCAAAGCAAAAAACGTCTACTACGATGCTCTTATGAAGCTTGGTTCTATTAATTACGAGAAAAGTCTTTAATTTTCTTATACCTTACAGGCATAGTAGAAAGAGAGGAAGTAGGCCATCTCCGGCCCAATCCGCGATATAATTACCTACCACACTTGTCTGTCTCAGGGTTGTCACTTTTAGCAAAATATTAATTCAGTGTCTAGAAATTGGCAACGGCCGGGAAGATGTGTTTTTTACTTATGTTGTGTGGGTTCAGGGTAAGTGAGGTCGGTTTTACCTAAACCATGATGAAGCCTTTCACGATGATAGAAAGAGCGACAGAAGATACCTATGTGGTTGCGGGGCCAGAGACGGGCGACGCGGGGCGGTGATGTGTACGAGTACCTACGGTAGTTTACGTGAGTTTACTGATAGTACTGTCAACCAATTCACTAGTTTAAACCCTCGCCCGGCCCTTGCCAAAGATGACACATCTCTGTATAGCTAATTTAGTGATTCAATAAAGTTCAACAATAGTTTTCCTAACAAATACAGAAATGTATTCAAGATTCAGAACAGTACTATTTATAAAAAAAGCGCCGTTTCGGACACGCCCATATGTAAGGTTTCGTAGTTCATGTGTTGTTGTTGCGTTAGTTTTTTATTGTTTGTAAGTTTTGTTTGTTTTCGCATACATTTTATATGAAAAAAACAAAATAACTTTGCTTCTGTAATTTGATGCTAAATACCTTTATATTTCGAAAACTATAACTTACATTTTTCAAAGTTGTAACTATAGGAGTTATTGGTGGAACTAATAATATGTCAAAAATGGGGCTTTGATAGCAATATCTCGAGACAGAGACATTTTATTAACTTTGTTTCAATCTTACTACTTACTACTACCTACCTACAATACTGAGAAATCGGCATGACTAAATGTAAACAAAGCAATAGCGGCATATCAATTGACAGATCAAATATTCCTAGGTAATACATTGTAGTGGGAAAGTAGGCCTGCCTACTTCGTCTGCCTGATAGAAAACTACCAAATAAAATCTATAGGTATCTCACTTATCATCAATTAAAAATTATAGGTATGCTAGAATAACTTTCTTACCTTTCTTGTTCAGTAGGTAATCTCAACAGAGACAACTCTGAAATAGATGAACTGTTTAAACAGCCAAACACAGCAATAAGTTCTCCTGCGATTATCACACATTTTTAATTTACTTAGAGGTGCCGAAAAGCCGTGACGCTCAAACTTTGTGCGATGTTAGCCCCGACTGGCGCACGGTCGAAACGGGTCGAGATTTTGTTAGAGTGTGCGTGCGGGACGCATAGATATTATGACGCACACATATAAGCCGCGCGCGGTGCGTTTGTATGAAGATAACTTACTTCCCACTCTTTCTACTATGTTACAGGTATATACAATAATGTTGTAATATGAATTCTGTATAATATCGATAACATCTATAAATCATTGAAATACTTACCTGCTCGTACAACCGGAACAAAACGGTGCATCAGAAATTAATTTAATTGCATCACGCATAATGGAGTTTAGACGAATAAAAACGCTATTTTATTGAAAACCCATTCACGTCTCTTAATTTCTTTATTTTAATTAGACAA
Source organism: Plagodis pulveraria (assembly GCA_963890685.1). Classification (NCBI taxonomy): domain Eukaryota; kingdom Metazoa; phylum Arthropoda; class Insecta; order Lepidoptera; family Geometridae; genus Plagodis; species Plagodis pulveraria. Next base: position 10,774,128 of record OY982973.1, on the reverse strand, counting down.
CGTCGTAAAGGGAACTCCTCAGACAAGTAACATTCATCATCATCAACAACAGTCAAGAGATATACACCGCTGAACAAACGCATCGAACCTCGTACTAAAAAGATGTAGTTTATCATTCTAAATCTGAGCGGAAAAGTGCTTTTTATCTGCAAGCGTGGAAAAATTTTGATATCCGAACCTCTTTAAAAGTTCCAGAAAAATAATTTACCTTCAATTTTCAACTTCAGTAATTTTCATTTCATATTTAAATATTAATAAACGCAAATTTACTACTTTATTTGTGTTGTTTTACACCTAGCATTTTCCTCGCTGTACGAAGATGAAAAATTGTATGGTTCGCTCGGCACGAAAGTTATTTTGCGTCCTTACCTTTGAAACCTTCGGTACTCTCAGGATTCTATATTTTGAACCACTCGCTTTGTTACTGGAGCTCAAGGATAGCTGCCGGAACACACTGTTAGGTGCTTGGCGACAGATTTTCAATTTGAGGGTGGTAGCTAGCCAGGCGGGCATTCCATTTATTTTCGATAATTTTGACCACATTTTGCGTCTATGGTTCCACATTTAATAATAAAGGCTCGTTACCAGCGAGTGTGTTGAAAAATATTGAACAGATAGATAACATCTCTGTCCAATATTTCAATTAGGTACGTATTTTATTCTCTTCATCTTCGCTTCAAATTCTTACAATATGTGCGAAGTCCGCAGTTTGTGAGTGCATATTACGCAATGTCCAGTGGCTCCCTATAATTTGAGGGTGCGCGCTCAGATCCTGGATAGTGCGGGTGCACACAAAGTACAAACGCTTTGGTGCCTTCTAATTACTTTCACCTGGGATTCATGATTGCAAATGTCGTGCTCATATAGTATATCCCGGATATGTCTGTGTTTTTATGCAAAAATACGGGGTGTTTGCACAAATGTCATAGGGTATGTTCCATTAGTCGCTAAGAACGTTAATTTCGATAATTTTGATCACATTCTGCTGTGGTTGTGATCACTGTGATCGTTTGTAACTGTCATCCCCTGTTCCATTTAGGATAAGAACGCTAAGAATGCCACTAAAATTTGCCACTTCTGTCACTTTTGACATTAGATGTAGGGAATTCAAACTGTTCCAGTAGCCTCATAGCGTTTATGGCGAAAATAACGCCAAGACCCATGTGGAACAACTTTTTGGGAGTGTGATCGTTTTTAGCGTTTTTAGCGAATCTAACTTCAAATGGTATGCACCCATAGGAAACAGAAGAGCAGTAGAATGACACCTGACAAAAATTAACAATGGCGGAATTCAATATGGCCGCTATATAAACTGCTTCAATCCTGCTGAAGTGAGGTCGTAATTTAAGTATGTTTATTATTTCTTAACTGCTACATGTTTTAATGTCTGCAACTACATTCACGTGGAATTCGGTTATATCAAACTCTGGATGTACTAGTTAGACAGAGATATTTATAGAGTGGATAAGCTTGTAGTCACCTTGAGACATAGTTGTTAAGTCTCATGTGCCTGCAATTTCACTGGCTCTCAAGGACTGCTGCCGGAACACACCGTTAGTTGCTTGGCGACAGATTTTCTACTTGAAGGTGGTCGCTAGCCAGGCGGGAATTCGCAAAATGCATTCCACCATGCGGTGAAGCTCAAGCCGGCGGCGGGGAGCGAACCATGGACCTGCTGCGCGGCAGTCCATAGCCAATGCCACTGAGCCATCACTGCTTCATGCCACTGAGCCATCACTGCTTCATCTACCATAATGAAAAGATAATCTGTCACCTAGCACCTAACAGTGTATTCCGGCAGCAGTCCTTGAGAGCCAGTGGGTAGGTAATTATGAAATTACAGGTACATGAGACTTAACAACTGTATGTTTCTGAGTGATATAACATACCTTCTGGTGTTTTATTTTTAATTTTGCGCTTTTTGTTCGTGCCTCTTTCGACTCCCATAAGAAGACTAGCAATTGTCTGCCAGCATTATAGATAAATTAATTTGAAAAAAATCCAAGACGAACAGTCGTACAAGAAACAATATTGATGTATATACATGATGTCAACGGCCACTTTGGCGCTCCAATTATGTAACGACCGAACACAGCTGAGCTTTTCTTGGCACATTTCGGGCCTCCAATTCCTTGTTTTATACACATCGTAAAATTAAAATTATAACTAATAAAGATTGTAATCGAGTACTTAAAGCGCAAATGACGAATACGCGTCAATTTTCTTTTAATATATTACGATGTTCCAATATACAGAGTTATTGGCAAAATGCTAACTACCTCTTAGGGTTGACTACTGCTAGTCCTAACAAACATTTTGAGATGATTTTTTTTTTAATTTACAAACCTCTATTCAAAGGGAGCGCGGCGCAGGCCAGTGTTGCCGCGGCGGGCGCTCTTGGCTCGGAGAGACTCAAAACTTAAACAATACGTTTGTCCAATACTGAGTGACACTTTTAAGTTCTGTATCTCGTAGTAAAATACAATGCCTACTCCGAGCTAAGAGCATAGTAGAAAGAGAGGTCTCTTTATACTATGCTAAGAGCGCCCGCCACGGCAACACTGGACCGAGCCGCGCTCCCTTTGAATAGACTTTTGAATATTTACATCGAGCTAAGTATAATAAAAACTATGAAATATTAAATTACAGGCACAAAAAACTTGTAACATCAGGTGGTGTTGTGCTTATTCCGCCATAAAAACATAAATAAACACAAAATAAATTCAAAAGAAATTTTTCATCTCAATATGTTTGTTGAGACTTACAGAAGTCAACCCTAAGAGGTTGTTAGCATTTTACCAATAATCCTGTATTTTGAAGCGCTCGTAGCGAAATTTGCTTAGCCGTTTTTAACCGATAACCTCATGACTCGGATGGGTGGTCGCTAGTGGCATTGCTTCTGAGCGCTTCCGTGCTTCGGATGGCACGTTAAGCCGTCGGTCCCGGTTGTTGTCTTAGGATGAAAGTCGTATTAGCATGGTAGTTGGGCAATTTGCAAATGCTTGCCTGGCTAGCTATCATCCTCACCTCACCGGTGGTCCGCAGGAGTCAAAGTTTGGTCCCGAACAAATGACGAGAGCGGGAGTGGCGCCGGCCGAGGAGCGGAAAATTCGGAGATCGTGGAGGAACAGTTACATAAATAAGCTTCGCGCCTTCATTTGCAACATTCAGTTATGCGAAATTGATATAATTAAACCGCGTTCACTACATTAAAATCAATTGTGTAGGACGAAAAGTATGACGCTTCTAAGGAGTGGAATTCATATACAAATGTTGATTAATGAATGCAATGTTTACTTCCCAGGATATTTCGAAACAGAACCTAAAGTTGATCAAAACCGATTTGAAAAATTTAAACGGATTCTAGTGAAGTTGCTGAAGAAATCCCAGAAGAACTAACTGATTTCATAATAATAGAAAATTTGAGATCGCATTTAAATTTTTATTCGCTTTAGAAGTTTTGGTATTAAAAACCAAAGTTCGTAAAATCGCCTTACGCTGCTGTTTTTTTATTGTTTTCTCAACCACTTATTCATATGAACAACGGTTTTGTTGCTAATAAAAACAAGACCAGAAATCGATTGCGAGTAAGTAATAATTTCCGTATAGCTCTGTTCAAAATATTAGTCCCAGGATTACTGATCTTGTGCAGGAAATGCAAGCTCAAAAATCATAATGATTCAAAATGTAGCTATTTGACTTTTTAATAAAAAAATATAATCTATTAAAATAAAATTATTAAGATTTTATTTCCAGATTTTGTTGATTCATGATTTTATTGATTCAGTTTTCTTTTGTACGTCTCGTGGTCCCTGCTGACAAAAAATAAACAAAAGTGGTCCTTGGTCAATAAAAGGTTGGGAACCACTGCTTTAACAGATGCATTTCATCACATGTGACATGCCTTTCATTTTATGATTAATTACTGGCTCTCACTGACTGCTGCCGGAACACACTGATAGGTGCTAGGCGACAGATTTTCTACTTGGGAGGTAGGTAGACAGGCGGGCATTCGTAAACTGCCCTTCCACAATGCGGTGAAGCTCAAGCCGTCGGTGGAGATCCATCCATGGATCTGCGGCACCGTAGTCCATAGCTATTGTAGGGACCTTGACCTTATATTTTAAAATCACCCGCCAAATCCACGGAAGACACTTCGCGGCCTATCGACGGTCAAGCGCGCCATCTGTGCGCGAGCGCTGTGAAGCTAGTATAGAAAAAATCAGCACCGGTAGTATAGTACCTCAGTAGTAGTACCTCATCGCGACGCGTGTGATATAAAATATTTTAAAACGAAAATACCATACTGTTATAACTTCAATAAAACACCCAAATATGTATCAACGTGTATTTGGCTGAGTAGCCGCAAAAGAAGTGAAACTTATCTTATATATAGTTATATAGTTTTATTTACAATCTTATGTCTACATTGCATAGTGTAAACAAATGTAGTGAGGGTATTATAATATTGTAGTACCCTCAAAAGTTCAGACTATGATATCTTCCTACAACCTACTCACACATGTATATAACACATACTAAACAGGGAGGACCTCAAGCAGCAGTGGCGGGTGAGTCCCTTAAAGGTCAAGATTGTTAAAATTGTGTAAAGTTAGCCCAGGGCACATCAGTTATTACCCCTCCGCCATCCCATTGACATTGCTCCTAAAATTAATCTTAAAAATTGTCATGTATAATTAGGTTAGGCTTGAAGCGCTTTACTTAGCTGTTCTCAACCGATCAGCAAAGTTAAGCAACGTCGCGCGCGGTCATGAGTTGCATGGGTGACCGCTAGTGACATTACTAGTGAGCGTTTCCGTGCTTCGGAGGGCACGTTAAGCCGTCGGTCCCGGTTGTCGTCTTAGGATGGCAGTCGTTATAGCATGGTGGTAGGGCATTTTGCGAATGCCCGCCTGGCTAGCAACAAGTCAAGTAGAAAATCTGTCGCCAAGTACCTAACGGTGTGTTTCGGCAGCTGTCCTTGAGAGCCAGTACTTCTAGGTTAGCCTGAACAACATCTTCGACCACATCATCACTTACCATCAGGTGAGATAGTGGTCAAAGGCTAACCTAACAGGGATAAAAAAAAAAAAAAAGGTATATACTCCTATCGGTTTCTCTGCGACGCGAATGGGTGACATGGACACGCACTTACATATTTTATCGAGTGTGAAACTGTAATTGCGCGGGAGTGCGTCCAGTCATGGGACGACACGCCCGTCTGTCTGTTTTGTATGCCTCAAACTGAAAATGAAAGCGAGTTTATTATTCAACTAGATTCTTCTATCAATTGATTATGCGTTGGGTATTTGTTATGTTGGGAGTCATTTCTCGGTCGGCACGGTAAAGGGCTTCATCACTATCACTGCATTGTATAAAACAAAGTCGCTTATGTCTGTCCTTATGTATGCTACACTGAGAAAAATCTAAAGTCAAAAGCGCCCTAATGACGGCCAATTATATGGTATAAGGCGAAAAACCGACCGAACATAAATACTTACAAAAACGCCTTCCAACTAGAAGGCGTTAAACGAGGTCAGTGAAGGCAAATGTTTCTTTTCGTCTTCATTTAAGGTGTATTTTGTGGTCTTACTTATATATTGACTTTTGATAAGGCTGATTAAGTCGTACGTTATAGTGATAATCACCGTATATAAACCGCCGTTAAATTAAGGTATATTTTATGGTCAATACTGCAATTATTATCGTATAACAAGTTGCAATTCTGAAAATACTTTACGGAAGGCGTTTTTGACGGTTGTGTTTATTATAAAACATGGTACATTTTTATTGATTGGTGAAAATCATCTTAAGAGTTGTGAATTCATCTTACGTAGTTACAATTCAACGGTAAAAGGTCAAATTTGATTTAAGCCTTTAAGTCGGTTTTCTCAGTGTAAAAATCTTTAAAAGTAGGTAACGGATTTTGATGCCGTTTTTTTAATAGATAGAGTGATTCAATAGGAAGGTTTATATGTATAATACATGCATAATATACTGGAGAAACACTTAGTTTTAGAGGTCTCTAATGTGATGTTAAGAGTAAACCTTTAACCTTGCAAGAGTTACATCTGAAGAAAACATGTTTGTATTGTTTAGTGACAAAAAAGCTGTGAACGTTGCATATAAATACATTTTGTAGTATATTTAGTATCAGCATTGTACCCGTGCGTTGCCGGGGCGGGTTGCTAGTTCTATAATATTACAAAACAATATTTTCAATTTTAAAATAAATATAATTATCACATTGTAATAACTACATTAACGCTTACAAAGCGAATAAGCTTACAAAAATACAACGAAAGGAAAATATTTTTTTGATCCATGAGCGGGAGTCGAACCCTCGACCATCCGTATAGCCGGAACATGCTCCGCCAATTGAGCTATCGTGGTGAGTACATAGATCCAAGTTATCCTATCGTTCCTATTCTTTAACCGTCGTGGACGGACCGACATCTGCAGCCAAACTGAATTGAACTTAAAACTAGATAATTATTTTTAATTTTCAACTTATTTACGATGACGCAACCCGATAATCCGATAAAATGTACTAAGCAAATAAGCTAACAAAATTATAAAGGAAAAAAATTAGTTCATAAACATGAACCTGGAAAACCAGGTTAAAAAGTAAGGAGAAAATACTCTCATCTGAAATTGTTGTCTACAAACTATTCAATATTTATTTTCTATGAAAGAACAATTTATACTGCATATATTTAAAAAAAGGCTCCGCAGGTATAAAAAAAATATATTCTATAGCCCATGTTCAGCAGGGATACTGTACGATTCTAATGGTGAAAGATTTTTTCCAATCCATCCAGTAGTTTTAAGTTTTTTAAAACGGCGGTATGCCTTTATTAATAAAATACTATGAACTATATACAAAACTACAGCTACAATAAAAGCATTTAGATACCCATAAGTCATTGTAGACTCACACACTGAGAAAAACGACTTAAAGGCTTAAATCTAATTTGACCTTTTAGCGTTAATAAAAATGTACCATGTTTTATAATAAACACAACCGTCAAAAACGCCTTCCGTACAGTATTTTCAGAATTGAACTTGTTATACGATAATAATTGCAGTATTGACCATAAAATATACCTCTCGTTTACGGCGGTTTATATACGGTGATTATCACTATAACGTACGACTTAATCAGCCTCATCGAAAAGTCAATATTTAAGAAAGACCACAAAATACACCTTAAATGAAGACGAAAAGAAACATTCGCCTTCACTGACCTCGTTTAACGCCTTCTAGTTGGAAGGCGTTTTTGTACGTATTTACGTTTGGTCGGTTTTTCGCCTTATACCATATAAATTGGCCGTCATTAGGGCGCTTTTGACTTTTGATTTTTCTCAGTGCAGGCAGTCCAAATGCTCCAGTACCAGTTGGAAGCGTGCTCAGAATGCAGGCAGCACGTTTGCTTTTAAGTTAATTCGTTACATACAAAAATACAAATCATTCTAACTTTAGTGTAGATATTTGATACATATTCATAGTTATGTTTAGAGGATAGCCAACGTCACAATAACACATCTTCCATCGCAACCTACACTTATTGGGGTAAATAGATATCAAATGCTGCAAGCAAATCATTTCATCACATCAAACGGTCCGATGACGATAAAATTCTAATGTAATGGCATATTAAGAGAAAAAGCTTACAATGTTTGTGACATATGACATCTTTATCATGCTTGGAATATTCCAATTCTGCCAAGCCAACGCCTAGCAACTGTCAGGTATGTTATGTACATAAATTACAGGCACATGAGATTTAATAACTTTTTTTTTTATGTTATTGTGACGGAACAAGCTTGAGGCCCACCTGATGTTAACTGGACTAACCTCTGCCTATAACAGACGCATTTCGTCATCGACGAATTGCACTGTGCCCGTCACACTGAGACGTCCAGTTGTTAGGTTTCATTAGCCTGTAATTTTTTACTGGACTTTGTTTGTATAGGGTGATAGGTGCAGTTTGTCACTGAAGTTATGCATCTGTTATAGGCAGAGGTTACCGCTCGTGCTTGTTCCGTCAAAAACTCAAAAATACACGTAATAATTTATAATAGCCAGGAACGTACTATAAAAGGAGTAGAGAATTTAGACCCTCGGTTTGTTAAGCGTACTTTCAGCTGTGTTTCCTTATAGTTTTGCTCCTTTAACTGACCTTACTGACTTTATGACCGTTATGGATGCCATAATTGAATTGGTAAATGATTGTACTTTGACTTGGAAAGAGGCGTAACAATTTCGAGGCCCCGTCACAGAATAAAAAAAAAACAGCCCGATGCGAGTCGGACTCACGTACGAAGGTTCCGTAAAGTAAAATTTGCGCTTTGCGAAATATGAATTTCAGCTTGGTACCTTTACGCATTCCAGAGAAACAGGGTCTTGACAGGCAGAAGGACAACAAAATGATCCTACAAGTGTTCCGTTTTTTCCTTTTGAGTTACGGAACCCTAATGATCAGAAGGATCACTACGCAAAGCTATTCCAATACATAAGCCACTCTAGCTACGAAGCAATAAAGTGCAGTTCAACTCGCAAAGCACGGAGTACCTAATATTTATATTCACCTACAAGGCGTCTCTCTTTCTATCGCATAGCTCTGACCTTGTCTGACGCGTCACGCACCGTAGAATAAACCCGTCCGGACGGATACCCCGATATACTGTAGCTTTGTACCTAAAGTTTGGAGTGCGCCAGGTCTGGCCCCGTCTAAAGCTCATGCCATAACCCCCACGGTGAGGACAAGGGTGACGGTCTCGGTGTTTGCACTGCACTCATTACGCACCTATTTCTTGGTGCCATAGCTGTGGACATCAGTGTGTATTTACTAGATTGTTATTATATTATACACAGCGTCTTTGGTCATCAATCATTGTAAGTAAACGGCTTTGTCCTGAGACTTCTGAGTGACTGATTAACAAACAACGTACAGCCCAAACCACTGCACGTAGTATCTTGATATCTGGAGGTGTGTTATAGAAGTGTTAAAACGAACACTAAGAAAAGTTTTTTTTATGTAAATGTGACGGAACAAGCCCGAGACCCACATGAACTTAAGTGGATTAACCTCTGCCTATAACAGATGCATTTCTTCAACGACGAATTGCACTGAGCCCGTCATACTGAGACGTACCTACAGTTGTTAGGTCTCATGTGCCTTATATTTTGCCGGAACACACTGTTAGGTGCATGGCGACAGATTTTCTACTTAAAGGTGGTCGCTAGCCAGGCGAGCATTCGGAAAATGCCCTTGCACCATGCGGTGAAGCTCAAGCCCGCGGCGGAATTCGAACCATGGCCGGCTGCAAGGCAATCCATAGCCAATGCCACTGAGCCATCTCTGCTTCAAATGATTATGCGTAATAATCGCGAACAACTAAGAAAACATTTTGAGAAAAGAATTTGGAAAATTGCCACCGTCCTTAATTAATGAATTGTATTAAAGTTGATTCTTATAACAGAGAGTAGAGTTTTAGGTCTCCGCTTTGCATAGCCCGTAAAAGAAAAAAATGGGCCTCGCCCTTTTACGTAGTGTTCCGAATTACAACAACAAGTAAAAGATTTTTTTTATTGATTTTTATCACAACATTAAATCCACGTTTTAAAAGTTAATATGATAGGTCCTTGTTATTCCGAAATTTCAGATTCCGAACTATAGGTAGATATTAGTTTTTGAGATAGAGTCCGCAACAACAATGGTCAAAAATGTTAACTTTTCTCAGCCCTCCTGCACTTTTATTAGTTTATTTAGGAAAAAAAAAACAATTCGTATGCACTAACTCCCTAGTATATGTACAAATGTTATTTTTTCGACTTACTTGAATGTATTGGAGCACCCTGAAAAATAATTTAATTCAATGTGTACGTCAATATTTAACTAGGGGTCAATGTTTTACACAAAAAATCATAATTTGTGACTCATTTCACATACTAGTTAGAGACCTTGACATTTTGACGGGCAGACAGACAGCGGAGTCTCCTTAATAGGGCTCCGTTTTTCCCTTTGGGTACGGAACCGTAAAATATACGAGTATACTTGAAACCCACCCTCCTACTTTTTGGAAGTCACGGACGAGAAGAAAATATTATACTAGAATCAGACAGTCAATCAGAAAATGATATATTTCACTGATCGACCCAAACGACTTCGTAACGACCAACAAGAACTTAATCCAACTAACAAAGCTCAAAACGTTTCCACTCCCATACCTATACGAATTATCTATTTGACAGTATTTAGCTCTCCGCCCCGCGAAATACCAGAAACACACATTCACCAGCACAAAATTACGCTCATATTGATCCTTCACTTAAAGGTATAAAGTTGAGAATCAAATAAATAAACTACAAAATGGAAGATGGAAAACGACCAGTTTGGTAAGACCTGTGTAAAAGCGTTCGGAGTAGAGCCCATGACAAAGCAGTGGGGGGTCGAGCAGCTCTCTCAGTATTGGTCGTTCTAGTAGGTATGAGGGAAGTGTGAAGAAGCTAAGAGGTGTATCGTCCCCACCGTTCCGTTTCGGTAGGCGGGGCCGGCACGGTCGCTACAAGCGGCCCGCGGCTCGCGCAGTCACCCCGCGTACAACGGAACGGCACGCGTTCCGTTTGCGTTTCTGGAACCGCCGCCGTCGCGCGCATTATTCACCTTTTTAAATTTCGAGTGTTTTATTCTTTTATTTTTTAAGTTATTGGGAACTTTTTGAAACAAGTGCAATTTTGTTGATGCTGATTTGAGAAGAAATAATTTTACCGGGTTTTGGGGTAAGTTAATTAACAATTTATTTTGTGGTCATTAAATGCTTTTTTAAATATTATTTTCTACTTAATATTTTTGCGTAGTGTCTTCTGAACCTCATATTATAAAAAAGATTATACATAAGTCGGTGTAACTTAATAGTGTTACAATATTATAGTCAGAAATTTTAGTTTAATCAGCGCGAATCGTACTTTTATTTTAACATAAGAAAATCAAGACCACTTTTGAAATTATTCAACTTGGATAATACCTATACCGACAATACCTAGCCACCTTATAGCATCTGATTTGGCGATAACATCTTTTTCTAACAAAAGACATCAACGCGCGCGCTTCTTTTTCCAATATTACCTATCTTGTCTCGTTGTTTGGTTCAATTAGTTTAAATTAATAAATACCGAAAAGGACAAGGTTTTTTTCAGATATTGTTTTCAATTAATTAAACCTTCTCAAACGCACTAATTTATTATTTTGCATGCATGAAATTGCAAATATAGACAAAATCTTGTTTCTAGGCCTATTTGCATTAACATTTCATGGACAGAATGTTTCAAAGATCTGGTTTTCTGTGACACAATTTTATGTTTCTATTTGAAGAATACTAATAAAATTATCTATGCAGCTACATACATTTATAATTCGTTAAACTAAATATTTATATGCTTAAACTAATAGACTACAAATTTGTTATAAAATCGAGTTTATTCTCAAAGAACCTATCACATTTGCGTATTCTGTACCTTACTACTACAAATATTATACATAGTATATATAAATAATAGGAATACGTTGGTATCTACTTCATCATTATTTGGCATACATGTCACCACCATAGAGGTAGAGAAGATGCTCACCTGACTAGATTGCACCTTCAAGAAACTCTACCTAGATATTTTTTAATCAATTGCGGTGTATATCGGTCCATTACCAGCATGTGAGATACCTAGTCATCAAAGGCTATTAAAATTATATCTCTTTCTTTAAAATTGTGTAGTACCGATAGTCAATAGATATAGTGTACTTTTACTTAAATGTCTTATAAGAAACTGCTTGTTTTTAATCTCCACTACAGACATTTTTGGTGTTTTTTTTTATGTTATGGAGTGGCAAACAAGCAGACGGCCCACCTGATGTTAAGCGTTTACCGTCGCCTATGGACATTTACAACACCAGGGGCGTTACAAAAGCGTTGCCGACCCTGTAGTACTAGTACCTTTCTTAGTATGATAGGTACTTCTTAAATTTATTTTTGGGATAGAAATGCAAAAGGGCAGACGACTCCTCTGTTGTAAGTGATCAGCGTCGACCACGGACATCTGCAATACCAGTCGAGGAACATATTCTCGAGAATGCGTTGCCAACCTCAACTTTGATGTATCACGTTGGTCCGAGATGGTCCCACCTCCGTCCGATGCTAAACAAATAATCTATATTACAATATCCATTCTCAACTTGGACAGACTTCAGTCGATTACGAGTAAACACATATTTAAAAATGTGTTTTACCAGATTTTAGGTCTTTTTACGAAGAGTTTGTCTTATGTTGGGTACCATTATGGTGTTAAATTTTCTCTTCCAAACTGTATGTACCAAATGTGCAAAAGTAGTGTTTCTCTGTGAAGAATGACGTATCAAGTGCAATTACTGGGCGAACGAGACATAAGAACTAACATCTATAGGAGTTACAAGCGCAATGCAGTTTCATGCAGAACGAGGACTGTAATATTACAACTGTAATGAACAGGTACGACATTTACCATCAAGAAACACCGACGATATCACATAAAAAAAAACAAATAACAGTTGAGATAGTTGTCAAAGGCTAACCAATCAGCTGTCATACACAACAAAATTATCTTGCTATGGAAGCATTGTATTGTATATCTTAGAACTCAATCACATTTAATTAAAACAAACCTAAAAACCTTGTAACGTTTTAAAATTACGTCTACAATACGAGTACTAGTATAATTATTATTGTTATGTACATGTCGGCTAAACACAAACAAATCTGATTAAATCTTACTCAAAAGAACGTTAATTACAAATAATAATTACTTTACCTACACACTAGGTAAGGTATACAAAGCTTAATATTATGTGTAATATGTCATTTCAAACTATTTGAATATAGCGTTTATTTATATTTTATTTGCTAGTAGCGTGTCGGTCACGCCTTGGAGCATCGTGGGATCATAATGCCTAATTATAAAGGAGATTGAAGACATAGGTATAATTTAAGTACATGGTGTTGTTAATCGTTAAGTGTCGCCAGGTGATTATTCTGTAAGTATAATAAGGCTTTAGACTTAATTTAGGAATAATAACAAATACTTTTAAATATTTTAAGAAAACATCAAATTAATATTTTAATAAAACACTTAAAAAATATAAAAATATATATAGTGACAATTCCGCCCAATTTTCCTGCTAACACAGCGTGGCGTTTGTGACGTCACAAACGCCACGCAGCCAAACCGGAAGAACTTTCGACGCGTTTCGCTTCTACACGAAGCGTCCTCAGGAGGTCTTGACTCTTCGAGCGCACGATCGAGAATGATTTCTCGATCGTGAGCGCACGATCGAGAATGAGTTAAGTGTTTTATTAAAATATTAATTTGATGTTTTCGTAAGATATTTTGAAAATATTTGTTATTATTAAATATGGATTTCCGCAAAGTAACGCCTGAATCTATTCATTAAATTCTATTTACTTCAGTTCACAGCGACATTATAGATTATTTGTTATTATATAGGTATAACAACATTATGAATACGCTGAATTTTATGTTCCAGTAAGAGCACCTTTTATATAAATACCTATTATGTAGTACAGCGCTATAGATATTCTTCATACAAAATTACAACGAAAGGAAATATAATAAGCAGTCAATTAACTTTGGCTATTGGTAGCTCCGTAAAAATTAAGTCAATAATTTGTATACTACTCGTATGGCTCATCTTCACCACGGTAGTTCAAATTGACAAAGCATCTCCTAGCCCTAGAGATGAATAATTATAGATTTGACACTCGCTCGAAGACTGTAGTACTCGTATACTTACCATTAAAATCTATATTTCAACGATGTAATTTATTTTCTTAAAATTAGTATAGTCGCTTCATCTTTAGACTTGGGTCAAGCCGTGTAAGTAAATAATGAGTTTTCCTTTATCTTACCGCGTATTAAAGCAATGCAATTCAAACTATTTCGCGTCTTATAACATCCGCCTAATGCCTGAGCGTCACGAAAGGAAGGGGCTCTAGGAATTTAGGTATTGTGTGAACAGCCTAACGGTTTTAGTACTTACGTTTTATTAGTAGCTTTAGTCAAAAGAACGTAATATGGTTACTGCACGCAGGATTCCTTGTTTTTGTTTTTGTGCAGTTACGGCTTGTTTCGTAATTTGCACGAATGATTCAATGGGTACTGCCGTTTTTAATAAAACATAACTACTATTCACTCGGGTAGATGTCACTTTACGTCGAACAGATGTGAATTGAAACGGTAGGTATAATAATTTGACTGTCCAGTGCCCGTTTGCAAAGTATAATTCATAGGCATAGATAATGCAACAGACCCCGCGCTCATATATTGCTGGATATAATGCTACATTGCTATTGAAATTTTCTTTATCAAAAGTATTTTTTGACACGTGTCATGTCAATAACTTTAATAAAAACCCTATCAGATATTTAAGAATTTGCCAATTTTTAATATTGACTATACACTTCTTTAACAATAAAATATTTTTAATGAAAAAAATTAAGTCCTAATAAGATTTTAAAAATGTAATATTCTGTAATTATGGTACAAAAATATAGTTTTTGATCTATAAAATCTTATGAAGCATTTTGAAGATAATAAGTAGATCAAAAGGCTAACGTGACAATAAAAGTGAGGTAAAACAGAAGCGAGCAAGATTCTAAAACGGTTTCTGAAAGGTTTTTCCGAGGTCTGACAATGTGCCTATTGCTTCTAAATAGTCATTAAACTTTAAAGTCTGCCGGAGGTTATTGGTGCCGAATGGCATTAGACACATATTTTTTAGACACATATAAACGTCTTTCGACCTTTCTAGAACTAAAATTGCTACATGGGTTACATTGCACTATTGTTGTTGTCTGCGGAAACTACTTTTAAATATGTTCCTGTACATACTGTTCATTACTTTTGTTGAGTATTAACACATATGTAACTTAATTTAAAAGAGTAGTATCGCTATTACGTAATTCAGTTCTAATTTCAAATTATACTCGCGCATGAGTCTAATTATGTATAATTTACGTTCGCAGTAACTAAGTTACACTTCTGAAAAGAAACTCCAAGCCCTGAAGGCATGATATTGGTATTCGCTTCAAGACCCACTAACGATGATGAATTGCGTTCATTAATGCCACCGATGAGAGCCAATATCCCGAATTTGGAACCTAATAAGCAACGTTACGCTTCAAAACCGTCGCGTGTTCTACACCTTGCCGACGTTAATACACCATAATGAGCCTTTTGCACTTTTAACACCCAATCTGCACTTTTTAACACTCCACTTTGCACTTTTTAACATCTTTTTGCACTTTTTGACACCCAATTTTCAGTTGAAATGCGCGACGCCCTGTAATTCGGCGCAATTAGAATCTAATGAGGTATTACATATATTATCAGAGGTTCAATTATTTAGTTCATTGGCATCGTTTGTCCTTTTTCGAGTGCTAATGGTGGGGGAGGAATTTAGGTGATTTTAGCATAATTAGATAATGTTTTGAGGATGCTGCGTGCGTGAAAATTCAGTGTTTAATTTTTTTGTGAGATGTTTTGGATCGTATTTTTATGGGTCCGTATCCGTAGTAAAGGCTAGAAAAAAAACTGCGCTTGATAACTCTGAAGTACGGTTGAACACAATGACATCTTGATTAAAATCGTTAATTAAAATGAAATAGTTACCTCCTAAAATAAATCTATCGGAGATCAAATTATTTTATAAATTATTTTTAATGGTTCCTTTCACAACAACTCACTTTACGGTAAGTGACAACGAGGGCGACAATTGCAAACAGGCTTACACCAGAATAGTAACTGGCTCTCAATGACAGCTGCCAAAACACACTATTGTGCGTGGCGAAAGATTTTCTACTATATACTAGTTTCAGCCCGCGGCTTCATCGACGTAGAAATCGGTTATGTCGTGCTCCATTGAGAAGTTTTCAGTGAATCGGGATGAAAATTGACCATGTTTTAATCTAAGATACCTACACTGAGAAAAATCTAAAGTCAAAAGCGCCCTTATGACGGCCAATTTATATGGTATAAGGCGAAAAACCGACCAAACGTAAATACGTACAAAAATGCCTTCCAACTAGAAGGCGTTAAACGAGGTCAGTGAAGGCGAATGTTTCTTTTCGTCTTCATTTAAGGTGTATTTTGTGGTCTTACTTAAATAATGACTTTTGATAAGGCTGATTAAGTCGTACGTTATAGTGATAATCACCGTATATAAACCGCCGTAAAAGTAAGGTACCTATATTTTATGGTCAATACTGCAATTATTATCGTATAACAAGTTGCAATTCTGAAAATACTTTACGGAAGGCGTTTTTGACGGTTGTGTTTATTATAAAACATGGTACATTTTTATTGATTGGTGAAAATCATCTTAAGAGTTGTGAATTCATCTTACGTAGTTACAATTCAACGGTAAAAGGTCAAATTTGATTTAAGCCCTTAAGACGGTTTTCTCAGTGTAAATATAAAATGTTGGCCAAATTATACAAACTCGTGTGGCGAACGGCGTAAGTCTTTGGATATCAGCAGTACCTAATAAACAAATCCCCAAGCTGCCTACCAAGTGACTTGATGACCAGATAAAGGCAAGCACTCCAGTAATGAGACGTTGATGATCCGGCTGATACACTACCTGAAGTAGGCAAAGGTGTCAGATTAATAATACAATCAAATAGTAATAAACACACACACATATTTTGCATTTATGGTAGAGAAAAAATCGCGTAGAGTATTCCTAGTGCGATTTTAACTCTTAACTTTTACTTTTTTTATAATTTTATCTTAATTCGTAAACCTATACATGCAATATACAGTATTCAATTTTTTAAATAAGAAATCGTACACATTAATCCTTCAAATTTTTCATATGAGGTGTTCAATGTTTCGACTTCTGAACACACCTCAGCTTTCACTTGAATTTCACCGTACAAATAACTAGCCTATAATGTTCCAACAGCCGACGGCCTAAAGCAACTTGTCAACGAACAGCATTCGAGAAAGTGTGAAAATTATCTTGTAAAGACGTGAAGAACCCAATTAGCTGAAAATTACAATAAGTGGCACACCCTTAAGTATTCTTAGAACATTATTACAGAACCTGCAGGTTTCGCTTAAAACATTGAAATCAGCTTAGGGTTTAATTAACTTAGCCATCATTTACAAATAAATTTAAGTACCA
This sequence comes from Plagodis pulveraria, assembly GCA_963890685.1. NCBI lineage: Eukaryota > Metazoa > Arthropoda > Insecta > Lepidoptera > Geometridae > Plagodis > Plagodis pulveraria. The sequence continues at coordinate 10,756,892 of OY982973.1, read as the reverse complement.
CATTACTTTACATATCAAATAGAAAAGTGAGTCTGCAATGACTAGGTTGTCTACATACTTTTATTGCAGTAGATGTAGTGTTGTATGTAGTTCGTAGTATTTTATTAATAAAAGCATACAACCGGTAAAAAAAAATCACATAGCGCGGCGCACTTTACAAGTGAAGTTCAAGAGAAATTAAAAACACGATACCGACTTCCATATTGCTTTTGTCCCTTAGTTCCTCAGAAGGCGCTGCTGCCCACCTTCCGGTATTTTACCTTTAGTCGCCTCTGACGACACCCCCTGGGAGCAATGGGAGAGTGACATTCTAGATTGGCACCCCACAAGGCCATCATGAGGGACGCAAATACTTCAATAACTATAAAATTTGAGGATTGCCCTAGATTTTCAGGGATGTCATCATCAGATCCTTTACTTGGTGGCAAATTAGTTATCACCTTAAGCTAGAATTATTACTAGATTTTATGAAAGTTAACACACAATAAAGGGCTTGGCGACATATTTTCTACTTGAAATGACTTGGTAGCCGGCCATGTGCGCATTAGCAAAACACGCTTCCACAAAATTCAATAAAAATTACTTTAAAAATTACCATATTAGCATTCGGTGATCTCCGTGTCTATTGTGTGCGGAAGATCAGTGTTTAAAACTGTCTCGTAGACAGTAATATATAGACTCGCTCCCATTATCTGAGACCAAAAAATATCTCACCTTATACTTCTTTATTAAGCCAAAATGGCGTGATAAAATAAATATTAGTGTCATTGGCCACCACACCTATACAACGGAAGTGCCATACCTACCAACCAACATAACTCAAGTTCTCTACCGTTGTTCTCTATGAAATAGCACCTTTTAAATTATCCTGTTTATTTTCTTTGTTGAGATATAAATCTCACTACCTACGCAAAATACCTGGGTAGCGATAAATTAAGCCAGTGTCATTAATTTTCAGCCTAAGCAGAGGCTATTTATTAAGAAGCACCCACATTAGTAATCACGTAGGCAATTTAGAGTCGTGTATCGCACGAACCAAAATGCTCTGGGCGGTCCCATCTTTGCCAATTATATAAACAAGATACTACCAAATACCAACCTTATATTTACCATCCATAAACTGGAATTCCTAATAATATGAACCTTATTTTAGTGACGTTAAGTAGTGATTGATTTAGGGAATCGAAATTGCATTTTGCGAAAAGTCTTCAAAAATTTCGTGATCAAGAGAACAATGCGTTTAATTTTTTCACCAAATTGAGGACGTAATGAATATTGACGATGTATGGCTTATTGGTAATTGAGATGATAGAGGGTGTCCCATTATTTGAAGATTCTCTTGTTTTCTTCGATTTCTGACAGCTGCTATAGCCTATCATACTAATTAGGGATGCAACCTTATGATATGAAAAATTAAATATATCTAGAATTATTATTTTAGTAAACAATACGAGATTAAACCAGTGAATAGGTCAGAGAGCTTTGACCATAGTGTTGACCACTCCTGTAGTTTTTGGGAAGCCCGCGATGACGTCACGCTACGTACTGCAGGCGGCAGCTCGTAACGCGTGTGCCTTGTTGTTCAATTGTCTCCGAGTTCTGGTGAATCCTCTTCGTCGCTGGTAAGACCCCGGCTGGCATTGGGAAAGCCCCAGCAAGAAGAGTTTACTACATCTACACTAGACCTTACCTTAGCTTCTAAGTTACGAGGTCGGCTATCTGATATCCTTTATATCATATAGCTCCGACCTCGTAGTTTAGATGCTAAGGTAAGGTTTTTCAACCAGAACTTTGTTTTCTAAAACAAAATAAAACAAACAATTTAGATGTAGACGATTCAAATTTTATTTGTTTTACGAAGAGAAAAGTTTGGCAATTATGAATGAAAAATGATATCCGGCAAATGTCCTCCACGATAACGCTGATAGATGTTGATTCTTTCACCAAAGATTTTAATCACTTTTTGGCAAAATGGCGGGTCTATTTCTCGAGATGTTAACAACTCAATTTTGGCCTATTATTGATGACGATGTTAACACAAAATCATTGATTAAATTTTGACGTCTACGACGCTCCTATGTACGTCAATTAAAAATAATTTACTTTTATTTTTAATATTGTTAGGTTTGCAATAACGCTTGCTATGCGGATTACATTACATTTCCTATCGTATATTTGTAATAATTTACTTTTAAAATATCCTACTACGCGTTCAGCAATAATGGTATAAGAGTAAGAGCCACTTCGAGAATCACGGGCAAGAAACTAGTAGCCATTATTTTTATGTCTTTACTCTTTTACAATTTGTAAATCTATTATAAAGTTATTTATTATATTGCTAATCTCAGAATTCTACATTTAATAGAGCATCCATCGCTTCCTCAGGCTTTATAACAAATTTTGAAGCAGTAATAGCTCAGTGGCATTGGCTATGGACGGCCGCGCAGCAGATCTATGGTTCGAATCCCACCGCGAGCTTGAGCTTCACACATGGTTGAAGGGCATTTTGCGAACGCCCTAGCTAGCGACTACCCTCAAGTAGAAAATCTGTCGCCAAGCACCTAACGGTGTGTTCCGGCAGCTGCCCTTAAGAGCCATAGAAATTACAGGCACATGACACTTAACTACTATGTCTCAAACTGACGGGCGCAGTGCTTTTCGACTTGTGTTGAAATGCATTTGTTATAGGCACAGGTTAGTCCGCTTAACATCAGTTGGGCCTCGAGATTGTTTAGTCACAAAGCCATAAAAAAAATTAACAGAAATCCTCGCGCTAAATTACAATTTTGCAGTCGTACATGACAAAGAACTATTTAGTGCCGCTTGTGGTTACATTTTTTCCTTTCAATCTGTTTTACTACATTTCTGTCAAATCATATGTAAAATTAAGTCTCGTAAACGTATCCCTTGTCATAAAGCAGTCACCGCTACGAAACACCTACGTGTTAATAACTAAACTGGAGCACCGAGCTTTACTTAATATTTTAAGGCTTCCAGCACGGATTCAAATCCTATCTAGATATGCCCCTAATCTTATTTACTTTGCGCAAATTTGACCGTAGTCGGCTCAGAGCAATTTTTCGTTAGACAAATGATTTCTATTAATATCTTCTGAAGACGGTTACGAACTTTTGAAGCAGTGATTGGTGTTGGCTATGGACTGCCGCTTAGCAGGTCCTTGGTTCGAATCCCGCGCCGGCTTGAGCTTCACCGCATGGTGGATAGGCATTTTGCAATTGCTCGCCTGGCTAGCTACCACCCTCAAGTAGAAAATCTGTCGCCAAGCACCTAACAGTGTATTCCGGCAGCAGTACTTGAGAGCCAGTGAAATTACAGGCACATGAGACTCAGCATCATTTACTCTAAGAAATTTCGTACGTTTATTTGTAATTATTTAGAGGTGGTATGCCTTTATTCATTAACGCTACAAACTATATTCTATACTACAGCTCTATGAAAGCAGCTTAAGTTGGCATCGGACTGGACCACTATGGCCAATTTATGAATGAAATTCTATTGTTATAATTATCGCCGATGCCAATGGGCAACATAAAGGCCATTGCAGGTCCACTGGCAGTCCAAATGCCCTAGTCCACCATCATTTAGCAGTAAACAGAAAATTGAGTACCTCCTCCTTTTTTTGAAGTCAGTAAACAATACGACTATTCAAAACAAGACATAGCTAAAATATTTATATCCTTAACGTCAAACATGTAAATTTTGTGCGAATTCATTTTAAAAATTTGTGCTTTAAAACCGTGCAAGTACAAAGCAGTTTCATAGTTTCATGCCGCACGAAAATGCAAATTTGACCACCGACTTATTTCTCCGATGTCAGAGTTAATAATGAGTAGTTTTTGCACAGTAGGTGGTGTCAGGACCCACTGCAAGGAATAGTTTTGGGGAAGGCATTATAAATAGTAAATAAGTACGCTCAATAGATTATTTTTTAATTCGTTGGGTTATCAATATAATGAATATGGAATTTGCAGTATATCCATACTCATAACTAAGACGATGGTTTATGTGTCTATTTTAGAAATCTCAAATTACATAATATGTAATTTGAGATTTCTAAAATATTATGAAGAAAATATATTATATTTTCTTCATAATATTTTTTTTTGAATGAAAAATAATTTTTTCAATTTTTATTGTACAACAAATACAAAGATATAGTAAAAGTAAATATATGTATATTATTATTTTATAATTAATAAAAAATCTGTTGAGCTATAATCATTTTGAATGTATTGTGCCAATGAATTTTAATAAAACTTATTGTAGTTACAAAGTTGGTATTGTGTCATAGATGAAATCGTAATCAATAAATAGTTTGCATGATTTAATTCATAATTGTTCTTATATTTTAAGTTCTATTTTAATATTTATACTTTTGTTACTAACTTGACTACGCTTCTTGACTATTCATGGTAAACATCTTAATTATTTATAAAACATTATAACCTATATTTTATCAATTAGTTAACTTTTATAATGAAGTTTTAATTTCATAGGGTGTATGCAATGATTTTAATGAATTCTAATGATGACCCGGTTAAATAAAGAAACAATGAAATCGAAAATGGCGCAGCTATACCTCTTACTCGGACACTATAAATGCTGTATATATTTTTTTATTTATAGCTGATAGTCTAGCCTTTCAACACTATCTCACCTAAATATTATATCGACCACATCGTAACTATGGTAAGTGTTGATGTGATCGAATTCAGGCTAACCTAGAATTTCTGGCTCTCAAGAACAGCTGCCGGAACACAATAATAGGTGCTTGGCGACAGATTATTTAATAGAGGGTGGTTACTAGTCAGGCCAACATTCACGAAATGCCATTCCGCCGTGCTATAACGACTGCCGTCCTTAGACAATAACCAGGACTGACGGCTTAACGTTCTCTCCGATGCACGGAAGCGCTCAGTAGTAATATCACTCATGAAGATCTTATGGTAAGTAGATGATGTGGTCAAATATACTAAAAAGGATTAGCCTAGAATATGAACTATATGTTAAAATAATGAAATACTGTTTTGTAACGCCACCCCTGATTTTTTGATCCTTGGTGCGCCTCTGGTTGTTTTGAAGTTAATTAGGATTTTTTAGCGAATATGATTCACTATCAGCTTGAAAGCTTGAGTTTAGTTCAAAGTTGAATTTTAATGAAATTCTTTGGTTAAGTTAACACTCGGCGACACCTAAACGGAATTTCAGGGTGGTTTTAATGCGCATTGTACCATTCATTCGATTAGGTTACTCGTACTGAAAAATGTAGAATACATTTTTGTAAACTTCACAAATAAGGTCAGTAACTATAAACTGCAACAATGTTAGAAATACTATACATCATTAATATTATTTTTCCTACTCTCGTTACCAATTTTGTTAAGATTTTGCAAGGAAACAACCAAGACAGGCAAATTAAACTGGCAAAGGGCGAGTTGCTTACACAGCCAACTTACATCTGAGGATTTATGTCATTTGAAGCAACGATGGCGATTGCTAATAGCTATGGACTGCCGTGCGAGTCCATCGTTCGATCTGCATGTTGGAATGGCATTTTGTGCATGCTCGCCTGGAAAATCTGTCGCCAAGCACCTAATGGTGTGTTTCTGCAGCAGTCTTTGAAAGACAGTAAAATTGCAGGCACATGAGACTTAACAACAGTATGTCGCAGGGTGACGGGAGTAGTGCAATTCGTCATTTGTGACAAAATACAGAGGTTATTCCACATAACATCAGGTAAGCCTCGTGCTTGTTCCGTCACAGTCACAATAAAACACATAATCGTTATATTTTACACATAGTTCGAAATTCATAGCGGGAATTTGACGCGCACGTTTTTTATACAGTTAAATATTGTTTTATACATAATCTGATTTTGATTCTTGTATTTATTACCGTTATTACAAAAGAGCAGAAACAAAAAACGTTAAAAAAAACATAATACTTCTTTCTTCACTCTTATATTTGATATTTATTATTATTATTATTTGTTAGGCTATATGATATAATATATCACAAACATGATTAGTGAAAATCTCAACCAGCTAAGTACCTATTACTGTTTCAAATGCACACGTCATGTTTAAAGATCAGACTTATTTATCTCTGATTATCATATCACCTTACTATGAAAAGGTGGAATAGTGCAGTTCCCATTTATTTCCTAAACTCAGCTTTTACAGTCTATTACATCATAATGAATACGTTTTGACCCATTGGCATCGGCGATAATGATAACAATAGAATTTCATTCATAACTTAGACATAGTGGTCCTGACGATGCCAACTTATTAATAATGCTTATCGATATGTTTATCTTCAATCACCATACTTTATCCAGTTAAACAAGTATACATTTTCGTTAAACATTTTATCCTTCCATTGAAATTAAAACTGCGAGTTTTATATATATTTATGGAAACGTTTTATAAAGCCCTTCATTTTGATATTCGTTAGGTTTGGAAGAAAAATAAATTTTAATGCACATTATGGCGTCTAAAATCCGCCACTTTTTTATGTAGGGACCTAGTGTCACTGGCGTTACAAAGCAAATCTAACGATATCTCATACATTAAAATCGATTTAGTCGTTTAGAAGTTATGGTGGAATGAAGAAACTCACAAACATACATACACCCTGAAAACATAACTCTCCTTTCTTTGGCCGGCTCGGAAAAAACCACAACGGACTGATAACTGTTACACTGTACTTAGTTTTATAATTATATAATACACGGTTACATTTAAAATAGCTATGTTTAAGTTAACTCTATAACTCCTAAAGGTGTTAAGCCCTAGAAATAAAACAAGAGGCATCGCAGCGGTGGTCTCGGTGTGTGGCGCGCAAATGCAAATGCTGGCTCGGCCCCGCTATCTCTATCTGGGGCCGTCTGTCACACCAACCTGTAACGGCAACACTTCATAAAACCAGTATAAATTAATTGAAAAAGAAAATATCCGACTGCAATTTCTTTATTTTCGTTCATTTAACGTTCCATGGAAATTAAAACTGCAAGTTATATATATTTATGGAATCGTTTATATAGCCCTTCATTTTGATAACACATTCGTTGGGTTTGGAAGAAAAAATATTTTTACTCGCACAAATTAGCGTATCAAGGCCGCCAGTTTTTTTTTATATATACGTCACTTGCGCTATCAAGACAAATCTAACATGTTATGGTGGAATAGTGAAACTCTCACACGTATACATACCTACATACATTAACCTTGAAAACATGACACCCCTTTTTTTGAGAAGGCGTGTAATTATCTTTAGTCCGCTGGTTGGCTTTACATGCATTAACCGCTTGGTCATCAAGAATGTCTGGAAAAACGCTATGTTTGTACTCTTTGTTAATTATTCATTATCCATTATAGGGGGCGGCGCGACCATCAACCACACTACTGGGCTTAATATGTCAATAATTATTCAAAATGTTATCGTAATGCGTCCTTAAGAAGCTGTAAAAACACTCAAACATAAGCATTTGACGTATTAAGAAGATAACTGTATGTAGAATGAAAATTAACAATATTTTCAATGAAACTTCTAAATTAGATGTTAATTCACTTGACAATGCTTAGTTTAGAGGCAAACTAGTCGAAATTTTAAAAGGCTATCACTAAACATTGTTTCATTCAGTTATTAAAAGTAGGTTACTACAATTGAAGCAATGCCTATTTTGCAAATGTAAGTACTTGACACACCTACAACTTAAGTAATTATGATTAACTACGATTTACTAGTAATATTCAATTTTAGCTTTTTTAACCGACTTAAATACAGGAGAGGTCCTCAATTTGTTGTGTTACCTCAAAAGTTTTTACCTCAAAACTTTTAGGGTGTACCGCTTTTAATGTATTTTTTTACTATCCGTGTTATTCCTAATAATGCATATTTAATTAGTTTCGAATACATTGATGATGTTTTCATTTTCATTTGTCGATGTGAAATGAACAGAAAAACTGTATACTTACAAAAGTTTTGATTATTTACTTTTAAGTGCATTTTTTGTTTGAGGTCAGTTTTATTTTTGTTAAGTTTCTATACATTGCAGCATTGTTCTTCCCTCTCTCTCTCGTTGGTAAATGATGATTTGTTTGAATATTGAGATATAGTTAATTAAAAGAAATAATCATAAACTTAACATCGTTAGATATTTTGCCGTGTGTGTGACAAAAATCCAATCTCAAATTCTGACAAGGTGGTTCTCAAGTTAGTATTTTTGAAGATATATTCCGATGTAAAGTTTAATTTCAAATAGTAGGATTTAAATTCACGCCTACACATATTTAATACAACTACCTCTTGTTATTCGATAATTTAACTCATACAAAACATTTAAAGAAGTAACTTTGTTACTCGACCGTATGATATACGTCCAATCCCTATTTCTGACAAGATGGTTCTCGCGCTATGTGTTAGTTGTTAGTGTTAATGAAGATAAATTCATTCTTCCCATGCGAGGTAGCGTTTAAATTATTGGGATGTTGCTTCAAGCTTCAATCTATGTGATACAGTTCATAAAAAAGTTAGCAGATATATTTATACCTATGCACATATTACTGGACTGTGTGACATGCATCCAATCACATTTTCTGACAAGATGGTTCTCGCGCAACGTGTTACTAGTTAGTGTTAACTTAATGAAGATATATTCACCCTTCCCACGCAAAGGAGCGATTGTGAAATAGTGGGATGTTTCTTTACGCCTACCTATTTACAACTTTTATTTATTTATTTTTTAGTTTTATATCGTTTACATATTCACTATGAAACATAAAATGTACACCGTTACTTGACCGTGTGACATGCGTCCAATCTCAATTCCTCATTAGATGGAAGTGATACTTTAGGGTATATTCCATTAGTCGCTAAGAACGTTATTTTCGATAATTTTGATCACATTCTGCGTCTAAGGTTGTGATCACGTGATCGTTTGTAACTGTCATCCCCGTTCTATTTTTGGATAAGAACGCTAATAATGCCACTTCTGTCACTTTTGACATTAGATGTAGCGTTTAAGGCGAAAATAACGCCAAGACCCATATGGAACAACTTTTTGGGAGTGTGATCGTTTTTAGCGAATCTCACTCAAATGGTACGCACCCTTAGTTAGTGTTAATGAAGATTAAATTACATTTCTCTCGGCGCGAAAAAGTGATTCTGAATAGAACGCTGCTTCACGCCTACTTATTAGTTAGCAATATTTGACAACAAATAGATCCATTAGAAACATTTATATAAAAATATCATTACCGTGTGCCGTGCATACATTATATATTTCTAGCAAGGTTTTCACGCCCTCTGATGATAAAATAACGTATAAAAATGTATATAAAAACATCATTACCGTGTGCCGTGCATACAATCTATATATCTAGCAAAATTTTCACGCTTTATGATGATAAAATAATGTATATAAAAATCTTTACCGTGTGCCGTACAATCTTTATTTTTAGCGAGATTTTCACACTTTTTGATGATAAAATAATGTATAAAAATGTATATAAAAACACCAAAACCGTGTGCCGTGCATGCAATCTAAATTTCTAGCAAGGTTTTCACGGTCTCTGATGATAAAATAACGTACCAAAATGTATATAAAAACATCATTACCGTGTGCCATGCATACAATCTATATATCTGGCAAGGTTTTCACGATCTTTGATGATAAAATAACGTATAAAATGTATATAAAAACATCATTACCGTGTGCCGTGCATGCATTCTATATTTCTAGCAAGGTTTCCACGCAAGTTTTTTACTTTGATGATAAAATAATGTATAAAAATGTGCCAGTATGTGCGAAAATTTAACTGTGGTACCATTTATATTCACTCAAATTTAGTTTAACTCCGGCTTTGTAATGCCGCTAATTATCCCTTGGGGTTCCAGGCTAAAATTGCACCATCGCATACATATCTTTCTGTGGGCGTCGTCAGAGAAGCAAAGGGAAAAATACCAGGAGGTGGACAGCAGCACCTTCCGAAGAACTGCCGTCTTAAAATGCGATCTCCAATACGCCTACCAAGCGTGGGGATTATGGCAAACTCTTTGTAATGGGGAGGTACTTGTTCAACGGTAGATATTATGGCCGTTGATGCTGATAATTGTAAAATGAAGAATTCGACATCTTTTTCTTACAAATCAGAAAGGGTTAACAATAAACATAAGTAAAATACATATAAAAGTATTATTTGTAATCATCGATTTGAATAAAAAAAATGGAAGCTTCAGTGTAATCCTACACTGAATCTTAAACACTGCTGATTTCCGAATTGAAGAGTATGCGGGTGCTGTAATTTTAACTTTACTCTTACGTAACTTCAACTTTACATTCGTGTATAAATGCGGTTCTTATTTGAAATAAATTATGTCTTTATCTCGTTCACAAAGAGCTCTACTGTTACTAAATGTTTACCATAACCGCCGGACATTACAGCTATACGCTTCGGTTTCGGCAAAAAAATGTTTATTAGGCCATCGTGGCAATGTAATTTTGAGAATCAAAGGCATATTTAACCTTCCAAAGAAGGAGGTTCTCAATCACATTCACATCGTACTATGCTTAGATAGAATGCCCAATAGAAGAATATAAAAACTTCTACTGGATTTTGAATGAAGCTGAAACTTTGCATTTCTCTTTGGTCAGTGTTTAATAATAGCAAAGATAATATTAACTTGGATTTATTGTTTTTATTTGGTAAGAAGCGACCTGATTAACCGCGAAACGAATACAAAACTGTTCGACACACGTATCACTTCTCGGAATCGCATCACCGGGTAAAATAAAATTCTTAAAGACCACACCCGCGTTATATCTTAACTCTTCGCTACCGACTGAATTATACGCTTCTTGAAAAAAAGCCAGCGCAAATGAGAGTTCCGCGCAAGAAAATAATATTAAGAGGCCTTTTAAATTTTGCAGCCCTCCCACTCGCACTTTTAGACATAATTTCAAATAGCAACAATATGGTGATGATTTTTTAAAATGTGGTCTGACATTATTTTGCTGCATACGACTATAGATGTTCTCGACTAATTTTCATGTTGATATCTGTAATGGGGGATCCAAAACGCGTAATTTAGTTATTATAATTTTGGGCCTCTAATTCTAATTGGACTCAACAAAATACAAATTAAAAATATGATGAGAACATCTATAGTCGCATAAAGCAAAATAATGTTAGATCACATATTATAAAATCATTACCAAATTGTTTCTATTTGAAATTATCTTTCGAAGTGCGAGTGAGAGGGCTGCAAAATGTAAAAGGCCTCTTAAATTAATACTAATATTTGGATATATGCTTAGGTATATTCTGTTTCGCAACATGGGCTGTATAACAAGTTATATTACCTACTTTATGATATTTGTAGGTAAATATAAGTTTTTTTGTAAGCTATTTTATTTGTTTTTTTTTACGCATCGCACTTTCACTACGTTACTGTAAATGCCAGTGGGGTGCCGGGCTAGAATGTCACCTCCCCTACCTCTGCCCGTGGGTGTCGTAAGAGACGACTAAGGGTAACACAGCAGAAGGTGGGCAGCAGCACTTTCTGAGCTAAGCGTGGGGATTATTGCACCCCCAATATGGAGGGGGGGATATTGGGGGGAAGCTGTTTTCAGCAGTTGACTATCCGGCTGATACAGTACTGTAAATAATTGCACACATAACTATGGTTTAAGAGTTTAAGAGAAGGAATAAAATAGACGTTATTGGTGTTTTTTTGTGTTCATAAGTGCCAGGACGGACAAGTGTCTGATGGTAAGCGTTTCTTCTGTCTGTTGTGTATTACAATTACATTTTCACCATTTTGTGTGACAATGCACTGCGCTCGAAACTCCAAGACATTCGTTTTTAAGTCTCGATTTCCCGGTAATGTCACTTGCTACAGTGCCCTTCAAACCTAAACGCACCAGTGTTTGTATACAGCTGCTTGGAAATAGAATACTTGACACTGCCGTGGTACCCAGCAAGGCGGCCTCGTTTAAGAGGCCTACCACCTGGTAAACTTGGCGGTACTGGTAAGTATTATTTCAGAAGAATTAAAATATTTTGTATTGCAATTTCAATTAAGGACTGAATATTTAAAATTTTATTTTATATTTTTGAACCGGGAACTATAAAGATCGTCCATTACAATTATGTATGTAAAATTAATTTACCCGAGTCAATTGCTTTAAAGCAATCGTTTAAACATTGAATAGCTCTAATAATATTATATTTCTTTGTTAAAATAGTCATGAACTCAATGAAACTGCAATTTTAAAAACAGATAAACATTTTACGATTCACATATCAATTATGAAATCACTTCTGTATGCATTATGAAAATAAATTTATGCTCGCATTTCAATCACTAATACTTGGACATAAGTGACTACTGAGATTATAATTATTACCTATTCATTAAACAAGTAGACCATCCGTATTGGCACCTCGCTATGTTCTGATTTCTTCAACAAACCTCGAAACATTTGAGGATGTTAAAATTGAATAAAAAATATTATAAACTACCTTCATTGCTTGATTTATTAAATATAACTCACTTCGGAAGCTCGACAATCACGCTGCAATGAATTAAAATTATCATTTGTTATAAGTTAAGCAACGCCCAGTTCGATCATGACTTGGATGGGTGACCGCTAGTGGCATTACTACTGAGCACTTCCCTTCTTAGGGCGCGTTGTCGGTCTCGGTTGTTGTCTTAGGATGGCAGTCGTTACTACTTAGAATGCGCATAAATAACTTACTCTGGGGTGCCTTCGAGAATGAACTAGTCTGTGAACCGTTACGCCAAAGTCTACAAGACCTAATAAGAGACCTTAAAATAGACATATCATACATACTAACAAGAAGGATAAAGAAATCATATGTGATCCAAAAAACACTTCACTAAATATTTATAAACAAATATAGAAGGAACCCAAACAAAAAGGGGAAACGATCCGATTCCGGACGCCTGGTAAAAAACAAACTAGTGGTGAATTGATTAGCATAAACGTAAGCGTGGACCCCCCGCGGGTCAGTTCTCAATTAAGTCACTTGTCTTTTCGCGCTGGGTGTGTGCGCTGCCTTATCGCGATCCCGCTGGATTTTATGCTGAATTTTATACCTAGGCGCCTTTGGTAGCGCTTAATTTATTTGCACCTTAATCGTCATTTGTTTGTTTAGTTTTGTGTGGGTGCTTTTTGAATGAGTGCGTTTTCGTTGAAATTACGAACACTTACTCACATATGTAACCAGTGGAAAAAAAACCTGCTCAGTAATTATTGTAAATATTTGCTTAAGGGCTATGGCACCTAAAGGAGAAGTTAATGCTTTTAATCACGTTATATCAAATTATAATCAATTAATTGAAACACTTATTTGCATATTGATGATTTAAATAGTACAATGACGTGCATTAATACTGAGCGCTTTTGTGCTTCGGAGGGCATGTTAAGCCGTCGGTCCCGATTGTTGCCTTAGGATGGCAGTCGTTTATAGCATGGTGTTAGGGCATTTTGCAAATGCCTGCCTGGCTAGCTGCCATGCACTCTCAACACCCAGCACCTTACGGCGTGTTCCGGCAGCGGTTCTTAAGAGCCAGTAATTCTAGGTTAGCCTGAACAACATCTTCGATCGCCTCTTGACTTACCATCGGGTGAGATAGTGGTCGAAGGCTAACCTATTAAAACTAGCTTGGACCGCATATATTATTGAGCAAAGGAGTAGCTCATTGGTGACGATGCGTTATATCTATACCTCAAAGCCTGGAATATAGACGCAAAGTTGCCAACTTAACGGTATTTTATAACTCTTATTTTATAGTATTTTCGGATAATATACTCTCGAACTACACAACCTTATTCTTCCATATCCTTTCTTTAATCAGAACAAGACGCACAGGAAGACGGCTTCCGTGCATGGTCGATATTCCGAATAACGCATGAAGCGTTTTAAATACAGCTTCATAATGCGTACAGCTGAACTATGGAACTCCCTACCAGCGTCTCTATTTCCTGATAGATATGAACTTGGAGTTTTCAAGTATAGAGTGAATAAGTATTTTCTAGACAGCCATGTTCTACCGCTGACCGCGTCGTCTCTTTCCATCAGATGAGACAGCGGCCAACAGCTTGCTTAACTAATTTAAAAAAATGTCCGATGAAGGACATAAGTTGTCGAACCTGAGATGTAGTGTAGGCCATGAAGATGATGATTTTGTGCCACATTTCCACTTAACATTAAGAATTCTACGCCTTTACCTACTACAAAAAATATTAAAACCGAGCTAACCACTTTAACCAGGGTGCGCTTAGAAACTCCATAAAACGTTAAACTATGCACAAATTAAATCTGACACGCACGTTTCATTTCACGCAAAATGCGAATGGTTACCGTTCCGTTACCACCCTTCTTAGATTGAGATAGAACCAAGAGCTAACTTCTATCCAAGGATATGCCTGCTCTAGAACATACTAAAACAACACCACGAAGGGGTAAGCCCCTTTTAGAGGTAAGCCGTCGGTCTTGGTTGTTGTATAGGTTGATAGCAGTCATTATATTATTATAATGTAGGTATTAGAAGTAGTCCATAGCTATTGCCGTTCGGCCATCATTGCTTCAATATTGTTGTTCCATTAATGAATTTGTTCATGACAGTTATACAGCAACGAAAAGGACAATTTTATCCATGTGTTAGGATTGTACCTAGGATACCCGTGCTTTCCCGAGACTTGCTCTACTCGTTGCAAAGAGTCATAGTTCGTTTTGTTTTATTTTCCAACGAAAGTAATATTACAGGCACTATATCAGATGACTATCAAAATACAGTACTGCGAAAACTATTCAAATTATTTTACTGCAACATAATATACAATTCAATTTAAGGCATATAGAGGTCTAAAAAATATGGCTTGTTTTATTTAAAATACACATGATTATATAAGGGTATTGCAACGGTACGAAAGGAACGATATACATGTATGTCATCCAATTTATCTTAAAATTCGTTTAACGTGAAAAAAACATTCAAACTTTTTCAATGTCTTGCAACGTTTGACAGTTTATATAATATATTTTATAGCCTATTAATTTGCTCTGGATCTGTGCATTTCCATATTAGACAGTGTTTTTATGAGTTGACTATAATGCGATTTAATATTACGTGTGAGATCGACGAATATTTAAAAAAAGTAATAGGATGTCATTTTATAAACCAAACCTACTTATTAATATTTCTAGTGTAAAATGTCTTTATATATATATTTTTTACTTTTTATGTTAATTAACTAAGGGGGCTTTAAGATGAAAAAATATGGTACTATAAAAAAAAAAACTTATGACGTGACGAAACATTACAAGTTTTTTTTTATGCTTGATACGTTAGCCTTTGACCACTATCTCGTCGTAATCGTGTAACAAACATACCAAAAAACAGTTAAATTTAAAACTCCTCCTTTTAAGGTCGGCTAAAAATACTAGAAATTTATTAACATGGCAGCGATGCCTTGATCACTAAATGTCAGTTATAGAGATTATAATAACTTATTAACATACAACATCCACATATAAGGCTACTCACAAATTGGAACCAACAAGTTTTACCATTTTCAAAGCATGTAAGGACATGCCCTTACAACGATTAAATTGTCAACGGATAATAACCTTGATTTCAGTGGCTCAGTTTGGTACTCCTTCGATAGCGTGTCGGCTTATGACCCAAGCCATAATTCAAGCATTTTGTCCTACCATATTATGGTAATAGTTTTTATAATATTTTTTGATACGGTGGCCCTCGCTTCCGTTCTGTTCGAGTCGCGGTTAGCCATTCATTTGTTTTGTGTTTGCGTTTAGTTTGTTAGGTAAGTAGGTACTTTTGTAGGATTAACTCTATTTATTTGGAACTATGAAATGATTATATGTTTATTTGGAACTTTTAAATGATTTGAGTATTTATTTGGAACTTTTAAATGTTTTTTGTGGTAGTACGTCTTTTTTATTCTGTGGTAGTACTGTATCAGCCTGCTGAACACAGCCTCACATATATAGGGGATTTTTGCCACCATCCCCTCGCTTGTAGTAGTAAGTAGTAAGCTTGCAGTGTAAGATCCCAGTTGTTTAGAAGGGGCTGCTGCTCACATTCCAGTATTTTTACCTTAGTAGACCTAAGTAGTCCGTGGGTGTCGTTTGGCTAACCCGGCACCACTCGGGGAGTGTGGAATAAGTTTGCGGATTTCGATAGTCGTAAGGTTGACCTTAGAAGTTTGTATGCGTTCGTAGCGGCATGGTGTTCTTTGCTGTAACTACTTGGATGGGTAACCGCTACTAAAGTAAGCTATATTATAATCAAATAAGTTCTTATATTTTATTTTGAATGTGTTAGGTAATTATCATAATGACTGTACTGGAACTTCATTAGGGTATGCTCCAACCTAATAGCCCCGTGCTCCACCTAGGTTCTCCAGCCGTACCCTGTCATTCAATACTTTATGCTTCCGTACTTAGAAGGGCATGTCCTGGTTGTTGTATTACGATGGTAGTCCGTATTGTAGGCTATTGTTGGAGGTATTAACTATGATTGGTGGTATGGCATTTTGTGAATGTGCGCCTGGCTAGCTACAGCACCCTGAAGTAGGAAATCTATCGCCAAGGACCTAACGGTGTGTTTCGTCAGCCATCCTTGATATCAAGTATCCTATTCTAAGTTAAGACTGTTTATGATCTTCGACCACATCATCACATTACCACTAGAATTATTTTGTTCATATCTGTATGATGTTTGTTGTGAAATTGTGATCAAAGGCTAGCCTACAAGCAATAAAAAAGGGCAAGCCCCGAATCGCTTTTGGCCATTTTTTACGCATAGGAAATTATTAGTAGATTTAAATAAATCTTCTTATCCTTATCCCACGCATAATATGAGGTCGCGGTCCGCTCAATATATTATCGTGTATAACAACATAATTTTATTGTACAAAGTTTTGATGTCGGTTTTAAAGCCGTCCTGGCACAAAACCTGTTTTAGAATGCTATACTATATCAGCCGGATTGTCCACTGCTGATCATAACCTTCCCCATGAAGGGGTGTTTGCCATAATCCCCACGCTTGGCAGGCAGCTTGAGGATCGCAGTATAAGTAAACAGTTCCTCGGAAAGCAATTCCTCTGTAGGATGCTGGGCTGGAATGTCATCCCCCATCTCTTCCTGTCGTAAGAAACGACTCGGGAAAAAATACCGGAAGGTTGGCAGAATGCTATGCCTACTTCAAAGAATTGCCTGGACACCACTATAGGCACAGTTTTATGTTGCCATCGTTAGTTCTAG
Organism: Plagodis pulveraria; assembly: GCA_963890685.1. Taxonomy (NCBI): domain Eukaryota; kingdom Metazoa; phylum Arthropoda; class Insecta; order Lepidoptera; family Geometridae; genus Plagodis; species Plagodis pulveraria. The sequence goes on along the minus strand of OY982973.1, from coordinate 10,739,550 downwards.
GCAAAGCGCCACGCGTTTAAACTGATTTTCGCGTGCTTGGGGCACCGGTTCCTCCAAGTTTCTTTTGGATTTTCACGGTGACCAACCACCACGATAACATCTCGCCCGCCGACCGCACGCACCCACTCACTTAATTCCTGATTTAGTACCGCATCATATTTTGATAAGTATTTTTAATTTGAATAAATTATGATTTAAGGGTGTTATCGTGTATTAATGGCCAGCTGTAATCACAACCGTGGTGCTTTCATGCTTTAATGTCACAGCGTTGTGACTTTTTATACACGAAAACTGTCGTGGAAATGCGGCCGAACTACCCACTTTTAATACAGTGAGGCGATTGTTCTAGATTATTAGCAGTTTCTATGTAAAAAGGCGCGATAAAGATGTCACGTGGTTCGAGCGTTTCTTCTGTTTTGGAACGTTTTTCAACAGATTTTTTGGCGCGATAGTCGCTTTTACGAGAGGGCGAAGCTTTATATACGAATAAATTTAAAAAAATATGTTTTATTGTTATTTTTAATGCGTGCTTTAAAATTAAACGCGTTGGTAAGCCTTTTGTGAAATTGGGGCCGATCACGGAATGCGATGATATCTTTGGATTTGTTTGGAAGAATTGTTCTTGCTTGGGCAAATGTTTTGGTTTGAGGTGTACCTATAACTGAGGTAGTTTTCGAAGGCATTTTCCGTTAAGGCATGTAGTTTTTAGCATTGAAAATTGTTTTTGTGTATGCTCTTTTAGGCTGCATGATTTTGATAAAATTCATTCCGATCTTGTAATAAAATAACACATAACTGCTTAACTTAGCGTAAGTTTTTTTTAAACATTAACGAAACGGTTGAAACCGTGATGTGCAGCCCAATAACGGTATTGTTACAATGTTTTATAATATATTTGTATAATATTACATTATTTACTAACTAATGTCTCTAAAATTGTAACGAGATGCTTCCGTCTGATAGTTCATAACTGTTGTGATGAACTCCCAATAAGTTTTAATACTGGTAATACCTAAGCGATAAGATCACTTTTCTTAATAACTCTAATAACTCAGAATGAAGACATCGAAGATGAAAAGGGTAACTGGAAAGCTCTATTTTATAGTATGTCCCATTAATTATATATTTAGGAGCAGATAAAACATGTGAGGCAAAAAGTATTCTATGTTTTTGAAGCGCTCTTAGCGTAATATGCTTAGCCGTTCTTAACCGATCAGCTAAGCTAGGCGTCCGCTGCGGTCTTGTGTTGGATGGGTAACCGCTAGTGACATTACTACGCTAGTAATTTGAAACGGTCAAGCTTCAAAGCCGTTTCCATGATTCAAAGGGCGTGCTTTAAGCCGTCGGGTCCCGGTTGTTCTCTAAGGATAGCGTTAAGCGAATGCCTGCCTGGCTAGCTACCACCCTCAAGTACAAAATCCATCGCCAATAACAGTATATTCCGCCAGCTGTCCAGTGAGCCAGTAATTCTAGGTTAGCCTGAACAACATCTTCGACCAAATTATCTCTTACCATCAGGTGAGATAGTGGTCGATGGCTAGCCTATCAGGTATATAAAAATGTTTAGAGAATATATGAATAAATATTTTCATTTTATGTTGCAGGTACAGTGCCACATCAAAATGCCTCACACAGGTAAGTAAGATAGCTCACAACGTGGAGGCCATACGCACTGCGTGATTTCGAAGGCACTTCCTCCGCGTACATTGCGGTTATGAAACGCGCTGACGAGGGTTTTCCCAAGGCCCACTGTATGGGCTTCTTCTAGAGAGGGGTCAATAGGTATTTGAAGAGTCGGCAACGCGCAGGTGACGCCCTTGGCAAGCGTCCATAGCTTTTTTATGGGATTTTTATGGAAAAAGCTGTAGGCAACCTGATGTTTGAGCGGTACCCTCTGCCTAAAACAGATGCAATTCGTCACTATAGACGACTTGCACTACGTCCGTCACTCTAAAACATACAGTTATTAAGTCGAATGTTCTTGTAATTTTACGAACTTGAAAGGACTGATGCCGGAACATACTGTTATGTACTCGGCGAAAGATTTTCTACTTGAGGGTGGCAGTGGAGATCTAACCACGGCACGGCAGCCCATCGTTATTACTGCTTATTTACCAGAACTTAACATCAGATGGCCCGTACGCTTGTTTGTCACGTTTTGGTGTAAAACAAAATAAGCTTAGCCTTAGGCTTTTTATATGCCTACCTACTTTATCGAAGCATTTTAAATTGATCTGTAAATACTGCTGAAAAGGAAGAAGATAGCTTTCCTTTGTTGATAACTCACAATATCCTTAGTCTTTAGGTAAGAAAAGTTTGGTGTTTTCTGACAAACAAAATTAAGAACTGTTCCTAGTGGTTGTAAATAGATTTGCCCCCTATTACTAAAAATCAAATCAGGTGACACGTGGATGTGTTTAGTGCGTATAAGGTCATGTTTGTGTTGAGAAAAGAAAGTAAATTTAAAAAGTTGCTGTGCTATTCTAACTTCCCAATCAACTATGGACTTCATTTACGACGAACATGATTTGATTTTAGTGGTATTTTTACCACTTGTAAAATGCGTTTGATTACTGACATCTCGTGAATCGTCACGTTAGAAAAAACTTGATATATCCTCAAGAATGCGCATAAGCTGCTGTCTGGCTAACCGGCTTTTCTTTTCCCTGTGACCTTCCCCATCATTATGAGTTGTAAAAGTTTCAAACTATGCTGCTGCTATATTAGCAGTGGCTCTGTGAACTAAAGAACTCGCGCCTGAATTCTCCGTCGTATTAAGAAATTCCCAAATAGTATATCATAAACAAAAATACATAATTATCAAACCTGCTCACAAAATTTCCCGAGAATCGGCTGAAGATCTTGTTCAGGGTAATCTAGAATTACTGTCTCCCAAGGAAAGCTGCCGGAACACACCGTTAGGAGCTTGGCGAAAGATTTTCTACTTGAAGTTAATAGCTAGCCAGGCGGGCATTCGCAAAATGCCCTTCCACCGTGCTGTAACGATTGCCTTCCTAAGACAACAACCGGATGCGATGGCTTAACGAGCCCTCCGAAGCACGGAAGCACTCAGTAGTAGTCACCCATCCAAGTCATGACCACAGCGGACGTTGCTTAACTTAGCTGATCGGTTAAGAACGGTTAAGCAAACTACGCTACTAGCGCAAAATCTGTACACGAGAACAACCTGAAATCCGCATAGACATCCGAAAGCATTCCTGCCCAAGCTGTAACGGAGACGCTTTGCACTCATCGAAGCACGATTCGTCCATATAATTATTATCTACGATTAACGAAGTTCCCCTTACCAAGATGTCCGCTCTTCCATCACCTATCATACCTTTAATCAACTCGGTAGCCGAATCCCATTAGGGACGACAAAACTCAAATCTTAATTAACATTAACTGTCGACATTAAGGTTAAAGCGACGGAACCCGCACTTATCTTACGGTCAAGAATTTACCTCATGCGTTGAAATCATATAAGCGTTTCAAAGAAACCTCATTTAGGGTTGCCAGTAAGTAAGTACCTACCTTTATAGTACCACCAACTTAACTGTGCAGTTCGCGAGGGCGCTGCTGGTCAAGGAAATCAACTACAAACTGTCACAATTTGAAGGAATGTTGTAGTTCTTTTTTCTGCCGCCTGAACAGATAAGTTGGTGGGACTGTAATCTGTTATCTGTGGGCCCTTAAAGCATCAAGGTACGACGGAAGTCCGTGTTGCTCTATGGTAAGTACCATATAACGAGCGCGACCAGTCAGCGTTTTTCAGACCATTTTTCTGCCGTTGAGCTCTCTTTTTCTTTTTCCAGACTCCGGCTCTTTATTTGACATATATTGTACAATATACAATTCAATAAGATCAAATGTTCGAAAGGTAAAATATTCAGCATGGAATTAAGTGTGTCCCTCACAGTAAAACCAAAGTGAGGCAGCCCTGGTGCTTTACCACCGTTCACAGACCCATTAACGGTAATTAAAAGAATCGAAAGCCAAATCTCGTATCGAGATAAAAATCGAATCCGTATCGAGTAGGCCACCCGCGTCTGCGCGACCTGTTCTCTAATTCAGATATGTCTATAAACCGGCCCGGAAAAGTTTTGTGTGCGGACCGAAATTTACAATATCTTCTGGTCTGGTGAAATAGGGTTCAAACTTAGGCTTTCTACTTATGTTATAATAAAATCATACAAATTCATATCCATAACACTTTCCGTTTTATTCTGAGAGGCAGTTCACACTAGTCTAAAGTTGAGAAGTGAGACATTACCTAAGTATTATTAGCAATATGTTTATATTCACGAATAGTTTGTTTTTTATTTGAAGTTGTAACTTTTAGTAACAATTTATTGCAATTTATCTTCACAGACTGAAAATACTGTGATATCTTACATTAACCAAGACCTAAAACAGTCTTCTACATAGTAAAAAATGCGGACCTGTTTATCTGGCTCCATATAGCCCAAATTAAAGACTACGGCCCGAGGTAAAAAATAGTTGGGCATCTCTGGCCTAATACATTATACATGCTTTACTCACATTCGGTTCTTATTAACATCTGACACCGCGTCCAAAATTAACACAAAATCTGTAAATTATCAACCTTATTCACCTATAAATAAGGCGAAAAAAAACATCAAAGCGATTATTAGCAACAGAAACAGTTTTTAAAAATTGATACATATCTCTCGACTCGTAACTTCTGTGAATGTGATGATATCAAGTCGTATTAGAATTATTGATGGTTTTCATTTTGTTTCAAAGATCCCACAAGAAGTTTCCGGTTTTGTTAATTTGACTATTATATTATCACAATTAATATTCATATGCTACTGATTGGTATTTCGATCGTATTAAATATCAAAGGATTCATCCGAAGCGCTATTAATATTTGATAATATTTTATAATAAAATGCAACAATCGCTAAAGAATTTTTAAAACATTATACCTCCACAGAAATGTCACAGTGATTTTAAATTGGTTTTGATAAATATTTTATCTGTTACCTTAAAAAAGTGTTACACTTGTAAATACAGGCAACCATATTTGCCATTAAGAAAATATATTATTAAATAGTCACGCCGGGAGCTCGCAGACGCAGCTGCGTTCTTCCCCTGATGATGAGCATCTGATGTGCTCGAAACCCGGATCGACGTATTCAATCCCTAACGCGAGTGTTTTGCCGATTTAATAATAAATAAAGACCCAGTTCAAGAACGCTGTCTAATTCATTTTTTTTTTTTTTTTTTTTTTATGCCTGATAGGTTAGCCTTTGACCACTATCTCACCTGATGGTAAGTGATGATGTGGTCGAAGATGTTGTTCAGGCTAACCTAGAAGTACTGGCTCTCAAGGACAGCTGCCGGAACACACCATTAGGTGCTTGGCGACAGACTTTCTACTTGAGGGTGGTAGCTAGCCAGGCGGGCATTCCCAAAATGCCCTACCACCATGCTATAACGACTGCCACCTTAAGACGACAACCAGGACCGACGGCTTAACGTGCCCTCCGAAGCACGGAAACGCTCAGTAGTAATGTCACTAGCGGTCACCCATCCAACTCCTGACCGCGCGCGACGTTGCTTAACTTTGCTGATCGGTTGAGAACAGCTAAGTAAACTTCGCTACGAGCGCTTCAAAAATTCACATAAAATTCCATGTTAGTGTCTTGTTATATTTTTTTTTTAAAAGTCCTTGTGACGTAACAAGCCCAAGGCCCACCTGATGTTAAGTGGACTAACCTCTGCCTATAACAGACGCATTTCGTCAACGACGAATTGCACTGTGCCCGTCACACTGAGACGTACAGACGTTAGGTCTCATGTGCCTGTAATTTTACTGGCTTTCAAGGACAGCCGCCGGAACACACTGTTAGGTGCTTGGTGACAGATTTTCTACTTGAGGGTGGTCGCCAGCCAAGCGGGCATTCGCAAAATGCCGTTCCACCATGCGGTGAAGCTCAAACCCGCGGCGTGGTTCGTACCATGGACCTGCTGTACGGCAGTCCATAGCCAATGCCACTGAGCCATCACTGCTTCAAAGAGTTCAGTTGTTTGATGAAGGTTTAGCAGATTTTAACAGGATTTAGCCGAAAAACTACCAGAATCGCCAAGAATCAAGCGAGCCCTATCAGTATCCTACAACTTGAACATTTTGTGGCCCCCTTTACTGTAAAACTATTACGCTTATAGATATGTGCTTTAACGAAGTAATTTAACTTCATATCTAGATTTGTTATCTGTCAAAAAAATATATCCATAAAAAAATACATTTTCAATTTTGTATTCTCTAGATAGAATGTTATTGTACTACTAACGCCATCTGTTAGAAAACCAAAGAGCTAACATCGCTGCAACAGAACTACTCTATACTCAAACACATCGTAGTGAATCTACTTATTGTCCTTTTTATTCTGTGTTAATACTTGATGACATCACTAGAATCAGGTTGTAAAATAAGCGCGAGCCCTCACAAAGATCAGATTTTGCTTGTTGCTATATAGCCTCTGACAAAATAGAAGATATCATTAGATTTCCTCTTTCTTATTCATTTCTTTCACGTTTTCCATATTTTTCCTGACGCGTCGTACAATATTATATAACTGAAAATAGGTACAAACTAGAAATTATGCATAATATACAATTTATTGTCTCAGATTAAATCAATCATTCATATTATCAATTTTATTGTTAAATATATTGTTGGAAATTATGTCAAGTGTTGTATCATTCAAATAGTAATCAATATCTTAATAGCATTTGTGAATTAATATATGAGTTAGGTACATTCTTCTTACATTGTTTAAAAGTCATACTTGTAATAATTACAAGTATGACTTTTATTATTACTTTATTTTATCTGGCATATGGTAAAATCATTTAATGCACATTTGTATATTCTATATAATAATTTCTATAGAAAACGATCTTCACGTGGTCTTAATCTCATTTATAGGTTGAACACGATATGTTTTTTTCACCTTACGCGGTATTCTTGCAGTCTTTACTGTATCAGCCGGATTGTCCACTGCTGAACACAGCCTCCCACATTAAGGGGGTTTCACCATAATCCCCACGCTTGCCGGGCGTCTTGGCGACAGCATTAGACGTATTCAGTTCATCAGAAGGCGCTGCTGCCCAACTTCCGGTATTTTACATTTAGTCGCCTCTTACGACATCCACAGGTAGCAATGGTTCTGGCCCGACACCTCATGGGTAACTTGCAGTCTTAACATGGAAATTATTAATATTTAATAACAGTCAATTCACGAATTAATTATTTATTCATAGCAGTCAATCAAATCTGGTCTCCCTGGGTGCCACGTCGCGTTTTTCAACTGTTTGTCAACTAGTGTCAATCGCTCGCACTCGGGTGTAGCGGGCATCCGCTTTTCAATACATAGGCATCAGATGCTGACATCGTTTACTGGAATATTTTAAAACACTCTCTCAGTGATGACCGTGAATGATCGTGGAAAGACATAGGTACTCGTCCCTACCAAGATTGAATGTCAAAACTTCATGATCCATAGTTAAAACTTCGGTCACAAATTGTGCTTCTTTTTTACCGACTTCAAAGAATGGAAATCGGTTCACCTAGTCAAAAGTTCTGAGGTAACAAATATAAAAAAAGAAAAAAAACTTACTCTATTTTTATTTGTTTATTTGTAAGGTGATGCTAGCTGTGTCTGTGTCTGTCCCAAATTTCATCAAAGTCAGTCAAGCCGTTTTTGAATTACACTCCAATAACTGAAAAGTATTTTCCTATCTTGATGATATAGTTATTGACAGTGAATGACAATCAATCCCATAAGTAGCAAGGAGCAGTGAAAATTTTTTTTAGCAAAAAATGGTACCGACTTCAACACTCAAATGTGTGAAATTACTTGTATAAGTATTTCATACATTGATTGGTTTTATATATCACAATACAGAAACTGAGATTGATATTATTTGATTCATTTATTTTATTTTCATGGATTAACAAACAGTATACACAATAGTTTCTCGATGACACAATATTTGTATTGTGTATACTGTTTGTTAATCCTTTTATAATTTTGTACATTTTGATGTACAAAAAGTTTAAAGACAAAACACTTAAGTAATTGCGTTACCAATGACGATGACAAATATAATTTATTTGGACGATGAAGATAATCAAATATGAAGAGCTCCCCGTGGGGTGCCGGGGTAGAATTGCACCTCCCCAAATCATCCCGTGGGTGTCGTAAGAGGCGACTAAGAGAAAAAAATCGAAGGTGGGCAGCAACGCCTTCTAAAGTACTGCGATCCCCAAGCCGCCTGCCAAGCGTGGGGATTATGGCATATACCCCCTTAATAGGGGAGGCTGTGTTCAGCAGTGGACGATCCAGCTGATACAGTATATCCAATGATCCAAAGATATCTTTAGCGAGTGAGTGAATGCCCACTGTCCGCTCAAATAGTACATAATAGGCGTCCAAAATTCAGTCCTCCCAAAAAAAACGCGTGACGCATGTCAACGTGCGGTGCGGTGAGACGGTTTTGACGCCAAATTAGAATATTGAGCGATGGGCTTGGGCGGTCACTCACTAGCCACTTATGAACGAAAGGATTGCGTGGACATGCCTCCATAATTTTGTAATCGACTAGCTTAATATTAAGGTATAATAAATAGATTTGATGTCAGGTAATGTAAATAGCGTCATTTAATTAATATTTATTAATTAATTTTTCATAGCTATATACTCTCCATAGGAATTCTCGGTAGTACTTGCTACCAATCGGTTAAAAAGGATTTGTTCCCATTATCTATCTTATTTTCTGTGGGATATGATCATAATCAAGAGCCATATATGGCCTACTCATTAGGGGAGTTTTCCATATTCCCCAAGCTTGGCAGACGTCGGGGATCACAGTGTAATATGGCATTTTAATATGGGAGGTGCAAATCAAGCCTAGCAAGTCTAGTAATGTGGCGTTGGAATCCCCACGGGTTGGTGAAACCAGAACTTGCAGTTTTTGGACATCTGCACTTTATTTTTCTCTAACTCTTTATTATTGTCATATATTTTGAATGATATATTCAGATGTCGTGTCGTTGTATTAGTTAATTGTAGTTACTTGTGTACCTATATATAACCTGAGAAGAATACTCGAATTTTCATAAAATTTTACACCTGATTTCTTAAATTACAAAGTAACTCGTTTAAATACATTTTATCCTTTTTTATTAAGTGCCTTACTTCCAAAGAAAAGCTATATATATGCTTCGCGAATATACTTTTATAGTACGTATTTTACTTTTTCTTTTTAACGTGTTATCTTTTTGTGATATAGCAATAAATAACTGAGGCAGATATGATGAGTCGACTAAACAAACGTCGTTCTCAAATCAATCATTACTGTGACATTGACAACCCAATTGAGTTTTGGTGTGAACTATGTGCAACGGTGCTTATTAGCATTTAAACGAGTTATATTTCAGCGTGCAGGGCGCGTCTCAAAGGGCGTCTACGACGCTCTTATGAACTACAATTACATAGTTAACTATTAAACATATTCTATTACCACATTCAGCAAAAATGCTATAGAGCCACTTCGAGAAGAATGGTCAAGAAACTCAGGACAGTACTTTTTATATGTCATTACACTTTTACAATTTGTAGGTGTATTATAAAATTATTACAATATTTGTTACATAATTAAGTGATTGGCGGTAGTTTGGCAGAGGTGTATTAGCAAGCACGGTCCCAAGCATTTTTGTCTTCTAAATATTTACCAATTTTATAATACACTTTTGCTATTAAAATCTTTTTACATGTCTGTATAAAATTTTCTTTGGTAAACCAAAAAAATTGTGTAAGGTAAACAAATTAGCATATTTTCTGCAGTGATCGAGCTAAGTGCACATATTTTTCAATATATTCAAAGCATCTGTTACTTAAAATAAAGTTCAAGTGATTTATTAATGAGGCATAAATGAGTAGCTTATCCTCATTATGATAGCCGTAACGGTTAAAGCGACGGGTCCATAACTCCATATCAAATGAATCTAAAACATCAGATTCGATTTTCTAGTCGAATGTTTACAACTGTGTTACAATTTTATGTCGTAAACTTTTATTTCCTTTTATTATTGTTAATTAATTTAACTAAAAAAACTAGTTTAGGGATATCGTAAACTTATAAACGGTGGAAACAGGATAAGTTCGATTGTGTAACGTTTTGATGCCCTTGAAATGTTCATTAAGTGTGGGAATTAATGTAACTGACTACCGGTTTATACTTTTGTATTTGATTTTAATGCCTTGTCTGGTCTTTGGCCACAACCTCCCCTGATAGGAAGTGATGTTGTCAAATCTGGTAAACAGGCTTAACTAAAGACCAGAGGGAAACCCAAGGAAACCATTTAACATTTCCAACTTCACCAAGCATCTTTGCAAATTTTCTTTCTAATTATTTTGCACGGTGGTGAGCTATGAACCCTACTATATAGATGAAAATAATGTTTACAAAAAGTCCGCGACGTTATATTATGCCAATCTCTTACGGATAACCCACAATAAAAAAAAATCATAAAAAAATCGAGTAATAATTATTACTCGTAAAAGTAAAGAATTTTATTTACGAAGCGATTTTAAGCAATACAGCTTTATCCCTATTCAATTAAGTACCTTAAATACATTGTGCTTTTAATAAAGATCAATATGGCCATATAGCATGTAATTTAAATGATTTTTTTCGAATATATTACAGATTATTTACTATCGCTATTGCACTCGTGCGAAGCCGGGGCGGGTCACTAGTGAATTATAAATGTTAAGATTTTGAAAGTAATGTATAGTTTTTCTATGGTATTACAAAACTAAAATAGTTTGAATTAAATTTCCCGATAAGAGCACTAAAATTATTTCGAAACTTCAACATTTCGTTTCTTATCACCACTTTCACTATCGTAATCATCTGGCAGGTGGAGTACATGAGGAGTCATGAAGGGGCACCACATCTGTTCAATCTTCCTCGCCTCTTTGGAGAGTCGGTTTTCGGGAAGCTCGTCCCATTGCAGCAACTTACGAGCCTTGGGCTTGATGAACTTCAAGTCTTCATAGGATATGCCTTGCTTGAACCAGGATACAGCAAAGCCTATTTCTGGAAAACACTATTAGGCTTAGGCCAAATGATACCAATACAGTGTTTACATTTTGTATAGCTGATAGGCTAGCCTTTACTACTATCTCACCTGATGGTAAGTGATGTTGTTAAGGCTAATTTATAATTACTGGCTCTGAAAAACAGCTGCCGGAACACTCTGAAATCTGATTTTTTCTACTTGAGAGTGTTAGCTAGCCAGGCGGGCATTCGCAAAATGCCCTACCACCATGATATAACGACTGCTGTACTAACACAACAACCGGGATCGACGGCTTAACGTGCCCTCCGAAGCACGGAAACGCTCAGTAGTAATGCCACTAGCCATTCACCCAACCAACGCTGATCAACTAAGAACGGGTAAGCAAACTACGCTGCGAGCGCTTCAAAATATTATATAATACATGGATACATGGTATATATAAATTTCGACAGGTCGTACACACGAACCCAACTACGATAGGTTTGCACTTCCTATACTCATCCTATGTTTTAATTCTTTCTGTGATTTCTTACTATCATAGCTATCGATGATATCCGGCCTCAAGGTTCCAACAGTGTAAAGTCTCAACTTCTTCACCGCAGCTTCGTAATCTGGACAACGGCATCGGTCCATCGTTTCAAACCAAATATTTATACATTTAAAATAAAAAAAGCGTTGTATAAAATGTAAACGTAAACAAAAACACGTTGGTTGGCACCACTGTGGACACATTAACTTAAAGTCAATGTCAAAATGACCACTGAGCAAGTAATATTTTAAAAGTTACAATGTCTGATCCTGCAAATAGGTTGCATTGTTTTATATTGTTTTATTAGTGGGCTGGAGCATTTGGACTGCCTGTGAGTCTGCATGTCTGTCTGAGTTGTAGGTTGTCTAAAGGATTTCATTGTAGTAGCTATAGTGTTGTACATAGATCGTAATATTTTGTTAAAAAGGCATACTTCCGGTTAAAAAAAAGGGATACATTATATTGATTATATTATTATCCAAGTGCAATAAATGCAGAGGTTTTAGGTTGGTATGTACGATTTTTAATGTATTTTCATCAATAATGAAATTGTGGGCCGATTTAATAAAATATTATTTGAGGTTTTAAAGTTGGTCCTATTTAAACTTTATCATCTTGGATAAAGTGGTTTTAAGTCACACTCAACTGATATAGTAAATTGTATGATTCCATAAAATAATTAATTTTAGCCGAGATGTATATATTTATTTTATTCTATATATATATTATATATGACATATTCATGTTCGAGGCTGAAATGAGTGTTATGCACGAATTATATACTCGGAGCTTCACTTCAATTGTGAGGAAATTAAACAATAAGTACTAAATATTTAATTAAAATACAACCTGATATTAGAACAATGTTCTATATAGAGTGTCATTGTTTCGACAAAATGTATGTCTGGGTCTATTAATTAATAATATCTCTGATCCAAAATTCTACATATATGTAAAAAGAAATGTTTTGACAAATATAAAGAATACTTTGATAAGAGAAGTCAGGAAAACGGTATATGGTATAGAACCATACACAGCCAACCTCATCCAATACTCTGGTGTGTTAAATATAAGTTGAATAAACAATTTGTTGTCATAGCTCCCAGAATACGTTCTGGACACATTCCATCAAAGAAATTTGGATATTTGATGAACAAGGAAATATCACCTAACTGTGAGTCATGTGGAGTGGTAGATGAGATATATCATGTCCTTATGGAGTGTGTCCAGAATGCAAGTCAAAGGCATGCGCTAATAACATCCTTAAATGTAAATATTTTAGACATAGGAGAGTACATTAATACTTTGGTAGGACCTGCATCGGAGAATGCATTAAAATATATAAGATGTGTATGAGATAATTTAAATATTAAGGTTATGATGGGACTGACATGTCAAGAGACATAAGTCCCCAAATTAAATAAAGTAATAAAAAAAACTATGATCTATGGGTATTATGAAAGATCCAGGGAAACCTACTTAAAATACATTACAAACTCGACCTTATTGAACAATTTTATACAATAATATTTTCTCATGCACTTGTGCATACAGTTGTGGATTATTATGCATAAAACAGATATTTATCCACTAGAGCTTTAAAAACTTTTTAAGTTCGCATAAAATGGGTATAAACAAAAACTTTACGAGCTTGAAATGTGAGTTAGGTATTTCTCAATATTCCCGATTATTATTGTAGGCGAGTGACTCAATCGATCCTGTATGCAACAATTCACTAAAAGAATAAAAAAGCGAAGTACTTTTAATATCAGCAAGGAGCAATCTGTACCTATACATTAATGCATAAAGGTAATTGTTTTTTTTTTTTTTTATAATAAATATAGTTTATTCTTTATTTAACTGTATAAAAAGAACAGCAACACAAATTTTTTTTTTTTTTTATTCCATACTGGGTAGCTCTTGACCACTATCTCACCTGATGTTAAGTGATGATGCGATCGATGATGGAGCGCGCTTACCCAGAAGATACCTATTCACTCGCGTTTTGAAGACCCCCATATTGTACTTAACCGGAAACACAGACTCAGGCAGGGTGTTCCATTCCCTAGCGGTTCGTATGATGAACGAAGAAGCGAATCGCTTCGTTCGGGTAAATGGAACATCCACCATATAACGGTGGCACTTCTGAGTATCCCTGCATGTCCGATTATAGAATAGGGATGGTGGAATCAAGTCATGCAGTTCCGTGGCACACTCCCCGAAATGTATCCGATAAAATACCGATAAACATGCGACTTTGCGGCGATGCTCAAGACTCTGGAGTCTCTTGCTTACAAGAAGGTCGTCGTTAATGAGTCGCTTGGCTCTCCTCTCAATAGCTTCCAGTGTCTCCAGCTGGTATTTGGCAGAACCATCCCAAAGGTGAGAACAGTACTCCAAACACGTCCGGACTTGCGCTTGATAGAGATTAAGCAACTGTCCCGGTGTGAAGTACTGTCTTACTTTAGCCAAAACACCAAGCTTTTTTGAGGCTAGCTGGGCTTGAGACTCAATATAGGAGCCAAAATTGAGAGTCGGTGATAAAGAGATGCCAAGAAGCTCTAGATGGTTACTTATCGCCACGGATACATCCCTGAAAGTAGGAGCCAGGTGAAAAGGGCTCCGTTTGGCGGAGAAAAGACACGCCTGGGTTTTGGCAGCATTGAACTTGACCAGATTGGCATCGCCCCAGTCGGAGACTGCCTTCAAAGAAAAGTTTAAGCGCTGTACCATCGCTACCCTATGAGACTGGATTTGTAATGCACTGGTTCGTGCGTTAGATGTATAACTCTCCACAACGGTGCTGTCGTCTGCGTACCCCAAAATACCGGGTTTAAGCAGGTCGTTAATATGCAGCAGAAAAAGCGTTGCAGAGAGTACTGATCCTTGGGGGACTCCGGCATTTATAGCCAATTGGTCGGAAGAGCAGCCATCGATGACCACTCGAATCGACCGTTCCCTCAAGAAATCAGAAATCCAAACACACAAACCAGTGGGAAGGCCGTATTAAGGAAGCTTGCTAATAAGGCTATCGTGCCAGACCCGGTCGAAAGCCTTCGAGATGTCGAGAGAGACAGCAGGCGCCTCTCCGTGGTTCTCGATCGCTCCAGATGTGAGTGGCATACGCTAGAAGATCCCCAGTGGACCGGTTTCGGCGAAATCCGTATTGTCGGTCACTGAGGAGATCGTTCACTTCTAGGTATGCCAGGAGTCTGTGGTTCAGTACACGTTCCAAGGTCTTACATAGGATGGAAGTGACTGAAATAGGTCTGTAATTGTCAGGGTTTGCGCGACTACCTTTTTTGGGCACGGGCTGCACGTTTGCAAGCTTCCAGGACTTCGGCACTTGACCAGTCGTCATAGACAAGCGAAAGAGGCGAGTCAATACAGGAGTCAACTCTGGCGCACACATCCTCAAGACTACAGCTGGTATACCGTCTGGACCACTAGCTTTGTTCTCGTCTAGATTGCGCAACGCTTTGCGTACTTCAGACTGTCGAATGCGGATTTCTGACATTAACGTCCCGCAATTTGGCAGACTAGAAGGTACAGCATTACCAGCATCTAGACGTGAAGACTCTGCAAACAGAGTGGCAAATAAATTTGCTTTCTCTTCAGCAGTATGCGCTAGTGAGCCGTCGGGTTTCAGCAGTGGAGGCAGTGAGGGACGGCAGAAGTTCTCTTCGATCGATTTCGCCAGGGACCAGAACGCTTTGCTCCCCGAGGGGTAACAAGCAAGTTTGTTCCCTGTTCGGCGTATGTGGTCGAAACGAGCTTTCTTGAGAGCCTTTTTGCAAGACTTGGCGGCTAGGTTAAATGCTTTCTTCTTTTCGCGTACATCTCTAGATTTGCGGGTTCGAGAGTCGGCCCAGGCTAAGTAGGCCTCATGTTTTGACGCTTCTGCATCTCCACATTTAGCATTAAACCATGGTCGAGCTTTGCTGGACAGCGGGACGTCAGAAAATGGTATGAAGTATTCCATACCCTGACGTAACACTTCTGTCACAGCATCCGCGCAAGCTGAGGGATCGCTCGAAGAAAAACACACCTGCCACCAAGGGTAAGACGCGTAAAAGTAACGCATCTCATCCCAATCTGCTGACCTGTATCGCCACACCCGCCGGGTGCCTTTTGGGCTAGGATCGGGGGGGGAGTAAACTGATACAGACTTCACCAGACAGCGGTCTGGATCTGTTGTCAGCAGAAGGTCCAAGCAATTGGCTGTGTGGCCATCAACATCTGGTATCCTTGTAGCTCCTTGGACCAGCTGAGTGAGGTCTAGCGTCAAGGCAAGCTTGCGCATCTCTCGACCAGCGTGGTCTGTGCTCTGGTATGGGTATAGCCAGTCTTGATGGTGGGCGTTGAAATCCCCCAGAAGCACTAATTGAGCAGAAGGATACCTCTGTTGGGCCATATCGGCCGCCTCACTAAGGTAATTTGCGAGCCTAGTCGTCTCCTCGTCTCCGCTGTGCGAACGGTAGACAATAGCATAGAGAATTTTCTCTATGCCATTGTCCACCAGAATCCACATGATTGAAAATTTGGGGTCTTCAAGGTTGCGGAGACGCCGATAGCAAATGTCGTCGCGTGCATACATACAAACTCCCGCCCTGGCTTTGAAGCTATGTTCAAGAATGTAACCGGGGTAGGCAAGGTATGCCGCGTCAGCTGGACATTTGATCTGCGTCTCCGTGAGGAACAGAATATGCGGTTTTTCGGTCTCTAGATGGTGGTGGACCGAGTTGATATTTGAGTGCAAGCCTCGAATGTTTGAGAGGTGCACTAGGAGGGAGAGGACGTGCTTCCGCTGTTGAACCTATATTCTGTTTTTTCCTTTCATTTTATGGGGAGTGAAAATAGGTAAAGGGAAACGGAAGTGGAAACGAGGCGCACACTACTAACCCGTGATACAAATTAAGCCTTTCCACCCTGTAGGAACCAATACTGGAGACCGCGGGGACGCCCGAGCCCCCCCAGAGGTGTCCATCGGGAACTCTCGTCTGGTCGCCAACCAGCACGATGGCGCACCTCCGGGATTTTTCGCGAGATGGCGGGGCAGCCTTTCATGAGGGGCTGGCTCACTACTTGGGCCCCCAACTATCTGCGGTCGGCCAGCGGAGAACCGTGCCTCGGATCCCGCTGCTCTCCAAGATTGGCTGCCACGTAAATTGACCTCAGATGTATCACGACTGGCTATAGTAATACGCGCAACTGTTTCCGACCCGTTCCCCATAATGGCTTCACCAGACATCATGCCGTAACGCGACCGCTTGGCGGCATGGCTTTGTCTGGTGGGTGGTAACACGCCGCGGCCTAAGCCTACCACCTGAAAAAAGTACTACTCTTTTGGCGCCACCCAGGGGACACGTGTAGGACATCGAGGGCTAAATCCTACGGACGCGAGCAGTATAGTCCCCCAAATATTTATTAAATCTAGCAACTAAATCTCTGAAAATTTTTAAAGATAAAATATGTGTTGAGGCCCTTGTCCTACCAGGAGGCAATCATAGGTAGAAAAAAGAGCTCAGTTCACTGTCCACGGGTACTGGGTAGGGTACCAAAAGGCTGGTGCCATTACCTCTTTGAATAGCAATACTAATTCCGTGGCTGAGGTAAGCGGCGCCACCCCTTTCGATGTTTGTCTTTAGTCAGCCGCTTTGACAAATCTTTATATAGGAGCTGTTCGGTAAACAAAGGTAAACAATGCAGTCTGTTTCTGAGCGCGCGCGGACGCGAATCTTGTCCGTGTTATCTGCGATGGATTTTGCATGCGCTTGGATCCCATGGACCTAATGTTTCTACTCCAAAAGGCAGAAATATGTAACCATCGCCGACACCCTCTTTGTTTTATTTACAACATTAGCGATTATGTAGACATCAAAAGAACGAAATCGACTTCCAACAGCATCATAAAATATGAAAAATAATTGTGGAAGTCGGTCTGTGCCAAGCTAATTCCAGCTCTATAAGCTTCCACTTTCATGGTCCGACGTTCATAACTATAATTAATGTAATAAATAGACCTGTAATCTTTACGTATTAACGTATCTAGATTGCTGCGTGCTGCCATAAAAAGTCCTTCTTTTTGATTAATATGTGATTGGTCCTTCCCCATGGACCCCTGCTCCACCCAAGTGAGAACCTAGGTTGAGGAGCACAAAGCCGTGCCCAAGCTTTGGTGTGTAGTATATGGGACTTGATGAGGAACAAATGGTGGAATCAAATAATTATTATATAACTAGAATTCTTTCAATACAATAAAATTTATGTTAAACAGAAGTAATAACAAATATTTTAGAAATGTTTTAAGGTAAATCGAGGTCGGTCGTGCGCTCGAAGAGTCAAAACCTCCTGAGGATGCTTCGTGTAGAAGCAAAACGCGCCAATAATTCTTTCGGTTTGGTTGCGTGTCGTTTGTTACGTCACGTCGGCTCAACAGGAAAATTAGGCGAAATTGTCACTACATGTATTCTTTTTATATAAATATCAGTGTTTTATTAAAATATAAATTTAATGTTTTCTTAAGACATTATTAAATATATTTGATATTATGAATTTTTGAATTCCGCAAATTAACGCCTGAATCTATTCATTATCTTAAACTGCAGTGCTTAAGGTGAAGTGAGACTCAAAAAGCCAAATTTAGAACATGTCTTTTAGAAAAAGTGTACTCCGTGCTAACTTATATGTACCTGTCCATATATCCTTAGGCCTGTAGTAGAAGCTACTTACGCTTTACTTAATTTTTTTTTGTTAGTATCCTGACTCATGTCATATAAATCAGATCATATAAATTACTTTAATTATATATTTCCAAAGCCGTAGGTATATAAGAATGTATATACCTACAATTTAAAAAGTATAAACCTAATTCACCACGGTATTTCAAAGAACATTAAAAAACAGATCAAACTTGAACACCTAAGGCCCTAACATCGGAAGCCGAACATCACAAAACGCACGGCCGAACTCCGAAACGATGCCATCGCCTCCCGTTGTCGGCGCAGTAAACTCAGTCACAAGCTGTAAAACTGGCCATAACCTCGCCGATATATTGCCGATATATTCGCTTAAGATAAAATATAAAAAGTATAAAAGTACTGCGCGCTTTACGCACTAACTCGCGCGTATTCTGTGCCTTTACGAGTATTGTTAAACTGGAAGCATATTAGGGATTTACTGATCAGGATTCGCAAGTGTTAAACGCGATCGGGTAGTAAACGTCTGTCTGAGACATAGCTATAGCTATAAGGTGATATAGTGTTAACGCTTTACAGAGCGCAAGAGGTTGTAAGTTTACGAATTCGTTAAAGTTCATTTTCTTTGTCTAATTTTTTTACAAAACAAAACAATTTAACTTAAATTAATTGCTATATAATTTATTAATACATGTTTTTATTTTTTGCAAACATTGCTATTTCTGTGGAACCATAATATAATTGAACCACACATTGAAACCGGAGTTGTTTCGTACTGTGCGGGCTCAAAGGAGCTTCCTTCCGCGGACGCTCAGATTGTGGAACGAACTCCCCGCCGTGGTTTTCCCGATGGAGTACAGCATGGGGTTCTTCAAAAAGGGCGTGAAGAGATTTCTTCAGGGTCGGCAACGCGCGAGTGATACCCCTGGTGTTGCAAGCGTCCATAGGCTACGGTAACTGTAACGGTAACTGCTTACCATCAGACGGGCCGTATGCTTGTTTGCCAACCTTGTGGTATAAAAAAAAAATGTTACACCTATGTCCTAATGTTAACCGCAATAATTTACTTCATTTTTTTTATTTAAAAGTAAACAAATAAGGTACATGATACAAATAAGGCCTGCCTTATTGCAAATCAATTTATATACTTTTTACATCTAAATAATTATTTCATTACGTCTGCAAGTGTTGATTCTTACAAATTTAAACTCACCCTAAAATATTTAATTTCTATTTACACCGTATCTTTTATTGTTATTTAAACAAAATAATGGACTTGCATAGTCTAGCTAGGCCTGGATTGTTTTTTAAAGGCCTCAGCTTTTCGGAAAACTATGATAACATTATAAATAATATTCTAAGTGCATCACTGTAAATACTCAACAATTTATACATAGTTAGGTATATTATAAGATACTTATATCACATCTGCAATAATTAACTGTTGCAACAAAATTGACTTTTAAGATACCCGTAGAACAGACTTTATTATACGATGCATATAGACCTTATAAACATCTCTTTTTAACATGCTTATACTTAATATTATAAGATATAATAACGATACAGTTTTAGGAGAATTGTTCTTAGCTTTGAATTTTTATTCTTTATGTCCTCTATAATACCCAAAACATTAACACAATGGTAAGTCCATTGTTTTTGCTAGAGGCCTTATTATGCCATAGGCCTTATTTGTATCACATACTTTACATGAAAGAACACATCATATTTTAGTTACTTTTGCATATTTGTACCTAATATAAGTAGGACGTAGGGTGTAATTTTGACTGTCTCTTTGTTTTCTTGTTGTGAATGTGTGCATATCTAATCTATGCAAAAATTAAACTCACAGTATGTGGTCTATGCCATGCGTGACGTCACCTGCCGTTCCCGACGGAAGACCAGCGTTGGTTGTTCGCAACCAGCATTATGCTGAGTTGGGGCCGGCTTGTGGCAAAAACTTTGATGAAGTAGGTTAGCACCTACTTTTTTATGTTTGTATAATATTTTGTTTGTCATTTTTATCATGTTTTGAATGGGCAACATGTATAATAATTTTAAAGTGATGCTTCATCTTATTCATTGCAATATTTTGAAGCGAGACTCGATAAACGTTAGAAAGTTACCAGTAGCCCAAGCACAAACATTTCGATAGTCCGTAACGTTATCGTATCGAGTTCACCGCCCGTTTACGCAGGAGGCAATGGTTGACAGTACGCCGCATCGTTTGCTGGCTAACGTGAACTCGATAGGATTACAAAAGTGACGTCATCCAGCGTAAATCACAACAATCATACCTTTTTTCTAAGACCTAACAACTCATTCGAAAAGAGGTTTTAAGTCTTATTTTGCCTATAAAAGTTCCTCTCACTGAGCAAGTAATATTAAGAGTTGGCACGGACCTTGTTGCTTTGAAACTCAGATTTGAAGTTATTTTATACCAACCATTACAAATGAAAACTATATTTCCAACACAATAAAAGTGACATTTGTGAGTGTTGTACTACTGATTCCCTAAAATCGATTAGTTACAATGAAATCAATTCCATTATAATCGATATAGGAAAAAATGGTAAGAAGGTTAGGTTTATAAAATATATGTTAACGAAATATAAAATAAAACAAATATTTCACACAGATTTATTAATTTATTCAAAATCATCAAAATATTTTATCGTGCGATATATCTTCGCTAGTAACGAAATCCGTATTATTGGGGTATGTATACATAGTTCCAAAGTAATTTGTGTACTAGAACCTCTTTACAATACATATTTTTCATTGTACATAACAGTTTTCAATATATAATACTTATTTTCTATATAAAATATTTTTTACTATGTATATGTAAAAGTAAAAAATACTGCACGTAAGTTGCACTAGTAAACTTGTCATCAACTGTTAACAACTATTATTATTTGTAGTTCAATCATAAAATGTAGTATTTCTGACGCACCTTTTTTAATTATATATAGACTGTTGACTTTTAAAAACTTTTTTGGTGTATGTAGTTGAATTATTTAGATATTTCATTTAATCTTGCAGCTGATCTATTTCATTTGTATTGCAAGAAGCTTCTTCTGCACTGATTTGTTTTATTTTTGATTCAATTAATATTTTTCTGCGTAACATATGCATATCTGAAATTACAAAAATAGTTTATTTAACTGCACTCGAAAGTTGGTTATTTTTAAAATCAAACAATGTAGAGTATAGTATTATAAGTATTTAAATAATTGGGATTGTATGTTGATACACATGTTGATTTTTATATAGTATTGAGGTGACATATTACCTTAAATTCCATGCCATAGCTCTATCGATTCAGCATTTACTTTGAAAGTATATAAGCGACGGAGTTTTGTTTAAATGAACTGAAAAAAAAACAACTCAGATTATTATCACAAGCATAGATATGACGTTATTTACGCTATTTATTATTAATTGTATAATATTTAGGTCGATTTACATATGTTAGATAATAAATATTGCTCTAGCCGTTCAGTTAGCAAGTACTGTGCCAGTTATATAGAGAAAAATTGATAATACCTGGTGTTTCAAAATGCTTTTGAGCTAAAGATGTAAATAACAGTCCCTAAAATACACATGTTAAGTTTCGTGGCATAATAAAACATTCCGCGTGATGGTTTATGATCACCAGCATCGAATATGATATTTCCTAACTTATTGACACTATGAAAAAGTATATGTACCCATACCACTGACATTATAAAAAATCGATACTACAAAGGTGATCGATACTTTCCTTGAGCAACACTAAACTTACTTTACGTTACGTAAATATTTGTAATTTATATACAAATATATGTAAGTACAGCAATTCGCATGATAACACATACCTACTTAAATTACAATAAAAACCAAGCGATCATTAGCTCTGAAACAATAATGTAATTTCAATGACATATTTTCATCAACTCACCGGTTTTGGATCTCATGGAAATCTATTGTTTAAACATTTTTATTTGTGTTTCGACACCACAGACTTCGCATTTTCTTTGCGATTTCCGTATTGTATTGATGTTCACTATGAAATATTAAAATTTTTGAATAAAATGTATTTGAGGTGATATATTTACTAAGTGCCATGACATACATTATGACATAGAGAAATGTAATATACCGGAAACAATATGATTAGTCTATAGCCATGACAGTCCAGTTGAGTTGTCAAGGTGACAATGACTCGTATCGTATTTGGTAATTTTGGACAGAAATCGGTACACCTGCAATACTTTACTTTATTTTAAGGTTGGTGACGCTGGACTGGTTCCTCTATGATTGATATTCGTCAAATTTAGCTTTTTATTTGGTGAAAACCAAACATATTTTTTTCCGGTATGTTACTTTTCTCTATGCGTTACTTGCTCAGTGAACCAAATTTTATTGTAACATCATTAGAGGTATTAAAATAAAACATTATATATAAATTATGAGCTATAAATTCTCAAGCCAAGAATCTACGCCACTGATAATTTACTATATGAATTACAAACAGCTACTATTACACCTTTAAACAGAGGGAGGAGTTTCAAGAAACCCTGAAGGGCCGCCAGCCGGCGTGAAGTGTATTTTGCGCTTAATTTTATGGTGTTTCAGCAGAAAAATAGGCTATTGAGTTCAAGCAGTGCATTCTATAAGTTCTAATTGTTCACTAAAGGTGATTCCCGACAGAACTTTCGTCTCCAGCGGTATTTTACCGTCTGTTCTGGGAAAGAAGAATGCTGTGAAAACCTGGAGTGCGTAGTAATCATAGATGAAGTAGAATATATACTACGTATACGGTAGTAATGTACCTACCTAACAGTTTTGCAAAGACAAACCACGTAGCATTTCATGAATGTGCCGTTACTACAAATCGGGAGTGCTGTGACTTTTAACCGTCTAGGCTTAGTGTTGTTTTAAGTTCATATTAATTTTAGGATAATTAAAGCGTTTATTTTGTATTGGTCAGCTTATGGTTGGTTTTTTTTTTTGGATTATGTTTGTGTCTGTTATTACATTACCAAAAATAAAGAAATTACTTAACTGTTGGTGTAGTTTTGTCTTTTTATTCATCTACTTTCCTTTATTTTTAAGGAATAGTGTGGCAAACGAGCATGATATCGAACTTACCTAGCCTATAAGATCAGAGGGGGAAGAAAAATGCTTCTCACGGCCCTGCTATGAGTTCGCCACCCAATAGTATTTTATTCGCCACCAATAGAAGCACACACTGATCCATCTCATCATCACTGTTGTATGCTCAATGCGTGGCAACATCCCACTCACACCGACCTTAGTAGTGGCATGCTGCCACGAATTTTGTCTTAGTCGCGTTTCACAACATCCAACGAGATATCCTATTATCCCTAACCCACGAACTGTTCGGTATATAGGTACCAATAAATGAAACGCACAATTGCACTTCGTTTATTTTTATTAAGAACCAAAAGTCCAATAACACAGCTTCTACGTTTCACATTAAAATCTTCTTCTTCGTAGTGGTTAGAATGTTGGCGTGAGCATGGTCATCACCTCAGAGTTCGTAGGTAGTTAGTCTGACAATCCGTTGGTATTCCTTTCGTGTCGCTGCCTGTGTTCTTCTGGTGCATTTGTTGACAGCTTTGGTTGATCTTGAAATCTTGAATGGATAGGTGATCTTCTTTGAGCCTTATTGTTTTCAATTTGACCATGCACAATGAAGAATTTCATAGCAACATTATTGCGCCGCAAGACATATCCAACGAGCGAAATTGTGTAAATGTGGGCTGGAACGGTGGAATATGGACGCTGTTTGATGCAGAGTTTTGGAAAATGTCCTGAATTGGGTTCATCGTATATTAGCATCACTTCCCCCCAGTGCCATAAATTAATAAATACCTACTTTGCGCCTGGTAAACGACATGGTACAATACTACTTCTAATCTTGCTGCAATGTTTGTAACTCTTTTCATAGGTAAATTATGAATGAACAAACACAATAATAACATGAATTTTCGAAGTTTTACCACAATTGAATACGTTACGTCAGCCATCTGACTGAAAATTTCTCAGTGACATGACATTCGTAGATTTTTGACAGATCCTCGATAGCCAGCCTTCGAGCTTACGTTAGAATTAGGTTCGTGCTCGCGATTTCATACAAAACATTTTACGTGACAAAACATTCACGTTAAAATCTCGACATGTTAGTTGTCAAAACCTTTTTTTCTGTCAAAATTTAGTTCCTTTTACCCACTGTAGAGGCGCTGATCAAATCCCATACAAAATAATGACATTTCGATACGTTTACGAAACGGTTACGATTTCGCAAGTTATTCGTGCTTGGGCTAAAATCCATTTAATAGGGACTAGCGAGCCGCGCCCAGGGTTCAAACGGGTATATAACAAGAATTACTTTAAAAAAAACATTTTGTTGAACATATTCTATATATTATAATCATCAGGATAATGTAGGATACTAATAGTGAAGATTTTTTCAAATCGATCCAGGAGTTTTTAAGTTTATTCATTACATACAAAAATACAAATCTCTTTTAACATAATATTAGTATAGATGTAGATATATATAAATATAAGACATCCATTGGGGATAGGGATATACGAAACGCAAGTAAAAAGTAAAATTGTAATTCGAACTCCATGTCGGGCATCGTTTTCAAAAGAAAATGTTAACATTTGCTGAAACCATAGGCTTAGGATAGCGAAAAAATCCTAGGTCTGTGGCTGAAACCAACGTCGTCTTAAACCATCAAAACTAACGTTTCTTCTGATAAACCTAACTATTCCAAAACGAAATGATTTATTAAAAAAAACATGTAGTGACGCGGACGTCCAGTCCAGATAGAATATAGAAGATATCGTAAAATTAAACCGAGACAGACTGAAACGGTTTTGCTACCATTTGTGTACTGGTCATGCATTATATTTTACACTTGAATTGATACAGGATGTCTCTTAAAATCTCTTAATTTATTAAAGTGCCTGAAACGCACGTGTAAAAATTAAATCAATCGAAGCGATTATTTTCGAAACGCTCGTAGGGGAGCGCGCAATAACTAGTTCATAATCGATCTAATAGTTTATGCAACGTCTGCTGAGGTCATTACTTACTACTGAGCGCTTCCGTGCTTCGGGGATCACCAGTCATTATAACATGGTAGTAGGCATATTGTGAATGCCCGCCTGGCTAGCAACCATACACCCTCAAGTAGAATATCTGTTGCCTAGCACGTTATACGTTGTATTCTAGTAGCAGACCTTGAGAGCACACAGAAAAAAAAGATTGTGTCAAATCAAGAATATATCAATATATTAGGAAAACAATATATTCTTGTGATTAGTAAATATTTGTCTTGTTAATAATTTTTCGTGCAAGTATTTATATACTTTAACTAAGATTATTATTTTCTTATTAAAAAAAAGTAGTTATGTCTCTGTCTAAGTAAATCATTGTTCTAATTTAGAGAATCTGAAATTCTCAAATTTAAAATAATCCTTACTTGAATAAATGAACTCATACGTTCACTCATTCATTAGATTCTAATAAGAAAAAAATATATTTTACTATTAAGTACATAAATAGTTCAGTTAAGATATTATTCTTACTTCTAGTAAAATATATTCTTCTGAGTATATATTTTAATTAGACCAACAAAAGAGTTTTTTTCGTACAAGAAAATTACTTTTAGGTAAACAAAAAATCTTCTTATCTGAATATTGTAACTTATTTAAGTTATAATTCTGGCTTCAACACGTACATGTTTTCATACGGAGATCAGTTTATATAGAACGAATAATTAATGTTCTCCAGTGAAGAATTTTCAGTTCTCATTTCAATATTAAGTGTTTTACTGTAAGTAGTTTTGATCTTAGTATTCTAATGGGTATTTTACCAGAAAAAGTTGTATTGATTGGTTTAAAAGAATTTGTATTTTGCACGAAGATCGAATTGTCTACGGATAGAATATCAGATTTCTTGACTCGACAATAGAATTTCACTGGAAGAAACCTCAGTTCTTGTTCAAAATAATTACATGTTTTACATTTAAATTTTAGTCGTCTTGGTAAAATAATAGTGCGTTTTATTGTAAGAAGTCTCATTACTTGGTTCAAGTCATTACAAGTTTCATACGGAAATCAGATAATATATTGATAAGACTATCCATTTTCTAGCTTCAACAATAGTGTATTTTAGTAGAAGGAGTCTTAGTTCTTGGTTCAACTCTCTAAATGTTTCATACGGAGATCAGATTACATAGTGTGAAAAATATAAATTATCTTGGTTCAATAATAGAGCGTTTTACTGGAAGGAGTCTCAGTTCTTGGTTCAACTCATAAAAGTGTTTCATATGAAGATCAAATAGTATTTTGTGAATAATATCAATTATCTTGGTTCAATGATAGTGCATTTTACTATAAGAAGTCTCAGTTCTAGGTTCAACTCATGAATTGTTTCATACGGAGCTCAGATTTGTTTCATCTGAACTCCATATATATTGTACAACATATTAATTATTTTAGTTCAATTATAGTGTTTTGATTGGAAGAAGTCTCAGTTAATAAATATATTATAAATTACAGCAAACTGTGAAATTGTTAATGAAGCACGCAGATTTCAAGAAGATATCGTTGTTCTTCAAAGTATTATTAATACCGTACTACCTAGATAAGAACTTCTTTATTTGAAACTGAAACTTCATTGAAATACAAATAAAACTAACAATTACGTAAGATTTTCCTTAGTATGCAATGAGATATACCTACACAAAAACCTTTTATGAATAAAAAAAACTCGAATAAACTATGCTTCGAATTTCATCATTGAAATACTGAATAAGAACAAGATAATTGATATTTTCTACTATATACAATAAGATATTCATATAAAACTTTTAGTTAGTCAACAAGAACAAAAACTCACTTACAGAAAATAGCCAGTTTGGTGCACTGTCCAGATCTTCCAATCTGATCTCCGCCTTTCAAGTCTGCAAATAACGTAGGTTAATAGTTAAGTGTAGTTCTAAAAGGGATCAACTAAAAAACATCTATCATCGTAAAAATAAATAAAATACAATACATATTTTCACTTGAAAATTATTTATTTATAAAATAAATTAAGATGCAATTTTATATTATCATTATCAAAAATATTATACATAATTGTAACAGTTATGTACTGCGCCCCGCGGTTACACCCCACGTGGTGATGGATGATGATGAAAAGTATCCTATGTGTTAATCCAGTGCTTCATCTACCTCCATACCAAATTATATCAAAGTTGGTCCATTGGTCCAGTCCTACCATTTGAGCGTGAAGAAGTAATAAACATGCAAACACACTTACAAACTTTCACCTTTATCTACCACCAAATAATATGATTTTTTTCTCATTATAATCAGCACCACATTTTATGTTACGTTATAATATAAAGTATGTTTGAACACTTTGCTTGTTGAGTCGAGCCTTTTCTTCACCTCCTCCAGTTCAGTTTGGATATCTCCAGGATCCTAAAAAAAAG
Source organism: Plagodis pulveraria (assembly GCA_963890685.1). Lineage (NCBI taxonomy): Eukaryota > Metazoa > Arthropoda > Insecta > Lepidoptera > Geometridae > Plagodis > Plagodis pulveraria. Next base: position 10,711,680 of record OY982973.1, on the reverse strand, counting down.
AGCTACAGTGAAAATATTGCACAATCCATAAACTTTTTATAGATGATAGGCATATTTTGACCACAATCACATATTGTTGAGTAAGTGGTAAAATATAGCAAACAGGTTAAACCTAAATAAAATTAAAACTGTCTTTCAAAGTCAGCTTCCAGAAGGCCCCGGTTGATTATCACACATAAATCATCTAAACTGCAAGTTAGCGGTTAATCAGCGGTTAATCATTATTATAATCTATACAGAATCATGAAATATGATTAAGCACACTTTTAAAAGTTCTGTATACTAACTACTATATTACTATAAAATACTGACTGTGTATATATATGTTATATTATAGTATGTTTTAGATAATTTGATGAGATATCCTAACATCATAATGAAAATATATAATAAAATATTTTTTAAATTGTTTAAATATGTGTTTTATACTTGATGAAATTACCTGAAAAACAATAACAAAGTTCACAATCTGCTCCAACGTAGAAAAAAATCTACTCTTGTTTAGTCTTCCTCTTGGGGGTATTGAGTAGCGTAACACTTGTGTTTCATTGGTTAATTTTTGATCTGGAATGGAAAAAACACATGTATATTCTTGAAAATAGGTTTATCTAACAAAAAAATCTATGTGTATATAGTGTAGAGAGGATAGGTATATATATATATATATATACATCGAAATACATTCTGAATAACTTAAGAGGAACAGACACATAAACAAACACAAACATACATTTGCATTTATAATAATTATAATATTTAAGGATTATTTTAACATCATCCTGCTGTTGATCTCTATCATAAAGAGTTATCTTTAATTCTAGATATGAGTAGGTATATTGTACCAACTTAGTGTAACTACACAGCCCGTTCCAGGCAAAGAAAATCTAGCAGCCTCTATGATGGATATTTTTGACTATCTACAGTTATTTATATAGTAAGGAACAAACTTACCTAAATGAACACTAGTTGGTTGCTATCTCCAGCACACTTTGAACAAATATTCACTTTATAACACTATATTAAACAAAATTTACGAAAATGCCATTGGCTATGCCACGGCGCCTTTCGCTCGCAACAGAAATTGTGTTGTGTGTAGCCAACATCGCCCTTATAAAGTCCCGAAACATATTCGTATCGTGATTATTACCAAATGAGCACATTCGAATAACCTTTCATTTAGGTTGACGATTTGTGTTAAATACAGCCAGTATTTGTAAGAAATAGATGATTACCTATGGCTGTATTATTAGAGAGTCTGTACATATTTGAAATTATTATGAAAGATCGTAAAAAAAACAGTGACAATCACGATTACAACACAAGAAGTAAAGATAAAATCGCGGTACCAGGTTTTAGTTAGCAAAGACAAAAGTAAAAAGGTTAATTGTGTGCGGTTTTATAATAAAATTCCCTAACATATTACAACGCTCACAAAAGGAAAGTTCAAGTTGCACGTGGAAAATAATTTTGATTAAGAAATCCTATTTCAGTTTGTGATTACATAAACGACAAAATGCTTGAACAATTCCTCTCCTCTACTCATCTGCCAAGCTATCACCTGTCACCTACGTAATTAAAAGAAATATTGAAATTATTTTATTATACAGTATGTAAAATATTGTTAAAAGACATTTAAATTAATGGTCCCGAGTTTCTTGCCCGTTGTTCTTGCAGTGGCTCTGTAAATTTTTTTGCTGAACGTGGCAGTACATTGTAGAATATTTCAATATTAAAATTTGTAAATGACCTTCATAAGAGCGTCGTAGATGCCTAAATTGAATCAATGATTTTGACTTTGACTTTGATTAAATATCATAACTTAACGAAATTTCTGATTCATCACAAGTTTAGTTTTTGAGATAGACCTCGTGAGTGCTGTATAGGCACCCAAACTTAACAAATAGGTCCTCTAGGCCTTGGCCTTCTCCACTTATGGCGGTGAGTATGAACTGTCACGTGGGGGGTCCATGGGTTCCTGCAGCGGGTTTAAGATTCAGTGCATGGTGATAGGGCATTTTACTAATGTTCACCTGGCTAGCTTTCAAACCACTTTGAATTAGGAAATGAGAAACCGGGACCTAAAGGTAATAATCGGACAGTTTTAAAACATTTTTTACTTCAGATACGAATCAATATATTGGGGCACTAGCGGGATTCAAACCCTGCCGCTTTGCCGTTATACTATGAGTATATTAGACTCCCAGCTATTATCTGACTATTAGCTGAGTAACCTTATATTTTTCAAATTATAATTTACATATTTTATTCTTAATATGAATTGAAACAAGCTTATTCAGCATGCAATATTGCTTATAATGAATAGTATTCTTAGGTTCAGTAGTTTCCCCACATCAAGGGAGAACTAGACAAAACTAAAATATTGCAACACTAAATAAAATCGGGAACAGAGAAAACCATCTCAAACTAAAAACTGAGTACTTGGTCTGAAAATACACATTTTTAATGGAGAAATAGTTATTCTTGACTGGAAATTTGTCTTTTTACTTTAAAATTAATGGTTTTGATTGAACAGCCAGTGAAGAAAACTGTTTTTTTTAATTATGTTTTTTTTTTTTATTCCTGATATGGTATGGTTGGGTGCCGGGCTAAAATGTCACCCCCCATCTCTACCCGTGGATGTCGTAAAAGGCGACAAAGGGTAACACACCAGAAGGTGGGCAGCAGCGCCTTCTGAGGAATATATACCTTAAACTGCAATCCCTAAGCCGCCTGCCCAGCGTGGGGATTATGGCAAGCCCTCTTAATGCGGGAAGCTCTGTTCAGTGGACAATCCGGCTGATACAGTATGATGTGTATCATTTACAAGTATGTAGATATATATTTGTTTGACTTCTACATTTAATGGTTTAAAACTCTATTCAAAAGGTGGGGAAAAAACGAAAGAAAAAAATACATTTCGAAATGTTTGTTAGGACTAGCAAAAGTCAAACCTAAGAGGTTGTTAGCATTTTACCAATAATCCTGTATATTTGTAGACCAAAAAAAACATGTTAAGCCAAGATTGCTTTTCTTTATTGAAGATGAGTAATTAATGTTACAATCTATCACTTTGCATTGAAAACTTTAATATTCTTCATGTAAGATACCTAAGTCACTCTCTACAGTAGAGATATATTTTCTTGGTTCAACGTGGGATATAGTTTGATCTCTTAACCTAAGAATGTCGTATCAAATATCAATCAAGAACATGGTACACTTAAGTTCAGTATTCGTTTTCTGAAGTGAAGATGAATAACTTCAACAATTAACAGTATATCATTATTGACTCAAAAACATAAAATTCTTCATGTAATATGAGTTATTTTCTTGGTTAAATAAAGAATACAGTTTTGCTGTGATGCTAATACCTCTTAACCTAAGAATAACGTATCAGTAATCAATCAAGGATGATTTTTCTTTACTGAAAATGATTTACGTTAGCAATTGAGAATTATTCATTATTGACATGAAAACTTTGTAATTCTTCATTTAATATAAATCACCCTTTGCAATCGAGATTTAGTTTTTTAGTTATAAAATAAAATTGTTTTGCCTTAACACTAATGTCTCTTTACCTAATAATACCGTAACAAATATTAATCAAGAATAAAGGTTTAAGATCAAGATTTGTTTTCTTTACTGAAGATAAATTACTATAACAATTAAGAATATATGATTATTGGCTTGAAAACTTTAAAATTCTTATAGTTAGATAAGTTTCTGTCTATAATGGACATGTATTTTCTTAGTTCAATAAAAGATATTGTTTTCCTGTTAATCAAAGATTCTTAACTAAAGAATACAATATCAAATATATATTAAGAATAATCAAACACAGATCAAGATTTGATTTCTTCACTAAAGATGAATAAATACAACAACTAACAATCAATTACTTTTGCTTTGACAACTTTAAAATTCTCTATCTAATATAACTCACTTCTGCAGTTGAGAAATTTGTCTTGGTTATATCAAGTATATGGTTTTGTTGTAAATCCAATGTATCTTAGCATGACAATACAAATTCATAGATTAATAAAACAATATATGTCTCAGATTTAGAAAACTGACATTTTTAAGAGGAGAATAATTTTCTTGCTCGGACATATGTATATCTTGTCATTTACTTATCTCAATTATTTTAAATGAACAAAAGAAATATCTTGTATTAAGCCCATTGTTGTTGAAAGAATGGAAATGTTTTCTTAATCCAATAAAACGTTTATTATTCTTGTATAAAAATTCAGATTTCTTACGCTAACTCCGTACGTAATTAGAATGTGAATTTATAAAATATTTCATTCAAAAATATACTATTTTCTATAGTTAAGACCAAAAATATCTCTGACCAATAGTTATACTCTTGATGTAAAAATATATGGTGAGAATAATATTATTTATCTAAGAGAAAATGACCTTACTTCACTCAAGAAAATATTTTTATTTTAAGTAAATATATACTTGAGATTAAACAACACTCCCGAGAATAATATTATTCTTGGATTGACACTTTGTCAGGACCCATTTTTTTCCGTGCAAGTATCAGTAGTATCATCATCAGGTGCGGTAGTTGACAAAGGTAAGCATACGAAAATTAAAAAAAAAATAGTACTACACAGGTAGGTATTGTACTGGTATACCAACTAATGAGTCCGCTTATAGCTTCATAGAGCTGCGCGGTTTGTGAAAATCATAGGTACCTTATAAATAGTATTTCCAGTCACGCTTGCGAAGCTAACATAACACTGAATGCTTTTCAAAGTTTTATATCCATTATATAGATAAGTAATAACTAATAATGCTTTCATTAAAACTTTTAATTTTTCAGTTCATGGTCGTAAAACCTGAGTGTACATCAAAAGTGTTAATGCCTTGTAATAGCCGAAAAATTGGCTACTGGTCTTGAAATAAGGGTTGCCTCGAAGCGTTTAACCTCAAAACTGTATACCTTAAATTCTTCATATTATTCTTAAGATACCTGCTTGGGCCCAGATTTAATACTTTATTGTATACATTTTTCATAGTCTTCAATTCAATAAAGATTAAAAAGCCTTTTGATTTCTACATTTTACATATTTTTACTTAATTCTAGTAGTTGTGCTATTTTATATAATTCAATTAAATGTATGTTGTTTATCTGTTTGTAAGAACCCCAGATTGGGTGAAGCCTCCTCCAAAGATGAAATCCTTGTTTTAGTTGGCTCCAGTATGTGCCAGCTGTTCTATGTCTCGTCTTTCCATAATGAACTGGTCTCCCTTTGCCCCTTTTGCCTAGTGGGCCTCTCCATAGTATTGTTTTACGGTTCATCTCTGCACGAATAACTTGCGAAATCGTAACCGTTTCGTAAACGTATCGAAATGTCATTATTTTGTATGGGATTTGATCAGCGCCTCTACAGTGGGTAAAAGGAACTAAATTTTGACAGAAAAAAAGGTTTTGACAACTAACATGTCGAGATTTTAACGTGAATGTTTTGTCACGTAAAATGTTTTGTATGAAATCGCGAGCACGAACCTAATTCTAACGTAAGCTCGAAGGCTGGCTATCGAGGATCTGTCAAAAATCTACGAATGTCATGTCACTGAGAAATTTTCAGTCAGATGGCTGACGTAACGTATTCAATTGTGGTAAAACTTCGAAAATTCATGTTATTATTGTGTTTGTTCATTCATAATTTACCTATGAAAAGAGTTACAAACATTGCAGCAAGATTAGAAGTAGTATTGTACCATGTCGTTTACCAGGCGCAAAGTAGGTATTTATTAATTTATGGCACTGGGGGGAAGTGATGCTAATATACGATGAACCCAATTCAGGACATTTTCCAAAACTCTGCATCAAACAGCGTCCATATTCCACCGTTCCAGCCCACATTTACACAATTTCGCTCGTTGGATATGTCTTGCGGCGCAATAATGTTGCTATGAAATTCTTCATTGTGCATGGTCAAATTGAAAACAATAAGGCTCAAAGAAGATCACCTATCCATTCAAGATTTCAAGATCAACCAAAGCTGTCAACAAATGCACCAGAAGAACACAGGCAGCGACACGAAAGGAATACCAACGGATTGTCAGACTAACTACCTACGAACTCTGAGGTGATGACCATGCTCACGCCAACATTCTAACCACTACGAAGAAGAAGATTTTAATGTGAAACGTAGAAGCTGTGTTATTGGACTTTTGGTTCTTAATAAAAATAAACGAAGTGCAATTGTGCGTTTCATTTATTGGTACCTATATACCGAACAGTTCGTGGGTTAGGGATAATAGGATATCTCGTTGGATGTTGTGAAACGCGACTAAGACAAAATTCGTGGCAGCATGCCACTACTAAGGTCGGTGTGAGTGGGATGTTGCCACGCATTGAGCATACAACAGTGATGATGAGATGGATCAGTGTGTGCTTCTATTGGTGGCGAATAAAATACTATTGGGTGGCGAACTCATAGCAGGGCCGTGAGAAGCATTTTTCTTCCCCCTCTGATCTTATAGGCTAGGTAAGTTCGATATCATGCTCGTTTGCCACACTATTCCTTAAAAATAAAGGAAAGTAGATGAATAAAAAGACAAAACTACACCAACAGTTAAGTAATTTCTTTATTTTTGGTAATGTAATAACAGACACAAACATAATCCAAAAAAAAAAACCAACCATAAGCTGACCAATACAAAATAAACGCTTTAATTATCCTAAAATTAATATGAACTTAAAACAACACTAAGCCTAGACGGTTAAAAGTCACAGCACTCCCGATTTGTAGTAACGGCACATTCATGAAATGCTACGTGGTTTGTCTTTGCAAAACTGTTAGGTAGGTACATTACTACCGTATACGTAGTATATATTCTACTTCATCTATGATTACTACGCACTCCAGGTTTTCACAGCATTCTTCTTTCCCAGAACAGACGGTAAAATACCGCTGGAGACGAAAGTTCTGTCGGGAATCACCTTTAGTGAACAATTAGAACTTATAGAATGCACTGCTTGAACTCAATAGCCTATTTTTCTGCTGAAACACCATAAAATTAAGCGCAAAATACACTTCACGCCGGCTGGCGGCCCTTCAGGGTTTCTTGAAACTCCTCCCTCTGTTTAAAGGTGTAATAGTAGCTGTTTGTAATTCATATAGTAAATTATCAGTGGCGTAGATTCTTGGCTTGAGAATTTATAGCTCATAATTTATATATAATGTTTTATTTTAATACCTCTAATGATGTTACAATAAAATTTGGTTCACTGAGCAAGTAACGCATAGAGAAAAGTAACATACCGGAAAAAAATATGTTTGGTTTTCACCAAATAAAAAGCTAAATTTGACGAATATCAATCATAGAGGAACCAGTCCAGCGTCACCAACCTTAAAATAAAGTAAAGTATTGCAGGTGTACCGATTTCTGTCCAAAATTACCAAATACGATACGAGTCATTGTCACCTTGACAACTCAACTGGACTGTCATGGCTATAGACTAATCATATTGTTTCCGGTATATTACATTTCTCTATGTCATAATGTATGTCATGGCACTTAGTAAATATATCACCTCAAATACATTTTATTCAAAAATTTTAATATTTCATAGTGAACATCAATACAATACGGAAATCGCAAAGAAAATGCGAAGTCTGTGGTGTCGAAACACAAATAAAAATGTTTAAACAATAGATTTCCATGAGATCCAAAACCGGTGAGTTGATGAAAATATGTCATTGAAATTACATTATTGTTTCAGAGCTAATGATCGCTTGGTTTTTATTGTAATTTAAGTAGGTATGTGTTATCATGCGAATTGCTGTACTTACATATATTTGTATATAAATTACAAATATTTACGTAACGTAAAGTAAGTTTAGTGTTGCTCAAGGAAAGTATCGATCACCTTTGTAGTATCGATTTTTTATAATGTCAGTGGTATGGGTACATATACTTTTTCATAGTGTCAATAAGTTAGGAAATATCATATTCGATGCTGGTGATCATAAACCATCACGCGGAATGTTTTATTATGCCACGAAACTTAACATGTGTATTTTAGGGACTGTTATTTACATCTTTAGCTCAAAAGCATTTTGAAACACCAGGTATTATCAATTTTTCTCTATATAACTGGCACAGTACTTGCTAACTGAACGGCTAGAGCAATATTTATTATCTAACATATGTAAATCGACCTAAATATTATACAATTAATAATAAATAGCGTAAATAACGTCATATCTATGCTTGTGATAATAATCTGAGTTGTTTTTTTTTCAGTTCATTTAAACAAAACTCCGTCGCTTATATACTTTCAAAGTAAATGCTGAATCGATAGAGCTATGGCATGGAATTTAAGGTAATATGTCACCTCAATACTATATAAAAATCAACATGTGTATCAACATACAATCCCAATTATTTAAATACTTATAATACTATACTCTACATTGTTTGATTTTAAAAATAACCAACTTTCGAGTGCAGTTAAATAAACTATTTTTGTAATTTCAGATATGCATATGTTACGCAGAAAAATATTAATTGAATCAAAAATAAAACAAATCAGTGCAGAAGAAGCTTCTTGCAATACAAATGAAATAGATCAGCTGCAAGATTAAATGAAATATCTAAATAATTCAACTACATACACCAAAAAAGTTTTTAAAAGTCAACAGTCTATATATAATTAAAAAAGGTGCGTCAGAAATACTACATTTTATGATTGAACTACAAATAATAATAGTTGTTAACAGTTGATGACAAGTTTACTAGTGCAACTTACGTGCAGTATTTTTTACTTTTACATATACATAGTAAAAAATATTTTATATAGAAAATAAGTATTATATATTGAAAACTGTTATGTACAATGAAAAATATGTATTGTAAAGATGTTCTAGTACACAAATTACTTTGGAACTATGTATACATACCCCAATAATACGGATTTCGTTACTAGCGAAGATATATCGCACGATAAAATATTTTGATGATTTTGAATAAATTAATAAATCTGTGTGAAATATTTGTTTTATTTTATATTTCGTTAACATATATTTTATAAACCTAACCTTCTTACCATTTTTTCCTATATCGATTATAATGGAATTGATTTCATTGTAACTAATCGATTTTAGGGAATCAGTAGTACAACACTCACAAATGTCACTTTTATTGTGTTGGAAATATAGTTTTCATTTGTAATGGTTGGTATAAAATAACTTCAAATCTGAGTTTCAAAGCAACAAGGTCCGTGCCAACTCTTAATATTACTTGCTCAGTGAGAGGAACTTTTATAGGCAAAATAAGACTTAAAACCTCTTTTCGAATGAGTTGTTAGGTCTTAGAAAAAAGGTATGATTGTTGTGATTTACGCTGGATGACGTCACTTTTGTAATCCTATCGAGTTCACGTTAGCCAGCAAACGATGCGGCGTACTGTCAACCATTGCCTCCTGCGTAAACGGGCGGTGAACTCGATACGATAACGTTACGGACTATCGAAATGTTTGTGCTTGGGCTACTGGTCTGTAAGACTCGCTACGTGACCTGCCCATTTCCATTTCTTCCAAGTCTTCAATTAACGCAATCAATATAAATGGAACTAGGATGGCAATTGCTTCAATTTTTTTACGTCTATTCTAAGCTGACACCATTGCTTTTGATTTACCTACGTAAATTATTGTTCTCTGGCTGTTTTTATAATCTTACTGAATATTCTAATGTCAAATTTATTCTTATAAATAAAAAGTTAGGGTAAAAACCCTAAGTGGTTAAATATTTGAATATTTTAAAATAACAACAACAAATAACAAAAAACAATTACAATTGTTTTTTTTTATTGTTATAGTGTTATTTGACATGGGTATGAAAAATTATAAATAATTATATGTTTTTTATTACTGATACTATTTTAATATAGCAAAATTTCAGTTTTTATTACGATCATAATGAAAAAAGTAATTGTAATTTAATACCGATTATGTTATGACGTTAATGACAGTTTTAATTTAATATTTATAGTTTCAAAAGTATTGGCATTTCAGATTGATTAAGTATACTAGAACAATCTGATTAAAAACTAAGACCTTTATTGTACGATATTTCTTATAAATTAATTATCATTAACCATTTAGTATATGTTGGTTTTATTTGAAAATGCACTAGAAAATTATTAATTGCTTCACACAGACATATGAGACTGACAATTGTATCTAACGGAGACTGAAGCTTCTACATTGCCAACATTATACCTACCATTTACCAAAAAATCTCTTCGCTTGAAGTCAAAAAATAATTCAACGTTTTATGTTACATCATAGAACATAAACTTTGCCGGATTTTTAAACGACCTCCAAATAAATGAATGAAGATTCTAAGTCGACAAGTATTTCATTTCAATATATGACCACGATTATTATTGGATTATCCAATCTTGATGGTTTTTTGAGTGTCTAGTGGGCTAGTTAACACACCCACTTAGTTTTACACTGTTAAACAAATTGTTTTTTCTCTTTTCTTCTTTTCTTGCCGGGAAGCAATTGCTGCCTAGCAATAACCGCCGATTGTACTATTTTAAGAAGAATATTTTAAGTACCTAATATTAATTGCAATAGGAATGTACAAAGTTTTATCTATCTACCTCCGAACTAGTCCCATTTTAATTTCATCTACATCAGTCGAGTAGTTTTTTGCCAATAAGCCTATATATCTGCAACTCTTGACCCATGGTGACCAAGCATGTGATGCCTTGTGATGATGAGTGACAATCATCACAAGGCATCACTGAAAATAATGAAAAAAATAGTATTAAAAAAAACGGAACCTTCTCCCAACACGTTCATATGAAATAACTTATGGTAGTCGGATAATGAAAATGTCAATATCAGAGGCGATAACAAATATTTTAAAAATATTTTAAGAAAACATTAAATAAATATTTTAATAAAACACTTAAAAATATTAATATATCTCCTAATTTTCCTGTTAAGCCTATACGCGACGTCACAAACACCACGCAGCCAAACCGGAAGAATTTCCGAAGCCTTCGCTTCCACACGAAATCCTCAGGAGGTCTTTACTCATCGAGCTCAATAGAATCGAAAGGCGTCAAAAATTCTTTCGGTTTGGCTGTCGGTTAGTGATGTCGCGTCCGCTTAACAGGTAAATTAGGCGTAATTGTCACTAGATATGTTTTTTTATTTTTTAAGTGTTTTATTAAAGTATTAATTTAACGTTTTCTTTAAATATTTTTAAATTTTTCGTTATCATTAAATATGTATTTCCGCAAAGTAACGCCTGAATCTATTCATTATAATATAATAGGGTTTCGAATCAGCATGGCACTGACTTCACAAAGTTATATCAACTTTTCAGTGTTGAAAGTCAGTTCTGTTTTTATTTTTTAATATTTTTATAACACAATTTAACACGACGTGTTTTATGAAGCACAAGCTTTAGAGTTGAAGCTTCACATGATTAAACTGTTGCACGGGAAGTTAATTTTCTACATGAAGCCTACTCATAATATTTTATCCCACATTATGTGAATACTTCGTACTTAAAGCAAAGCCATGTCGATACAAAATGTAATAAAGTCAGACTCTATTCGACACTAATCTGTTCCTTCCCCGCACATTGTTGCTGATCTCATTTGATAAAGTACTTGTGCTTTTATGTTTCCAACTTTCAGGCTCTTAAAGCTTTAACACATTTATATGATCTTGCTATCATAAAGTGATAACAATGTATGTCCCGAGGATTTGTCATCTTAAAATGAGAAAAGAGAATTTGGACTGCCTATGACTTATAGGGATCTAAACGCTTTTATTGTAGTAGCTGTAGTGTTGTATATATTTCGTAGTATTTTGTTAATAAAGGCATATAGCTGGTTAAAAAAAATACAATCTGAGCCATTTTTAAATATCTATTTGTTTGAATTCCGATTGACGAGACATCTAGTTTGAGACTACGTAATTGGTTATCATGTTACCTTTGTCTACAATCTATACTAATATAATAAAGTGGAAAGATTTGTATTTTTATATACTTGTATGTAACGAATAAACTTAGAAACTACTGGACGGATTTGAATAATTCTTTCACCATTAGAATCCTATACTATCCTTGATGAACATAGGCTATAGAATATACGTGAAAACTACGACAATGTAACGCAAAGGAAAAAAAAAACATAAAAACAGTTTTATCGCGTACGCTGCGTAAATTGTTGACAATAGAGCAAAGTGATGTACTACAATTTTATAGAGGACATCAATACCTACAAAAAATCTGCATTACCATATTTATTTATATACATTATATGTCTATAAATAAGTTTTTACATATGTATATAAATAAATTTATTTGGTTGGGCAGGGGAGGAGGTTCGAACGGTTAAAGGGAGCATTGATGCATCATAAAGGGGTCCCTCACTGGGTTGCAAGTCCCAGGCACCTTGACTTGGGCCTCTTCCTCTGCAACGCTATGGACCCGGCACCCGCACGGTGAATCCATGGAATGCTAAGTAATTCGTCTCTACATATGTCTAACTATTACAGTTATGTCACAATAACTACTTTTTATGTGTTTCTTTTTATAGTTTTTGTAAAATACCCGTACAAAGACTGCAAAGCCGGGGCGGGCCGCTAGTTAGATATAGTTATATTTTTTTTAAATCCTCGTTATAATTTTGATTTTTGAATAAATGAAATGATAGCAAAATTCGTTTGTTTTCTACCTTCAAAAATAATACAAAGTTATTCTTGAGGCTATGGCTGTACTTGTGAGCGGTCAATGCGCAATTGACGCGCGACTTATATCATAAAATACCTAAGAAGCGACATAAAGGCCCTTCTTTGTATTGAAGTTTCACCATTTAATTCGTGCCTCTTACGACTTATAAGAAACTGCGTTATCTACGTAAGTGTTTAATAGCACTTTGTCCGATTAAAACCTCTAACCATTAACTCCTTCACCTGAAACCGTAAAACTATACCACAACTATTGAAATGCGCAATTCGCATTCACCGGATTCCCCCTACATCATCGATCTATCGTAACGTAATCAATGCCTATGAGATAGGTTCTACCAATTCGCGGAACGATCGTCACTTCGCTCCCGCGCTAATGCGGTCTTTCCGATACTTTTAATGGCATTCACGCGCATCATGCGGATATTCTTGCTAAAGTAGTCGAGATAAGGTAAGTTTTTCTTTGAAGATCTGTCAGTCATTAAAGAACGACCAAGAAAGAGCAATCGTAAAGCAAGGAAAGTAATTTGCATCCGTCGGAATCGTTCGTTTTGCGCGACAACACCGTGAAATGGCGTGCGGCGGGTGCCGGCGCGCCCTTACCGGTGAGTAGACGTGCCACTTTTTGTGTTGCGATCTCAAAGCGATTATTGTAACATAAAAAGTGTGGAAGAAGTTATATCGACATCGAAATTTATCACCCAGGAAAATATCAAAATGTTTTATAGGCTCAGTTCTTGTCAATATCCATCCTATCTCAAATTGGATTTTGGTCTAATCTGGCGAAGCAGAGATGGCTCAGTGGCACTGGCTATGGACTGCCGCGCAGCAGGTGCATGGTTTGAATCCCGCCGCGGGCTTGAGCTTCACCACATGGTGGAAGGGCATTTTGCGAATGCTCGTCTGGCTAGCGACCAAAGTAGCGTAGAAAATCTGTCGCTTGGCGACTTGAAGCACCTAACGGTGGCTTCTATGGCAGCTGTCCTTGAGAGACAGTAATTCTAGGTTAAACCTGTTAACACCTACGACCACATCATCACTTACCATCGGGTGAGATTGTGCTCAAAGGCTTACCTAACAGAAAAAAAAGATAAATACATACATATGTGTATATCATCACGCCTGTATTCCCCGAAGCGGTAAGCAGAGATGTGTAAAGACCCTCGTTTCGCCAATTGGGTTTTGGTCCCTTATAATAGGGGGCGAGCCTATTGCCTTTCACTGGACACAGTTTCATATACAAAATGTTTTCTCTAACACACTGGACGAAACACAAGAACATATGTATGAAACCCTAGTAGAGCACTAATATATAATAACCTAATAAAAAAAAATAAGTCAACGGGGTATCTTAGCATATAACTCTCTATATAAGAAAGTGTAATGTAGTTTCAAAAGCTTGCATTTACACCAAAAACTTGTGAAGAAACGTGAGTTTATGATTTTAGAAAAACGCTTATCAAATATAAAAAAAATTCTAGAGACAATCCCGCCTAACTTTTCTATCGAAATTATGCATAAACACCACATTGATCTTCGCGTCGTCACGTCTTCGTCTGAACAGAAAAAATAGGCAAAATTACCACTGATCAAATTTTATACTTTTGAAGTATTTTTCTAAAATATTAATGTGATGATTACTTAAAATAGATATTTTCACATTTGTTATTACTAAACATGAACTTCTGCAAAGTAGCGCCTGAACCTGTTATTTATCTTAAATATGTATTTATTTCCATTGCAAAGACAAATTATTAAATATAGAAATTAATTTAATCGATTATTCAAAAAAACTGACTACAATAGCACAATACAGTCTCGCGATTTGCTACAAAAAGCAGCATGTCCACATTCATTTTACAGAAACGCCGTAAATCCAAATCGCTCCAAACAATTAGGAGCGCTAATTTTATTGGATTAAGGTTATAAACCGCTCGTCTGGCGATTGTTTTATGGCTTTATAATGGAGGCTTTAACGGTAGCCGATGCGTATTGCGTAGGTGCCTGGCTCGGTTAGCCTTCTAGAAGCCGTTAATGAGAACGGTAAGCGTTTGGTATACTAGTAGTTTATTGCTCATTGGTACCTCAGTTGTCTTTGACGCAGTGATGCACGATTAAAGCTATAAAACAGCATTTTAAATGACAGTTTTCAAATGGTCCGCCCATAGGTTCAGCCAGATGGTGAGCGATTAGGTTCTGAAAAACTAGAGGCCCTATCAAACTGTTTATATTATAAATATCCTTATATCCAATGCAAGATTTCACGTTGCACAAGTTTTTCTGTGAAAGAAGACTGAAGTTTCCATTGTGATTATCTATTTAAAATATATCTGAGAGATCAGAAAAGCTATGGATAATGCGAATTGGTTCATCTATTTGAGCCTAGATGAAATTGTTAGCCATTATCTGCTTCGTGCGATACATTATGAAATCGGTTAAAAACTTTCTAAATGAAATAACTACGAGAATGTCGAAGTCTGTATGATTTGTATTTTTTGATGTTATAATCTACCTTCGCGCCAAACGTTTATGTAATTTGACTTTAATGCGAGTATGCTTCTGAAAAAGCTCTTGGTTTAATTCTATAAATATGAAGCCCTCGTAGCGAAGTTTGCTTAGCTGTTTTTAACCGATCAGAAAAGTTAAGCAACGTCCGCCGCGGTCATGAGTTGGATGGGTGACCGCTAGTGGCATTACTACTGAGAGCTTCCGAGCTTCGGAGGGCACGTTAAGCCGTCGGTCCCGGTGGTTGTCTTAGGATGGCAGTCATTATAGCACGGTAGTAGGGCATTTTGCGAATGCCCGCCTGCCTAGCTACCACCCTCAAGTAGAAAAATCTGTCACCAAGCACCTAACGGTGTGTTCCGGCAGCTGTCCTTGAGAGCCAGTAATTCCAGGTTAGCCTGAACAACTTCTTCGACCAGATTATCACTTACCATGAGGTGAGATAGTGGTCAAAGCAAAACCTTTCAGGCATTAAAAAAAACAAATACTTAACTATATACGATTTTCGACCATTTTATTTATATATAAACCATTGTGTTTGTAAGAAATAAATAATGCGATTTTGCTATAGGTTTTTCACCTTAGTGTACTCAACTCTACATTGAAATTACCGAGTAAATAGCTTGACAACGTAATTGTAATGCTTCCATTCCATCAGGCGGCCAAACTGCTTGCTTGTCACCAACGAACTTTAAAAAAACAGTTTTTTTCATTGCTTAACATAAGATGTCGGGATATGGTCTCGCACGTATTGTGCATTTGCCAGTGTCAACAATTTGTTTAATATTTAATGAATCTTGTGTTGATAGATTAAATACTCAATAAACAGTTTTAAAACTTTTTCGAACAAAAATTAATCGTTGTCGGCAAAGAATAAAACTAAAAAGACTGCATGGACAACCATAAACTAATCTACTTCCTAATCGACTCCTAGTTAAGATAATCATATTATATCCCTCTTTCGCCCATTAAAACTATATTTTAAGCACATAAAACTACTTTAACATGTCGATCTGTCCAGAGTACCTCGTAAAATAATTTACTGTTTTCTAGAAAGATAACACATCTTTTTAATTATAGACCTAAATATTTGTTACAAAATAGACGTTATTTTTTAAATTGATGCAGGCCGAAGGGAATTTGGCAATCAAATACATATTAGCTTTAAATAAGGGCAGGTGGAACGGCACCCTTGCAATAATTTTCGTTTTGACGACTTCTTTATCAACAATTGAGTCATCAGTGTGTTTCAAATACAGCCAACACTGATGAGGGCTTGTGTTTACTTGTAAATTTATGATAATATACGATACAAGACAAACATTGCAAATTATTATTACAAGACTTTTTTTTAGGAACGGGGCATGTCTATGGTATACTATAGTATAGGCATTTGCATGGTGGAAGGGCATTTTGCGATTGCCCGCCTGGCTAGCTACCACCCTCAAGTAGAAAATCTGTCGCCAAGTATCTAACGGCAGTAGTCCTTGAGAGCCAGTGAAATTACAGGCACATGAGACTTAATAACTATGTCTCAAGGTAACGGGCGCAGTGCAATTCGTGAATTGTGATGAAATGCATCTGTTATACGCAGAGGTTAGTCCGCTTAACATCAGGTGGGCCTCGAGCTTGTTCCGTCACAATAACATAACAAAAAAATGTATGCCCCGTACATATTTCCGCTCATATTATACAACAACGTAGATGTTATTTTTAACAAAACTTTGAAAATTTAGTGATGGATATGACATTGTGTTTTAGGACTGTACTTTATTCCAAAGTATGATAATTATAGTCACGCAGCCCCGTAGATGAAATAAAATCGGAAGATTTGGTTCTAGTTTCTCAAAAGTGGCCCAGTTAAGTTAGGTGATATTTATATAAACAATTCTTGTGTTTGTACTTGTGTGAGGCCCACCTTATGTTAAACGGTAACCTCTGCCTATAACAAATGCATTTGGTCAGAAATGACGGATTGTACTGTGCCCGTCACCCTGAGATATACAGTTCTTTTTAAAAAGAACCCTCAGAGATTCCCTAGGATCTATTTCATATGGTTCGAATTGCGCGCTTTTGTAAGGTAAATATTGTCTCTATCTCAGCAGCAGCTTCCCACAGCAATACACAATTTGAAAAGATAGATAGAGAGACTACAAGATTTTAAGGGTACTTTTTCTCTCCCCAGGGCAAGCCGGTGTCAATCAGCTCGGCGGTGTGTTCGTAAACGGTCGACCGTTGCCTGACGGAGTGCGCAAGCGCATCGTGGAGCTGGCCATCATGGGCGTCAGACCCTGCGACATCAGTAGGCAGCTGCTGGTCTCCCATGGTTGCGTCTCCAAGATCCTCACGAGGTTCTACGAGACTGGATCTATAAGACCTGGATCAATTGGCGGGAGTAAGACAAAGGTAAGACTATTGTTTAATATAATATATAATTGGAACACCTGTATTCCCCGAATGTGTTAACCCTCACTTTGATGCAAATGAACACCCATATCTTCCTATGAGAGTCATAAGAAGCGAAGAAGGTATCAATGAAGGTGAGAATGAAGAAACGCCTTCTGAAGAACTGCCTTTAAGTATACACTGTGATCTGCAAGGCACCTGCCGAGCATGGGGATTAAAGCAACCCTCACAATGGTGAAGGCTTTTGTTCAACGGTGGACGTTATGTCTGTAGATTTTAATAGGGGGCGAGTCTGTTGACATCTACCAGATACAGTTTCAGTTTCGGGACTGTTACTGTAGGTCTGAAATAATCAATAACTTCTCCGTCTCAAGGGCCGAACCCAAGTCTGAGATTCCAAAGCGGTGCTTTTACTAATGTATCAACAAGGAAATCAGTAGAAGAGTAAAGCTGAAAGATAATTAAAAAAATATATAATAAGACGCATAACATCAGAACATGGACCAAAGATATTCGTGTTCCACGACCATTCATCCTAGGGCTAGGGCTGGGTGGTTCTCTTCTTATCTGTGCTACAGCGGGGAGAAAGTAAAAAATTGTCGAAAAAAAAACTTCGATCTCATTCTTTTATTCTTATCATTGAAATGTCGTAGTAAGGAAACGAAAGCAATTTAGGTATCAGTGTGATAGTTAAGTTACATACAAAATTACAAGATTCATTTTCTATATTTCCAACCGACTTCCGAAAAAGGCGAAGGCTCTCAAAGTACGCGTAGGTATTTTTTTGTTTGGCCACGCCTTCTTTTTACTTGATCATCAATTATTTACGATTATTTTTTCACGCATATTGTACCCAACAATAAAATAATCAAATTATATGCTGGTCCCTTTTAAATAATATTAAAATTGATAGAGTAGTTTTTAAATTACACTCAATTCGAAGCGCTCGTAGCGAAGTTTACTTAGCTGTTCTTAACAGATCAGCAAAGTTAAGCAACGTCGCGCGCGGTCATGAGTTGGATGGGTGACCGCTAGTGACAATACTACTGAGCGCTTCCGTGCTTCGGAGGGCACGTTAAGCCGTCGGTCCCGGTTGTTGTCTTAGGATGGCAGTCGTTATAGCATGGTGGTAGGGCATTGCGAATGCCCGCCTGGCTAGCTACCACCCTCAAGTAGAAAATCTGTCGCCAAGCACCTAACGGTGTGTTCCGGCAGCTGTCCTTGAGAGCCAGTACTTCTAGGTTAGCCTGAACAACATCTTCGACCACATCATCACTTACCATCAGGTGAGATAATGGTCAAAGGCAAACCTATCAGGCATAAAAAAAAAAAAAATTGACTAAACTGAAAAAAAATATTCACCACATGCATGTATTAATACTAATTACAACTCTAGCCGATGGTGACTTGTGTTGTGGGCAACACTCAAAGTATGAAATAACTTATAGACCATAAAAATGACATATTATTATTGCATGATGGTAAGGCATTTTGCAAATTCCCGCCTAGCTAGCTACCACCCTCAAGAAAATCTACCGCCAACTTAACTGTTTGTTCCTGAAACTGCCCTTGAGACTTTAAGGTTATCCTGAAAAACATGTTCGACCATATCATCACTTACCATCAGGTGAGATAGTGGTCAAGGAAAAAATGTGTGACTTCAGTGATTTGAATTTGCCAGTTTGAAAAGCCTGCTAAGCGAATAAGGTTAAAATAGCGAAATGGGTTTTTTTCTCCTTATAGATTAGATTTACAATCAGCAGTAAACGTCTAGAACGTTCTAAAGAAATTATTGAAAAAATATATAAAGAAAGACGGAACTCGATGTGTGTGGGTGTAGGCAGCAATCTAGAAGCGATCTCGGACTCTCAAAGCGAATCGGTAGGGTCACGGCGCGGGCGGCAATCACTAGTAATTATAAACTATAAAATTCGACCGGCAAGCGACTTTCGGCTTCTTGAGATGGCCTTTCGACACGGCGGCGGCGGGAACAGGGTCGCCGAGGAAATAATCAGAAAGGGTTCTGTACGTAATTTGTGTTTTCAAATAATATCTCTAAATTCAACTTTATCCTAATATTAGTAGGTTACTATACTTTATCCTAATATAAGTAGGTGAATTAAACGACTTTAAACAGTTGCCGTGCCCGTGGGGAGCTGGACTAGAATTTTAACTTTCTTTATAGAATTTTATTATAGGTCATGCCTCATAAAAAGCGCCACTATGGAATAATAATCTTAACAATGAACTTTTGTAGTCTATGGCTTAAAATAACAGATCCGTAGGTTATACTTATCTAACAATTCAATACTAATAATACACTTTGGTCTCCACATTAGAATGCCTTGTCGTCGTGAGGACCAAATTTCTGTTTATTAGTAGTAGAATATCGAAGGCTATAGGAGGTACCCTATTGCATGGTACCAAAATATATCTGCCAAAAAAGGGATAGATTGGACACATCTACCGACCCTTTCGAAATCTAAAGGCGTGCTGGCTACGAATAAATATTTACTTATATTATTTTTAGCGGTTTGTTTATTAAAGTTTTACTTCACTTTTTTAAGTTTGGGCCGGACGACGGCTTTCGGGAGAGTTTTAGTAGTTTTCTAAGGCTTTCTTGATTATAACACATATAAATTGAACAACTTAAACGGACTGATTCACATTTATCATACATTAATTCATCCCAAGGTTTCAAACAATTTGAATTTGTGGTCACGGGTACACGATAAACATGATAAAACATATGTAGATTATATATGTATATTTACCTTTTATTAAATTACTAGCTGTACCTGCGACTTCGTTCGCGACTGTCGTAGGTTGAGCACTCTTTAGTGGTCTGCGGTGAAGCACTCTTAGTAAAGCATATTTCAGAAAGGAGCTTTTTGCTTTGGGTTTGAAAACTCCGGGGTTGTATTT
Organism: Plagodis pulveraria; assembly: GCA_963890685.1. Lineage (NCBI taxonomy): Eukaryota > Metazoa > Arthropoda > Insecta > Lepidoptera > Geometridae > Plagodis > Plagodis pulveraria. The sequence goes on along the minus strand of OY982973.1, from coordinate 10,691,105 downwards.
TCCGGAAGACAGTAGTTAAGTAACTCAGAGAGTTCCTTCGCGGTTCGCACAATAAATGTTGAGGCAAAGTACTTTGTTCACTTCTTTGGAATTTCGATTTTAAAACGGCGTCTTTTTGTCAAGGTTCTCCTTGTTTGGTGGTAGATCGAAAATATATTAGATCGTGCACTTTCATTACGCAGTCTCCAAAATATATCCGGCAAAATATATATAGTTAAAAAAACTGATAGTGGCGAATGGTCCAGATTTCAAAGTGTTATTAGAAGGTTATTATCTTCTTCGTAGTATGAACTCAAATCGTGTTAATATCATTGAATTCCATTCAGTAATATGGAGTGAGCGCGGCCGAGATACAGACAGACTGACAAAAATAAAAAAATATATAGTTTTGGCATCATTGTCAGCCACAGAGTGCTCTCAATTTTTTTTCAAAATATCTGCCATGTACTGGATTGGATCTGTTACAGTTTTATTATAAATATAGATTTAATGTTTTGTTTAAGAGCGTCATATACCCGCTTAAGCTGGTTAAGATTTAATTCTTAGAGAAGCTATATAAACGTAACGCAAGGCTTCTCTGCAACACCCATAGAACTCCAATCGTGAAGTCCGGTAAGCGTATTCAAGATCGACCTCACCGGATTCGGTACGCCAATAAACCGATCGTTTGTTCTTACACAGACGGACGCCGACAGAAATTGATTACAACAAAATACATCCAAATCACCGAATACTTTTATTGGTGCTGTTATGGGAACACGTAATCGACTACTAATCAACTTTTGAGATACTTTACGAACGCCCGACCGTTTGTAGCTAAGGTTGCGATCTTATAACGTTGATCTGATGGCGCTTTTTTGATGACCCAGTGGCAAAGAGAATGGATTATTTTGGCCTTTTTTGCTGAAGTACCAAAGCTACCGATATGTACCAACATAGCTCTCAGAATTTGCCAGTTGGAGTGGCAATGGGTAAGCCAAATCGCTCGACAAATTATGGTAGAGTCACAGGTAGAGTGTTGAGGTTGCTGCCGGTTGAAGGCATGTTTTATTTGCAAATATATTTCTAGGCTTATAAGACTTGTTATCTTTTGTCGATGTTCCCAACTACACAGTGTTTTGAAGCGCTCGTAGCGAAGTTTACTTAGCTGTTCTTAACCGATCAGCAAAGTTAAGCAACGTCACCCGCGGTCATGAGTTGGATCGGTGACCGCTAGTGATGTGTCTAATCTATCCATTACTACTAAGCGCTTCCGTGCTTCGGAGGGCACGTTAAGCCGTCGGTCCCGGTTGTTGTCTAAGGATGGCAGTCGTTATAGCATGGCGGTAGGACATTTTGCGAATGCCCGCCTGGCTAGCTACCACCCTCAAGTAGAAAATCTGTCGACAAGCACCTAACGGTGTGTTCCGGCAGCTGTCCTTGAGAGCCAGTACTTCTAGGTTAGCCTGAACAACATCTTGGACCACATCATCACTTATTATCAGTTGAGGTAGTGGTCAAAGGATAACCTATAAGGAAAAAAAATAAAACATTGTGACTATGGCAAGTTTGTGCAAACAATGGAGCACCTGGTGGAGTATCCGCTGTGCCCGAGTAGAAGTACTTACACAATGGATGACCTCACCGGAGCCACACCACTGACACGAACAGATGAAGGTACTAAATGACGTCTCGTCCAAACCGCTGAATCCTGGTTTCGGTCTCCGGGTTGGGCAAATGCGTTTACTGATCTTTCATACAGAAAATTCACAGTAACAGTCCTAAGTCCATTGCTGTACCCAGGAGATGGTTATAAGCTCGCCACCGATTACAAAGACGTGCTACTTTTGCCTCTTACCTTATACCTCTTCGGAAATAAACAAGCGTTACGGTTACATTATTTTAATGAATAATTTATTGAATATTTACTTATTGAATTAAATATTTATAGTCGTTTTTATATGTTTCTGGCGATACGTATCGTATGGTAACGGAATTCCTTGAGTTACTAAAATATTTAGATCTGCAGTTTATTCTTGCTGATGTCTGTTTAATTACTAAATAATTGTGCAATAAAACGTGGCTGTAAAACCTACGGCATTCCTATTAATATCTAGAGGAAAGTTTTCTGAAAGTTAATTAATAATATAGCTTTTGCACGTTACTCCGTTTGCTTCATATAAAAAAAGTGTTTATAATCCACCGTTTTAACAAAACCTTCTCGAACTAAAGAGTATCAACTAGATAAAGGTAAAACTAACTGGAATACGCAAATGAAACTGTAGTGTCCTAATAAATGATTAACCCAAAAACGGCTAATTTATATGCTGTAGAAGTTGGAGGTACACCAGCGAAATCCAATAACCTACTTAAAGACCTTGGCCTGTCAAGAACAACCGTAACTTTCATCCTAGAACGTCTATCTAAGGTGGCATTAATAGGATCTTACCTAATTTGGTTAGGCAGGGGAGGAGGCTTGAGCGGTGAAGGGGAGCATCGATGATATCTTAAAGGGGCCCCTTAACCCTACTCCTTGGTTGCATGTCCCAGGCCCCTCTGGCCTCTTCCTCTGGAACAATATTGACCAGGCACCCGCACGGTGAATCCATGGAATGCTAAGTAATTCGTCTCAGTTATATAGTAAATTTATAAAATACAAATAATGATCAAAATACACAAATTGCAGTGTCAAAAATAGTGAAAGTGTTTTTTTTTCAAGTATTTTAACAGACATATGAAAAAAAAACAATCAAATATGCTGCATTTTGCTAGTTAAGATCGGAATCAATTAGTAGCATATACTCAAGTATATTGTCTCAAGGATATTTCAAAATAGTTATTTGTTATGCAAGGTTCCTAAGTTGTTATATGGCGCGACTACTTTTATTGAAACCTGAGGTAGCGAAGGATTCTAGGATTGCAATACTCGCTTTGAAGCAGTTATGGCTCAACGACATTGTGACTGCCGCGCAGCAGGTCCATGGTTCGAATCCCGCCGCAGGCTTGAGCTTCACCGCATGGTGGAAAAGCATTTTGCGAATGCTCGCCTGGCTAGCGACCACCCTCAAGTTGAAAATCTGTCGCCAAGCACCTTACGGTGTGTTACGGCAGCAGTCCTTGAGAGCCAGTGAAATAACACACAAGATATTTACCACCTATATCTCAAGCTGTGACGGGCGCAGTGCAATTCGTGACTTGTGATGAAATGCATTTGTTATAAGCAGAGGTTAGTCCGCTTAACATCAGGTGGGCCTCGAGCTTGTTCCGTCACAATTTAAAAAACCCTTTTATATGTAGAACGGGTAATAGAAACACAGATAGTAATAAGGTGCCGTATTATTGTTTATACATATTTTCTGCACATCCCTTCTTCGTCAAAAGGCTCATTCCCGCATCTTGTGAAGCTATAAAAGCCACACAGTACAATTTTCAAGATAAATTGCAATTGAATTAACCTTCCTCTGAAGGTTTTCCCGCAGTATTACATGTAGTGTTTTAAATAGGTTATATTATATACTAATACCTCTCCGGGACGGTAAAACACCAGCAACACTGTGGAAAAGCACCAGTGTGTTTTGTCGTAGGTGAAATTTAGGAGGCGGTTTTTAGCTTAATACCAAGCTAAACGTCAGCATATTGGCTGCCATTACCAAAAAAATAAAAAAATACTATCATGAAAACGAAGCTCCGTTCCTCTGGGAAATTTGTCATCCAGTCATGAGTTTGCAGTAGCTACTGCAAACTTTTAGTGTAGCCTTTTTATTCTGGTGGTATAGCTACAGGCTAAATATGTGACGATCTTCAAACGCATATTTAATAGGTTTGCATATTTAAATATAACCAGAAGGTGTGAAACATTGCGCAGACATACAAAACATCTCAAACATTCTCAAACTAATATTCTACGAAGCACCCGAAAGCTTTCCCCAGAAACTATTAAAATTAACAAACCAAAAAAGCTTCATGTTATTAAACTTTAATTGCAGTAAAAATGGGAGCCGAATTGGGCGTTATTACCACGTATTATTCGAAATAAATGCTTCTGTAGCGATCACCGATTATTACAGAAAAGCGTGTCGTATAGGTAACTCTGATTGGTTGGAGCGTAAAATCGGACTGTTTTCGCTGTTTTATAAAACACACCTGCGCGAGTGACGTGGATTATGACTTATAGCTTTCTAGTAGAGTTTATTTACTTGGCACAATGTTTTCCCTACTAATTTGCATTGACTTGAAACCTTCCTTTTTTAAAGACAAAATAAAGTAGTACTTATAAATAAACGCAAAATGACGCTTTATGTGTTATAATATGATTTTTGTCTATACATATATCTATAACTCCAATATCTCAACTTTAAGTAGACAATTGTGCGTTGTTGTGGACAATTGTAATAAAGAAATTATCTATTTGTAAACAGATACAAAAAGTCTACGTTAAAGGCAGCGGTTACTGCTTAAATATATTAAGGTCTCCTGCTTGTTCCGTCACAATCCTATAAATAAACTAACACTGTCTTGTCGTCTGATGAAAAGAATACCGAATTGTACCTTCGAAGATACTTACGTTGTAATAGCCAGACTATAATATGTAAAAGATGATTAATTAAGCCCGTGTGGTGCTGGGTTAGAATTGCACCTCCCCATTTGATCCCGTGGGTGTCGTAAGAGGCGACTAAGGGAAAAATACTGGAAATGGGCAGCAGCGCCTTCTATAGGCCAACTTACACTGTGATCCCCTATACCCCCTTAATGGGGGAGGCTGTGTTCAGCAGTGGACGATCCGGCTGATACAGATTAATAAGAAAAAACGAATTTTGAGTAAATAAAGTTTTCATAAAGTTTCAAAACGAAAACCAAGCAAAAAGGCACCGCTCTACTGCTAGTAGTAAACTCCTTCGCAGTCAAATCAAACGCTTAGGTTGGTACAGAGACAAACCTAGCATTTTAAAAGTTAGCGGTAAATATTTGTCGGGTAAAACGGACGTGTATCGTGGTTTCCCACACTATAGATTTGTTTCGGTGGAATGGTAACATGTGAGATTCTCGCATTGCATACATGCTTGCTTTACTTTGGATCCGCTCGGATACGCCTTCGACGTGTTAAGGCTCTTCAATGGTTTCACTTGGTTACTGTTCCATAGTGTTCACTCTTTTTATTGTTTTATGATGTAACTGTATCAATTGATTAGGTGTTAACTTGGAAACGCATTGTGTGAAAATTTGTTAGAACCATTCCGTTACCATGGTCACTTTTAGGAACCTAACTTTACGGAGGTAGATAATGTTTGAATGATTACCGCAATAAGTAAATAATTATGAATTGTGTATCTAAATCTACACTAATATTCTAAAGAGGAAATTTTGTATTTTTTTTATGTTACGAATAAACTTAACAACTACTGGACCGATTTGAAAAAAACTTTCTCCATTAGAATCCTGCATTATCCGTGATGAACATATTCTATATTTTGATAATATTATTTAAAAAATTTCTTTATTATTTTTTGTAAATACCCGTGCGAAGCAGTGACTGGCCGCTAGTTATTTATAAGAAAGTTCTTATTCCTATGTCCGTCACTATTGGGATGTTTTGTACATATCAGCTTCTACCCAGGCCTCCCCAACTCCTTGATGTAGGGGAGGAGGACTACGGTCGCCGCTCCACTGGCGTGTGTGATGGTGGTGAGGATATTGTCGATGAGAATGAGTCTTGTAGTCCGGTTGTAATTCTTATTTGTTCCGTGGCTTCGCAGCGCAATACATGCTCCACGGTCTCATCTTTTCGCATGTAGCCTCCACATAAAGGACTGTCTGTTGTCCAGTTTTGTGCAAAAAAGTAGTTGAAGTAATTACAGTGACCTGTTATGAGGCCTGCTACAACGCGCAGTTCCTCATGCTTTAGTATCAGCAGGTCATTTGACAAGAAAATAAATAGTAAAAATTCAAACTTCAAATGAAATATAACAAAAAAAAATTGGGTTAAATCAAATGTCATTTAATACAACCAACTACCAGTGGGCAACGGCCCCAAAATGCTGGCAGCATTTCCACTGCGATGCTTAATATTTGAAAAATTAAGGCCAGCATTTTGGTAATTTGTGATAGCCTAGTGGTAATAGCAGCTAAGGACTGCCACGCCGCAGCCGGAGTTAATAGTTAGAATCCCACCGAGGTTTGAGTTTATCTATATGGTGGCTTTGCGAACACTCTTCTAGGGTAGCTAGGATGGTGGTAATCCTCAAGTAGAAAATCTGCCACCAAGCACCTAACGGTTCGTTCTGGCAACTTTTCTTCAGAGCCACTTTCCAATATAGATTGGAAAGTGGTTCTGAAGTAGTGTTCGAAGACTATATCAGCTATAAATACTGAGATTTTCACTGTACCCTGGAACCACTGTTCTAACGCGTCCATGCCAAATGGCTCAAATAAGTTTCGTATTGAGTATACTCCATACATACATATTTTGATGTAAAATTAGTGTAGGTATATTTATAATGACATACCAGGTTGAAGGTCTCTTCAGCAAGAGTCGGGCTTGGTGTGTACCACAGCAGTGCCAGATATTCTGCCTCAAAGCACAAAGTAACACTATTCTGTTTAGGTGTGATGAGCGCAGTTGCAGTGTCTAGCAGAACGGGGATTGTACGCTCCCCAGCCAATCCAGGGAGCGGTTTCCTCAGGGTTTGCCACAGGAATGCAATTCTTACAAATTATACCAAATAACTTCGATAGCTCAGTGCGAAGGATAGAAAATCCGGTCCATGCCATGGCACAGCGCTGTGCAATCCCTGGATATAATCACCGAGATTAGATATGTGAGCACTTCAGATGAAAGGTCCGGTTGAGACTGGCAGGCGAAGCAGTGAGAGGCGATATGACACATAACTACCCTCTATTGAGCTATCGTATCAAAAACAATCTAAAACGTAACTACCTTCGAAAGATGTCGATACCAGCTTTTCCTAAGTATTAATTGCGAGGCTTCAACAGGGATGGTGACTCTGTATCTGTAATAAACAGGCGGGACCGCTTACAAGCAGGCAATCGAATAAATATATTAAATTAATCAACACTTGTTTAATATTAGATTATTCTAGTCCAATTTTATTGTTGATCCTGAGCCAGTTTCAAGGCGCTACTTTTTTTCCTTTAGACAATTTAATTCAACATTAGCCATAATTGGTACCTACTTCTTTATACATAAATAATCAACCATTTTGTCTCCCAAAGTCGTTCACTTTTGTTTACCAAGGTCCGTCACAATAAAGCAAAACAATTCAATTAATAAAATCACAACGATTTAAGGAAAATCGACATAAATTTTTATATGGTACAACCAAAACCTCATATGCATCATATAAGTAATTTGGAAGGTGCCTTCGGAGTTATGGTTTTGACCTCATAAAACCGAGGTCCGGTCAGATTGTCCAATCAAACAATTTAACACAATCTCGGTTTAATTATTTTGGTTCGGAATGAATCGCTGATGGTTTTGGTATATCAATTTTGATACCTCAATTAGTGTAATTAAAATCTGATGATCTTTATACGTCTACGTACCTACAATTTTGTTTTTTATGATGAGGTGTCACACTGAAGAAGCGCAATTTAAAAAACTAGCTGCGCCTTGCTGTTTCACCAGCGATAGCGATAAAAAGTGAGGATGATGGTGTAAAATATCCTCATCATCCGTTAATGTCCTTAACTATCTACGTTCATCCCAATCGGTTTAGCTGTTTCATAGCGAAAGAGATAAACATAACTCAATGTGAGAATCATTTATTCAATTTTGGTGTCTAAGACGCCCTTATGAGGGTCAATTACAAATTTTAATAAAGAAATATTTTTATACTGCCATGTTCAGCAAAAAAAATGTATAGAGATACTGCGAAAAGAACGGGCAAGAAACTCGGGGCCATTCTTTTAAACGTTTTTTAACAATTTGTGAAATTATTCCAATATTTGATTCAATTACGTAGGTGACAGACGATGGCTGGACAGAGACTGAGTTGTCCAAGCATTTTTGTCGTTTAAGTAATCACAAACTGTGTAGTAGGATTTCTTAATCAAAATGTTTTTCACGTACAACTTGAATTTTCCTTCTTGTGAGCGTTGTAATATGTTTAGGAACTTTATTATAAAAACAATTACCTTGTCTTTGCTTATCTAAAACTTGGCACCGCTCACATCCTCACTCACTCACTCACAAACATTCGCATTTATTATATTATAAAGACCAACTTCACCAACCTAGGGTTACATTAATTCGCGAATAACTTTATGCTTACTTTAAATCGTCAAAATGTGGTAGGCCGTTGCTGTCGACGTCAAACCGTAGGCGCAAGGCGCAGATTTTAAATTTGTTCGATACTTGTCGTAGAAAAAGAAAACTCCTTGGTGACAACTGACAGCAGCGTGGTAACATAAATGAACGTTTATGGTCACAAAGATCTATTAGATATAGGTATTATATATTTCGTTGGGTACAAAGATAAAAGTTATCCTCGCACAGTTTAATACTAGTTTGGTAAAATTGGCCCTAATTGTGATTGTTATACTTGCCGTACAAGGAAACGGAAAACTATTACTAAACCTTACTCGGTACGGTAGTACCCGGTTGAGCTAATTTCACAAAATATTATGTTACTAAATTACAAATTTACGAGAGCAAAAATTATAGTCATGTGTAGGATTCGAACCCGCGTCCATCCACCCATGTAGCCGGGGTATGGTCTGCCTGACTGAACTAATATGACAATGACTCATAACTAATTTCTCCTCTCGTTCTATAAACATCGTATTGGGATGGAGGACACCAATAGTTCAACTTACGTTGTACTACAAACAAGACTAATTTTATAATTAGCTTTAAACTTGTTAATGATGACGCAACCCTATAATTTTAATATTTTTATTTTTACAATAACGCATGCTCTGTGGATTACATTAGAAAATTATTATATATTTATGTTGTTTTGGCTGATTACCAACAATCAATAATAAAATCAAAATGTATAAAAATAAAAATCAAATGCATACAATCAACGTGTTTTTTCAACGTTTTTAGGTACAGACCCGTTCACTCAGCAAAGCGCGCCAAACAGTAAATTATTGATGCGCATTTGTTCGGATAGGCCTTGTTTTTACACTAAGGGCCTGTTTCAAAATGTTCGAGTAAGTTCCGGTTATACTACCCAGAACATAAAATAACTGAATGATAAAAATTACAGTTAACGTGCAGCGCGTTTCAAGCTTTAGGTAACCGATGGATAGGCTAAATCGATGACTGTGAAACGCAAAGATAGTGTTTTATTTATTAAATATGTTCTGGGCAGTATAACCGGAACTTACCCGAACATTCTGAAACAGGCCCTAAGTCTTAGTATGGGTGTAAATGTTAATGTTACAAATAGTAAAACAATAAAATGTAAAATATGATCACTTGAGTAGGCAATAATAGCAACTACACTCAAAAACTTATGAAGGCCCACGCCTTCCGGAGTGCAAATGTCTGTCTAGTGGTTTATTGTAAAACCTATATCCGACACAGATGTGTCTAAAATACACATAGACTAGACTAGAATACATTTCAATATAACTTGGAAAACTGATTGACTCCGTGATCCTCTCTCCTGTGAGTCTGCCATTACTTATAAGTTGTCTAAATGCTTTTACGTGGAATACCTTAAGATTTCCTCACACGAAGTTTTAAACATGGAACCATCGTCAAAACCGTTTTATAATAAAACTGTAAATCTACTACTCTTTCCCATCAAAATTATTATAATAAAATCTAATCATAAACCACGATTAGGCAATTAACAATCCATAACGGATAATCTTAACATGTAAAGCCCCACCAGAACAAATATAAAGGAGCAAAGTAAAACCCAGTGTGAAAGTGTTGTCGGCCGCCCGCCCCGTCGTAAAACGGTGTGGCGGCCGCCTAATTACAGCTATTTGGCCGTAAATGTGGCTATAAGACCATCCATCATAAACGCAGTCATAAAGGAGATAGGTGCAAACCATGCAAATCTAAATGCTGTGTTTGAATGACAAGAGCACTGTCGATTTCATCATTTGATTTGACAGATAAATCATTTTCTCGATTGTCTCTCGAATTGTCATTCGAAATGTCGAACTTCCTAATTTTTCTTCATGTAGAATTGACACGTGCCGAATATCCTTCGGTTTGGGCTACGTGAGTTTATGGCATCATGTTACGTCGGCTTAGCAGGAAAATAAGGCGGAATTGTAATTAGACATAATGTTATATTATATTTTATTTTTATTCCTAAAATGATTTGCAAATGAGTAGGGATCGGGAATTAAAATGAAGCCCTTTTATAATGATGCCACTCTTGCTTTATCAAAGACTATTTTCTCTCTTTGTAAATTGATACTTTTTGGCATTTTTCTGCCGATATAAAGCTGAGATGCACTAACCCACCATAGTGCAGAAACCTACCTTCATTTTGCTTGTTCGTGTAGTATGTAGATTTTGAAATATTAAGTACCTATTGTGATGGGCAGTAAAATAACTTAGGAAACCAGTTTCTTTTCGGTTCTTTTTGGGTAGAGGCTCTGTACCAGGTGTGTCCTCTAGCACATCAGCTCTTTGAGTTTTGTCTGCTAGGGCTGGCAGGACTTGTAGGCTTCTAGTTTCCCTGGGTAGTCAATTGGGCTGTCAAGGAGTTCCATTGTTTCTTGAGTCAACGGTGGTAGAGCTCGCTCGAAAAAATATGAAATATCTTGCTGACGCCGGTATCATCCTGATTCAAATATTGGAGCTCACACATTCATAGTCTCGAATTGATCAAGTTATAGTTAGGAAATATAGTTTTGTGTGTTACAAATCGATTCCTTATTTTATTTCTTATGTTTTGTCTCTTTTCTATGATGCATGAAGCGTACAGGTTCTATTGTCATTTGGCCTAAATGATCGTTACCATCGGTAATAGTTGTAACTATCAGAATGAAAACTATTTTCATATTCAAACTCGAAAATTATTTTTGTATTCGAATACCTACTTTAGGGAAAGAAAACGATTCTTAGTTCGTTCACGTAACCGATAGGGGGCTGTAGAAAATGTATGGGAAGAAAACGTAACTTTTCTTATTTTGAAATAGTTACTGTGAAAACTCGTACACTATGGATACAACAAAATATGTCATCAATTAATTGAACTGGCAGACTGGAGTTGGCGAAATTTAAATGGGCACAGAAGTCGGTTAAAAATGGGTTTAGTTAGCACGATCAATCTACGCCAATATTGTAACAGAACCTTAAGAATATTTTTATTGCCATTTTGTCACACATTTGCGCTCCATGCCAAATGACACCCGAGGTGCCACAATGACATGGTACAACCCACCACCCCTTTTATTGCCAATTAGGAAGTTTGCGCTTCGTCGCGAAATCCACGACGTTTAAATCTTAATACTGAACTGTAGAAACCATAAATAGTGAGAAATCTTAGATTTTTTTAACTGACTTCCAAATCTAGAAGAAGGTTCTCAAGGCAACGCCAATATTATAACTATAATATACTTCTTATGCATGACCACGTAGAACTTTTTACTAGTTCATCTATCTTGATGATTCTTTTTTTTGTTGGGTAGATGTTGAAATGTTAACTTTGCCGCCTTTTTTCTCTATGCGTAAGCAATCTGTTATAACCTATAACTGTCGAAATTCATGTGAACATCGCCTCTGAGTCTATGGCGCTCTCTCTTGTCGTTTATTATGTCTAAGAAGGTTGTAATAAAAGTATATTTATATTTTTTTAAAAGGCTTTATGTAATCTTACACAAAATGTGTTTAAGTTTTCAGTAGTCCTTAAAATTTATACCATTTTAATTACATCAACATCGTAGTTAGTAATTTTATGTTAGTTACATTAACTGAAAAAAAAACTAGTTAAATCGGTTACTATTAAAAGTAACCTTACCTCTTTAACCCCTAATTAACCTTCAAATTGTAGATTAAAAAGCACACAAATTCAAAACGAAACAGGCAATGTTCATTACCTGAATAAAACCACCCCACACGAATTAAGCCAATTATCTGCCATCCGTAGAAATAACCATCAACAGAACATACTAAAACAATTCTATTCGAAGGTGTTAAGGTACAAAAATGTCTATTTATAAAGTCTTTATGTCAACCTGTTAAAGCTCAAAATGGTTCAGACATTATCAAAGTATATTTCGTTGTGTTGAAAACAAGCACCGTTCAGTCAACCTTATGGCACCACATTAAAGTGTAATATGACTTGAAAAGTTGTTAGGGCCTTTTTCATTGATGGTATAAAAGTCCCCTAATGTGTAGGACAGTGGACAGAGCCGCGACACCGTTTATCTTAATAACATGTTAATACATCGAACTGTCCCATGGGGTATTTTCCTTTTTTACCTGTGTGTGAACGGTCATTTGTGGTATCTGAATTTGATCTGGTGGTCGAGAGTCGGTTAGATTGTTTTATAGCTACTGTGAAGGGTGATGTTATTTATTGAGTACTTTTGTTATATGTATTAATGTATCATTTTTAAATTAGGTGTACCTATTAAATGTATGTATATTAAATTACTGTAATTCTTATTCTGCACACACTAAAATACAAATTCGTATATTTTGTAAGATTGTTATCACATTTTGAAAAAAAAATTAACTGCTGATTGCTGAGACAATTTTAAGTTTAGAATATTTGTGTTTAAACACCTGTGTTTACCTTTTGTATTTTTACAAAGTAAGTTTTCTTTGAATATGTAACTAAGTCAGTCATCTTCGATTAAAAAAGTTTTGGCTACTAATACTAGGCAAGCCTGGGAGCATCTTTTAGCATTCCCGTACCACGTATTTCACGTAAATTTTGATCCTTCTAACAAAAAATCCCTTACAACTAGAGTAAAGGAAAACTGCGTGAAATACAAGGCACGGGAAGAGCAATCTTTTGGCTCAACTTTAATAATTCCGCCACTGCGGCGGAATACAAAAACAAATAATGTCGATTCAGCTACTATTAAAATAGTAGAAAATAAAATTAATGATGGTGACATCAAAAACGCGGCACGCATCTTGTTTTCGAGTGATACAATCGCCCCTTTCACATCTGACACGTTGAATTCCCTAATAGAAAAGCATCCGCCTGCAACTGCAGGTCTCCACCTTCCCGACTCTCCTGAACAAAATAATGACATTGTTGAGGTGACCCCACAGGATGTTTCTGCAGCCGTGGCATCTTTTCGAAGTGGCTCAGCCGGTGGTCTAGATGGCCTGACGCCTCAGCACTTAAAAGATATTTTATCTTTTAGTTCTGGTGAGGTAGGCGAGACACTTCTAAAGGATGTCACGGCTTTGGTTAATTTGATGTTGTCGGGTCAGGTCAACAATGAAATTACCGAAATTCTGTACGGTGCGAATTTATGTGCCCTTAATAAAAAAGATGGTGGTATTAGGCCTATAGCAGTAGGCACCACTTATCGTCGCCTCACAGCCAAATGTGGTTGTAGGAAAAAGGTTGCTTTTTTAAGTAATCTTTTTCAACCACTACAACTCGGTTTTGGTTCTCAGGGTGGTTGTGAGGCTGCTGTACATTCACTACGCACATTTCTTGATCAAAATTGTGGAGATGTGCTTTTGAAGGTGGATGTTAAAAATGCATTCAACTCATTAGATAGAGGCACCCTTTTGACCGAAGTGAAAGATAAAATTCCGGAATTATACCCTTTTCTTTGGCAATGTTACGGGAAACCATCAAAATTAACATACCAAAACAACGTTATATTATCTTCCGTAGGATGTCAACAGGGTGATCCTCTGGGACCAGCCATCTTTAGCCTTGCCATCCACTCAATAATTCAACGTCTCCAATCAAAACTTAACGTTTGGTATTTGGATGACGGAACCTTAGGTGGCGATGCGAACACGGTATTGAAGTCATTCAATAAGTCGTCTATAAGTACTCGCAAGTCATTGCGAGTACTTATAGACGATTTTCGTCTTATTGGCCTTGAACTAAATTTTTCCAAATGTGAACTTTTTGTTTGTGATACTTGTCCGGATAAAATTTCGATTATTGAAAAATTCAACTTACTTGCGCCTAATATAAAATTAGTAGAAAAAAGTTCGCTCCGTCTTTTGGGTTCACCGATTTTTGACGAATCTTTGTCACCATTTGTCGAAGAACAAATTCAAAAGTTTAGAAATGCTTCTAGCAGATTATTCAAAATTAACGCCCATATGGCTTTTACTATTATTAGATTTTGCCTTTTCGTTCCTAAATTTACATACTTTTTGAGATGTTGTCAGCTGTGGAAACACAGTGAGCTTCTTTTAAGCTTAGACAATTTATTAAAAGATACGTTAATTTCGGTTTTGAATGTTGAGATGGATGATAGGGCTTGGGTGCAAGCTTCCCTCCCTGTGAGGTTGGGGGGCATAGGGATACGCAAAATTTCTAGTGTGGCATTACCAGCTTTTTTGTCTTCTGTACACAGTACACACAAATTAGTAGAAAAAATTCTTGCACAATCTTTAGGCTCTTTTGATGTAGCATATCTGGCTGAGGCCAAAACCACATGGGGACTGGCTTGTCCAAATACTGAGTTCCCAAAAATGTTGTCATCTCAGAAACAGTGGGATCGGCCCCTATGCGAGCTAGCACGGAAAGATCTTTTAAATACGTGCCCTAGTATCGCAGATCGTGCTCGTATTCTCGCTGTTTCTGTGTGGGAATCAGGTCTTTGGTTACAAGCCATTCCTTCTTACAAAACTGGTAGCCTTATAGATCCTTCCGCTTTTCGTCTCGCTATTAGCTTACGCTTGGGTGCAAGGTGTTGTGTTGCACATCACTGCCAGTGTGGTACTGCAGTTGACCAACTCGGTCACCATGGCCTCTCCTGCTCTCGAAGTGCTGGTCGAATTTCCCGCCACGCCAGCCTTAACGATATCATTCGCCGGGCTTTTACCAGCGCCAATGTTCCAGCTGTTCTCGAACCGAACGGTCTGATGCGTGACGATGGTAAAAGACCTGACGGCATGACCCTGGTTCCATGGAAGTTAGGACGGCCCTTAGTGTGGGACGCTACATGCGTAGACACTTTAGCGCCGTCACACCTTTCTGAAACCCACGTGAGGGCTGGCGCCGCGGCTACTTCGGCAGAGCAACTCAAGCGGCGCAAATATGCTAACCTCGGTATGGGTTACATATTTGAGCCGTTTGGTGTAGAGACGTTGGGGCCGTGGGGACCGGGAGCTCATCGTATTTTCCAAAATCTATCAGAGCGCTTGGTCGATGCGACGCGTGATCAAAATGCTGGCACCTATTTGGCTCAAAGAATAAGCATTGCAATTCAACGGGGCAATGCTGCCAGCATGCTGGGCACGCTGCCAACTGATAGTGGGCTAGAGCATTTGGACTCCCTATGAGTCCAAATGCTTTTACTGTAGTAGCTGTAGTATTGTAGTAGCTGTACTGTTGTATGTAGTTTGTAGTATTTGTTTAATAAAGGCATATCGCCAATTTAAAAAAAACTAAGTCAGTACGTAATTGTATAAAGTACTCGTATTGCACCTATTTTGGAGTAAGTCATGAATTCAAATTACCTAGATGTTGCAAAATGTTACCGTAATACTAATCTTTCTCGTAATATAAAATATTTTTTATCCCCAATCACATTTTTAGATACTAAAATCAATTTTAAAACATTAAACCCCTTTCCAGTAACCTTTGCGTAACTTCACTAAACGTCAAAGGAAAACGCCTATGCGTATATTATACAAAGTTGTATAAAACAACACAACGAAGTTTGTAAAGCGCTCTTAGCTGAGCTAGTCTAGTCATGTTAATTAACAAATCAACGCCCATTGTGATCATTACTTAGATAGGTGTCCGCTTGTGGCATTTACTATGCTTCCGTGCTTTGGAGGGCTCATTAGACCGTCACTCCCGTTTGTTGTCAAGATGGCAGATGTCTTAGCACGGTGGAAGGATATATTGCGACTGTCCGCCTGGCTAGCTACCACCCACAAGTAGAAAAACTATCGCCAAGCACCTAACAGTGTGTTTCAGCAGCTGTCCTTGAAAGTCAGTAATTGCAAGTAAGCCTGAACAAACTTTTTCGATCGCACTTCATCATCATGACTCATCGTCAGGTGAGATATTGATGAAAGGCTTGCCTATAAGCTATTAAAAATCCTTCGATTGCAATTTTTTTTAACTCCCTTAATAACCTTTAATACGCCATAACATTAACAAACGCGAAATTATAGTACCTACTGTGCAAAGGAAAATTGTTATGCAAAGTACTATTTAACGTTTTATAAAGATATACAACGATTAAATATTAGTATCGGGAAAAGCATAATCTTTTTTTTTATGTTATTGTGACCGATCCAGCCCGTAGGCCCACCTGATGTTAAGTGGACTAACCTCTGCCTATAACAGATGCATTTCGTCAACGACGAATTGAACTGTGCCCGTCACACTGATACGTACAGTTGTTAGGTCTCATCTGCCTGTAATTTTACTGGCTCTCAAGGACTGCTGCCGGAATACACTGTTAGGTGCTTGGCGACAGATTTTCTACTTGAGGGTGGTCGCTAGCCAGGCATGCATTCGCAAAAAAAAGTTGTAAAGTTTATATACATATATATGAAATGACATGATGAAATTTAATCAATATTCCAGCTATATTGAAAAATCCATTGATAACCATCTGGCCCCTAATGACATGCTAAAGTGACATTAACAGCTTTGTCAAACAACATAACGTGGCAATATCAAATATTCAGCACTGGCAACACGTTACCGACCTACACGAACTTTTTTATTGCGAGCAACACCGAAGCGCGGGAATTATATTTTTTTAATCTACGTGTGGCCATTTTTAATGCGATTTCTATGAACTGATAGTGTAAATTAAGTTTAATGGTTTTATGCATGCTATCACTAGAGACAGGTCAAACATTTGACCATAGGGCTTCTGCTAAAGCTACGGACTACGGACTGCCACGCAGCAGGTCCATGGTTCGAATCCCGCCCAGAGCTTGAGCTTCACCGCATGGTGGACGGGCATTTTGCGAATGCCCGCCTGGCTAGCTACCACCCTCAAGTAGAAAATCTGTCGCCAAGCACCTAACGGTGTGTTCCGGCAGCAGTCCTTGAGAGCCAGTGAAATAACAGGCAAAATGAGACTTAACAGGTATGTCTCAAGGTGATGGGCGCAGTGCAGTTCGTCACTTGTGATGAAATGCATCTGTTATAGGCTGAGGATACCGCTTAACATCAGGTGGGCCTCGTGCTGGTTCCTTCAAAATAACATAAAAAAAAAAAAAGTATGTATATAATAAAAGAGGATAAATGTACTGACAATGTTGTTATGGTTTAAAGTATACTTTTTTTTTACTTTTATTACAATATAAGGCGGTGAAATGGTCAATATAGTTTTAAACTCTTTTTCATTTTTATTTTACCTCCTTATTTGGTTACATAATAACCAAATTGTCCACTGCCGAATAAAGGCCTTGCCCATAAGGGTGTTTGCCATAATCCATATACACTTAGGATCAATATAGGCCAGTTCTTCAGAACGGACCGCTGCCTACCTTCTGAAACTATTGCCTTCGTTGCCTCTTAGGACATCCACAGGAAGACATGGCGGGTTACAGCTCAAGACCGGCACCCCACGGGATAACAATTCTATACATAATTACTAAAATTATGCATGCCTCTAAAATCAACAACTTTGTTTTAGACAATTGTTCCCAAGAAAAGTAAAGAGCAAATCTGCTAAGTATGGAATTAGGAAAGGTATTGGTATCGTACCTGTTGTTGGACCCCTCCTGTCAATATCCAATAGATAATCTCCACACAACGTTGGCATACAAGTATCCGCGTCCAGTGTAATCCGCCTCCCATATAATCCAGCACACAGTCATTACCCTCAAATACCCGTAAATATTGCCAAACAGATTGACTTATCATACCACAATGGTACTGCAAATCTAAATCTTCCGATAAACCGTCGATATCGCCGTATTTTCCAATATGTTTTACAAACCAGCTTTACGGTATTAAAGAGCGAGTAATAATATTGACAGTATAATCCAGAGATATACCATAAAGTGACCGTTATCGATACAAATCCGACTTAAGTTGCGAATATCCGTCGATCCCATTCGCTATGGCCACGGCAGTCAATATCAGTATTTGCAGGTTTAATAGTCAATGATATTTAGAGCGGTAAGTTGTTATTACAGATTCAATAGGTACCTACACTTTCACAGAAGTAAATAAATTCTGAGCTAGACGCCTCGGACGTTTACAGTCCATCTATGTTTATGTGACACATTGAGAACCACGTTTGGTGATTTACATCGAAACGGGAAAATGTGAAACTGTCGCTAAAACTGAGTTAATCTATGAGCTCAGAGACAAAATCTTAGACTAGCTTTTCATTATAAGACAGCCTTATCTGCTAGCAAACAGTTTAACAAAAATGCTTTTATTGTAGTAGCTGTAGTGTTGTATATAGTTCGTAGTATTTTGTTAATAAGGGCATACCGCCGGTAAAAAAAAAGCATACAGTTTAAATAAAATTTCATCAATTGTTAAGAGCGCACCGACCGTTTTAGATATTTGCGAATGTGTCCGTGCACGAATGCGTCCGTAAGGCACGCGCGCCGCCAGCATCCGTCCCCGTCCGAGGGTTGAAGATTTACTAAAAGGAGACAGGGAGAAAGCATCGCGGCTGTGGCTAAATGGACGGAACGTGCGTGATTTAGCTATTTTCTTCGTATAATAAAAACAAATACCTATTTCAAAAATGTAATGTGTATGCGTTATAGAAAACAAGTTGTTTTTTATTTTAATATTGTTATGTTTGCAATAATGCCTGCTATGCGGATTACATTACAAATATACGATAGAAAAAAAAAAACTATCGTAATTTGTTTTTAAGTTCGTATCCCGCACATGACTTAATTTTTTTCTATCGTATATTTGTAATTTTGTTTTTTTATTATTAAAAAACTGATGAATTTCCGTGAAGTACTCGTATTTACGATGTACTTAATTGTTTAGATATAACTTTAGATCTTTTATCTATCGAGGAAACTTTAAGCAATCGTGTTTTTAAAGTGTATAATTTATGGAATGAATCCTTAAATATCATATATTATATTTGCATAACTCAAAATTAAGAAATAAGGATACAGCAAGGTATCAAACGAACGTGAGTATTCGACAATTGCCTCGGTGCAGGCTTAACACAGAGAGACTTGTGAAATGCAGCGAGTTTTTACCCATATCAACAGAAGTTATGACTATTTGCTCCTATGCCAATTTCAACTTATAATCAAAATATTTGCATTTTGGTCCTCCTGTTTAAAGATCCCTGCTCATTCCCATACATTCACACTCCCTCACACATACATCGCTTCCACCTTACACACATACACGTACCCATACCCCCACGCAAATTACTTACTCATAAACATTATTAATTCTCTTAATCCTCCTCATAATGATATAATTATAGCTCATGAAACATCCTTGATTCGTGAACATTTTCTACTCTTTTTTTCTGACCTGATGTTAAGTGGACTAACCTCTGCCTATAACAGACGCATTTCGTCAACAACGAATTGCACTTCCCGGTGCGCATTGCTGAATTCCACGGGCTTGAGATTCACCGCATGGTGGAAGGTCATTTTGCGAATGCCCGCCTGGCTAGCGACCACCCTCAACTCTCAAGTAGAAAATCTGTCGCCAAGCACCTAACGGTGTGTACCGGCAGCAGTCCTTGAGAGCCAGTAAAATTACAGGCTCATGAGACTTAACTGTACGTCTCAGTGTGACGGGCGCAGTGCACTTCGTCGTTGACGAAATGTATATATGTCATAGACAGAGGTAAGTCCACTTAATATCAGGTGGGCCTAGGGCTAGTTCCGTCACAATAACATTAAAAAAAAAGTAGAACACTAAAGAAATTTTTGCCAAAACCAAAAACAAAATGATGACATAAAACCTCATTGGGCCTGCATTTCCCGCCCTTGCACGTTTATTATCTGTCAGATAACATCGGATGGGTTGACACCGCTTGACAGGTGTCTCCATCCCGTGACCCGCCGGCCGCCCTCAGTGACCAATCGCGTCATTATCGTTACAAATCGTGTGTGATCCCACCGCCGATTGTGCGTGGATGGACTAATTATGTTCGAAGCCTGAATATACAGGGTTATTGGTAAAATACTAACAATCTCTTAGGGTTGACTTCTGCTAGTCGTAACAAACATTTTGAGATGTTTTTTTTGAAATTTTATTTTGTGTTTGTTTCTGTGTATTTGACGGAGCCACCTGCACGAGGACCACCTGATGTTAAAAGTCTCTTGTGCCTGTAATGTA
This sequence comes from Plagodis pulveraria, assembly GCA_963890685.1. Lineage (NCBI taxonomy): Eukaryota > Metazoa > Arthropoda > Insecta > Lepidoptera > Geometridae > Plagodis > Plagodis pulveraria. Next base: position 10,670,718 of record OY982973.1, on the reverse strand, counting down.
ATATTTTATAAATTTTATTACTTAGCTCGATATAAATATTCAAAACTCTATTCAAAGGGAACGCTGCGTGGTCGAGTGTTGCCGCGGCGAGTGCTCTGTAATTAAAATTTTCAAAATAAAAAAGAAATTCTAAAACAAAAACATCTTAAAATGTTTGTTACGAATAGCAAAAGTCAACCCTAAAAGGTTGTTAACATTTTACCAATAACCCTGTATATAACTCTTTATTGTACACACCACTACAATACAATATGATAATATACAAAGACTTACAATCAAGTGTTACAATGGGCGGTCTTATCACTAACAGCGATATCTTTCAGGCAACCTTTGAATGGAGAGGAAATATAGGAGAAATAAGACTGGGTTTAAATGTACATAACTTTACGAATAATAAGGTAGTTTTGTTGTTGCTGATTTACCTAGTCAAAGCTAGCCAGCTTTGACTAGGTAAAGTATATGACATTTACAAATTATTAGAGCACAATTTTTTGTCCCGGGCGTGAATTGAACCCACGTCCCCTGATTTCGCGACGGGTGCCTACTAGCCGGCTGCTAGTGGAGTTACTACTGAGCCCTTCCGAGCTTCATGGGGCACGGCGATCCCGGTTGATGTCTTAGGATGTCATTATAGCATGGATGGTAGGGCATTTACAGCCCGCCTGGCTAGCTATCACCCTCAAGTAGAAAGCCTGATGCCAAGCACATAACGGCGTGTTACGGCAGCTGTTCTTGAGAGCCAGAAACTCAAGGTTAGCCTGATCAACATCTTCACTTTCCATCAGGTGAGATAGTACTCAAAGGCTAACCTATCAGCAACTATAATAATTGTAATAGAAAACGTATTACACCGACCCAACACACGTGTGATAAGGGTAAAAAGGTGATGGTGCAAGACAAGATTTTATAGAATAACCTCCACATTTCAGCCCCTGATGCAAAAAGAGGGTAGCTGCTAAACGAAAGGAACGATTTTGATGCGGTTTGTTTTATTTGAAAGCTAACGTGATTGAGATAATTCTTAATTACAATTAATGAAGATTTTTGTCGGGGATTAAGTACTTAAAATTATCATTTATTACACGTTTCGAACGCTTATATACCTACTACGAATAAAATATGTAAAGAAGTGTAATTCTCAGACAGCTACCGCTTAGATTTCGGACTCTGAGTTCACGACTCATAAATTTTAACAAAACACGTACAATCTTCCAAATTCAAATGGATTGGTTAATTGATTTGTCGCTTAGAAATTATCGCATCCGATTGGTCGCGTCAGGGTAATGTTGCGCCGCACGGTACACTTTTTAAACCACACCCTGTGCGGTAAGGTTTGCGTTCTGCTGTTTTTGGGCATGACATACATTTCTTCATATATTTATTCGTAGCTTACCTACAATGAAACTAGTTCTAACGTTAAATAATATTTTTGTTCTAATGCAGTTATTCGTAATCTTTCTACCTACCACAATAATATGAAGAACAAATTTTGAAGCGCTCGTAGCGAAGTTTACTAAGCTGTTCTCAAGCGATCAGCAAAGTTAAGCAACGTCGCGCGCGGTCATGAGTTGGATGGGTGACCGCTAGTGACATTACTACTGAGCGTTTCCGTGCTTCGGAGGGCACGTTAAGCCGTCGGTCCCGGTTGTCGTCTTAGGATGGCAGTCGTTATAGCATGGTGGTAGGGTATTTTGTGAATGCCCGCCTGGCTATCTACCACCCTCAAGTAGAAAATCTGTCGCCAAGCACCTAACGGTGTGTTCCGGCAGCTGTCCTTGAGAGGCAGTACTTCTAGGTTAGCCTGAACAACATCTTCGACCACATCATCACTTACCATCAGGTGAGATAGTGGTCAAAGGCTAACCTATGAGGCATAAAAAAAATATTGTTCTATAAAGTAAGAGTATATTATTGTATTCAATAAAAATTCTACAAGTATGGCAAGTTTGTCAGTGCATTCAATATATACGAAGGTTCTTCATTAAATCGTAGTTGTATCCAAGGCCAGAGGAAATCATCGATATGCCCAAGGCTGGCAGAGACGCCACGACACAGGATGTGCATAGGTTAGTTACTGTTGCAGCTGTACCTTAATTGTTTTATTTTGATTATCACCTCAATCAAGATGGTTACAGAACCTACTTGCTACATGATAGTAACTTTAAGACTTTCGCAACTTGACTTACTTTAAGACTTTTGCACATAGTTCTATGTATTTACTGTTAATTTAATATATAACTTCGAGGTAAATAAATAATATACATGTTTTTATCGCGATTAAGTCTGCGATTAAGTCCCGTTGAATATTCCGTTACTAGCGGTCAGCCCCGGCTTCGCACGGGTATTTAAAAATATATTTCTTAAAAAGGCAGTATTCCTTAGCCTATATTTCTAAATATGATTACAAGCGTGCTAAGCGGAAATCATATTATTCAAATTATTCGAGCACATAATGTTATGCCCCGGGCGGGATTCAAACCCACGTCCTCGCACCGGATGCCTACACCACTATAAAACTGAAATTGTAATAATTCTATATACAAATATGTTATTTATTATATTTAGGGCCTGTTACAGAATGTTCGAGTAAGTTCCGGTTATACTGCTCAGAACATATTTAATAAATAAAACACTATCTTTGCGTTTCACAGTCATCGATTTAGCCTATCCATCGGTTAAAGCTTGAAACGCGCTGCATGTTAACTGTCATTTTATTTTCAGTTCAGTTATTTTATGTTCTGGGTAGTATAACCGGAACTTACTCGAACATTATTAAACAGGCCCTTAATAAGGTATCAAACGAAACCGTTGCTGTGTTTATTGCGATTACCGTACAACAAGGATTTTCCACACACACATCCATTTATTTGTTTGTTGCTAATTAATTCAACATTATTTCTTTTGAAAAGCTTTAGGCTTTAAGCTTTTACAAACCACTTTTGCCAACGACTTTAAGAAATCTCGAAGCCTTAATAGATACTGTAAAATCTTTATGTAGGTACTATACTATTTATTATAGGTAGCCAGGTACAAAATCCAAACAATTATTTAAACAGACGATCTAAGAAATCTGTAACCTATTTCAACTAATACAAATAATACTCTAATAAATAAAATTCTAGAATATTCAGCTTCACAAATAGGCAAAGCGCCCTCTTACTCACAGTGGGAATATCCAAGTCATCGCTCTATATTTCCATCAATTATTGGTAGACAGATTTTCCAGATTTCCCGAAGAAAGTATTCATCATCAGCTGGAAGACGTCCAGTGTTGATCAAATACCTTCTCCATAGACCAGCCACTTCTAACTATTGGCTACCCTCGACTTTAACAATATCGTCAGTCCACCTAGTAGAGAGGCCTACTAACTCTATCTCTCCTTTGTTGAATTGATAACATCCTTTAATTGGTACTAACTATAATAATCCTGTCCGTGAAGGTTTTAGCCCCAGTTTTGGAGCCTGGTAATGGCAAAAATGTGTGCGATGAGCATCTCTTGATATATCTGTCCATATTTACAATGTTTCAATATATGTTTACAGCTTTCCGCGACAAAAGAAGTTCCATTGAAGGTATATTGATCTCACGTCGGCGTACATACGCACATTTTACCACGCACACTAAGATTCCGCTGCAAACTAATACACTAACTAATCGTACACATGCAAACATGGGTTGTGCTTCAGCCTGTATCTACGGTTACTAGTTACAGACACAGACACAGCTGTTAAAACACCGATCCATTGCGTTATCGGAAGAACTGATTCGTTTATTGATTTGTATTAAGTGCTCAATGGTTTTCTTACAATCAAGCCTGATTTAGGCCAGATGCGTTCGCACGTGCCACGCCTCCATTACCTGTCTCCCTTGTTTCCTGATCTGAGATTGATCTATTCAAAATAAAATGGCAAGGCTTTCTTCAATCTTTAGGTACTTAATTGATCTGTTAACTTATAGAATATATCCATGATAACCCTCAAAATGGATCCTTACCATTATCGTATGCAACGCATAATCAACATTTTAGCCCTTATTTAGCTGAACTAGTAAGCACTGCAATCCAACAAGGCAATCCTGGAAACATCTGTCGGGCATGCTGCCATCAGGTATGGGCTGGAGCATTTGGACTACCTGTGGGTCTGCAATGGATTTTAGATTGCCTAAATGCTTGCGTTGTAGCTGTTGTGTGGTAGGTTTATAGTCTGTACATAGTGTTTCGTTAATAATACCGGTGATTAAAAATAAACAACAAATGTCCTATCCACCAAATTTCTGTTAAGGTAATTTATACTACAATGAAACAAATAATCCGCTCACATACTTAATCCAACACAAAAGCGATCAATCCTCAGCAGATGCAAACATTGTGCCGTGCCATTACATCTCGCTAATGTCCTAGACGTATCACAATTCGCTTCCTACCCGCACCATGTAATTACGAGCCACTTCCTACAGAGAGGACATTCTTAATGAGCTTTCATACTCTGACCCATATAAAAAAACATGTCAGCAGTCAGCTAGACCATACACCTGCAATTCTTCCTCTTATTAATATCGAATCAATCCGTCATTAAAGCAACGGTCTCTCAGAGGCAGTCTCACGCCCCGGCATTATCTTTCACCCCATCAGGAAGGTGGAAAGTCTAATAGAAATCGGTAATAAGAAACGTTAATCGCGCACACGCTTTGACAGTTACTGGTAGCCATTTTGCGGCGTGGCGCGCAAAAACTGATATTGGATGTGTCAGGGAATGATGGATGCGCATGAGCAAAAACCGGTGAACGGAACGGGCCGTGACGCGCGTAGCCGACGCGACGACGCAACGGCGCGGCCGCTACTGTATTACGTCCATAAAGAGGTAGGCCTCATGAGTATATTTCGTATTTAGTCATGTAATATATCTATTTCTCTGGGGTATATGTATATATATATCGGCCCGTGTGGTGCGGGGTTAGAATTGCACCTCCCCATATCATCCCGTGGTTGTCGTAGAAGGCGACTAAGGGAAAAATACTGGAAGGTGGGCAGCACCTTCTAAGGAACGGCTGTCTTACGCTGCGATCCCCAAACCGCCTGCCAAGCGTGGGGATTATGGCAAATACCCTCTTAATAGGGGAGGCTGTGTTAAGCAGTGGACGAGTCGGCTGTTACAGTACAGTACATATGTATATATTAACACTAGCGGCCCGCACTGATATTTAACAAAAATATAAATTGAAACACAAAAGTAGTTATTGTGACATAACTGTAATAGTTAGACATACGGTATTGAGGACTTTTTTGTAGATATTGATGTCCTCAATAAAATTGTAGTACATTACTTTGCTCTATTGTCAACAATTCCGCAACGTACGCTAAATAACGATTTTTTTGTTATATTTTTTCTCAACTTGTGTTATATTATCGAAGTTTTTATACGGATTCCTAAGTTTTGAAGATATTCTATAGCCTATGTTCATCAAGGATAGTGAAGGATTCTAATGAAGAAAGAACTTTTCAAATCGGTCCAATAGTTTTAAGTTTATTTCATACAAAATTACAAAAATACAAATCTTTCCCTCACAAATCTTTTATAATATTTTTAATAGTATAGATAAAGGACTTTCGAAGTAATGATCAATTAGAAAATGCTTTCTTTTCAATACCTTTTTATCTCGATTTTTTTTTTTGATTATTTACTTAAAACGAAAGTATAAGCACACCTATACTACCATGTGTTTAATGAATACATTTCAGTAATTCTTCTGTTTAAAAATCAAAGTTTTGACAGAAAAAATCCTCATTTATATGGAAACCTGCTTTATGAGCTACTAGTCCCACCACCGCCGGCTTTGACTGATTTGAAATATGTCATATTAGAACAAATACACACACACACAGACACTTATTACGTGAAGTATAATGTAATATGGTTCCAAAGGAAGACCAGCGCTGGCTAACAACCAGCATTATGCTGATTTGGGACCAATTTGTGCTGAACACATTATGAATAGTTTTAATTTTGTTTCATCTTAGTGTCATAGGTATTATTTGTGTCACAAATAAAGCATTTTTCTTTCTTTCTTTCTAATATAACCGTTTATTTTTCCCTCATATGATCGTTTTTACAAAGGTGTCGGTTTTTTTTGCTTATAGCTAATCCTTTGACCGCAATCTCACCTGATTAGTGATGATGGGGTCGAAGGTGTTAACAGGCTTAACCTAGAATTACTGGTTCTCAAGGATAGCTGCCGGAACACACCGTTAGGTGCTTGGTGACAGATTTTCTACTTGAGGGTGGTCGCTAGCTAAGGGCATTCAAAAATGCCCTTCCACCATGCGGTGAAGCTCAAGTCCACGGCGGGATTCGAACCATGGACCTGCTGCGTGGCAGTCCATAGACAATACCACTGAGCCATCACTGCTTCAAAATGTCGTGTCCTACAAGGAGGCCTATCAACTCCCTCCTACTCATACCTATATTTTCTATATTCGGCAAAAAGCAATCTTTTTCTTTGATATAATTATCGCTTTCTTGTAACCTCCGTAGCATCTGTTTGTCCTAATCAATACCCGAGCTTCTAAACAATTATCGAAACTACTACGAAATCCATTACGATCCACTTTTTGCAGCCGATATGTAACTTCCTTTCATGCGTGTTGCTTCAAAAATAATTATAGGACTTTTAAGTAGCCCTGTCAGAGTTAATGTGTAAATAGTAGGCTTCGATGCGGGGGTGTGTTGGACCCGTCCCGCGTTCAAGGCGTCAATTTTGGCGGGAAACCTTATAATTACGACATTAGAACTTGATCGATACCAAAGTCCGTCTCACGCTCTGTATTGATACTCTATAAACTCTATTGAACGCTCGAATTTGGCGTCATTTTTATTATTTTTAGAGTTTCGTGTCCATAGAGTAAAATAAAGCCTTATTATTGATATTCTGCTGTCTGTCTGTTTATCCATCCGTGTGTCGAATCACGTGTCTCGAGCTCGTAAACGAAATGAGTTAAAAATCAGAAATTTAGATGGTTTATGCAGAAAGTTGACGCAAATAATATCGTAATGTAAGTACAAGAAACCAGTTAAATTTTTTTGGGGGGCTCACTTATTTATTTTCAAATATTGTCAATCTGTTATCACCTTTGGGATGGTTCTGCCAAATACCAGCTGGAGACACTGGACGCTATTGAGAGGAGAGCCAAGCGACTCATTAACGACGACCTTCTTGTACGCAAGAGACTCCAGAGTCTTGAGCATCGCCGCAAAGTCGCAGGTTTATCGGTATTTTATCGGATACATTTAGGGGAGTGTGCCACGGAACTGCATGATCTGATTCCACCATCCCCATTCTATAATCGGACATCCAGGGATACTCAGAAGCGCCACCGTTATATGGTGGATGTTCCATTTACCCGAACGAAGCGATTTGCTTCTTCGTTCATCATACGAACCGCTAGGGAATGGAACACCCTGCCTGAGTCTGTGTTTCCGGTTAAGTACAATATGGGGGTCTTCAAAACGCGAGTGAATAGGTATCTTCTGGGTAAGCGCGCTCCATCATCGATCGCATCATCACTTAACATCAGGTGAGATAGTGGTCAAGTGCTACCCAGTACGGAATAAAAAAAAAAAAAAAAAAAAAAAAAAAAAAACTGTTTTACAGAATAAATAAAAGAAATCGATCCCCTACCCGCCTGCCAAGCGTAGGGATTTTGGTAAACCCTTACATCCCTGGCGATACAGAACCTTAAGATAGTTTGGCCAAGTCATACTTTGACCGTCTTTTTTTTACTTTTTCTAATCGAAGGGTGCGTTCGTGTTCGAGTGTGACCTGTAATTATTACTGATGCGTTCAAAGCTGCTGCTGTCATAATATTTTCTATTAGTTTTTATAACAATTTCATACTTTTATTCTTTTTTTTTATGATTAGCTATTGATGTATCTAATATTTTACGATTGCAATAGCATGTAATTGTAGAAATTACGCTTATATCACATGACAATCTCACATTATAAAGGCAAATTTGTAAGTTGTATCTCATATATTGGTAAATGGCTAACAACCTGTTAGGGTTGACTTCTGCTAGTCCTAACAAACATTTTAAAATGTTTTTTTTTTAAAGAAAAAAAAAATTATATTCCTTTTTTTTGTTTTTAATGCCTACTCCGAGTCAAGAGCGCCCACCGCGGCAACACTGGACCGCGCTGACCTCTTGAATAGAGTTTTGAATATTTACATCGAGCAAAGTAATCAAAAATATGAAATAATACATTACAAGCACAAGAGACTTTTAACATCAGGTGGTTCTCGTGCTTATGCCGTCAAAAATACATAAAAATAAACAAAAAAATTAACAAAAACATTTTTCATCTTAAAAAAAGTCAAAATATTTGTTAGGACTAGCAGAAGTCAACCCTAAGAGGTTGTTATGTTGGCCAGCTACCCATAACCCTGTACACCAATAACAGCAGCGATTGGCATTGGCATCCGCGTGGACAATATCGTCCATTTATGAATGAAATTCTATTATTCTCGTTATCTCGGATGCCAAAGGATAAGGTTCCAAAATAAAGTATATGCTTATCTAATGTTGTCTTAGCTTTTCGCGATTATCACATGGTCATCGTGATCACGGGGTGACTGACCACGATCACTGCAAAGTGTTTGAAACGTCGGGTCAAAAATCATGATATATATACGCGATTTAAACCGTTTATAGTTGTTTAATTACTATATACTTACCTACTTTTTTTTTAACCTGCTGTATGCCTTTATTAACAAAATACTACGAACCATATACAACACTACAGCTACTACAATAAAAGCATTTAGATCCCTATAAGTCATTGCAGACTCATAGGCAGTCTAAATACTCTAGCCCACTACCAGTTGGCAGCGTGCCCTTACCTCCTTCTATATAATACCAGCAACGCCGCTCGCACCGCGCTGTATAATGAGTTATTTTTTCAAATAGTTATATTTCCATAGATTAGAGGTGATAATGCAGTGCCGGTAGTCGATTCGGATCCGATATCGAATGAAGCACTCGACAACCAACTAATGAGCAAAGCTCTAAGCCATTAGGTGCAACTGTCTTTTCTCACGAGATTTATTACGATTTTACCTCTATCGTGGGTTCTGTACCACAGATCTTTAAGTAGCTAAAAGTACAAATTATACTAGTAATTTTTCGTGCTTCGGAGGAATCGGAGGGCATGTCAAGCCGTCGCGTCGCCTCGGTCCCGGCGGTTATTGTCTTAGGATAGCAGTCGTTTAAGCATGGTGGTAGGGCATTCTGTGATTTCCAACCTGGTTAGGTCTCAAGAAAAATATCTCTCGCCAAACACCTCACGGTAGTTCCCAGCCGCTGTATTTTACAGCCAGTAATACTAGGTCTGAATAAACAACATATTCGACCACAGACCACACTAAGCAATTGTAAAATGCTGTACAGCCTAATAATCCACACATTTTAAGAGTAGACTTCACGGACTGCTCTTCATACAAACATAGTTAGATCATTTGAAATATTAATGGTTAAAACTCGGTGAAACTTTTACGTATATCCTTGAGCCTAATATAATATAGCCTAATATCGTTTGTATAGGAATTGTTATTTTGAAATTTAGGTATAAAATACATAATAAATCAAAAAACTGGCAAACCAGAAGCATAGATATTAGCAATATGCGTACAAAATGTCATTAATTTTGTATTTAAAATATGACGAAACGATGTATGGAAAGCGCTCCGTGCAATCTACTCTTAATAAACAAAGCCACGAAACTAAGGCAATGTTACAGCTCACAGCTGGCAATTCGCACGAAACTTCATTTCGACGTTATAACCACTCCAGTGCTTCATACTAAAGATACGTGCTAATGAAAATTCCTACACTAATAAAGGTGTATGTTTGCACCCGCTTCATAAATTGTGTAGATATAGATAGTTTAGACAGTTATCGTTGATGTATCCTTTATCACGGATATTGTTATAATGTAACGTGTATAAGCAAAAATATTTTATGAAAACATGAAATTAATATTTTAATAAAACACTTAAAAAATACAAAAATATATCTAGTGACAATTCCGCCTAATTTTCCTGTTAAGCTGACGTGACGTCGAAAACGCCACGCAGCCACGAGAAATTCTTCTCGATCGTGCGCTCGTAGAGTCAAGACCTCCTGAGGATGCTTCGTGTAGAAGCGAAACGCGTCGAAAATTCTTCCGGTTTGGCTACGTGGCGTTTGTGACGACACGTCGGCTTAACAGGAAAATTAGGCGGAATTGTCACTAGATATATTTTTGTATTTTTTAAGTGTTTTATTAAAATATTAATTTGATGTTTTCATAAAATATTTTAAAAATATTTGTAACAATAACAATAACATAAAAAAAAAAAAAAAGTATCAATTATACTTTCCTAGTAGGTACAGTTTCGTAAAGAGAAAATAAATCTGCTTTATGCTAGCAAGCTATCTGATTTAGCAGACGCTTACGTGCGACAAAGTAGCAAACTCTTGTAAGTTTGTCCGGGAAAAAGGCACCTTTAGCATAGGTTTAGCATAGGTGATGATAAATGCACGAGGATCACCTGGTGTTTAACAATTACCTCTGCCTATAACAGACGCAGTTCGTCATAAGTGTGAAACTGTTCTGCGCCCATAATCCTAACACAATCATAAAAAACCCTTAATGAAGATAAATTAAAGAACATTCTCCAATCGTAAGAGTCTGAGAATCCTAGTTTTGGAGCTCAGCGAGGTGTGTCGCTACTGTTCTAAAAAATACAGGTTAGATATTTAGCATTGGCGTGAATGTCTTTGTTCTCCATAGGAATTTATATTCTCATTAGTATTTGTGTTCTGTCTGCATATTAAGAACTCGACTGACTACTTATAAGCAAACGAATAAATTATCATTTCATATTTAGAAAAAGTACAAACCAAACGAATCTTATTAAAAAAAAAACAGAATCTACACGGGCGAATGCTTGCAAGTCTATGCTACGAACGAAGTTAAACAAAAGTAAGTCAATACGCGTTTTGAGGATACCTATCTTTCGGACCCGAAGTTCGATACTTCGACGAATTAGGGTGCTTACCATTTGAAGTTAGATTCGCTAAAAGCGCTAAAAACGATCACACTCCCAAAAAGTTGTTCCACATGGGTCTTGGCGTTATTTTCGCCATAAACGCTACATCTAATGTCAAAAGTGACAGAAGTGGCAAATTTCAGTGGCATTCTTAGCGTTCTTATCCTAAATGGAACAGGGGATGACAGTTACAAACGATCACAGTGATCACAACCATAGACATAGAATGTGATCAAAATTATCGAAAATAACGTACTTAGCGACAAATGGAACATACCCTTAGAGTAGGTTCCCTGTCACGGTGCGTCATACATTATGTTCAAATGATTCTCAGTTAGACAACGGTATCCTCATCGATGAACAGTATTAAATTGTCATTACCCGTTGCTAATGCGAAACGCTTCGCACTTTCAACGTGATATTGCAGTTAGCACTTAACTATGTGACTTTTATTACAGTTTCTTTCATTTCATTTTAACTAGCGACCCGCCCCGGCTTCGCACCGTTGCAATGCTTATACTAAATATACTACAAAATGTTTTTATATAACCAGTGTTTGCAAAGTAAGTTTAAAAAAAAAATTTACTATAAGGACATCACATTAGCAACCTGTAAAATTATTACTGTTTCTCTACTATATTATTATTATGCATGTTACATTGTACATTATGAACCTATAATATAACACTATATCTATTACAAAAAACGCATCAAAATTCGTTGGGTAGTTTTAAAGATTTAAGCATATAATTTGGGGACAGACAGCGGAAGCGACTTTGTTTTATACTGGGTATAGTGATCTAATTTAAAACGGAGGTTTTCTGTCAGGGAATATGACTGAGGCCATAATAATTTTTAGTACACCTTTGTTTAGGTTTAATATAAGTAATATATTTAATGGTCTAAGGAACTGAATTTAACCCACTTTGAATGACGAATACACTGTTGTATGATTATGAAAGTTGGTAATTCAATGTAGTTCTAATGACAAAATATAAAAATTGCATCGGACCGAACTTGTGATCGAGCCGAAAGAAGGCAAGGACCACAATTCACACATTCGCAATACCCTTACACCTTGCGGTGAAGCTCAATCCGGCAGTGGGGATCGAACAACGGACTGCGGCACGGCAATCCACAGCTTTTACCGCTCGGCTACATTGCCTCAAAACTCACATTCAAATTCGGCATTTCCCTCGAGTAGAAAATCTGTCTAACATCTAACTGGTTATGTGCGGGTTTGCAACCTTGGGTCGGCACCAATCCTATGGCAGAAAGGCAAGACGACTACAAGAGCAGAAGCGTGCGATGTCGTTAGTTCTGAGGTGAGCTCTAGCTTGTTGCTTTGAAACAGATAAAGTAAAATCAATTGGTGGCGTTAAAATAAATGATATAGATGTAGGTACGATACTTGAAGAGTGTGATCAAACAAAACTAATCGAGCTCTTAAGGAACTATTCAGATTGTTTTACTAGTTCTACTCAGGAAATTGGCGTTATAAATCTTGGTAAAATGTGTAAACGGTGTGTCCTGCAGCAGTCGTTGAAACTCAGTTCCCGTTCTAGATTAAGACTATTTACCATCTGTGACATTTTATCACTTACCATCAGGTGAGATAGTTGTCAAAGGCTAGCCCATCGGCATAAACAAAAACTAACGAAGGAAAATTCGGCTATTAGATGGATATGCTGTCTACTTCCTGAATTTAATCAAAATGCTTTTCCTCCTTTCAGCAAGTGGCAACACCAACAGTCGTGAAGAAGATCCTCCGCCTGAAGCAGGAGAACCCTGGCATGTTTGCGTGGGAGATTAGAGAGCGGTTACTCAGTGCAAGAGTGTGCGAGCCGCACTCCATTCCATCGGTGTCTTCCGTGAACCGAATACTGAGGAACAGTGGGCTGGCTTGGAGCGACGATGAAAGGGCTGGACATGGTGAGTGTAACATTCCATATCACTAGTTCTGGCATGGCATGACAGATCTGTCGCCAAGCATCTAACAGTGATATCAGGCAGCAGTCCTTGAGATCCAGTAAGTAATTGTGAAATTACAGGCACATGAGACTTATCAACTGTGACTCAGGGTAATGGGCGCAGTGCAGTTCGTCACTTGTAACTAAATGCATCTGTTATAGTCAAAGGTTACCGCTTAACATCAGGTGAGTCTCGTGCGTGTTCTATCACAATAAAAAAGACATGTAAACTGAACACTTCAGGTTACCTATTTAGAGTGTACTTCAAAAGCGGCTTGCAAGAAATGCCGAAGTATAGGTGGTAGTAATCTTCGTGAAGAAGTCATCAGGACAAACACTACCCTGCATTTTTTCAGCCGCCAAGCAGCATTGCAGGGACGCGAGATTACCTATTCAAAGAATGCCCCAATCGACGTTATCTCTTTGAAATGTTGCTACCGTCTACTCTTTCTCACTGATTTAACATAAAAACTATAAATAATAAACCATAAATGCTTTTGTCTATGCCAAGTTTAAGCAATATTAATTCAAGCATATGAATATTGCTACCTCAGTACCTCAACTTTCCACAGAAACCTTTCTACACTCAGTCAATAAAATAAAATATATTTTATAGCCTTGTAGTACGCAGATGTCTTATTTGACCTCCAATTCAATTTCTCTAATTTGAACATGATATAAATTTGTAATTCGATTTAACTTCTATTATAATTTAAATGATGTTAACATACTTCATACCATTACTGGCGGCACCTGCAATAAGCACTGGAGAACCATGTCACATTTTTTTAGACCTGTTGCAGCTTTACGCAGTTGTCAGTAAGTTTAACTGTGATAAAGTACTTACTTCATGATTATAGGTTACAATTAAGCCATGTGCTATCGTATCGTTAATTTATCAATAGAAGCAATTAATTTATCGACCGTCTTTTAAACTTTAATTGACCCTTTGATTTTGTAATGTGACAATTAGATACATGCTTTGGTGAAAGTGACACCTGTTCAAAGCAACTGCGTATAAGTTTGTAATCCAATTATGAAGTGCTTCGTTTTATTTTACTGAACACCTTTTTAATTTATTTACAGAACCATATCCCCAGCCAGAGATTCCGAACCTTATAGACTACATGTCACTGAAGACATCACTACCACCAACGCCGCTACCTCAAAGTCCGCCATACTTCTCTCATTCTGGCATCCGCGTACCTCCACCCCAGCCAACCGATGCGCATCTCTATGATCGACGACTGGCAACGTCTTGGCTCCTGGCAAACCAAGTACAGGCTCAAGGACTACTCAAACCTTATCCCATCTCCCCCTGGCAGCGAATCATGATGCCTTACCACGCCGACGCGAAAAACTTCATCCCCTACGCCAACATCAACAATGATTTCCTGCGAATTAACACTGATGAAGTTAAAACTGAGTCAGAACATATTTCTGTCGAAGCCAGCGACGACAGCACCGACCGACCTGATGACGAGCAGGAGCTCAAAGAAAAGGAGAAAAAGAAAAACCCGTATTCAATCGAGGAGCTACTAAAAAAGCCGGATAAGCTGCCAAATGTAGCTCCGATCGGGTTCCCGAACTTTCTCAGACAGCCCAGTGGTAGTATGGTTGACTACCAGAGCCAAGAAAAAGATCTGAGCAATAGAAGTTCGCCAGCCAGTTACTGCTCAGGGCAAAGCGTTTCCAATGATTGTTTTGCTGAATCTGGCAGCCCTGAAATTAAGGCAGGAAATTAAAAGTCAACATACCTATGTAGATACATATATACTAAGCAAGCAAAACACACATAGACCTGTTATCTAATATTATATTTAAGTAGACAGAAAAATTAGTAAACAGAAATAGTTGTAGCTGTAGAGTAGGGAGGTAATACTTTTTATATAAATATAGCTCAACGTCATTCAAAATTTGAAATATAAGATATGCCATAACATAGCTTAACTGTTTTAGTACAACTTTGTGTCCATAATAAGTATTTTTATCACTAAGTAATTATCATTATATCATAATGTGCAACTGAGTACCGACCACGTCTAAATCCGTGGTACCGACCGACCTATTCATTGTCATGGAAGAAATGTACTAGGTAGAGATCTTTCCGTATAAAATGCACGCCTCTCCAATTTCGTTACCCTTAGATGTAAAATAATGTGTAGATACAATACACGTAACATCGTCGATATCATTGGTTCTTTAGTGGTCGTGATGTGAGTGCGCGGCGTGTCCAAGTTCACAGTAAAATCACTCACACACATTTAAATAATCACGTATAGTGGAGCGGCATGCATTTTAAGACTAAATGATCTCTACATACTTCTATCCTTAACATAAACTCCGAAATCATAGCAATTAGATGACTTAGAGCCTGTTTCAGAATGTTCGAGTAAGTTCCGGTTATACTACCCAGAGCATAAAATAACTGAATGATAAAAATTACAGTTAATATGCAGCGCGTTTCAAGCTTTAACCGATGGATAGGCTAAATCGATGACTGTGAGGCAAAGATAGTGTTTTATTTATTAAATATGTTCTGGGTAGTATAACCGGAACTTACTCGAACATTCTGAAACAGGCCCTTAATGTAACCTATTAATAGTTAAGATAAACAGATTGTATAAAGTAACGCATACCCATACCAATACTGGGATTATAAATTATACCTATCAAGTTTTGTATGAATAGGGGTAATGTTTAATTATGGAAATTGATAGACTAGAAAGGTACACACCTAAGTACAATAAGTGTCATAAAATATTTCATAGAATAAAACATACCTATTTACTCAGATATTCCTACATAATATTTATTGAAGACGTTCTGAAAAAGGCCAAGTCAGGAGTACCCTAAACCGACGCTCGTGTATGAAAGGATTGATGAGTCTATGAATATGTAGCGAAAGATTTTAATAAGTGGCAATCTGTTGTCTCTGCCTACCCCAACGGGAAAGAGGCGTGATTTTATATATGTATTTATTACTTATTGGATAAAAATAAATTCCGAATATAATAAAAATGACACATTTCCACTGTAAAATTTTGTAAATATTAATTGTAGTTAACCACACTGAGAAAAATCTAAAGTCAAAAGCGCCCTAATGACGACCAATTTATATGGTATAAGGCAAAAAACCGACCAAACGTAAATACATACAAAAACGCCCTCCAACTAGAAGGCGTTAAACGAGGTCAGTGAAGGCGAATGTTTCTTTTCGTCTTCATTTAAGGTGTATTTTGTGGTCTTTCTTAAATATTGACTTTGGATGAGGCTGATTAAGTCGTACGTTATAGTGATATTCACCGTATATAAACCGCCGTAAAAGTAAGGTATATTTTATGGTCAATACTGCAATTATTATCGTATTAAAAATTCAATTCGGAAAATACTTTACGGAAGGTGTTTTTGACGGTTTTGTTTATTATAAAACATGGTACATTTCTATTGATTGGTGAAAATCATCTTAAGACTTGTGAATTCACCTTGCGTAGTTACAATTCAACGGTAAAAGATCAAATTTGCTTTAAGCTCCAAAGTCGTTTTTCTCAGTGCATAATACAATAAAGGAGGTAAGCTTACCCAATAAGGGTATTAACATTATTTATGATTCTGTGATATTTTAGTAAGAAATTATTAGTTAAGTATGATCTGTACTTAATTACAGACAAATAGTGTCTATTGTATATGTGTCTAATGTTAATTAATTAAACTTATAACTTACGTAGGTATTTTATTTAATAAATAAAATCGAGAAATTTGATCAAGTATTTCGTATATATCAGGTATATCCTGATATATACCTTATATATCAGGTACCTGTTGACAACATTCCCTGATTATACCTAATGGAACAGGAATATAATATAGAATGCATTCTTTATTACTAAATACGATTACAAATACTATACACACGTTTTTCATCTCCAACGGGAATCGAATCCGTGTATCCCAGTTTTACGGTAAAGACGAAGTTTTGATTCCCGATTTTGTGTCCTAAAAATTTTAGCATAAGCATTCCCTGCCTACATCTTAGACATAAACATTATTATCGAGCAGATTTTAGCAGAATACACGGAAATTAGGCATCCTGAGTATGTGATTTTCCAAAATGTATGTACCTTCTTGTCTTAATGCTTAGTACCTACCTACCTATTGTGTAATAATTATGATTAACTACACGAATGTAAACAAATGCCTAATCTAAAACCAAAAACAAAATACAAATAGGTAGGTATTTTAATCATTTAGAAAAACACTAAAACATTTATTAACACATCTGGTTATAATTCTGCCTTATTTTCCTGTTATGTCGACGTGACGTCATAAACGCCACATAGGCAAACCGGAACAATTTTAGACGCATTTTAATTCTATACGAAGCATCCTAGGAGGATTTGACTCTTTAAGCGCACGATCGAGAAAGAGAGATCTTTCTCGATCGTGTTCTTTTTCTTTGTTCTTTGTCATTGTTCAAGTTGTGGGATAGTTATAGGGCACGTTTCAATCGCCCTAATTAACGCGACTGTACAAACCGTACGAGTCCAATTTAATACTATTAAAAAACATTCCATTAATACCCTATTACAGTCCCACCAACTTATCTGTTCAGGCGGCAAACAAAAGAACTACAACATTCCTTCAAATTGTGACAGTTTGTAATTGATTTCCTTGACCAGTAGCGCCCTCGAAAACTGCACAGTTAAGTTGGTGGTACTATACATTGTCATATAATTATAGGATCGGATTTATAAAACATCATAGAAATCGTATTAAGTAGAAATTATCTCATATGACGTAACTAGTTTGTAGGTCTACAACCAACCAGATATAATGTCAGATGTGGTCTATGAATATTATGATATGACAGGTAGTGTAATAGAGGCCTTTAATAGTTTTTTTTATACTAATGTAGTTTAGACATAGCAGGTAAAATACCTACATTGTAAACTAAATTTTAATATTAAGAGTGGGAATGAAATACTTACATAGTTTATAGAATATCCAAATCGATTCACACTATTTAAGTTAATTGTTAAATAACAGCCATGTATATTATAGTAATATTTATTTATCAAGTTTAAAGTGTAGACAAGGTTCTTAAAATTAAACTAAAAATAATATGTGTAAACTACCTTGTTATTTTCTTGTAGTGTCTAGTTACCTTACTATACTAAACTACCATAAGACAAATGCTGAAATTCTAATTTGCATGATACTAGGGCATTTTGCGAATGCCCGCCGGGCTAGCTAGAAAATCTATCACCAAGCACCTAACAGTGTGGCACGGCAGCTTTCCTTGAGAGCCAAAATTCTTGATCAGACTGAACAACATCTTCGACCAAATCATCATTCACCAATTATCACCAGGTGATATATGGGTCAAAGACTAGCCTATAAAAATAACATTACTGTCGGACTGCCTAGGAGTAAAAGAGATGCAGCGATGGTGAAATGGCGATCTTAAAGATTTTAAGTTAAAAACGAAAGAAAGCGTAATAACACAAATTAGAAACTGAAAGGAAAATCTTCATCTTGTCTTTCATGATTTATTTATTAATTTAAAAAATATAATTACAACTATCCTTACAGGAATTTCCTAATGCAATAGTGTAAGTAATATTCATAACCGTAACTTAAACCTATCACAGATAAGCAAATTTTTTTTTAAAGTGGAAATTAAACTTAAATTAAATCAATGTCAAATTCAAATCAATACAAAATTAAATTATGATAGGGTGTAAGTAGATATTTCAATATTACATTATACATAAGCATATAAAATATAATTCATAAAGTTTCGTTACAAGAATAATTTCGAGTCAACTTTACAGTTTTGTTCTGTCGAGAAAAATGTTAAAGAAACTAGTTGCGAATATTTTAAAATAATAAATGCACTACAAGTGAAAATAAGCATGTAGTCGAAACCAATGAAATACGCATTATTAAGGACAACTCAAACAGTACTCGTCAGTTCTCATTAAAATTTAAATGTATATTTCGTATAAAAAAAATCATCAAAATCGGTACACCCTCTAAAAAAATATGACGAGACACAAACGAATTGAAAACATTCTCCTTATTATTGAAATCGGCTAAATATAATCAACACTATCATATAATTTTCTTACTGCTACAAACTAAATAAATATAACGTGACTTTAACGTACCTTAACGTATTTTTTAGAGAACGGGTCACAATAGTTCTAATTATATAATTTTTATCTAATTATACGCGTTATAAGGAACTCTATAGACCAAATATGGGACGGTATCATAATAAAATATTAATATTAAAAAATATACAATATAATTTTTAAATTTGTTTGTCAGCTCAGCTATTTGAATATGAGAAATAGGAGATTGAAGCCCTAAAATTACGTATCGTGTTACTCAACGTTCGTCATAAAATGACATGCTACTAATAAGGGATGGGTACCTAATTACGTAATGAAATCCATGTCATCAAATCCTCCTTAGACCAGGTGGGCTGACGACATCGTTAAGTTCGCGGGTAGCCAATGGTTACAAACGGCTAATAGCCTTTTTTTGGGGATCTATGGGGGAGGCTTTGTTCAACAGTAGACGTCTTCCGGATGATGATGATGATCATGAATCATCCTTAGGTCACCAAATCACACAATTTTTTATATCAGGTGGTAAGTTATTACTTAGTAATTAAACTAATATATCAATAATACAGATACGCAAACAAACAAGTACCAACCTACTGAAAGTTCCAGTTAACTACAAAAATCTTGCTTCGCGTTGTTAAATAAATTACAACCTTACTTACTCGCGTAAAAAGGCAATAGCTACTTACCTACCTATACCTACTTAGGTATGCTAAATTAGAAGCTAAACCCACTCTTGCTACATTCCATTTCATATTTTAAAACAGTTTTATGTCCTCATTCGACATATTTTTTTAGATTTGAGGGTAGTAGCTAGCCAGCATCCATTTGCAAAATGCCCGCATCATCATGCAATATTCATAACATGAATTTTTAAATATAATTCATACATATAAATAATCATACAATCATAAAATTATAACTTCAGAAACTCTAAAATATATAGATGTTCAGATAATGATATTAAAACAATTTATTTTCTACATTTTCGTTTCAGATATTTTAATGTAAGTACCTACCTCATGCTCTCTCTTATATTATATTAGTCGAAATTTCAACTAAAGTCCTTTTTATTCTGTGACTAAAGATCCAGACGTCAGTTGCGTGGAGTTGTATGCGTAAACGCATCACAACTGGTAATTCCCAAAATCTAGGTCCAAATGAGAGTACAGACGATTTTTCATTGCATTAAAATATTATGCATAGTATAAAAAACACATTCACTCATACAATCTAATAAAAGTATTATTTTAATAACAAAATTTATAAATCACTCTATTTTACAAACATTAACTTAACGATCAAGGTATCTATAAAAAAATATAGATAATCATAGTCTTGATATAAAATATAGTGATAAAGACTCAGGCCCGTAAAACAACCCTGGCGCCAGCAGATAGTACGGCACAGAAAGGCTTTTTCGCACGCGAGTGGAGGATTTAACATACGTAATTCATAAAATGTAGGCTTAACTACAGCCCTCCACACATTATCCGGCATACATACTCATTACATCTTAAATTCAAAAGAAGTGTCGTGCGAAGTAAGCAATAATATCCTACTAATACGCCCGTATCAAAGCAAAGGTATGAAATTATTATGGTTTCCGGTCTAAGCTATGAGTAGGGTTGCCAGAAGTCGAAAAATATATCGCTAAGAAACTGTCAGAATATTGGTTATCTTCAAAATTCTTCTAAAATAATTATGTATTGATGCATATTAAATATTTAATCAAGACCGACTTATTTATTTATATCTTTTTTTTATTCTTGGTCGGTTATCCTTTGACCACTATCTCATCTGATGTTAGGTGATCATGTGGTCAAAGATGTTGTTCAGGCTAACCTAGAATTACTGGCTCTCAAGGACAGCTGCCGGAACACACCCTTAGGTGCTTGGCGACAGATTTTCTACTTGAGGGTGGTAGCTAGCCAGGCGGGCATTCGCAAAATGCCCTACCACCATGCTATAACGACTGCCATCCTAAGACGACAACCGGGACCGACGGCTTAACGTGCCCTCCGAAGCACGGAAGCGCTCAGTAGTAATGTCACTAGCGGACACCCATCCAACTCATGACTGCCACGGACGTTGCTTAACTTTGCGAACAGCTAAGCAAACTTCGGTACGAGCGGTTCATATTAAAATGTTATTGATCAAACGATTTTGTAGAATAGAAAAGATATCTACCTATTTAAATTTTAAACTATGCCGGATAAAGATCAATTTCCACAATAATTCATGAGGAGAGGGATTGTCCCAGTTAATGTTTCACTCATCTGAAAACCCTGGCAAGGACGTATTTCCATAATATATCTATTAAGCGAGAATTTGCATACAGTATGTGCGATTAAACACGCCAAACGCCGGTTGTTTTCGATTTTTGTAATTAGCTTTAATTTCTCGTACTATATATCCATTAGAATGATTTGTAAGGTTTTCTTTCTTTTCGTAGAATTCATGCGGTGTTGTAAGACTTGTAAGTAACTATTTAATTCATGTGATTCAAATATTCCCGCCAAATTATAAGGATATGAAGCGCTCGTAGCGAAGTTTACTTAGCTGTTCTCAACCGATCAGAAAAGTTAAGCAACGTCGCGCGCGGTCATGAGTTGGATGGGTGACCGCTAGTGACATTACTACTGAGCGTTTCCGTGCTTCGGAGGGCACGTTAAGCCGTCGGTCCCGGTTGTTGTCTTAGGATGGCAGTCGTTATAGCATGGTGGTAGGGCATTTTGCGAATGCCCGCCTGGCTAGCTACCACCCTCAAGTTGAAAATCTGTCGCCAAGCACCTAACGGTGTGTTCCGGCAGCTGTCCTTGAGAGCCAGTACTTCTAGGTTAGCCTGAACAACATCTTCGACCACATCATCACTTACCATCAGGTGAGATAGTGGTCAAAGGCTAACCTATAAAGCATAAAAAAAAAAAAAAAAAAAAAAAAAAAAAATATAGCTCTTCTATACTTTACTTTATAAATAGCCGTAGATTTGGACTATAGATCTGAAGGGAGGCGTGTCGTTAAGGTGTCGGTAGCGATTGGTTAGTACTTCATTGATATTGTAAAATACGTAAATAAACTGGAGTTGAAAACGCTAACTTATATTATTGTATCATTACGTCTTATGTACGATTTAATTTTAATGTAATCATACTATGATATAATAATTATTTATTTCAACTAAAACGGATTAACTGCTTACATTAATGATACAAAAAAGTAAAAACAATAATACTGCAAATAATACAAATATTTACAATAAATAGGAAACAAATCAAATACATATTAAACACAAGAAAACAAAATAAGAACGATAGTATTTCAAATGCGTAGTCATTATAAAAGAAAAAAACTTAAGACAAAATATTCCATAAAGAACTTATAAGCAAAAGCCAGAT
The DNA here is from genome assembly GCA_963890685.1 of Plagodis pulveraria. Taxonomy (NCBI): domain Eukaryota; kingdom Metazoa; phylum Arthropoda; class Insecta; order Lepidoptera; family Geometridae; genus Plagodis; species Plagodis pulveraria. The sequence goes on along the minus strand of OY982973.1, from coordinate 10,648,132 downwards.
TTCACAGTTATGGAGTAGGTATATACCTACCTACTTAATTTTTGTCATATTAATATAGTCGTAATCTACGAATAATACATTATTCGTAGCTCGTAATACAATAATCATAATGTCAACTGAGTTTATTTTTTATTCACATATTCTGGAGGAGATCATAGGAGGTCTCCTTGGTGTCACTCTATCATCGACTCTAAACTTTGGCTCGTATATCGAGTCAAAGGCTCAGTTAGCCGCAAAGAAACTTGGTATCCTCTCAAAGGTGAGACGGTACTTCACACCAGAACAGATGCTAGCTTTGTACAAAGCGCAAGTAAGGTCCTGTATTGAGTACTGCTCTCACCTCTGGGACGGCTCTGCCAAATACCAACATGAGGCACTGGAGTCGATTGAGAGACGCGCCAAGAGGTTAATAGGCAGCGACGTTCTGAAGGAGTCTCGGCTGCAAAGCCTCGAGCACCGCCGTAAAGTCGCTTGTCTATCGGTCTTTTACCGGATACATTTCGGTGAATGTCTACAAGAACTGCACGATTTGGTTCCGCCCTCACCCTTTTTCCATCGGACGTCCAGACAAACGAAGAGGCGCCAACCGTACATGGTTGATATTCCCAAGACTCGTACGAAGCGCTTCGCTTCCACTTTTCTCGTGCGTACTGCGAAAGAGTGGAACTCCTTGAAATGTATGAAATGAAATGAAAAGAAACGAAACGAAATGAAATGAAATGAAGTTTATTCCAGCATGACACAACACTACAATAGCTTATATAATAATATGTCACAGTGATATAGATTTCTCTAATAAAAATGCCAATTACCATCCGGTACACATAAGTGGCAAAAAATAGCTCATAACCGTGAGAAATGGAAAGCTTTGGAGGAGGGGCCTTCACCTGAGGGGGTTCCAGGGAAAAAAGAAAACCTGTACCTACATACTGTTGTCGCCACCTATAGCAATCATTAAACTGCCAGAGAAAAACTGCATCACTACTGCCATCTATCTGGCACTTAGGGAGGTAGATGAACTTAAAGGTATGGATTTGGTTAGAAACTACCACTAGTGTCAACGACTTGCTTCCGATAGTCGTTCTCTATGACAACATAATCACGTAATAATATCCGTAACAGGGAATGAGACGTTCGTGCTAACAGTACAGACCCACCAACTTATCTGTTCAGGCGGCAGAAAAAAGAACTACAACATACCTTCAAATTGTGACAGTTTGTAGTTGATTTTCTGCACAGTTAAGTTGGTGGTACTATACCTGTCACTTTTGACTTGGCGTTCAGCGAGAACAGACGTTTAGCTTAGCTATATTATATTAAGTTAAAGAAAAAAGAAGCTAACAATACCTTCTAAATATTTATTTCCAACATAACTATCTGTATAAATATAGCTGTATTTAATGTAATTAATAAATGTAAGTAGTAGGCGTAGTTAAGTACCAGTGAAACTTTATCATTTGTTTATGTTTTATTGTAACTGGAAATAAAAGGCTTTTTAATTTTATTTTTATTTGTTTATTATACATAAATGGCCACGCGATACCATACGAAAACACTGCTAAATACCTTGGAATAACACTTGATGCAAAGCTTCGCTGGAAAACTCATGTGAAAAGAAACGCAAAGAGTTCGAACTTTGTTACAAGAAGATGTACTGGCTACTTGGGAAGCATTCCTCGTATGTACAACATTAAATTGTCTTGTACAAGCAAGTCCTTATGCCAGTGTGGACTTATAAGATGGTGGAGGTCAGCTATGGGGCTGTACCAAACAAAGCAACATCCAGATAATCCAACGATTCCAAAATAAAGTACTCAAAGGTATAGTCAATGCACCATGGTACATTTGAACTGTCGACCTCCATCGAGACCTGAAAATGGATGTCGTTGTGGATATCATAAAAGAACATGCAGAAGCTCACGAACGTAGACTTCACTACCACATGAATGTTGAGGGAATCCAGGGATCCGATTCTCTTAGCTATTGAACGGCGTTAACGCAACTTAATTGCATAAAAATTGTAGTTTTTGACGGTATCCGTAGTCTGCCCGCTATTTAGGTTCAATCGCAAGTCAGTGGCTTGCTATCAATAGTTTTTGACATATTTGGTATGCTGTAAGCTATTTTGTTGCGATTGCGTTGCTACAGTGGCATAAAATATTTTATCAGGATTTAAATAGAAAAATAGCTAAATGATTTAAATATATTTATTTATTGTATTGTTTGCTAGAAAACCACCGTATTGACGTTTTGACTGATGCTTCATTGATAGAAGTTTTCATTATTATTTCAGTGGAAATATTTGCAAGCCATAGCACAGCCATACGATAGCGACGCGATTGCTATACCTACAACTGCGATTAGGAGCTAGATTTAGCAGACTACCGAATTTGACATAAACAGCAGTTCGATCGCAGAAGTACCGCAGTAGTGTGGCGTTTGGTCAATAGCTAAGAGAATTGGGGCCCAGCTCCTTGACAACACAGACATAGTGAGAAGGCTAAAAAGGACAAAACCTTTTGAGTTAGTGTAGTTGAGTGACAGTGATAAGTAGTGAAGTAAGTGCTACATATAAAGAACACAAGAACACAGTGTCTTCCCCTTAATAGAGACAATAAGATAGGTTTTAATGGACACATTCGTAACTTTACTCTATTTAGCAGTTTAAGTCAAACTAAAATTACAAATTAGTCCGCATTGTTGGCTAGATTATGATATAATGACGTACTAAGTACATCATTAGAAAAAAATACTATAAAAATATATAAACATGGACTTCGAAAATCTGGTCGTTATTTCATTTCATCAATTTAGAATATCATCTGTCTTTAGACCGATAATATTCTAAATTAAAGTAATAACTCCACGTTACTTATGAAACTAGCTGGAACGGACATCGGCAGGGGTAACATTAAACCATAAAAGCTATAACAAAAAAATATTAATAGCATGGATCTAAAATTGTCCATGAATATTAGTTATTCATACATTTCACAAAATAATACACAAAACGTATGAGTCTCATTCTAAATATGACTACCTACTGAAAAAAAGTAAGCGACAGGTATGCCGCTCTCAATGTCAATGTCAAATAGCTATACTGTAAGTGCCAACTGCCATCCGACTGGAAATTATTTAGCTTCTAGGGATGTCAATTCTCATATAAAAATCCATTCTTGAATTCGAGTAAGTCTATTCTCGATTAAATTTACCTCCATAAAACTAATTTTCAATTAATCGGCCCGCTTCTTCATATTGATATTTTTTCACATTGATATTTATTGGTTATCTAACGGCTGAACATGAACTATCATTTAGCAAAAACTAATGACACTAGTAACAATAAAATGTCCATCACAAATGAATTCATGTAAAGCAACGTTCGGCACAAATCACAAAATTTAAATAGACATAAGACTGATTTTGGTTTTAGGTATTCATAATTATAGCTTATTTCAATAGTTTCGATACTGATATGAACTTGAAATAGAAAAACGTAATTCAAAAAATTATTCCAGATATGCTTAAATTGCAGATTGTGTTATTTTATGTCTGATAAATCAGAATAAAATTTTTACTTACACAAAATGAGACATGTTTACTTCATTAATAAAATTCCATATCTTTTCCAATTATGATTTGCATTATGCACCCGAGTTAGTAACTTTGTCATAATCGTGCTAATTACGGCACATTTTTTATATAAGTACTTACTGAATTACTGAGTAGTTCCAGAAGGAGCAAGATATTTATATTTTACTCGATTACATGACAAAACCGTTCAGCCGTTGGGGAATTTAAAATCGTTTTATTTTATGTTGTTAGGGACGTCAATATATGTGACAAAAACACAAATTGAATTATTTTTTTTATGTTGGGGCGCGTCTTCGTGTATGAACATGTTTAAAGGTATATTTGATCCCGTTTGTTTCTCTTATCTTATAATCGATCTCATGATTTAATCCACGATGTTGGATTGATCTAGAAAAAAAAACGAGTTTTTGCTCCGTAAAAATCGATTTGATAACTACAATCTGCTACAACTACAAATGCCGAATACCGATTAACGATTTGTTTTTAATCCTATTAAAGGAATATGTCCGTGATATGTCTGTGAAGTTTATTTTATTTAAAATATATGTATTCCTTGCTGTGATGGAAGTTAGAGAATTTTAGTTGGCTTCGGAACTTATAAAAACGAAACAATATCATTCGTTTGATGGTCTATCTACGTGACATTAGCGATATTAGTATCCACAGAAGCCACAAGAGTTGAACTATTTATTTGCTTGTATTTAGTTTTATGTGCTTATATCTGTAATAATAACACGGCACATTTAACGTTCAAAACCTATATATATTACCATACAAAATGGACACAGATAACTTGACGAAACAGGTAAGTTTTCTTGTAACAACTTGTACATAAATTACATATTATTTTCCACTTCAAAATAGTAACCTGACGTGTTATTTTTGATCCGATACAGGCTGAAGAAGTCGAAGCGCTGAGCTCGATCTACGGTGACGATTGGAGAACTGAAAGTGAAGCCACAAGATCTTTCAGTATTGTTATAGAGAAAGGGAAGAATGAAGTCATCTTGTACATCACTATGCCTGAGGGGTATCCAAGTATGGAGCCTCCAAGATATGAAATCTCAGCTCCATGGATGGATAGGAAGGCTAAAGGAAAGCTGCATAGTGCATTGGATGAAGTTTATTTGTAGGTACTCACCTTATGTTTGCCCCATAGGGTGCCACGTTCGAATATCACCCCCCCCGCATTGGTACCTGTGGGTGTTGTTAAGGTGATTAAAGGTAAAATACCAGAATGTGGACAGCAGCGCCTTCTGAGGAACTGATATCTTAAACTGCAATCCAGGATTATAGCAAAACCCCCTCAAAATGTGGGAGTCTGTGTTCAGGAGTGGAGAATCCGGCTGATACAGTACAGTACCTAATTTATTTTAGTCCTGATAAATCAAGTTATTTGCCAAATAATACTGGAGTTTGGCTGCAAAATTCAATTGTCATTCAGACCAGATATATTCTGTTTTCTCTTAGGGATTCGAGATTAACCCATTGAAATCTGCGATAATGATAACAATAGAATTTCATTCATAAATTGGCCATAGTGGGTCAGCCGATGGCAACGAGTTAATACAAATAGTATTTAACGACTTTAACTGCTTAAGATTGTCTATGTAAATTTGGACACCTGTTGCACATACATCTAATACCATATATAACTCGCCATCTTAATATTTACTGGTTAAATGGTTGATATTGCATATATTTTACTTTATTTTTTCAAATACTGCAGTGAGCTATGTCATGGAGCGACCATGTAGCCACAATCACTGCAGAGTGCTTGAAATGTGTTAAACCTATTTATTCAAAAGCATCAATAATGGTTTCTTGTTATGCCTCCTAAATCTTTAAATTTATGCTATATTACTTTTTTTTATTTATAAAACTGGGAAAGTAAAAAATATGAAGCAATGATGGCCATGGTTTGAATCCCGCCGCGGGCTCGAGCTTCAACCACCATGCTGGTGGAAGGGCATTTTGCTAATGCCCGCCTGGCCTGCGACCACCCTCAAGTAGAAAATCTGTCGCCAAGCACCTAACGGTGTGTTCCGGCAGCAGTCATTGAGAGCCAGTGAAATTACAGGCACATGAGACTTAACAACTATGTCTCAAGGTGACGGGCGCAGTGCTATTCGTGACATTTGATGAAATGCATCTGTTATAGGCAGAGGGTCCGCTTAACATCGATCGGCCTCATGCTTGATCCGTCATAATAACATAAAAAAAATATAGATTTTTATTTATTTAGTGAACTGGTCAAGTTTTGTCATTTGTACACCTTCACCACTCCTCTCTGCCACAAATTCTCCAACAGGCCAGTAGATTATTGCAACTAATTAAGGGATAAGGTGTCCGAAGAACCTATATGTATATTGGAATAATAGAACTGTATACTTCTATTAACCAAATAACATAAAAAATCTTAAGCATTGGTATATAATATTATATAAATGGCATAATGATAGCAGATAACTGGTTATTAGGATGACCAACACTATAACACTTCTGCTCTTTCTTAATCTGACCTGTGCATAGTAACCACACAAGATTTAGCTGATAAACTTAATCACTACCAATTACACAGCTATTATTTATTTTGTTTTGATAATAATTATACTATGTAAGGAAAGGTCAACAATGTAGTCTATTTGATAACTTGATAAGTAATATTAATATTGTGGTAACATTGTAATTTTAGCAATAACACCTTTATTTATGAAATTTGACGGCACAAACATGAGGCCCATCTGACATTAAGCATTTAAACTCTGCCCAGAACAGATGCATTTTGTTACAAGAGACAAACTACACTGCACCCTGGGTCATACAGTTATTAAGTCTCATGTGCCTGTGTTTTACTGGCTCTCTAGGACTAAAAGAAGAAGATGTTTTCAATTTTTGCTTAAAATATTACTATAAAAACATTTGTTCAGTCCACAATGAATTTTGACTACTAATATATGTTATCAAACCTGGGATTTTAATGTATTTAATAAAGAAGATCATATGAGCTAAAGCTTGTTAGATATTCAAAGAAAATGATTGTTAGTATGGGCATAATTTATAACGCTAAGCTATAGAGTTTACTCTGGTCATTTCAAAGTGTTAGTTCAATTGAAGCTTGTTTGATACGCTGAACCTATGGGCATAAGTTTGGCAACCTAATCCTATGCGATGTTGTCTAATAGCAGCTCTACATATTTCTTAAAAATAATAAAGAAGACTGTAGTGCAGCACTCGCAACACTCTATTATGTCTACTTCTCTATAGAAAGAGACATAATAAAGTGTTAAAAATTAAATATAAACAAATAATGGAATTCTATAATAATTCAATTATCTCATAACCACTTTGTTGGGTGCGTAGAGTGCTTTCAATGGTGTTACCTATTGTGTTTTGATACTGAATTAATACATGAGTAGGTCTAAAAATCATTACCAACCATTCTTATTCTAATTGGGGGCGATATGACCTGCATTGACGTCCCGCTTGGGGTGTATTGTGTATTTGCCCCGCGCGCTTCTACCCAAGCCATCCCAACTCCTTAACGTAGCGGAGAAATACTCTGGGTCGCTGGCATAGCTGCTCCTGTGACGTGTGTGGTGGTGGAAAGAATTTTGATGGTGAGAATGGCTCACATAGACCCGTTTCAACTCTTATTTGTTCCGTGGCTTCACAGTGCAATAGGACGTGCTCCACGGTCTCTTCTTCACGCATACAGCCTCTACATAGAGGACTGTATTTACCGACATTTAGATATCATTACCGACCATACCAATATGTATATTTTTAAATCACAGCTAATCCTGTAATTTCAGGCACGTCCATACTATGAAAACATGTCGCATGTAATAAAAAATGCTGTCTACTCCATGGTTCGAATCCCGCCGCGGGCTTGAGCGTCACCACATGCTGGTGTTTTTTTGAATGATTTTGAATTTGTGAATGCCCGCAAAATGCCCTACCACCATGCGGTGAAGCCTGGCTAGGTCATTCATACAAGTCAGCAGACGTTGCTGAACTTAGATGATCGGTTATGAACCAATAAGCAAGTTATGCTACGAGCACTTCAACGTCTATTTCAGGAAAATAACAAATATTTTAAAGGTATTCCAAGAAAAAAACTAAATCAATATAAAACAGATGAAAAATATAAAATATATCTAGTGACAATTCCGCCTAATTTTCCTTTTAAGCCAGCGTGACGTCAGGAACGCCACACAGTCAAAACGGAAGAATTTTCGACCCGCAAGCACCTAACGGTGTGTTCCGGCAGCAATCCTTGAGAACCAGTGAAATTACAGGCACATGAGAATTACCAACTATGTTTCAAGGTGACGGACGCAGTGCAATTCGTGACTTGTGACGAAATGCATCTGTTATAGGCAGAAGTTAGTCCGCTTAAAATCAGGTGAGCCTCGAGCTTGTTCCGCCAAATTAACATTAAAAAAAAAACAATATAATTTTATATTAAATTTAGGTATTGGCTCATGTGTAGCATTCTGATAGTGCACAATTGCAGCTTCAGATCTACACAGTATGGTATTTAAGGGGCTGTTGCCACTATCTATCACGCAATGCATTAGGAGACTGTTTATGCAGTACTGTTTAAAAACAATCCATATGAATCTGGTAGAACACAACTGCTGCAATACATAATCAAGACAATTTAAACAACACTCTAAATCCATTGTGATACTGTATTCATGTTAATGTAATAATTACAAATTATTTAGGGATTAATGCAATATACTATTAAAATTACAGAGAGAACATTGGTGAAATGGTTGTGTTCCAATGGGTGGAAAAGATACGAGAAATACTGCAGACCATCAAACCCACTGATAGTAAGCAGACAGCAGAAGATAAACCTGCAGCTGTGGAATCTTTAGATCTAGCTCTGGTAACATAATATATACATAATTATTAATTTTAATTATCTCAAACACTTGTCGACTAATAAAAACACATTATAGCTAATATGGCGGTTTTGGCTGGCTGTTGAAACATCCTATTGAGAGAATATAAATCAGTACTGGTACGAGAAGTTTAACAGTGAACAGTATCATGCCTGTATTTGTATGGCTATGTTCACAGCCTTCCGTGCTTGCAACTTTTTTATTTTTACTCCTGCTTAAACTACTAGGCCGCCGAAACGGGTTCGATTCCCGCTTGGACAGAAGTTTTGTGCTCTAATAGTTTTTAAATGTGATTTTCGCTTTACACGCGTATATTTCTTGTATTTATATTTAGAAATATAGAAGGGTAGCTACATCATTGCGAGAGTTGTATTTTAAAAAACACTTCTTTCGATCAGATAAGTCTTAGAATAGCAGTCGTTATAGCATGGTGGTAGGCATTTTACGAATATCCGCCTGGCTAGCTACCCTACCTAGTAGAAAATTTGTTGCGAAGCATCTCACGGTGTATTTCGGCAGCTGTCCTTGAGAGCCAGTAATTCTAGGTTAGCATGAACAATATCTAGGGCCGCATTATCACTTAACATCAAGTTATATAAAAGTCAAACTCTAGCCTATCAGCGAAAACACGTTATGCTGTTGCGGCGTGAATAAAAGCCAACACACACAGTTCAACAGTTTCAAATTTACGTTTCAGCTGGACATAAACTGTCCTGAGATAACTCACGGCGAGGTGATAATGGACAGAAAGAGTTCGTTCCAAGGACACGCAGCTGAAGTGCACAGTCTTGACGATGTCACGTAAGAATTTGTCTTCATTTACTATTGATAGGTCTTTTTTATCCAAAATAGACAAGTATTGCAATATCACCTGAAAGAAAGTGTCAAAGTAGTTGAAGATGGAGCATGTTTTTCTAAGAGGCCAGGGCGCAATTCCCAGCTCCAAAAAACTATTTTAGAAAACATTGTCCTTATTTCAAACCTGAATTATTAATACTGTTATATATACCATGTCCTTCATGAAACGGTAATATTCATATAGCGCTATCTATATTGCGCAAATGACTTGATTGGATGAGTGCAGCCCACTCACACATTGACGTTCTAATCTATGATTACTTTAAGGTTTTTTACCTTAAAGTAATCATCTCATGCCTATAGTGAGAAATTCAAAATTTTAACAGTTTTATCGCGTAACCATTCTACATTATTATGGTATTCGCGAGTTTAACATAATAATGCTCGTATTATCTTGAAAAGTAAACGAACACCAATGCAAGGGATGCCATGAATTACCTCTAAAACCGCCAAAAACATTCAAAATTACTTTTACCCGTACCAACAAATGTTATCAATTCAATAAATTCCGCGTCGAGATTTGTCCTCTTATCGACTAGTCAGGGGTGCAATAAAATTCATGTGTATATTGTAGGGAATAATAAATGTTTAAATTAACTGTATGTCTATTAACCTAGATTCTAGATGAACCGCTCGCTTATTTTAGTGTAAATTCAGTAGAAGGCTTTTGATATTCTGTGCTAGAAGTGGAAAAAAATATATGAGATATTGTGCCTGCCAAAGTTTGCATTAAAAAATTAGTAAGAATCGATTATATTAACAAATCAAACTTTAGATTGTATAAATAGTTTTACGGAAATAATGATGAAGACTGCCCAGGCCCAATCACCAGAAAGGGTTTTTGCCTGGAATTTCTGGATGCCTGGAACACAATACTCTTCTAGCGGAAAGTTTAAAAGATGACAGAACATATGAAAGACAAATAACGGTGTGCTGGATAGACTTAGAGAACGCGTTTGGTTCTGTGCAGCACAAACTGCTAATGTTCGCAATGAAATGGTATAACTTTCCACTTGTGATCAGCGATATCATGGCATCATATTACTCGTAATTAAAATTTGTTATTTCATCAAAAAAGGGACATACTCATACATTGCAATAAAATGTGGGTTTGTTCCAAGGTTGTTGTTGCTTGACACCAAGAGCATTTAATATGTTAATTATTTTTTTAATTGACAAGGTAATTAGTCATGAAAAAAAGTGGGGCTATCGGTTTAAGATCAATAACAAATACACAGAGTCCATCTTAGCTTTTACTGACGACCTTGCAATTCTTACACGTAACCCAATACAATGTCAGGAACTTTTACGTGAAGTAGATGAGTTCTGTGCATGGACTAAAGGGTTGAGAACAAAACCAAGTAAATTCCACTGTCTGTGTCTGGGTTGACGGAATACCAAATTTACCTCTTACGACCCGGGATTCTTGATAGGAGGAGAATGTGTTTCCACAATTGCTGAAGCTGTGCCATTTAAATTTCTTGGTAGGAAGATAGATCACAAAGGACGCACACCATCTTTAGACGCAGTTGTCGATAGCTTTCTAAAAGAGTTTAGTATGGTAGACCAACAACCAATAAGTAACATTAAAAAAGCTTGGATATACGACAACTACCGAACATCATGTCCGACTTGGCCTTTTCTAGTATACGACATTACTAAATCCCTTGTAACAAAGTTGGATGTAAACGTCATAAGGACATTGAAGTCATGGTTGGGGCTTGCAATTTCGCCAGACCCATCTACTTTATTAGGGATCAAACTAATTTTGGGATGAAATTAAAGAAACTATTGGAGCTCTATAAACACCTCAGAGTTACCAAAACGCACGACTTATTAAAATCTCAAGACGATATAGTCGCATCTCTCCCAAAAGACAAAAGTGCCTCCTACCTTGATTCGAGGCTTCAATTCCACAAACAATTTATGATAGGTGCACAGTCCAGCAAAGCGGGTTTAGGGTCGAAAAAGAAAGTTCAGGATAAAGACAGTGTAAAATCTTTTCTACAACAAGACGAAAATGATAGCTATGGATGTTGGTGTTTCGTCTTCCAGACCAGATATATTTCTATACACAAAAAATCTAAAACGCATAGTACTTATAGAACTTACTGTGCCGTGAAAAACAAACATACCTAAAGACCACACAATAGAAACAAAGTTTGGTTAGGTAGGGGAGGAGGCTCGAACGGTGAAGGGGAGCATTGATATGTCATAAAGGGGCCCCTTAATCCTACTCCTGGGTAGCAAGTCCCAGGCCCCTCTAGCCTCTTCCTCTGCAACGCTATGGACCCTGCACCCGCACGGTATATCCATGGAATGCTATGTAAGTCTCTGGAAGGGATAAAAAAACTCGAAGAGTAATGTGCACAACTCTATGCTTAACAATTTTAGAGTATTTTGAAATATAATAAAACCAGAATTCTGTTAATCTTCCTTACGTCATTATTATTTAGCTAATACTCATTACTCACTTTTTATGTTTTAAACTTACGAAACAAGCACGAGGCCCACCTGGTGTTAAGCGGCCTATTGCCAATAACAAACAAATTTCCTCATTCTTTGTGAACTGCACTGCGCCCATTCTGAGACAAGTTGTTTAGTCACATGTTCCTGTAAGTTTTTACAACACCCATACCCTTCAAAAACATTTTATGAGGATGATTTCTATTTCAGAGCTGTCCTAACAAAATTAAGGCAAAACAAGAAATACATAAACGCAACGCACAATATGTACGCGTATCGAATAGAGCGCAAAACTTCCAAAGGCTCCAGTCTGCTGCAAGATTGTGACGATGACGGCGAAGCGCACGCTGGAGGAAGGATGCTGCATCTGCTACAGATACTTGACCAGAAGAACGCACTCGTTGTCGTCTCTAGGTGGTAAGTATACACACCGCTACACTCTTTATTACAGGGACGAGTGGAAGGCAAGCGGTCACGCAGTCGATCACCAATGAGTTGGACAGATCTCATCAAAGCTACGACACAAACCTCCATAGTTCAGACTTTCCGAGACGCTGAAGACAAGTGGAGGCGCATCGCGAGGGCTGTTTTAGCCAATGAAAATGCATCATCAACCACGACCACTCTGTCAAGAGTGAATGACTAAGGAGGACACTCTTTATACTATGTAAACGATTTTGAAGGGCTCGTAGCGAGGTTTGATAAGCTTTTTTTATTGCTGAAAGGTATGCCTTTGACTACAACCTCACCTGATGGTTAGTGATGATGTGTTCGAAGGTGTCACCAGGCTTAACCTAGAATTACTGGCTCAATGACAACTGCCGAAACACACCGCTGGTCGCTAGCCAGGCGGGCCTTCGCAAAATGCCATTCTACCATGCAGTGAAGCTCAAGCCCGCGGCGGGATTCGAACCTGCTGCGCGGCAGTCTATAGCCAATGCCACTGAGCCATCACTGCATCAAACTTTTTAAGTTCAACTTCTGGTGAGAGGCTTTGGCGGCGGCTAGTTACCACCCTCTTGTCTAAGCAATATCGTAAAGTGACCCAGTCGTGTTTCAGGATAATGGCTAGGGTAACCGTAGTGGGAGAGACTTTGTATATTAGAATGTGAGAGAGACGAATTTCTTGGCATTCCATGGATTCACCGTGCGGGTGCCGGGTCCATAACGTTGCAGAGGAAGAGGCTAGAGGGGCCTGGGACTTGCAACCCAGGAGTAGGGTTAATATTATACATTGTTGTCGGGTCGTAATTCATTTGGAAAATTCGTATTATGTTGAGTTGATTCTTCTATATGGACAATGGCACATCGACTCTTAAGTTTATTAAAAAATATATGGATTCTTTTTTTATATACATGAGAGTCGATGTGTCATTGTTGTTTAAAAGATGTTACTATATCTGGGGGCTGTTTCTTTCCCCGTGGGGTGCCGGGTTAGAATTGCACCTCCCCATATCATCCCGTGGGTGTCGTAAGAGGCGACTAAGGTAAAAATACTAGAAGGTGGGCAGCAGCGCCTTCTAACGAACTGCCATCTTATACTGCGATCCCCAAGCCGCCTGCCAAGCATGGGGATTATGGCGAATACCCCCTTAATATGGGAGGCTGTGTTCAGCAGTGGACGAGTCGGCTGTTAGAGTACTATTATCTGACTCATGAGATATACTGCCAGTGTCATATAAATTGAATTCTATACATTTAACGTTTTCTACCGTATTTGCCAAATGTGCTATAGCTCGCTATATCATTATAAACAACTAGCGGCCCACCCTGGCTTCGAAAAAGGATTTAAGAGAAATATAAAAAAGAATGAAATTATTCTATAGTCTATGTTCATCAGGGATAATGCAGGATACTAATGGTCAAATAATTTTTCAAATCGGTCCAGTAGTTTCAGAGCCTATTCGATGCAAACAAACAATGAAATCTTCCCTTTTTATAATATTAGTGTAGATAGTTATTAATAATTGTAATCATATTAACTGTACCAGCCGGATTGTCCACTGCTGAACACAGCCTCCCTCACTATGGTTTGCCATAATCCCCACGCTTGGCAGGCGTCTTGGGGATCGCAGTGTAAGATATCAGTTCCTCAGAAAGCGCTGCTGCCCACCTTCTGTGTTACCCTTAGTTGCCTCTTACGACACCCACGGGTTGAGATGGGGGAGAGGTAGCATTCTAGACCGGCACCCCATGGCACACTGATCATATTTATTCTAATTAAACTTATAAACCCAACTTATACGTCAATGAGGCATCAATAAACATTTTTGTCGTTATTTGCAGGTACGGAGGCATACAACTTGGGCCAGATCGGTTTCGGCACATCAACAATGCTACAAGACAAGTTTTGTTACAAGCTGGCTTGTTGAAGAAATGACAACACGCCCTTTCCTTATGTAAAATAAATTGTAATCTTAAAGGCCTGCTCTTGAGTCGATTTCTGAGGTAGTGCAGTTAGTAAGAGGCGGTGAAGTTTGACGTCATTGTGACATCACACAGACGTCACGATGCAAGCGAAATAGCTTTGTTTACGTCACTGTTTCGGCACATCAACAATGCTACAAGACAAGTTTTGTTACAAGCTGGCTTGTTGAAGAAATGACAACAACACGCCCATTCCTTATGTAAAATAAATTGTAATGTTAAAGGCCTCCACTTGGTCGATTTCTGAGGTAGTGCAGTTAGTAAGAGGCGGTGAAGTTTGACGTCATTGTGACATCACACAGACGTCACGATGCAGGCGAAATAGTTTTGTTTACGTCACTGTTTCGGCACATCAACCATGCAACAAGACAAGTGTTGTTACAAGCTGGCTTGTTAAAGAAATGACAACAACACGCCCATTCCTTATGTAAAATAAATTGTAATGTTAAAGGCCTCCACTTGGTCGATTTCTGAGGTAGTGCAGTTAGTAAGAGGCGGTGAAGTTTGACGTCATTGTGACATCACACAGACGTCACGATGCAGGCGAAATAGTTTTGTTTACGTCACTGTTTCGGCACATCAACCATGCAACAAGACAAGTGTTGTTACAAGCTGGCTTGTTGAAGAAATGACAACAACACGCCCATTCCTTATGTAAAATAAATTGTAATGTTACAGGCCTCCACTTGAGTCGATTTCTGAGGTAGTGCATTAAGAGGCGGTGAAGTTTGACGTCATTGTGACATCACACGGACGTCTTCTTTGGCACGGCCTCAGAAAATGATTCAGTAACTAGGTATGCTTGTACATAGTTACTGTGAGGGTGGAATTATGTCTATGGCACGGCATTTCAATGGCAATATGTCTTGTATATATACGGTAAAGACAAGAATATGCTTTGTTTATGTTGTTGTGACTGGACAGCTCGAGGCCCATGTGATGTTAAGCGGACTTACCTCTGCCTATAGCAGATGGAATAGTAAACTTTTGTCTCAAGGTGACAGCACTGCGGTGACACCTTGAGACGTAGTTATTAAGTCTCATGTGCCTGTAATTTCACTGGCTCTCAAGGACCGCTGCCGGATCACACCGTTAGGTGCTTGGCGACAGATTTTCTACTTGAAGGTGGTCGCTACCCAAGCGAGAATTCGCAAAATGCCCTTCCACCATGAGGTGAAACTCAAGCCCGCGGCGGGATTCGAACCGTGGACCTGATGCGCGGCAGTCGATAGCCAATGCCACTGAGCCATCACTGCTTCAAAAATATATAAATATATAGCATATTACGTGAATATTCTATATATTTCTATATTATTACTCTAAAGTATTTAAGTGATATATCGTGACTATTTGAGCATTGCTTCTACTGAGTACATGTAAAATGCTTTTTTAATTTAAAAAGAAGCTTGTTCTGTATGTTAACGCTCTTGATCTGTTATAAATAAGTAGCAGCACATTTATGCAATGATGAATTTTTCATCTATTATTATTCTGAATATCCATTCTCAATTTATAAGTTGATGTGTTTTTATTTTATGTTAAAATAATGAAGTTTACATTTTACTCGATGTGTTTGATTTCACCTTAAATGTTTAAATATAAATGCTTGAGAAGCTATTAGGGATTACATAATTACTAACGATTCCGGAAAGTGCGGAAAGTTTACTACTCCAATCGAGTAGTAGAAGGCGAAGATTTAAAAAGCACGAGGCGAAGGCTATAAAATATCAAGCCTAGATTGGTATAATTAACTTAGAATTAGTATCATACGCCTATTTTCAGTTCCTACACTTCTGAGTTACAAAATTACAAATTTTCCTTTCGTAATTTTGTAAAGTAATCCTTGCATTATAGCAAATATTAAAATTATACGGTCATCGTTAACAAGTTTAAAGCTAATTGCAATATAAAGTCTTGTTTGTAGTACACCGTAAGTTGAACTATAGGTGGCTCTCCATCCTCATACGATGGAACGAAAGGACATATTAGAGTTATGAGTCATATGTCATGGTAGCTTAGCGGTCAGAGCATACGCCGTGTTGTATTAAATAAGAAATGGCGACAGATTTTCTGCTTGAGGGTGGTAGCTAGCCAGGTCACCATTCCAATAAATAAATTGTTATGTTACAGGCCTCCACTGGAGTCGCTTAAATGTATTTAAAAAAAAGTTGATCAATTTATTATTGGACAAATGTTATTACGCGATAAAAGACTTTATATACGATAAAAAAATTAAATTATAATGTTTTATGGAAACGTGAGAATGATTAACTGACATATTAATAATTATTAACTGTGTACTACAAATGAGAAAATCTTGTAATAATATAATTGTATAAATCGAAATCTAGTAATGACATTGAACTTTAATAATTATTGACATGGAAATTTATTTTGTAATATTTAAAATTTTATTAATGAGTTGATTTGATGTTCGTAAATTTATATAATTGTAAATTAAGCATGTTGAAAATATTTGCACGCCAATTAGGCAGAGTTTTGTTGGAACTGTATTTTTATGCTATTTTAACTTTGCAATTATGTACCCAAGACTTAAGCAAATAAATATTCATTCATTCATTCGATTTCTGAGGTAGTGCAGTTAGTAAGAGGCGGTGAAGTTTAACGTCATTGTGACATTACACAGACGTCACGATGCAAGCGAAATAGTAGTTTACGTCACTTCTTTGGCACCACCTCAGAAAGTGATTCAGTAACTCGGTACTTCACACTATTCAGCAACCCCACAGTAACTTATAGTTACGGTGAGGGTGGAATTATGTCTTTATGACAACATGTCAATGGCAATATGTCTTGTATTATACGGTAGAAGACAAGAATTTGCATATAGAAATATATATTAAATAAAAATATGTTAGTCTCTAAAGTACTTCAGTGACTTATCGTAACTATTTTGAGCATTGCTTCTACGTAGGTACTTACGTGTAATAGTTGCCCGAGCCGTAGGCGAACTCTACAAGAAAGCAGAGGCTGTAATTATCAAAGCGCACGTATGTCATACTACGTTTTTGAACACACTTGCGAGGAACATATACGAAAATATTAACCTTCGCTTTTTGATACTATCTGATTACGGAATTTTATAATTAATATAATCTTTAAAGCTCCACTTCAGTAGGTTAAAAACTCTTTGGTTTGTTTATATCATATATGAAAAATGAATGAAACAAACTACAATCCCCTTGGTGAGAAGTGTGGAAACGTTGTTTTTTTTTTTCTATTTAAAACAAGTTTTTTACTTTACCGGACGGTAAAGTAGAAAAAAAAGCACGAGTGTGTAATAGACTACATTATGACACTAAAATCGGTGCATTTAAAGGCCCGTTACGAGCTAGTGTGTTGAAAACTGCTTTTTTAGTTTAAAAAGAAGCTTGTTTCTGGAACTTAACGCTCTTGAACTGTTATGGAGTTAAGTAACAGCACATTTTCGCTATGATGAATTTTTCATCTATTGTTATTCTGAATATCGATTCTCAATTTATAAATAAGTTGATGTGTTTTTATTTTATGTTAAAATAATGAAGTTTACATTTTACTCCTTGTATTTGATTTCACCTTAAATGTTTAAATACAAATGTTTGTGAAGCTATTAGGGATTACATAATTACTAACGATTCCGGGGACAATGCAAAATATGATATTTTGCATTGATAATATAATTATGATAGGAGCGCGGAAAGTACTATTCCATTCGAGTAGTAGAAGGCGTAGGTTTAAAAGCACGAGCTACAGGCGAAGACTATAAAAGATCAAGCCTAGATTGGTATAATTAACGTAGAATTAGTGTCATACGACTATTTTCAATACTTACACCTTGATAGTTACAAAGTTTTTCCTTTCGTAATTTTATAATGTAATCCTTGCATTATAACAAATATTAAAATTATACGTTTGCGTCATCATTAACAAGTTTAAAGCGGATTGCAATAATTAGTCTTGTTTGTAGTACAACGTAAGTTGAACTATTGGTGTCGCAACTCCGGCTATAGAAGTGGATAGCGCGGATTCGAATCCCGCACATGACTATGATTCTTCCTCTCGTAATTTTATAATGTAATACGCGGAGCATGAGTTATTGCAAAATAAAAATACTTGTTATAGATAGTGCCATCCGCAAAGGCGCGCCCCTCTTTTTCAACAGAGGGAAGTTTCAAGTTGGCCGTTACGCTGCTGCACGCACACTACGATGAATAGACTAATCACGTAGTCTTTTCATCGTAGTGTGCGTGCAACTCTTAGGTAATAAGTGTGTACCGACAACACTAAAACACTAGCAAATATTGCACACTTGTACTGTAAGCGATCAAGAAGAGGAGTCTTCGTAGATGGCACTATATATATAGTCTCGAAACTATTTGAATAACACAATCGCATGGAATTGGTCAACAAAAAGAAAAAATAAGGTCATTGCCTTTAGCAATATTGCACCATACCGCAAACGGTAAAGAGGTTATTATTACCTTTCACTCCTACTAGGGTGCGAAACACTGGTTTGTTTTTCCAAAGAAATTAGTAGAAAGAAGTTTGTTAAACACAATCTTGGTTCACAATCTGCTGGCAGCTTATCAAAACTAAACTGAAGAGTAGAAAACGTGTGCGGAAAGAATCAAATTTCGATACAGGTAACGCCTAAGCAGCAAGTATATTGTGGTAGTAAGGAGGTTTTAAGGCAAAAGTACTGACTACAGTTATAAACATAATTAGATTCTATTACTATAAAATAATATATAAAAACTCTTTAGAAAACATGATCATCTTTTCTGGTTTCTGGCATCATTGTCTGTGGTTTTGACTGTTATACATTTCTTGTCCAGAAATTTCAGTAAATCCTGAAACAAAACAATATTATTATTTATATATTATTTCTGATAGGCTTGCCTTTGACCACTATCTCACCTGATGGTAAGTGATGATGTGGTCGAGGATTTTGTTTAGGTTAACCTAGAATTACTGGCTCTCAAGGACAGCAGCCGGAACACACCGTTAGGTGGTTAGAACGGCTAAACAAACTTCGCTACAAGCGCTTCATAGTTTTCTAACAAAGTTATGCTACTTTCTTCTAATTCTTGTCTTTATCCCATTCTTAGTGGGGTTGGCACCACATAATTATATTCTTCTGTGACTGTTTTTCATTGCATGTCTTTGACCACATCATCACTACCATCAAGTAAGATTACTTGATGGTAGTGATGATGCGGTCGAAAATGTTGCTCAGGCTGACCTAGAATTACTGGCTTTCAAGGACAGTTTCCAGACCATACCTTTAGGTGCTTGGCGACATATTTTATATAAGATCTAGAAATAATGGCCGGCGCCTACACGAAAAGTAAAAAATCATGCTACTATATCCACGTTCAAAAATAAAACTGGTAATAAATAATCGACATCTAAATAATGACATAGATGGCATGATATTATATATAAGATCATTATTGTACAAATCACATGAAAATTCAAAATTCTTCAAGTTTTTGAAAATTCTTTTAAATTTGATTTCAAGCAAAAGCTCATGCATCCCCTAGTTTTACGCACCGGGTGTCTTAAATCCTACCGCATCATAGATCTGAAGCAGTGATGGCTCAGTGGCATTGGCTACGGACTGCCGCGCAGCAGGTCCATGGTTAGAATCCCGCCGCGGGCTTGAGCTTCACCGCATGGTGGAAGGGCATTTAGCGAATGCCCGTCTGGCTAGCGACCAACCTCAAGTAGAAAATCTGTCGCCAAGCAGCTAACGGTGTGTTCCGACAGCTGTCCTTTAGAGCCAGTAATTCTAGGTTAAGCCTGTTAACACCTACGACCACACCATCACTTACCATCAGGTGAGATTGTGGTCAAAGACAAGCCTATTAGGAATAAAAAAAGATAGCCCATTACCATGATCTACCGTCCCCTACTAGGTGGGCTTACTCGTTAGTTGCGAGTAGCCAACATAATGTAATTGTAATGGACAGTCATAATGTCTGGAGTCTTCAGATAATGAATAGATTCAGGCGTTACTTTGCGGAAATCCATATTTAATAAAAATTAAATATTTTTAAAATATTTTAAGAAAACATCAAATTAATATTTTAATAAAACACTTAAAAAATATAAAATATATCTAGTGACAATTCCGCCTAATTTTCCTGTTAAGCCGACGTGACGTCACAAACGCCACGCAGCCAAACCGGAATTCTCGATCGTGCGCTCGTAGAGTCAAGACCTACTGAGGATGCTTCGTGTAGAAGCGAACGCGTCGAAAATTCTGCCGGTTTGGCTGCGTGGCGTTTGTGACGTCACGTCGGCTTAGCAAGAAAATTAGGCGGAATTAGAAAATATCCGCAGCATCACTGGTACATTGCCTACCATTAAGAGAAAGGATTCTATCGATGCCTCTATTGAAGCGGTTTAGATTGCAGACCTGAAGAAAACCTCAGATGGAAGAGCATTCCACAACTTACAAGTACGTGGCAGAAACAGACGATTAAATCGAGTAGTCCGAGACTTCCACGTATCTATATTGTGCGGGTGGCCGCTGACGATAGCGGCCAGTTCGGTAATAAAATTGGACGTAGTTCCTAAAAAACGTTCCAATCGACAATCATGTAAAAATTGAGTTCTGAATACCAAACTACAGTGCGGCCAGTGAGAGAATGCGTTTGACAGTTAATTTTATTAATATTGTTTTCCCCACCCAAAGTAACATAGACAGCCTGATTACATAATACTGTATCAGTCAGACATTTAAATGTTCAAAAATATTTGTTCATATACATTTTACTCCATTTACAAGCCACAACGACAACAAAAACGCGTACTGTCAAACGCATTCTCTCGGCGGCCGGACTATAATCACGTGATTCATATTTTCAGACTGACAAGATATGATAACCCAACTATTGTTCTTTATATGAAATCATGACTTAGGGTGCGTACCATTTGAGTGAGATTCGCTAAAAACGCTAAAAACGATCACACTCCCAAAAAGTTTTCCACATGGGTCTTGGCGTTATTTTCGCCTTAAACGCTACACCTAATGTCAAAAGTGACAGAAGTGGCAAATTTTAGTGGCATTCTTAGCGTTCTTATCCAAAAATGGAACGGGGATGACAGTTACAAACGATCACGTGATCACAACCACAGACGCAGAATGTGATCAAAATTATCGAAATTAACGTTCTTAGCGACTAATGGAACATACCCTTAGTAGCCCAATCTACATGCACTACCTCACATTAAGCACGATTTTCTCAAAATGTTATGTTTGTGGATTGGAATGTTTTTCAGTAACTACGTCCAATTGTGCTCCTCAAATCTTCATAAGATTTAAAAAAACACGACTTTTTATGCTTACCTTAGGGTCATACCTGTGGCCATACCCCACCAAATCTTTGTGTATAACGTCAATTTCAACAGGTTCGTAGCAAAGGATGGCCTCGCGCAAGTCGCGACGCGATGACACGTAATTGTAAAACGCTATGTGGAGTGGTACACGGCATGAATGCACCTGAAAAATTGAATACATTAAAGAACTTTACATGGTGTTAGGGCATTTTGCGAATGTCCACCTGGCTAGCTACCACACTCAAGTAGAAAATCTGCCAGGCACCTAACGGTGTGTTACGGCAGCAGTCCTTGAGAGCCAGTAATTCTATGTTAAGCCTGTCCCATTTCATTTCATTCTCAGACCACATCACCACCTAGAGACCTACCTGGCAAGTGAGCCACAAGTCTACTAGGCGGTATATAAAAAAAAACAATCAGAGCAGCCAAAAGTTCCACCATATTTATGAGACAAATACTCATTTTTGGTAATTTCTACAGAAATAGTCTTGTACTGTGCCCAGTAGATGGCAAGAAACTCCTTTTTTTATTGCTGATCGGTAAGCCTTTGACCACAATCTCACCTGATGGTAAGTGATGGTGTGATCGAAGGTGTTAAACAGGCTTAACATTGAATTACTGGCTCTCAAGGACAGCTGCCGGAACACACCGTAAGGTGCTTGGCGACTGATATTCTATTTGAGGGTGATGGCTAGCCAGGCGGGCATTAGCAAAATGCCCTTCCACCTTGAAAATTACTACTAAATAATCTCCATAACAGCAATTAAACTTATATAATAAAATAAAACATTCGGTAAATAGTTTATTATTTTAGTGATACTTTTTAATTTTTTTACTAATTATTTCTTGAGCCGCAGCATCTAGTATAATATAAGGTACCCACCTTTGCTTTTTCTCTTTTCTGGAACACCCAATCTTCAGGCTTGCATTCAATTTCTTTTATAATAGGAACTTCAGTCACCATTCCATTAATTACTTCTCTACTTCCACTTGGTTTACATTGGACATCTTCTGTAACACTTTTCTTTTTGGTTCCCAGACTATCTTTACCTTTTCCTTTATTTTTATTTCTGTTAACATGTTCTTTACTGCTTTCTTGGACATTCTTATTCTTTATCGATTCTTTACCTCTCTTAGTGTCTGTAGGTAATGTAATTACATGATTTTCCTTTACAATATTTACTTCAGGTTCTTTTCTAGGAGATCTTAGTAGTTTTCTTGGTGTTAGTCGCTTTCTGGGAGATGTGACGGATGGGTCCTCATTCGGTTTATGTCTTTTTGATGGGGAAGCAATGTCATCATCATAAGCTTCGATTATTGGATGGGTTTGATTGTAGATGTGTGTCAGAAGTTTTATCGCTGAAAGCATGCTATACATTATCACAGGATTATTAACCATCTAATTATGGCCCGTAACCATTGACTTCCAAAGAGTAAAATACAATGCGATGCATGCCTTTGTATCGTGCTTACAATCAGCTAGTAAGAATCGTATTTCTAAGAACTTTGTAATCAAGTATAAGTTAATAAAAAGAGTAAAAAACATGACTGCAAATTATTTATTTTCGTAAAGCGTTTTATCGTTCCATTGAAATTAAAACTGCAAGTTATATATATTAGTAGAATCGTTATTTAAATCTCTTCATTTTGATAACCCACTCAATGGGTTTACAAGAAAAGCAAATTCTCTTTTCTCACAATATGGCGTATAAAATCCGCCGGATGGTTTTTTTTTTGTACATAGTATTACTTGCGCTATCAAGACGAATCTAATGATATACATTAAAATCGGTTAAGCCGTTTATAAGTTATGGTGGAATAAAGAAACGCACCAGCATATATACAAACATATTACATGAACCCTAAAAAAATAACACTCCTTTTTTCATGTAAAAAGACAAGGCTACTGACTGACATTGACTGTGTGCTTAGTCGTTCTTAAGTTGGATGGGTGACCACTAGAGACACTACTCGGACACTTCGGAGCGCTTCGGAGGGCATATTAAGCCGTCGGTCCTAGTTGTAGGATTCCAGTCAGTGGTAGGGCATTTTGCGAATGCCCACTTGGTACCACCCTCAAGTAGAAAACCATCACTTACTATTAAGTGAGATAGCGGTCAAAGGCTAGCCTATCAGTTATAAATAAAAACAAAAAACATACTGGCAAGGTTCCTTCTTAAGGATCCCTCTTTTCGAACAACCGAAATTTGAACAACGTATGCCGTAATCCCCACGTTTGGCGTCTTGGGGATAGCAGTAGAAGTAGTCAGTTCTTCAGAAGACGCTGCTTCCTTCCTTTTGGTATTTTTCTCTTAGCCTCTTACTACACCCACGGGAAGAAATGCGAGGGTGACACTCTAACCCAGCACCTCACGGAACAATTTAGTACCTACTTTGTTATAATTACCCTGGAGCCCTACACTGATTTTGGTACAAGGGGTGTTAGAAAACGCCAAAGTTTAAATGTCGTAAGGTATATATAGGTAATTTTGTTTAATAAAAACAGATCTCTAAATTATGTTATTTATTAGTACTTATTAGAAACTGATACCACAAATGAACTTAAAAATCTAGCTAATCTAATTAAATTGAGCAACTATTGGTAAACCTAGACTTGGTGCTCCATGCAATTTGGAAATTGGCACTTATTGCACTTCGTCTTGGACTTGCCATCTTTTTTTGCACAGAAACCACAATATCCCTAGTTGTGGTGCCCCATAGTAGAATGTTTGCATATTAAATTACCGAAATAAAAGAACTTATTTATCAACAGTGGGTATTCTTCAGCTATCAGCAAACAATTCACTACATTTTCCTCTCCCTCTTCATCCTCAGATTCCCTATCCAATAAGTTGTTGATCTGCCAGCAGCCATCTACAAACAAATTAATGAAAATATTAGGTAAACTAAAAGCAATCATCCTGCAAGCTCCTCATTTTATTAATTGCATTATGACTGTTTTTCATGATTCAACATCAAATAAAAAATATAACTTAACATTACATAAACCTAGTGTAAAACAATAAAAAATACTTACAATTTTCCTACACTGGGGTGATACAGCACCCCGGGACACAAGTGTACACGTCCACACACACACGGCAATTGCAGCGTTACTAACCCATCAAAAGCAGGTAACTGTAGAGTAAAATATTCGGGAGCATAAACCTATGCATTGAATCAAAAATGAATAAAGTTAAAACAAACATGAAGCTCCAGAACCCCTATTAGCGTTGTCTAGGGTTAAAAATACAGGTCATCAATGGTAGGATGGATTGACAGGGCAGGCATCTAAGCATTCTATTACTTATAACAGGATCCTATTCTCCAGTATAAACCCTAAAAACACCTTTTTTTAATGATAAAGTGAGATGACCGACAAGTTGCCTGTCTGGTTGTAAGTGTCACATCTGTTCATTACAGTAACTGTGTCACCATGCTCATTCTGCAGGACACTGCAGTGTTGTGGACACTGCAGTGTGGTGGACACTGCAGTGTGGTTGACACTTGAGTGTCAACATTGACATTTTATTTTTTCTTTTTTTTATATGCCTGATAGGTTAGCCTTTGACCACTATCTCACCTGATGGTAAGTGATGATGTGGTCGAAGATGTTGTTCAGGCTAACCTAGAAGTACTGGCTCTCAAGGACAGCTGCCGGAACACACCGTTAGGTGCTTGGCGACAGATTTTCTACTTGAGGGTGGTAGCTAGCCAGGCAGGCATTCGCAAAATGCCCTACCACCATGCTATAACGACTGCCATCCTAAGACGACAACCGGGACCGACGGCTTAACGTGCCCTCCGAAGCACGGAAACGCTCAGTAGTAATGTCACTAGCGGTCACTCATCCAACTCATGACCGCGGGCGACATTGCTTAACTTTGCTGATCGGTTGAGAACAGCTAAGTTAACTTCGCTACGAGCGCTTCAAAAACATTATTTATTATGTCTCATTCGCTCAGTAACTTGCTACAGTGAATGTTGAAATAATTTAGTCTTACCTCGTTTTCTTTTGAATGGCTTAATTCCATATTTATCTAATTCTTCATGTATTTCAGTCAATGACATTGAATCATAATCTAGCATTGGTGTAACATCATTTGTTTTGATACTCAATTCACTATTTTGAGGAGTTGTCACTGTAATTAGATTATTGGTGTGGCTCGCTTTTTGAGGAGTTACAATTTCTGTAAGCCATCTATGTTTTATTGGACTTAATTCTTTACTTGTATATTTATAAGAGTTTATGAGATTCATTTCTGGTAGGATTTCCACATAATTTTGATCATTTTCAACATGATTGACATCAGTATCTAATGATTTTTTTGATGCACACAAATTAGAAAGTTCATCCATAACAGATATACCACCAAACACAAAATTATCTTTTGGCATTTCCAACTTAGATTGTTGTAAAGAGTAATCAAGTTCCTTGTCAGATATTTCAAACACTTCTGAATGTTGACTGCAATTTGATGTAAAGCTATTATTCCTTGAATAATTTTCAATGTTTTTTTCAAATGTTTTATAAATGTTAGATTGTGAACTAGTGCTTTTAGTATTAGATTTGTCACAATCAACATTATTGAAAATAATATCATCATAATCTATGGATATCTCATCTTTTCTTCCAAGATGGCTACATCTATGTGAATTTTTCGTTTGATTTTGATCCTCTTCACAGGGAACATTTGGAGCATCATGTTCAGATTGTATGTCATAAATTTCAGATTTGTCTGAATTTTGAGTTAAGTCTATATCACTTTCAACATTACAACTCTCAATCATGCTTGTGGTATTCGATTTTTCAAAATTATGTTTACATTTGCTTTTACTTGTGTCTTCAGAAATTTCGGATTTGTGAATTAAGTCTATAGAATTTACATCAGAACAATTTGCAATCCGAGAATTATTATTGGATTTTGCTGAATCATGTTTAGGTTGGCTATCATTCAATTCTTCAGAAATGTCTGATCTTTGGGTTAAGTCTACATCACTTTCATCATCAGCATCATTAAAATTTTCAATGAGACTTAGTGTAAGATTCACTTTATTAGATTTACTTTGTTTATTAACGATATAAGAAGATTCATTGTCTGTACAAACAGGTTCTTCAAATGTTTTTAGACAGTTATTTTTACTAGATGTTGGTTTTATTACAGGGCTTTGTATAAGATCTTCATCGCCAGTTTTCGAATGTGAAGGTAAAGAATTTTGATGTTCAATATTGCTTTTTGAATCTTTTTTTCGACTTCTAGTTTTCGAACTTAGTGTGAGATCTATATTAGTAAGTTTCCTATGTTTATGCGTAAGGATTGCAGACTTTTCTTTATCACAATCAGTATAGTTGTCTTTTTTACAAACTACATTATTGTCTTTCTGAGTAAGATCTATTTTGCCGGAATTAGATTTTGGACTTCCAGTAATACTTAAATTCTTTTCTTTTTGATCTTCAGTACTATCTGAGTGATCATGGATATACTCTTCAAAAAAACTTTGGCTGTGAATAGGTTCATTTACTGTTTCTGAATATTGCGTCAAGTCAATATGTACCTTTGGCAGTTCCTGGAGTGACGTTTCTCTATGTATAATGTTGGTATATTCATTTATATCTATAATTATTGTGGCATCCAAGGAATTTTGTTTTCCTGCAGTCATGCTTACTAAAGGCAACTCATCACTACTATTAGATGATTGTGTTAAGTCCATACTTTCAATGCTTTTGTCAGCATCTTCTTTTTGAACAGTATTTGTTTTCTCACAAACTTTTGTAGCTGCATCTTGAACTGGTTTATTTTCCTCCATTATTTTTCTATTATCAATTATGTATTGAGCTTGTGTTAGATCAATATTATTGTCAACAGGAGTACATTGCGACAAAGTAGCAACACATTCAGTAATTTCCATAAAATCATTACTTAATCTTTTGGTAATATTATCCCTTAAGGACTTTTGAGATAATTTTGGGATGTTTTGGGTGCCTATATTCTCAGTAATAGTGTAATTATTTGATGAATATAGTTTGCAATCCGTTATTTCCATGAAGTCGTTAGATTTTCTTTGAGTAATATTATTAATTAATATCGGCTCCATCTGTTGGTTTTCACAACAAATATTTTGATGGTCTGCAGTCTTATTCATAACACATGTAGTTAAATCCACGGTAACTAATTTGGTTCTAGGGACTGTAGTATGTTCATTTGAAGTGATATTTTCATCTTGAACTGTTGAATGTTTACTTTGATCTAGGATGGATAAAGCATCATCATCAAAAATATCAGGTGAGCAACTTCTGATTTGCTGTGTGGAGACAGGTAAACATTCAACAATATTATCTTCTTTGTTCAATGTTTTATCACAATCATATTTATCGTTTTCGTTTATTATGGTACTAACTTTAATACTATTAGCAGTTTTGACAACTATTTTACTATCACAATATACATTTTTGGTTTTAATAACATCTTTGCATCTTTTTAGAGTACCACTTAAAACAATATCTAGTTCATCCTGTGAACATTCAATTTCACTAAAATTCATATTGCTTGGTTCAAAAATGTGTGGGCTAACAGGTCTCCCTGGTATGTTCGACCAATCTCTCAACAAATTAGCTGTTCCTGTTGACTTTTCTATTAAATTACTGACATAAAATGTATCAGTTATTTTCAACATATTATAAGCAGCATTTGTAGCTAAATTGTACAGTGGTATGTTTTCAACATTAACTTCACAACTACAGAAATTACAATGAGTTAAATCTTGAAATAAAATTTGAGAATATCTATTAGCAGTAATTTCATTCTTTTCAGTATCACTTGTTGAAATTAATTTGTAGTCCTTTCTATGTTTTCTTATTTTCCGGGAAATTTTAGCTATCTTAACTTCAGGAACTTTGAAACCATATTCTTGGAGTGTGGTTCTTATTCTTTTAATTCTATCTTGAGTGTTTACCAACTCTGAGCTTTGAGAAGCTTCATTAGATGGCGATACAGTTTCTTGCAAGGACTTTGATAATGCAATAGCTAATTGCAACTTCTCTGGATCAATATCTATACCAGCTTTTAAGCATACACTATCAAAATCTTTAGTGTATGATTCCAGTTCACTTCTCTTTGACTTAAGCAATGCCCTTATATCTTTCTGACCTCGTATCCTTTTAGCTTTCTTGGGGTTACTGGTCTTAGTCTTCGCAGTATTTTTGGGACCAGTACAACTTTTTTTCGTCTCTTGAAAATCAGATAAACTTTCATCCATAACAGGATTATCAGTAAAGTACTTGCTTCTTACTGAACATGCTCTGGATTCTTTGCTGGCAAAATAAAACATTTACATAGTTTACATGTCTTTATTATAACTACTACTTAACATAACTAAATTATATAAATATTACCTATCATCTAAATTCATTATTTGAATGGTAAATCAGGTCTACTTCCTTCCTTCAACATTTGTCTGACTTGATCACCAGTTCGAGTTGGTAGTCCACTGGCGATCATGAGCTTTCTTTCCACTTCTTCTATTGGATCTTCATAGAGAGCCTCGCTGGCTTTTCTTAAATTTTCTGTAGCTTTGGAGAAACTGAAAGCCAAAACATACATACATAGTAAGTATATAATAAAGTCTGTAACCTGTAAAACGTACTTCAATCGAGACATAATAATGAACTTACTGGAATATGAGGCCGCTTATTATTCCAAAACCTACTATTCCAAAACCTAGATAGTTACGAACGACAGCAGCAGGAGTTCCTTTTAATCTTCTAGGTTTCCATTTTGACGTATCAACACCGATGGCCATTTTTGAAACGAAATAATAAAAATCAACATAGATAAATTACGAAAAGACGAATTAAAAAAGAGTAGTAACACTTTCTGACCAAAGACATGGATCTATGGGCGTATTCCATTTGACGCCAACTTCGTGGTTTTCGATAATTTTGATCACATATGTGTCTATGGTACATATTAAATGTGGAACCATAGACGCAACATGTGGTCCAAATTGTCGAAAATAACAAAATTTGCGTCAAGTGGAGTATGCCCTAAATCTTTGATCTTGTTCAAAGATATATGGGTGCGTACCATTTGAAGTTAAATTCGTTAAAAACGGTCACACTCCCAAAAAGTTGTTCAACTTGGGTATTGGCATTATTTTCGCCATAAACGCTATGAGGCTACTGGACCAGTTTGAATCTAATGTCAAAAGTGGCAAATTTTAGTGGCATTCTTAGTGTTCCTATCATAAATGGAACAGGGGAGAACAGTTACAAACGATCATAGTGATCAGGATATAACCATAGACGCAAATGTGGTCAAAATTATCGAAAATAACGAAATTAAATAAAATAAAATTAAATTAATAAAATCAACGGGGCAATGCTGCCAGCATGCTGGGCACGCTGCCAACTGATAGTGGGCTAGAGCATTTGGACTCCCTATGAGTTGCTTTGACAACCGACAATGTTTAAACCATTTTGCACAGTACGAAATATGGAATCAATCCCTAAAATTAACAAAAAAGTAGGTACCTATATTATTATTATTTCTTTGTTAATGGCTTCTGCTAGTTACCTATATAAAAAACTTGTGAAACTCTTCAATCGCGCCAAATACAACTGTCAAACCAGCAGGGGTGCGTTCCGAACCTTGGTTAGAGCGCACTCGGAGTGCAACTTTTCACTCTATCGTCGTTCACAACCTTCGAGTAGAGCGTTCGGTTGTCACAACTGGACCGTTCCAAACCTTTGAAGGTTGCAACTTTTTAACCATAAAACGCGTGACATGAAATGTCTTTGACGTTTATATCGTCTTCTATCTGATGCGCTCACCCATATATCTCAAAAAATATAAATACTAATATAATTTCTCAAAATATAAAACTTAAATAAAAATGGAAAACGAGTTTGTGATAGTGTTAAATAGCAATTATTATTACGATAATGATGTAAGTCTGTCAATGTCACAATTTGTTTGAGGTTATAAAACAACCGGTCGTTCCATACCTCAGGGTAAGTTGCAAAACAACCAAACAACGAAACAACTACACTCTGAGCCTCTGAACGCACTCCAGTTGTCAAAAAACGATCACAACGATCCCACGGTAAGACATGGGTCAAAAATATCACTTTTCTCTGTCATTTGTAGCGTTTTCAAAGCTATCCGAACGGTGAGCGAAAACGATATTTTTGCTCACGAAGTCCCAAAACGAACGGCCCGTGTGATCATTTTTAGCGTTTGCGAGTGTTATTTTTGGCACCGATAGGCTATCCGAACGCCCTATATGAAATCATGTCATGTCCATGGTGTGTTTGTTCTATTCTATTATCTTTCACTTTGTTTATTTACAAATGTAAATAAATCTGTTTGTATTGAAATTGAATTAAATTAGAAAATGAATGTTTAAGTTTACTGCTTTTCCCAGTGATATATTTTACATTGTAATTAATATAAAACCGTACATGCCACTTCTGGCCCTGGCAGAAATTGGGTTCACAATGTGAAGAAGTGGCGGTGGAAGACAAATTGGCGGAAGCATTGGTTAATTTTTTATCCCCAATCTTAGGTGCAATGTCTTTATTACAAAATATAACATATAAAGAATATAAAAGGGCACTTACATTGACAACCGAACAATGTGAAAGATTAGCAAGGTTAGCCGACTTAAGGTATGTCGTACATCCCGCGTTCCCACGACTTACAGTGTTCCTGAAGAGGTTTAATTCACTGACTAAGCCACTACTGTTCTGGTAGTATCAAACCGAGATATTATATTACCTTCTTTGTCATAGATTTGAAGTGGGACCAGTTGAGACAAATTTCTGCTATCCAAGAACCATGATGATGCTTGGTTAGTGATACTGGCCCAACATGCACGCGACAGAACAGAGATAAACAACTTATCGCCCTTAACTATAACTGTTACTCTCAATGCCTACATTCACAATGGTATTGTCACTGCAATGGAGCCTGTATTGGCCTAGTCAGTTGCAAAACTGCCATTTAAATTCCTTAAATGGAAGGACTTTAGAATCGGTATACATACATATGTACTTAAGGAAGGGGGGTACCGGAAACTATTTTATATTAATTATCAAAAAAATATATATATGTATACCTACATACATTGGGAGGACTTTAGATATGTACATAGTTACCCACTCGCCCCCACCGCTCACCCCCCTTAAATCGATGTTTTATAAACTAAACTAGAACTGATTTTTTTCCTACTTGACACTTATTGTTATATTTTGGACAATTCACACAATATCCTTATAAATTATTGCTTATGTGTAATTCTGATGTGTAAGCTATATTCTTGTAAATTTTAATTAAAACCCATTCAGTTGTTTTTGCGTGAAAGAGTAACAAACATTCATACATACAAACTTTCGCATTTATAAGGTAAGGATGAATTGCTTAGTTTTGTAAGATAAACATTATCTTTATCTCAGCTGCAGCTCCCCACAACAATAAATTATAATACATAATAATATTGTAGAAGTGAATGAAGTAAACTAGTTACTAATAGTTTATGTAAAATTAATTTATACTTAATGGCACCTATTTTAATAATACATTGATTTCATAATTTTTCAGCTTATCTTTCTCTACCGCAAATAATCCAGGAGAGCTCTTAATGAAAGAATTAGATAAAGGTGGCTGTACTCCCCAAAGATACAAGAAACTTTTATCTGCACTTCACGTTAAAACCATACTTACATACTACAAGCCTCAGTCCAAGGTAGCCATACTGGTGGCAAATGACAAATACATACATTTGTCGAAGCTTGCCACTCCATCAATAGATTGCGATTCAATAGGGCTTAAGTTGAAAGATTTGGGTTTTATTGTAGTGACTATAAAGAACATTCCAAGCCCCATTCTTAAGGAAATTGTGCGAAGGGTTTGTGAGTTGATACCAGAGGACTCTTATGGTAAGTCATTGTTTGCTAATTTTTTTTATATTATTCTATTACGCTTTCAACCAACCAATGACGCAATGGTAATTGTTGGTAGAGTAAATATTAACAAGGTAGGTTTCTAAATATGATTAAAATCACTATCGGGGGCTTAGCGAAAATCTTATTTTACATATTATTGGAGCACTAAATGTTATGCCCCGGGCGGTCCCGCGAATCGAAACATCCAGCATGAAATCGAACCCGCGTCCTCCGATTTCACGCCGGATGCCTAAACTACTCGGGTGGCCGAGTAGTTTAGGCATCCGGCGTATTCATATAGGCATAGTCTATTACGCTTCCAACAAACCAATGACGCAATGATAATGGTTGGTAGAGTAAATATTAACAAGGTACATTGATTAGTGGCTTTAAAGCTAAAAAATTGGAATTTCTAAATCTGTAATATAAATATGAAAGAGTGGAACTCCTTACTGTCGGCAGTTTTTCCCGATGGATACAACATTGGTGTCTTCCAATCGAGAGTGATTAGGTTTCTTCTAGGTGAGCGTGCTCAATCTTAGACCAAATCAATGCTTAACATCAGTAAGAGTGTGATTAAACGCAAAGCTATTGTAAATAAAAAATGCTTTCATGCTAAATCAATCATTTATTTACTAGAAAACATAGTTACTTAAGGCCTTAAACAATACCATATACAGTTATTTGTATTCTGCCTGCATGCAAACATTCAAATATTAGGATTTATGCCACTGAAGTCTATTAGTTATTTTATGCTGTAAAAACATTTAGATAATAACCACGTCCTTAATAAATTTTAGAATATGTTGCCTTATAAAAGTTTCATTTCATTAGGCACCTGGATATATATGTAAATAAAATAATTGAACACATATATTTTGTAAATTTCTTTATAATTATGATGTTGACACCATAAGTATATAACTTTCTTATATAATTACAATCACTATCGGGTGCTTAGCGAAAATCATATTTTACAAATTATTGGAACAAAAAATGGTATGCCCCGGCCGGGAATCGAACCCGCGTCCTCCGATTTCGCTCCGGATGCCTAAACCACTCGGCCACCCGGGCACGCTTATTTGGGCCGAAATTTCGTGCTCCAATTGTATTACTTTAACTGTCATATAACTTTGCTCGTTAATGTAGTCTAACAACTTCGTATTTTAAAATATTCTGGAATATCTTTAACAAACAAACGTCTCGGATATACATAGTACTGTCAGTGTCGTGTAAATAGAACACATAGACAGGCATTTTGCGTTTGCCAAGCATATAACGGTGTGTTCCGGCAGCAGTCCTTGAGAGCCAGTGAAATTACAGGCACATGAGACTACGTCTCAAAGTGACGGGCGCAGTGCTGTGACGAAATGCATCTGTTATATGG
Organism: Plagodis pulveraria; assembly: GCA_963890685.1. Lineage (NCBI taxonomy): Eukaryota > Metazoa > Arthropoda > Insecta > Lepidoptera > Geometridae > Plagodis > Plagodis pulveraria. The sequence continues at coordinate 10,614,198 of OY982973.1, read as the reverse complement.
CACAGGTTAGTCCGCTTAACATCAGGTGGGCACCGAGCTTTTTCCGTCTCAATAAGTCCCCATAATAAAGGTTTTATGCGCCCAGTGCGTAAAACTGGGGGACGTGTGTTCAATTCCCACTTTTTGTTGGACGCTGAAAATTTGTAAATGTGATTTTCGTTAAACACGTGATTGTGCTTGTAGTCATATTTAGAATAGTATATTATGATACAAGTGAGCTAAGTTTGCGCGCTGCAAATGTATGATGGTTGATTACATACAAACCTCTATGATGTTACAAATCTGTATTACCTGGTTAAATTGAAAATGCTCTGTTTACTCACATATAATTTGTCCCTTATATTTTATCCCTACAAAGTTAAGTTAGTACCTACCTAACTGCAAACAGTTAGGTAGGTACTAACTTAACTTTGTAGGGATAATTCTATTACGCACTAGTGTATAATATTATGCACGAGGGCCATATTATAGGCCATAAACTGAACTATAACATGGTTCAGTTTATGGCCTTAAGAACGATATAATACAGCTCAATTTACGAGCAAGGGTGTTGAAAATTATATTAACAAACAATTTATACGTTTTTCAGGTTTATTTTTCTATGCGGGTCACGGCTGCCAGCTATGCAACACGAAGTGCCTGCTCGCGATTGACTGTCCTTCAGACAACATTACCTTTGAGGACTGCACCACGGAAAACTTTATATTGAGGGAGATGTACAAATGCAAATTGGATCTGTGCATTTCTATCATGGATATGTGCAGTGTGTCTTTGGACAGGTATTCTTTTAAGAAAAATACACTTTTAAAATATTTTTTGGGTTGTCATCACCAGTATGCAAATTTTTTTGTAGTGTAAAAAGAAAATTACCTTTTAATTAAACTGACTTCAACACTCATTAATACAATATACATATTCACAATATTGTGCGCATGGTACAGACTTCGACAAGTTATTTCACGCTTTTGAGTGTAGAAATCGGTTAAATTTTTAGGTAAAAAAATTGTTCACTCTTTTTAGTGACCCTTGCTACTTACGGGATCGATTGTCGATGATATAGTCATTCACTGTCAATGACTATATCATCAACTCTTTTCAAAACTTATAAACTATAACTTATAACTCAAAAACGTGGATCATATTTAGCCCTTCGTTGTAATTATCTATATTTTTTGCTTAGAAGGCGTTAATGCAATAATTACAATGTTAGAATTATTGGGTCATCAACCAACAAGTTGAAAGCTAAAAGTAGTCTTGTTTGTAGTTCAATTATTTTTTACTATACATGTCGCTCTGCCCCTTAAGACGGTTAAACAACAAGAACGAAAGGGTAAATTTCGAAATTTGATTCACCTTCAGTACGGTAGCTCAATCTGGCGGAGCATATCCCTATGAACGACCTCCCGTAGTTCCAAGGTTTTACCGTCGTAATTTTATATGATTTTCTAGCTAACCAAAGCTGATTCTGTGAATAATATATTTTCTCAATGTGAAAATTAATGATATAAGTATACTGTAGGCACTATAATGAGTTATTGGGAATATTGAATTACAAAATCACGATTTCCAATTCTTAAGGACAGTTGGTTGCCATTCCTTATAATGTGCAGTGTGCTTACAACGAGATTTAGGGCCTGTTTCAGAATGTTCGAGTAAGTTCCGGTTATACTAGCCAGAACATAAAATAACTGAATGATAAAAATTACAGTTACCATGCAGCGCGTTTCAAGCTTTAACCCATGGATAGGCTAAATCGATGACTGTGAAACGCAACGATAGTGTTTTATTTATTAAATAATATGTTCTGGGTAGTATTACCGGAACTTAATCGAACATTCTGAAACAGGCCCTTAGACTCATAATTAAGAACGAGTATGTTTACGTTATAAATGTGTTTAATTTCTAGGATGTGTTTGTTACGGAACAAGCTCGAGGCCCACATGACGTTCAGCGGACTAACATCTGCCTATAACAGATGCACTTCGTCACAAATTTCTTATTGCACTGCGCCCGCCACCTGGGGACATAGTTGTTAAGTCCCATGTGCATGTAATTTCACTGGCTCTCAAGGACTGCTGCCGGAACACACCGTTAGGTGCTTGGCGACAGATTTTCTTACTTAAGGGTGGTCGCTAGCCAGGTAATTCGCGAAATTCCCTTCCACCATGCAAAGTTTTATCTTCAATCGCTCTATAGATGTAAATGAATTTTGATGAAATTTTCTAATAAACTATTGCAATTCCAGAGATACCAACCCCCAAATATACAATTCAATGACGTCAATAGAAGAGTATGGCATCCATAAGAATCTACTCATTAGCTATTCCTGCCAACAAGCTGCAGCGGCCTATGAAGTCCTGCAGATAGAATGTTCAACTACCATTGACACTGGTGTCACATATGAGCTCAAGACTGGAGACACGGATAAGATAGTACCTGGTGCCAGTCTTTATGTGAACGCTTTGTGCACAAGATTGGCGGATGACTCAGATGTCAGCACTATGTTGGATAAAGTCCATACAGGTATATATTACTCTTAAAAAATTGTAAATGTTATTTTAGCTTACCACGATATATATATTATTTGATATTGCTTAACGTAATTTTTAGAAAAAAAAATTTAGATTCTTTTTTTATAAATAAATATGCACCCGGCTGGAACTCGCGTTATATTTACCGGAAAGATTATTATTATATTTATTATCTTTCCGGTAAATATAACGCGAGTTCCAAGATTATTATTATATTTATTATCTTTCCGGTAAATATAACGCGAGTTCCAGCCGGGTGCCTATTTATTTATAATGGACAAAACTCGCGATAATTTTCTTTTTTTATGTTTGTACGGAACAAGCTCGAGCCCCACCTGATGTTAGGCGGACTAATCTCTGCCTATAACAGATGCAATTCATCACAAGTCACGGCGCCCGTCACTTTGAAACATGTTTGTTAAGTCTCATGTGCCTATAATTTCACTGGCTCTCAAGGACTGCTGCCGGAACATACTGTTAGGTGCTAGGCGACAGAGTGTGGTACTTGAGTGTGGTAGCTAACCAGGCGGGCATTCGCAAAATGCCCTACCACCATGCTATAACGACTGCCATCTTAAGACAACAACCGGGACCGAAGGCTTGCCCTCCAAAGCACGGAAGCGCTCAGTAATAATGTCACTAGCGGTCACCCATCAAACTCATGACCGCGACGAAAGTTGCTTATCTTTGCTGATCGGTTAAGAACAGCTAAGCAAACTTCGCTACGAGCGCTTCAAGAGAAAGAGGGGTATAGGAATATGCTCTTTTCTTGAAGGTTCCTAAGTCGTTTCGGTTCGGAAATACTTCACATAGCTGGTTCCATATTGAGGCAGTTGTGAGGCAGAAAATGTCTTGAGAATCGCACGGCTGTGGACTTCCAGACATCGACATAAAATTGATGAATCATGCTTTGTCAGGAGTCAGGACGTACGATGGCGAAATTCTGTTACGCTTTTACACACGTGTTTTGTCCATCTTAAAATATAAACATGAGCGTTAGTTTCTATAATATCTTATTGACGTTTGTAATTATTGACATGAATTTTTGAGTTTGTAATTATTGACATGAATTTTAACTTGTAATTATTGACATGAATTTTAACTTGTAATTATTGACATGAATTTTAACTTGTAATTATTGACATGAATTTTTGAGTTTGTAATTATTGACATGAATTTTAACTTGTAATTATTGACATGAATTTTAATTTGTAATTATTGACATGGATTTCAACTTGTAATAATGGACGTTGACTTATTTATCATAATGCATAGTAGTTGACTATGATTTAATTGGTAATATTTTAGATTAGATTGTGATTTGAATTATTGCTATTCGTTTGTATTGTTTGGTGAAGGTATTTAGAAACTGAAATTATTGTAATCTTTATTTCGTTAATCATATGTTACATACACGATTGAATTAGGACACTCCTGTAATAATTTTTGTATATGAATTTGCAATAAATAAATATACAGTTCCTCATTTACTCATAAAATTAGGAAGAACAGTATAGACGCTCAGTGGTGAAAAATACCAATTAATTTGTATTATGTTCAAATCATATCTTACCACCTTTGTAATATTGAATGTTCTCTTTTCTAGATGTTGAGCAGTCAATAAAGAAACAGAAACCTTTGAAAATACAGTGTGGAGTAGCGAAAAGATCCTTGTATGATCCAGTAATAGGTATGCACAGCACACGCCTGTTTTTATATATTTTACTGATAAGCTATACTTTTACCTCTATCTCACCATTCTAGCTGAGTAGCAATCTCAAATAAGGAAACAAGGGAGTTAGATAACGGGGGCGTTGCGCGTGCGAATGCAACTGACCTGTTTGTAAGTAAACCATTGCGTGCTTAGTACAAATTAATAAGCGAATCAGTTCTTCCGGCGCCGCAATGGATCAGTGACTTAATAGCAGTATTAGAGTGTAACTAGTGACCGTAGATTCAGGGGCCCAACTTTTCAAAACTATTATGGACCACCAACGTCATTATTTCAAATTTAAAATATTGACACTAAGATTCGCACCGTGGCTTCACGAAACAATAATCTTCATATAGCGCTATCTCTATCGCACAAATGACTTGATTCAATTCATGCAGCCCGCTCTCACGTTCAATTTCTAATGTAAGTTTACTATAGGGATATGTGGTAGTTCGAATTATGAAACAAAGTGGAAATAAAACTGGATTAAGATACGGAAATTAACCCCTGGTTGAAGCGCAACGCATTTTTGCATGTGTAAGATTAGTTAGGGTATATGTTTGCAGCAGAAATCTTGGTGTGCGTGGCAAAATGTGCGTATGTATGCCATACTCATTGTTTTTATTGATGTGTGAGTTAAACGGGTGAGCGAGACGTCGCGACACTTTTATGCGAACTAACACGGGCTAAAAGCAAATATCTCTTGTTTCTCTAATTTGAGGTAGCGATGATGTGCGTATTCTAGTCAACAATGAACATAAAAAAGTTTTTGTGGTATATGGGTGGAGTATGGGGGGCCAACTCCCTTCCTTTTACGAAACCATCATAGAAAAGGAGCGTTTTGTTTTATGCTTAAAATAATCATACATAGACACGAACATATGTCAACAGGCGACGGTGATCGCTTTCCATCAGGCGACCCGTTTACTTGTTTGCCAATTATGGCATAAATACATCAGTTATCTCGCTCGCACTGGTCCGAACTAAGATGATATCATTAGTAAATTGGAACGGTTTTACGACATTTTAATGTATCAGCTGTACAACAGCTAACTGTAATTTTTTTTAGTATTGAATTAGACTCGTATGTTTAGTGCATTTTCAGTTTTCCAAATAATATGGTAGGTATATATGTACAAGGAAAACTTACATAAAAGTAATCACAGTCAAGTCTGCACTGTGAAACTGTGAGGTGTAGCTCGTAATTTAATAACAATGACATAAGATAATGAATAGATTCAGGCGTTACTTTGTGGAAATCCATATTTACGTACATACGAGTGCCGCCGGCCGCTCATTCTCGATCGTGCGCTCGTAGAGTCAAGACCTCCTGAGGATGCTTCGTGTAGAAACGAAAAGCGTCGAAAATTCTTCCGGTTTGACTGCGTGGCGTTTGTGACGTCACGTCGGCTTAACAGGAAAATTAGGCGGAATTGTCAGTTAGATATATTTTTTAAGTGTTTTATTAAAATATAAATTTGATGTTTTCTTAAAATATTTGTTTTTAGTAACAATGATGACATACCTGTTAATACGATGTTTTGTTTCACAGGCGATACTGCAGCATTACTTACAAAATTACAAGAAGTTTCCAAAGAATTTGCAGACTGCTGCACTGTCTATTGACACAATATTTTTGCAATTGCAAAGAGTTTATGAATCGTTCGTTACCTAATGAAGAACAAATTGTGTTTATAATTATAATAAGTATTCATATTATATGCTCAACAATAATGTATGTTGGGAGAAGCCCAGATTTCCCACACAAACGTAATACCAAAATCATTTGTAACTCGGGCATATTTATACTGTACTTTTTTATATATTTTAAATACAGAGTTGTATAATATTTATCTACAGAGAGTTAATTATCTTTCAATAAATTTCAAGGACAACTTGCTATCATAACATTTTAGATAAGTATTTTAAAAATATATATGTAATGAACCTAGGTAATTACTATCTGAACCTAAATAATTGCATGAAAAAAGGGTATTAACTTTTAATCGCTTACCAAGTGTCTCCCAGATATGGGAGAAAAATTAATATTTTAGCGTGAACATATGAAATTAACTTGTATGTTCCCGTGCCTGTTTCTCGGATTATATTACTAATGTCATGAAACCCAGTTCAGAAAAACATAATGATTTAAAATCGCTATAGTATCTCAGAGGCGCATTTTATGTTATGTGAATATTTGAAACATAACCAGAATCCAAGAGATATGTATGGAATTTTCTTAGAGTACTCAAGGTTTAAATTTAACTTTTACTGCCTTGAAGAACTGCAATTTTATGTGTTACAGAAATTTAAGTTTTCCTATGTTGACTATTATTGTAATAAAAAATTACTAATCTACTATAAGTAGATTTTGACTATTTAATTTTTTAAATCGTTAAAATATTAATTAAAAATATAAGTTTTGAAAACAAATGCGAGTTTATGAGATATATTGTTGAATTTTTGTATAATACTATTTATTGTATGTTAATAGTTCAAACTATATTTTAGTGTGAACTATTAGTTACCAAAAAACCTTTATTTACACCCTAGCATTTACGGTGTTATCGTTTAGAATGTGTTGAGTAGATAGGAGGAAATTTTTATATTTAATAAATAGTTAAGAGTCAGAAGTTTTGGGTATACAATGAATATATCCTGTATTTCTTCAACAAATTCTAAAAACGCCAATAATTTAGTTTTGCAACTGTGATGAACACTATTTTTTTTCTTTTACGGGCAGTTGTAATGAAGAACCCTAAAAGAGGGAGACCAGACAAGCAGTTGGCCAGTTTTTTACTAACTGCTATTTATTTAGTCAACAAGTTTAGCATTGGGAAGCTAACAAATTAGATAGCCTAGCTGTAAAAAAATGAAGTAAATGACACAATACCAGGATAATGGAATCACTGTATTTGTCTAACCCTCCAAGAAAAGGGTTGTGATAATTATTACTTATTTTATTTGATAAATATATGCCATATATACTTCTACACTGCAATACTGAATTTTTGCTTTGGCATATGGCAGCACTTATCTCAATAAATAGGTTGGTTGAATGTCAGTGATGATATATTTATAATTATGTTTTGACACGCTAAGCATAATATATTTTTAACGGTAGGTTTAAAAAAATAAACATATTGTTCTATAAGTAAATAAGAATATATTTTCAATAAAATTTCTATTTATACAATGCTGTTTTTATTACTTTCTTAACATGACTGAGGCATACATTATTAACAATTAACTATTTCTTGAGCATCTGGGGATGAAAATGATTCACTATGTTTACCCACCAGCTGTCTTCTACGCCTTTTGTGAACTCTCTGATAAATCTATAGTTTAGAATAAAGATTTTATCTTGGAACTCTGGTTGTACCCTGAAATTAAAAAATCCAGAAGTAAAGATGAGAACTTAAAAGAATTAGAGACTGGATATGCCAGTGGTTTAAATAGCAATACACTGTCGGTAACCTTTTAGTCTGCTTGAAAGTACCTAACGGTGTTTTCCGACAGTTGTTGGAATTTCATAGCTATTTTATTTGTGATAGGCAACTGTTTGACCACTATTGTACCTGATAGGAAGAAATTAATAATTATGCAGTCGAAGATGTACAGGCTGACCTAGAATTATCCTCAAGGACAGCTGCCGGAACACACCGTTAGGTTATTCCCTTGTCTCTGTTACATTACTGTACTGTATAAGTCAGATGATCCACTTCTGAACACAGCCTCGCCCATTAAGAGGGGTTGACCACAATCCCCACGCTTGGCAAATAGTGTAAGTATTGCAGTGTAACATGGCAGTTTTTCAGAAGGCACTGCTGCTCACCTTCTGTTTTTACATTTGAATCTTACAGCTCCAACAGGAAGGAATTCTATGGGGCCAGCCTGGCACCACACACGACTACTCTTACATAAATAAAAATAAATCTGTAGAAATGTGGGTGTTTAGACATTCACCTACTCTGTTAAGAATATAAAGTTCTGATGATGTGTTTTCTACTTGGTGAAATCTTACCCTAATGAAATGGGAGGTAGATCGTCAGTCTCTTTCATGTGTTTTAGCCCCTTCAAAACATGATAACACATTGTGATCTCTACCCAGCGCTTGTCTGAATCATCGAACATTACTCCAACCTGCAACAATAGAATGCAAAGTTTAAATAATTGTTAGTGAATTTCTCTAATTGTTAAGTTAACTTGGAGAGCATGTGGTGGGAAAAGTATTGGGAATCGAACCATGGACCCACTTCACGGCAGTCCACAGCCAATGCCACTGAGCCACCACTGCTTCAAAACACTATGATAGTTCAGTTGGAAGAGCATGTTCTGGCGATAGGGATGGATGGTCACAAGTTAGAATCCCGCTTGTGGTAAAATTTATATTTCATTAATTTAAACTTTAATGAATTTTAGCAAACATTTGGGAAGTTACCACAAAAAACAAATAAATCTTAAGTCTCCGAACCAAAAAATAAACTTACTGAAAATCTTAAATTTTTGTTGAAAGACCACACAACAAAAAGAAACAAATATTACAACTTAGCACATGAATGAAGCAAAAACAGGTACTGTAGAGGTCAGTAGCAATGGATATTAAGGGTATTCAAAGAAATCTCTTTACTAAAAAAAACCTTGGCCTATCTAGAATGTGTATCTATAGCAGCATTAGTAAAATCTTACCAAATTTGGTTAGGCAGGGGAGGGAGCTCGAGGACAGGAGAGGATTATTGATGTCATAGTAAAAGACCTTAAACCCTTTTCCCTGGGTTGCAATTCCCACTCAGCCATAAACCATAAGTAACCCATACATATAGATTTACCATTTTTTTATGATTTCTGACAGTACAAGCTAGAGGCCCGTCTGATGTTGAGCGTACCTCTGCCTATAAAAGATGCATTTCATCAAAGTCATGAATTGCACATCGCCTGTCACATTGAGACATACTTGTTAAGTCTCATGTGCCTGTGGCGGGATTCGAACCATGGACTTGCTGCACGGCAGTCCATAGCCAATGCCACTCGGCCATCACTTCGAAACCATGTGTGATACAGGAGTCTTCTGTTTTCTTGTAATTTTAATTTAGGTGATTATGAATGACAAGGTGTTTTTTCCACAGTTATAGGTGCAGATTCATCAAATGTGGCTTAGATTCTTTTTTGAATATGAACAAGAATGTTTCTTGATTGTAAAAGTTCATACATAAGCAGTATATTATGTTTGAAATTGATTCTATATGACATCTTAATTCTAAATCAGAATACAGAAAACAGTAAGTACAAGTTGGGTGCATATCCACACAATCTGTTTAACATGTAAAAAGACAGCATCCTTTTCACCAACTATCAGCTATGTGCACTCACATACATGTGCTGTGCATTTTAAAAGGCATAATTTATCTACATGTGTATGATATGGTGACCTGCCGGCACACACAATCTGTGTAAGGTTTACTTTATGAGTGTGCAGGCCTGAATTTTAACTAAAGAAACATCATTACCGAAATTTACATTGTTTTATGACTGAATTTACACAACCAGATTATGATAGTTTAGGTTACTAATCACTTTAATGTCTTTCAGTGATGTGCAATCGCAGATCCTTGCATTCTTTGGGCATGTTTTGAGGCGAGGTAGCCAGTCCATTGAGCGTCTTGTCGTTCAGGGCAAGGTAGAGGGCACTAGACCGCGCGGGAGGTCACCCATGCTGACTGACCAAATTAAATCTGCTGTGGGCGGTCCCTTGTATGAGTGCACCAGGATGACCGCTAATAGAAGTCGATGGCGTGACATTGTGAGGCGCATTACATCTGCCCCCACTACAACTACATGACGACCATGACCACTCTGTCAAGTAATGACTGAGAAGAAGAGGTTAATAATGGTCTCAGAACCATATCTGCAGAACCCGGATAGGTTAGGTTACTATTGGTCTATGAAACGATTCTGCTAACTGCACAAGGAATTGTCTGCCTAGTGTTTTAATAAAGCAGGAGCTACATAAAAAAATGTATAAGTACCTTAAGAATTACTTAACATAAAATAATAACACCTGTTGGTCCTCTCACTCACCAGTGTAACACTGATTATTATAAATTTTTTCAATAATATTTTATTTCTAATGACTTACTTGATAAGGGAATGAGTAGAAAATGTCATCTTTTTCTATGGCAAGCATCTGTCTTTGTGACACTGAGAGCTGAGATACTGCAGTCTTTAGAGCAGCAATGGCATCTTTTTCTACTAGACCTTCTAATGCCTTGAAATCACTTTTTTGTAATGCATCTGAAACAACCTGGCAATAAATGTTAGCAAGTCTTATCCATAGACAAAGAAGCGTCTACATGCAAAGTGGAAGATATTATGTTGATCATTAGTGTAAAGAAACAATAACAAACCTCCACTGCATGTTTGGAAGCTTCAATAAATTCATGTAAGTTGAACTCATGATCAAAATAAGGCCTAATTATAAAATTCGCAAACATCCAATTCTTGATAAACTTGATGAATGAAGGCCACACAATAGGAGGAAATTCCATCAGAGGGGGCAGTTTTCTTGTCTCTACGCTTCTATTATCGCAATAATTCCGCTTATGACTATAAGGACATGTTGAGGTTACAGGCAGATGATTGATTAAGCTTTTGTTTCCAAATCGATTACATAGCATAAACGTCTGCCTTGTCAGGACTTGCCTTATAGCTAAATTCATAATTTATATTTAAAATAAAAACACTTGCTACAAGAACACAAACTGAAATTCATGAAAAACAAACAGTTCCAGAAAACTTATAAATAAAACGGCGAAGAAGATATTTCTACGTAATGATTTGACGTTTTTTTTTAAATTATTTAATCTATGGTTTTAAGGTAACTTTGTATGTCCTATGGTCTCTTAAGCTACCTGTGGAATTTCTTTTATGGGTGCCGTAGAGGGATACTCCGTCTACGATGGGTGCGGACCATTTGAGTGAGATTCGCTAAAACGCTATAAACGATCACACTTCAAAAAAGTTTTCCACATGGATCTTGGCGTTATTTTCGCCATAAACGCAACATCTAATGTCAAAAGTGACAGAAGTGGCAAATTTTAGTGGCATTCTTAGCGTTCTTATCCAAAAATGGAACGGGGATGACAGTTACAAACACAACCACAGACGCAGATGTGATCAAAATTATCGAAAATAACGTTCTTAGCGACTAATGGAACATACCCTATCTGTGCCGGGCAGGAGCAGAAACAATTAATTTGTTAAGGCGAGGCTTTCCGTGGACTTTAGGTAATTTACGCTACCTCAGGCCGCACTATTCGGGAGCGCGACGTATTCATTTACGCGATACAAAGTTGTGTGCAATACGCCGCACGCACGTCTTTCGCTCGTCAGCCAGGTTGTGTACCTACAGATCAAGTCAGTATGAAATTTTAGAATGGAATTAGCTTTTGTCGTTTGTTGGTACATGTTTACGTTTAAATTGAAAACGAGGATTTGATAAGATGAAAGTTTTAGTAAAAGGCTAAAGTCTGGATAGATTTAAGGAATAACAATAGGTAGGTACTCACAGCTTATATTAGTCGTTTCAACAGTTCCTTACACACATCACTTCGTCACCTTTTTATGGAGTTTTTATTTAATTTGCATAATTTGTGCCCGCGGGACACATTTAGTTTTGAAGATGGACGATACAGAATAGTTCCTCTTGCCGCCGCGTGCCGGGTTTCGTCGCTTTTGTCGGTTGTGTGTAGGTGGCGCGAGGATTTAAATTAGGATAGAATATTGGATAGGGAAACATACAAGGAAAGACCTTAAGCCTGTTCATATCCCCCCACTTGAAATCAACCAGGGATTTCATAAGATGATTCATGAGTTCTCGACTCGTATTCTACAGTCATACTTTACGGATACATAGTTCTGTTGGCATAGTGTGTTTTTTCTGATTATTATTATTATAGATTATGTGCATTTGGTACTAGTAGGAGGTTATGTACATAGTAGATTATTTTATAAAATTATAGCTTATTGATTAAATTTCTAAGGTGTATAATATATATAGTAAGTATATATTGTGTAAGAGTTAGGTATTATATATAAAATATGGTAGGAAGTGATATAAGTCTAATTGCTTTCATCTATAGGTAACGGACAGATTTTAACCGCAGGTCTCACAAGTAGACCTTTGGAGGTTTTGACGGTCACGACACGAATAATGTTGTCCCTGCCAGGATGTAGTTTTACAACTCGACCTAATCGCCATTCATTTGCTGGCAAGTTAGGTTCGTAGATAATGACAAGATCGCTCAACTTAGGTTGTCTCCCCCCGTCCTTTAACCATTTACTCCTTTGCTGTAGGGTATGTAAATAATCTCTTTGCCAGGTTCGCCAGAAACTTTGAGATAGTCTCTGTACCAGTTGCCACCGAGTACGCAGAGGTACGTTTTCGGCATGTACCGGCTCCGGAAGGGAAACTAGAGGTCGTCCCACTAAGAAGTGCCCAGCTGTAAGAGCGTCAACCTCACCGGGATCGGACGAGAGCTCCACTAAAGGTCTGGAGTTTAACATTGCTTCAATCTTTGTCAACACGGTATAGAATTCCTCATAGGTTAGAACCTGGGATCCTACAATACGTTTTAGATGATATTTGGTAGATTTGATACCGCTTTCAAAGATGGCACCGAAATGAGGACCGGATGCGGGATTGAATTTCATCGAAATACCGCGAGATGCGAGCTGGCACGAGATGTTGTCCTTATCTCTTTTAAGCAATTCAGAAACTTCGGATAAGTAGCGTTTGGCTCCCACAAAGTTGGTACCACCGTCAGTGACTATGTATTGACATAGACCTCTCCGGGATACGAAGCGGTCTAGCGCTGCTATGAAAGCTTCGGTGGTCATCTCCGTGACTAGTTCAAGGTGTATGCTCTTGACGGCGTGACAAACCATCAGACACAAATATGCTTTATATATTTTAGCGTTCCTGCGCCTGCTTTCTTTAATCATGAATGGACCCCCGAAGTCAATACCTACTGTCTGGAAGCATTGACCTGGTTTCAGTCGGGAAGACGGAAGATCACCCATAATTGGTTGAAGAGGCCTTGGCTTTACCTTAAAGCAAGTGACGCATTTAGATAAGCGAGATCGAATAAGATTTCGAACGCCAAGCACCCAAAATCGACGCTGAAGTAAAGAGTGAAGCAAGCGAGGTCCGCAGTGAAGGTAAGTTGCGTGATAATAATCGATCAGGAGATTGCTCAGCCGAGATGTTTTGGGTAAGAGGTAAGGATGTTTGACGTAGTCAGGTAAGTTTGTATTTGTGATTCTTCCCCTAACTCGCAGGACTTGACTAGAGTCTAAAAAAGGAGCTAGTTTCAAAAGATATTGAGGTAGCGTTTTGTTCGAGTTGAGTTTTGTTATAACATCACTAAAGTCTTTACGTTGAACATGTTTAACTATCCTTTCCAAAGAATTATCTAATTCTATGGAAGTTAGAAACGGTGACAAGTTCCGTTCAACGCGTTCTAGTTTAGAGTTATGTATAAATCGATAGATCCAAGCTACTACTCGTTGTAGACGTGAAAGTTTGGAGGAACGTTCCAGTTGGTCTTCTAGCACGTCAGCATCTTGTGTCATGTAACTGGCATGACACAAGTGTGACAATAACTTTAACTCTGGAACGTTTTCATGCCTTTCAACTGCTGATACAGGCCAGTCGATAGGATCATTAGTCAGCCATTTTGGTCCTGACCACCAACTTTCGCAAGTAGCTAATTCTAAGCACGAGAGACCTCGACTACAGATATCCGCTGGGTTGTCATGGGTGGAAACATGTCGCCACACCGCTGTAAATGTAGTTTCTCTAATTTGTACCACCCGATGTGCTACAAAAGTTTTAAGTTTATGCGGCTCTGTGTTCAACCATGACAATACGGTCGAGCTGTCTGTGAACAACACGATATTTTTAACATTGAGCCTTTTATTAAGAAAGGTAAAGATACGAGTTACTACTTTAGATAGCAACACCGCACCACAAAGTTCCAATCGATTTACGGTGAGAATTTTGAGTGGTGCTACCTTAGTTTTAGCGATTAATAGATGTGTTTTAACCTTGTCTAAAGTGACCACGCGGAGATAAATACAACAACCGTACGCTTTGGTTGATCCGTCACAGAATCCGATCAGTTCCACTTCTGTGGGATGTGCTGATTGATGGGGTATGATTTGCCGAGGTACTTCAATAAGGTTTAAGTTTGGTAGATCGAAGGTAAAATCCCGCCAGTCTTTAGCTATGTCCCTGGGTACGGGTTCATCCCAAGTAAGGTTAAGACGCCATAAATCTTGTAGAAGTATTTTTGCCTTCAGAATGAACGGTGCCAGCCACCCCAGTGGATCAAATACGCGAGCCACGTGGGACAAAATGGAACGCTTAGTGAACTCTCCATCATCGATACAAGAGTGAGAATAAGTGAATGCATCAGCTGAAGGGTCATACTGAACTCCTAAGATTTTCAGAGTAGATTTGTTACCTTCTTCTGAGAAAGGTTTCGGAGATTGGCAATGGTCCATTGGCAGAGTTTCAAGGAACGCGTTAGAATTACTACTCCACTTACGGAGTTCAAACTGTGCGCAACTTAACAACTTTACGAGTTGTTCTCTTAGTGCGATAGCTTCACTCACAGTGGGCGCTCCAGTCGTGATATCGTCCATGAAGGTCTCATGAAGAAGTGCCTCAGCAGCGCGTGGGTACTCAGCACCGTGATCTTCAGCTAATTTATGCAAAGTACGTATAGCGAGATAAGGTGAACTACTCACACCGAAACTGACAGTAGCGAGTTCATATTCTTTGACTGGGTCACTTGAAGACTCTCGCCATAGCACATGCTGATAGCAACGATCGTCAGGTCTTATTAAAATCTGACGATACATTTTTGATATGTCACACGTGAACACTATCTCATGTAGTCTAAACCCCGTTATTATGTCTATAATATCAACTTGGAGCTTAGGTCCAGTGAACACAAGGTCATTTAGAGATTTACCGTTTGTTGTCTTGCAGCTTGCGTCAAACACAACGCGTAATTTAGTTGTCGTGCTTTCTGGACGAATGACGCAATGATGTGGAATAAGATGAGGTTTTTTCGTGTGTGAAAAAGGATTAGATACAGGATACATGTGACCCATACTCTCATACTCGCGCATAAAGTTTACGTAATCGTGCTTAAGTTGGTCTTGTCGACTAAATTTTCTTTCAAGGTTAGTTAGTCGTGATAATGAACTATTGTATGAATCACCTAAGGTACAGTTATCGTCTTTTAATAGAATAGGCACTACATAACGACCGTTAGGTTTTCTATAAGTCATATCTGTGTACAAACGTTCACACAGGTCATCCTCTGGTACGGTAATAGGTATACGCGGTGGTTCCTCGACTTCCCAGAACCGCTTTATCTGCTCATCTAGCGAGTATGTGGAAGCTAGTAATGAGGAAGCAGTGGAAGGAGGTACTAATGCATCGGTATTGACCGCACCACTGAGTATCCAACCGAAAACGCTATGCAGAGCGGCTGGTAGGCCGGGCCCCAGCTTAATACGTTGTCCATCAT
Organism: Plagodis pulveraria; assembly: GCA_963890685.1. Classification (NCBI taxonomy): domain Eukaryota; kingdom Metazoa; phylum Arthropoda; class Insecta; order Lepidoptera; family Geometridae; genus Plagodis; species Plagodis pulveraria. Next base: position 10,598,353 of record OY982973.1, on the reverse strand, counting down.
AGATTTCATGAAATAGTTCGGCCCCTATCAAAAGGTCAATTTTTGCGGGAATGTCATAATCGGGGTCAGCTAAGATTAAATGTTTGCAATGATCTCGAACGACTGACGGTACGATGATGCTAGGCATCTGTGCAGTGATATTATCCAAAACAATCGGTTTAATATGATATTGTGGATTGTCACCGTCCAGCGGTCTTATATTACATTCCGTCGTGCCCTTTACGTGAAACACGGTGTTCTGTCCTAAACCGGCTACTGTAAGATTGCAACGGCGGAGGTTTAAACCGAGTGTCCGTGCGCAAGCAGCAGTAATGAAACAGTCCTGTGCGCCACTGTCAATCAATGCGCGCACGGTGTGCTGTGCACCGGACGCGATATTGCACACGCGCAATTGACAAGTGCCTAGTAGTACTATACCACGGCTATTCCCGACATGAGCTACAGTACTCGCCTGACTGATAGGAGTGCTAGTTGGTTGCAATTGTTCAACGTGTAACAATGTATGATGACGCAATCCGCATGATGTGCAAGATACTTTAGAGAAACATGAATCTATGAAGTGGTTTGTACGTAAACAATTCATGCACATGTTCTTTTTGTTTACTAATGCGAGTCTACCTTGCGAGTCTAAAGATTGAAATACGGGGCACTTATAGATAGAGTGCGCTTCACCACAACAGGAACATGCTACGGTTGTTGACGCTGTTGTTGGGTTAGTAGATTTCGCTAGATAAGATGTACGTTTTGATCTGCTATAAGTTTGCCTATTATTTGCCGGCGAAGGATTTTTTTCGTTAAAGGTACGGTTAGCATTAGGATTACCGGAGGACAATAGGCTAGTTTCTAAGATCTTTACGTAGTCTTGAAGAAACTTTAATAGTTCAGCTAGTGTAGGTAACTGTGAACTGTTTTGTGACTCAAAACGTTTACGAGTGTCTGCATCGAGTGTCCGCGAAGCTAAATGAAACAAAATAAACTCCCCTAGGTTTGGAATATTTAGAGATTGGAGTGCGTAAAACGACTCATGTAATAAATTGGTTAACGCTTGCAATTCCTGGAAGCTACCAGATTTTACGGCAGGTTGATTAAAAAATTTGTCTAAGTACGTCAAGGCCAAGATACGCTTATTTTGATAACGTTCGACTAAAGTATCGAAAACAACCTTGTAATTACTTGCAGTCATTGGGACTCCCTTCGCAATAGACAATGCGTGTCCGTGTAAACATGAAACAAGATAATGAAATTTTTCAATATCCGTGATTATTTTATTATCGTGTATCAAAGTTGTGTAGGTATCATAAAAGGTTTGCCAATTTTGTATATTGCCGTCAAATTTTGGTAACTCAAGTTTGGGTAAGCGCGCATTTAATGACGTAGCTGCTGGCGGCCGCGCCGACGATTCGACATCTAATTGTGCGTTGCGGTTCATGCTCAAATCGCATGTTATAGCTAAAGCATCGGCCGCACTAATAACCTCGTAGTACAACTCGTCAAAAGAACTGATCAAATTTTGATCGATCTGTTGATTGGGTTTTATGGCTAGCTCCAATGATTGTATATCGTCACACAATTGAACAAACTCATCACGAATTGAATGTAATCGCGTGTACCTCGACTTGAACGCCGACACCTTTGAGCGATCTTGAACCATCTCCTTGGCAAGATCGTAAAGGATTTGCATAGCACGGAAAACATATTCGCGTCGCGATCGAAGTATTTTGAGTTTACTTTCTTCCATTGTTTGTTTTAATATCTGAACAATGAGTTTGAATAGATAGACGAAAACAATTTACGTGGATAGCTAAATATAATAAGATATATATAACCTGAGGGTAGATGTAACTTGGTAACAGATAAAGATAGTAAGGTTAATAAAATGTAACCGTGAAATGTGTGGTAAAGAATTTCTTAAAGACTTATAATATATGTTATATTGCCATAAACAGTTAATAATCCAGCTAAGATCGACTTTATATGAAGGCTAAATCTATTTCGCTGGTATAATACTACTGATTTAAGATGACCAATGAATCCGTATAGTATGACCCAGTATAATACCATAAAGTAACCCACGATATTTAGTCGGATTATACTTTTACAATAAAATTGTTAATAATTGGTAATTAAAAGTTTTTATACCAATAAATCAACTGAAAATAGACAATTAGTGTTATTACCATAGGCATTCGCGCTCGAATAGGACCACAATTTATGTTTACGTTTAAATTGAAAACGAGGATTTGATAAGATGAAAGTTTTAGTAAAAGGCTAAAGTCTGGATAGATTTAAGGAATAACAATAGGTAGGTACTCACAGCTTATATTAGTCGTTTCAACAGTTCCTTACACACATCACTTCGTCACCTTTTTATGGAGTTTTTATTTAATTTGCATAATTTGTGCCCGCGGGACACATTTAGTTTTGAAGATGGACGATACAGAATAGTTCCTCTTGCCGCCGCGTGCCGGGTTTCGTCGCTTTTGTCGGTTGTGTGTAGGTGGCGCGAGGATTTAAATTAGGATAGAATATTGGATAGGGAAACATACAAGGAAAGACCTTAAGCCTGTTCAGTACATACGCCGGAAAAAAATCGGGTCCTGTTAGGGGTTCAGTCAGTAGTTTATATGAATACATGATGTTAGGGTGATTGTGTACCTATCGTTTTTTTTTTTTTTCTTAAGAATGAGAATTAGCCATGTAGCTAATTCTCATTCTTAAGAAAAATGTGTTTATTAGAGAAAACTACATTAAATTAATATATTAAAGTTCTATTATATTTTGTATCATATGGAAAGATATTTGATGCACCTATACACAAATTGTAATTTAGCATTTTAAAAAAATAGTATCCATATATAAAATAAAACACTAAATGTCACAACCATGACATGTGAGATTCCCAGAATTCAGTAACAAGTCAACTGGAAAAAGAAAATGCTCTTAGTATAAATCATACTAAGAGCACTTTCTTTTCCTATGGCGACATATATCTAGAATAGTCATGTTCCACAGATGTACAAATTTTATATAGAAAAATATAAAGTTTCATCTTATCTCCTAAAATAAACTTTTGTAATATCTTATTTGTATATTTTTTACCCGAAATAGTACAATTTTATATTAGCCTTCTGATCACTGGTGGCTGATTTGTGACAGCAACTCGACATAGTTGTCCTATGAAAGAATGGCGTGGATTGGTGTAGCTGCGTAAAATTACCTTTATATTTTTTATTTTGTAATACGGGCAACATTAAGCTGTCAAGACCGTGGCACTTAGAATAGGTATATATGAATATGTCTTCCCAGATGTTTACAAAAGGGGTAAAGTATGAAATTGCCTTAATGGTATTAAGTACTTCGAATTGACATTCATGCATTCACACACAAAACCTTCTGGTCTTAGGTTTAAGATCTTTGAGTAAAACTTTTTTCACATGGTAACTATGAGGTTCTTCTTTTAAAAAACGTGCAACAATTGATTATCAACTTTCAGTTGTTTTTTTTTTATTTCAACCTAGGCAAGAAAGATGGATACTTGGAAATTTCGAGGGATTTTTGAATACGAGTTCGGACGCGGAACTGACGCGGCAGAAACAGTTTACAATATCAATATTGCGTTTGAAAAGGAGACTGCTAATGAACGCACCGTGCGATTTTGGTTTAAACGCTTTCGTGATGGAAACTATTATCTGAAGAACGAACCACGCGGAAGACACAGGTGCATAATAATTGAATGAAATAAGAATGAATTCAAAGAGATGGTGAAAGCCGATCCAAGCTAAACTACCCAGAAATTGGCGGCATGGTTTAACGTTTCCTAACCAACAATATTGACTCATTTGCGTAAAATCAATAAAATAAAAATATAATGAAAAATGGGTGCCTCATGATTTGACTGATCTGCAGAAAGAAACGCGTGTTGAATCTAAAAAAAATTGTGTTGCCTTGTTGAATCGATACAGAAATGAAATATTATTGGATCAAATTGTCATGTGATAAAAAGTGGAATCTTTACGATAACCGTGAGTGACAAATGCAATGGCTGACCCCAAGTCAAACGCCACAACAGTGTCCTATAGCAAACCTTACCAATAAAAAGGTAATGGTAACGGTGGTCGGCATGGTGTTATTCACTGTAGCTTTTTCCGATCTGGTCAAGCAATAACGGAAGATGTCTACTGTTTCGGATTACGAACCTTGATAGAAAAACTAGCAGTGAAACTGTTGGAGGGTTAAAACCTTATTGCTAATCCTGGCCGACTCCAATTTATTGAAATGACTGACATTGTGTTCGGTTGCTGTTTATAAAAATGTTTTTATGTCATGTCTTGTGCTTAATAAATTCTGCTTATATTTTACACCAAATACGTGTTTAAATATGATTTATAGAAGGTTATGGTTCAGCAAAAATAGTGCAACGTTATTGTAAATATGTCGGAAACGAAAAATCAAAGTTTTTCACATGAAAAATTACGCGGACGTGAAAATTACGTCGAGTGGAAATTTGTTATGAAAAATGCATTGATTCACGACAATTTATGGATCTGTATAAGCGGTTACGATAAGGATGACAAAACAACGTCCGAAGTGAAAGATCGACGTGACGAAATTGCAAAATCTAAAATTTGCTTGGGCGTTGAAAAGTCATGTTTTTCACATTTGATGTCAGCTGATACGGCGAAAGACGCCTGGAATGCACTAGAACGTGCATATGATGATAAAGGACTCGGTTCAAGAGTGAGAACTCTTCAGAACTTGTGCGCTGTCAAACTGGAGAACTATTCTAGCATGGAAGCTTACGTCAATGAAGTATTGTCATTAGCGCAGCAATTGGCGAATATGAACAAACCTGTTGATGACGAGTTTCTTGGTGCGTTGATGCTCAAAGGTTTACCGACAGAGTACGAGCCCATGATCATGGCACTAGAGCATTCGGGAGCTGTCATTACTGCTGATCTAGTCAAATCGAAACTGCTACAGGATCAACGTTGGACTACTCGTGGAGATTCGAGTGAGTGCTTGTATTCTAAAAGAAAAGGCGCTAGTACGAGTGACTCCTGGACGAGAAAAGCGCAGCAGCACAAGGATGAGTCAAAAGCGAAGGATAATTCCGCTAGAAAGAGAGAACCGTGGTGCTGGAAGTGCAGACAGAAAGGACATCTGAAGAAAGATTGCCGGAACGCGAAGGATTCTTCAGGAAACTGTGTCTTATCAGCATATAGTACTGGATCTGACTCGGAATCTTCGTGGTACATAGACTCGGGGGCTACAAATAACATGACTGGCAGGCGTGATTTGATGACAGACTTCAAATCGCGAGATGGTCACGTCACCATTGCTAATGGAGATAAACTGCGGTGTACAGGTATAGGTACTGTTAAGTTGTCGGATAACGCGACGTTAACTGATGTGTTGTATATACCTAAGCTGTCTGTAAATCTCATATCTGTTTCGCAATTGATTAAGAATGGTTGTATTGTTAATTTTGATACTACTGGTTGTACAATTTCTAAGCTGGGCGATGTTTTGATTAAGGCAAATGACGTTGGAGGGGCTTACAGACTTCAGACCTGCAGTCTAAGGGCGAATCTTACTACTAGCACTGCAACTTGGCATCAAAGACTTGGCCATTTAAGCGCCAACAATATGAAGCTTTTGAGGCAGGGACTTGCTAATGATATTAGTTTTCAGGACGACCCTTGTAAAGACGTTGCCTGTGAAGTTTGTTTAAAGGGAAAGCAAGCTCGGTTTCCTTTTCCCAGCAATCCTGAGAAGTCTGTGGCTGTAAAGCGGTTAGATTTAATCCATACCGATTTGTGTGGTCCGTTGCCGGTGAATTCGCTTGGAGGCAAGAGGTATATCCTGGCATTCTTGGATGATCATTCGAGGAAGGTGTTCGTGTATTTCCTGAAGCGTAAGAGCGAGGTGAGTGAATACACGAAAAACTTTATTAAGCTAGTCGAAACTCAGACTGGTGACAAAGTTAAAGTTTTGAGGTCGGACAATGGGACCGAGTATGTGAACAGAGACCTTGAAGGTTTTTTGAAAGGTAAGGGGATAGTCCATCAGGTAACTGTGCCTTACAGTCCTCAACAGAACGGTTGTGCGGAAAGGCTAAACAGGACCCTCCTAGAAAAAGTAAGGTGCCTCTTGTACACTTCGAACCTAGACCACAAGTTTTGGGCAGAAGCTGCCTGTACTGCTGCACATTTAATAAATGTGTCACCTTCGAAAAGGCTCTCAGGGCAAACTCCTGAGGAAGCCTGGACAGGTAAGAAGGTTAGCTTGAAACACTTACGTGTGTTTGGCTGCGAAGCTTATGCTCACGTTGATAAAGTGAAGCGGAATAAGCTTGAACCAAAAAGCAAGCGTTGTATATTTCTTGGCTATGACGGTAATGGATATAGGCTCTACGATTCGGCGAAAAATATAGTTTTTCGTAGTCGTGATGTTGTTTTTAACGAAACAATTTTTCCAGGTGTCAAGAGTAAACGGCCCGTGGAGATCTTCTTTCCGACTAGTGATGACGGAGATACCGTTGAAGATGCGGATGTTCGTGATCAGTCTGGGACTGAGCTTGAGGTGGAGATGCCATCACTACAAACTGTAGAGGCTGAGGTTGAGGCGGAGAGACAGGTAGAGCCTGAAGTGTGGTTTGAGGCTGACGAGCAGGTGCCGAGTTCATCTACTGATACAACCAGAATGGCAGTACAATGTAGAATATTTCAATACTAAAATTTGTAATTGACCTTCATAAGAGCGTCGTAGACGCCTAAATTGAATAAATGATTTTGACTTTGACTTTGACTTTGATGCCACGGAAGCCACCATCTGACGGACCAGCCTATAATTTACGGCCGAGAGTACCGAGGACGATGTCTGCGCTCGAGACAGAGTTGAGTGAGCCGACGAATGTCAAGGAAGCTTTGCAATCGAGTGATAGTAAGCTTTGGCGGCAAGCTATGCAAGATGAGATTGATTCGTTCAATAAGCATGAGGTTTGGGAGCTAGTTGACAGACCGGCAGACAAGAATATTGTCAAGAATCGATGGTTGTTTAAAATCAAACGTGACGCCAATGGCAAAGTGGCGTGTTATAGAGCGCGATTGGTTGCAAAGGGTTTTACCCAAAAGTTCGGAATTGACTACATGGATACTTTTTCTCCGGTTGTGCGACATAGTTCGTTGAGAATGCTGTTGTCTCTTGCGGTTGAATTAGATCTGAAGATTGATCACCTTGACGTCAAGACTGCTTTTCTGAATGGCAATTTGAGTGAAGAAATTTATATGTCACAGCCTGAAGGTTTCGTCAAGCAAGGCAATGAGCATATGGTCTACAGACTCAAGAAAGCCGTGTACGGGTTAAAGCAGGCGTCACGTGCCTGGTACGATAAGGTAAAGGAAGTTTTACTCGCAGAGAATTTCACGCAGAGCAAGTATGAGAGCTGTATCTTCAGTCGCCGAGTGGGTAAGCGAACCATTATTATTGCTCTCTATGTAGACGATTTTTTCGTTTTTTACGACTGTGACGAGCTTGCTGATAAGATAAAAACGTCACTGAAGTCTCACTTCACAATTAAAGATTTAGGTGAGGTTAAACATATGCTAGGCATCAAAGTACAGCGCACTAGTCGTGAGTTGAAGCTGAGTCAGAAAACCTATATTGAAAAGCTTCTTGAACGTTTCGGTATGAGTGACTGTAAAGTTGCTAAGACGCCCTTAGATGTAGGTCTGAAGTTTTCTGATAGCGCCACCCACGAGAGTAGACTACCGTATCAGGAGCTGATAGGATGTTTATTGTATATAGCTGTGATCTCAAGACCTGACATTTCATTTGCTGCATGTTTCTTAAGTCAGTTTAATACTTGCTACACAGCGGAACACTTTGCAGCGGCCAAACGTGTATTGCGGTATTTAAAAGGCACAATGAATTTAGGTCTTGTGTACAGAAAAAGTGATGAACATGATAAATTTCATGTTTATGGATTTACTGACGCTGATTGGGCTAACGGGGCGGATCGTAAATCTTACACGGGGTATATTTATAAGCTAGGTAGGAATGTTATTTCCTGGGGTTGTTATAAGCAATCGTGTATCGCACTTTCGTCTACCGAGGCGGAGTATATAGCTTTGTCTGAAGCTGCCAAAGAGGCGGTATACGTCCGTGCGGTTCTTGCTGAGTTGATAGGTCAATGTCACACTGTAACCCTGTATAGTGATAATCAGTCTGCGGCGAAGCTAGCTAGTAACCCAGTATTCCATAAGCGAACAAAACATGTGGACATTAGATATCACTATATTCGTGAAGCTGTTGAGAATAGGGTGCTAGAACTGATGTACATGCCAACAGAGCAGATGACTGCTGATGTGCTCACGAAGGCACTGCCTAGCTGTAAGCACTTGTCGTTTGTACGAGATATGCTTGAAGTCCTCCAGGATTAAGAGGGCGTGTTGGAGGGTTAAAACCTTATTGCTAATCCTGGCCGACTCCAATTTATTGAAATGACTGACATTGTGTTCGGTTGCTGTTTATAAAAATGTTTTTATGTCATGTCTTGTGCTTAATAAATTCTGCTTATATTTTACACCAAATACGTGTTTAAATATGATTTATAGAAGAAACAGCCCCGACTCATGAATCGATCTTCACCATTATTGCTCCATGATAACGCGAGACCTCATACAGCACGAGAAACCGTTTTAACTCTACAGGAACTGCAATTAGAAACCATTCATCACCTTCGTGATATGGACAATTTCCTACGTGATAAATAGTTTTCTTCCCAGGAGGCAGTACAAAATGCTTTCACGCAGTTTGTCGAATCTAGATCACCAGAGTTCTATCGCAAAGGCATAAATGACCTTCCTATTAGATGGTAGCAATTTATAGATCAAATAGTAATTATTTTGATTAAATAAATACTTTTGACTAACATGGACGTTATATTTGTTAAATGGTTGTTAATTTCATTTTTCATTTCAATATTTGGTATTAAAAATTAATAAATGAATTTTAAGTTACTTAATAACAGTAGTTTAAAATAATGGCAAGGTATGTTCTTTAACATATTTCTATTTATTTAAGTACATAATGGCAACGCTTTTTTATATTGAGACATTACATTAGTATTGGATTAGTTAGTAGGTTAATTTGATTAGCTTTTTTATTATTATTATAGTAATATTAAGTAACATTAAGTGATCGTTAATGCTAGGTGGACTTCTTTTCTGATATCGATTATTGAAATCAAAATATATGCTTGGCATATGGACCACATTTAAACTCAAGAATACAAATAGACGGGTCCTATTACTTTATGAAACTCGTAGATTATTGAAACTGTTATATATAAATTAAATTATAAGTAAAATACATAAATCTGGCTCTCGAATATGGAAACTCATGCCACGTCACAACCATGTTACTCGATGTCACACCCGTGATATTGAATTATTTTTTAATAACTTCCTAGGTTCATTAAGCTTGCTAAAATTTAAATAAATTATTGTTTTTATGTGTGATACTAACATACATAAAAAATATGGAATATATTTTTTTTGCATGAGAGTTGAGAATTACTCAGGTAACAAATACAAAGACATACAACAGAATTAATTATATTAATATTTTTGGTATAATTGGCATTGGACATATAACAATAGTGATAACAATTTTAATTACCATAATTTACCATTATGAACGTATTAATATTATATGGTTCTTAAATGCCACAAGTTGAAAAACTTCACGAGTCAGATAAATAGTTTTGAACAATCAATTGCATAATAACTGGATTCAGCCCGTGGCTTCGCCTGCAATTAATTTTGTTTACCCGATCCATCAGGAACTGTTCGGAAAATCGGAATAAAAAGTAGAATATGTTATTATCACATGTCACAATATTGTGCGCACGGGACTGACTTCGACAAGTTATTTCACAGTTTTCAGTGTCGATTTCGTAAGTAGCAATGGTCACTGATAAGGGTGTTCTTATCAGTGACCATTGCTACTTACGAAATCGATTTTCCTTCACCGTCAATCAGTAAGTCACCAAGATAGGCGTAACGAGTTGAGCGTAAAGAAAGCAAACGGCGCGGTGGCGGTAAGTATTTACATACTTACCGCCATTTGCTCCTGGACTCGTACGATTTTCTAAAAGCCAGACCAGAGCATTTTTTATTTTGTTGTGTTTGGTACCCATTTTGGTCTTGTTCTGTGTGGAATAGCGTAAATCGCAAAAATTGACACATGTCATACGTCGACGAGCTCTGCGAGCGCACTGGCGGTCAAGTGAGCGAGCTCTGATACCATGAATTCATATTTATAAGTATTTAACGGGACTTAATCGCGATTAAGTCTCGTTAAATACATATAAATATATGTGTTCAAGTCGCGAAAGTCTTAAAGTTACTACCATGAATTCATGTTAAAAAATCATCTGAAATTAACATGATAACTTTCTAATATTTTTATTTATGAATTCATCGATTTAATTACTAAGTAACGCAATAAAAATAGAGTTCTAAATTCGAAATAGAGGTGACTTTGGGTTTTTTTTCGATCGAGTGAAGTTACTTATTATGTGTATCAGATTTATGATAACACTCAAGAATATGCCTAAAAATAACATTTTTTCCAATTCAATAATTGAGTTCTTTCTTTGAGAAAAGTTAATTCTTGTAAGGCGTTTTCTGGTCAGGATCGTCTTAAGGCCGATTAATAATTAAATATATATTTGCTTATTTATAAACATGGTTACAATGTAATAATTATCTTACAGTCTCACTTAAAAACACTACAAAAATATTTAAACACTACTTAGGGCATATTCCATTTGACGCTAATTTCGTTATTTTCGATAATTTTGACCACATTCTGCGTCTGTGGTTGTGATCACTGTGATCGTTTGTAACTGTTCTCCCCTGTTCCATTTAGGATAAGAACGCTAAGAATGCCACTAAAATTTGCCACTTCGGTCACTTTTGACATTAGATGTAGGTAATTCAAACTGTTCCAGTAGCCTCATAGCGTTTATGGCGAAAACAACTTTTTGGGAGTGAGATAGTTTTTAGCGTTTTTGGCGAATTTAACTTCAAATGGTAAGCGCCCTTAGCCAATGGCAGCAATTTTGTTGTACGTTCACTAAATATACTAATTAAATAAAAAGTTCTAATTTTAGTTTTAGAATATCTAAAAGTTATTCTGTTGTTACCTCGAACTAAATTTAAAACAGCAAATTATCAATACTAAATATAATTCACTTTGCCACTACTCTACGCTAGATGGCGCACGATTCAAGTTGTTTTGTAAAATTGTTTTGTCTTTGATACCTGCTTTTTACCTAAGGAACTTGATTATTTTCGATATTATCGAAACCTGTGATAAAGCCCAAAAATAATGATTTTGCCACGTTGCTTGGCAGAGCATCTTCAACAGGTCACTTCGCAATCTCAAAAGGCTAGGTTCAGTAACAGGATCTACTGGTGATTTCATATTAAAAACAAATAACAAAGCACATAGCTGTCTGAAGTCTATCAAATAAAAGTGGGTATTACACATAACACATCTGCCACCCCTCTGGGTATTACAGGTGTGCAAAGATTTTATAAATCCAAGTTTGCCTACAAGCTTTTTTCTCTAGTTATGCTTTAGAATTACCGAAAAATACAATCCTTCCCGGAGAACCCAGAAATCTAGCACCAAAATAGCTGCATGCTCCTTTGTTCATCCGATTAAGAAAGCCGTGGTTATGATAAAATCCGATAAAATATATTAATTGGAGAACATTATAGCTTTAGTCAACACCAATTTACATGTTGATGAATTTTAGGTTATATTATCTGTGATTCCACCTAATCTGACTAAATTATGGTACAACAGAATAGCAAATATGCAAATTTTACTAAGTTTAGTAACTTTAATAATTTTAGAGTGAATTAACTAAACTATGACGCCAACAGAATAAGGTATGTTCATTTGACATTTCTAAATCTAATTTACTAAATTTTAGTTAGTTTTTTGACAACAGAATTGCTACCAATGTTTACATAAAATATTTCTTTTAATCGTTGCGTACATTTTGACATAAATTTATCCTGATAAATTTGCTGATTTAAGTGGTGCTTAGGGGCCTGCCCCTAAGCACCACTTAAATCAGCAGTCAAAGAAAACACTGTCCCGCCCTTGTTAAAAATTTTAAACACAAAGATGGCGCCTATGTTTCTGATCACTTGATTGAGTTATTATTGAGAATATTATTAAGTAGGTAGCCAAAACTATGTTTTTTTATTAACTCGTATAAAATATAATTTTAAAGCTGAAACATACAATGGATAATTAAATTAATACCAAGCATTTTTTGTATGCTCTAATTGAATACTTTACCCCAGGCACAGTTCCTGACATAATAACATAAGGATTGTACCATATCTTCCTGTTGGATTTCATTAAGTATAACTTGCGAAATAATGCGCTGAATGAGTGTTGTAGGTTTTTCTGTATTATGCCACTACTCTCGTTGATATGATAGGGTGTTCCTGAACATTGGGAGCAAAACAGTTATCTGTACAACCTTAACGCCACGATTTTGCCCTTAAAGTACCAGGTATACTTGCTACCAATAAATTTGCCAAACATAAAATCGAAGCCAAACTTTTTACAACTATGTTCTGGTGTGTTAGCGAAAACATAAATAAGTTGTCGCTTTGACCTTCGTATTGTAATAGCAGGCATATTTTAGTGACTAAACGTTAGGGGAAAAGAGAAGAAAAAGAGATGCTGACTTGAATATATACGTTTTAAAAACCGTTAGGCTAACCGTTGATCACAATCTTATTTAATGGTAAGTGACGATGTGGTCAAAGGTGGTGAACAAGCTTAACCTAGTATGGAAACTGACTCTTAAAGTCATCAGAAGAAACACACAATTAGGTACTTGGTGACAGATTTTCTACTTGAGGGTGGTAATTACCTACGCAGGTATAACGCCACAAGGCAAAATGAGCTACCACCATGTTGATATGACTACTTTTCTAAGACAAAAACCGGAACTGACTACTAACTTACCGCCCATGTGGCATAGTACGTCATCATACCTACCTACATAAAGAAAGCTTTATGAAACCAACTAGATATACAAAGAATGAAAAAGCCAGTAGATCCAAGAATACACTCCAACTACAACTAGACGACTAAATCCAAACTAACAAAAACTACATTACTAGCTGCTGCTCTAGTGAATGCCATGTCAATGGATGGTTCACCTCAATTACTAAGAGTACTGTGATCAAGGCTCAGCAGCATCATTCAGCTTTGTAATAGTAAATCAATGGGGTGACGCTAATTTAGTCAAATTCAATGCTACAAAGACCCAGGCGTGTCTTTTTAGTGCTAAACAGAGTCTTTTCTCTCTCACTCCCCTCTTCCGAGGTGTGCCTGTGTCGATAACGAACCAACTCGAGCTACTAGGTGTAACTCTTACACCAAAACTCAATTTCGGGTCATACATTGAGTCCAAGGCTAAATTTAGCCTTGGCCGATGTGAAATACCACCGCACTTTCCAGAGAACACCTGGGTGTTCTCTGGAAAGTGCGGTGGTATTTCACATCGGGACAGCTTCTAATCCTATATCAAGCTCAAGTCCGGTCTTGTATGGAATACTGCAGCCATCTCTGGGATGGTTTGGCAAAGCACCAGCTCGAAGCCTTGGACACGATAGATAACCGAGCTAAGAAGCTCATTGGTGACGATGCGTTGGTGGAGGCTAGACTCCAAAGCCTCGAGCATAGACGCAAAGTTGCTAGTTCATCGGTTTTTTACAGGCTACACTTCGGAGAATGTGCGATCGATTTACACAACCTAATTCCCTCCTCTCCTTTTTTCATCGGACAGCAAGACGCACAGGAACACGGCATCCATACATGGTCGATATTCCGAAAATACGCACAAAGCGTTTTAAATCTAGCTTTATAACGCGTACGGCCGAATTATGGAACACCCTACCAGCGTCTCTATTTCCCGATATATATAATCTGGCAGTCTTCAAGTACGGAGTAAACAGGTATTTGCTAAGCAAGCATGCTCCACCGTCGACCGTGTCGTCACTTTCCATCAGGTGAGACTGCGGTCAAATGCTTGCTTATCATATATAAAAAAAAAAAAAAAAAAACTCAACTTCTAACACACCCCAAAAATTAAATACACGTTGCAATAAAGGATATCATCTAAACAATGACCTCAATAACTACCGATATTGAACTAATAAAATTCTGAGAACTAGGAGCAGTTTTAAAGAAGTTCTATCTTCCGACAATGTGAAGAGTTTTACAAGAGAGCGACCATTAGAAATTTTTTTTATATTCTTAATTAAACCAACAGCTGTACCTATAATTGTGGTACATTGGTAAGTATTTGGTAATGCACCAGTTAAGTTTAAGCAATAGGTTAACCCGCGTTCGTTATTTGCGTTAGGCGTTATTGCAAAAATAACAATATCGAAACAAACACTAAAAAAAAAAAGAAGGAATAAAAAAATCATTATAAAAAATTCATCTCACAATGTTTTTTAGGACTGAGCTACTACTAGCAGAAGTCTACCCTAAGAGGTTGTTCGCATTTTACCAATAACCCTGTAAAACAAATTTATTATTTTTATTTGTAGTTGTCATTCATTTTAGTACCAAAAAGGGTGACTAGAGCTTGATTGCAAGCTTACTTGAAGCACCAACAGTCGTACCCAAGATATAGACATTTCATTTTTTACATCCACGTCAGAGACTGTGCCAGTATACAGCTATGTTGAGCCCAGCATCAGAGCAGTGTTGCAGAAACTGGAAAACAATATTAAAAGTATTGTAAAATATAATGATATAATATAGCACAAATTATCGTTTTTTAAAGCTCTTTCTTTGAGATCCCACTCGAAGGAAGATTTTTTTTTGTTGAAGTTGTTGAAGTATGTTTGTAAGTTTTTTTTCACAATTTGGCGTCTATGATCCGCCAGTTTGTTTGTTTTTCATTTTTATAACCTACTTGCGCTATCAATACTAATCTAATGATATATCATACATTCAATTCAGATAAGCCATTTAGAAGTTATGATGAAATAAAGAAACTCACATACATACATGAACCCTGAAAACATAACGCTCCTTTTTTTGGTAGTCGTGTAGAAATACAATAGTCATTAAAAATTGTACAGTCATATTCCGCATCTGGTACGGCAGACCAACAGTAATTTACACGCACAACGGCAGATCACCAGTCTTTTACACGCATTATAAACGAATGATGGCTATTTCAAATGTGTGCTGCAAAACGTTCTAAGATAATTATTCATTATTGCATTGAAATCATGGCGAAGACTATGCATTGCAGGGAAAACAATAACTCGCCTAAATCATTTAATTGTTGTGTTACTTTTACTAACTATTTTAGCTACCTGGCTTACCTTTAACACAGAATAGATTAATAGTATATACTACCTCGATTCCTGGCATATAATTACATGGCTTATGTTTAAGTTAAGATTTATTTGTTGTTATCTAAATTATTATTTTATAGTAATGATGCTATGATTATTCATACAAACCGATCTTATTGTATATGAAATGTATAAGTTAAATAAATGAAACAAATATATAATATAAAGTTTAGGCCTAGATGCCCCCTGAAAAGGATTTTCTGTGTCGTGCGAGCAATGAATAATTGTAAAATGGATTCAAAACTATACTGAAAAAATAATGAAGGTACAAATTAGTCACCCCAATTATTACGAAAGACACGATGTGTTTTGGTTAATTTAACTTTATTGGGCATATACCATTTGACGCTAAATTCGGTATTTTCGATAGTTTTGATCACATTTTGTGTCTATAGTTTAGTATTGTTCATATTAGGGTATGTTCCATTTGTCGCTAAGAACGTTATTTTCGATAATTTTGATCACATTCTGCTTCTATGGTTGTGATCACTGTTATCGTTTGTAACTGTCATCCCCTGTTCCATTTACGATAAGAACGCTAAGAATACCACTAAAATTTGCCCACACTTTTGACATAAGATGTAGCGTTTATGGCGAAAATAACGCCAAGAACCACGTGGAACAACTTTTTGGGAGCGTGATCGTTTTTAGCGAATCTAACTTCAAATGGTAAGCACCCTATAATGTAGATCCATAGACGCGAAATGTGGTCAACATTATCGAAAATAACTCAAATGGAATACGGCCAATGTTTGATAATAGTAGCGATAAGAAAAACAGGAAGTTGGTCAAAGGCTATTATTATTATTTTACGTTTGTACGTACCGAAGAATATTTATTTGCCCAGGTTTAGGGATATGAGGCAAGCTGGATAGTAGGGTTATCAGCTGGCGTTATCTCACACTCAAGCGTTTTCGTTCATATCTAAAACTATCTTTCAATCTCGAACACAATTTACAGCCTTACTTAAATTTTAAGCATTACTTAGCCGCTGATTATCAAAATTTCTTACTCATAAACGCTACATAACTTTATCAAGTACCTAAGTACTGCTTAAATCAGCTGTCAATTTAAACACCGTCCCCCCTTGTTAAACATTTTAAGTAACAAGATGGCGCCTATATTTCTGATCAGCTGATTTATATATTAATGAGATTAGTGTTGAGTAGGCAAAGAAAACTATAGACAAAAATACTCTGATAATAAATCGTAAAAAATATATCAAGTAGAAACATACATTGGATGATGAAATAAAAATTATGCATACCTACCTACTTTTCGTGATCTTATTGAAGAGTATACCGCAGGTACAGTTCCTGAATTAAGCATATAAGAACTGTCCCATACTCGTATCTTCCTATTGGATGTATTAAAAGGCAACTTGGGAAATGATGCGTGCAATTAGTGGTGTAGGTTTTTCCGTATTATACCACTATTCACGGTGATGTGAGTAGGGTGTTGCTGAAAATTGGGTGCAAAACAGTTCTCCATACAATCTTAATGTCATGATTATGCCCCGAAAGGTAGCGGGTATACTAATACTGCTACTAATAAAGTTGGTTGTCGATTATAAAATCAAAGCCACTAATATTACTCTGATTTAAGGACTCGCTATAAAATAATAAAAAAAAATGAAGATTGGACAAAATTTAGAAAAAAAAACGTAGACATAATCGGCAATAGGTAATATTTCATAAGGAAAAAGATAACCTCCACCTACAAAGAATAGTATTAATTCTTACTTTTTAATTTTAAGATTTTTATCACTAGATACATGCTTTTTGGCAATTTGGGTATTTCATAATACCTTTTAGTTCAATGTTGTCAGTTTAAAACACGTTCGGCCTCATTATCCATTGCTTAGCTAAATAGTTGCTAAGTAGCGTTTATAAGTAAGAAATATTTAAACATTACTTCAACACTGTTTAGTTATCCATTGTTAGAGGTGCAATGTCACAACACTAGTTTTTGTTGGACGCACTAGCGTTGTCTATTATCTTAAGTTAAGTCTACGGCCTACTGTCATGTCGAGAAGCACGTTTTTTAATTAAATATAGAAAGTCTTCCACATAACTAAAAGTGTTTTTCCTTTCCTCTAACCCAAAACCAATAATAGGTTATGGGGCCCAGAGGCGCAGATGTATAAGGAAAACGCTGTTTGAAGGTGAGTCGCGTGATCTCGCGATTGAAAAGTTACGCTGTTACGGGCGTGATGAAGTAATGGCGGCAAGTTACCTCTAACCGGGTTGAAACTTGTTGTTGGCGGTAAAGCAAAGAAGGTTTACAGCTACGGTCGGCGGTAATTGCGGCGTGCTGGTAAAATGGAAGGTCGAGCAGAAAATAAGTACGTGGTACTTAATGGAAAGAATTGGGCGGCGTGGAAATTTCAAGTTTCTGTGATCTTAAAATCGAAAAAGCTCTATGGCGTCGTCACGGGATTCGAAAACGTGTTGGCGACGAGCAATGAGAAAGATAAAGAGTTGTTTGAAGAGAAAGATTGTAAGGCGCAAGAAATTTTAGTGACGAGGGCGGATGAAAAGGTTTTGTCATACTTGTCATCATGTGCTACAAGTCATGAAATGTGGAAAAAGCTAATAACGTTGTATGAACCGTCATCGCAGGTTAGCGTTCATCTGGTACAGCAGAGATTCTTTAACATGACATTTGAGGAACCCATGATAAAGTTTATTTCAAAACTTGAGGAAATAAGTGGTCAGTTGAGAAATCTAAATGAAGAACCATCAGAGAAGATGATGATAACTAAAATTTTAATGTCATTACCAGAGAAGTATCGTCATTTTGTAAGTGCTTGGGAGTCGGTACCGGAAGGTCAACAAAATCTACAAGAATTAACTTCAAGATTGCTAATTGAAGAGGAACGTCATAGTCAGCCTGAGTCCACTGCAAGATCATCAGCATTTGTTAGCAAGTTTAACAAGAGTGAGCAAAAGTGTTATGTGTGTGGTAAAAGTGGACATTTTAAAAGTGAGTGTCGCCAGAGAAGGTGTTTCAATTGTAATAAAACTGGACATTTAGCTAGAGACTGTAAAGCAAGTAGTAGTAATAATACATCTAAAGATAACAATTTTAAGAAGGATTATAAGAAAAATGCATTTATAGTGCAGGAGCCTGTGTTTAAAAATATTTTAGAATTCATTATCCTCCGCCGTGTATCCACCGGTCTGCCGGATTTCCCTTATGTGTCCCATCCGGCCTGCCGGAGATCGGTCAATAGTCGTGGTTACATATTCACCATAAAATCTGCGTAAGTTCGATTTTCATAATTCAAACGGTTTTCGTGAGAATGGATCCTTGGCTATGCGAGAAAAAATCCATAATATTCTGATATAACAGAAAGTATGTTTAAAATTGATATGAAATCTGAAACCAGCTCAAATTACATTTTGGCGCCAAAATTTTGTATAGATTTATGTCATTTAAAAATAATCTCGTAACTACTTCTAAAGTAATTAACCTAGAAAGCTGTAATTTTGCATTTCTATAGGCAACAAGTCAATAACGATGTTAAAAGAAATTAAAAGGATAAGGATTGATAACTTTTTTTTTTATAGATTTTTTTATTTGACCCCCGTTTTTGTTACGGCCGGAATTCCGGTGGTCTAAAAAAAAGGTTTAGTGTGAAGCTTGAATTTATCCGATCGTTATTATTTAAACGTTGTTAGTAAGCTACTATCATTGGCTATACAACAAAAAAAACCGCATTACTCTATGGTAACGAGAAGTTACTCAAATCATGAAATGAAAAAAAATAACTTTCACTCGATGCATTTTGCCGCGCAAACACTCACCGATCGAAATTTACGTAATAAATAATCTCGTAACTACTTTTAAACCTGTAAACCTAAACATCTGAAACAATTCAGGTGTATAGATTACATCTAAATAATCATATCAAAAGAAAAACCAAATTCGTAGATGGTATAGTTTTTGAGAAAAAAAATAAAATCCGCTTATGTACAGTTTTCCCGCCAAAATTCTTAAAAAAAATCGCGTTGTTTTAATCTCGTTACTACTTATAAAATATTTATCCTTACAATCTGGTATTATTCATGGGTAAAGAACCATAATAAATACACACATTAAAAAAAAAAACAAAGTTGTAGGTGGAATAGTTTCGGAAAAAAAAATAAAAAAAATATATAAAAAATGCCGTTTCCCGCTATTTTCGTCGTCTGTTCAAACCCATTTTCCTGTAAAATTTTCCATGAAAAGGTCTATTTTCATTTCTTTTCCCGTAAAGAGAATATGATGAGGATTGCATTGGTACCAAGAAGTTTATATGTTGATTGGAGACTGCCACAAATAAACTCGATTAAAAAACAAAATACCTCAAAATCTGGAAAAATATATTTTTATTCGCTGTTTGATCCACTCAAACTAAATGTATGAAAATGTTATTTTTTGTATGGTATAGGTAATATATTGGGGTATGGGGATGTTAGGGTGACATGTTTAGGTAATGGAAAACTACTTAGTACTACAAAAAAACGTTACGGGGCGTCGCGGGATAAAAAAACGTGAGCAGTTTGGACGATTTCGTCATAGGAGGTGGACAGATTGGACGCACGAGGGGTTATGGATTCAGGAGCAAGTGATCACATGTCATATAATAAAGATTTGTTTTATAATTTCCATAAGATTGACAAACAAGTAGTGGTTGGTGACGGGAAGAGATTAAATGTTGAAGGGGTAGGGGATATTCACTTCTTAGCATATAACGGATCAGATTATATACCTTCTGTAATGTATAATGTATTGTTTGTTCCCGGACTAAAGGCAAATTTATTTTCATTGAGTAAGGCAGTTGATCATGGACATACAGTATTGTTGAAGGAAAATTATTGTAAGTTTTTATTAAAAGGAGTAGTAATGGCTCAAGCTAAACGTGTAGGAAGTTTATATATGATGGAATTTAAAATGGAAATTAATAATAATGAGAGCTTGGCATTATTAAGTTTATCTTCATGGCACGAGAGGTTAGCTCACCAAAATTTTAAACATGTCAAAGAAATATTATTTAAAAGTAATGTTAAATATGAAGGGCAGATTGAACAATGCATGTCTTGTATACAAGGGAAACAGCACAGGTTACCTTTCTCTAACAGTGTCAGTAGAGCGGAGCGGCCAGGGCAGCTGGTGCATGGGGATTTATGTGGACCAATGGAGACGCGGTCTCTGGGTGGCTCATCATATTTCTTATTGCTAAAGGACGACTACAGTAACTACAGGTATGTATACTTCCTTAAGAATAAATATGAGACGAAAGAACGAATAGCTGAGTTTCTTGAGCAATTTGAAAATGAGTTTGAGTGTAAGGTGAAGAAATTCCGATCAGATGGTGGTGGGGAGTTTAAGAATAAGGATTTGGAAGGACTGTTCAGAATGAAAGGCATTGTGCATGAGATTACCATTGCATATACTCCAGAACAGAACGGGAGAATAGAGAGAGAGATGCGAACGATTGTGGAATCTGCTAGGACTATGATGATTAATGCAAATGTTAGCAAGGGCCTATGGGCAGAGGCAGTAAATAATGCAGTGTATACTATAAATAGGACAGGTTCTAGTAGCCAGAAGAGTAAGACACCGTATGAACTTCTTTACAACAAGGGTTTTGATATAAATGTTTTAAGAAAATTTGGAGATGAAGTGTACACTCATATTCCAAAGCAGAGAAGATACAAGTGGGATGCCAAAGGAAAACTGGGTAGGTTTGTGGGATATGGAAGTAATACAAAAGGATATAAAGTATGGTTTGAAGATGAAGATGATGTGGAAATCTTCAGAGACGTTGTATTTGTGAGAGGAGTAAGAGAAGATCAGAAGATTCAATACACAGAAGAGGATGAAGCGGTGTATAAAGACGACGAGATAGTTCAAGAAGAGAAAGAGGTAGAAGATGAAACTGTGATAGAACAAGAAGATAAAGTAGCAGAAGAACACGAGAAAGTAAATGAACTACAAGACAGAGAACTAGAAAACGTAGAGAAGTCAGACTTAGATGTTAAAAGAGGAAGATGTGAAGAAAGCCCAGATTTAGACATAGAGTATGAAGAAGAGTATGTTGATGAGGAATGGTTAAGTGCAGACGAAACAGGGTTGGAAGAAGGGAAAACAAGAAGTGGAAGAACTATAAAGAAACCCAAATGGACTGAGGACTATGAAGTGGGAATGTTAGCGCAAGGAGAAAAGGAATTAAGTTATGAAGAAGCAATTTCTGGAAAAGATAAAAGTAAGTGGTTAAAAGCAATTGATAAGGAGTTAGAAGCTCTCAAAAGAAATAACACCTGGATTGAGACTGAGTTACCTAAAGGGAAAAAGACAATCGACAGTAAGTGGGTGTTTAAAATAAAGAAGGATGAAGATACAGAAAGTTATAAGGCACGACTTGTAGCGAGAGGATTCAAGCAAGAAGGAAAGTTTGATCATTCAGAAGTGTATGCACCCGTAGCAAAATTACCAACATTAAGAATATTACTGGCTATATCAGCCAAATATAATTTAGACATACAACAAATGGATGTGAAGAGTGCATTTTTAAATGGTAGAATAGATGAGGAAGTATATCTTGAAAAACCAAAAGGGATGAAGAAAGATGGAAAAATATTAAAGCTACAGCGCTCTTTATATGGACTAAAGAAATCTCCAAAATACTGGAATGAGAAATTTAATCAATTTATGGTTCAGGAAGGGTTCTTAAGAAGCCAGTGTGATTATTGTTTATATTATAAGAAGGATAAAAAGTTCTATGTTTTATTGTATGTTGATGACTTAATTTTAATATGTGAAGATAATCAGGACATAACAATGTTAAAAGAAGCATTACAGAAAAATTTTGAAATGAAAGATTTAGGAGGTAATAATCTAAGATACTTGGGAATAAATATAACAAAGAAAGAAAACCATATTGAAGTTGATCAGGAGAATTATTTGAAAGAAATACTGAAGAAATATAAGATGGAAGATTGCAAGCCAGTGTCTACACCTATGGAGCCTGGTGCAAGAATTGAGAAAAATAAAGAAGAAAACATGGAATTAACAAGAAAGTGTAGAGAACTGATTGGAAGTCTAATGTATGCTATGTTAGGTTCTCGGCCTGACATATGCTATGCTTTAAGTTATTTGAGTAGATATCAGGCATGTGCAAATGAAGATGTATGGAAGGGATTAAAGAGGATTTTAAGGTACATAAAAGGAACTATAGGTATTAAGTTAGTTTATAAAAATGGTTCAGAGGATCCTTTAGTTGGGTATTCCGATGCTGATTGGGGAGGAGACCAGGCAGACAGGAAGTCAACATCAGGATATATAGTAAAGGTATATGGTTGTACAGTCTCATGGTCTTCTAGTAAGCAGCAGTGTGTGGCGATGTCTTCAACTGAGGCGGAGTACATAGCTTTAGCTCGAGGTATTTGTGAAGGATGCTGGATTAAAAATTTATTAACTGAAATTAATTTAGAATGTAACAATATAATTATGTATGAATTCAATCAATCCGCCATTCATATAGCTAAGAATCCAGAGCATCATAAAAGGTTAAAACATATTGATCTAAGGTTCCATTTTATAAGAGACAATGTTGAAAAGAAAGTTGTGATTCTAAAGTATATAGAAAGTGAGAATCAAGTTGCTGATATATGTACAAAACCTTTAAGTAAAGCTAAGTTTGAGAAATGTAGAAGTGAGTTATTTTGAATTAGTGATATTAAAGTCGAAGTAGAGTCAGCAAAATATTGTTCTTTGTAAGAAATATGAGAAAATTTAGTTTATGTTTAGCAGTAGTGATGTGACATTGAGGAAGGGTGTTAGAGGTGCAATGTCACAACACTAGTTTTTGTTGGACGCACTAGCGTTGTCTATTATCTTAAGTTAAGTCTACGGCCTACTGTCATGTCGAGAAGCACGTTTTTTAATTAAATATAGAAAGTCTTCCACATAACTAAAAGTGTTTTTCCTTTCCTCTAACCCAAAACCAATAATATCCATTACTTAGCAACTATTTAGTGGATTTTTTATAAGTAAGGGGGATAGACTCTGTATATGACACTAGCCCCCTTCCTTATAAAAAATCCACACCTGTTGTATGCTGTCCATAGTCCGTATTATAGATTATAAATTTAGCTCCGGTCATCTGTGGCATATACTTGCTTTGGTTGCGTACCATTTGAAGTTAAATTCGCTTAAAACGATCACACTCCCAAAAAGTTGGTCCACATGGGTGTTGGCATTATTTTCGCCATAAACGCTATGAAGCTACTGGAACAGTTTTAATTAACTAGATCTAATGGTAAAAGTGACAGAAGTGGCAAATTTTAGTGGCATTCATAACGTTCCTATCCTAAATGGAACAGGGGAGAAAGTTACAAACGCTTACAGTGATCACAACAACCATAGACGCAGCATGTGATCAAAATTATCGAAAATAACGAAATTAGCGTCAAATGGAATAGGCCCTTTAAACATCTGTGGTCATACAGCAGGGTAACCAGGCTTAGCAGGATCCTGCGATTATAGCAAGATCCTGCTATTTTTGCAGGATCCTGGATTTTAGCAGGTTGAGACCACTTTTTAAGGTTTAGCAGATTTTGCAGCTGATATGTGAAATCTGGATTTTTAGCCAAAAATTTTATTATTTATTCCATTAGAAAATATTTAACTTTTAGGTATTTAGAATCCAAAACTGTCAGTTTTAAGCAGCATTCCAATCTTAATAATAACAAATATTTTTAAAATATTTTATGAAAACATCAAATTAATATTTTAATAAAACAATTAAAAAATACAAAAATATATCTAGTGACAATTCCGCCTAATTTTCCTGTTAAGCCGACGTGACGTCACAAACGCCACGCAGCCAATCCGGAAGAATTTTCGACGCGTTTCACATCTACACGAAGCATCCTCAGGAGGTCTTGACTCTACGAGCGCACGATCGAGAAAATTCTTCCGGTTTGGCTGCGTGGCGTTTGTGACGTCACGTCGGCTTAACAGGAAAATTAGGCAGAATTATCACTAGACATATTTTTGTATTTTTAAGTGTTTTATTAAAATGTTAATTTGATGTTTTCATAAAATATTTTATATATATTTGTTATTATTAAATATGGATTACCACAAAGTAACGCCTGAATCTATTTATTAGCATTCCAATCACATGATCATATACAAAATTGAGCTTCATATAATTACAAAAATGCAACAAATTTCAACCACTTTCAAAATCAGACACTTGCTGTAAAGAATATACAACTTTAAAGATTCAGAGGTTCAGGCGTTACTTAGCAAAACAATATACATATATTTGGACCATTCATCCGTACCATCCCCTATGATAATTGTCGAAATAATTATTTAGAACAAAAAATCGCAATTCCTTCATCCGTATCGGTGGCAGAGATGCAATCGGCAGAGATGCAATCCGCCGACGACGGCTGCCCGGGCGCCCGTACTGTATAACTGGTAGACGTGGAATCGGTTGGTTGAAGGTGAACATCCTGTGCTCTAATAATTTGTAAAAGTTATATTCACTTAGCAAACAATAGTGCTAGAAATCTTACATCAAAATCTTTTCTATGTTACTAATCAATCTTTCGTTTAATCACATACATATAGATATTTATATAAATATATATGCAACAATTTCTTTTTACATTTCTGATTAAACAAATAATTGATATTTTTGTTACTATAAACTATATTATATAACTATACTATATCCTGCTTATTAACAATTAATACGAAGTATAACCAACGTTTTTGCAAAACAAGTTTTTTAGAGACATCGTTTTGTTTTTCGTATACCTATTTGTTCTAATTGCTAATGAAATGCTAAGTGAAATAACTCTATATATGTATCTGTATGTATGTTTCTGTACTCACTATTTGATGAGAGCATTCTAGCCACAGATTACTATGTAGTATGTTGCTAGCACGATTTTAGTGTCATTTTATAACGGTTTTGCAGATGATAATAGGAATTTTTTGAGCATCTAGCAGAATCGTTTATTCAAAACTGGTCACCCTGTCAGCCGGCCAAAGCCGGTATTGTTATTACATATTCGTTTTTCTCACGATTTTCTATTTATTTCATTTCAGAAGCTTCAAATTTTTCTACTTTTCTTCTTCGTAGCGATGCTGTTGATATAAATTTGGATCGCCAACATTTTTTAAGTCAATATCTTAAGTAGAACTTGAAATATGGACGATCAAGCATGTCCCCGTTGCAAAACAACCAAATACCGAAACCCGTCACTTAAATTAATGGTAAATGTATGCGGGCATGCTCTATGCGAAAGCTGCGTTGATCTACTATTTTTAAAAGGTATTTCACCCTGAATAGCTTGTAGTCATTTAGCTGACGATCTACAGTCCCTGAATCCCCCAAAAGTCAAAATATATGTATTGCTGCATACTAAAGTTTCTGTAATTTATTATAATTCGTATACAAGCTTACATATGTTGTTATTGTTTACCATTTTCAATCATGTTTTTTTAAGGCTCTGGTTCCTGTCCCGATTGCAATGTTCCATTACGTCGTAGCAATTTTCGAGTTCAACTATTCGAGGACCCCATGGTGGAGAAAGAAATAGATATTCGTAAACGAGTTCTCAAAGACTATAACAAGAAAGAAGAAGATTTTGCAACTTTACGAGAGTACAATGATTATTTAGAGGAAATCGAAACAATAATATACAATCTTACAAACAATATTGATATAGTTAACACTAATAAGAAGATTGAACAGTATAAAAAGGATAATAAAGAGCTGATTATGAAGAATAAAGTTAAAATTGGTAAGACATTTTTTGTTTCGTTTCTCTATTACCTCTTCAGAATCAGCCACATTTAGCTTAAAAGCAATGGCCACAAGTTGTTGTAGTAACATTCATAATTATAAAACAATTTACATCAACAGGTCGTGAAGAACTGGAATTAGAGGAGATCTTAGAGATAGAGAAACAAATGGAAGACCTCCGTCGAGCAGAAATTGCCCGCTTGGAGCAAGAAGCCAAGAAACAGAAGATTCGTGAAAAGGAAGCTTTAATTGATGAGCTGATGTTTGCTGAAGGAGATGCCAAAGATATACTGAATACATTTGCACAAACTATTGCCAATAAACAAGAGGAAGTTGTGCCAGTATTACCAAAGGTCCTACCTTTTACTTTATCACCACCCTTCATATATAAATTTAACATTACATAAAGGTTTTACATTGTTAATTTCTTCATACCATAATTTTTACATAAAATTGTGCTTTATGTCTCCATATCTTTATGGCTTCATGTTTTCTGTTTCAAAGTAGATCAAGTAATGATAGTTGTGAAGATAAATAACAAAGAAATATCCTATACATAATGAGTCACGCATGATGTGAAATTAAATCATAACAAACAACAAGAACTATCTCTGCATCTAAAAAATATTTTTGAATGATGACTGATAATTAATATGTGTGAAATTTCAGGTTACCCAATTCTCATCGGGAGTCAAATTCACTCGAGGCTTCCAAGATGCAATCCCGCTAATAGAAGAAGGACCACTATACAAATATGAGCCTCCAGCTGAGCCTGACCGAGTAGGGCCTGATCCACCTTCTATACAGAGCATTGCTACTAATGGATATCTGCAACATGTGAGGTATGTACTTCTAGGTTAGCCTGAACAACATCTTCGACCACATCATCACTTACCATCAGTGGTCAAAGCATAACCTATAAAAAAATATTATTGGTCTGTTAAACAACAGCTTTTATATTGATATAACGGTCAAGGCACACATATCAACATGCAAGCTTGGCATGAGGCAATGAGTCATTGATTAATGTGCGTTGCAGTATGGAGTCACATACAAAGAAAACTGAATAGCTTGAGTAGGGGCGATGAGATGTTATTTAATTGGTAGCCAATGCCTATTAATATATACCCACTGGTATGTTAATTGTCTTAGGAAATAGGCCAATAGCTTGACATCCAGTGTATTTGAAGCTAATTTCTGACTACGTAATAAAAAAATAATTTTAAAACTATGCCAAAATATGTGTGTATGCACCATATATTCTGAAGCGCTCGTAGCAAAGTTTACTTAGCTGTTCTCAACCGATCAGCAAAGTTAAGCAATGTCGCGCGCGGTCATGAGTTGGATGGGTGACCGCTAGTGACATTACTACTGAGCGTTTCCGTGCTTCGGGGGGCATGTTAAGCCGTCGGTCCCGGTTGTCGTCTTAGGATGGCAGTCGTTATAGCATGGTGGTAGGGCATTTTTCGAATGCCCGCCTGGCTAGCTACCACCCTCAAGTAGAAAATCTGTCGCCAAGCACCTAACGGTGTGTTCCGGCAGCTGTCCTTGTGAGCCAGTCCTTCTAGGTTAGCCTGAACAACATCTTCGACCACATCATCACTTACCATCAGGTGAGATAGTGGTCAAAGGTCACCTATCATCCATAAAAAAAAAATATATATATATAACCAACGTAGAAAGAGTTTACACTGAATTTACAATGATAATAAAAACGGGACTTAATTTTCAACCAAATATTTTTGGTTGTGGACTGTCAGTTCCATTGGTTAGTTTCAATAGTGGATCTAGTAGAATTTTGAAGTAATTGTGTCTCCACTATGTAATATGAGTGGAGAAGTATGGGAACCAATAGTCTGCAAACATATTTGAAAACCTCGATGGATTGGTTGAGTTGCATCAACGGTTGTAACGAGCTCAATAATAAATGGCTAACTATAGGTGAATTTTGTATCCCTCTGGCGTTGAAGTGGCGCACCTTGTTATACGACTGGTCTCCTGCCTTATTAAAATTCTATCTAAACGCCTTTCAGATGACCCTCCCAGACCAAAGTAACTTAGTAAGATGGGGGAAAGCCACCGAAAAGTCTTGCGGTATTTGTCGGGAGGCGATCGGTACAGCTAGACACTTGCTGGTAGGATGCAAGGTGCTCCTTGATAGGGGTCATTATTCACGTCGCCATGATAGAGTCCTCGAAATCATACGTGAAGCCGCGAGTCTCTCGGTAGCTAGAGCAAAAAAAGGTCTGATCACGAATAAACGACACGTCGATTTTGTAAAAGAAGGGTCATCTACAAAATCTCAATCCAAGCCTTACTCCATCTTAGGCGCAGCTCCCGATTGGACTCTTCTGATGGACACGTATGAAAAACATTACAAAATTCCTGAGGATGTAGGTATTTCGTCATCCAGACCAGACATATTTTTATACTCAAAAAATCTAAAACGCATAGTACTTATAGAACTTACTGTGCCGTGGGAAACAAACATACCTAAAGACCACACAATAAAAACAAACAAATATTATGACCTAACAAATGAATTAACCAAAAACGGTTATGTGGTTAGTTTATATGCTGTAGAAGTTGGAGCAAGGGGTATACCAGCGAAATCCCTATATAACCTACTTAAAGACCTACCAAGAACAACCGTAACTTCCATCCTAGAATGTGTATCTAAGGCGGCATTAATAGGATCTTATCAAATTTGGTTAGGTAGGGGAGGAGGCTCGAGTGGTGAAGGAGAGCATTGATATATCATAAAGGGGCCCCTTAATCCTACTCCTGGGTTGCAAGTACCAGGCCCCTCTAGCCTCTTCCTCTGCAACGCGATGGACCCGGCACCCGCACGGTGAATCCATGGAATGCTAAGTAATTCGTCTCGTCTCTCTAATGATAAGTTTGCTCAATAAGTTTTGACATAATTTTGTCATGTGTATTAAAAAATTGTTTTTTCCACAGATCAGAGAATGAAACCGAGAAAGCTGGAGGCTACAATGCAACGTTGCCATGTCTAAGAGCCCTGCAAGATGCACTAGCTGGCCTGTACCACTCGAGCTGACATGCCACTATTGTTACTGCATTTCATGACTTCTTAATTTTTCATCTAAGAAGCATAATTGTTTTTGATAACTTTATTGTTTTTTTTATCTAACTCCCCACGGGGAGATAGAATTGCACCAGAAGTTGAGCACCAGAACCTTCTCAAAATGCACCAGAAGGTGAGCAGCAGCATCTTCTGAGAAATCGCCATCTTACAATGGAGTCCCAAGATGCATGCCAAGCGTGGGGATTAAGGAAAACCTCGCTAATAGAGGAGGTCTTTGCCTTTTTTTGAAGTCCTAAAATGCCTATGGCTAAACATATTAGGATGCTGGTGACCAAGCACATCATGTGTCAGACAGTGACTGGAGATTGGTCAAAAGGATTCAGATACACCATATATTTGCGTTTAGTTGTAGCTAGCCCAGCGGGCAATAATAAAAGGCCCTACCACCTTTCTATAACGAATTATTATACTATGAGTCAACCGGGAGCGACGGCATGACGTAGGGTACGTCATGCCGAAGCACGGAAGCACTCGGTAGTTTTGAAGCAGTGATGGCTCAAGGGCATTAGTTATGGACTGCCACACAGCAGGTCCATTGTTCAAATCCCGGCGCGGGTTTGAGCTTCACAGCATGGTGGTAGGGCAATTTGTGAATGCCCTCCTGGTTAGCGACCACCCTCAAGTAGAAAATCTGTCGCCAAGCACCTAACGGTGTGTTCCGGCAGCTGTCCTTGAGAGTCAGTAATTCTAGGTTAAGCCTGTTAACACCTTCGACCACATCATCACTTACCAAGTCAAAGACATAAAAAAAAATGCAGCGGTCACCCATCTATGTCATGACCGCAGCGAACATTGCGTAACTTAGTTGAAGGGTTAAAAACGGCTCAACAAGCTAAGGTACAAAAATACAGGGCCTAGGTTATGCAGCTAAAACCAGCGTTTGTGTTTGTTTTATATTATTTATTTTATTATACGTGCATTGGTGCATACTGATAGTTCAAACCGAAATTTATATATAACATTCCTTTTAGTTGTTTTGTTGTTGAAAAAAAAATAATTTAATTATTTATCAACAGTATTTTTTAATATTGTAAATAATTTTTGTACAAAAGTTTGATTAAGTAAATAGATTAAGTATTATTGTAATTCTGCTAATTGTTAACGTGTTATTTGAAAACAATAAGAAAGTATGCTAACATTAATTTGTGTTTCATTTTACATTTATAATTTCGAACATTTCATTAAAGTATTTGCTGTGTATCATGAAACGTGGCATGTTAGTTCCGGGTAACTTCCTAGATGGCGTTAAAATGTTATGTCATTTGATTAGTAGATAGCAAAGTAAAATTGCAATAACTAAAGTATTGCATTTTCATATTATATGCTGGATGGTCAGCTGTAATGCAACTGTTCCACTACACACAGTTGGCCTATTCAGATAGTTGTCTGAACTAGGCAGATTTCATTTCTCGTCTTTTCAGTTCATATTTCAAACGAAAAACATTTTATACTTACTAAGTGTTAGTTGTCTAAAAGATGGGATAGATAAGTCTTATGTACTATCTTTATCTTTTATTAACTGTCATAAGTAGCACGTGGGGTTAGAATTGCACCCATCTTCCCGTGGAGAAAAAGTCAGACTGCAATCAGTTTTGCTTTGAACTTATTGTAAACTCAACATTTATTAATATTCTATATTTTGGCATACTTACGCTCATCAAAACCGGAGATTCTGAGGGAGCTTGAGATGTTTTATGGACAGCTATACCTACACTTTTCATTAAAATATTTTCTGTGCTGTATATCATCATAGATAAATTTTCATTTATCTATGATATCATGCAACGTGGCATGTTAGTTCCGTGGAACTTCCTAGATGTCGCTAAAAAGTTTTGTCATTTGATTCGCAGATAGAAAAGTAAAATTGCATTTTTCGTGTAATAACTAAAGTGCATATTGCATTTATATATACTTACTTATGCTGGATGGTCAGTTGTAGGTGATGTAACTCCGTCATCTCGTGACCACGATCACTGCAACGTGTTTGAAACGTCGCGTCGGGACAAAAATAATGATAAAATATACGTTTAAACCGTTTAAAGTTTATTTAATTACCATGTGTAATATCTGACAAAATAGAAGAATTTTATTCATTTCTCTGAGGTGTAATGTAACTGTTTCACTTCACACAGTTGGGCATTTCAGTTAGTTGGCTGAACTAGGCAGATTTCATTTCTCGTCTTTTCAGTTCAGATTTCAATCAAAAAACGATTTACTTATACTAAGGGTCTGTTTCAGGATGTACGAGGAAGTTCCGGTTATACTACCCAGAACATATTTAATAAATAAAACACTATCTTTGCGTTTCACAGTCATCGATTTAGCCTATCCATCGGTTAAAGCTTGAAACGCGCTGCATGTCAACTGTCATTTTTATCATTCCGTTATTTTATGTTCTGGGTAGGTACTATAACCGGAATTTACTCGGACATTCTGAAACAGGCACTAAGTGTTAATTGTTTAAATGATGGAATATATAAGTCTTATGTACTATGTGTATCTTAAATAATCTGTCATAAGTAGCGTGTTAACGGGGTGTGCCGTGTTATAATTGCCTCCATCTTCCTGTGGGTGTAGAAAAAGTCAGACTAATAATTTTTAGGTTGGGATATATACAGTGTTATTGGAAAAATGCCAATAACCTCCAATATAGTTATTTAAGCTACGTAAAGGAGCTTACACTCATACATAGTTACCGCTTTGATTTCGGAGTCGTCGAGTTCACAATTAACAAAACACGAATAATCTTCCAAATTCAATTGGATTGGTTAAATGATTTGGCGCTTACAAATGATCGCATCTGATTGGTCGCGTCTAGTTATGTTCTTGCGCACGGACCTACACATTTTAATATTTTTAATGCACGCCGGCCGCGGTAATTTCTTGCATTTATTTACATATTTTGTATTATTTAAGTGTCCAACACATCTTAAAACTGTAATTCGAAACCCGTCAAAATTATAATAAACATAAAAGTATTTAAAGCCATCATCCGGTGCGTTGATTCGTCTACAAACCGACAGGCAAATATTGTCATACCGATAACGTGTAAAGGGCCGGCGAAGGTACTAAAGTATGACAAATAACGTGCACTTTGACTGCCCTAAGGGTTGTGTATACTGGTGAAATGCTTATCTTCTCTTTACTGTGATCAAAAAGGTTGTACATAAACAATGGAGATAGAATTACGAACTTTTTATTGTAGTCAAATGTATGTGCAATTTTAGTCGTGTTATCTTTGTGCCTTTTATACTAGCAACTCTTAAATATTTTCATTTCAGCCAAGCACCTAACGGTGTGTTCCGGCAGCAGTCCTTGTGAGCCAGTGAAATTACAGGCACATGAGACCAAACAACAATGTCTCAAGGTAACAGGCGCAGTGCAATTCGTGACTTGTGAGTAAATGCATCTGAAATAGGCAGAGGTTTGTCCGCTTAAGGGTGGACTGGCCGGTCAATTCTCCATACAAACGTCGTAGGGTGATCACGCCCTTATTTGAGAGCTTAGGTCCAAAACAAAGCCTGATATCGATTGATCTATTTATTACCTAGGCTTGTATCGTAACATTTTTTATATAAGATAATTAACTTGAGAGTTATGAGCCTCGAAACATTTTTATATAAATTTTTCGAGGCTCATAACTTTCAAATTAATTATCTTTTTAAAATTTCGTTACGATACCAGCCTAGATAATGACGAGTTCAATCGATATTATGCTTTATTCTGGACCTAACATCTCAAATAAGGGAGTGATCACCCTACGGCGTTTGTATGGAGAAGTGACCGGCCAGTTCAACCTTAACATCAGGTGAACCTTGAGCTTGTTCCCTCACAATAACATAAAAAAAATCATATATCATATAATCATATAGTTACGAAAACCGTACGTGTGAGTGTGAAACATAGGATATACGTGAGTATCAAGATTCGTGAGTGTATAGAAACTAAGTATTATCTACTCTAAAACAAAACAAAATGTTGAGGTAAGAATAGATCATAAAAACGCACCCTTACCTTACCCTTTGTTTGCATGTATGTCTGTGTGCGCAGTCGATAATGCACCTTAGCCTTGGACCTCCTGGCTCTTTACGCGTTCCTTTAGAGCTTTCAAAATATTAATTAAAATAAGGTCTATGGTAAAAAACCTGCGCTGTAGGTATAATCTATTTTAAAATAGAACTAAATGGTGAGATCGAAGTGACTAGATCGTACCCTTACCTTCCCTCAACGTGTGTTTGCATGCATGTATGTGCTCAGTCGATAATGCACCGACGCGTCGCCTCAGGTCACCTGGCTGGTGGAATCTTTAAAATAATATTATAATGAGTAGGTATATGTGTATCGAGTTATTCACAGAATCTGAGGTGTTGGTTTGCTTGGAGATGGTATATTTCCACGAAAAAATTGCAATATCGATGTATAATGTACCATGAAGAAAGAAAAAGAGAAGAAAAGGTACCTGTCATGAAGCCTCCTTGCTTCATGACAGGTACCTTCTACTATAACCATTAACACTACCATCCACCATTGAACATATTGCCCATTATGGGTGCACTAGTCACCACGCTTGGCGTGACAGAGAGTGAGAATGAACGTGTACTGTGCGTGTGAGTGTGAGAGATGACAGCAGTTTTTACAACTCCCACGGGATAATCTGGGGGGTGCTATTCTAATGATTTCAAGCATTATCGCTTGCTAAGGTATTATCGCATTTACAGTTTTTTAAAGCACAACATTGTCACCACGTTTTTCCTCAGGCGGGAATTCCTAATCAGTTTGTTATAACCCTTTAGCCAACGAGGTGATGCAGGTCGATTGGAATAATGTCTCATCATCACGGCAGGTCACAGGTATCTTCATCTCAAGACCCTGTCTTGGTAGGTACCGCTGGAGAGTCAGATATTATGCCTCGAAGCAGCTTACAAATACTATTGAGCTTAAACTTAAAGGGCACTGAAGCAAGTGGAATTACGGGGCGAATGAGACAAGAACTAAAAGGAGCAATGAGCGCTGTGCAGTGCCAAGCAGAACGCAGACGGTGACACTGCAACTGCAGTGGACATCAGTCGTAATGCTTACCATCAGACGATCACCATTTTTGTACTTAAAAAAGTAACTGGTGGGAGCCTCGTAGGGTGTCGGGCTAGATGTCACCCCCACCCCCACCCTGCCATTGCTACCTGTGGGCGACTAAAGGTAAAATACCAGGAAGTGGGCAGCAGCGCCTTCTGAGGAATCTTAAACTGCAATCTCCAAGACGCCTGCCAAGCGTGTGGGGATTATGGCAAAAACCCCCTTGATGAAGAAGGCTGTGTTCAGTAGTGGACAATCCGGCTGATACAGAGATGGTCAAGTTACCCTAAATCATTTAACTTATAAGGAAACGGGAGAAACGGCACTTGTACTTCAAACATGGTAATGTTAAATCAGGCGAAGTCTCAGTAGTGTGTGTGTGTGTGTGTGTGCGTCTTCTGCATGTTAGTCTTCCTGTATTTGTCATGAGCTTAGCTGTGTGCATTATGGGATTGTGTTAAATATTCTTTACATTATATTGTCGTGGTATTATAGCGTACCCTTATATCCTTTTTATAAATAAAACAATGCCCTAAAGTAAACAAATGAAAACAAAACGAAAAAAATGTTTTGTATATTTGTACTGTAAAATACAAAACTTTTTTATAGTTTTTTTTCATATTCATTTAATATAAATAAGTAATTATTTGCCTACATATATATGGATTATTAGTATTATAATTATGGAATAGTCCCGGGTACATTTTGCCGCATATTGGTGAATGGTGTGAAATTTATTGAGTTGTATTTTATAATCGAACTAGCTTTCCGGTTGCGGTTCCGTTTAAAACGGGAGCCAATAATACACGACCACAATAATGTACGACCAATATTGTACGGACGATAATGCACGGCCTGATATTACGTGTACATGGATTCGAAATATTTGGTCGGCTTTTATTGGTCGCGTATTATTGCCCGTACAAAATCGGTCCGTACTGATAATGCACGGCCGATATTGTACAGCCAATAATACATGTACAGGCTTCCAATTATTGGGTGTGCTTTATCAGGCCGTGTCAATAATGTACGACCGAATAATGCACGGCCAATAATACGAGACCAACCATAGACAAACTTAATCTCTTTCATGCCTCGTTTAACTAGGAGAGTGTAAAGAATTATAACTTCATATGTTCACATTGGAATCGTATGATTTGTACATTTACCACCACGATATCTAATCGATATTTAATCACCGTTAGATATGTGAGCACTTCACTGGGCGAGAGATTGTTTTCGTTGGGTATAATGCAGGAGTTATTAATCTGGGGTTTGAGAGTAGGTATACACACGCGATGGAGTTACGTGCACTTCGGGTGAAAGGTCCGGTTGAGACTGGCAGGCGAACCAGTGAGGCGATATGACACATAACTACCCTCTATTCAAATCTAAAACGTAACTACCAATCGTATCAAAAATAATCTAAAACGTAACTACCTTCGAAAGATGTTGATACCAGGTTTTCCTAAGTATTAATTGCGAGGCTTCAACAAGGAGTTTTAAAAAAAAATTAGAACTTATTAAGTCCCTCTCACTTTAATAAAATATTAATATAACAACATCTAAGCTTAACAACGTAAATTGAGAAAAGAGTTATCAATAGGAAACGTATAAGTATTTTGACGACGTCCATTATCAGAAATCTGAATTCTTGGAACAGGCAAGACATATTTTATATCACTAATGTTAACACCCGCTGTGTCGGGTTCCTTTGGCTCTACAAATTATTGATTAACTTAACTTTTTAATTTCAGGTATAATACAAAAAAATCACTTCATCATCCAATACTTCTAAAATTTGGCTTTATAGTAGACTGTTATTTTTGGTCTTTCATCAAACTCAATGACAGTTTCAAAAGGGGAAGACGAGTGACGCTCGAGCATAGCAATAGTAAAATAGTATAGGTTCGCTCGGCTCGTCGGGCCGGCTCTGCACACGAGTGCTTGGTTCCGGAACTTCCCTACTGTAACGACACGGCAAACGTATGACAAGGACAGAGTGAGGCTCATTAACGTTCAAGCAAGACAGAGACAGGAACCGAATGAATCGCCGAAAACTAAGATCGTCAGACGTAGTTCATGATAGAGGTAGCGTTATCAAACAAAAATTTGGGAACATAAAAAACTTGGTTTCAGTTGTTATCTTTTTAATGGAATGTTTACAGAATCTTTAAAACTATGTATTTACAATACGACAGTATGTTGTTATAGTTCCTATCACCAGCCTTATAACTTCACCCACGCTGCCCTCACCCTTGCACCTCGCTACTTAAATCCAAGATTCATCACGTATTATTTATGCATGATTTTATTTTAATTGCATTTGATGCCCTCAAATGAGTATCCTACTTCCTATCCTACTCCTACTTATATTATAAACACGAAAGTTTGTAAGTAAGGATGTGTGGATGTATGTAACTATGGATGTATGTAAGTATGGATGTTTGTTACTCTTTCACGCAAAAACTACTGAATGGATTTTAATGAAATTTTACAATCACGAGTTCAGTTTACTCGTGATCATGGCGCTTGCAACAGTGCCGAAATATCGAGAGCTCATAACCAATCAAAAACACGGTAAATATCCCGTTAGTTTTATAGTGTTACAGCTGTTATTTGAATAATGTCGTTCATACAGCTTTCACCTTGGCCAAGTCTTTCCCTCACGAGTTTTTTTGGGTTATAATTCAATCCCTGTAGAGTTATACTCCTTACCTACCATACAATGCTTTCAATGTTGCAGATATGGCCACACTAAGAATCAATGTCGTTCAAAACCTACCTGTTATAAATGTGGTCTAAACCACCTAGCAGATTCATGTGAAATAGGGGTGGATAGTGCAAAATGTATTTGGTGCAAAGGAAATCATTTCGCCACTAATAAAAGCTGTCCTGAATATCAAAGGCAAAAAAATATAAAATGTGTCATGTCTGAAAAAGCTATATCTTATGCTGAAGCTTCAAAACTACTTCCTGTGTCTAAAACATCGTATGCTGATATTGCCTCACCCTCCTTAACAACTAGCCATCAGCAAAATCGCTCTTTTAAAAATTTTACCATCGAGCCAACTAAAGTTCATTACAAGAAAAAAGTTTCAAAATCTGTTCCTGCCCCTCCTCCTTCCCGTGTTTGGTATGATCAGGCTGCCCACTTAAACATTATAAGAGATGATCATGATGCTCCCTCTCAAAATGGCTGTGCCCTCCCTAATCTTTTATGTAAAAATTCTGAGATGCCTTCTGTTCAAGATATTATTGCAGAACTCCTAAAGCTCTTAAACTTATTATCTTCTGTTATGTATAATTCTTCTTCCTCTTCCCCAAACGCTTTACCGTCCAACTGCCTTCAACTTGAATTCTCTCCTCTCTCTTTTCCAAAATGGATCCCACCAACAGGATCCTTCAGTGGAACTGTCGTAGCTTAAACAATAAAAAATCTGATTTAATATTTTTAGTCAATAAATACAAACCATGCATCCTGTCTTTCTCAGAAACGTGGCTTAGACCTGATTCCCTTTTTAGGTTATCTGGCTATGTTGATGTTCGAAGAGATAGACAGGATGGTTGTGGTGGTGTTGCTCTTTTTTTTAAGGATAATATGTCCTTTTTCTCTATTTCAATTCCTTCTCAAGTTGGCTTTGAAGCTGTGGCTGTCCATACGAAATCTTTTGTAATAATTTCCTTATATTTAAGCTCCCCTTCCATTTCTGTAATCCGTAAGCTTATTCTTCTTCTTAACTCCCTTCCTAGGCCTCTCCTAGTCCTTGGCGTCTTAATTGCCACCATAGTGTTTGGGGTTGTGGTATTTCAGATTCTTATGGAGTTTTTTTATTAGATTCCCTTGATACTCTCAATCTGTGTATTCTTAATGATGGTTCTCCTACAAGAAGAACCCGTCCAAACGAATTTCCTAGTGCAGTTGATCTATCTCTCTGCTCTCCAGATCTTGCTTTGCTTTTGTCATGGCATGTTCTGCTTTCAACTCATGGCAGTGATCATTTTCCTATTATTCTAAATATTTCACTAAATTTGGCTCAACCAGTCTATCGCAATTCTCCTCTTCTTAAATATATTTTAAATGACAATGCTAACTGGGATAAATTTAATGAAATAGCAGAGATCAATATTTCTAAACTACCTGTGATTAATAATAACAACATTAAAATTTGTTCAGAGGACCTTGCTCAAGCTCTTTTAAATTGTGCTGATATGTCTTTCTATATTAAAAATAATAATTCAGGTAAAATGCCTTCTCCTCCATGGTGGGATAAGGACTGCTCGGAGGCAATTAAATGTCGAAATGAAACTGAAACTACCTTTTGCCTCTCCATGACAAAAGAGAACTTCATGCAATTGAACAAAGTAATTGCACAATCAAAACGCCTCTTCCACTCCAAAAAATTTCATGGTTGGAAATCTTTTTGTTGCTCTATAGGTCCGCATACTCCACTCTCAATTATTTGGAATAAAATCCATAGATATAGAAGAACTTGGTGCCTTCCTCACCGTCGTTGTTGCCCGGGTCAGTCTTGGGCTGACTCATTTATGGACAAATTAGCGCCTCAGTATTGTCCTCTCCCTGATGAACTTCCTGCTCAGTTTACTTATGGTTCTAACGACGTTTTAGATCAGCCTTTTTCCATGGTAGAACTGAAAAACGTATTGAAATCGGTTAAAGATTCTGCTCCAGGTATGGATGGCATTCCCTATTCCTTTTTTTCTAAGGCTAATGATTGTGTTCTGAATTATTACCTATGCCTTGTAAATTCTATCTTTGATTCTGGCTATGTCCCTGATAGCTGGAAATCGCAATTTATTATTCCTATTCTCAAACCTAACAAAGACCCAGATGATCCTTATTCTTACCGTCCTATTGCGCTCTCATCTGTTTTAACTAAAATAGCTGAACACCTAATTAAAAATCGACTTGAGTGGTTTGTAGAATATTATGGTTTACTTGCGAAATCTCAATACGGTTTTAGGAAGGGGAAAAGTACCATGGATAGTCTTAGTATATTCACTACAGATATAAGGCTTGGTTTCACTCGTGGTGAATCTATTGTCGGAGCATTTCTTGATATATCTGCTGCTTACGACAATGTGCATCTTCCAATTCTAAAAAGAAAATTAATTAAATTAAAAATTCCTGTTAAATTAAGAAATTTTACTATGAACCTTTTGACGGAGAGATTCATTTTTCTCCGTTGTGACAATCCTTCAATTTCATCAAGTAGAGTTATCTGGCGTGGTTTACCCCAAGGATCGGTTCTTAGCCCTCTCTTATACAATATTTATACGTATGATTTAGATTCTTCTGTTGGTCTTTGTCGTATTTTACAATATGCTGATGATATTCTCATTTATAATTCCAATTACAAAATCGATGTGGCGAGTGCCTGTCTCTCTTCAGCAATTGAATGTTTGGCTTAGCGAAAATGGTTTGGAACTCTCTCCTTCTAAAAGTAATATAGTACTCT
Source organism: Plagodis pulveraria (assembly GCA_963890685.1). Classification (NCBI taxonomy): domain Eukaryota; kingdom Metazoa; phylum Arthropoda; class Insecta; order Lepidoptera; family Geometridae; genus Plagodis; species Plagodis pulveraria. The sequence goes on along the minus strand of OY982973.1, from coordinate 10,558,393 downwards.
TAACCCGTAAAAGAAACCCTCCTCCTATCAATATCTTCATAAATAATTGTCAAATCTCAGTTAGAGAATCAATCAAATTTCTAGGTCTTGTTTTAGATAGTAAGTTAAATTTTCGTCAGCATTGTGACTACATTATCCAAAAATGTGAAAAAAACATTAACGTTCTAAGATGCTTATCTGGTGTTTGGTGGGGAGCCCATCCTTTTAACTTAAAACTTTTGTACAATGCAATTATTCGAAGCGTCTTAGACTATGGATGCTTTCTTTTGGAACCTGCTAACAAGCTAAGCCTTAGTAAACTTGATTTGATACAATGAAAGCTCTTCGAATTATCACAGGAGCTATGAAGTCTTCTCCAGTCAATGCTCTCCAAGTTGAGTGTGTTGACCCTCCCCTTCACCTTCGCCGTCAATTCCTTGCTAACAGATTCTTTTTCCGATTTATCCAATTTTCTAATCACCCTTTGATTCCAAAATTACAACTGCTTCATCAATATGTTAACTCTTCTCGTTTCTGGAGATGTAAACATTTCCCTTTGCTTATTAAAAGTTACGTTATTTTTCATTCCTTAAAAGATCCTGTTTATCGTTCTCAAAAACTTCCAATTTTCAATTATGAATTTAATATTATTATATCTCAACCCCATATAATTTTAGAATTTGACATTTGTAAAGGTGACCTATATGCAGATTGTGAGTATAGCACGACTCTAAGGAGGTCTGTAGACCAAAAGACAAGAGGAAGAATAAATTAGTTTTCTGACTTAATATGTCAATCACTTATATTATTCTCTTCCGTGTACTTTTTACGTTGTAAACATTATTTATATTATATTCCTTCTTCCAAATCGCATGAATCTTTTCAACCACCATATCCCCAACAAATTGGTAGCAGAGCGTGGTTACGCTGGTAAAGTGCAATCATGAAAATATAGAAAATTATCGTCACCAATATGACGTCATATCGGATTGATTCACTAACGAAAGAAAATTACGATACTTGGAGTGTCCAAGCCCAGGCCATACTAATAAAAAATGGTTTGTGGGATATTGCCAGCGGTAAAGAATTGCGACCAACAAAGGAAGAAGAAAAAGCAGTTTTTACGCAAAAGGATTTGCTAGCAAGATCAGAACTTTTGCTGCTGATTTCACCATCGGAGCTGAAACAGGTAAAAAACTGTGATACATCATATGAACTGTGGAATAAGCTAAAAAGCATATATCAAAGTACAGGACCGGCACGAAAGGCTACATTATTAAAGCAATTAATATTGAAAAAAGTAGAAAACAATGATGTTCGTGATCATCTTAATAATTTCATGGATATTGTTGATAAACTTGCTGATATGAATGTTGACCTCCACCCGGACTTACTGAGCATCATGATGCTATATAGCCTACCCGTGTCATATGAAAATTTTCGCATCGCCGTAGAATCAAGAGACAGTTTACCGACGCCAGAACAGCTCAAAATTAAAATTATTGAGGAAAGCGAAGCTCGGAAAAACAACGATGATTCCACAAAAAGCAACGATGCATTTTTTGCCAAAAAGAAAAGCAAATATTGTAATAAATGTAAAAAGAAAGGACACACTACGGAAGCCTGCTGGAGTAAACAAAAGAAAAACTCTACTAGCAAGGTAAAACAAGATAATAATTTTAATGTATGCTTAAACACAAATAATATAGATACACCAGAAGAAATATGGTGCCTTGATAGTGGTTGCTCATCACATATTTGTGGGGAAAGAAAACTTTTCACCCATATAACTTCAGAAGAAGGAAATCTGAAGTTAGCTTCTAAAAACCATACAATGGCTATTGAAGGCAGAGGAAAAGTGGTAACTTACGCTGAAAACGTCAAATGTAATATTTTAGACACGCTGTACGTACCTGATCTAACTGTCAACTTATTATCCGTTGGAAAAATAACCGACAAAGGAAATAAGGTATTATTTGAAAAGGACCAAGCAATTATTATGGGAAAGAATGATAAAGTATTACAAACAGCACATCGTAAGAATGGACTATACTATCTTAAATTCGACAAATCAGACGAAACACTAAATTACACACCAGGTACTGAAAATAAGATAATGCAATGGCATCGTAAGTTCGGACATTTGAATGAAAAAGACTTGAGAAACTTAGAAAAAGAAAATTTAATATATGGTCTTCAACTTGACAATCAAAAGTTGGACGAATGTGAGACCTGTATAAAAGGAAAATTTTCCCGACTTCCATTCCCGACAAATAGTAAAATAAATACTACAGAACCATTGCAAGTCATCCACAGTGACGTGTGTGGCCCATTCGAAAACGAATCTTTAGCTGGTTCGAAATACTATGTGACTTTCATAGACGATTACACGAGATATGCCTATGTGTACTTCATGGAAAGAAAAAGTCAAGTATTTGAAAAGTTCCAAGAATATCTAAATGAAGTGGAAAATTTTACAAATAAAAAGATAAAATTTCTCCAATCAGATAATGGAAAAGAATATGTCAACAAAGAGTTTGATACATATTTGAAAGAAAAAGGGATACAAAGGAGATTGACTGCTCCATACACTCCGCAGCAAAATGGGATAAGCGAACGCAAAAACAGAAGTCTGATGGAAAAGGCCAGATGCTTAATGATAGAAGCAAATTCTCCTAAGAGCTTATGGGCTGAAGCCGTATATACTGCCAACTACTTACTCAACCGAAGCCCAGCAAAAGCACTGAATGGACATATACCATATCAAAAATGGGTTGGCCGAACCCCATCTGCAAAACATTTCCATGTTTTTGGAAGCAAAGCTTTTGCTATGATAAAAAATAGAAAAGGTAAATTGTCACAAAAAGCAAAAGAAGGAGTATTCGTTGGATATGCAAGATATACAAAAGGTTTTCGAATTTACATACCAAAAGAAAATACTGTTATTATCAGTAGGGATGTAAAAGTCATAAATAGGATGTACTATGAAAATGAAGGCAGAAACTATGATGACTTTATCGAACCACCGCAATCAGAGCAGCATCAACTGAAACCTGAAAATAATAAATTTAAAAGAAATAAAAATTCAATTTTAACTAAAAAATTTGAAATTGAAACAAATGAAAATCTTCAACCCACTGTAACATCTTCACAAGACATAGACATTGATAATTTGATAACTGATACCCATACATCTACTGAAGTGCCTGTAGAAGGCGAGGAAGACGTATTTGAAGACGCACCTGAAGCTCAAACTACGAATCAGAAATTACAAAGAGAAAGAAAACAACCTTTATGGATGAAAGACTTTGTAACTGGGAGCGAAATAGATGAAGGTTTACTTATGTCAGATATATCCTTTATGTCAGATGAAAATGAAAGTAGTGAAGACTGGAGCGGTGCTATAAAATCCGAAATAAAAGCTCATTTAAAAAACGGCACCTGGAAAATAGTTAAAAAAGAAGATGGTATGAAAGTTGTAGACTATAAAATGGTACTCAAAAAGAAATTAAGCCCGGACAACAACGAATCCAAAAAGGCTCGTCTTGTTGCTAAAGGTTTTACACAAAGACCAGGTATTGACTATAGTGAGACATTTGCTCCTGTCGCAAAACTTAGCTCAATCAGATCTATTATTGCGATATCAGTTGAAGAAAATTTACAACTTTGTCAAATGGACGTCACAACAGCATATCTGAATGGAGACTTAAAAGAAAACATATATATGAAACTTCCTGATTATGTTGAACAATATTTACGAGAAATATTGGTAGAAGAGAGCAACGCAGATGACCTTAGTATCTACAACATGGCCCGTAACATGCTTAGAGATATGAAAGCCATAGAAGGTGAAAAAGTTTGTCTACTCAAGAAAGCACTCTATGGACTTAAGCAGGCAGGGAGGCAATGGTATACTAAACTCGACACAGAATTAAAAGCCATAGGATTCAAAGCATCATTAGCAGATCCATGCATCTATATCCTCGTGAAAGGAGGAGTAAAGATAATAATTGGAATTTATGTCGACGATTTATTGATTGCCTACTCATGTCCAAAGAAATTAAAAGAAATCAAAGATTCTTTAAGAAAGAAGTTTGAATTAAAGGATCTAGGAAGACCTAAACGTCTAATAGGAATCGAAGTAACATACAAAAATGGTGAAATAAAACTAAGCCAAGGAAATTACATTGAAACTATATTGAAAAAATTTAACATGGAACAATGTAATCCTGCTACTACGCCAATAGAACCAGGCCTAATCTTAGAACCAAATAAGAAAGAAAAGAAAGATTTGCCTTACAAGAACCTGATCGGTACACTAATGTATCTTGCCGTAGCAACCAGACTAGACATAGCTTTTGCAGTGAGTTACCTTTCACAATATAATGATAGCTATGATGATACTCATTTCAAGAGTGCAAAAAGAGTCCTGCGATACTTAAAAGGTACAAAAGATGTCGGCTTGATATTTAAAAAGACTGGAAAAGAGTTACATGGCATGACAGACGCCGATTGGGGTGCAAATAAATTAGATAGAAAATCGTTTTCTGGATATTGCTTCAAGCTAGCCGGAGCACCGATCAGCTGGGCATCCAAGAAACAAAGAAGTGTCGCTTTGTCAACGGCCGAAGCCGAATATATAGCTATAACTGAAGCTGCAAAAGAAGCGATACACCTAAAAGGACTTTTTAATGACCTGGGTGCTAGTCAGAGCAAAATCATCATCTGGAATGATAATCAGGCAGCGCTTAAACTATGTCAAAATCCAATTGTCTCATCAAGATCTAAGCATATAGATCTCAAGATGCATTTCATAAGAGACTGTATTACAGATGGATTTATTGAGATGAAATATCTACCAACTGAAATAATGGAGGCAGACATATTAACAAAATCAGTTAATGGTCCACGACTTTCTCGACTGAAGAATTTGATTGGAATGTTGGATTATGAGTCGTGAGGAGGAGTGTGAGTATTCCACAACTCTAAGGAGGTCTGTAGACCAATAGACAATAGGAAGAATAAATTAGTTTTCTGACTTAATATGTCAATCACTTATATTATTCTCTTCCGTGTACTTTTTACGTTGTAAACATTATTTATATTATATTCCTTCTTCCAAATCGCATGAATCTTTTCAACCACCATATCCCCAACACAGATGAATACTTCCACGAGCTACTTAAAAGAGATTGGCGTGATTGGCATACGATCTTCACAGACGCTTCAAAACTTTCACCAGTTGGCTGTGTTGGTTATGGCATTTTTCATGCTCAATACGATATTGTTCAAAAATTTAATGTCCACCTGAATCATCTGTTTTTACTGGGGAATGTTTGGCTATCCTTGAGGCTATTAAATATATCCTTCTCTTCGAGCTGCATCGGTCTATTGTATTTTCTGATTCTCGGAGTTCTCTCCAATCATTACTTTCGAATCCTTTTACTTCTAATTCTCATAATCCAATTTTATTTCAAATTAAAAGTTCTATTGCTGAATGTTATACTAAAGGTTTTGACGTTATTCTTGCCTGGATTCCCAGTCATGTTGGGATTTCTGGCAATGAACGCGCTGATAAAGTTGCTAAAGATGCAGTTGTTTGTGGAGATAAGGTTCCTTTCATTAATTACTGTCATGACTTATTATGTCTTCCAAAATCTTATTTATCAAAGTCTTGGTCATTACATTGGAGAACCAGTAGTCGGTCATCTGGATCTGGCTTTGCTAAAATTCAACCTTTGATTCCGAGCAAACCGTGGTTTGCCCGGATAAAATTAGGCAAACGTTTTACTTCATCATTAATCCGTATGAGGTTGGGTCATTGTTGTACTCCTACTCATTTAAAAAAGATTCACGTTAAAGATTCTTCTATCTGCGAATGTGGCTTGGATGAGGGGGATCTCAATCATATATTCTTTTCATGTCCCCTATATAACCATGTAGCGTTTTATTTATGCCTTGAATCTTTAAAACTTTCCTTTCCAACTTACATGCCTGAACTTTTATCGTCTAATAATATTGATATTTATAAAATTTTATCTGACTTCCTCTCTCTTAATAATATTCATTTATAATAAGTTCTATTTATATATTATGTTAATATTAATCATTAAAATTTTATTAATTATGTAATATTTTGCACTTCTTCTTTTATTACAAATATGTTTATGTTAAATATTTCTTGTATGTGTCTATTTATGTATCTGCGTTAGTTATTCTGGTCATCCCTGTTTTATTATCAAAATTTCGTCATTGTAATTCTTGACGTGAAACTGGCACAAATGTCATTACGACAATTGCCATAAAAAAAATAAAAAAAAACTTTCACCCGATATTCAGCTCGTTACAGGGAATCGTTTAGATCATAGGCTTAGGATGTTAGCGAAAAAATCCTAGGTCAATGGTTTAGATAGTGTAGAGTATGAGTTACGTACCCTTCGAGAAATATCTATGAAACAAACCGAACTGATTCGAGAACAAGCAGTCCAAATTCAGGAATTAAAAGCCATTGTTGTAGACCTACGGAAGGTTTTGGGCGCTGCTGACAAGACGGCTGTAATTACTGCTTCGAGTGAGGTCCAGCCCGTATCCAAGCCGATGCTGAACAACGCTGGGACTCAAAAGTTACCTACGAGCGAGCGACGAATCCTCATAAAACTGTGGAGTCTTTGTCGCCGGTGCCGGTGCCATGCCGGTGCGATGAATGATTCCTGTCTATCAGTTGTAAAACCAGCCGCTCGGCAACAGCCCCATAGCAATCGAAACAAAATCATTATCTACTTGCCAAATACCTCGTCTGCCGATATTATCGCACCTAAGCCTACTGTAGAATTAACCAAAGACAAAACAGTAGTTGACAGCCAGATATGTGGTGTATCGCAGCGGCCGTTGGCAAAAGCGAACTCACCTATTCAACCAATTACTTTTCTCTATGTATTCAACCCACCGCCGCGCCGCCGCTCCTGATAATGAATGGGTGCAGGTACGCCGTAAAAGGGTACGCCCGTCAGAACGGAAATTCTATAAATTTATTAAAAAAATATTATGAAATATATATGTTTAGGTATTTAATCGTATTATTGATCTCAATATTAAAAATAAACAGTTTTTTTATGTCATTGTGACGGAACAAGCCCAAGCCCCACCTGATGTTAAGTGGACTAATCTCTGCCTATAACAGACGCATTTCGTCAACGACGAATTGCACTGCGCCCGTCACACTGAGACGTACAGTTGATAGGTCTCATGTGCCTGTAATTTTACTGGCTCTCAAGGACTGCTGCCAGAACACACTGTTAGGTGCTTGGCGACAGATTTTTCTACTTGAGGGTGGTCGCTAGCCAGGCGGGCATTCGCAAAATGCCCTTCCACCATGCGGTGAAGCTCAAGCTCTGAGCGGGACGTGCGTCAATGTCAAATAGAGTTGTATGGGGACAGTGAAGTTGTTAGGGCATACCGCCGGATAAAAAAAACAGACATCAGTTGAATAAGTTCCTTATATATATTAATTTCTCAGTTCAAACCAATAGAATTTCCTCACGTATGAAGACTTATTGCGCAATCAGAATATAATAATATTTTTATCCTTTGTCAGCTTCTTAAACCAATGATGCAGTCAATTGCTAGGATTATAGTTAAAGAATTCTAACTCAATGCCTGGCATGTTTTAGTAATCTTTTATCATGATTTATCTATCGCACAGACTTTTAGCACATGAACAAAGAACCTAGAATGCTAATGCATGACGTAGGGTGCTTACCATTTGAAGTGAAATTCGCTAAAAACGATCACACTTCCAAAAAGTTGTTCCAGATGGGTCTTGGCATTATTTTCGCCATAAACGCTATGAAGCTACTGGAACAGTTTGAATTACCCATAGGCTTAGGATGTACAAGATCAACAGTGATGGATGGACGGTGTTACAAAAAAAATTATGTAAATGTGTGAGTGACATAGTGTTGTCAAGACGCGGGCAAGTAATACTATCAACAGTTTTACTGGTTGAATCTTAGTACACATTCGTTTGAAATTATGCCTTATATAGTTCATTGAGACTATTGTATGACCGTAAACAACACTGAAATCACAGAAATGCAAAATAAGCAATTTCATTAACTTGGACAACTTATTTTTCCAGTTAGTATGATTTAAAAACCAAACTACTTAACTCATTACGATCAAATTTCAATGGGATGAATCTTAAAGTAAAAAATCTTATACCTATCTTAAACCCTTCAAACAAAATACGATGTTTTAAACCAAATATCAAAACATGAATACAACCGTATTGTTAACCTGTTCTTATTTTTTATCTGTTAAAAATAAAACTCATTCAAAGTTGAAGTCAAATGCATATGTAATTTTTTATTAATAATTTTAATTATTTTCTATAATTATATTATTTTTCTGTCATTTTTGTCACAACTTATAACATTAGTTAATAAGTTTTTTTCCTTGGAGACAGTACTCGATTTGAAGGAGCAAGTTATTAACCATATGGCTATCGGTAGTGATATATCTCTATTTACGTAAGGACAAGGCCGCCTTATTTTCAATTTCATCTGAACAGAAAAATAAAATTTATTAGCATTTTCATTCAAAGTTTATTACAAACTGTAGTTTTTATTTACAGTTCATCAATAATCCGAACGCTTTTATCACATACCAAAAATTTGTTGGAAATCTGTAAGAACACAAACATTATTATACGCGTGTGTGAGATTTGTCAAGATAAAGAGCATTTATTTCAGCTATAATAAAGGCTCATTAACTTATTAGATGTTAGGCAGGTGGTGATGGCATAACCTAGTCGTAGCTTATGTAAAGTGAATAAGTACTACTAGTTCCGTACTTAACGATCTAACTTACTACGTTTTCTATGCAAAAGGGAATCATAAGGAAACGACAACAGACCCCATTTATAGGAACACATAGAACACTTTAAAGGTAATATTGTATTTTTAGCAGAACCTCCTTGCGTTACGAATTAACCTCAACCATAGATAAATGAAATTTCATTTACCTCAACGAACCTCCGCGAACAGAGGCGCGTCCATTGTGCTCGTTGGCGTTCGAAGCGATAACATCTCGAAATAGTGTCTGTAATGAATGTATTTTTGCTGTAGGATACCTGAGCCATTTTTCTTGTGTTGTTTTGTGCATAATTGTGTCGAGCTATTCTTATTTGATGTAGAATTGTTATTGGGTTGATTTGTTTCATCTTTGGTTATGTATGTTTGAGTCTTTGTTAAATAGCGAAAGTGATTGTGATCACGAATATATTTTTACTATCTTTAACCTACTCCTGTTTCTAAGAGTATAGTCACATTCCACAACGATAATATAATAAAAAGGGCAAACCATTTTGGAAGCCAACAAACATAGATCCACACACAACACGTGAATATCAGTTATGTTACATTAAATAAAATAATAGTACAGCACTTAACTCAATAAGTCTCGATGAGGCAGTCACTTGTGAAGAATAAAAAGAAGGCTCAGTAAGTTGAGACATTGGTTTTATAGCAATGACTGGCGCCAAGTGTCTGTCACATATACATTAGTTCCCGCCATATTTACCACAACCAATCAGAGACACGAACGTTCCCGCCACAACGTATCAGCCAACCCGAAATAAGACAGGATGGTTGGTTTTACAGTTTATATAGGATTTCAGAGTGGCGGTTATTAAAAATGACAAATATCAACAAGTTTTAGAATATACTACAATTAACATAATGAGTAACTTCTCATAACTTAAAATATGATTCTAACCGCCCATACTGACAGTACTTCGTCCACGAAGTACAAAATAACACCAGGCAAAATTCGCTTTAAAATAATTATGTTTAACTTAGTGATAATAGTATATATGTAGGAAAGATTGTTTACCGTGTATGGCAACTCACAATTATTTGCACAAAACTTGCTTGATAAAGAATTTATGTACTAAGTAATAAACAGAACCATAGAGAAAAGTAATATACTGGGAATAGAGAGGCCCTTTACGATTTTTTATGCCGACCCGTTATGTCAAGAGACTGCTCTGGTATCAAAATCCCGAACTAAAATTTACTCACACATGCACGACTATGAATGTGTGATTAGATTAGTATTACTTACACATACATTCATATAAATACCTACCTGCTACGCCGGCGGCGTCGTGTATGACGCAGATATAATATATTTTGTTTCTATTGCTATATACTATATACTACAAACTATATACAACACTACAATAAAAGCATTTGGACTCATAGGGAGTCCAAATGCTCTAGCCCACTATCAGTTGGCAGCGTGCCCAGCATGCTGGCAGCATTGCCCCGTTGAATTGCAATGCTTATTCTTTGAACCAAATAGGTGCCAGCATTTTGATCACGCGTCGCATCGACCAAGCGCTCTGATAGATTTTGGAAAATACGATAAGCTCCCGGTCCCCACGGACCCAACGTCTCTACACCAAACGGCTCAAATATGTAACCCATACCGAGGTTAGCATATTTGCGCCGCTTGAGTTGCTCCGCCGAAGTAGCCGCAGCGCCAGCCCTCACTCTTTCTAAAATGTAACATGTTTAGCTAACAAACATTTTCTGCTGGGAAAACTATTTGTTATAAACGCGTCCAATATTAAAAAGAACACACATATACCAGTGGCATACAAATCTGTCTCAATTTTCTTCAAAAATAGGAGGTGCATTACCCGAAACCGTAATTTCTTCATTTTCTATAACTCCAGGATCTACAATATTTTCATTTTCTGAATCATCGTATGTTATTTCAAGCCTGGACAGAATAATTTTATAGTAAGAGAGGTCTTCGTTATCCTACCATTCATCTCCTTGTACATTTTAAAATTTGTTTTTTATGTTCAAGCCCGGATGAAGGTATTGACGTACTGTTATCTGTTCTCTGCAATAGTGGCTGTACAGCTTCTCTTCTGAGGCGAAAGCAAACTGTTTTGTATTTGGGGCATTTACCCTAGGATTTTTAATCATGAATCAATCATCATGAATTAAGACGACGTCATCAATTTCAATATTGTTTTGTGGTTTTTGCCATTTGGATCGTGCTGTTCCATTGCTGTGATCAGCGTTCCTTGGTTGGTTAGAAGATATTCCATTTTTAAAAGTGGTTATTTATTGGTAAATTGGAAAGATCTTATCACTGTCACTGCCCCTTTGGAGGTGGTAAGAGTGAAACCTTGTCATAGATAATGTGTATATATACGTAATACTTAGTGAAGGTTACCATGACTACCTATTGTTGTTGATTGTGTCTTGAAGAAAATAAAAGTAACGTTTGTAAAAATATAAGATTATTATTAAAGACCTAGTTATAGGCTACAGATTGTACGGGTGAGCTCTGTACACACTGCATCCAACTCTGGATAACATATATTTACTATAGAATAAACCTTTTATCAAATCTTTGATTTTAGAGAATATACAGAAATAATAGGGTGCTAGGTCGGGGCTATGTGCAGGATGGGTGATGATTTGTACTTTTGCGGAAGCTAAAAATGACTTAGTTTTGTTGGCCGTATGTGAAGAAGCGTTGCAATTTAGCTTAGCTGATTGATTAAGAACGGCTAAGCAAATTTCGCTACGAGCGCTTCAATAAGGTTTCCAAAATATTGTTATTTACTCGTTTATGAAAGTTATTCCCGAATTTTTCATATCCTTCTCGTATAGCTTCTCCACCATTTTACAACACACTATGGTAACTATTTTTTCAGAATTAAACAACGCGAAAGAACATTGATAAATTAGGTTGAAAATTACACATGACGAAATGAGAGCGCTGCACGGTACACCTTTTAAACCCCGCCCGCCATGGTATAGTTTGTGCTCTGTTTTATTTGAGCTTGAATTACATTTCTAAACATATTTATTCGTAGTTCACGGCTGTGGTGCCGGCTGCCGCGATGAGATGGTTAATAAAGTAGCAATAAAAAAGATTTATTCTTTATAATTTATAATGTACAAACCATATAAGTTTAAGGACTAAAATAAAAAACTGGCGAGTGAGAGCAATGTCTATTGTCTATGGAGACAACAAAATAAAAGTGTTTACAGGTTTTTTCACTGGGTTTTTTTTGAAAAGTGCAGCCGTAAAGAGCGTTGAAATCTCTTGTTTAATTAATTTATTATCTTTCTATTGTAATAAAGGAAGGTCGGAGCTTCTATTGTTAACTGTTTTAAAATGCTATAACCTACAAAATTGCGATGTAAACATAAGTTTGCACTCTAATCAATTGGCTGCTGTACCCAGCTCAGTGGTACCCAGCAGTACAAAGATAATATGCTGGTGAAGTGCAACACCAGTTGGATCTCGGCACGTACGCACTAATGTGTGCGATGGGCCACCCAAAGTGTGGACAATACTACTAAATAATATCCAATGCTAGTCTTTTTCTAATCCTATAATTTCATTTAGTAGTTTCTGAGAAATTTGTAACCATCAATTACCAAGTAACTCTTGATGGAGCCTACTTTTCATTATAGTTTTTTCTTACCGACATAGCAGGACTCTAATGCCCAAGGCAATGTCTATGCTTCTTTTTAATGTACAACAATATACAGGCATTGTGACTGATCGCTCAAGAAGGAACAAACTATATTTCATCGCAGATCGCAGTTTAAGATGGCAGTTCTTTAGAAGGTGCTGCTGCCCACCTTCCAGTATTTTTCCCTTAGTTGCGTCTTATGACACCCACAGGAAGATATGGGGAGGGTCAATTCTAACCTGACACCTCAATACTACTTGATCTAAAAAGAAAATTATAAAATTCTATACATAATTATAAAATTATTTTTACTCACGCATATAACTACTGATAGATAACTTTAATAAGTTTCTTACTGATTTAAAGTTACTGCATATTCAATGAATTATTATTTATAATATTGATGAAAACTAACTGTTGTAATTACTAGTAGGTAGCATTAAATATAATAGAGATGTTTTCAAAGTATTAAAATATGTTACATAAATATTTAATATTATTTCCTGTACTATTCATTTTCATCAGAACCATCATATTGTAAATGTTGCAGTAAGTAGTAGTAAAATTAAAACAAAATATTATAGGAAATCACATGACAATTTTAATTTTTCAGGATACTTCCGCGGTACCCTGTTACTCAACATAACATTATCACAGAAATACCAGGAGATGACAGTTTGAAATACAATAAAAGATTATAAAATTTGTGTTTATTTTAGTATTTTATATGTTTTAATTTTGTAGACAGTTCTTTTGGAATGTTAAACATCATATTTAAAATAGATGTGTTGGTCATTAGATAATACCGGGAAATAGGCTTTTACATAAGTCACACAACTGAAAATTATGATTAATTAAGTTGTAAAGTTCATACTTATACTTTTTCTTCAATTCAATAAACAAGATTAATTAAACCATTCTTCATCAACAGCTATTATGTCTACCATTGAACAAATGCCTATCCTATTTTCCACTTTCATCGCCTCTTTCGACTCGCCCATGAAAATATGGGGAGGAACAAAGAGCTATTATTATAATATAGGGTCATAAAAATCATGTACCAGTGCAATCAATGCATTGCAAACACTGGTGAATTGTAAATGTTATGTTCAAAACCATTGATTCTGATTTCCATTGGGTGATGGTCAATAACTTGGGATCTGATTGTCGTTAGCAAACAATTATTGCACATAAGCATGTGATAGTTCTCTTACAACTTCACAGTCTGACTGTAATCCCTATGCCAAGATGCTTACACTTTAGGTACCCACTGTTTAGAAGTATACATCACCAAGGAAGGACTTAGGTACATTTAGAGATCATGTTCAGTTCTGAAACATATATAGCATAGCATGTCAAGTAGCAGGTATTGGTGTACCTTTCCCTGAGCACATATCAGAATAAGGTATGACTTATAACAGTAAGCACCTAGTTACCAGCGTCCGTTTCTTGCTAGCACTTTCTGATCTCTTTCAAAAACCTGCTTCAGGACAAGCGTGGCTTCATTACCAAAAGAGTGTAAATAATATTTTCTAACCTACCTCATTAAAATTGATTTATAATATATTCATATCTTTAGCCTTCTTCACCACAAAGTATACGTAAAATCTGTGTGCCCCCCCTCTATTTCTGACATCCTTAATAATGTGCCCAAAATTAGTATTTTATGTAATTGTTTCATCCATTAACATATTGTACAGATAGACAATATCTTATACAAGCCAGGGTTATTGTCATAAAGTCGCAAAATTCAGAGAAAAATTTTCAACATAATCAAGAGATGGATAAATGCTACTGATCGTCAACAAACCCACTTGTATCAGGTAGAATGTAGTAAGCACTATCAAATTTTATCATATCAATGAACCATGCTCAACTGTAGAATTGTTAAAGAATCATATATAAACGTTATGTGTACATACACATAACGTTTACAGTTATTATTTTATTATATATTATAAATTCAGTTTTTATTTTATCAACTTGATAATTCATGAAACTCCAGTCTAGTATTAAATTCTCTTTGCTCCAGTCCACAGGTTGTTATGGAAATTTGTTCCCAAAACACTTTCTCATATCAACCCCTTCCATAAATTAAATATGTACCTAGTTTATTCAAGTAAATTGATGTGGGATGGGCACTCATATTTTAGAAAGGTTCTTAACCTAATAATATTGTAAGGATTGACACGCCACATACTTTATTCTTACATGAATGTTTTTGCTGTCATGCATATATTTCCCACAATTAAGTAGTTGGAATTGCGGTATGAATGTAGCATTGTCTGTTCCCACACTGTGAAGGTACAGCAAATGCGTAATATTATAAAAAAATAATTTTAGAACAAAGTAAACGTCCCAAAAACTTAATTTTGATACAAAGCTTATGTTTCGTAACAGTAATATATTGATTGATAAAATGATGATATGAGAATTTTTGTATCTGCGAATATAGGATTTTTATACAAAAAGTGTTATATTTATTTCGCACATTGTGTAATTACATTTAGAACAGTGGCCCTGACTTTCTTGCCTATTTTTCCCATCTATGTAATCCATGCGTGCTGAATGTGGCATTCATTTTGTAATAGACTTTCAAAATAGTGCTTGAATAAAAAAGTACAATGATTTCTACTTTGACTTTTATTCCTTAATATTACAACTACAATGATGAAAAACCAGTTATTAAATTAAAAAGTATGTAACATGTTGATTGGTGGTTCTGCTGCAACTTCAGTGGACTAAAATGCACATTTCCTAATGCTGGCTACAAACAGGTCAACATGCAGTGAATGAGTATGTTAAAATTTGCACAACTTTCCTGAGTTTGAGAGTCCCCAGTTTGCCACACATTCCTTATTGGAAAGGTCACATGGTGATTGATTTATGATCTCAATGGATGTGCCAACGCTGATAGTATTGTAGAAGTCAGCTCTTATTAAAAGATCTTTAGAACAGTTCAAAATTTATTTTGATTTAAACATGATGTACTTGTATACTACCAAGTTCCTTTCATGCTGGTATTACCACTTATTGTGTCCTTTACAGTATTCTGTTCCACCATCCTTTTACACCAGGCTACCTCAAGGAGTAATTTCAAATTCATATTCAATGTCAGCATCCCTTTTCTTAGTTAGTAGAAGCTTAGTAGCTTAGGTATACTTGATCCTACTAGCTTTGTTACTAGTAAGTTGCAGGTTCCGACATGAAGTTGAACTCATGGGCATAAGCCTGTTGTGACTGGAATCTCAAACACACAAATTTCACATGACACCTTGATGTGGCTAGAATGCAATCGGCAAAAATATTAAACATGAGTTGGGAATGCATACGAGCAAAACAATTTGTTTGTGCAGTTTTTATCCCTGGAATCATAAGTCTGTTGCACATGCGAGGCGTTAGAGTATTTAGTAGAGTAAGCTTATAATACTCGGGTTTTGTTTAACAATCGTTCACATTTTTATTTTGTAGGAATTTTCCAAATCGCAGAACACTGAGAATAAATACATAATGAACGTTTTAAGGAAATATTGACAATATTGTCTGCGATCAAGGGTGCGTACCATTTGGAGTTAAATTCACCAAAAACTATAAAAACGATCACACTCCCAAAAAGTGATTCCACTTGGGTCTTGGATTATTTTCGCCATAAACGCTATGAAGCTACTGGAACAGATTGAATTACCTACACCTTATGTCAAAAGTGGCAAATTTTACTTGCATTATTAGCGTTCTTATCCTATATGGAACATGGGAGAACCGTTACAAACGATCACTGTGATCACCACCATAGACGCAGATGTGGTCAAAATTATCGAAAATAACGAAATTAGCGTCAAATGGAATACGCCCCAAAGGATACTGGAACGTGCAAACGAGGCTCTTTCTTTGATATTTCTTTATAGTCTATGATGTACACGTATTATTGGGTGTACATTATCGCCCTGTGCAAAAAGTGTCCGGCCCGTATTTCACGGCCAATAATGCACACCCAATAATTCATGTACATCAAATAGCTTCTATTTTTTGGTCGCGTATTATTGGCTGTGTAATATCAGCCCGTGTAGATAATGCACAACCAAATATTGTACGACCCGTATTGTACACCCCAATAATACGAAGCCAGTCCACGTAATATTGGACGCGTATTATTGGCTGTGCATTATTTGGTCGCGTATTATTGGTCGTACAATATAGGGACTCTTTAAAACCATTGAGTAGATAGAGTTCACGGAACGTTTTCCATACAAACGTAGTTTAGTCATATTTTAAATACCTACCAAATGTTCAAACTCTGGGAAATTTTGTATGCAGAGCCTAATTTCCATGTTTCTAGTTGGCCAGTTTTTCTACTTCTAATTTATTTGATCCCTAAACGTCAAAGTAACAATTCCCATACAAAACGATTTTTCGAATATACTTACATGCAAATTTACAACGAGTTTGAACATTTGGTATTTAAAATATAACGAAACTACTTTTGTATGGGAAGCGCTCTGTGCTCTCTACTAATATATTACTTGCTCAGTGCTCTCTACTCTTAGGCTGACATTCACAAACGAGTTCGAGTTTAAACTCAAGCTTTTTTATGTCAAAATATGAGTATAGACTCAAACTCCAAACAGTTTTTTATTCACAGTCGAGTTCGCCCTAATGGAGAACGAGTATATGCTCAGCGGAGAATGAGACGGGCTGAGTCACCAAATCGGTGACTCCAGCCGAACTCAAACGGCGCGGGGCGCCAAAACGCCACCATCTTTGCTATGTAGTTGGAAGGGTGATATGTTTTGTTTAAAATATTTTTACCATAATCAATAAAAACGATGGAGTATCTCCAGATTTAGAGCAAATAGATAATTATCATCAGTTTGATGTTATTGATGAACAGTATAACCTGCCACGATTTTCCAACATGTACATTCGCAATATTAAGAATCCCTTTACATATTATTATGACAACGCGGAGTTCAAAAACCGTTACAGGTTCTCAAAACCTTCCATTCGGAATGTCATCATACTGGCGCTGGGGGAATAGGCTCTCCAACATTATAACATGAGAGGGCTGCCAATTTTTGTTGAATTAGAAGTACTAATTGATCTACGATTTTATGCCACAAATTCGTTTCAAGTAAGTAATACTGTTTAGTCACATAACTGCTTTTTGGAACAATATTATAATCAAGTCCGATATTGTTATGTTGGTTAATTAAGTATACCGCGAAGATTCAAATTCAAAACCTCAATTATGTGCTCTGTTTCAATTACTCTCATAACTTTTTTTCTATAATTGTCCTTTTCTAACATAATGATACCAGGCAAGAAAAAAGAAAATTAAATCAAAGAAGTTGAATAATATTTGTCTATGGCTGGAGTCAAACTCGATGGAGTAGGTATGGACCTATCGTTCGTTCTCAACTGTGAACTCAACGTTTCAGGGGGCAATTCTCAAAATTGGGATAAATTAATCGATTCTCGATATTTATCCCGTGTCACCTGTAGACTATTAATATCCCAAAAATATCGACTTCCCAAAAAATGCTATTCTCGCGAGTGGTAGATATAGAAATATGTCCACAGATGAACTTGTGTTCATGTGTATAGACAGTATCATGATAATCCCGATATCGCAATGTTGCGTGTCGATCGCTAGGGCTTGATATCTATCGATAGTGATATTGCGAGAATAACACAAAACTACACGACTCGATATTCTTGTGTTGTTGTTGATGTTTTCTCGATATTTATCTACTATGATATTCATATCACTGCACGAGAATCGCCGTCCAGCTTGAGAAAAAATAATATTTATCTAGATTTAAGTCTGTCCGGCGGATGCCTAGCAGTTCTCCTATAGAGGTCGCATTTCTCAACCGATTCTCTTGAAGTTTTGTAAACCGGTTTAATGTTTTTTTTTATTATATATTTGTCGATGAAATTTTTGGTATTTTTTTAATTCGACGATATTTAGGTAAAATACATATCTCGTTTGATGACAGACTGACAGAGCTCCTGTTTTTAACTTGCATAAAAATCTACGGGTAGTTACTCAATTGTTTTATTTAAGTATACTATATCATTGTAGATGAGTATACAGGACCTTATATCATAGAGGTAGATTTCTAAACATTACTCTAAATCCACTATCATAATACTACAACAATACAAGCCACAGCATACAAAATAGTTTCGATACCACTTCCCCTATCTCACAGCGCCTTAGCTACACCACCTTACATCGGCTTACAAGACACTCATTAGGCAAAACAAAAGATTATAGAAAATGCATGTGGTGGATAGATGATGTGCTTGGATAAAAAGTTATTGAAT
The DNA here is from genome assembly GCA_963890685.1 of Plagodis pulveraria. Taxonomy (NCBI): domain Eukaryota; kingdom Metazoa; phylum Arthropoda; class Insecta; order Lepidoptera; family Geometridae; genus Plagodis; species Plagodis pulveraria. Next base: position 10,539,579 of record OY982973.1, on the reverse strand, counting down.
AACAATTATAGTAAAGGCGATGAAAAGTGCTAAATAGCTGTATTACTTAAACACATTTTTAGCTAAACGTGCTTAGATTGTAGAGTAAATTAGAGGTTAGTCTTGATCATATTCTCTAAGGTCAAGCTGATTCCAAAGACCCCTAAATTTGTCTATATATGGAATAAATGGCAATAATTTACTCTAAATTGTGCTTGTAACGAAAATATATTTTCATCACACTTGCACGTAAACAGTATCAAAACATACAGTCTTATTATATTATATTCTATGCACACTGGTTAACTTGGCCGTAATGCCCCATATAAAACCCTCGAGCTTTCTTTTTGTCATGAAACCCAAGGTCGGTAAGTTTTTTTTTTAATTTATAGCATAGCACACAGGTCATGCAAGTTCAAGCAACGAGTTCACACGCAATTGAAAAATTGTCTTAAATGTTATCTATACATGAATTTCATTGCAATCTCGCTACATATTACTCAAATACTAAAATAATGTCCTTAATAATCAATTTAAATAGTTTGTTCTATCAAAACGTCGTTTTTTTACACTTTATTGCTACCTGTATAGTGTATACTTACGTATTTGACCTTAACATTTCTGAACGAAATATTTGTATTATCTGTGGTATGGCCAAAAAGCCCGCCTTCCGCTTAAAAAAAAGTTCATGTGTTTCGTAATAATGGTTGCACTAACTTGTATATTGTATTAGTCGTGTGAATTAAAACTATAATTCATATTTATTTATTCGCAAATGTGATGAAAAACATTATATGTTTCACGGGCGGTACGCTGATGAAGGGCATCGGACTTGCCGAAACCTAGGTCGACAATCTCGACCAATACGCGTGAGTATTTAAAACATTAAAATCACAACCTTATCCAAACGGAAAAGTTAATTAATATTTTTAGGGTTCCGTACCCAAAAGGTAAAAACGGAAACCTACTACTAAGATTCCACTGTCCGTCTTTCTGACTGTCTATCACCAGGCTGTATCTCTTGAACCGTGAAAGCTAGAGAGTTGAAATTTTGACAGTTGATGTTTCTCTGTTGCCGCTATAACAACAAGTACTAAAAATCTGCCAAGTGCGACTCGGACTAGCGCACGTGAAAACTACAAAAAAAGGTTCTATCACTATATATATAATGGTACGAAACACATCGTGCGCGAGTCCGACTAGCACATGGCCGATTTTTTATTTGTTACCCGTTTTGTGTTAATAAGTTTTCTTTCGTTCTTGACCAAAACTGTTCACGATTTCATCGCTGCTCCTCTCTCACTCCTGCGTAATGCGTAATGATAGTATTTCAGAATGGGTCAGCGTCATATTTAGAAAGCAGGGTACACAGAAAAAAAAGACTTCTTTAGCCAAGAATATACATTGTCTTAATAAATTCAAGACAATTCTGTATTACAACAAGAATATATTCTGAACTGAAAAATAATCGAGTCTTGATATTACACTCGAATATTTTTAGGAATATTGTTTTGACCCAAGAAATATTTCTTCACACAAAGTATTCAAATTATTATTTCAAGACAACGAAAATATTCTTCTAACAATAAAATAGGAATTCTTCTGTTAACATTTTATTCTCTAAATAAAATTTCTATATTCTTTCTTGAAATATTTTTAAATATTCTTGTTGAATGTAATTAAGGTGCTTCAGTAACGAATATTTATGGTAAGATTCTTTGATTCAAAACAAACCATATTCGTATTTAAACACTTTAACGATATCTCCAAAGAAGAATGCAATATATACTTTGATTCAAGAATATATTCCTGAGAATATTGTGTTCTGTTTTCAAGAATATATTGTTTTCAATATATATGAATCACAAATATTCTTGAATAAAAACACACTGCGTTGGCTCAAGTATTCCTTTTTTTTTGTGTAGCCATGGTTACAAGCGCCTTATAGCCGTTCTTTGTGGCGTTCTATGGAGGAGGGCTTTGTTCAACGGTGGACGTCTTCCCGCTGATGATGATGATGATGATACTTCGAAAAGTAGCATAAGGAGTCCTAGAACAACAAAATAAAATCTCCTCCGGATGGTTCGTTTTCACTTTTTTTTCGTTCATGTTAGGGACTCCCTACTAGAAAACGGAATCCTATTAGGTAGTTAGCCTCCCCGTCCACTGTCTGTACATCCGACCGTCTGTCAGTCCGACTTATCGTTGGACTTTATTACCGTAATACGTAGCTGGTTCAAATTTTCATAGAATAACATAATGTGTTAGTATAACGCGAAGCCGGCAAAATTTCGTGCTCTAGTTTTATTATTTTCAATTGTCATAGTGGAAAATGCGACTACAAACAAGAAGACTATAAATTACAAGACTTCATCTGACTACCTACGACCTGGTTATTCAATATAACTACAAAACTGCATTTTTCTTTGCAAATTTTGCATGGTGGTAGGGCATTTTTGCGAATGCCCGCCTGGCTAGCGACCACCCTCAAGTAGAAAATCTGTCGCCAAGCACCTAACGGTGTGTTCCGGCAGCAGTCCTTGAAAGCCAGTAATTCTATGTTAAGCTTGTTAACATCTTCGACCACATCATCACTTATCATCAGGTGAGATTGTGGACAAACGCTTACCTATAAGAAACAAAAATAAAAAAAATACTGCTAGACTGTATTTGATGAAATGGGACAAATTTGGAACTATACTTTACCACAGGTGACAGAATACTAGACTCTAAATAATGAAAAAAAAACATCAAGATCTAGGTAGTAAAAAGTTATACGTATAAAATATATATCGATAAGGAACGTTTCTTAATTTTTGGAAGTCGTTTAAAAACAGCCCTGTGCGTCGTATTATCTTTATATAACTTTATATTTCGTTCAGATATTGTAGAAAATGTTAGTTTCCCGTGTTGTAAGCTTAGAGCACGCTGTAGTATCAGACACGGTGCCGGGACGGTAACGATACGGGAGCGACAGCGACGCGGTCACCGCCGCCGTAATAACAAGTCAATATTAGCGCTGTGGGCGGGCGGATTTTACAAACGGTAGCTTAGTGTGGAGAGAACGTAGGTGTATAATTATTAATAAACCCTGTATATGTTATTAGAAAAATAATAACAACCTCTTAGGGTTGACTTCTGTTAGTCCTAAAAACATTTAGTTGTTTTTTTTTTGTTTTTTTTTTTTTTCGTGTGTTTTAAATGTTATTTTGACGGTATAAGCAGGAGGACCACCTGATCTTAAAAGTCACTTGTGCCTTTAATTAATTATTTCATATTTTTATTACTTTGCTAGATGTGAATATTCAAAACTCTATTAAAAGGGAGTGCGGCACGGTCCAGTGTTGCCGCGGCGGGCGCGGCACTCTTGGCTCGGAGTAGGCATTGTCTTTCACTACTAGACAAATATACATAAAAAACCTAAAAATACACAAAAAAAACAATATTACTTGTGAGTTTTCCGAGATAGCGGTGTTTTATCATGGGTTGGATTTAAAGAGCCATATTCTCTATCATATAAATTTATTAATAATTAAAAATATTTTTTATTTTCTTTGTATCTCATCATATATCATATAATAAATCTTTGTATATCATATAATAACAAATGCATGGTGGAAGGGCATTTTGCGATTTCCCGCCTTGCTAAATACCACCCACAAGTAGATTTCTGTCGCCAAGCACCTAACGGTGTGTCCCGGCAGCTGTCCTTGAGAGCCAGTACTTCTAGGTTAGCCTGAACAACATCTTCGACCACATCATCACCTATGTGAGACGTGAGAAAGTGGTCAAAGGCTAACATATAAGACATAAAATTAAAGAAAAAAAAAATAAACTAGAGCCACCTCCATACTTGCGCAGCAAGCGGAGCACGCCCGAAGCGTTTCGATAACATGCCGAGTTTACACAACGCCAATTAGAGTGTCCCCGAGGCGAGGGAGGGAGAGCGCTGTTTTCACATGCTAATTGTATCCCCTGGACTGCGCTATCGTGGTCTGCACGAGACGCAAAGATAAGGGAAATATTCAATAGATATCTTTTTTTTTCCTGATAGGTTAGTTAGCCTTTGACTACTATCTCACCTGGTAGTAAGTGATGATGTGGTCGAAGGTGTTGTTCAGGCTAACCTGAAATTACTGGCTCTCGAGGACAGCTGCCGGAACACACCGTTAGGTGCTCGGCGACAGATTTTCTACTTGAGGGTGGTAGCTATGCAGGCGGGCATTCGCAAAATGCCCTACCACCATGCTATAACGACTGCCATCCTTAGACAACAACCGGGACCGACGGCTTAACGTGCCCTTCGAAGCACGGATGATCTCAGCAGTAATGTCACTAGCGGTCACCCATCCAACTCATGACCGCGGCGGACGTTGCTTAACTTAACTTGCTTAACTTACGGCTGTTCTTAACCGATCAGCAAAGTTAAGCTAAAATAACTTCAATGAAAAAATTACGTTTTCAATCAACGTGGTACTAACTACCATAAGTGTTAGAAGTTTGTTCTGTTTTTAATATTGCTTTTTAAGGAAGCTACCATAGCAGAATAAAATTATTATGCTTAACCATTATGACGAGAAATAATTTTATTTCAAGCTTAACTACCACGTTATTTCCTTGGTATTAGTAACCTGCCATTATGTGCCATAGAAACAAACTATACTGTCTACTTAAATCAGTAACACCCTGTATCTAAGCCAGGTACGAGTATGGCACTAAAAGATACCGACTCCCGACATATAGTATGCGTTTTAGTGCAGATCGCAGCTTCGATTCCGAGATAAAACCGAAACTTTCAATGAAGTTGGATATAATTTTCTAATATATGCGTGGGTGCAGAGGTTGTCCGAGATTAGAAAGGGTGGCTTTAATTTTACAAGTCTGCAAAACTTTAGCACTCACCTACCTGTTAATATTGTATTAGATATTGATCGTAGCTGTCGGCTTTTTGTGTGCTTTTATAAACTAAAATTTATGACAACTGAAGTTTTTAATTAAGATCTTTTTCATACTCGAGGGCCTCGTCGGCCATATTGTTTTCTGTGACGTTTTGACGCCATCTTGTCTCGGGTGGCGGGAACAAAAGCAAGCTCACAATGGAGTAAGCTGATATCGATGCATCGTTTGCATGCGCTAATTCGAGAAGAACACACATGGACACCATTGTAGTATTAGAAGTGTATATAAGGTGTCACCCGGGCTGCCAGACCTGTAAATGAAAGTTTCCGAATATTGAGAAAATAACACACACGACCGGTAGTGAATAAAGGTTACAAGTACAAGTTAAATAACATTTCTCGCTCAGGATCGAATGGAATATTTTTTTATAGTTTTTCATTTTCTGTTACAAACGCTTTCTACGTAAGTTATCACTACATGAAACTGAAAATCTAGCTTTTATTATGTTGTTCAAGTGTGAGTTACTTTTTCTTTTCAAAACGAAATTAAACAAGAAAAGTACTAAACGAAAATATATTTGCAGTGAATGAAGAAGCTTGGCTCTTTATATACAGCTTATGACGTTTCTGCAGAATCGACCAACCAACCAATCAATTGAGGCAAATTTGATCTAGTTAAGTCGTACATAACGGAAAAAATAATCATAGAAATACCCAACCATTCGTTATACCGATAACCGAACACAGAGCTAAAAAACCGAACGGCTCAGTAAAATACTGAAACCTGGCAAGCCTGGGTCCTATTGCTTTGCTGGTAAGTAAACTGTGTAATTATTGTTGTTTAGAACCTACTCAATATTTTGTATTATTTCTGTGCCCGGTATCTCGCGCAGGAATACGCCTTCTGATGCAACCCTGATCACTTATAAATATATATTTTTCTGTCACTTACTAAATCTTGACTGAAAATTGCTTAAGTTTATCTATAGACGCCAAACTTTGGAACATAATCTATAGATTTCCTGACATGCGCTTAACACTCATAGAATTGAAAATTGGTGAGTTTTAGGGCATTTTACGCATTGACGGCTTGACACTCAAGTAGAAAAACAGTCTGCAAACACCTAATGGTGTGTTCCGGCAGCTGTCTTTGAGAGCCAGAAGCCTGTTTACCAACCTCGACCACATCATCACTTACCACCAGGTGAGTGTTTAGATATTTATTACTCACTTAGCTGTATAAAAATCTGCCAAGTGCGATTCGGACTCGCACACCGAGCCCGCACATGACCAGTTTTTTTATTATTCGATGTTATTAATTTAATTTTAACTAAAGTCAAATTAAGTGCTTTTTTTTAATGTGATTTTGAGGGAACAATAACGAGGCCCATCTTACGTTAAGCGGACCTCTGCCTATAACAGATGCATTTCGTCATGTGACGAATTGCACTGCGTCCGTCACACTGAGCCATACAGTTGTTAAGTCTCATCTCATGTGCCTGTAATTTTTCTGGCTCTCAAGGACTGCTGCCGGAACACACCGTTAGGTGCTTGGCGACAGATTTTCTACTTGAGGATGGTCGCTAGCCAGGCGGGCATTAGCAAAATGCCCTTCTACCATGCGGTGAAGCTCAAGCCCGTGGTGGGGAACAATGGACCTACTGTGAGGCAGTCCGTAGCCAATGCCACTGAGCCACCATTGCTTCAAAATGGAATTTATGACGTAAATTTGAGAATTATAGAGTTCACTTTTTTGCCAATTTCTACTTAATTCGAGTTTAACTTGAGTTTCCTCATTGGAGCAAGTGGGCCTAAATTTGATGCTTGTATGTTTAAACACCTTGGATATATTCGTAAGTACGTGTTACGGTTCGGAAAGATACAGCCCTTTAGAAATCAGACGGACGGATAATTGAGGCTTAGTAATATGGTTCCGTGTTCTAATACAGAACCCTAATAAGTAAGGTGTCTGGATAGAATTCAAAGACTGAAATTTACTATATCCAGTAGGTTTCTGGCAGCTGCATTGATGATGATGATGATGATGAGAACATTAATAAAATGCAACAAAATAAAATACCTTTCAGAATCTCTCCTTTCTTCAAAAGTTTATATAGCCCCACATTTTAAAAATTATTTGGTTTGAAAACTAGGTTGAGATATAATAATAATAATGTTCATTCTTCACTAATACAAACACACTCACACATACATACAATCATTACTTAAGAAGTTCAAGATGGTATGAAATGTTTTACTCACTAAATTATACACATGACTTACAAAACCCTCACTAAGAAAGAAATCTTGAATCGAGGGCGTCAATATTGGTAATTACCGTGGAATGCATTGGTAAGTTCTACTTTAATTTATTTAATATATACCTATAATCATTAATGAATTTATTTTATAATCTTATTGTGAAGCTAGTGTAGATACAAAGGTATGTTTATAATGTTTAAACACTTGTTTGTGGAGATCAATGTATGTTAGTTTGTGTAAGTGTGTTTGTTATGTGTGCGTTGAGAGTGTCAGAGTGTATATGTGTGCGTGTGTGTGAGGAGGTATAACAAAAACAGAGTATGGACACAAAACTAACCTAAAATCCTAGCTAAATAAGGTCAACCCACACTCTCAATCAGAATAGCAACAGCAAGTTTTAAACTCTAACCAGACTTTTATTACCCTACAAATCAGGCCAGGTTTTATGTAGATAAACAAATTAATATGTAGTAAAAACTACAATATCGAAGTAAAGTTTACACTTGCTTTTATAAAGACAGATGGTTTTCTGGCGGGAGGCGTTGATTGACAGCAAAACAAACTGATGATGGAACGTTGATACAAGCCAGTATTTTGTAAATAAATAGATTTAGTGATGTGTTCCAGTATAAGCCAATTTATCGATATTGAAAATGACTATTTTCTTGTCGTTTATTTTCAAGTAAAATAACAAAACCACCTTCCTTACATTGTCCTTATCTTGGCGGGTCAGCATGTTTCCTTTAGCCATAAGGAGGAATGAGATGTCACGTTGTAATGATGAGATGTAATTATTGTTTGAATATGGACTTTCAACTTTATTAATAGTATATAAATGTATTATTTTCACACCCTTCAGGCAACGCGATGGTCGTAGCCGTGATCTTACTGTGATCTGCCATTTAACTGAAGCTTTGTTTTTATGGCCGTCCACTTTTATTATCCTTGGAAATCTTCATTAGTTGTATTAGCACTCTTCTATACACGTCGATGTGTTTATGCATAATGATCATTCAGAGCATTTTTTCTGTTAGTCACATATTATATTATTACATTAATGATCCGACGGGAATATATAGAACAACCCTGATTCTTTACCCACGAACTGTACAGCACCGAGTAATGCACGTTCTAGAAAGTTACACAATTATTGAAGTACTGATTTTATGCGGCCAGCTTGCTGAGCACCCTGGCATTTGGTGGTGGGCTGGAGCATTTGGACTACCTATACTATTTCTGGTTAAGTACAATATGGGGTTCTTCAAAACGCGAGTGAATACCTTCTGTGTAAGCGCGTTCCATCATCGATCGCATCATCACTTAACATCAGGTGAGGTAGTGGTCAAGTGCAACCCAGTTCAATATTAAAAAAAACCTGTAATGGCCTTTAAGTTACCTAAATACATTCAGTGTGGTAGCTGTAGTGTTTGTTATTAATACTACCGACAAAAATTATTATACTTTTAATTTGCTAGAGATGTGAAAAAATTTAACGTTGCCAAGCAAAAGCAAAAAAATATCATAAAGAACTATAATACCAAAGCAATCATGGTAGACAACAAATTCATCCGATGATTGAACGGATACGAACCGGTAAATGATAGAGAGGTTACCAGTTAAAATATCGATTGACGTGGTTTATCTACACATTTCCTAAATTTAATAAAAATACAACAGAGAAGGTAGATTTTGTTATTTCGATTATTCTATGTTGTGGAAAAATATTAATGCCAATAATTCCGGTGCAGCGCAGGTTGTGGGCAGTCACTTGCACAGAGCACTATGGTCAATGGTGAGCAAGAATCGTGTTTATCAAGAAAATAGATACGTTATCACCGGAATTACAGGAATTATATGATAATAACGTGTCTATTGGGAGACACGTTATTATCACATAATTCCTGATATTGGTAGATATTGCACTCGACACTAGATTGGATTAGAAACTGCTTAATTGATAAAATTTTAGATTGATTTACTGTTATATGTTTTTGTTATGGTAAAACATTAACATAGTGCGTGTCAGCCTTTTTTCTGTCTTAGAAACCCACACGCAAAATACCGCCAAAACCATTTTGTTTTATTATTAAAAATACATTAAGTATGACAAGGCGTATTTTTTTTACATAAAATAATATGCTACGTTATATGCAAAAGTCAGGATTCCTAATTAATTGAGTTTTTAAGATGGAACTCTGCTACAATTAAATTGCTATCTCTAACGGATCCCTATATCTTTAATTTTACAGATAAAATATATTTGTTCTCTACTGTATAAATAGTGTTGTTGATCCTGAGGTTGAATTATTTTAAGCAATGTTAACAAGATAATATTAATATTCAACCTTTTTCTTGATAAACATTATAATATATTTACTTACTTAAATTTTAGGTTTCAAACTCACAACGATTACTAGCTAGATATTTATGACATATGTACATACAGGAGAGTGATGTCTATCGGGCATAGTTTTGCCGTTTGAGTACCAAACTCCTTTAAACACTCAATAATAAAACATTGCAAAAAGTATAATTATGGAATAACCAGCATTAAGAACATGAGCTAATTCTCATTCATAGTTTACCCAAGATTACCCACTTTATCGATAATCGTAGACACCGCGCTATCTCATCACTAGTCCAAAAAAATCAGGTTCACCGTTTACCCAAACTGTTATTATTCCACGGCTCAGCGATGACGTGAACTCCGGTCAATCAGAAAGGCATAAAGTTGTAAAAAGACTCGAGCAGACGCCAGTCTTGAAGGTAGATTTTAGTCTTAGCCTGAAACTGCATATTTTACAACAGGGATTGATGTGACGCACTATGTAATATTTAACATTTATGAAATTATATACAACACGCACGCTCAAATATTAGGTTTCATTAGGTATAACAAAAAAAGCCTTAGAAATATATTTTCTTAATAATGCGCACGCTGCTGGTTCAAGCCAACCCTGAAAGGGATTGTCTCTATAAGTATGATATTAAATCTACATAAAGGTGTCTACTAAGTTTTTGTTGCACCCATTCGATTCCAGCGTACTTACTGTATCAGACCGATTGTCCACTGCTGGACACAGCCTCCCCCATTATGGGGTTTGCCATAATCCCCACGATTGGCAGGCGTCTTGGGGTTCGCAGTGTGAGATTTCGGTTCCTCAGAAAGCGCTGCGGCCCACCTTCTGGCGTGTTACCCTTAATCGCCTTTTACCACCAGAATGTCACCTGTTAATTAGTACGTGTGTCTATATATTATTACGTATATGTGTCAGCGAACAGAAAGCTACCAGTTTTTGTAAATAATACAGGATTAATTTCGTGAATATTATGTCCGGTGATCTTTTTCAAGGAGAGCTCGGGACGTCCGTGTTGATGTCTCGCTTCACAATATGTTTTTTTTTATTATTAAGCGGACTAACCTCTGCCTATAACAGATGCATTTCGTCAACGACGAATTGCACTGTGCACGTCACACTGAGACGTACAGTTTTAAGGTCTCATGTGCCTGTAATTTTACTGGCTCTTAAGGACTAATGCCGGACTACTATTAGGTGCTTGACAGATTTTCTACTTGAGGGTGGTCGCTAGTTGAGAGTGTGTGTTGGTTGTGGTCGAAACTATCTGACTTATTCAAGTATTTGGAAGCAGTGATGGCTCAGTGGCATTGGCTATGGACTGCCGTGCAGCAGGTCCATGGTTCGAATCCCGCCCAGAGCTTGAGCTTCACCGCATGGTGGAAGGGCATTTTGCGAATGCCCGCCTGGCTAGCGACCACCCTCAAGTAGAAAATCTGTCGCCAAGCACCTAACAGTGTGTTCCGGCAGCAGTCCTTGAGAGCCAGAAAAATTACAGGTTAATGAGACCTAACAACTGGACGTCTCAGTGTGACGGGCACAGTGCAATTCGTCGCTGACGAAATTCATCTGTTATAGGCAGAGGGACTAACCACTTAACATCAGGTGGGCCTCGGGCTTGTTCCGTCACAATAACATAAAAAAAAAAAAAAAAAAAACCGTTTTATTAACTAAAAAGAAATCTACCCATACGGTTTCTGTCCATGATAAGTTACGACGCATGTCAAGTGTTTAACGACAGGAGTAATGCAGTTGAGATTACTCACTAACCGTTACACAACCTATAGGCCAGCATAAATTAGGGGTTGGACACTTAAACTGTAAAAGTCAATTAGTTTACCGTAAGCCGTGATTGAAACATTGGTGGCTTTTGTGTAAGATTGAGCAACTAAAACGGTTATTTCCTTTAATGAGGCGCTGAAATGTGCTTTAAGTAAGTACAATTTGCATAAATAAGAGTTATTTTATAATGACAAGAAGTCAAACCTCTCGATAGAGTTATGTTGCATAATTATTTAAATAATTGATGGGTACGTGTACAATTTTTTGAAATAATACACATGTTATTTAATTCATGCTACTAAAGTGAAAAATAAAAGGAAAATAGTTAGTACTTACCTAATCACTTTATTGGTACTGAGCCTGGAGACCTTTTTTAATGTTATAAGTTTAGACTCTTATAGATTTTACTTGGCATTCCCTAGTGAACAAAACATATACTTATCTCAAAGAGACATTGATCAAGAACACAAAAAGAATCTAACATTTTTTTCTGTCTTATAATATTTTCTCTCTGAAGCAGTGATAGCTCAGTGACATTGGATATGGACTGCCGCGCAGCAAGTCCACGGTTCGAATCCCGTCGCGGGCTTGAGCTTCACCGCATGGTGGAAGGGCATTTTTGCGAATGCCCGCCTGGCTAGCGACCACCCTAAGGTAGAAAATCTGTCGCCAAGCACCTAACAGCATGTTCCGGCAGCTGCCCTTGAGAGCCAGCAATTCTAGGTTAAGCCTGTTCACACATTCGACCACATCATCACTTACCATCAGATGAGATTGTGGTCAAAGGCTAACCAGTCAGAAAAAAAACTGTTTAGAAATTCTAAACGATTAACATTAATTATTGTCTATGAGACATACGATAATTGTGTGTTAATAACCGATACCTAATACTAGTCATTATATTTCAATAGTCGAATAAAACACAAATTTAAGAGAAATGTCTGATACCAAAACTTAAATTTACTGATTTTCCAGTCTAATCCGAATTAACAAAGCTTTTTAATCTGATCAAAAATATGTTTGCCCTAGTTATTGACAAAACGTGACATCGTAACAATAAAAACAACAACATCTGCATCATTCAGAAAAAGTGCACAGTCAACAAAAGAAAAAAAGCACGTACAACCTCTTTTCTCAAAGACAAACATCGGGGTAAACAAAAGTATAAAGAGCATATTTCTATGAATAAAATAAAAATACTACGAGATGATATCTCCTTAACTGGCGGAGTATGGAATATGCCGACTTATTATATTCCTAATAACAGGAACGTATTAACTTCGAATGAAGACCTAGGGACATTTAGACAGGATAGGTAAACTTCAGTCATAGGATCTAAAATAGTTTTTTTATTTTGAAAACGTGAGTTGCTTGCAGAAACTTGTAAATTGTTTATTATTTGTTTACTAGTATATAATAAAAACATTGCATACAACATAATGTCATTGGTTATCCATAAAGATTGCCAATGACATTCATTCCATACTTTTGATTAAATGTCACAGCGATTGTATGTAGTTTGTTGTGATTTAGAGAAGTATGAATGGGAAAAGGAATAGCTAATGTAAAAAACTAAATCCGCATAGTGGAAGGGCATTTTGCGAATGGTCGTCTGGCTAGCTACTGAGTTGAAAATTTGTCGTCAAGCACCTAACAGTATGTTCCTGAACCAGAATCCTTGAGATCCAGTAACATTATGAGCACACTAGAATTAACAATTGTAACATCTCAGAGTGAGTTGTAGAGCAATGCGTCATTTGTTATGAAATCTGTAATAGGCAGAAGTTAGTCCGCCTAACATCAGGTGGGCCTCGAGGTAGTTCCGTCACAATCCTATTAAAATATAACCTGCTTTCAACGTTCATCTTTTTAAATCAAGTAATTTAAATGTAGAACTATCATGTCAATTGTTAATACTCTTATATAGTCACTTCTACTACTTCATAGGTCTACCAGCCAATGTCTTAAAGGCATTTATAGATTATTCATTTGTATCTGTATCGATTCTTTTATGTTACTGTTGTCTGCTTTTGGATATCAAACGTAATTGGCAGTTATACTATCGCGAAGTTTCAGCCCCTCGGTTTTCATCTTTACGTCTTATAAAATAAGGAGTATTTTCCCTAACAAATGGGCACCTTTTCCGAGGGGTAGTTGTTCGTAAAGGATTTGTATATTTTTCGTAATCACCTTATATATTGATGGATGCTGTCTGCGACTTATTATCTCTACAAGCAGGTTAATTTGATGAAACGTTTTCTTTCTAAACTATACTTCTATTTGTGATGGGGGATTTAGTAAAGTGATTGCGAAATATTAAGAATTTATTTAAGCTGATAGGGTATATATATAACCTTTTACAAACATCTCACTTTTAGTATATTATACACATGATGATGCGACAACATAGAATTACTGGTTCTCAAGGACTGCTGTCGGAACACACCATTACGAGTTTGGCGACAAATTTTATACTTTACCACGTAAATAATCTGTTGGCCTAGCCAGGCGAGCCTTTGCAAAATATCCCACCATTTGTTTTGTCTTTCTATTTTTCTTTTCATTTGATTTTAATTTGATGCCTGAAGTAAGTACATTAAGTGCTATCTATGTACCTATTTATTTGCAACCTTAGTTGAGTTTGTTTGCGATTGCTAATACACTCGAGAGCAATGAATCCGGGTCACTTAAAGAATCCTAAAAATCTCGGAAACTAAAAATGCTAGGTTAATGCAATAAATTGTATTTAATAGACAATGTAATACTCCTTAAATGAAGGTATTAAAACTTCTTAGTTATTGTAAAGTTATATCATAAAAAAATCAAATTTGAAAAAGGGCCACTTTCGAAGATGGAACTACGAAATTACAGCATTTGGTTTTGCTTTTGTTTGTAATCTGTCATTTATGTGGGTACATAAACCATGTTGATAGTGCTCTATATTCATTATTCAAGCTGAAATTATGTCGCTTACGCCTGAAGAATGCACCAGAATACTTACAATGCTGGAAACCGGCCGGAGTCAGCGCGATACAGCCAGGACTGTCGGTGTGTCGCTGTCAACAGTACAAAGAGTTCTCCGACGTTACGAAGAAACTGGTTCTAACCTACGCAGACCAGGAACGGGCAGAACCAGGTGTACCACAGCACGAGAAGACCGATACTTGGTGAACACCATGCTTCGAAATCGCTTTCTCACAGGAACTGAACTCACCAATCAGTTTCGACGCCTCGGAGGAAGTAACCCAAGTGCATGGACAGTAAGACGTCGGCTTGCTGAATCTAACTTAAAACCCCTTAGACCTGCAAACGGCCCTAAACTGGAGCGTGGGCATCGTATTTCGAGACTAAGATATGCCCAGAGCCACGTAAATTGGAGTATTGAAGATTGGTCAAAAGTTATGTTCTCCGACGAATCAAAATTTATGCTCTACAAGCACGATGGAAGACACAGAGTGTATCGAAGACCAGGGGAAAGATTCAAGCAAGCATGCATCGAAGAAAAAGTAGCCTACGGTGGTGGGTCTGTACTTGTGTGGGCCGGAATTTCTTCTGAAAGTCGCACAGAGCTGGTGATCATAGAAAACGGCTCTTTAACTAGCGTAAGATATGTGGAAGAAATCCTCAATGATCACGTTGGTCCATTTATGGTCAATTTAGGTGAGGATGCTATATTTATGCATGACAATGCCCGACCTCATACAGGTAGGATTGTGAATGACTACCTTCAAGAGATGAACATTACTCGTATGGAGTGGCCAGCGCGCAGCCCGGATATCAACCCGATCGAGCATGCTTGGGACGAGCTAGGCAGATGCGTAAAACAACGAAACCCTCCCCCAATCACGCTTCGTGAGCTCAAAATTGCTCTCACAGAGGAATGGGAGAATATTCCCCAAAATCGTATAAGGAACTTGGTGTACAGCATGCCAAACCGCGTAAACGCAGTAATGGAAGCACGAGGAGGCAATACGAAGTATTAAAATTCAAGAAAATCGTAATAAAGTTCAAAAATTTCATGTTTCCTATTTTTGTTTTAAGGAGAGATCAGCAGTTTTTTTCTTTATGTAATTTTGTGTTAATAAAATGTATGGTGACTCATATTTTTTTTACTTTCATTTAAGGAGTATTACATTGTCTATTAAATACAATTTATTGCATTAACCTATCATTTTTAGTTTCCGAGATTTTTAACATTCTTTAAGTGACCCGGATTCATTGCTCTCGAGTGTATTATTTTTTCCAAATTAATATTCGCAACGTCGTAAACTTTTTCTTTTTTTTCTTTTGACCACCGTCTTTACTAGATTTCTACTTGAGGGTGGTAGCTAGCCAGGCGGGCATTCGCAAAATGCCCTACCACCATGCTATGACAACTGCCGGCTTAACGTGCCCTCCGAAGCACGGAACCGCTCAGTAGTAATATCACTACCGGTCACCCATCCAACTCATGACCGCGGGCGACGTTGCTTAACTTTGCTGATGGGTTAAGAACAGGTAAGCAAACTTCGTTACGAGCTCGACTTACTATGCAAACATTTTTATTATCACTTTTATTTTATGCTCTGTCATCTGTTTTTCTCTTACGCGAACAGATACCTGTTCCACCATGCCTATGTAAAAAAAAATATGTTCTCGTCCGATTGCCACTTAAAGTTTTCTAATATTTTACACCACAACCCACCTCATTACTTTATTATGATTCGAGCAAGGTTGTGAAAAATCACTTTCACTAATTCACCTCAGTGTAGCTGTAAGAACTGTTATAGGCAGAGGTTACCGCTTAACATCAGGTGGCCCTCATGCTGGTTCCGTCACATTCCCATAAAGGAAAAACTTACAGGTACCTACATATTTGTGAAACTGGCATCATTCGCTGAAATCTTAAAATAACTTCACAAATATCTCAAACTGGCTCAGAATTCAAAGGATTCTGAATTTCTTAATAGGCAGAGCAAACACGAGAATCGTTGGCCCAATTGAAGACATTGCTGCCAATCAAGTAGGTAAAGACGATTTAAATTGTATGTACTATTATTTAATTTACGGATGAAATATTTGCAAGAGCACGTCAGTCTCTCGTTTGGACGGTTTGATAACTGTATGTTTTTCTATATGCTACTTTATATATCAGTCATCTTCTTTTGTTATATTACTGGGACATTCTTTTGATAGTTATTTTGGTTCTACCCGCGGAGGCATGTTAGTTATTTTTTCATTATATTATACACATATTAGTCAATAGTTTTCCTAGCATGTTAAAAAAAAAACATTTATGAACCTTTTTTATTGGAATCAGTTTACATAAAATTGATACATTTTTAATATCATTAAAATTAAATTAATATCATTCATATATTTATATGATAATTCTGAGCCTTTATTCGCTGTGATGCAAGAGATTCCTTGCAATTTAAATAAAATAATAAGTTCAGACGGAGCAAGTCTAAAGCTAAGGAAAACATGCTTCTATTATATAGTGCTCTTCTATTTAATGTAAGCTAGAAATAGATACAAGGTATGGTTTGGTATGCTTAAACTCATTCATCTGAGGGTTCAAGGTAGATAACGGCACAGATCCTCAACATGAGAATAATTGAGCCAGCGAGCGCGAAGCGCCAGCAAGGAGTCTGCGTTTCAGTTTGGGCTCCAATGTTTTTGTATGTCTGTCCGGATTTCAGATTTTCAGTTGTTTATTATATGGAATTTATTAATAATTAAGTAGATGTTTTTTTTGTCGATTAATTTTTTGAAAATTTTACAATAATATATTTAGGGCGTTGCATTCTTTACAAAAATCAGTCGCGCAGTCTTCATTAATTGTAATTTTAAGAGAAAAAATTGCAATAGAAGAAAGAAGACCAATTATATTCGAGGAAGTTTTGGATATAAACCTATGTTATGGATACCAACGCCCTTCTCATTCGTAACTAAATTACAGTAAGTTCTACAGAATACAAAAATCAAAACAGCATAACCTTTTTATTGGAACCTCTTTTAGTTCAGCGAGTTAAATGTGTGTATGTTTAGGTTATGTGTCACATGAAAGCAGGAGTAGTCAAATTGTGAAATACTTGCTTTCAGTTTCATTTTATGTAAATTATCAAAGTATTTATTCTTATTCTAATTTCTTGTTTAATTTGTGTATGTCGTCCCAACTCTCAGCCCAAGCTATTTTTTTTTTGAGGTGGGGAAATGCCTTCTCACTGCCCTTCCACCACGGGGGTGGTGGAAGGGGATGTGTGGGACTCGAACCCACTAAAACCCCCCCGTGAGCAGTCCTCCGCCAAGGAGGGGCAAGATAGGGTCGCGTTAGCATTCGCCATCTTGCTCTCTGCCCAAGCTATCCCAACTCTCAATGCAAGCCATCCCAACTCTACACAAGCCATCTCAACTAATTGAGTATTTAATATTGCTGTGAACGAAAAGATGTCAATAAGAAAATGATCACGCCTGTATCAACGAACAGGTAGGCATTTTACGAACGTCTACTTCCAAGCTACCACCGTGAAGTAGAAAACCTGTCACTAAGCGCCTAACGGTCCTGTGTTTCATCTAACATTGGGAGCAAGTTCCAGGTTATTCTGCATGACCAAATAAATACTTACCAACACAAAAATTAATACCTTTTTTATTATACTCAGACACAAAAGGAAGAGGTGTTGCATGAGCCCTATAACAAATGTAAACTAGTAAAATGTGTTGATCAATAAGGCCTGTTGAATCGCATGCCCCTACTCACGTACACATACGTGGGTAGGTTGCTGGTGCACCGTAGTAGCAAAACAGGGCTCTTTATAGCATCCTTTATTTGCCGAAAGATTTTTAACAACAAGAGAACTGCGAAGTAGTTTCGGCGTCAAGCAAGCAATCAGTTATAAAACCAAAGCCGAAACTTTCTACACTATGTTCTTGTATTGTCCTTGGTGTTGTCACTAATGTTATAAATGCGTAAGTTTGCGAGTGATTGAGGATGTGAGTTTGTGTGTTTGTTACTCCTTCAAACTGAAACTCTTTCCTTTACGGGCCAAAAATAAAGATCATCAAGACATGGACTAGCGTGCGCCTATGCATGTCGTGATTGGCAACCAAATTGGCAAAAAATCATCAGGTAAACAGACTTTAGGCCAGTCGTAGTCAAGACCAATCATAGACAAACCATTTTTCATACTATCTAAGCGGACAAAACGAAAAAAAAGCGGAGTGCAGCTTGTATTTTTATAAATATTCTTGTGTCATCCTTTCTGTGATTAGAGAAAACATGTTGTAGTTACCGACCCCACACTCACATTATGAGAAGGATAGGAAGAAGATGAAAATATCAGAGTATGACAAGATCAGTCATTCCAGAAAACATGCCAAACATGAACAAACCCACTTTCCAAGTAAGTAACATTTTACTGCAACAGTGATTAAACAATTCAAGATATGTATACAATTTCATTTCAAGGCAAAAAGTGGGCCAGATTTCAATTGTTTCCTGTCTCATGTCAGCGCTTACATTCCCCATTATAAAGGAAATGGAGTCACATTCTTGGAAGTGATCGTTTCTGTCGCCCTAATACCTTCGTAATAAGACTATAATTACGAATTAAAGAGTTCCATTTAAATCTGCGTTGCAATCAAAATAGTTTACTTCAATGTGAATTATATTTTGTTTTTTAGTGGTTAGGGTTTTAGTTTGAATGGCAAGATTCACATCGATTGTTGCAGTTTTATGATCTTTATGAACGTGTTTATGTGTAACAGTAAGGAATCTTTAAGGGTAACGCAATTTAATATGTATAAATAATTATTTGTATATCATTTAATTATTTCAAGATTAAATGATAGGGCAAAAACAAAAAATAATGTTGAAATTTCAACAAACTTCGATATGTCATCTTGGCAAACATCTTAAGTCTCTTAAATAATATCTAGCTGTAATATTTAACGAAATCTGTTCACATCTCCTTGAAATGGCTAATAAATTTCTCTTTGAAAATCACGGCCTCACGGTTAATTTTACAATTAAGACTAATCGCATTATTGTCTGCTTAAAAATCAATAAAACGCAACAATTCCATGCGAGAGAAATACCCTCCCCCTTTATTATCCTAGTAAGTGTCAATAAACACTATCATATATAAACCACTGTGAAATACTCAACTCTAAACCTGGGTAATTTTGTAAATAATAGTATATAATTATTTGCAAAAATGTTGATTTTTGTCTTAATCAAATGAAAAACAAACTCAACATTTCATTTTAATTTTTCGGCGATACAAATTTACCGTCGCAAATTGTATCTCTAAAATTTCTATAATAATTACATTCCATATTATCATAAATCTTATATAGAGGTCGTTCTTATATAGATGTAATAATTTAGGTGTAAGATACATCTTACACCTAAATTATTACATCTATATAAGTAAGGTTCTTCCTATTGCAATCATGTAACTTTGTTACTACTAATATCTGTATCTGATTGAAATCTTCATATTGACTGCGCTAGTTAGTAACTGAGCCTCAGCAACGCAAACATTGACTTACAAACTTACTGGTTATACATTAAAATGAGGTCACCAGGGCTTACGAACTGATGGATGCATGAAACTAAATCAAATATCCCTAAACTCAAATTGTATATCGGTAAGCCCTCAAGAACAATTAAAAATTTGCAACTGCATATCAAGCTTACGATTATTAATAGTGATCAGTGAACTGAAACTATTTATTTCATTTATTAGATTACAAGCAACAATGTCAAAATACATAATATCCTAGCAGGTATTCTCAATAATGCTGTTTCTTCAATCGTATCATACCTCGTTCTTGTAATCCATTGTTTCCATGAGCTTTAATACCCGCCAAAAATAATATACAAGCAACCCTTACTGTTACACTATTGCCAATTTGTTCATTAAAATGTCCTACACTCTTATCACCACCCACATTAGCTTCAAACTTGCTTGCATTTTCATCATCAAGAACATTATTTTCTCCATCTATATAATTTCTTTCGCCATCTGTCGGTCCGTTTGATCTATTGCAATTACTGTTTTACACCGATCGTAAACATGGGGAAGCAAAATGGCTGACAGGTAAGCCCTATTGTTATGGTTTTTTACCCTCCATGGGGGTTTTTATAGAGCGGCCCTTACAAATTAGTTGTGGGATGGCGGATTTTGAAGTGAACTGTGTTGAAGAATGGTCTTAGAATTATATTATGTTTATTAGCATTTCGAGAAAAGTTTGTTAAATCGAATTAAAATTTAAACCACCTTTAATTTTAAGCCATATTTTCTTGCAGCGTATTGAACTTTTAAAATAACTTTTCTATAACAACTTCGGGTGATTGTAGTACACGGTATTTCAATTGTTTACTTATAAAAACACTAATGCTATTTTTTGCTGAGTAGCACTTGTCTGCGACTGTGAAGTCGCTATGAGATACAAAGTTGTTGCGGGATTTGTGATATCAAAATCGTTGTTTAATTGGAGTCGAGAATCATCTTTGGTGTAGACTTAGCATAATATGTACGTGTATTTATTGTTAATCAAATTCAGTTGACTTGACTTTTAAATCAAATTTTAGTGCTCCAAATCTTCAACCAAAAAGCTACTTTGTTTGATCTCTTTTTTCGTATTATGTTTAATCACCTGTAGAGACAAGACTTGAATAGTTTAGTAATTTTTTCACCTGTAAAGTTAATAGGTGCCTAACAATTTAGGTAACAGTCGTTTGATAGTTGTGATTTTGTAATGAAATCCGCATAGCAAGCGTTATTGCAAACCTAACAATATTAAAACAGTCGTTTGTTTATTTTACTATATAAGACTAACTATTATATTGATATTCGATTTGTGTCATGCTATGTACGATCTTATTCCGTGCAAAACATCGCACCAAATTAGCAAGTCAGTAAAAAAAGATTTGCATCAATATTTTCTACTAAATGAAGGTATCGTAAAGATTTATTAGGGTTTATATTTATATAGGATCATTTGTGGACGATCGATGCCAAAATCCTATGAAGTTCTGCAATAAATAAAATTATTATGACTTTAAATCCTCACTTTCGATCAGAGTCACATCATTTTCAAAATAAATGACAATAATTCTGCGGTTTAACATCTCAGAAGGACGGTATAAGTCCACAATTGATGTGTTTATGCTTATTTTTCTGGAATGTACCGTTACCAAGGGTTTTCGCAATGGATATTTCACCTGGATTAGTTAAGTGTGACATTTTTGTTTATTCTCAAATTCATGTATTGTTAAGGTTTTTTTAATTAGATACTATTTACAGCTAAAGAAGATTTTAAACTTGGCTGACTAGCCACTTTATATATATATATTATATTTTGTCACAATAACTACTATATATAGTGTCAGATTGGGATCGGACCCAATCATTGGCCGTATTCCATTTGAGTTATTTTCGATAATTTTGACCATGTTTTGCGTCTATGGATCCACATTTAATATGAACCATAGGCATAAAATGTGATCAAAATTATCGAAAATAACGAATTTAGCGTCAAATGGTATACGCCCATTATCGATTGATATCAGTTTGTTTTTATAATTTACTTTACAATTCTTCTTTATCCAAGATAGGAATCGTTACATTCAGTTAGTTATGTAATTTATGAATGTTCTATAATGTTATGGACAAGTGAACAAAAAAGCATTACAAATTGTCTCCGGAATGGAATTGTAAAAACGTACGCTTACTTAAGGTTGAACTGGCCGGGCCGTTCTCCATACAAACGCAGTAGGGTGATCACTCCCGTATTTGAGACTTTAGGTCCAGAATTAAGCATAACACCGATTGATCTCGTCATTACCTAGGCTTGTATGATGCCGAAATTTTAATAAGATAATTAACTTGAGAGTTATGAGCTTCGAAACATTTTCATATAACATTTTCAAGGCTCATAACTTTCAACTTAATTATCTTTTTAAAATTTCGGCATCATACAAGCCTAGGTAATGACGAGATCAATCGGTATTATGCTTTGTTTTGGACCTAAATCCGCAAATAAGGGAGTGATCACCCTACGGCGTTTGTATGGAGAACGGCCCGGCCAGTTCACCCTTAATACTCCTTTCTTTCGTAAGTTATTTAGTGTTCTTTTTGTTCATAGCTTGGCTAATAATAATAGTACCTACCTACACCTTTACAAACCAGTTTAAAAAATATCTGCTAGGTATTACTTATTGTGTTTTATTTTGCCGTTGTGTTAAGTACTACAATGCTTTTGTAACTCTGTATTTATTATACATTGTTTATATTAAGTTCAACGTTTTAGTAGCGTTTACCTTGTAAGGGCTAGTATTCGCTCTCCTTGACTCGGATAGTCTGTGTAAGATTAAGTAGATTATCATCCATCGAATCGTAAGAAATGTATCAAAGTCATATTGCAAAATCGCGAGTGTAGAGCACGTTGCGTGACATTTCGCATGGCATTCCGCGGTTGCTAGGTCGTCGAGACTCGTGGTAAGGGCCCAGAGGATGAACTCGTGCAGTGTATTGCATCTACACGCCCTCCGGTGCGACCCTTCCCCTTTACGGCGAATCCTATGGAATACTTACGAACGGCTTCAAGCTTCAAGCAAGCCAAGCCAGTCTGGTTTTGTATTTCAAACCGCGCGGATCGCAGGCGCGTCGCATCCAAAACCATAATAAACATAATTAATTTTTCGATTTTTCGAAACACGAACATCGATTCTTTTCAATAAAATATCCTATTGAATTTTAATCGATCGTCATGACTTCCGTTTTTAAATTGGAGCGGTTTCGCGCCGAGTGAACTTTCACGAAAGTTTGTTTAAAAAGTTTTTTTTTAATTATTTTTTTCGGCTTGTGTTATTACTTTGTTATGTTGTGGTTTTTGTTTGGTGGTTTGGTTTGAATTTGCGGTTGGAGTTCGTTTCTTTTATGATTTCTGTGGTTTCGTGAAGTGCTTTAAGGAAACGAAGTTTTTAACGTTTCTTGTGCTTTTTGAGAGGATGTTCGGAAAGTGACCTTTGCCTTATTTTGAACACGATGAAGCTATTTTGGAGGGTTTTGTGCTCTCTGTTTCTTTTAGCACAAGCTGTCACAGGGAATTGGTGGTAAGTTTAATTTATAAATTTATTCATTTTATTATCTCAGCTTTCTTATTCAGACCATTGTGTGATATATTATAGGTAATTATTTAGACTTGATAAGTTAAGCTCTTGTTCCAAAAAGTTTTTGAAACTAATAATTTGTAAGTCTTTTACTTCAATAATACTTTATTATAATTACTACACTTAATTCCGGTAACGATACTGAGCTAAGTCTTCTATTATTAAATATATAATTTATTGAGTTATTTAAATTAATGTTAACAGTTATATGATAATCATAAAACCAGTTATCTATAAAGAAATGTAACTCGTACACTTCAATTATAATTTATAATTAACATAGTAGCGGTTACAGATCTAATTTAGAAATCATTTTAACGAAAGTTGATAAGACACAGTGTTAGGTATATAATTATATATTGTAGAAACTTAATGTACTTAATTTACTAATAATTATCCTGTGCTGTATTAAAAACTATTAAAACTTGGCTGGAAAACAACTAAATACTAAAAATTGTGATTTGGATATAAATGTTCAATTACATTATTTTAACGCCGCTGAGCTACTATTTTATTGTATGTTACCTAATTTATATTAACATGTATTTGTATAGGTTCTCATTTACTGAAAGTATTCGTTAGATCAGAATTTATTATCGACTTTACTAGGTCCTACTCTACCTTTTTGTTGAACGCGCTTCCGTGGCGGCGGCGGCGATAAAGTAGGTACTTACTTAATTTAAGTAGGTACATGATAGTATATTAGACGCTTCTTAAAAAAACTGTGTACCATCTTAATTGAACTAAACGGCTTAATTAGAATTTTAGCAATATCAAGAATTTAACAACTTTTTTTTAAATTATTACATAACAAATTATTAAAGAGAATTCGTATCCCGTTTAATCTAAATCCGATTAGTTCCTAGCTATGGCGCATAAAATATAAGATAACAGTCAAATCTAGCTGGGAGATTAAATCACATTCTATCCTTATTTATTTTACAATATTGACTGAATGAATAGTGGGTTTGACACAAATTCCCTAAATTAAATCTGTGGGGTATAATTTGGTGACTTTTACTAAGATAGTCTATAAGCATATTAAATTATCTTGGTACAACGTATGTCACATTCAATTTGAAATAAATAAATGGCATAAGTTGGAATATTCTACATTCCATTCTTAGGAATAGTATATAACTAAGTGATGATTGAAAAGCCAGGCCTAATTTTCATAATTTTATATAAAAATGATTTAAATGTTAGTAAATAAAACTCATTCAATTTTGTAGATACAGACAAATACATGAAACAAATCATCGCGTACTCTGTTTTTGGGTTGCCTGAAAGAGATCGATTTGAGTTATAAGTTCATCCATTGTCACAATTAGGTAATATTGTAACAATGGGCGAACTTATAACTATACTATATAGCTATATACATTACATCTTTAGTTAAAAGTTTGTAAATTAAGTTTGGCACTACAATAAAGAGTTTATCTATCTATTCACTGAAGGACACCTTCGCAAGGTCAGTCAGCTAGTAATACTAGAGTGTCTTAATACCCACGTTGGTCCCAAGGAATATGTTGCAAGCCTATTGTCATCTACCAGGCACAGTTCTAGACTAGGGCAGTTACTGACAATGACTAAATTTAAAAGCTGAATAACTGGTCCGTTCTGACAAACGAACCCAAAACCTCAAGATGGTAGTGTGTTTCTTAATGATTGTATTTGTGTTGTTTAAAAATAAATAAAATGAATACATATTATCAATTTAAAAAAAACGAAGATCTTACATACAGAACAATGTGTCAGTCCACTTACATCTATTTATAATATTTATACATATATTAAAACTGATCTAAAAATATTTTTCTTCGATGAAAATTAATTTATGCTAGAAATTGTTTACGTTCAAAATGAACAGGAACATGGATGTTAAAAAAACAATTTTATAAACTAACAAAGTGATTGATGTTATTGCTGTGCATTTGAGTTTTGATGGACAAGCCCCAGCAGATTGTGGGCAGGTGAGAAAGAACAAGATTTGTGATGTCTGGTCGAGTAATTATAAACTAGTCATAAAAAAAACCTGGCCAAGTGAGAGTCGGACGCGCGCACCAAGGGATCCGTACACACCTGTAGGTATTTAAGTAAAAATTTATTTATTTATTGCTAAATAAAATCAATAAGATATTAAAATTATTAAAAATATTTTTAATATATGACGTAACTAAAAGTTTATGCTTTTCGAAATTTTTCCTTTATCTGTGCTATAAGACGTTGCTTTGTACCAAATTTCAAGAATCTGAGTTCACGGGAAGTACTTATCCTGTACGTTTTGATTCCCTTGCGAGTGTCAAAATATGCGGCATAAACAGCTGTATCTTTTGATTGCGTTGCTTAGAAGTTTGTTTTTTTCACAGCTCCAAGGGACACTAGACCTGAGTATATGATTTTCAGCTTGATACTTCCACGCGTTCCTAAGAAAAAGGGTCTTGACAGACAGACGGACATCAAACTGATCCTATAAGGGTTCCGTTTTTTCCTTTTGAAGTACGTAACCCTAAAAAATAGTAAAATCTCGAATATTTTGAAATATTTAGAGGATACTGTTGTGTGGACCTATTCAGATTTTCTAAAAAAACTTATAGACACACAAACATTTATTTTATAAAAAATATAAAATTAATTGATTTACACTACTTACTGAAGTTCTCACAACTCACTTTTAACTGCTAATTTGGGAAGAGGTCGCACCTGACGGGTGTTCTGACTTCTGAGGACTGAGTCTGGTGACTCCAAGAATTATCACTGAGTGAGCTCGTTCATTTTGGAAATCACCGTTTATTTTAAATCCTATTCGCCGAGTATATGTACTTGAAATCTAAAAACCGCTTGCAAATTGAAACATTCAATGTTACAAATGACTACAATGCCACATAGTGCACATGCAAAACGCACAGAACTGTCAAACCTTTGATCTGCCTCAGTTTCCGGTAGTAGTGAGCAGTTAAGTTTGTATTTATAACGTGCACTAGAACGCGCAAAATAACTTTCTATGTTTTGCTCCCTTTTTGTAAACATCGCTGGGTGGTTTCGTAAAATATGTTTATGTTGAGTGTGCGACCGTTTGTAATGCTTTTGTCTTCAATTTCGCTTATAGGTATGTGAAAATATGTTTATAAATATAATAAATAAGTTCTACCTTGTTAACATATTCAATAAGCTTAACTAAGCAGGTACAATAGGTATACAAGTTAACATTAAACATAAAAAGCACACAAATATACATGTACACATACATATTATAAAATTTCAGAAAACCCGTCAAAGATATAAATAAAGGGATATTTCCAGACTTCCAAAGCATTAGACAATTATTGTTACGGAGTTCTATCTCAAAAACTAAAGTACTTGGTAATTCCAAATTTCTGTACCTTTTACCCCTGTTTAACTATTGAATACTGAAAACACTGATTAATAATGTGGAGTGTACCTACCGATTTCCATACAAACGTAGTTTCGTCATATTTCAAATACCAAGTGTTCAAACTATGCATGCTAAATTTTACGAACTTAACATGCATATCCCTGGGACGAATATTTATGCTTTTGGTTAGGCAGTTTTCATAAAATCAAGCACTGTCTACTGCTGAACACAGCCTACCTACATGGGGGTTTGCCATAATCCCCATGCTTGGCAGGCGTCTTGAGGATCGCAGAGTGAGATATCAGTTCCTTAGAAAGCGCGCTGCCCACTTTCTGGTTACCCTTATTCGCCTCTTACGACACCTACGGGTAGAGGTGGGGGGGAGGGGAAATGATATTCTAGCCCGGCACCTCACGGACTGAAATGTCAAAATCAAGTATTTAAAAATAAATATTCCGTAAAAACTTATTGTGTGGACATTCATACAAAGCAGTGATGAAAAACAATATACATTTTTCTCTTACAGGCCGTTGCAATCCAGAATCCTAAAATAGTGAGGCCAAACATGGACTAGGCCAGTTCTTATTAAGTGACATAAATATATGAATATTTTATTCAACATAGATATACCTACCTCGATGTACCTACCTAACAAAAATTGTTACAGTGGACCTCTTCAGATATTGAAAGTAAAAAAAAATATTGTCAATGTACCTTATTTATAATTAAACTCGTGGCCCGCCTCAGCTTCGCATGGGTACATAACAAAAGTGAAAAAAAAATATCGCTCAGGGATAATGTAAGATTCTAATGATGAACGAATTTTAATCGGTCCAGTAGTTTCCAGAGCTAATGCAAACAAACAATCAAATCTTTCCCTTTTATAATATTAGTTAAGATATCTCAAATCTATCTTTTATAAATAAAAATCGTATAAAATTCATTATCATCAGTATTTTAATTTGACACACTTGTTTTTGTAAACAAAGTAAAGCAAATGTAGAGAAAGAACAAAATAACCAAACTACCAAGGACGTATTGAAAAGTACCCAATAAATTATTTTTATTCGTCTCTTATTGGCTGGTTAAGCAAAAAGAACGAAAGAAAGTGAAACTAGCCAAAACTCAATCGAAGAGAATAATATATTGTCGTCTTAACCATTTGGAGAAATTGTTAGATTAATGGGGAATGTGGACTTATGTATTTATTTTATATGAACAGATACGTTCTATATATATACCTATTAATTTTATTTATATAATGTCCAATAAAAATGCATTACTCTATACGAAATGTTCAAGTTTTAATCATCTTGGAATCATAACCGGCTAACCTATTAAATTAAAAATATACCTATTAATATAATTTAGAAGTTTTCATATATCAAAATTAAAACCTATGTAGAACTCGGATCGAAAAAAAACCCACGTTTTATGCCTTATGGATTATTAGCCTTTGACCACTATCTCACTTGACGGTAAGTGATATTGTGGTCAAAAGTGTTGTTCAGGCTATTCTAGAATTACTGGCTCTACAAGACAGCTGCCGGAACACATCGTTAGGTCCTTTCTACTTAAGTGTGGTAGTTAGCCAGGCGGGCATTCGCAAAATGCTCTTCTACCATGCTATAACGACTGTCATCCTAAGAAAACAACCGGTACCGACGGCTTAACGTGCCCTCCGAAAGCGCTCAGTAGTAATGTCACTAGCGGTCCACCATCCAACTCATGACCGCGACGCACGTTGCTTGCGTAGCTACGCTACGATCGCTCCAAAATAATAGGTGTGATGTATAACCTCATTGTAGGAGTCCGACTTTAACCAAGGAAAATTATGACATTGATCAACAAGAACTACACTAGTTTTGCGTAGTGTCATGAAAGAACTATTCCTAGAAGATCAATAAAGAATATAATGCGAGATTTACAACACCTGTAGTTATACCTAGTTTTCAATTAATAAGTAGGTTAGTAGTATTACATTCGCGAAAAATTTAATTAATCCTCAAAAACTACTCTAGTTTTGCTGAGTTTAGTGAATGATACGAGTAGCAATTCCTAGAAAATCAAGAGATATCTATATATGTTCTGTTGTATTTTCATTGGGTAAGTAATATTCCCCCGTGAGGTGCCGGGCTAGAATTGCACCTCCCCATATCATCCCGTGGGTGTCGTAAGAGGCGACTAAGGGAAAAATACTGGAAGGTGGGCAGCAGCACCTTCTAAAGAACTGCCATCTTACACTGCGGTCCCCAAGCCGCCTGCCAAGCGTGGGGATTATGGCAAATACCCCCTTAATAGGAGAGGCTGTGTTTAGCAGTGGAAGAGTTGGCTGTTACAGTAAGTAATAAGTATTACATTGGCGGAAACTGATCAAATTAATCATCAAAAACTAGCCAAGTTTTGCCGAGTGTTGCGAATGATAGCTAATATAGCTGAATGTGGTTGAAACTATAGTCGGAGCTATCTAACTTATCCACGTGAGTTATCCCGTATTTTTTACTAAAAGAGTGAAAACCACGTTAGTTTTTATAACAAGAATGATAGCTATTCCTATAAGATCAAAGATAATATAATGAGAGATTTACAACAGCTGTATATATATTTTTCCGTTATTTTTTAAGTAATATTACATTCGCGGAATTTGGTGTACCTAATTGACGTACAAAAACTTGTCGAGTTTCGCTGAGTTTGACCCAAATAGGTAGATAAAGCCAATTTTAACAGCTACCTAGTTTTCAGAATTTGAGCAGTTATTTAGAATGCAATAGCTAAGAATGTATTGCAAATAGAGATAATTCTATCTTTGTGATTGGGATATAATGAAGCAATGATGGCCGAGCGGTAATAGCCATGGACTGCCGCACACCGCACCGACTGCTGCACAGGTTCATGGTTCGATCCCCACCGCAGGGACTTTAGCTTCACCGCATAGTGGAAGGGTATTTTGCTAATGCTCGCCTGGCTAGCTGGCACACTCCAATAGAAAATCTAACACGAAGCACCTAACAGGGTGTTCCGGCAGCAGTTTTTGAGAGCCAGTAAAATTACAGGCACATGAGACTTAACAACTGTATGTCTAAGGGTTACAGGCGCAGTGCAGTTCATCACTTGTGACGAAATGCATTTGTTATCGCGTCTGCCTATTTTTTTTTATGCAATTTTGACGGAACAAGCACGCGGCCCACCTGATGGTAAGCGGACTAACCTCTGCCTATAACCGATGCATTCGTCACAAGTCACGAATTGCACTGCGCCCGTCACCTTGAGACATAGTTGTTAAGTCTCATGTGTCTGTAATTTCACTGGCTCTCAAGGACTGCTGCCGGAACACACCGTAAGGTGCTTGGCGACAGATTTTCTACTTGAGGGTGGTCGGTAGCCAGGCGGGCATTCGAAAAATGCTCTTCCACCATGCGATGAAGCTCCAGCCCGCGGCGGGATTCGAACCATGGACCTGCGGCACGGCAGTCCATAGTCAATGCCACTGAGCCATCACTGCTTCAAAAAACGCCTATAACCGCGTTAGTCCGCTTAACAAAAGGTGGTACTCGTGGATGTACAGTCAAAGCCACAACAAAAAATGTGTTGGCGTTTTCTTTTGATTTCTTCATTCATTTCATTATAAACAGACATATAATCAGTATGGGAATTTTGATATAAAAACATTTATCTACTAATTAGGTACGATTGTGATCAACGACTTACTTATATTGTAACGATTAGCTGAAGTAACTTTTTACATCATATATGATATGAAAAGTACACAGATGAACTTCGAGTACTTTTTATATTATATTATACATGATGCACCGTGCTCGGAGACTTGCATCTTTATGACGAAAATGTTGATCTATTTGCTGACAATATGTCTTAGTAGACATTATATTTGACATTATTGATAATTAATTTAATCTTTGCTTAATTTAAACAGTATTATTGAATGATACATTGACATTGGATGTATAGTAAATATTCATAGTAATAGTAATTGTGTAGAATTATATAATAACCTACGAATATTAATTATTCGTAGATAATAACTGATAAATAATATATTTTTAATTAATAATGTTTTGTTTTGGATTCGAAATTTATGTTTGACATGTTGGCGCTTTGGACATCATAGTCTGTAAGCCACATTGTTTTTTTGAATAAATAAATACATGATATAAAAGTACTGGAAGTTCAGCTAACCGTTACAATATTTAATATTTATGTAGTGTGCAAAGACAAATAGCAGCAGCTATCTGTACCGATAAGAGGTCTCATCTATAATGCAGTGCATCTTAGTTTGAGGTCAAGATGCGTCTACAATCGTTACGCATTATTACCTAGTCCACAGATTCAGTAGTAGTTAGTACTTGCACTTGTACAAATTGCCAGCGTAGGCGTCTAGTCTCTGAAGATGCTTAAGCCGTTTACCATCAATGGATTAGTAATGAGGATCAGAACTCACTGAACAGACAGGAATTATTATTGTTTTCTTAGGTTTTCGCGATTATTACACATATTAAACATCGCATCGTGGTGACATGACGGGGTGACTACGATCACTGTAGTGTTTGAAACGTCGGAACAAAAATAACGATAAATATACACGATTTAAACCGTTTAAAGTTGTTTAATTACTACAGTTATTATTAGATTGAGTACCTAATTTAAAAGTTTTCAGGAATTAAACCCTCGGTAGGGTTATAAGTAACCGAAAAGGAGATGGTTCGCAGTTCGACCCTTTTTACTAAAAATGTATCCTGATAAGAATCTTCGGAAGCAATGTGTGCCAAAAATTTGTCAAAAGGTTAGTAAAAAGACTTGGAAATGTAACTGTCGGAATAGTAAAGTTGGGGTTCAAATGCCAGGAATTTAAAATATTGATTGAAATAAAGTAATCATTATTAAATTAAATAAAGAAATTGTTTTAGAGAGTGTGAAGTTCGCAAGTATAAGGAGTAGGTACTTATTATAATGGTTTCTTTCTGTAAAACATATGATGCTAAACCCCCACATAAATATTTGTAAATAAGAAATCGAAATCGAATTGGTAGATTGGGTCTTTGTTAGAAAGTAACTGCTTTTAAAAAATAATACGCAAGTTTTATTCGTATATTTAACCCTTAAGGGGGTGAAAGAAGGTAAATTTAATTGGATAATAGTATGTACCTACTTCGATTACTCTGAGGTTTAAGAACCGATTATGTGATTTACCGCTTAGTATATAAAGCTAGGTTTGAGCTACCGTCATATAAGATAAATCTTATAAACTTAGGTCATTGTCGTGTTTAAACTATCTTCAGTACCAGCAATAATAACAGTTTAATACAGATGATTTTGCCAAAAACATCATCAGCATCACTATTTTCATGAATTGAGTAATATTAAAAAATCGTAGTGTCACTAGATTAATAAAACTGAAAAACCATCTTGCTGAACGAATCATTATTCAATGAGGACTAAAATGTATTATATAATTATTTATTAAAGCTATGAAAGCGTAATGAAACTCTTTAAACTGAATTCAATAAAATCACATGGTAATATTTAGCAGCTCCGGTTTTTTTTTTTCAAGAATATAGCTACCACACATTTCCTGTGGATATATCAACCTTGTATTGCAGCGTTGACGTTAATTCGGGAATTTCTGTTAAGGTATTAATATTTTCTTTATTCAAACTAGTGATACCTACTTACATGAGTTTTGGTCCTACTTCCATTATTATTACTATTACCTATGCTTCTATCCTTCAAAAGGATCATTTAAATATTCAACAGTAAATGAACAGTTCAAATTAGTTACCTTGTCCTTCTAATGTCTTCACACAGTCTCTAGCGCAGTAAGCACTTATAGCGTACTATTTATAGTACAAAACGGCCATAATTTATATACTGAGATCTAACAAGACTTACCCACATGTTAATTTCTACGCGACGTTCACTTCAAACGGACCAAGACAGAGTTATTTTACTAGGAATCTTGGCTTTACTGGTTTTTGAGGCGGGGTTTCGTAGTTTGTAGGTAAACTTTGCAATATTTATATAACCTAGCCAGCAATCTATAAACAATTTACAATTAAAACCTGTAGTTTCAAGGAGCGTTCTCAGTAGTAAATGTAAGTAACGAACCGATCGTTTTTTACAGTTTTGTTATGAGTTTTACTGAAGAAGATTGCTTGAAACCTAATTAACGAACACTTTATATTTTACTAGGGACCCGCCCCGGCTTTGCACGGGTCCAATGCTGAAACTAAATAATCTGTTATATCATCGAAACTATTCATTTAAATTACATGATGAAAACATTGAGCTAATACGTTACATATATATAGGTGTTTTGAAGCGCTCGTAGCGAAGTTTACTAAGCTGATCTCAACCGATCAGCAAAGTTAAGCAACGTCGCGCGCGGTCATGAGTTGGATGGGTGACCGCTAGTGACATTACTACTGAGCGTTTCCGTGCTTCGGAGGGCACGTTAAGCCGTCGGTTCCGGTTGTCGTCTTAGGATGGCAGTCGTTATAGCATGGTGGTAGGGCATTTTGCGAATGCCCGCCTGGCTAGCTACCACCCTCAAGTAGAAAACCTGTCGCCAAGCACCTAACGGTGTGTTCCGGCAGCTGTCCTTAAGAGCCAGTACTTCTAGGTTAGCCTGAACAACATCTTCGACCACATCATCACTTACCATCAGGTGAGATAGTGGTCAAAATGCTTACCTATCAGGCATAAAAAAAAAGGTCAATGACTGTAAAGGGCCATATTGATTTATATTAAATGCGCAATGTTTTTAAGGTACTAACTACATTGGTTAAAGACTAAATTCTGTATTGCTGAAAATCGCTACGAAAATAAGCCTTTTCTCTTAAAAACTAAAGGATAAAAATGGTTTTTGTGGGTTATCCCTAAGTAATAGACATATACCATCCGACTTTTTTGTAGATCTTTTTAAAGTGTACAATACTGTAGTAAAATTATTTGATCTGTCTCGTAGGGTTCATCAGCCAGCATTTGCAATGTAAGCGCAAAAAATGTGTTTATTTACGACATCACATAAGAAACCTCTAAATTTATCAGTTTTTCTGTATTATATTATGCATTTATTATACATAAAAACCTTCCTCTTGAATTATTCTATTTATTAAAAAAACGCAAAAAATCCGTTATGTACTTTTAAAGATCAAAGCATATAATATAGGGACAGGCAGACAGCGGGAAGTGACTTTGTTTTATACTATGTAGTGATATCTTATATCTTGAGTGATGAAAGCTACAGTGCAGTGAAAACTATTTACCTGTTATACGGTACATTTATTGAAATACAAAGCTTTAAGAGTTCACGGAGCGCTTCCCATACAAACGTAGTTTCGTCATATTTTAAATACCAAGTGTTCAGTCGGTGAAATTTTGCATGAATATTGCTTAGCCTAATAACTATGCCTCTGGTTTGCCAGTTTTTCGATTTATTATTTATTTTATCCCTAAATGTCAAAACTACAATTTCCATACACAAAGATTTTTCGAAATGTACTTAATTTTACGGAATTCTGGCAAACTAGAAGCATGGATATTAGACTCAAGGCTAATACTCGTAATTCGTAGGCTCAAGGATACACATGCAAAGTTTCACCAAGTTTGAATAATTAGTATTTAATATATGAGGAAACTACAATAACAGACACATAGAAAGCGCTCCGTGAATTCTACTCTTAAGTGTTTTGTGATATTAGGATAAACGACCAGGCAGTTCTTCTGGTGGTAAGTGGTCACTGTTAATCAGGGACATCTGCATCTCCAGAGATATTGAGGATACGTTGCCGGGATTTGACGAGGAAATATCTTCTTTTCTGAAGGTACTTGTCGTATCGGTTCGGAAATAAACATGGCGATTAGTTGCGCGTAGTAGTAGTGCGAGGAAAATCGCATGGTAGTCGGGTTTTAGATGTCGCGTCAACATGAAATTGGTGAAACATCATGCTCTGAAAAGTTTTCAAGAGAACATTGTTGAAGTTACTGGTGTTATGAAAATAATATTAATATTATTACTATTATTATCAATATCATTCCGAATGTGATGAAATATATTTATGGCAGTATTAAAATTAAATATAAATGTTCTAAAGTATAAAAAAGAATGCTGTTTTATCTGACCCGGAGACAGACGTGTCAGAATTGTTAAGCAATTTTACTGTTTTTTCTAGAAAGAATAAAAAAATACATTATTAGCTTACAGTTTAAATATAACCTCGCTCAGCTTCTAAGCTTATGCTAAAGCTTTTTTTTACCGGCGGTATGCCTTTAACGAATCCTACAAGATATAAAAACACAATAGCTATTACAATTAAAGCATTTAGAAAACCTACAATACATAACTCGACAAATATTGAAAACATACGAAATAGGCATCCAACACTGAAAAGTACTAAAAATCTTGTTGATGTCTGTATCAAGCTAATTTCTAAACACTGACCTCACATCATCGTCCGACTTCCACAAACATGTTTATATTTTTGATAAATAAATTTTAGGGGAGTGACAATAATCTTGTAAGCAGGCATCAATAAAAAGAAAATGAAAAAATAGGAGCGTATGCCAACACTAAAAGTTTGAAAAAGTTTGAATTGACTTTCAAACTTTTAGTGTTGGCATACGCTCCTATTTTTTCATTTTCTTTTTATTGATGCCTGCTTACAAGATTATTGTCACTCCCCTAAAATTTATTTATCAAAAATATAAACACGGTATTACAGTTTTCACCAATGCGCCATGATATACAGACATCTTATTTACACATTATAATTAGATAATTATAAAAATAACATGGTTGGATGAAATAAAAATAAAAAAAACGGTTTACCATCAAACATCCAAATACTGTTTTTAGTGAATTGACTGTAACTTCAAAACTACTTGACAGTTATTGTTGACATTTAAATGGGCCCAATTTGAAGATACTCTCTACCCAATGGAAAAAAAAATATCTTAGGAGTTATCGCATCACAAAACGTTAAAAATATTTTTTTTTAATGTAATTTTGACGGAACAAGCCCGAGGCCCACCTGATGTTAAGTGGACCAACCTCTGCCTATAACGGATGCATTTCGTCAACGACGAATTGCACTGTGCCCGACACACAGACACGTTCAGTTTCGACTGTACGTCTGTACGTGTGCCTGTAATTTTTCTGGCTCTCAAGGACTGCTGCCGGAACACACTGTTAGGTGCTTAGCGACAGATTTTCTACTTGAGGGTGGTCGCTAGCCAGGCGGGCATTCGCAAAATGCCCTTCCACCATGCAGTGAAGCTCAAGCTCTGGGTGGGATTCGAACCATGGACTTGCCGGCAGTCCATAGCCACTGCCATCGAGCCATCACGGCTTAGAATCATGCAGTCGAGTTGACAACTTCGTTCTTTTTTTGGTAGTCAAAGATTGTCCGAATAGGTCAGCTCTTTAGAATTGAACGTGTATAATTTTGTATAAAACATGAAGGCGTTGCAATGAGGTTGAATAGCTTTTGACTTAATTAGAGATTGAGATCTACAGAAAAGATTGTGAATAAAGACAATTAAGTAGGCGTCTCATTTCCTTAATTGAATGTAAACGTGGGATTTTGTGTGTTCAATCCATATAAAGTGTAAATTCTACCTTATTTAGAGAAATTAAAGACATTAATGCCTTTGTAGAAACCACTTTTAGTTTTAAGTGAAAATTAAGAATAGGAAAGTAGATAATTAATGTGATGCATGCTAAAAAATACATATACTAGTCTAAGGGCCTGTTTCAGAATGTTCGAGTAAGTTCCGGTTATACTACCCAGAACATAAAATAACTGAATAATAAAAATGACAGTTAACATGAAGCGCGTTTCAAGCTTTAACTGATGGATAGGCTAAATCGATGACTGTGAAACGCAAAGATAGTGTTTTATTTATTAAATATGTTCTGGGTAGTATAACCGGAACTTACTCGAACATTCTGAAACAGGCCCTAAAGCTGTTATCCTATTTTCTTTATTTAGTAAGTAAGTTTAGTTAAAGTAGTGCTTGATTTTTGACGACTTCTAAAATACAAGTATTTTTCTATATTAGATTCGACGACGTCTTTTTTAATTACTATTGCCACTCAGCCATCACTGTTACAAAATATTTGTATGTAACCTGATAGTAAAGTAAGATTTGAACAAATTCGGATGGCTCTTTTGTCTTCGATGTATAAGAACATCTTATATCTACCGGGTTATCATACAATGTTTTCGGAAATTAAACCCCTTATAGTGGTAAAGTAGGGGTTCAAAATGAAAAAAGTTGATTTCATCAATATAAAACAAGCAAGTAAAATTTTTGCAAATTGTAAAAGTTTATATACACACATTTGCGACTTTTGATTTTATAATATGTAAAGAATTGCTTGGGGTTTCAAATAAGTAACAAAAATATATCCGCCACTACTTCTTGTACGATATGTTTAACCAAATTCAAAAAAGCAGAAGGTCCTCCATTCCACGGTATGTTTTTTTTTATTTAAATAAATTCATAAATTTTATTATATACTTATTCTGCTAATACGCTTTTTTAAGGAAGAATATACCTGTAAGTTTCCGATTCAAATTTCATCAAATCAGTTGCGTGGTTTTAAAGTTATAGTCAATTAACTGAAAGTTTTATTTGCATACCTGGATGATTTAATTGTTATTGAATTAATAATCTTTTAAGCTGCATACATACTTAAATTTTTTTTTTTCAATAATGGCTTCCAACACTGAAAAAGTATGAAAAAACTTATAGAAATAGGACCATGACAATGTGAGGTCAATATTTTGAATAAGTTACCGTTTCCACAAGTTATTGCATATATTTTTGTGTGGGAAATTGATTCCTTTTCTTGTTTTTTGTTTTTGTTGTACATTACTACTAGTGACTACAAGAATAGGTTTTATTGTTTTTCACAGGTAACTACTTAGGTTTTATAACCGTGGTTACGTAAGATTTTTACTATATCTATACACTACGCTAAACATTATTTTGTTTTATATACATGTTGTCCCAAGAAGTAGTGATATACCGAAGCTGGGAGGTAGAGGACCTAGAGGGCTATCTGAATTGAATCTCCAAAAATACGAAAAATCGCAGAACATACATGGGGGTCCATTTTTTTATTCCTTTCAAAGAATCAACGATAGTAAATGTTACCATACTGAATTTGCCTATCTATTAGCTTAGCACACAAAAAAAATCAAGCAGCTACACCAATAATACACGTCACCATAAATAAAAATCTCATCGTACTCGGCAATAGCTGAGAAATTAAAAAAAAAGTCATAACTCCGAAAATACGACGAATCGCGGAACATACATGGGGGTGATTCAGATAGCCCTCTAGGTCCTCTACCTCCCAGCTTCAGTATATCACTACTTCTAGGGACACCCTGTATAAGTGTTCATATAATTTAACCATTAAATCCGTAAGCAGATAAGCTAAGCACCCACTTGAACCAAATTAAATGGATTGGCTTATCTTCGCTACTAATTACATTAAACTAACATGATACAATGTCTCATGTTTGTTTTAGCATCTGTCGGAAGCAACACGTTACACAATGGATCGTTAACTGAATAATATTTACTTTGAATTATCCTTGTAGTAAGAATAGTAAAGATATCGTACTGTTTTGATTAGGTATACATATTACATTAATTGGAACAGTAAAAACACGTATTTTTCTGTCTATTTTGCTGACATCTGACTGACTCACAATCTTACTAAATTCTTCTTTATTTCTTAAAAAAAAATTACTCGAATAAAAAAATAACTTATGGACCTCTTTCATGACCTTCAAGTAAAGTGTCATTTATTAAATTTCTGGTTAAAGTTTATCAGCTAATAAAAGCTTATTATGCTTTTTTTGGTTTCACACTAGATAACAGACTTCACAACTCGATGGTTACTTGAAGGATCTTCGAAGTAAATTCAAATATTCATTCAAAATCTGTCAACAACGTCACTTATTCAATCCACGAAAATTATTTTTAATCAAGAAGTTTTTACTTGTAAATTAAACTGGCTATTAGCCAACTCAAGACTTTACTTGAAGTTCGTGAAAGAGGTCCTTAGACCCCTATTTAAATTTCATAAAAAAAAACAATAAAAAAGAATCATCTACGAAAAATAAGTAAAGAATCTTATTCTTCTTATACACATTTTCTTTGTTTGTATATACCTCCAAGTTGGATCTATTTAAATTTTGTCAAAATCGGTTGAGTAGTTTTTAAGTTAAAGTCAATTTACTGAAAGATGTATGTGCACACCTGAATGATTTAATTGTAATTGAATAAGCATAGTATCATGTAAGTATCCTTAAAAAAAGAGTAAAAAATTTTGATTCAAAAAAAGGAACTGACTTCCAACACTAAAAGTATGAACCCTTGTAGAAATCGGATAATGACAAAGTGAGGTCAGTGTTTAGTGGTAAGTTATGTTGAGTTCAAAGGTGGTTCACAGGCTTAACCTATAACGCGAACTGGCTTTCTTTGACATCTGACAGTAAGCACGTTTATGTGCTTGGCAACAGATTTTCTACTCGATGGTGACGAGGATTCGCTTAGTAAGATAGAAGCACGAAAAGTCTTGGGGAGTTTCCATATAAATTTAATAAACATGACTTTAGTCTTGAAAACTATTCATGAAAAAACACTAACTCAGTAGCTTTTAATTTTGTGTGGTATATCAGTAAAATATTATCTATGCACGACATAAACAATTTCTTACATATGTTTTTCTTTGTGACGTTAGAAACAACTTATTTTGCCACCCCAAAATGTAGGCTAAGGGTAGTTACCTAGATGAATACGTTAAGAACAACATTGAAAGGTCAATACCGAGCCGGAGTTAGAACAAATGTTTCTTAATTTAAGAGTCGTTAGAGCGTCTCAGAATCCTTTGATGATAGTTTAATATTAAAACCCTCTCAGCATGTTACCCGTTTTGTTGCTAGTTTACTACGGCTGCAGTTGGCACCTAAAGGAATAGTCTATTAGTTGAATACAATATTTCACTACTAATTGTTACAGTGGATGTGCTGAAACTACTGTTGAATCAAGCTACTCTGTCGAATAATCCTAGGTATATTACTTCATGTGACTTTTTGGCTGTTCCAGTCTAAAATGTGATTTAATAATTATGCATTATGGCACGATAATAAGACTTGATCTATGAAAGAAGAAAGAAAAGGTGTTCTTCAACTGGAAAAACATTTAGAAGGAAATTAAATCTTGTCTTTTTACCATAATCTATAGCAATTGTTAGGTAAGTCGCTTGAACTCTCCAGGTATTGTAAGGTTGATACGAAATGCTCGTCGTGTGAAAGAATTTGATGAGGTTTGAAATATTCGTTTCAATGAAAACAACAGCAAACGTAGTAGATAGATAGTTAGATGAACACTCTATTGAAACGCCATAATTTATGCAAATAATATACAAACAAATGATAAGACTAAGAGCTACGTTGGGCGGTCTTCTCCCTCAAATCGATCTCTTCCAGACAACCCATTTGTAAGAAACATTACATAAAGTACGGCGATTCGATACACAATATTAAACATCTAATATACGTTGTTATT
Source organism: Plagodis pulveraria (assembly GCA_963890685.1). Classification (NCBI taxonomy): domain Eukaryota; kingdom Metazoa; phylum Arthropoda; class Insecta; order Lepidoptera; family Geometridae; genus Plagodis; species Plagodis pulveraria. The sequence continues at coordinate 10,499,157 of OY982973.1, read as the reverse complement.
AGTATGTTAGTTTATTCTAACTAACATATGTTAGTTTATTCCAACTAACATACTACGTTTGCTAGCTTATTAGAAAAAAGTATATAGAAAGTAAATTAATACCTGCTAGATGATGATACTATACAGAAGCTACATTTTTTACTATTGTATCAGCCAGATTGTCTACTGCTGAACACAGCCTCTATTAAGGGGCTATTTACCATAATCCCCACGCTTGGCAGACGGCTTGGGGAGCGCAGAGTATGATGGCAGTTCTTTAGGCGCTGCAGTCCACCTTCCAGTATTTTCCCTCAGTCGCCTCTTACGACATCTACGGGATGATATGGGGAGGTGCTATATTTTACCAAAAGTATAAATTTTTATTTCAACTAACATTGAAAAATTGGTACACTATGTAATTCAATTGTTAGCAGAAAAGTTTTTCTTTTTCCTAATTGCAGTTAAGGCTAGTGTCTTTGTAGCTCTTTCCATACCAACGATTATTTCAATTCTCGTAACGCACATATTTTTTTATCCATTTTCGTCACAGGTGTGAAAGAGGAGTTATTTTTTTTCCTAAAATTTAAAACTATCGCCTCGCCTTGCTCGCATCTTTGGGAAAACACCTTAACACAACCATTTCTCATACTAGCAAAAAGATGACAGGTTTTCAATCCTTAACTGCGTAGCGGAGATGGACATTATGAAAGCAGCCGTTAATATTTGAAAAGGTCAGCAATGAAGATGTAACAAATGCCTCTCGTTAGGACGTTTCAGAATGCTTTGATGATTTGCCATAGTTATTAGGTAGGTACCCTCTCGGTCTACCCATTTTGCCAATAATTTACTATGACCATCGTTGGCAGCTGAACGAGGACTATTAGTTATCCAGGTTATTTCACTACCTACTGTTACCATGACGATTGAAATAAATTATTAAGGTTAAGCTAATGAATAGATTAAGCCGTTTCTTTGTGGAAATCCATATTTAATGTTAATAAATATTGTTATGATTACAATAACGCCTGCTATGCGGATTACATTACTAAATCACAAATATGCGATAAGAAAAAGTCATGTGCGGGATTCAAACCCGCGTCCATCCACCCCTTTAGCCGGGGTATGCTCTAACCAATTGAGCTAACATGACATCACGTTATAACTCAAATCTTTCCTATCGTTCTTTAACCATCGTATTGGGATGGAGCGACATCTATAGTAAAACTTACGTTATACTACAAACATTTTTAATAAATATTTTAAGAAAATACTTTCTCGTGATCGTGCGCATGAATCAAGACCTCCTGAGGATGCTTTGTGTAGAAGCAACACGCGTCGAAAGTTCTTCCGGTTTGGCTGCGTGGCGTTTGAGACGTCACGTCGGCTTAGCAGGAAAATTAGGCGGAATTGTAACTTGATATATGTTTTAAGTGTTTTATTAAAATAACAGATACAATTCTGTACATGGCAGATATTTTGAAAAAAAAAAATTGTGAGCACTCTGTAGCTGACACTGATGCCAAAACTGTATTTTATTTTTATTTATGTCTGTCTGTCTGTATCCCGGTCGCGCAGCACTATAAAACTACTGAATAGAATTCAATGAAACTTAACACGATTTGAGTTCATACTACGAAGAAGGTTATTGTATACTTTTTATCCCGAAATACAGGACGGTTCCCTCGGGAAAGGGGATGAAAGTCAAAATGTACACTTAGTTGTAATTTATTAACGCGTAGTCCAATTTCAATTATTACTTTATTGTTAGAATAGTGATGAGTGAGCCCGGCACCCCACGGGCAGCCCAGCTCCCCACGGGCAGCCCAGCACCCCACGGGCAGCCCAGCACCCCACGGGCAGCCCAGCACCCCACGGGCAGCTCGGCACCCCGCGCCACAATCAGTTTATTTAACTTCTGCCGGATGTGCATGGAAGTGCACAATCTACCGGCAATATATATAGAATATATATTCGTTCTACCGCCAAACAAGGAGAACCTCGGCAAAAAAATGCCGTTTTAAAATCGAAATTACAAAGAACAAATGTTGAAACAAAGTACTTTGCTTCAACATTTATTGTGCGAACCGCAAAGGAACTCTCTGAGTAACTTAACTACTGTCTTCTGGAAAATACAACCCGTGTGTTTTACAAAACCAAAGTAAAAAGCTCCTTTCTGAGCTATGCTTTACTAAGAGTGCCCCACCACAGACCACAGCGTTGCTTAATATTAGTGGTCAAATGTGAATAATTAGTCTGCAGGTACTACGGCAATCGCGAACGAAGTCGCAGGTAGGTACAGCTAGTTGATCATATAAAATACTTATAAGAATTTGAAACCTAACTGTTATAACACTTATTATTAAACTTGTGTTATAACTGATATATATACTATTTACAATCAACAGCTGCAAAGGCATAAGTATTATGTAATTTGAGTAAAGTATTGCTTTCTTCGAATAAATTTATATTTATTTGTAGTTTTGCATTCCTATTATCATTAAACATAAAACCTTCTTCTTAATTATGTTATAATTTGTTAAAACAAATGAAATAACACCTCACCGGAAGATATACATCATAACTTAATTTAATAACGTTCTTATGAATCCAATTACGATGATAATGAATTGTAATTAAAATAGGAATTAATAATATTGTTGTTAGAAAGATATAGATCAATGTAATTAATTGTTATTAGCTGCCTACCTCCGGCCAAGTGTGAGAAGTCTTTTGTTATTTTTAAATAAACTAAAGAGTAAATTAAATGTTCTCTTCTCTAAAAATCTATGAAGTCAACTAAGATTTTTCTTTACCTAAGTATGTAGCTTAGAATAAAAGTTCAATAAAATCTAAATCACGTTGAACTGAATTTTATATAATTGATTTCTCGTTTGCAACACTGTTTCGTCCCACATTCCAAGAAAATAATGCGTTATGGCCATAAGAAAAATATTTTTTGGTTTCTAACGTATTAATAAAACGTATAAAATAAAAAAAATGTATAAATAAGTTTAAAAATTAAACACAAAAACATGGACGTTAACATAGATATTGTTTAAATTTAAATCTAATCGTTTTAAAAGTTGTTTAACCGCAAAAAAGTAGACAGGCATAACAAAAAAGTCACTTTTCGACTTCCTAGGGCTAGAAGTTAATTTTGTAATTGAATATATATGCTTACCACTATATAACTACCATTGTACCCTGTGAATACACATACACAAGTACAAATGAATTTAATAATTTAATATGACTCCTTCACATTAGTTTTGTGGTATCAGTTTAAACCTAAATTTAGAAAAATGACCACAGGTTGTGATTTACTATATATTGTCCTTAATGCTCTGTCAGGACTTAATAATTTGCATATAGGTTTGACCATTTTGGCCAACAATGCATTGGTTTGAATAACTTCAATTCCTGACTAGTTAATGTAAGAAAATCACGCAGTATAAATTTAGTAAAATCCTAACCCAATATTTTATTGTGAATAATCGGACTGTCCTTCGATACTGTGACGAAGGATCCAGTTATCAATTTTGTGGAAGATAATATGCCGGTTTAAATATGGATCGGAGAATGCTTCCGTTTTTTTAAATATACATAAATAATGACACTGATAGTTTATAAGGGAAGTGCGCTTTCCATATAGGCGTATAGTTCCCACATATTTTAGATACAAAGTGTTCAAACTTGCCCCGTGGGATGTCGGGGTAGAATGTCAGTCCCCCATTCCTACCGGCTTAAAGTGTCGTAAGAGGCGACTAAAGGTAAAATACCTGAAGGTGGGCAGCAGCAAGACGCCAGCCAAGCGTGGGGATTATTACAAACTCGTTTTAACGGGAGAGGCCGTGTTCACCAGTGGACAATCCGGCTGACACAGTACATTAAGGAGGTAATTTTTCAAAAAAATACATTTTAGTGCACTTACAAAAAAAATATACTGAATAATTAACAAGTTAAATTTTAACAATACAACAACTGATTTCAAACATAAAATACGAATTAATGAGTTATGAGGTAACACACACATAAATAAAATACAGTCGAATTGAGATCCTCCTCCTTTTTTCAAGTCGGTTAAATAAGGTCAAACGGGTCTGCGAAATAGAAAAATAATCATCGTTTTCGCTGCAGCTATAATGTCCACCACAAATCCTATAATATATGTCAATTTTAATTAATTGACCTGAAAATAATATTTCAGGCAGCAGTAAAACTTTTAAACTCTATCATAGTCAGATAAAGATAACTTTTTTAAAATTGATACTGTATAAGGTGCCTTTCGAGTTTAGGATCCCTTCTGGAACGTTTGAAAAAGTCTTCATCAGTTAATAGACTGAATACTGAACGATCATTGGTCACTTATCACGTCATAGAATACCATTGACCAATCAGCGTACAGTCAACTAAACAAAGCTTTGACAAACGTTCCAAACTGGGGGTTAAAGTCTCAATATATTCATACTGACAACGTTCACGCTGCTTCATTCAAACCGAAACCAGATCCACACAGAGAACCCTTGTCCCCTTCTATTTGACTGGTATTTGACACAAAACACGTGTGTAGACATAACATTGTATTTGAAACCAAGCTTAAAAGTAATATTGTGGGATACATTACAATGTCACTTAACTCTTTGTACCTACTGATATTTGAATAACGCTGATGCATGTAATAATACTTCGTCGCTACACTACTATAATGCAACTCATTATTCTTTAAAAAATATTAGAAAATATCAAACATGACACCATATCGCTACTTAAATCAGGTAGAACTAAAAGATACTATCATGAAACTATGTGGAAGTATTACCAATGGATAGAGCTTGTTATTTATTAGTAACGTTTAAAGGCACAATTTCAAATATAGCTATAGTTTTTTAACAAGAAAAAATAAACTACAAATCTAAAGATTCAAGCTCTCGCGCACGTCATTCAGTCAGTAGTCAGTACCCGCCTAGGCGTCATCGAGGTAGGACGCGTGTCGTTTTCTCCAGAAAATTATCTCCGGCGATTACGAGCTAGAAATATTTATAAACAGAATTATTATTAGCAGTTTTTTTTTTTTTTTTTTTTTTTTATGTATTGTGAAGGAACAACCGCGAGGCCCACCTGATGTTAAGCGGTATCCTCTGCCTATAACAGATGCATTTCATCACAAGTGACGAACTGCACTGCGCCCATCACCTTGAGACATATCTGTTTAGTCTCATTTTTTGCCTGTTATTTCACTGGCTCTCAAGGACTGCTGCCGGAACACACCGTTAGGTGCTTGGCGACAGATTTTCTACTTGAGGGTGGTCGCTAGCCAGGCGGGCATTCGCAAAATGCCCTTCCACCATGCGGTGAAGCTCAAGCTCTGGGCGGGATTCGAACCATGGACCTGCTGCGCGGCAGTCCATAGCCAATGCCACTGAGCCATCACTGCTTCAGTGGTGACACTGCAACATTTATGGTTATCCGCTGGCGTGAATCTTCCATCAGGCGAGTGTCTTGTACGTCATTTCAAACCATGCCAAATAAAAAAAATACTTTCTCGATGGCATTGTTTTCACGCGCCACAGAATAAAAAGTACAGTATGGTTTTCTAAATAATTTACTTAAATTAGTTCAGTGAGCTGTAAATAGTGTAGCCGAGCCCGTGGGGTGACGGGCTGCCCGTGGGGTGCCGGGCTATGTCACGCCCCAATTACTAACTGTGGGTGTCGTAAGAGGCAACTAAGGGAAAATACCGGAAAGTGAGCAGCAGTGCCCTCTAAGAAGCTACCTCCCTGCAGTAAAAAATCTGTCGCCAAGCACTTAACGGTATGTGCCGCTATGAGTCCTCCAGAACCAGTAATTTTGCATAGTGGTAGGGCATTTTGCGAATATCCGCCTGGCTAGCTACCACTATGTGTCAAGTAGAAAATCTGTCGCCAAGCACTTAACGCTATGTGCCGCTATGTGTCCTCTAGAACCAGTTTTTTGGCATGGTGGTAGGGCATTTTGTAAATACCCGCCTGGCTTGCTACCACTATGTGTCAAGTAGAAAATCTGTTGCCAAGCACTTAACGGTATGTGCCGCTATGAGTCCTCCAGAACCAGTAATTTTGCATGGTGGTAGGGTATTTTGCGAATGCCCACCTGGCTAGCTACTACCCTCAAGTAGAAAATCTGTCGCCAAGCACTTATTGCTATGTGCCGCTATGAGTCCTCTAGAACTAGTAATTTGGCATGTTGGTAGGGCATTTTGCGAATATCCACCTGGCTAGCTACCACTATGTGTCAAGTAGAAAATCTGTCGCCAAGCACTTAACGCTATGTGCCGCTATGTGTCCTCTAGAACCAGTTATTTGGCATGGTGGTAGGGCATTTTGTAAATACCCACCTGGCTTGCTACCACTATGTGTCAAGTAGAAAATCTGTCGCCAAGCACTTAAAGGTATGTGCCGCTATGAGTCCTCTAGAACCAATAATTTTGCATGGTGGTATGGCATTTTGCAAATACCCGCCTGGCTTCCTACCAGTATGTGTCAAGTTGAAAATCTGTCGCCAAGCACTTAACAGTATGTGCCGCTATGAGTCCTCCAGAACCAGGAATTTTGCATGGTGGTAGGGCAATTTGCGATTACCCACCTGGCTAGCTACCACCCTCAAGTAGAAAATCTGTCGCCAAGCACTTAACGCTATGTGCCGCTATGTATCCTTGAGAACTAGTAGTTGTGCATGGTGGCAGGGCAATTTGCGATTACCAGCCTGGCGAGCTACCTCCATCAAGTAAAAAATCTGTCGCCAAGCACTTAACGGTATGTGCCGCTATGAGTCCTCTAGAACTAGTAATTTTGCATGGTGGTAGGGCATTTTATAAATACCCGCCTGGCTTGCTACCACTATGTGTCAAGTTGAAAATCTGTCGCCAAGCACTTAACGGTATGTGCCGCTATGAGTCCTCTAGAACCAGTAATATGGCATGGTGGTAGGGCATTTTGCGAATACCCACCTGGCTAGCTACTACCCTCAAGTAGAAAATCTGTCGCCAGCACTTAACGGTATGTATTTTAATAGTAATAGTTAATGGTTATCAACTGTGTTAGTTGCACTATAAGGGAATCGTCACAAGAATATAATAATTGAGTACTGGATTTAGTAGCAGATACCTAAAGTAGATCAACTGTTTTAGTTACACTATGAAGCTGATAGCGTGCGGCTGGGGACATCGACCTGACGAGCGCTGTGCATCTAAAGCGCAGCGCCGCGTAGTGTCCATAGCCTGCAACTCTCGCACGCTAAATTTGCCTACTGTGCAAGTACAAGAGGCCCTTAAAACACGTTCATGTTATCATGGTCCAACTTCAACAAGTTATTTTATACATTTTAGTGTGGGAAGTCAGTTACTTTTTTAATGCTTTTTCACTGTTTTTATTGGTGTATATTGCTTACAAGGTTATCGCCTGTAATACTGTTCACTAACAAGAGTTACAATTACTATTAAATCATCCAAAGTATGCAAGTAATATTCAGTTAATTGACTAAGTACAACTGAAAAACTACTCAACAGATTTTGATTAAATTAAAATGGGACTAACTTGAAGTCTAACTACTCTACCCAACAAAAATAATCATCAAAATTATTTCATAATTGGCGGAGTAAGATGGTAACAAACATACAAAGAAAAGTAAAGTCGTATTAAACACTCAGTTTTTCGGTACAAAAGTGATTTAACAAATATTCGGCAAAATGTAATGGATGGCTTAGAGGTAAACACCAATCTCTATAACAAAACCTTTGGATGGAAAGTAAAATACCATCACAAAAATTATCCATATATTGCATTTGGATTTCTTTTTATTTAAAATGTAAATACATATAATCATGCCTGTATTCCCCGGCGGAATAGAAGTGACAGAAGTGTTTAAACAGCCACGTTTCGCCAAATGAGTTTAGTTAGTATTATGTAATAGGCGGCGAGCCTATTGCCACTTACCGGAAAAAGTTGATTTTTCAAAAAGTCATACAAAATGTTTCCTTTAACACACTGAACGAAACACGAGAACATATTATTACGAATTATATGTTTAAGTTTAGGCAGAACTATATACAACACTACATCTACTGCAATAAAAGCATATAGACAACAAGTCCTTGCAGACTCACACGCAGTCCAAATGCTCCAGCCCACTACCAGTTAGCAGTAAAACAACAACATATAAGACAGGACCACAAGACATACATTAACATGTACATACTGGGTAATAATAGTATAAATGAGGTTGTAATTGATTTTCTATTCGGTTATAATCTAAAACACAATGAAGTTCATAGCATTACGTCATATAGGCGAACAATTTACGTTTTAAAATTGAAAGCAGTGTGTCAGCCCGCAGGCGTCGGAGTACGGATCCATCACTAATGACGCCCTGTTGTATATGTACCCAGTAAACAATACTATTCAAAATATTTATTTGCGTAATTAATAAGTACATTTATATTTTGCCATATATCTTGCAAAATAAGTAACAAGCCATGTATATACATAGTGTATATAATAAACCCAGTGTTAGCTTCCTTATTCGTTAACTTAATATAATATAGCTTAGCTAAACGTCCGTTCTCGCTGAACGCCAAGTCAAAAGTGACCGGCACTGTCCCTGTGCGGATATTACGTGATTATGTTGTCATAGAGAAGGACTATCGGAAGTAAGTCGTTGACGCTAGTGGTAGTTTCTAACCAAATCCATACTTATAAGTTTCTCTACGTCCCTAAGTGCCAGATAGATGGCGGATAGATATCAATGATTGCTATAGGTGGCGACAACACCAGTATGAAGTGTGTGTTCCCTTTAAAATAGGGTTATATATTCTATTTGAAACATTTAACAACAATACATTTAGAAATCCATTAGGCATAAACTGCGATCATAAAAAATAACCAATACAAAATTCCAATTTAAGTTCACAAGTCATAACATAAAAATTATAAAGTTTTTTCAGGCTTGCATTTCCTTACTACCGTCATTTCAAAATTTCCGCGTATATCGCTACACGGCCAATGAAATCAGTGGATCCTCTCGCGCATGCATACCAAAGGACGCGTGGCGCCCCTTTCGACACTATGGCTGCATACCGTTTGAAGTTAAAATCGCCAAAAACGCTAAAAACGATCACACTCCCAAAAAGTTGCTCCACTTGGGTCTTGGCACTATTTTCGCGATAAACGCTATGTAGCTACTGGAACAGTTTGAATTACTTACATGTAATGTCAAAAGTGACAGAAGTGGCAAATTTTAGTGGCATTCTTAGCGTTCTTATCCTAAATGGAACAGGGGAGAACAGTTACAAACGATCACAGTGATCACAACCATAGACGCAGAGTGTGGTCAAAATTATCGAAAATATCGAAATTAGCGTCAAATGGAATAGGCCCTATAAAAACTAACTCCAATCTACGCTGCTCACCGTGCCTGCCGCCATCACGTGTGAAAAATAAAAAATATTAACAGTGCAGCGCAGTGCAACGGCATATCCCTTAAAACTGTAAGTCCTAACTCCTTACCACTCCTGCAGTCTGATTAGTGTGTTTTAATTTCAGTAACGTCCAAAGTTCATTTCCTATCAAAGTGGTAAGTCATACATTAATTTAATGTTTAAAAGCAATTCATCAGTAATTGTTCCACCAAACTAATTACTACATACACTATTATTATTTACCTAGGTTTTAGAGGGTAGTCCATCCCCCAAAGCCCAATGAAGTTGTATTGTTGCCGCGGTAAACAACATCTAAGTTCATTCCAAACTGTAATAAACTATTTAATTACTGTGTTTAAAACACGTCTGCTTGGATCTTAGTGGTGTACTTTTACAGGTTTATACTTGAATCCAGTTAAAATCATTATTATTTATTCAACTTCGCCGTCTACGACGTTCATATGACGGTCAATTACAATTTTTACTATGTAAATATTTTACATTGTATTGCCATGTTCAGCAAAAAAAACTTAGAGCCATTGCGAGAGGCACGGACAATAATCTCGGGGCCATTATTTTAAACGCATATTAACAATGTGTTACATACTATATTATAAATTAGTAAAATAACTGACGAAATAAAGATTACGGATCTATAGCCAGATGTCAGGCGATTTGATGTATATTTTACTATTGCTCGGCTGGCTATATCTCGGGATAAACAAGTAAATATCTGTAAAAAGAAAAAACTTATACGTTCATATTTAGAAAAATAATGAAACTGGGCTTGATGAAAACCTTCAAAACGAACTAATCAAGCTACCATGCTGTTCTTGTATATTTCTATAGCTTTGCAAGAAATTTGAAGAGGTAGTGGGTAATACTTTCAAAAGGAAATATTGATGCACTTTTATGACAAAACATCGCATCATAATCACCCCAAAATTCATAACAACCACATTACCTCGTAGAATTTAAAATCACACATGTGTTCGGGGTACACCGAGATTGCGTCAAATTCAATTTGCCATCGTAATATATCAAACAAAACGTCGGATAAAATCATTTGTAAACTCGTCGCAAAACATTTACATGTATTGTGAATTAGGGTTGGCAAAGAGTTATATCGTAGCACAAAATTTGTGCTATACACATAAAGTTTTTTTTTTCAGTTAATTCTTCATGTTTCTTAAAGTATACAGAAAATAAACCTTTACTACCAAATTTCATCACTGTGTGTTTGGCAGAACACGAGCTTAACATGTTTCTATGTTTAAGACGCTCTCTCGTAAAATTTGACGTTTGCAGTTACAGCAGTTTACGTAGGGACCGTCGAAATGAACCTTAAACAATTTACGAAACCTACTTCACCTATGCTTTTAGCAAAACAGTATAACCACTGTGAATAACTTGCAAGAAATAATATATATTACAATTTAATATATTATTTCAAGTTTGTCACTGTTTATACTCTTCTGATATACAAAATATGTGTAGTAATAATAACACTACAGAAAAATACATTTCTATAAGTACATATAACAGAATACGCCAAATCTGATTGAATTTGCGTACCTAGTACATACATTTTGGTGTTGTTATGAAGTTTCTTATTTCCTTAAATCGGGGCAGCCCTATACGTGCCTAAGGGCGATTGCACACCGGCCGGCTAATTTGGTGATGTTGTACAAGTCGACTCACTCTTTAGCCTGCCTATTACAATATTGGACGTAGTAGTGTTGGACTTTAACATTTCTAATTGCCATTGTCGATATATAAAAATATTTTTAAAAGAAAATATGAATATTATATCTAATAGTAGAGTATAGTACATATTAATACATGCAAAAGAGTCGAGCAATTGCGTGGTAGTGCTACACTACAGCTATAAGTAAGTGTAACTTGATTGGTAAAGGTTCTGCCACCCACGCTCTGAGTCCTAAATTCAAGTTCTGTGTGTGATAGTCTGATCTGTTCTCTGTTCTTGAATGTTACTCCATAGAAACAGAGTGCCCTAGTGTGATAAATGTAAACGTGACTTTCACACTGAATAAAAATAGGAGCTATCATAACGAAATAAAAACTTACTTGTGGGAGGAAACATTGCATTGAGCAGCATAAAAATAATATATATTAGCATACGTGCGACTGCATAAGCCATCCCGTTTTCCTCATCACCCAAAAACATACAAACTTGACATGAATAAAAGCATAAAATATATCATATTTTATCGACGACATGACCGTCACTGTTCCGAATGAATATTTAATTTCACCCCTAGCGTTGTTTATTTATTGGTCGTATATTTCATTGCCCGGGGCGATTTGCATGCGTTGCCCGTACTCCGCACTATGCTGTCAAAGTTGTTAGGGGCAGCGCAGCGATGAATGGATGCGGAGACGTCGGGTGATCTGGAAACGGCAACGACTTTTATCGATTTAACATCAGCTACACCTGTTTCACTGTTTTATCAACAATGTTTATATATTTTTTGGGGATATCGTGAGTATACGATGTTCATTAAATGATGTAAAAATATTAATTAATGATTGCACAAAATAAAACAATTTAAAATTGTTTATTTAGGTAAAAAATTAACAACTTTAACAGATTAATAGCTTTAATTTTACATTATTTTTATTCCGACGTCGTGAGCGCTTTGTAATGCTAATGATCGTGGTTGGGAGTCTATGACATCACAATCACTGCAAAGCGTTCAATAAGTGTTTTATTTTTAAATTATGCTCAACTATCTAAATATAGCTTGAGGGTAGGTAAACAACTTTTTTATATTGTAATTTTTGCATAAACCGCCGCTGAGCGAATAAGCTTGCAAAGTTACAACGAAAGGATAAATTAGAACAACGAGTCTCTTTTAATCACTTCTTTTCGCTTTTTTTAACATCAGTTTAAAAAAGAGTAATACTGTAAGGCCCGCTTTTTCAATCATCACAGTTACTATTCCTAAGAATGAATTTATACCCAACCAATATTAAAAGAACGAATGTTGATTGTATAAAAGAAAAGTTGTTTTGTTTTAAATTTATAATATTTTGTTTTCTTAGGTTTTCGCGATTATTACACAAAGTAATTAAATAACTTTAAACGGTTTAAATCGCGTATATTTATCATTATTTTTGTCCCGACGTTTCAAACACTTTGCAGTGATCGTGGTCACGGGGTGACTGTCACTCCGTGACCACGATTTAAAGTTGTTCAATTATTATATATAACATTTATTTATAATCTGATGATTACTTCGTTATTTGAATCTTTGTGTGCCACGGCTCTCTTATATATATATATCAAAATCTAATTCCTAACCTAATCCAATTATACTCCAGCAAAAATCAAATCATCAAATAAATCATAACAAAAACATCCTTACAGCGTAATTTTATAAATACCTATTATTCCTTTTTATTTAACAAAAAATATGACTCAGATATATAACCATGTTAATGAGTCTTAGGTTTTCGCGATCATTACACATAGTAATTAAACAACTTTAAACGGTTTAAATCGCTATATTTATCATCGTGGTAACCCCGTGACCACGATCACTGCAAAGTGTTTGAAACGTCGGGATAAAAATAATGATAAATATACGCGATTTAAACCGTTTAAAGTTGTTTAATTACTACATGTTAATGAGACTTTAATTGTTGCACAAAACATCTCCTAGCTATGTACAATTAACATTCACTACACTCCTTATTGAGATATGCACTTGTACTTAATCAAGCTTATCTTTTAAATCTAGTCATCTGACAAATAACACGCAGCGCGGCGATAAAACCAGATCCGTCCGGCCATATCTAGCCAACATGATTTATACGCAACTTTGAAAGATCGATAGCGTAATCCACATCACTATTATGTTCGAAATTCGAATAATGAAAAGTTACATTATATTCGAACAATGGTCTGGAAATGTACAAGTACCTTTGGTAATTATGGCCAAAATGTATTTAATTTAAGGAGTTGAAATTTGAGATTGTAATAGCTGCTCTTGAAACAATGAGTACAAAATTGTTGTTGATTATATAAGAGAACCTTTTAATTATTTTGTAATTATTATGATGTAATTTTTATCTCTTGCAAAACGAATAAATCGTAATGAAAGAAAACATTTTTGTATTAAAACAGTGTAGGTAGGTAGATATATGTATTATTATATTATGTATATGGCTCATAGGTTAAAGTTTTCCTTTGACCTATTTTGGTATGGAAAGTAAAAAAATATATATCTGTAATTACATATCATGCGGATTAAATGAATAATTTATTTGAAAAACTAAATGTATTCTATCAACTAAGTCAGATTAAATACGTCTAGACCAATAGCAAATTTATCATAAACACATAGCACTCAAGCTGTGTTTAATAGATTGTTAATAAATTAAAATTAAATCATTTTCGATTTATTTGCTCATTACATATGAAATAATGCTTTTTCTCTGTTTTGTATTATGGAGAAGAGAAACAAAGTGGTACTTAAGTTTCTCACTTGCTGCAACATAGTTTTTTTTCCTCAAATAAGGTGTCAGATCAGAAACTTTATTTGAGATAGATAAGTTTCGCTTCATTGCGTGCGCATAATATATATTCTGTGCCTTAGTTTCACTGGCTTTCTCTGACCTTTAATACAGAGCACAAAAAATGTAAACAATGCTAGCTGTTTTAATTGACGAGGTTGTGGTACCCACTCAGAAGTCTTTCTTTCCAGAATCCACATAGTACGTCAGTTGATGTCTCGAAGTTGAGAAATTTCTACGTATTTCAGGTCCTTATAGAAATTTGTGACTCATCAATTTCTTAAAACTTTAACAGGTAAAGTTACAGACAATTCTACAACTTCAGATATCCTACCAACTCCCAGAAAACAAAATTAATATAAATCGTGCGTGCTAACCATCATATAACCGGGAAACTGAACTTTATTTCCGTATTTATTATACAAAGTCAAACTTAACCGATCCCAAACGAAAATATTGGTTTAAAGAAAAGTTTCCGTTTGAAAAGCTCAAGTTTTTGCGCTAGAGTCGATGTGTTTGTGAGACTTCTTGTTTGACTTCGAAAACCAAATGAAACGGAGGGTTTAAAATTCAAAATGGCTGACAGACGCTATGAAATTTATTTGAAAATTGTTTGTATTGGAGGTAGGGTTAAATTTTCCTACGTGAATATTTTCCAGTTAGCAAAGTTTCTGTATTATATATAAATAATTTGAAGCAGTGATGGCCGAGCGGTAATAGCTATGGACTGCCGTGCCGCAGTACCCTGGTTGGATCCCCACCGCCGGCTTGAGCTTCACCGCATGGTGGAAGGGCATTTTGCGATTGCCCGCCTGGCTAGCTACCACCCTCAAGTAGAAAGTCTGTCGCCAAGCACCGAAAGGTGTGTTCCGGCAGTCCTTGAGAGCCAGTGAAATTACAGGCACAATGAGACTTAACAACTATGTCTCAATGTGACGGGCGCAGTGCAATTCGTGACTTGTGATGAATTGCAACTGTTATAGGCAGAGGTTAGTCCACTTAACATCAGGTGGGCCTCGAGCTTGTTCCATCACAATAACATAAAAAAAAAACTTTAATTTTTTACTAGAATGACATACGAGTAAACCCACAAAATACAATGATTGTTTCATAGCTGACACTTATCACGATTTAAAACTAGAAAACAAGTTTATCCTCAAGAAAACATTTTAAAATGAGATATTTCTGTGTGCGTGTGCAGTGGCATAATAAGTCCTTATGTCGTCGCCTTACATGACTGCCCAAAAAAGGACTGTTATGTTTTCAGGGTTCATGTGTGTGTGTGTGTATGTATGTATATATGTTTGTGAGTTTCTATATCCACCATAATCAACATAACTTCTAAACGGCTTAACCGATATTAAAGTATGAGATATCCTTATATTCGCCTTGATAGCGCCATTGACACTAGGTACATTAATAGAAAATTAAAAACATATTGGTGGATTTTAGGTGCCATATTGGAAGATAACTTCTTTTTCTTTTAAACCCATCGATTGGGGTATCAATATTAAGGGCTTAAAAAACGATTCCATAAATATATATAATTAACTTACAGTTATAATTGGAACTATAAAACGTTTAACGAAAATAAATAATTTGCTGTAGGGTTTTTTATTTTCTAAATTAATTTATACTATTAATATTGTTATGTTTGCAATAACGCCTGCTCGGCGGATTATATTACAAAATTACTAATTTACGAGAGAAAAAGTTATAGTCATGTGCGGGATTCGAACCCGCGTCCATTCATCCCTATAGCTCTATCCCAATACCATGGTTCAATAAAGAAAGAGAGGGAAAATTGGAGTTATGAGTCATTGTCATGTTAGCTCCAGTGGTCAGAGCATAACCCGGCTATGTGGTGGCCCGGCGGGGTGGATGGACGCGGGTTCGAATCCCACACATGACTATAATTTTTCTCTCGTAAATTTGTAATTTATACTTGTTAGAGCAATACTTAACGTGTAGCTACTACTAAACTGTGTACGTAATTATTAGCATTCTGGGCACTTTTCCCTACACCAGAGGTTTCTTTGATTTTTACTACAATATTATTACCTATTTAATCATCTTAAGAATTTATATATTGTAGCATGCTGGGCACGATGCCAACTGGTAGTGGGCTGGAGCTTTTGGGCTGCCTGTGAGTCTGCAATTACTTGTAGGTTGTCTAAATGCTTTTATATTGTCTATACTTCGTAGTATTCTTTTAATAAGGGCATACCCCTATAATTGTATATAATGTTATGAAAATAAAGCTTTATCAGACATCAGAATTATTTCAACTTTTCCACACTATAGACTATTGATATTAAAACACTCTTTACCACTTTTGGAAACGCACAGGAACTACAGGAAGATGTAAAGTTATTCTCACATCAAGTTAAATTAATGACAATAATGCTATAAAAAATCTTCAAGGTCGATTAAGTTTTATTTAAAGTTTGTCGAAGCAGAAAATTATGCCCATGGCATACCCATGGGGTCCCTTAAATAGGGTCTTTTTATGGGAAACCATGGTTTTTTGGGGTTGCTGGGAACCGTTAGATGAGGTATCCATTAAGGTATAATAGGAATATAATAAGTAGGTAGTCATAATGATACTTTTTTGTTATATTTATATCTAGCTGGTGGTAGGGTGGTTTCATAATCATACTAAAAATTTAACTTAACGAAAGTTCCTGCTTTATACAGGGTTATTGGAAAAATGCTATCAACCTCTTGGGGTTGACTTGACTGCTAGTCCTAAGAAACATTTAGAGACGAAGTTTTTTGTTTTGAAAAAAAAATCCTTTCAAATATATTTTTAATTTTCTTTTGTGTTTTTTTTATATGTGTATTGGCTGAAAAAGCACGAGGACCACATGTTGTCTAAAGTCTCTTGTGCCTGTAATGTATTATTTCATATTTTTATTACTTTGCTCGATGTAAATATTCCAAACTCTATTCAAAGGGACCACGGAGCGGTCCAGTGTTGCAACGGCGGCCGCTCTTAGCTAGGCGTTAAAATTCAAACAAATTATAATATTTTTTCCAGTACAATGCGGAATGGTTATTCAAATACTTATTTCCGTATTCCAAAAATCTGATTCAAAACCAGTCGCCAAGCACCTAATGGTCAGTTCCACTCAACTGTTCTTCAAAGACAACTAATCCAGTTGAATTATTCGACCACATTATCTCTTACGTTCAAAAGATCGTGTTCAAAAGTCGATCAGCTATAAAAAAATAGACTTGTCCTGTTTAGAATCTAGACTTTTTATGATTTTCCAATAGAGCCGTGAACGCTGAAAACTAAAGCTTTTACTAAAGTAGACAATTAATTGGAAGTATTTATAATTAAAGGAAGACATAAAATTATTAATTCCTCGCCGGGTACCATAAAAGTATCATAACTAAACCATTAAAATTATAGTTACGCGTAAAACTACTGGTATTCAATTTTGTTATTAACATTAAAAGTTACTCCTTTAATTGGTGATATATTTCTCAGGTAAGACATTTAGAGGTATCACAGTCTTATAAAAAACCTTTTTTGTTCTTTTTTATTAAAGTGTAAAAGGGTGGACCACCTCTGACTTTGGTAGCTAAGTTAAGTACGACCGCCATTAATTTTAAATGATGTCAGTGGTTGTCAACAGTTTAGGCCCAATAACGTTTTGCTTCTTATTTTAATAATTACTCAGGATTTATGTGTTTTGATTTAGGTCGTGGGATCAGATTAAAATATTGTTTTTTCTTATTTTCCTTAAGTGGCAAGGTTGATGTTTTATTTATTACTGCTGTTTTTAATTGTGGGTTGCAATGGTGGAGGATAAATATTAAAATTAAAGTACCTACATGCAATTAACTTTAACAGGTAATAAAATAAAACGTTGTAATGACTGGTGATGACTCTCAATTGCTGTGCAAAAATACATGGTCTACGGGTTTGAGCTTGATCGCATGGTGGCAGGGCATTTTGCGAATGCTCGTCTTGGAAGCTAACGCTACCATGCTTAAAGTATAAAATCTTTTGTCAAGAATCTAGCAGCTTGTGTTGGGACAAATTTTCTTCAAGAGTGCCATTTTAGGCTAATCCCAAATACTGTTCTCGACGTACTACTTACCAATAGCTCTGATAGTAATCCAAAGTAAATTAGCTTTTCAACAAAAAAAATGCTTTACTTATACAACACCGTATTTGCAATTAAGTCGATGATATAGTATGCGCAGTTAATTATCTTTACCCTTAATTAATCTAAACATACCAAAGAAACCTCAAAAGCCACAACACCCATACGAATACCCAATTAAGTTTTTTGTATCAAACTTTTTATACCAGTTTTAACTTATTGTGTACCATTATCAACGTTTTATTAGGAAGATACAGAGTGAACCAAGGAAGATATTACACGATGATATCGGTGAACAATTTACTTCAACATCCTGTATTAACGCAGATTCCTTGTGAATTTTAATACTTAATTTAGATTCCCGTTGAGTGGTTCAAGTGAAAAGTGAAGAGCGATTGACTGAGTTAAAATCTATTAAGACAGTTCCAGGGAATAGAGGAATTATATATATTTGGATCAAGTAATGGAAAAATGTCACATAATAAGACTAACTGATCCACTGAGGAGGCGTTATTGCAAACATAACGATATAAAAAAAAGACTAAGTCATATTCTACGTAGTCTTCATGTTTATATATGAGCGATTGAGCATGTACATTGTTATTTTAATGGTTCTCATCATCATGCTCATTTACATCTTAATGAAGACTGATTGAAATTACTACTACTACTACTATTTAGATCACCTCATTGATGGGGGTTAAAAAGTTGATTGGGCATTTCAAGGACCCAAGTTGGGTCCTCGTTGGTTTTACTGACAAGAAAATTTTTAGTAGCTGTCCGGAGACTGGAACTGTGCCCGGTAGAAGGCGACTGTAACAGCCGACTTGTCCACTGCTGAACACAGCCTCCCCTATTAAGAGGGTATTTGCCATAATCCCCACGCTTGGCAGGTGGCTTGGGGATCGCAGTGTAAGATGGCAGTTTTTTAGAAGGTGCTGCTGCCCACCTTCCAGTATTTTTCCCTTAGTCGCCTCTTACGACGTGCAATTCTAACTTATTTAATAATTCTAATTTCCTATAAAAAATCATTCTAATTTTGTATATAAAGTTAACGTGGGTATTTACTGTTGATTCTTCAGGCAATTCGGGCGCAATGATGTGGTTGTGGCCTAATGTATACTCATAGAAATGAGACAGCTGCCTTTTAGTGTGTAGAAATGTATTTCACTCAATGTGTTCTAGTTGATACACTACATGCCAGATGTTTTGGGTCACTTTCTCTAGTAGAGAAGCCCCATTGAAAATATTGAACTGAATTTCAAATTTCAATATCTTTTAATATAATATAATACTTCAGGTTAACCCGAAAATGATAATTGGAACTACAATTTTGCATGTGCAGTATTTGTTGTTATAGCGGCAACATAATTACATTATCTGTAAAAATGTCAACTGTCTAGCTATCACGGTTCATGAGATACAGCCTGATGACAGACAGACAGATAGATAATGAAATCTTAGTAAAAGGCCGTTTTTACCCTTTGGATTCGGAAACCTTAAAAGCACGTGTTTTGGTTAATACTATGTAATACATAGTAATACTTTCGACGCTTGTAACTTGCACCACACTATCATCTCCAAGATATATCTGACCTGTAATTAGTGGGGAGATTAATCGAATGGACTATACTTATAGCATTCTTACTTCTTCTCGCATTGTTTTATTTTACAGCTGATAAATGACACCCTAGCACCTGTTGGTAAGTGATGATATTGGTCGGGGATAAGCTTAACCTTTTTCATTTCTTTATAGCTGATAGGCTAGCCTTTGACCTCCATTTCACCTGATGGTGACCTTCACCGCATGGTGGAAGAACATTTTGCGAATGCTCGCCTGGCTACCTAACACCCCCAAGTAGAAAATTTGTCGCCAAGCACGTAACAGTGTGTCCCGGCAGGAGTTCGTGAGAGGCACATGATATTTAACAACTGTATGTCTCAGAGTGACGGGCGCAGTACAGTTTATTACTTGAGACGAAAGAGGGCTCAAGTTAGTATCTACACTGTCTCATAATAAAAATTACACAAATTAAACATCTTTTTCCAACTTTCATGTGAAATTTGTGAAGTGTTACTCAGGCAGGTTTTTAAAAGTAACAATTTTAAAGCTGTTTGATAGCTACATACGTAGTTTAACAATTTACTGTACCCATCATCATTTGCAGTATTCAATTGACAATAACAAGTTCTAAACATTGTATTCAATGATAAAGATCTAAGATGTGTAGATATTAAACGTGATTGGATCATAATATATTTTATAGCGTCTATCTACAAAATGGAGTCAACCTCCTTAACCCCAAGCCCGTCCCAAGCCTTCCTTTTTTATTTTATACTACAAAGTTTTTGCGGAATTGCAGTCCGAATTATTTATTATTTTCTTCAAACTTGGCAATAAATTAAATTAATAATAGTCATCCCTTCAGCAGCTGGTTCTGTGTGGTCTTTATGACCAACTGTCATTTGCTCCGTATCAATTTTTAAACATCGTGTTTAACTATAGTGTGGGGATCTGCTTCCGAAGCAGGTCGAATTTCGGGGACACTTTACAAGTGATGCTAACGTTAGTAAATTTTTTAACATAATTTAAAATTTAGGGATATTTTTAAATGTTAATGCCATCAATTTAGTTACCAACTAACTTGCATCGTTGCTTTTGACAGTTTTTTTTCCAAGATCCCTTTACCGTGTACTGTAGATATATACTGTGGTTAGGACTATATAAATATTTTATATGGATAATTTTAGATCGTTGCTTGGTTAAAAGTTTAATGAAAAATCGCTATCATAGGAATCGTTTCTCTATATTATCTTGCAGTTATAAATAAACGCATATGTATCGCAAAACAAATGAAATCAAATCCCCTTATTCCCTATGTAGGATTAGTCTAATAATATCTGGCCACGTCATCACTTATTTACAAGTAGTATAGTTACCAAGGCTAGGCTTAAAATGTAATGTATAAATGTAGGATAAGGGCAAGTCGAAGAATAATATGAAGTTATTTATTAAGGATTTACTTAATAAATTAATATTTATTATGACATCATCAGCCTGGTTAATACTCGCGATGCAACTTCGCCGAAATAACAAGGTGGTTTAAAAAATGTGGTGGTTACAAAAATATAAAATGGTTTTATATATGATAGAAGTTTTCAGAAACAAAAAGCTATATTATAAAAGGTTTTGCTCACGACTTTTCCCACCTGAATTTTGATTCTATCGAGTCTTCACGGTTAAAATCACATTAAAAGTGTCCGAGACCTGTGGAATCTAGTACAAAGTTAAATTTATATCCGTTAAGTCGAGTCAAAGATAAACAAAAACCATATAATATACACAAACTTTCATATTTTAAATATACTAAGTGTGAATTTTGTCTGAATCTGAATGAACCATTACGCCGTTTTGAAACGTGTGAAACTAATAAAACCTTAAACTATAGAAATCACTCTTTATTATATCGTAAATGTTTATTTACCAACCCTGATTTAAAACCGAAACATACAGTAGTAAATTTTCTCTTATGCCGAAACTATCTCAACCGTTTCCCCTCACTAGTGAGTACATAATTGCCTACTGTCGATACGCGTAGGAAACCCAACACCGTTATGTTGGCAAATATGTGCATTTAGCCTTAAGTGACTCGTTGGTAGTCGATACACTTACATTCAGGCTTTACGATACTACAGGTTACTTTATGAATACTTTGCATTCGTCGAGCAAATATAACGTCAATTTAAACGCAGAGGAATAAAACCTGCATGTTGTTATAAATATCAGTAAATAACCAAAATAACCGAATTATAACCGCATTCCAAGTTAAATCAAGACATTGTGCTGTATAAACTTTTATATATATTTATAATCGCGTTTTTTTATGGTATACATATTTTTATGCATTAAATTGAGTTATTGATTTATTAAAGAATAATAAATGATAATTTAATATTTGAGGAAAGTATTGACCTATTTATTGTATTGAAAATAATAAAAAGTTCTATTGTACATGGGACCAGAAAAAAAAAATAACTAAACGCGAATATTAAGACCTCAACCTTACCTTTTGAGGAAAATATGCGGTACGATATATTTCTCAAATTGATAATTAATTGAAATATGCACCATCGATTATACAATGTTTTTTTACTGTACTGATTATACTGACTGCATTATTAAAAGTTAAGTCGATAATCATCTCTACATAAAACTTTAATGCTATTAAAAGTTAACGATATTGACAAGCGTAAACATTAAATTTGCATTAAAACCGCAGCGGTTATTTCAACTGTGTACAAGGCCCCTTATAAACGATACTTTTGAAAAACAACATAATTGCTAATGCAAAGCTCATTCCAATTCGAAAACATTATCATGCAGGTTTAAACGGCTTATTTAAAGATAAGCCACTGCTATGTTTCTTGTACAATTTGAACAAATCATATATTTTTGAGATATCAATCTTACGACATGCCTTTATCTCAGGACTGAAAACCACCATGCAGCTTTCACTAAATTTTAATATTGTTATGTTTGCAATAACGTCTGCTATGTGGATTACATTACAAAATTACAAATATACGATGGAAAAATTGTGTCCGCACATGACTTAATTTTATTCTATTTATATTTGAAAATTTTTAAAGCTTTTACTAAATTTTCTTTAATGAAATTACAACTTCGATTCCGATGCAAAAACTGAAATCCGCTACGCAATTTGTGACGCAATGACCTAACTCCGAGAAGTGGTGGGAGCTTTAAACATGATGGTGGGCGTTTAGAGCAGGAATCCGTCTTGGTGCGTACTATCGCTGTCAATAGTATACACACTTTTACCGGTTCACAAAAGTTTTTACTTTGCTAAAGTAAATATAGGTATGACACATGGTGAACTCTGACATAATTGCAAAGAAAGTTTTACTCCCTGAGAGTCCCGATGCCACAAACACCCGTCCCGGAGGCCGGAAGGCTCCGATTTCTAACTATCATGATAAAGTCGATTGAAGGTCATTCTTGATTAAAAATACTAAATTTTCAATACTTATTATATACTTTTTTTTAAACCGGCAGTGAAATACTACGTTCTATTTACAATACTACAGCTACTACAATGAAATCATTCAGACAACCTACAAGTCATAGCGAACTCATAGGCAGTACAAATGCTTCAATCCACTACCTGTTGGTATATAATATATATTCAAGTCAAAGTCAAAATCATTTATTCAATTTAGGCGTCTACGACGCTCTTATGAAGGTCAATTACAAATTTTAGTATTGAAATATTCTACATTGTACTGCCACGTTCAGCAAATAAATTGTATAGAGCCACTGCGAGAAGAACGGGCAAGAATAATATAAACTAACAATATTATATACTTGACTTGATATTAATAATTAAGATTATGATAATATCTAGATCATGACTAAAATAATCGAATAAACAATATAGGCAGCTGGAGTAATCACAGATTTTAATTATCTTTTATTCATTATCAAAATGCTGGCACATATTTGTTTCCACGAATAAGCTTTGCAATAATTTTTTAAAATATCCTAATGAAAGAAGTAATTATTACAAATTATTATATTTTTTACGGGCAAAGCTTTTTAATTTTTTTAAATGTTATTATGACGGAACAAGCCCGAGGCCCACCTGATGTTAAGTGGACTAACCTCTGCCTATAACAGATGCATTTCGTCAACGACGAATTGCACTGTGCCCGTCACACCGAGACGTATAGTTGTTAGGTCTCATGTGCCTGTAATGTTACTGGCTCTCAAGGACTGCTGCTGGAACACACTGTTAGGTGCTTGGCGACAGATTTTCTACTTGAGGGTGGTTGCTAGCCAGGCGGGCATTCGCAAAATGCCCTTACAGCATGCAGTGAAGCTCAGGCCCGCGGCGGGTCGAACCATGGACCTGCTGCGCGGCAGTCCATAGCCAATGCCACTGAGCCATCACTGCTTCGAAATATGGTATATGAATATGGTATTAGGGGTTACTATGTATTAATGTTTTTAATAATCAATGAATTTTCAAGAACTTACTTGCAAAAACGTCACATTCTCAGGGTATCTTTTCCTCAAAAATAACCCATGCGCAAAAGCCCCACTAAGAAAGTTACGGAAATATTAACACAATACATTACATAATTACAACGACAGGAAAAGCTATAGTAATGTTCTCAGGGTATCTTTTCCTCAAAAATAACCCATGCGCAAAAGCCCCACTAAGAAAGTTACGGAAATATTAACATAATACATTACATAATTACAACGACAGGAAAAGCTATAGTAATGTGCGGAGATATTTTCCTGTCGTTGTAATTTTGTAATGTAATCCGCGGAGTTTTGTATTGTTGCAAATATAAAAATAAACATTAACACAATATTATTTTGGAGGCACAGATTCATTGCAGATGCACCATAGATATGTACCGAAAATAGTTACATCGGAAAATACTGTTTAAATTTTGAATTTCCTGTAGCAAACGTGCATATAGATAGACCTTACCTATATACCAACAAGATTTTCGCAATTTTCCTAGGCAACTAAGGTGGCACCTATCCTGATTGCGTTAACCAATACTATTACATTAAAAAGGCGATTTATTCAGGTATTTTTATGGAGGGCTTTAATATTGCCGGCTTGTTGAGTGGGTTTGCGGATATTAACACAATACATTACAAAATTACAACGACAGGAAAAAAATCCCCGCACATGACTATAGTTTTTTCTGTTTTTGTAATGTAATCCGCGGAGTTTTGTATTGTTGCAAATATAAAAATAAATATAAATACAATATTATTTTAGGGGCACAAATTCATTGATTGAATTTGTGCCAGATTTGTGCCAAAAGTAGCAACATCGAAAAATACTGTTTAATTTTTGAATTTCCTGTAGCAAACGTGCATATAGACCTTACCTAAAACCTATACCAACAAGATTTTCGCAATTTTCCAAGACCACGGTGGTACCTATCTTGATTGCATTAACCAATACTAAGTATTACATTAAAAAGGCAATTTATTCTGGTATTTTTATAGAGGGCTTTAATAATGCCGACTTGTTGAGTGGGTCTGCGAATATTAACTTCTAATTTCCATTTGACTAAGCTTAGTGAGTAAAGTTATGCAAACGAAATGATTACTTAAGTAGATAACTTACTCTTTGATTTCAAGTTGTAGAATTAAGGGAAAAGAATGTTAATATCGTCCTTTAGTTTCTTTGTTTTTTTTTTAATTTTAATAAGTTCCGCGACGGACACGCCGGTGCCTGATGGTATGCATCACGACTGTCCATTACAGTTACAGCTTTACCATTGTGTATGACACTGCACTGCGCCTGACACGCAGAGACATTCGTTTAAATCTCGATTGCCCGAAAAATTTTCATGTAATGATAGTAGATAATCATTGTATTTAATGGGGTTTCCTTATATAAATGCAGACCCAATTATTACTTTGCCTGAGGTATCTTTGGAACTAGGTAACTAAATAGGTAGTACGCGTGAGTTGTTTGAAGATATGGCCTCCCATATCTTCAAACAACTCACGCGTACTACCTATTTGTCCCATATCTTCCCGTGGGAGTCGTAAGTTATTTAAAGTTTTTCGGTCTTTCATTCAGGTGGTCCCATAATGTCAGCCCTCCCAAGAAATTGAATGATGCCTGACGGCTTTAGGCAATAAATGTTACAATCTTATCCTGATATATGATTATTAAGCTGCTTCCAAAAAAGTCCCATTGCCATTATATTACTTAAATGTCTAAGTAGAAGTCAATTTATATTCATATACAACAAAATAATTAAAACAGTAAAGACATTGGGTTGGGTACTAAATTAACCCACAAACAAGTAACACCCAATTTAGCAACTGGGATCAAAAGAACAAGAACAAAGCCAACGGAATCGAATCTTGGTTTAGTGATGGGCTACTCTCAGTCTTGGTCCTTTTGAGACTTTCAAGGTAATTCAAGACTAATATTACCCCCTTATTATGTTTTTTTGAAAACTGTCGGATTTATAGTCTGTTTATTTTAGTTTCAAAATTCGTGTTTTTTTTTGCAAGTTTGATTTCAATCTCATTTACTGTATTGTATTATTAATGACGCTTACTAAAAAATACTATTTAAATGACTAAGACTCCAAGTATAGACAATTTAGTAATAGAGAAAAAATATATTGCCATCTCCCGTGCATTATTCTGGATTTAGTACTGCGATGAAAGTTATTTTTTTAAACTTGTACTTTAAACATAGGGTTTAAACCTAGGATCTCGGAAATTGTTATCATCGATTAAAAACTTGTTGTTTTTTTGTATAGTTGTCTTAATCATCGAGTAACTTATATCTATCCGCGCGTGGAGCACCGGGCTATATAGCACCACCGTCTTCTATACTGCTATCTTAAACTACGATCACTGAGACGTCAGCCAAGCGTGGTGAATTTGGGAAATCTCTTTTATAGGGGTGGTCTTTCTTCAATGGCGGACGTTATGGCTGATGATGTAATAGTTATATGTCATAATAGGTTGTCGGATCCTTCATATCATGCAATAGACAGTTATTTATCTTATTCTGGATAAAGGAACATTCAAACAAAATTTAAATAATATTCATGTGAGAAATTATTGTAAGTAATTTTAATTAATACACTATAAAAAAAAACACGTATTTCCTGCCTAAAATGTATGCCAATATCCAATTAAAAACTTTTTTGAATGCCAAAACCGTTAAAAAGTGATAGTAGATTAAAGTATATAAGGAGTAATTTCAATAGGAAATTATTTCATACACCATATTTCAATATAATAATATTTTAATTAAGATTTATTCGGTAATCAGTCGTTTATTTTATGCTATCCTTCTTTTATATTATTTATATTGCAACTTTAGTTTAAAATAGAAGCAACAAACGAATTCATATCAGATAAATGTGAAGTTATATTATATATGTCTATATAGATACATGATATGATATACATTCGATATTAGCGCGAGTCTTAATAATTACTAGTGTTGCATTGTTTATCAATTGTCGCCCCTGATTTCAGAATCTGCAAGACTCCAAGACCGTCTGTCCCAACACTATACAATCCTGTTGATCTTCGTTTAATTATTACTTTAATACAGACCGAGTTTAGCTTGCATTAAACAGATTATCTTCGGGGCGACTCAATAACTCGCGAACATGTTTAATTTAATATTAACTGGTTGAGTCAGTAAAGTCTTCATTAAAATTTATTTATTGGTGTTGTTTATGGCGAATTGTTGTTGGGTTGGGGAAAATGCTTTGTTTTTGTTTGAATTTTAGGTACAATTAAATTTCTAGACGGGGTTTACTATTGATCGTGAGTTTATTTCTGTCATCCAAAATTACAATAAACGGAAAAATATTACAATTACCTGAATTCGATCCCGCGACTATCCGTCCCTAGAGCCGGGACATGCTCTGCCCATCTATCTGAGCTATCGTGGTGAGTAAGTCATAGCTCAAATTTATATTTTCGTTCCCTTTGTTAACCGTCCTAACGGGACCGCTCATATTTAAATTCCTATCGTTGTAATTTTGTAATTATTTGCTTACCAGGTGTTAAAGTGCAAAAATGACAATGCTATTTATTCATGTCCTTTATAACATAGTACATATCTTTATTCATTTCATTGTTTTGATGCCAATATGTTCAGAATATGCGATAGTTGGTGTTTTATAGGAGCTTATTTCTATAAAGATATTTTTTTCTATCTAAGTAAACATGTCATATTTATTTTACAAAACTGGTAGGAAACTGAGCTCACATTTTTTTCTCTATATCATTTTTAGGTAAGAGATACATTTAGTAATAATATTTAATTATTTTTGTGATACCATGTTATATTGTTGTGTAACAAATTTTTAGTTCAATAAAAGTTTCAATACTCCTTAAAAAAAAGAAATAGATTTAAGATATATTAGTTATAATTTATTGATCGTACTGACTATTTTTTGGCATTATTAAACGTATCCTTTTTTACGTTATTTATTTAGGAGAGTTTTAAACTACTCAGATGTTTTATAACTGAAAAAAATACCTGGAGCCGTTCGGAGAGTCAAAACGTCATGCTTCTTTTTTCTTTCTTCGAGAAGCGACATGAGTTGAACATTGTTCCTGCTGGGTTACGAGACGTTATCGTCAGCTTATCTGAGTTCAAAAATATGGCGGAATAATGACAAAAAGATTTTCTGTATAGATTTTAAATGTTTTCTTTTCAACAATGTTTATATAGTATTTACAACTATGTTTATATAATATGTTTAATTGAAGTTTATATTCCCGGGGGGTTCAGGGCTAGAATGCCACCTCCCCATCTCTACCCGTAAGTGTTGTTAGAGTCGACTAAGATAGCGACTAACACCAAAAGGGCGGCAGCAGCGCTTACTGAAGAACTGATATCTCACACTGCGATCCCCTGCCAAGTAGGGATAATGGCAAACCCCACATAACGGGGGAGGCTGTATCCAGCAGTGGACAATCCGGCTGATGCAGTATATAATATGTATGATATGATTACGTATATAATTTCTTTACACATTTTTTTTATGCTATCACCATAAGTATCAGCGGTTCATAAACTATTTACATAGTTACATACGTTCCAAATATAAACTTATAACAACAAAGTCATCTAAACATTGCATATACAACTATAAACACATATAGGTAAGTAAAATACCTACTTATCGTTTTTGCATCCGGACATTTCGCGAATCTGAGTTTGTCTGCGCCGTAGTCGTGCCGTCTGTTGACGGCCGATAACGCGCCACTGTGCTCGAAATGCACTATTCTTAAACACAGGGTTGTCACGCACTGAATGGCTTTAAATATTTTTTAATTATTTTATCTATTATAGAGTTAGGCAAACAATCCTGATGGGTATATTATCATTCAGCTGCCAAGCAGCAAGGTTTTAGTGTTTTTTTGTTTTATTTGAAGTATGGGCAAGGAACTACTGAAAGCTGAAAGTAAAGAGAGCCGCAGAAACCGATTGTTTAGTTGGTATTATAATAGGGAGAACATTATGAAACCACATCTTTGCTATAATTTTCCTCGCTGGATAATGAGGTGAATAATTGTGTGTTGTGCTTGGCAGCAGAGTTATTTTGCGACTCGTACCTTTGAAATCATCGGTACGCTCAGGGTTCAATATTTTGATGTGCACTTTGCCAGTGTGAACTTTATTTAGCCGCGCTTCCTCTACAGCTGTTATACAAAATCATTAATCACGACTGTAAAACTTTTTTAGTAAAGTAAATTTTATGAAAACGACTGTATTTGCTATTTTGTCGTGCTAAATACTAAGTGTTCCACAAAAACCACTATTCATAAGTGATATAGGTTGTTAAAAATGATGTAACAAACGGTCCAACACTCAACACTAACTGATGATTTTTACCTGATAGGCTTGCCTTTGACCAGAACAGACCATTATGGTAAGTGATGATGCGGTCGAAGATGTTGTTCACGCTCACTTAGAATTACTAGCTCTCAAGGACAGCTGCCGGAACACACCGTTTTGGGTGCTTGGCGACAGATTTTCTACTAAAGGTTGGTAGCTAGCAAGGAGGGCATTCGCAAAATGCCCTACCACCATGCAAACAAAGGTGACATATCCTCATATATTTTCAAAGATATTACCATTTAGTACCTATGCAGTGACAGCCCTGATTAAGGCTCGGAAGCCGTCGAAACATCAGCTTGCCTTAATAACTACAGCATTGTGTCGCGGAATTTAAACACTATTGTTGTAGATTGAACATTCCTGAACATGCTTTAACATTTGAAAATTCCGGGTTTTTGAACATTGGTGCATAGAATTTCCACCAGGGTTGGAATGAAAAAGAAGTTCTAAAAAATACTGTTCGTTCCATAGCATTCCTAGTTTTTTAATGTAAAGGATACTTCTATTAAAATGTCTAGCTATTAAGATAAAGAGAGAATCAATTATCAATACTTTTGTCTAGATTTTATCAGTGATAAACCTATAATCAAATCCAATGCGAAGACAAGAGAAAATTAAATTTACAAATTATTACAGCACAATTTTTTGTTCAAAACTAGTAAAAAAATTGTAAATCGCATAAATCGTATGTAATAAAAATAAGTCAACGTATATAAAAACAATTACCGAGCGCGGCAAAACGGAGCTCTATTAATGAGAATTCGGCGTCTGTCTATCCGTCTGTTCGTCCGTACGTCTCTTACTCAAAAACGGAATGAGTTACAAACCTAATATTTCTGTATTTTGCGTAGAATGTTGATCCGAAGATAATGATTGGACTAGAAATTTAAATTAATTAATTTCATATTTTTCTGAGAAGCTCCTAGCATAAGGGATGTCATCACAAATCGTCTGCAGCTCATTTGAGTACAGTTATTCTTAAATTTTTGTATCTAAAAACAAATAAACAGAGGGCCGTCAAAGTGGCCAATTTTGAAAAAAAAAAAAAAACCCGAAATAGGAATAGAAAAACGTTTATTTGCAACACACACACACACACACATACACAAAACTAGATTAGAGTATCTGAAATACATACTTACATGCCTACAAATATAACCAGAAAATACTGAAAACGCTGAACGGAAGCCTAAATCAGTGACGTCCGACTTGCAACCTGGCCAGTATTATATTATTATAAAAGAAGCATGTACTATTCTTAGATTATTGATGGGTCTCCGCTCGCGCTCCGACTAGATACCGCGCTACCTGAAAACAATAGATCCGTAAATGCGGCAACTCGAAGGCAATTAAATAAGATTTTAATTAGTTGAAGGCCTCATTTTTAACAGTTATTTTATTATTTACATCTCTTAACTAATATTTAAATAATATGATTAAAAATAATTATAATTATATGTAGGTTTTAGCGTACATTGTTTGAAAGATAAAGGTTAATGAAATGCGAAACTGGCTCGGGTACGCCGACTTCGGCGTAGTATTAGTTGCCGCATTTTACAAAGACACCGGCGGTATCTAGTCGGAGCGCGCGCGGAGACCCATCAATAATCTAAGGTACTATTACGCAAGATAAAATACCATTTAAATAAAAATAATAATCTTGCCATAAAACTGACAAGCATAATCATTTCAAAAACACATCGCACAAAGGCCATCGAAACCCTAAACCTCCATTTTTAAGTTACCACGACATGGCCCTTGAGTTTTTAATTAAAACCATTATAATCATGTACGGGCACGCCCTCTGTGCGAAAGAGATGGAATATCTCTGAGAAAAATTTGTCGCCTCAGAATTTTTATTCGATAATATTGTCTGTGGGATTTCACTAGTGTAGACCAGAAGCTCTGTCGTGTGAGATGCATTTACTACAGGTGTTAGATCTCACTCTGGTAATGGTAAGGGGAATTAAGGTCGTGGGCCAAATACCAACCCTTGCTCGCGGTTTTATTCGATCCGGTTAGCTATAGCTATAGCTTAGGGTTGCCATACGTCCCGTACATACGGGACCATCCCGTCCCGTATTTTTACATATTTCACACGTATTTCGACCAAATACAGAAATAGAGATGAGTGGCGCGGGCGCGACTGAGAGCAGGGGCGCGCGCTTGAGAGGTGAGGGGATACCGTACGAGCCGCAAAAAAAAAAATCATTGCAAAAGTAAAATAAACAAAATATGACTGGGCGAAAAACTACTAAGTAATAGTAATTAAACAACTTTAAACGGTTTAAATCGCGTATATTTATCATTATTTTTGTCCCGACGTTTCAAACACTTTGCAGTGACACACTGGGACGGGGTGACTGACCCCGTGACCACGATCACTGCAAAGTGTTAAAACCGTTTAAAGTTGTTTAATTACTATGTGTAATAATCGCGAAAACCTAAGACAACATTACTACTTAGTAATTTTATGTTAATTTATGTAAAAAAATGTCAACATGTAACATTTGTAAAAAAATCTTTAATATTATGATGAAATGCGACTACATACATAATGTACTCTAATCTTCTCTTAAGACGAATTTACTTAGCATTCCATGGATTCACCGTGCGGGTGCCAGATCCAAGACGTTGCAGAGGAAGAGGCCCAAGTCAAGGTGCCTGGGACTTGCAACCCAGGGAGTAAGGTTAAGTGGCCCCTCTATGATGTCATCAATGCTTCCTTTCACCGCTTGAGCCTCCTCTACTGCCCAACAAAGTTTGGTAAGAACCTACAAATGCCGCCTTGGATACACGTTCTAGGATGGAAGTTACAGTTGTTCTTGACAGGCCAAGGTCTTTTATTATTCTTTTATTATCAAGGTATTTACTGTATTTTATTAACTGTAATAACAATAAAAATTATCATTCCTCCCACAATATAATATTTGTTTCATATCTAGTACAGAAAGAGTTACTTAATATGTGGAACTACAGAGCGTGACCATTTATTTTTATTTTTTTATGATTGCTTATAAGTATAGGTTAGCCTTTGTCCACTATCTCACCTGATGGTAAGTGATGATGTGGTCAAAGATATTGTTCAGGCTAACCTACAATTACTGGCTCTCAAGGACAACTGCCGCAACACACCGTTAGCTTTTGTCCACTATCTCACCTGATGGTAAGTGATGATGTGGTCGAAGATGTTGTTCAGGCTAACCTAGAATTACTGACTCTCAAGGATACACCGGAACACACCGTAAAGTGCTTGGCTTGGCGACCGATTTTCTACTTAAGAGTGGTAGCTAGCCAGCCTGGTATTCGCAAAATGCCCTACCGGCAACCGGGACCGACGGACGGCTTAACGTGCCCTCCGAAGCACGGAAGCGCTCAGTAGCTGTCACCCAACCAACTCATGACCGCGGCGGACTTTGCTTAGCTTAGCTTCGCTTAAGGTTGAGCTGGCCGATCACTTCTCCATACAAACGTCGTAGGGTGATCACTCCCTTAATTGAGATTTCAGGTCCATACTTAAGCATAATACCGATTGATATCGTCGTTATCTAGGCTTGTATGATGGCAAAATTTTAAAAAGATAAGTTGTCAGTTATGAGCTTCGAAAACTTTATATGAAAATGTTTCGAAGCTCATAATTCTCAAATTAATTATTTTATTAAAATTTCGGCATCATACAAGCCTAGATAATGACAAGATCAATCGGTATTAAGCTTTATTTTGGACCTAAATCCTCAAATAAGGGAGTGATCACTGATCACCCTACGACGTTTGTATGGAGAACGGGCCGGCCAGTTCACCCTTAAGAACAACTAAGCAAACTTTGCTACGAGCGCTTCAGTAGTGAGTTATACAGGCAGGAAGAAGAGGAAAGATTAATGCTCATGGAATAGCTTCCAGTATATTAAATAACACTATCTGTGCAAGAAATCGCAAATGCTTTATAACGTGTTATTGGACAAGAAATGAAACTTTATGTTGCAGTGTAATTGCATGTAGGCTGCAACTGGTCCGTAATTGGATATTTTCTATTAATTTCCGTTATTTAGCTACATTTGATTAATGAGGTTAGCTTCAGGTTCACGTATTTAATCAAAGGGATGAAGCAGAAGGAAATACATAAATTCTAATGCACATAGCTAAAAATAAATTAATAAATTTATATATTAATCGTTGGCAAACAATTTTACTCTATCTGTCTGTGCTGATGAAAATGCGACCGAACAAAAAATTATGCAGTTTTACCCTTAACTTGGCAGCGTATCTAAAAATGCACACGTCATATATAAAAAAATTGTGGCAAAGTAAAGACACATTTCACGTTAGTTATGGTAGTTTTGATTTATTAGTGTGATGTATTTTTTACCATAAAATCACGAATGTGCTCTGGCAATACTGGGAATCAGTGGATTGCAAGATGGCGGAACGTGCGCAAGCGTCCACGATGTCGAAGGTAAGAATCCATTTTTATCCTACAAAATATATGATTTTCTAAAAAATGAAACTGTATTTTTGTAGCTAAATACACAATTTTCCAAATGTCTAATAGATTTTATGTGTATGTAAGCGATTTGTAAAAAAAATCTTAGGCCTTTCATGATGTGTCTAATAATGCACATTGCCAGGTGATCTACATTATACAATTTCTGGATGGTGTGCACTGAAGGATACATTGCCAGCTTACGTACATGATAACCATTTGTGTGTATTGTATATTGACAAATAAATTGCTAGCATTTTATATAATATATCATAAGCATGATACATTTGTATAAAATATGATAAGAATTTTATGTAATAACTACTTTTATACATAAATTTTGTATAATTTATAAAATATGTAATAATATATATTTTTTTATTTCAGCCTCTCACGAGAGCTCAACGAATATTAGCATTAGTGCCCAAACCTGGAGCTGGTTCCGATAATGACAACAGCGCTTCTTCAGGAGATGAACTAAATTACTACCATGACCAAGATGATTATAATTCAGACAGCTCAATTCCAGCAACCCTGCCACCAGCATTAGAAGATGTAAGAATATCATCCGAAAGTGAAAATGAATTCGAAGAATCTATCAGTACCGCACTATCACGACCAAACACCACACATACTTTTCAGTCACCACGGACAAAGAGTCCCTCTGTCTTTGACGCCTCTGATTCTCCCTCTTTGCTGCAAGGAACAAACTTTTCTATAAGACCAGTTCTGATACC
This sequence comes from Plagodis pulveraria, assembly GCA_963890685.1. NCBI lineage: Eukaryota > Metazoa > Arthropoda > Insecta > Lepidoptera > Geometridae > Plagodis > Plagodis pulveraria. Next base: position 10,464,403 of record OY982973.1, on the reverse strand, counting down.
TTCCTCAAGCTTACACAATTTTGATACTTCTTCCTTGAATACTTCAGTTATAGAAATACCTTCTCCTTTATCCTCGCACGCTTCTGTATCATCACCTTCTACTGCTACTAGATCAAAAAGAGGCCCATTAACAGTAGCAATAAAGACAGTAGTAAAGATTAAAAAGTTGGAAGTAAAATGGACTCGAAAACCTTTTGAAGGCAAAGCTGACATTCAAGGCAAACAATTTGATAAGTCATCAGATCGTCGGTCACCATTAGAATATTTTAAATTGTTTTTTTCAGACGATTTGTTTGACTTAATAGTTCACGAATCTAATTTATACCACATGCAAGTAAAAGGAACACCATTAAATCTCACTATCGACGATATAAAGGATTTTATAGCAATTAATATCATGATGGGAGTAGTGTCGATGCCGGCTTACACAGATTATTGGTCGAAGGCGTTGAGATATGACAAAGTTGCGGATACTATGACGTTGAAACAGTTTCAAAAAATCAGAAGGTTTATCCATTTCTCTGATAATCTGAGAGATAATGGTGACCGCTACTACAAAATACGGCCATTGTTAGAAATAATCCGCCAAAATTGCTTGAAAATAGAAGAAGAAAAAAAGTTCAGCATTGATGAAATGATGGTGCCCTATAAAGGTACAAGAGCCGGTACACGAAGACAATATATTAATGGGGATTTAAAATATTTGTTCGTGCCGGTACATCTGGGATAGTTTATGACTTTTTAGTATATGGTGGAGAAGATACTTTCCGATACCATCAGTTTAGTCACGAAGAAAGTGGTATGGGCTTGGGAGCAAAAGTGGTTCTAGCTTTATCAAAAACTATAAAAGAGCCTGCTTGTAGTGTCATATTTTTTGACAACTTCTTCACTTCACTAGAATTGATCTATCGCTTGCGTAATGAGTATGGAATATTTGCTTTGGGAACGATTAGACAAAACCGCCTACGTGGAGCAGACAAAAAGTTGCCAAATGATAAAATATTGAAAAAGAAAGGACGAGGAGCACATGCACAGATAGTGTCCAATGAGAAAAAGATCGCCATTGTTAAATGGTTTGACAATAAATGTGTCACCGTGGCAAGCTCATATGTTGATTCTCAACCAATCCATCAAGTATTGCGCTATAACAAAATAAAAAAAAGCAGAGAGCCCGTGTCTTGCCCTAATATTATACGACAGTATAATGAAAATATGGGAGGGGTTGACTTAGCTGACACGCTGGTCGCTCTTTATAGGACGGAAATGAGAGCACACCGTTGGTAACATACCACTTTTTTCTCAAATGCTAGACATTAGCGTGAATAATGCATGGTTATTGTATCGACGTCAAAACACTGATGCGAAGCCAATAAAATTAAAAGAGTTCAGATGTGCCATAAGTCGAAGCATAGTAACCGAACAAAGAATGGGGAAAGAGAATGCCTCTGGACTGTCAAAGTTTGCTACGCCTACATATCGGTGTGATAGCCGTTATGACCATGTGGGCCATCTGCCATCTTTCACGACTAAGGGTCGTTGTAAAAATTGCATCAAGGGCCAAACAAAGTACCTGTGCGTCAAATGTAATGTACGCCTTTGTTTGGTAGAAGAACGCAATTGTTTTTATAATTATCACACACAAGTATAATTACTTATGTTTTTTTCGCTAACGGGTAAAATTGATCTCAATGAATATACTATTAGTTGTAAAATTATAAAATGTTACCTTCAAATTATTATTTTCTTATTGATCTCATTGTTATATTTCAAAATAAAACTTTATTTCTAGTAAATTTCTAGTATTTTTAAAAACCTGCTTAGTTGGCAATGTATCTTTCTGGGTACATGATTTTTCTCAGTTACTTTTAAGCGTTCCTGGCAATGTGCATTTTAAGATACATGCTTAAAATCCAATAAAGAGGATTTTATTATTTTTAATAATATTTTTCGCAAGGTCTATTGCCATTATATAACTTATTAAAATGAAGAAAGTAAGTAAAACTAGCATTAAAAATCCCTGCCAAGTATAGGGTTAAATGACTTAAAATAAGAGTAAGTTCTGATTTTGACTGTATTTTTTTTGTGTTCTTTATGTCATAAGTCTTTTCAGGGTGTACCGATTTTGAGGATTTTTTTTTATATTTGAAAGCTGGTGCTTGTCATGACTAGTATTTGAGTTATCCGTTATAATGCGTATTTAATGCGCAAAAAAAAAAGTCGTTTTGTTGTATTTTTTTTTAAGTACTATGATCAAAGACATTTATTGAGGACTTCCTCATCCACACTTAAGAAAAGTATCTTCATAGCGCTTTCCGTAAAAACTTAGTTTCGTCTTATTAACCGACTTCAAAACATAGGAGGTTCTCAATCTGTATTTTAATTTATATTTTTATATTTGTTACCGCATAACTTTTTACTGGGTGAACCGTTTTTAATGTTTCTTTTTTTATTTGAAAGCTGGTGCTAGCCATTTAGTCCCATTTAAATTTCATCAAAATCGGTCAGGCCTTTTTGAGGTAAGTACACTCCAATAACTGATTTTTTTTCCTATCTTGATGATGATATATAATCTTAGTGAATGACAATCGACCCCGTGACCCCAAGGGACACTAAAAAGGGAGAAATTTTTTTTTACCTAAAAATGGAACTGACTTCAACACTCAAAAGTGTGAAATAACTTGTTGAAGTCACGCACAATATTGTGATAGTAGGTATTTTTGAACTATCATGGTACCGACTTCAACAAGTAATTTCACGCTTTTGAGTATTGAAGTCGGTTCCATTTTTAGGTAATTTTATTTTTATTATATATAAAAATATAGGAAGTGTTCTAATTCGGTTAAATTTTGCGTGCATATGTCTTTTACCTTGTTAACTATTAGTGTGGTTTTAAGGTTTTTTGTTTTATTATTTATTTTATCTCTTAATACGAAGATAAGAATTCCAACATAAAACAAGCGTTACGAATAATTTTGAAAAAACATAATTTAACGAAAAACTAGCTAACTAGAAGCATGGATATTATCCATGGATGCAAAATGTACACTACCCTTAATTAACTAACTTAATTATTACAATTAACATCTGTTAGATTTTTATGTCACAAAAAAACATTTTTGTATTCAGCTTAAGTTACTTATGTGATTAACTTAATAAAATATGCGCAATAAACAAGTTTACTGTTTAACAAAATGTTCTCAATTGTGTTAAATATTAAGTATGTAGTGTACTAACACATCTTTTGAAAAGGACCCCATGTTAGTAACTGATCTCTCACGATCTTTATCTTCATAAATGTGTAAAACACATTCATACTTTACAAGTCTTACAATGGGGCAATATGTATACTGTTCCTTTCAATAAGACCCCTTATATTACACAAGAAGCGCAAATACAAATGATATAATCACACTCACACTATGATAACGCTAATATTATTAAGGCGAAAGTTTGTGTGTGTGTTCACATTTTTGTTAATTCTTCACGCTCAAACGACTGGACCAATTTTTATGAAGTTTGTTATGGAGGTAGATGAGGCGCTGGATTGACAAAGGATACTTTTCACTATCATCATCATCCATCACCCGCTGGGCGCAGCTAGTATGAAGATAAAATCAGATGTACAGCATCAGACTGTTCCAGTTTTAAGAATATTAGAACTTTGATATCCTCCTCTTCGATCTCGTAAAAGTCGACTAAGGGAAGGAATGGGCATGGCCTGCATGCCACTACTCATGTCGATGTTTAGGGCGATGCTGCATATTAGGCGTAGACAAGTATCTTTATTAAAAAAATACTACGAACTATATACAACACTACAGCTACTACGGTAAAAGCATTTAGATCCCTATATGTCATTGCAGACTCATAGGCAGTATCTTTACACCTCACGCAAGGTATATGGACTACTAACTAGAGCAAAACATGTCATATTTTAGGGATACAATATATAGATATACATATAGATAGGGACTATAGAGATACAAGATCTAGACTAATCTTAAGTCTAAAACTATAGTAAAATAAAATATTATAATGAAAAAATTAAAATCCGACTGCACTAAAATTACCGAAACAAGATTGAAACTGACTAATGTTCAACCGGTTTAGAATTTGCAATTGTTTCAATTACAAAAAAAAACAAACATTTTCAATCTTGTTTCGGCCGTTTTAGTGCAGTCAGGCTATTATATTTTTTTACTTTTTAGTGTCCTTTTAATTGTTTACATTTATACATTGGGGCAATAACGCCCGTGGGCTAGAATGTCACCGCCCATCTATCCGTGGGTTTTGTAAGAAGCGACTAAGGGTAACACACCAGGTGGGCAGCAGCGCTTTCTAAGGAACTGATATCTCATACTGCGATCCTCAAGCCGCCTACCAAGCGTGGTGATTATGGCAAATGCCCCCGTAATAGGGGAGGCTTTGTTCAGCAGTAGACAATCCGGGTGATACATTCCAGTTTCATTTTTATACATATTAACGATATTACTTGCTTATTAGGAAGTACCTATTTGACTCCATGTAATGTTAGTAGATTGAAGAAAGAAGAGTAGTTTGATCCATGTATATTCTCAGGATATCACACGGGCAGTCCTTAGAAACTGAAACAATATGTTCATACTTTTAAGTCATTTCAATTGTTATGATGAGTTTATGAAAACCAAGTACTAGACAAAATAACAATATCATGTTACTAAACATCGCATCGGTGTGAATGTTTTTTGATGAGTTAGACATCTAGTCAGCTGCGTGTGATTCCTTATGACTGATTCAAACGTTGCATATAAACTTTTTGTGAGTTTGCTTTCCATTTTAGGGTTGTATACTGAAAGGGTTAAGACCTTTGAGCTTCTATAACGATCGACGGATAAAATAGAGCAGATTAATAAATTGTGTCAGTGATGGCTCAGTGGCATTGGCTATGGACTGCCGTGCCGCAGGTCCATGGATCGAATCCCGCCGCGGGTTTGAGCTTCAAAGAATGGTGGAAGGGAATTTTGCGATTGCCCGCCTGGCTAGCGACCCCCCTCAAGCAGAAAATCTGTCGCTAAGCACCTAACGGTGTGTTCAGGCAGCAGTCTTTGAGAGCCAGTGAAATTACAGGCACATGAGACACTGCGCCCGTCACATTGAGACATAGGTGTTAACACCTATGTCTCAATGTGACGGGCGCAGTGTAATTCGTGACTTGTGACGAAATGCATCTGTTATAGGCAGAGGTTAGTCCGCTTAACATCAGGTGGGCCTCGTGCTTGATCCGTCACAATCATATAAGTAAAATAAAATCAACAAAATTTGACCCGTAAAATAAATATTAACAAAACTGTCAATCAATCAATCAATCGTTTATTTACAAGAAAACATAGTCATAAAAAGGTCTTGAACACTATGGCGATTTGTTTTTGTATTCTGTCTGCATGCAGGAGTGCAAATATTAAACAGTATTTTTGTCACTTAGATCTGACACCGCGACATGGCTGACCACATACCCACCAAACAATAATAATAACACTAAATTAGGATCTACTCAAGCATCGCATAAATTGACTCTTTTCACACAGATTCAATGCCCTAACATATTCTTAATCTTCTGTTTATAATTTCTAAATCGAGTACAGTCAGCGTCGTCTACTCTTGCTGCGATCATAAAATTGAAGTGCAGTACACGTAGGGTTGCCAGATCAAGGTTTATTAATTCCTGGACATTTCTGGGATCAGGAAGGGAGTTGGTACTTTGACCCAAGTTCAAATGTACACTTTGTACGTATTTTTTAGGCTATGTAGGTCTTTTAATAATCTTTGAAATCACACTCACGGCTGGCCTACGTCGTGCGTAGAATAGTATTAGTTTCCGTAAGTTTGTGAAAAAAACTAAAACTAGCGAATTCCGGGACAGCAAGGCGGAATAAGACACCCTATTTCGGGACTTTCCCGGATTACCCGGACGTCTGGCAACCCTAAGTACACGTGGCGATTGTTTTGACTGCTTATGCGTCGTTTTAACTTTATTGCATTGTGACTGTGACGTACAGTGGCGGAATATCGATTTGTGAGGCGATTAATCGATTTATTCAATGACGTTTTGATTTTGATACGTTTTAGGAGATGTTGGCGACGGTTCGTGGTATTTTGATGTTGGTATGTTTCATTTTGGCTTTTAGAACTTAATGAAGAACATGTATGATTGAAGTCTTTTTTGATGTTTTACTTTGCCACCAGATGTCAGTGTATTGGGTAATTTTCATTACCTAATTGGGCTGTTATTAAGATCTTAATCTAATAATGATAAAAGGGGATATATATCATGACATTCTTACTGACTTCCAAAAAGAGTTGAAATTCTCAAATTGCCTGTATGTTTTTTTTCTGTTTGTAACGCGATTACACCACCAACTAATTTTTATTTTTGTTTTTTTTTGTTACATAGATTTTACCTTCACGCTGGTAACATTTAAATTTCATTAACATCAGTTGAGAAGATTTAAGCAACATTCAACTAATTGAAAACAATATTTGCATAGGTACCTGGATGATAACGGTACCTAACTGCTACTTTTTTCGTTGGTTAACAGTATTTTAGACAGAAAAGATAATATCTTACAAGAAATTATAAAAAAAAAACAGTACAACTTCCTGAATATATAAAAATTATTTCAATTTATGGAAGTCGGACGATGATAATGTAAGGTCAATGTTTTGAATCAGATCCAAGCCGACTTCAACAAGTTATTTCATACTTTTCAGGGTTGGAGGCATTGACCTATATGTCAATTATAGGTAGAGGGTCGGTTTCGTTTTTATAAATATTTTTTACAGTATCAGAAGCAGGGATGGCTCAGTGGCATTGGCTATGGACTACTACTACTACAGCAGGTCCATGGTTCGAATCCCGCCCAGAGCTTGAGCTTCACGGCATGGTGGAAGGGCATTTTGCGAATGCCCGCCTGGCTAGCGACCACCCTCAAGTAGAAAATCTGTCGCCAAGCACTTAACGGTGTGTTCCGGCAGCAGTCCTTGAGAGCCAGTGAAATTACAGGCACATGAGACTTAATAACTATGTCTCAAGGTGACGGGCGCAGTGCAAATCGTGACTTGTGACGAAATGCATATGTTATAGGCAGAGGTTAGTCCGCTTAACATCAGGTGGGCCTCGAGCTTGTTCCGTCACAATAACATAAAAAAAAAAGAAGTTCAATGCTTGATTATTATAATCGTAAGTATAGAAAAAGTCTTATAATTTAATCTTTTGCAATTTTTAATACATATTCAAGGCGATCTTATCTTATTTGGAACAGGCTCTCAAATACAATTGCCGAAACACCTGCTGGGACGATCTGCCATGTAATCTGCCTGCGCGGTATCGTCTGTTCGGCAGAGTTGAAATACAAATCTTAGGTGTTCGGTGTGTTCGTGTATCGCGGTAGTGAAGTGACCGAAATTAATTAAGCTGAAATTTTATATAAAATAGTGCAAACATTTCTAATATTAGCGCATTTTTTTCTTCGTATCCAGATTGTAAGTATACATATATTTGCCTCTATATTGAGTTCATATTTTAAATGTTTAGTAGGTATATCTTAGTTTCTTCCTATCTACATATATCCTATCCGTAAATTGTGTTTGGTTTTTCGACACACGCAAGAAATAACGCTTTATAGATAGTCGATCGAAGCTCAAATGTTTGAATGAGGAATATGCACATTGTTTGTTTTTGTCCCTTTACTAACTGGCAAGCTGTATTAGAAAACATATATGATAAGATGGGCGAACTATCAACTAGCTACTAGTTTTTTATTTATTTATTTTCTCAAAAATGTAGTGTACACGGCTGTAAAAATTTATTCTCTGGGTCTCTGTATTTTGTAATTTAGAAACATATAACTTACATTCTCCTTCCTTGTAACTACAATTGTAAATACAACTACAATATACTATATTTACTACTTTTACTTTAGTATAACCGGAAATTACTCGAACATTCTGAAACATGCCCTTAATCTTCATTCTAATCATACCAAAAAGAGCTTACAAATGACTTGACAATAGATGCCTTTTAAAAGTAAAAGTGCTAAAGCATTTATCTCCCAGAGGATGCTTTTAACAACCACTATATGATTTACTTTCCAAATGACTTTATCTATTTACTCGACACTGTCCAAATGACAAAGTATACAATAATAACAACGCCAATATAAAAAGAACTTCCTAATAAAATGTAGTGAGGGAAGGTAGAGGTCAACTGTTGCTGGGTGAGAGCAAAGATGTATGTTAAACACCTTGGACAAATATGCACTTGTTAAAATGTATAAACAGTAACATAACTTGTTACGAAGAAGATTTTATTCAATCACGCAGTGCAGAAGTAATACTCATATTATACAAAAGCATTACAATTTAAATAGAAGTCTCCTTTATCTACTGCATATTATTAAAAGCAATTAGTGATCTGCAATTAGTATAAATATATATATATTTTTTTGTTCTTTGCGTCTATGACCGTTTGTCATCGGCATTAATAGTAGTACTGTCACAGCTTGATTGTCCACTGTTGAACACAGCCTCCCCCATTCAAAGTTTTTGCCACAAACCCACGCTTGGCGTCTTGGGATCACAGTTTAAGATATCAGTTCCTCAGAAGACGATGCTGTCCACCTTTCGGTGTTTCACCTTTAGTCGCCTCTTACGACACCCACAGGTAGTAATTGGGGGGTAATACAATACAATACAATACAATACAAAAATTCTTTATTGTACACCACAAATGTTACAAAACACATATAGAGAATTCTTAAAGCTAAGGTACAATGGGCGGACTTATCGCTTAAAGCGATCTCTTCCAGTCAACCTTAGAATGGAAAATATAGATATGTGAGGAATAAAAACAGATAGGTGGTGTAAATTTGTATAGATTAATAATAATATGTAGATAAAAAGAAAAAAAATATATATATATACTATATAGAACAAATATATACGTATATATATTACAATACCCATATATACATATATATATATATATATATATATATATATATAAATATTAGTTAATATTGATTGTAAAGAAAAAAATTACGAAAATATATGACAGCCATAAGAACACTTTGATTCATTCATAATCATCGTGCAAGATAAAAAGATCTGACTTGGTTTTTGAAAGAGTTTAACGTTTGGGCCTTTCTTATGGTTACTGGGAGTGCATTCCATAAACGTGCGGCTTCAACAGTAAATGAACCGCTATAAAAAGATGTCTTGGAGGCGGTTGATGACAGTATCAGATTTTCTGATGACCTAAGACTGTAGTTTGAGTTATTCAGGAATTCAAACCGTTCCTTCAGGTATAAGGGAGTAAGGGGATTAAATAAAATATTATACAAGAGAGAAAGGATATGCGTATTCCGGCGAAGGCGAATGGGCAGCCACTTGAGCTTTGTACGAAATTGGGAAACATGGTCGTATTTTCGAAGACCGAAAATAAACCTTATGCAATAATTTTGAAGCCGCTCAAGCTTATTTAATTGGTCCTCCGTGATATCTAAGTAGCAGGCATCAGCATAGTCAAGAACGGGAAGAAGAAGAGATTGTGCTAGCGTAACTTTAGTTGCCGTAGGAAGAAAGTTCCGTAGTCTTTTTAGCGACGCTCCAGAAGCAAACACCTTCCGACTAACGGATGATAGTTGGGGACCCCATGAAAAATTTTTGTCAAATATAACTCCCAAATTTTTAACTTCTGAGCTATATGGAATAGTAACACCATCAAAATAAATTTTGGGAATGGTTGCTTCATCGATTTTGTAAGTCATTCTGGAGCTCCCGATGATGATGGCTTGTGTTTTTTTAGGATTGATTTTTAAACCAAAGCGCTTGCTCCATTCCACTATACGGCACAGGTCGGAATTGGCTACGCAGATAGCTTCATTCAATCTGTCAGGGGGTGCCTGCGAGTAAATCTGGAGATCATCTGCGTAAAGGTGGTAGGAAGAAATAAGTGAAAAAGATATGGAATTAATAAATATAGCGAAAAGAAGAGGAGATAGCACGCCGCCTTGAGGAACACCGGCACTCGTGTCACACCAAGAGGAATAAGTATCATCAATGCGAACCCGCTGCCGGCGTCCATATAGATAATTGCGAAACCAGTCAGTCGCTGAAGGAGATATGTTAATAGAGCTGAGCGTTGCCAAAAGGATATCAAAATCAACAGTATTGAATGCGTTACTAAAGTCAAGGAGCGTAAGAACAGTAAGCAGGCCATTATCCATTCCTAGTCGTATGTCATCAGTAATTTTGACAAGACTTGTGATAGTACTATGACCAGGACGAAAACCGGACTGGTATGGATTCAACAACATATGACCGGACAGGTAATATTCTAGCCCGGAACCCCAAGGGCAGTTAAAAGTAGTAACTATTTAAAATTTAAAACCTGTTGCAAACAAAGAATGACTGACGCCTATCGCGACTTTGAATCTTAAGGTCTTGGATTGTCGAAGCGGTTACTAGGTTTTTTTTGACTAAGAAATGTTCACTTTCTCTCCGGATCTAAGGAGTCTGGAACTGTGAGAGATGTCACTAAGCTCACTCCTATGAGTTGCTAAAATGTAGGTGTTTAGATTAGTCTTCGGGGATGTCGTTTAAAGTTCACAAAATATGCAATGAAAACCAAACCTTTCTAAATTATAGATTAGACGTACCATGTTAAAAAGTCCGGCAACCCTATGAGGTGCCGGACTAGAATTGTACCCTCTCATAATTATCTTCCTGTGAGAATTGTAAAAGATGATGAAGGGGCAAATACCGAAAGGTGGGCAGCAGCGCCTGAAGATTCCATCCTACACTCCCAAGACGCTTGCCAAGGTTCATCTTCTTGTTCAATGGTGGACAGTGGTTGAGTCATGCTCTGCCAATTGATCTTTCGTAACTGTGAGTTATATTTAAAACTTATCAGATAGACGGATGACGTTCCGTGAGGAGACGGAGCGACATTTATAGATGATGTGAATTTGACCTATAAGCAGGAGTTTTTTTTTCCAATAAGCTCTAAATTTGTTTAAGTGCGAGATATGATCAATATGTTTTTTTTCCATTACTGGACGTACATTTAAGAATATTGTGTAAAGTATTCATAAAGTTGTTTTACTGCATTTATTTATATAACTGAACCTGTTGTTGTGAAATGTTTGATAGACAAACTTTTATTCCAATATTAGGAAGCAATTGATTTTGAAACATATGCTTTTACTTTAAGACTGATATTCCAAAAGTCGGTGTGGTAAGATTAGTTTGGACAATAGCCCGGTCCATTTTAAGGGCTTTCTTATCGATAAGTTGTTTTTTAACGGTTTTAAGTTTATCAAGAATATTAATTAGAATAATATACTTTTAGATACAGAATTACTTACAACAAAGGATGTTAACTAATGGTAGTAGCTTACTTAGAAAAATTTGCTAAGTGCGTGTCTGACCTCAATCTTTTTAGACGACTTCCAAAAATGGAGGTAGTTCTATGTTTGACTGTATATTTTTTTATGTTAGTATGTTTATCGATTTCTCTCCCATTTGAGAGCCGATTCCCAAAAATATTTTTCTTACGATTACGTTTCATTGTGAAAATGAAACGAAGAAATGTTTGTTGGTATTGATCAAAGTTTCATAACTTTATAATAAATCGATGTTTTCAATGTTATTTGGACATACACAAGATATGTTGCTTAATAAAAACGAAATATCAGATTTCTAACAAGCTGGAACTAATAAACTAAATCTAAACTAGCTAAATTTTGAGATAGACCCTGAATCAAAAATTATCTAGAATCGTCAATTGTTAATAAAATTATTAATCTGATTATTTTAACGATTATAAGAAATCTGTGACATAATGACGGACGGACTGACAGAAAGCGGAGTCTCAGTTTTGCCCTTTGGGTACGGGTACGGAATCATAAAAACAGTTACTAATAATATTTTTATGAATTAGTACTGTCATCCATCATCTACATAAATAATAAAATTTACATAAAAGTTACATAATTATTAAGTTTTCAGTTGTAGCTACATATATTTTTCGGCGGCGCCGGCAATACATACTCGAATTCTGAAAAACAAAGTGGAATTCTGAATAATAGATTTTGGTACATATATGATATATGCAATATAAATCATACATACATTGAAAAAAAACTCAACCTTAAAACAAAATTTGTCACCCCGTGACCACGATCACTGCAGAGTGTATACGCGATATAACCGTTTAAAGTTGTTTAATTACTATGTGTACAGTCCCACCAACTTATCTGTTCAGGCGGCAGAAAAAAGAACTACAACATTCCTTCAAATTGTGACAGTTTTTAGTTGATTTCCTTATTCAGCAGCGCCCTCGCGAACTGCACAGTTAAGTTGGTGGTACTATATACTTAATTGCGAAAACCTAAGACAATATATCAACTAAATTTTTTAAATGTGTAAAGAAAAAAACAGGTCGTGGTTTCCAGACTGTACCCGCATGGTGGTAGGGTATTTTGCGAATGCCCGCCTGACTAGCTACCACCCTCAAATAGAAAATCTGTCGCCAAGCACCTAACTGTGTGTTCCGGCAGCTGTCCTTGAGAGCCAGTACTTCTAGGTTAGCCTGAACAACATCTTCGACCACATCATCACTTACCATGACTTACCATGAGTTGGATGGGTGACCGTTCTACTGAGTAGTGACATTACTAGTGAGCGCTTCCGTGCTTCGGAGGGCACGTTATGCCGTCGGTCCCCATGGTGCTAGGGCATTTGTGAATGCCCGCCTGGCTAGCTACCACCCTCAAGTAGAAAATCTGTCGCCAAACACCTAATGGTGTGTTCCGGCAGCTGTCCTTAGAGCCAGTAATTCTAGGTTAGTCTGAACAACGTCTTCGACCACATCATCACTTACCATCAGGTGAGATAGTGGTCAAAGGCTAACCTATCAAGCATTAAAAAAAAGACCCTATAAATTTCCATTAATAAAAGTAACGAAATTAAAATGTCTCAAAATGCCTTTTCTATTTATGCTGTGATATTGCTTTAAGATATTTGAATTTATAAGTCTCGCTATCGAATCACCTCGAAATTGCGATCTGATAATATATGTACGAGTATATCAAAATAGGTTTAGAGTGTAGAATTCAATAACTATTAAGATGGTATCATATACAGTATATTCTAATGCAGTAATAGAACGCACTACGCACTCTCATTACTTACCACAGTTACTCAAGAGTAATCTAGATTTGTTTATAGTTTAAGAGCCAAACCTAATTGCAAAGGGTACTTCCAAGATACCGCTATGGAAGCTTATAACTAATATTTTCGTTACTCAGGCTAATTATTTAGGTTGTAAACTAAAGTCAATCAATACTGAATTAACATAATTATGTAGGTATAAAAAGTTTGCTAATATATATTCTACAATAATTTAATACAGGCGGCCCGCCCCGGTTTTGCACTATATTTACGGGTATTAAACAAAAAAAAATAGAAACGCATAAAAATGAGTTATTGTGACATAACTGTAATAGTTAGACATATGGTATTGCGGACTTTTTTGTAGATAATGATGTCTTCTATAAAATTGTAGTACATACTACAATTTTGTTACTTTGCGCTCTATTGTCAATAATTTCCGCAGCTTACGCGATATAACGCTTTTTTGCTATTTTTTCACACGTTACATTATCGAAGTTTTCATACGGATCCATAAGTTTTTGCAAAAATATTCTATAACACATGTTCATCAAGAATGGTGTATGATTCTATTAGTGAAAGAATTTTTCAAATCGGTCCAGTAGTTTATTCGTTACATACAAAAATATATAAGTACAAAAATACAAACCTTTCCTCTTTATAAAATTAGTACAGATGACGATATCTTCACGATGCTTGTACATGGGCATTATTGACACACAGAAATAAAATATAACAGGTAACACCTTAGTAGTAATTGTTGATGGCTCTTAAACAATTGGAAATAACGGACAAGTAATAATTGATTTTCTGATTAATGCAGTACGACAGCGTATTTATTTTATTGAGAGATGAGAGACTTGTACCTAATTAGTAGTAGACTAATAGAGGGTTCATTAAGTAGTTAATTTGTTGGTGTAGTGTAAAGTAAATTTTTCACATTTAATATAGATGATATGTAGAAAAAAAAAAAATTGAAAAACAATGGACTGTTGCTGACACATTAGCTACAATTTAGATTTACTTGGGTGTCTACGACGTTCTTGTGATGGTCACTTGAATAATTTAATATTGAAATATTCTAAGTACATTCCACTGCCACGTTCTGCAAGAAACTCTGAGTCATTTTTTTTATATAGGCGTGTTTAAGTTCAACAATGTGTTGAATATATTTTTGAATATTATATATACAAGAATTGGCTTCAAACATAAAATACCCATTATTAGAGATAATCAAATACTACTCGTCAGATCTCACTCAAATTTAAATGTAACCACATGAATAGGACTAGCTTTCGTATATGAAAAAAAAACATCATAAAAGAGTTATGATGTAACACAAAAAAAAAACAGTCAAGTGCGAGTCGGACTCGCGCACCGAGGGTTCCGTACATTTTTTTTTTTTTTTTTTTTATGTTATTGTGAAGGAACAAGCGCGTGGCCCACCTGATATTGAGTGGTGTCCTCTGCCTATAACAGATGCATTTCATCACAAGTGACGAACTGCACTGCGCCCATCACCTTGAGACATACCTGTTAAGTCTCATTTTTGCCTGTTATTTCACTGGCTCTCAAGGACTGCTGCCGGAACACACCGTTAGGTGCTTGGCGACAGATTTTCTACTTGAGGGTGGTCGCTAGCCAGGCGGGCATTCGCAAAATGCCCTTCCACCATGCGGTGAAGCTCGAGCTCTGGGCGGGATTCGAACCATGGACCTGCGCGGCAGTCCATAGCCAATGCCACTGAGCCATCACTGCTTCAAAACCGCTGCTTCACCTTTAGGTATATTAGTAAAACCAATGGTATTTTTATTGCTAAATAAAATTCCTATCATTTTAATATTATTAAAAATATTTATATTATATGATGTAAAAAATATATGCTTTATATGCTTTTCGCAATTTTTCCATTATCTGTGCGACGTTGCTTCGAACCAAATTTCAAGAATCTGAGAAGTACCCTGTAGGTTTTGAATCCCTTGCCAGCGTCGAGAATTTGCGGCAATACCTTTTTGATTGCTTCAGCTTAGAAGTTTAATTTTTTCACAGCTCTAAGGAACAGTATACTTTAGCATTTGATATAAATTTCAGCTTAATACCTCCTCCTGTTCCTGAGAAAAAGGGTCTTGACAGGCAGATGGACAGCAAAGTGATCCTATAAGGGTTCTGTTTTTTCCTTATGAGGTATGGAACCCTAAAACGTCGAAATGAGGCGTATTTTGTGAGCTTTCCAAGGCATTCGACTGTGTAGAGCACTGCACTCTGGTTCGTAAACTTTACCACTATGGTATTCGTGGAAAAGCTCTGAATCTTATAGAGTCATATCTGTCAGACAGGCTACAGAAGGTTGGAATAAGTGGCAATACTTCTTCCGGGTCATTGGTAAAAATGGGTGTACCACAGGGATAAATTTTGGGACCTTTTCTGTTTCTAACATATATTAATGATCTGCCTTGCATGGTCAAATATTTCTGCGATATTGTTTTATTCGCAGATGATACCTCTCTGATTTTTAAAGTAGATAGGATAGACAGTGAACTGACGCATGTAAATAATGTATTATCTAAGATTTGTAAATGGTTCGCCGCTAATAATCTTCTCCTTAATTAAAAAAAGACGAAATGTTTAAAGTTTTCTTTACCAAATGTTCCTTATGTTGAACCAAACATAAAGCTTGGCCCAGATAAACTCCCTATTGACAAAGCGACAGTCTTCCTGGGAATCAAAATGGATTCCACTTTACAATGGGATCCACATATACATGATCTCTCCGGAAGACTTAGTTCTGCTGCATATGCAGTTCTTAGGATAAGACAGTTAACAGACGTAGCTACTGCTCGCCTAGTTTATTTCGCGTACTTCCACAGTATTATGTCGTATGGCGTATTGCTGTGGGGAACTGCTGCTGAGATAGAGACAATCTTTATCATACAAAAGCGTGCAATTCGAGCCATATATAAAATGGGTCCTAGGGAATCTGCGACGGATCTTTTTAAAGAAATTGATATTTTAACTTTACCAAGTCTGTATATATTTGAAAATATTATGTATGTTCGTAAAAATTTGAGTAAATTTAAATTAAACAGTGACAATCACGATTACAATACTAGGAATAAAGATAAAATAGCGGTGCCAGGTTTTAGATTAGCAAAGACAAATAAAAGGTCCTTCTTAGGTAATTGTGCACGGTTTTATAATAAAGTTCCCAAACATATTACAACGCTCACAGAAGGGAAATTCAAGTTGCATGTGAAAAACATATTGATTAAAAAATCCTACTACACAGTTTCTGATTACATAAACGACAAAAATGCCTGGACAATTCCGCCTCCACCAAGCTATTGCCTGTCTCCTACATAATTTAAACAAATATTGTAATAACTCTATTATATACCTAGTATGTATGTAACATATTGTTAAAAAATGTTTAAAAGAATGGCCCCGAGTTTCTTGCCCGTTCTTCTCGCAGTGGCTCTATACAATTTATTTGCTGAACGTGGCAGTACAATGTAGAATATTTCAATACTAAAATTTGTAATTGACCTTCATAAGAGCGTCGTAGACGCCTAAATTGAATAAATGATTATGATTTTGACTTTGACTTTGAGCCTCCACCTATTTTTGAAGTCAGTTAAAAAGAAAGGAGACTAGTAAATCAGTTTTGTGTATGTACTTTGTTAATACAAACGTTTGAAGTTATGCAGATCGATAGCTACGACGGAAGACGATTCATCACGTCAAAGAAAGTATTTTTATTTTCGCAAAAGTCCAAGAGAACAGCCCCATAAAACATTGTATGTGCATGCCCCTGCATTCGTAGATGTGTTTTCAAATATTCGCTTGTAAACAGGGTTGTTTCGAAGGGCTATTTAAAATACACACTTGTGTTAGAGGTAGCGGGTGAGACGTGTTGGTGCATATGTCAGGGTAGGGCCAAGCGATAAGCGAAAGCGGTATATGATTGAAGCTGTGATATATGCATGCTTGCGAGTGTTGACTTCCAATCTTGTAATCGTATATATCTACTGGAAGTTTGAGCTTCACAGCACGGTAGGTTATAAAGCATACTCGGGTAGCTACCACCTTGAGCAGAAAATTTATCTCTATATACTACAGGCTTCTTGTTTTGTGAGTAAGTAGCCATTTGAGGTTGACCTGCTATCATATGTGATCACATTAAAACATGAAGTAATTCATGATATAAAGGTCGCGTATCGACATTAAAATAAATAAAGGAGAGAGGTGCATTTTAACTTTTAGTAGAATTCCAGTTTCAAGCAAAAAGTGGCAACAGGTAAAAAAATGCATCTTTATATCTTTGAAAGGATATGACAAAGTGTAATTTAAAGATAAAGTATAAAATCAAATGGTGTCAGTGGTAAATAACCGGATTACGGGTACAAGTTGCT
Source organism: Plagodis pulveraria (assembly GCA_963890685.1). Lineage (NCBI taxonomy): Eukaryota > Metazoa > Arthropoda > Insecta > Lepidoptera > Geometridae > Plagodis > Plagodis pulveraria. The sequence continues at coordinate 10,446,785 of OY982973.1, read as the reverse complement.
GAGCTGAAAGTCGGAATAGTCCGGTTATAGGATATCAACGAACTACAAGTAATTGATTAAAACTAACGTGAGTTTGACACATACTAATCACATTATACTTTCAGAGTCGCTTCATCACGGAGTGACTCTGAAAGTCGCGAAACCGGTCGAGACGCCTTCTCGACGTAACAAACCGTAAGTGAATTCAGCTAAAAATGTCTTTTAGAACTACAAATACAAAAAAGTTCGATTCCCGAAATAAATCACCAAACCTCTGGTATAATAGGTCGTAATTTTATGCATTAAAACAGAGCGGCGGCTACGACTTATTCTTCCAACGAGATTTTGTCCAACGATGAAATAAATGAATATGTTAGTTTAAAATATACATCTTCTGGTAAATTTTCCTAAAGTGTTCTTATTATGCATCTTAAATTAGTATAGTTAAGTTATCAAGCTACCGCTTCATATGGGCACTCGCTACCTCTCAATACTTGTACCAAAAAGCTAGGGTGGGCTGTGAAATCGCGCATTACGACCTGCCATATCAAGGGGACTCTGACCCTACAACATGCCATCACACTAGCTATTGTCTAATCTGTGTCTACACAGGTACATACTGCGCCAAACACCTTGAACTTTTAGAAGAAGCCACCAAACCATAGATGATTCATCAGTAGCTAAGACAAAGAGCTAGCTTGGCGTAGTAACTGTTATGTAAGCCATGGTTTCAACTCAGAATTCATAGAGGTCAATCTATCCTCAGCAATTTGTAGACCATTTGCTTCTGTCTATGGTATGGACATGGATATCACATGCTATTGTTATAGACAAATCTGTTATAATTGCAGGCGTTATGGGGTGGACACAGGAGTACCTAATATTAATGGGAAGGATCATGGCTTGTAATAGCTGGTAATAATAATGAAGGGTTAGATGTCTGCGGGTGGTTTGATTGTGGGATGACTGCGCTGATGTTGACTAGGACTGTGATATGATAGCAAATGATTTTGAAATACGGACATATCAATATGAGATATGGGTTTGCAGATCGGCCTTACGATCGTTTCATTTGACACTTATCTCAATTTGTTATAGTTTTAGGGTATAATCCTGATCTTTGCAAAATTTAGAAAACTGGCCACAAAGGAAATAAAATGTCGTTGTACCTACTTCCGAAACAAACACACGGACAAACTTTTTGGTTGGGACACTTTTTGGTTTTTAAATAAAATGCTGTTTCGTGAAAATACCCGTTCTACAAATAAAAAAAACCATCTGTAATTTCCAAAACCAAAATCACACACACACATATAATACATCGGCAGGATCCCTTCGAGGCATCAACAGCCTTGTCTTTCCCCGTTTCGTCAGAAATGTTCAGGGTAAAAGAACAGTAGTCAACTCAGAATCAGATACCAAGTACTTATCTACTAACAGCTTCTGCAGTTTATTATATTAATATAGTTATTCCTTCTATTTGTTTAAATGAAATGAAATGAAATGAAATTTATTGCAAGAAACATGGTTATAACAAGGTGGTCTAAGTAATACAATTAACAGATCTATACATGTTTCACCATTATCTGGCATACAATTTTTTTTTAAGTAACACAAATAATGTTATGCTACCTTACTTAGCTTACAATATTTAATCATCATAATTATATTAAACATAGTTATAATTACATTTATTTGTACCAAAGTGGCAAATTTTTAAAAACATCAAAAAAAATCATGAATTAATTATATTACAAATATACATGTCAGTAAAAATCAAAATATATTCAACCTTAAGAAATAAAATAGTATGTCAATTATGGATAGGTAATTACTTACTATGGCTAATTCAAACAATTAAAAAACTCGGTAACGTTATAAAAACACTTTTCGACCAACCATTTGTGCAGTCTTATTTTAAAATATTTTAGAGGGAGCTCCCTAAAAGTCCTTGGAATTTTATTAAAAACCTTAATAGCCATTACAGTGCAGTTTCGTCGCATTAGAGCCGTCTTACAATAAATTGTTCTTAATCTACTTGGGTCTCTACTCTGAGTTTCAGTATAGGCACATATGTCAAACTGTTCAAATTTTTCAGGATGCTCCTTAACAAAAATTCCTATTTGCAGGATATATAATCCAGTCAAGGTCAAAACATTTAATTTTTTGAACAGTGGTCTACACGAATCTAGGGGGCCCACGCCACATACAGCTCTAATGCATTTTTTTTGCACTAAAAATACTTTAGTTATGTCTGTGGAATTTCCCCACAGCAAGAGGCCATACCTTAAAACAGAAGCCACATACCCATGATACGCCGTAAGTGCAGCGCTTATATTGACTGTACGACGTAGCTTTTTTAATGCAAATACGAAACGATTCAGTTTAGCACAAACATGTTCTACGTGGGACTTCCAATTACAGTGTTGGTCCACAATGATACCTAGAAACTTATACATCTCCGTAGTTTCTACATGTTGCGTTCCAATTTTAGCATTTACAGTATTCTCAGTTGAATTATAGTTATGGAAATGAACGCACTTGGTTTTTGTTATGTTCGCTTGTAAATTATTGGAATCTAACCAGTTCATGACTGTATCACCAGCAGCAGAAATTAGATATTCGTGATTATGTATTGTTTGTTTAGTTTTGTCAGTTACTACAACCGAAACGTCGTCTGCGAAAAGTATACATTTTTGGTCCATTGCTGAAGGCAAGTCATTTATGTAAATCAGAAACAGTAAGGGTCCCAAAATACTACCTTGTGGCACGCCACAGGTATTCACTTGAAAAGCAGATCTATAGGATATTGAAGCATGGTTCTTATCTAGGGATGTTACTTCTACACATTGCTTTCGATCAGATAGATAACTTTGAAGCCAATCCAAAGCAGGACCTCTAACGCCATAATTTTCACATTTGCAAAGCAGAATTTTGTGATTGACAAAATCGAATGCTTTGCTCATGTCAAAAAAAATTACTGATATAGGAATACGTTTATCAATTTGCCTTACTATTTGACTGATAAGATTGTAAGCAGCTAGTGTTGTTGATTTCCCTTTTTGAAATCCATTTTGTTCTTCATTTATAATTCTAAATTTTACAAAGAAATCATTGATACGCCGATGCATAGCCTTTTCAAAAATCTTGGAAAATATGGACACTAATGTTATAGGACGATAATTATTTAAGCTTTGCTTATCGTCTTTTTTATGGAGTGGGCGTATAACAGATTTCTTAAGACGGTCTGGAAACAAACCTTTGACAAAAGATAGGTTAACAAGGTGTTGAATAATGGGAGAAATGATTGATATGCTATCTTTTATAATGCTTGTACATATTCCGTCAAATCCTACAGCTCGTGTGTTATTAAGTGACATGATAATTTTCTTTATTTCATCTAGACTACATGGTTTTAGAAACAAGCTGTGGTTTGAAATTGGTATTTTGTATTCTATCTGATCTGGTTTCTTTTCATGAGTAGAACTGTTTGTAATGTTTAAGTAATATTTATTAAATGCTTCTGCAATTTTCTTCGGATCATGTAGGACCACGTTGTCTACCGCAACACAATCGATTCCTGAATATGATGCTAGAGAGTCGGTTTTATTTTTTATAACTTGCCATGTGGCTCTACACTTATTCTTTGCATTTTTTAATATTAGGTTTGCCTTTAAAATTATTTTACTAGATTCGCGAATACAATTTACTACAGTTTCTTAAAATAGTTTAATCTAATATATTATTATTTTTTAATTATAGGGTAGCCTGAACAGCATCTTCGACCACATCATCACCGACCAGTCAGATAGTGGTCAAATGGCTATCAAGCATAAAAAAAAATAGTCTGACCAGTGTCTTTAACAAACTAAATATTTCGAACCTATGGATGGTTTTGAAATATTAATAAAAAAAAATACCGGCGGTGCGTCTTTATTGAAAACACACTACAAACTATATACACAAAAACCACAGCTACCTACTACACTGAAAGCTTTTAGGCAACCCAAAGGTCAAATAGACCTGCAGGTAGTCCAAATGCTCCAACCCACTACCAATCGGCAGCGTGCCCAGCATGTTGGCAGGATTGCTCCGTTGGAGGGTTACGAACAATACCAGTTACGAACTGCACTGCACCCTCCCTTCAAACCGGAACACAGTAATGCGAACATTACTACTCGCCGGTAGAAATAGGTATGGCGGCAGTACTTTCCTGGGGCCCAACTCCTACCTTTTAAAAACTATTCTGGAAAACCTACATCATTATTTCAAACTTAAAATATTGATACTAAGAAACAATAATGTTCATATAGCGCTATCTCTATCGCACAACTGCCTTGATTCAATGCATGCAGCCCGCTCTTACGTTGAAGTTCTAGTGTAAGTTTAGTATAGTGACACGTGGTAGTGCAAATAAAAATTGTTAATGTAAGGTTGAAATAAGACTGAATTAAGAGATGGGAATTGGCCCCCTGCCTAAACTCGCACAAAGCGTTCTACTACTACAAAAGAATAAGAACATTTAATATTTTCTCATGCTGTAAAAGCTAAGTAACAAACCCCAGGGGTTCATTATTTTCTAAATTGTGGCCAGAAGTATCAAACAGTCCCGACTTGTAATTTACGTGAAGCCGACAAAATCGAGTGTTATTGGCTGTTAATCGCTGCACAGTGGTGTAAGGGGCCTCTCAAAAGTTATGTATTCGTCACTTTGTCGGCGCCCCGGTGCGGTGGTGCGGTCGTCCGGGTTTTTTGTGCACATCATCGCCTGTGTTGACCAAGGGACCGGCTTGACAGTTGGCGGAAAAAGTTTTGATACTTTGATTTACTTTTTTTTGTTTTATTCTCTGTGATGAGAACCATTATGTGAAACCAAAAACGGCTTCATATGTTTTATGTAGACATTTTATGTACGGTAATAATTTAAAGTTTAACTATGTTAGTTGTGAGAACCTACGTACCATAATATGATTTCAGTTCAGTAATTCATTTCATATTTAGCAGAAAAATGAGCTTCTTCTTACAGTTTTTTGTATTATTTCTACATGTAATCTCATCTTTAATCATAGCTGTTATTTTGACAATACATCCCAATACCAAATTATGGAAACGTGTACTTAATCCGTTACCTATTATGAATTGTTAATAGTATAAAAGCCTGTGTTCCAAACAGTCATACAAGACTTATCATTTCATATTCAGCTGTTCCTAGTTTGTTTAATACTCACGACTGAATAGGTACTATGTTTACTTTAATTATCACTTTTTACTTTTTATCACTTTACTTAAACATATATAGCACCAAACAAAACGGACTTTCTATTCAAATTATTAATTATGGTTTATTCTTGTCAATATCAAACTACATCCAGTTAAATATACTTATTATTTCATAATTTTATAAACACATCAAAATTATCACTTCAAATACCAAAACCATTTGAAAGTAAAACCGGCGGCACACGGTCACAATGGATACGTTTTAAAAGCGTTTTTTGTCACGACCGCATCGCCGCCGTGGGCCCACTGTGCAATTCGAAAGGTGACCATAAATATTAATGTCATCACATTTCACATATACAACCATTATCAATTTATTTAGATTATTTTTTCAGTGATTTTATCGTACAGTTCCCGGCTGAGAATATAAAAACTGTTCCTTAGTCTCCCACAGCACGATCGGAGACGCGGCCTTAGACCAGCATATTATGATACCTATTTACACACATCAGCGTGAGTAGGGTGTTGCTGCACATTAGTAGCAATATAGGGCTTATACAATCTTATTTTGTGGAAGTCTTGGCGACAACTGTAAGATTTTTTATGTTTCGTAAACAATGGGCTTTAGGTAGTTTATAGCTAATGTCGGGGAATAATCCTTCCTGGAATGCTACCATTTAGTTGGTAAACCTTAAAAGACTGGATAAAAGACGTAAAGAAGAATGGCCCGAGTTTCTTGCCCGTTCTTCTCGCAGTGGCTTTATACAGTTTTGCTGAATGTGGTAGTGCAATGTAGAATATTTCAATATTAAATTTTATTTCATCATTTCAATATTGACTTACATAAGAGCGTTGTAGACGCTTAAATTGAATAAATAATTTTCACGCTACAGAAAACAGTTTCTTTATGATTATTGATTACATATAAAAATAAATTCCGCATATTCTGTATCTTTTCTAACATTTATGTATATTATAGACAATGTTACGGCAAGGCACTTAAACAAAGAGTATTCAATGGGTAGTAAATATCAATTATAAGTTTCCAACGATGGTCAATCACATTTTATATAATTGAAAATAGCGATTGGCAATAATCAACGTTTGGGGTATACCGGTAGGTACTTGTTAAAAACATTAATTAAAACAAATTTACGCAAAGAACATTTCAAAAGAACAAGATACAAAAGATATAATTAACGATATTATGTTAATTGAATGCCAAAGTAAAGATCAGAATATAAATTTTATTATTGCTAATCATTACACAATAGGTCCACGGAAAGATATCAAAATGTTAAATTCAACAAAATAAAATGTCTGACTTGCCTTGTTGACGGATATTTGTTTAAGGAAAACATCATTCTGATGCAATTTTATCTCAAAAGTTTTTTTTTATGCCTGATAGCCTTTGACCACAATCTCGCCTGATAGTATGTGATGATGTGGTAGAAGATATTGTTCAGGCTAACCTAGAACTACTGGCTCTCAAGGACAGCAGCCGGAACAGACCGTTAAGTGCTTGGCGACAGATTTTCTACTTGAGGGTGGTAGCTATCCAGGCGGACATTCGCAATATGCCCTACCACCATGCCATAACGACAATCGGGGCCGACGATTTAACGTGCCCTCCGAAGCACGGAAGCGCTCAGTAGTAAGGTCGCTAGCAGTCACCCATCCAAGTCATGACCGCGGCGGACATTGCTTAACTTTGTGATCGGTTCAGAACGGCTAACCAAACATTGCTAAGATCGCTTCATTTTTAGGATTCCGTACCCAAAGGTTAAAAACGGGACCCTATTACTGAGACATCGCTGTCCGTCCGTCCATCCGTCCGTCCGTGTGTCACCAGGCAGTATCTCAAGAACGGTGATAGCTAGACAGTTGAAATTTTTACAGATGATGTATTTCTATTGCCGCTATAACAACAAATACTAAAAATAAAAAAATAAAAATTTAAGGGGGGCTCCCATACAACAAACTTGATCTTTATTACACCGTTTCTTGCTCGATACGAATAACGGTGACAGGTAGACGCTTAATTAAGGAAACCTGTCGACAAGCTTCTAACAGAGTGTTCCGGTTGCTGTCCTTGAGCGCCATTTCCAATATAAAGTTTAACGTATCAGAGCGCTTGGTTAATGCGACGCGTGATCAAACTGCTGGCACCTATTTGGCTCAGCGAATAAGCATTGCAATTCAACGGGGCAATGCTGGTAGCATGCTGGGCACGCTGCCAACTGTTAGTGGGGTGGATCATTTGGACTGCATGTGAGTCTGCAATGACTTATAGGTCTAAATCGAAGTTCAATTAGTTCCCGGCATTGTGCTAAGCAACTCTGTATGCCACATCACAAAACAATGGCTTTCAGAGGTAGTTTCCGCTACGCCGCGACTAAATGTTGGAACAATATACCACCGCCAATGAGGAACCTGCTTAGTTTAAATACTTTTAGAGTTCAATTAAAGAAAAAACTAAGTTTGCATCAAAAAAATCAGGAAACATTAAAGCATGACACAAGCGCAATATAGATATACGTATTTGGCCATTATTTTACATAAATTTGTCATTACAACTAAAATAAAAAATATTATTTATAGAATTTATAGAAGAATGATATGTATTCATTATTGATTTTGCATGTAATATGTATCATCTTTTTGGGGTATGTTGTTTTTTTTGTTGTATTTGTCATTTATAATTTTAATATGTACCGAAATTTTGTAGCATTTTGTTTTTATTTTTTTATCACCGCTGTAGACGTTATGCTTCGGTGACGTCACACACAGGGTCCATCGGAAGACCAGCGCTGGTTTATAACTAGCATATGCTGAGATGGTTCCAATTTATGACGGGTAGCATTAAATTAATGTCCACCTAATGTTGCATGTTCAATACTTAATTACTTGTAAATCTCTAATATGTGTGTTAATTTGGTGTTACAAGCTGTCGTAAATAAAATATATTTCATTTCATTTCATTTCATTTCATTTCATAAATGCCTTTATTGTAGTACCTGCAGTGTTGTATATAGTTAGTAGTATTTTGTAAATAAAGACATACCGCCGGTGAAAAAAAATGTCCAATCAGTGAGACAGGAGTCAAATATTAAACTTGACTACTGCCACAGATATCACATTACGCACTTTGCACTAAAAATATAAATGCAAAAGTATGATTGTTTTCGCCACTCACCTTTATATCGGCTTAATATTCCTTTTCTTTTACATTACGCGAATAAGTCAGTTAGCCCCAACTATAATTTCGACCTCATGCAGTGGTCTTTTTAAGGAGAACTAGAGACGCTAGCAATTATGGGTTTACTTACGTTGTAGCCCGGAATTTTTGTTTGGCCCGATTGGAAGGCCTTATTACGGTGTGGCCCAAATATGACATTGTGGCCTGCTTGTTGTGGCCCAAAATTATTTTTCAGTCGAAATGGCTTTTTTATACAGTCACGATATAAAACTGTTTCATAAGTAGCGTTTTAAGATAAATCATATAGAGTCTTGTTGCAAATCTTTTCCAAAAACCAGATGGTCTATAAAAACATAGCTATGACAGCTGCCATTAATTAATTTCTTCAAATAAAAAAAATATTATTATATGAGTATAAAACCTCAACAAGAGCTAGGATGCAAAAAATATCTTCTCATGCATAAAAATAATTTAATTTAATAATTTGTAGTCTATTAGTGGCCTTTAGATTAACGTTTGCCGATTTTAATAATTCTTTCCGTGATCTGAAAATCATATTTGTTACTCATTCCATTTACATGCCAGAGACGCCATATATACGAATACAGACAAAGACCCAAAGGGCTCAGCGGCGTTTCATCAACAAGGCTCCGCTGAGCCCTTCGGGTACAAAACCCTAAAATGGTAAGATAACTCTCAAATAAACCGACAAGAAACTCGAAGCCGTTCCATTTCAAATCAGGTATTTTTAGAATAGCAAAAGGTGCAAATGGGACCACCGGAAGGCCGGTAAACATACAAACGCATCAAGTAGGCCAATTCACAAGTTCTGCTGACAAGTGTGCGACAATGGCAGACAAAGTGTTTCTTTACTCAGTTATCCGGCTTGAAGAATGTCGGGTTTTGAAGCTGAGTGATTCTTATACTATAGTTTGAAGTTTGTTAACCTTTCAAATCCCGAAGTGAGAGAACTAAATAAAAAAAGAAGCCCTTTCATAGATCTGATGAATTCATATGAAATAAGTTTTTGCTGGGATTTAGATATTAAACGCTCCCGTAATAAATTTTCGTACAGTTCTCGCCTTAAAATGTGGCACTTTTTATGTTATTGTGACGGATCAAGCTCAAGGCCCACCTAATGTTAAGCGATAACCTGTGCCTATAACAGATACACTTAGTCACATGTACGAACTGTACTGCGCCCGTCACTGCGATCGTCTTAGTAATTGTATGAGGTTTTATAATAAAGTTCCCACAACATATGACAACGGTCACAGAAGGAAAATTCAAGTTGCAGGTGAAAAACATTTCGATTATGAAATCTACACAGAATGCTTGGACAATTTCGCCTCTGCCAAGCTATTGCCTGTTACCTACGTAATTTAAACTAATATTGTAATAGTACCAATAATTTCATACTAACTCATGTGACAAATAAAACCAATTAGTCACCCCGTGACCACGATCACTGCAAAGTGTTGTGTAACATTCTGACCAGGGAACCCCAGCAGCCTCGGCAGCGGGGGAAAAATTTATAAAACTTCTATATATCTATAATCTATAAAATCACATAAAGTGTGTCAAGGGTAAGGAGAAGATGACATTTTCAAAGATTGGTTACAATGTTGTGATATGTGTTATACATTAGACAGCCTAGCACACAATCAGTAAAACATTCCCACTACTGTATAAGTACCTATGTACTCGTATGTTCATATAAACAAGGTTTGCAAAATTGAAAATCACACGCTAATTCACGTCGTCTAATCGTCACAGTTCTCACGATTCCGTTACTTGTAGTGTTGCCAGCGTACCGCATCGATAGTGCCTAATTAGAATTGCTAATAAGTACTCTAGGGATTTATAGTTAATACTAGGAACAGTAAATCTCTCGATAATTTCAACTAAATTCAAAAAAATCATATAAACGTTTACTGTTAATTTTTTTTAATTACATTTGTAACACTAGCGAGCCGCACCGGCTTGTAAGTCCTATTTGTTATCTTTGAATGACAGTCATTATATTATATAGCATAGTGTTAAGGCGTTATGTGAACCTGGCCATCTACCATCCTTAAGCAGAAAATTTGTCGCCAAGCACTTAACAGTGTCTGCAGACAACTGAATTGAACTAAATAAACTACAATTATTTCAATTAGCTTTAAACTTGTTTACGATGACGCAACCCCATAATTCTAACATTATAATTTGTTGATAGAAGATGTCGCTCCGTCGTTCCCTTAAGACGGTTAAACGATCGGAGCGAAGGGATAAATTTGAGCTATGGCTCACTAAATACGATAGCTCAGTTTGAAGAGCATGTCCTGGTTATAGGGACCGGTGGGTGGCGGGTTCCAACCTGAAAACTTCAAATTTGTTGTAATTTTGTAAGCTTATTCGCTTTGAAGGCGTTAGTGCAAAAATTACAACGCTAGGACCAATGTGTTCCGGTAGCTTTCCTTGATAACCAGAGTTTTCAATTATTAGCCTGAACAACAAACACGACTTCATAATATATCTTACCACCAGGTGAGATAGATGTCAAAGGCTTTTAAAAAAAACCTACGCCCGCATTGTAGGCGGACGCGTATTACGGCTACTCACCACAACAGGACTTCCTTATATTGTGCCACCACGATGCAAGCAGAAAGGGCTACCACCTGGTAAGCGTGGCAGTTTCCTACCTAAGCTAGCTTAGTTTTTATGACAACGAATTTCTACCGAGGGAATACAGAGCTCAATTTTAATTACCCCGTAAAATACCAATTTTTTCACTAGCTAGCAACCCTAGTAACCAAGTTACACAATATGAAGTTAGACTAGAACTAGCTGTTCCATACAAAGGTCAAACAAGCTGCAGCGGATACAAACCGTACAGCTCATGCAAATTACTGTGTTCACAATTATTTTAAGCTATTTGAAAGCTGATACGCTCGTTTTTGACCACTATCTCACTTGTAGGTACGTGGTGTGTACGTACGTCAAGTGTGTACATACTACATGGCTCTAAAAGACTACTCCTGGATTCATAGGCGCTTGGCGGTGAATTTTCTACTTGAGAGTGCTCGCACGGTGGACATTTCAAATGCTCTACCACCAGGGTGAAGTTCAAGTATTCAGCGAACTACGAAGCAGACCATAGATATTGATACCGGGTTACTGCTGCATCAATAACCATAAATTCCACCGTAGACCAAAGCACAATTAGCAGGCGTCTCAATGATTGCAGTGTAAGATGACAGTTCCTCAGAAGGCGCTGCTGCGCACCTTCTGGTATTTTTGGCTTCGTTTCTTCTTACGATTCGGCGATAGTATATATAATAAACTAAAATAATGAGGGGTAGAATTCTGGCCAAGCATCCCACGGTAAATACAATATAGTCATAGTACAATATATTCATAAGATACTTCTCTGTATTTATTTCATAACAATCAATAACGCTACAATGTATTTACCAGTACTAGGCATACTGCAGCTACTACTACGAAAGTAGTTGGGTGTCTTATCAATGAAAATGAAATGCAAGAATTGGAGCATGCTGGTTGCTGTATGCTCCTATTCTTGAATGGTACTTCGTCCAAAACAGCTTGCATGGCAGCAAGGCATTTTGCTAGCTTTGCTAGCTTTTATTTGGCTTAGATTTATAGGTGGGTTCCGGCAGCTTTCCTTGAGAGCTGGTAATATTAGGTTAGCTTGGACGATATCTTCGGAAACATCACCACATACCGTCAGGCGAGATAGTGGGTAAAAGCTTGCTATCAGCTCTTAAAAAATAAATATATGTATCTAACCTGACAAAAGAATTTTTATAAACGACCAGTGATCCGCCTCGGTCAACACACGTGCTAAGCTGATACTAAATAAAACGTAATATCTTCAAAAATATTCATATAAACTACATGCCATAAAGGGCCATAATCTTCTATATTAAATGCACAATGTATTTAATAAGTTACTTAGTTGGATAAGGATTAATGCTGTAATGCAATAAATCGCTTCGTAAATAAGACATTATTTCTCGTAAAGGATGAAACAAGTTATTGTTGGTTATCCCTAAGAGATAGACATATACCATTCAGGACTTTTTGTAGACCTTTTTAAGGTGTTTAATACTGTAGTACATTATTTTGATGTATCTTGAATCTCTATGAAATTACACACAGGATACAGGCACATGAGACTAAACTACTATGTCTCAAGGTGACGGGCGCAGTGCAATTCGTGACTTGTGATGAAATGCATCCGTTATAGGCAGAGGTTAGTCCGCTTAACATCAGGTGGGCCTCAAGCTTGTTCCGTAACAATAACATTAAAATCTCGTTGGGATCAGCCAGCGTTGCAAAGAAAGCGCAAAAAAAATGCGTGTCAGGTGAATGGCTTACAAATCAAAGTTGGCTCGATAAAATAGCTTACAATGTATCTCATTTAGTTATTAGTTCGATAATGTTATCACCACCACTGCATATAAATAAGACAGCTTTTGATTTTCACTAATTGGAAGCCGAATAGTTGGTCGAATGTATAATAAGTGATAGATAACATTGGTTTATGCAAGTACAATTATTGGTGAATAATTATGGAATAGATAAAATCATAGAATAAAGAAGTAGGTTGATATAATTAAGTAGGTATATATATATATATATATATATATATGTATATATATATATATATATATAAGAGTATCTGCGTAGTGCTTTCCATACATATGTAGTTTCGTCATATTTTAAAAACCAAGTGTTTTTTTTTAATTTTGATTTTTATTTGATTGTAACGGAACAAGTCCGAAGCCCACCTGCTGTCAAGCGGTAACCTCTGCCTATAACAGATACGTTTCGTCACAAGTGACGAACTGCACTGCGCCCGTCTCCCTGAGACATACAGATGTTGAATTTTGTGCCTGTAATTTTACTGGCTCTCAAGGACTGCTGCCGAAGCACACTGTTAGATGCTTGGCAGGTTTTCTACTTGAGGGTGGTAACTTGCAGGCGAGCACACACAAAATGCTCAATTTAAAGCCGCGGCGTGGGGATGGAGATCGAACCATGGACCTCCGGTACAGCAGTCCATATCTATAACCGCTCGCCTATCATTGCTTCAAAGCCTATCTATGCTTCTGGTTTGCAAGTTTTCTGCTTTATTATGTATTTTATCTTTAAATGTAGTTTTTTTCATGATTTCATGCTAGTTGGAGATATGCATAAGTGTTTATTGAAGCATTTTTAACTCAGGGTAGAGTAACAATACATTATAAATTGAAACTGGCTGACTATACTTACATATATTACTCCATGGATTATTCGTTCTTTATTATTTATAGAGTTGTGTGGAGTAACATAACATTTTAAACAACACCCCAAGCGTGACGTCAGTGCCGGACATATCGCCCCCAAATAGGATATGAACTGGCTAACTTTTTGAATAACTTATGTTTAATAAATTATATTTTTATGTTATTACAATCGCCATGTCAGAATTGTTTTACGATGGAAATTAACCTCATCGTGCACTTCCCACGACCTTATGCCCACTCAGCTCACGCCAATAAGTCAAACCCGATGAAAATTACTTCAAAACCACGCCTTACGGTCATGATTGACAAGTACAGCGTCCAAATAATAAAGGTTTAACCTCAAACACAGCCTCAAGTACTTTATAACATCCCACGAACCAAAATGAACTTTAATATTTAAGCAACAAAGTCCACATTTTGGAAAATTAGGCTTAAAAATTGCCGGTTTTGCTGTCCATTTGCCCTTAATGATAGTCTTAAGGGAAAATAAGTACTTAAAAGCGGTTTAAGTAATGGAAACGTCGAGATGTCTCCACGATTGGTTAAGTATTGATGGATATGTTTATTGATCTGTAAAACTTTAAAATACGAGCTAATGATTCACTTTAAGAGTGTGCAATTCCAGTTTGACAGATGAGAATGAGTAAGTAAAACAAGTTTGGTGAAAAAGGTTCGAAATGTAGAAGTAATTTTGGCCTTATTTCTTGTGATTGTGTCAACAACGACTTTACATTTATGACTGAAGCTGAAGCTATCCGGCTGAGGCTCCGCCCGTACGTTTCTCGATTATCACGTAAAACCGTTAACCTCTTTTTGCGCAGTTGGATAAAAAATATCCTATGTCCTTTCCCGGAGCTCAAACTATTTCCATCCCAAATTTCATCGTCCAGTAGTTTTAAGTTTATTCGTTGCATACCAGAATACAAACTTGGAAGGGCGCTGTCGTTGTTTCGAATCAGGCGTATAAGGTTAAACTGGCCACTCACTCCTCCAAAAAAAGTCGAGTCTTGATCATACCTTTGTTTGAGGTTTTAGTTCGAAAATACACATGATATAGATTTATTTAACAAATTTTTGGAGTACAGATGCCGAGTCCAGGTGGCTGAGGAGGTTTAGGCATCCGACGCGATATCAGAGGACCCGGGTTCGATTCCCGCCTTGGGCATATACAATTTTGTTCTCCAATAATTTGTTAAATATATTTTCGCTTAGTACGCGAAAGTGCTTGTCATATATAGAAATGATATAGATTTATATCAACTAAAACTCTTCTTCTCTATATGACTCTTTTGTTGCCCAACATTTAGATCCATACATTGAAACTAGTTTAAGCACGGGAATGGTTTTACAAAACTTTCCCTCAAGCTGCCCTTGAGGGTATATTTTTTGGGTAAATATAACACAATTAGTATCAGAGGTAATTTTGTGCATCATTTCCCCAAAACCTCAATCTCCGTGTCGTCAGCTTCTCCCTATCTAATAAACCATTGATGGTGTTACCATAGACTCGAAACATAAGTCCCATGCTTTGGGGTGATGTTATGGTAAGGGGATGTTTTACGAGCAATTTTATTTTACAGTACCAGGGGGGAAATCAAACTTGGTGAAATTACCGATTTCGGGAAATGTGAGCAAAAAATACATATTTTATATCATGAGTGAGGTGTCTAATAAACGAAGAAATATCGGTTGTCGTATACCCTGATTTTATGTGAGAGAATCAAATATCATAAAACCTGAGTTGTAAATAAAATGGGCAAAAAATGTTCACCTTTTATGTTATCAAAATTCACATGATTCGTGACGCTTAGTTAAAGTAAACGCATGTGTGTGTCCACAAGGGAGCATACTAGGCCCAATCTTATATCTATTATACCTATATTAATGATATTTTGGACATTACTACACACAAAACTATTTTATTTGCAGATGACATATCAGTTATTGTGCTAACTAAAAAATCTAATAATGCAATTTATAATCATGAAAATGACATTAATAACACTATTGACAAAATGATTTCATGGCTAGAATCTAATAATCTATAAATTAATTTAAACAAATCTAATTGTATCCAATTTAATAAATCTAAATGCGCCAATGTTCCAGCTGTTCTCCAACCGAACGGTCTGATGCGTGACGATGGTAAAAGACCTGACGGCATGACTCTGGTTCCATGGAAGTTAGGACGGCCCTTAGTGTGGGACGCTACATGCGTAGACACTTTAGCGCCGTCACACCTTTCTGAAACCCACGTGAAGGCTGGCGCCGCGGCTACTTCGGCAGAGCAACTCAAGCGGCGCAAATATGCTAACCTCGGTATGGGTTACATATTTGAGCCGTTTGGTGTAGAGACGTTGGGTCCGTGGGGACCGGGAGCTCATCGTATTTTCCAAAATCTATCAGAGCGCTTGGTCGATGCGACGCGTGATCAAAATGCTGGCACCTATTTGGCTCAAAGAATAAGCATTGCAATTCAACGGGGCAATGCTGCCAGCATGCTGGGCACGCTGCCAACTGATAGTGGGCTAGAGCATTTGGACTCCCTATGAGTCCAAATGCTTTTATTGTAGTGTTGTATATAGTTTGTAGTATATAGTATATAGCAATAGCTGTAGTGTTGTATATAGTTTGTAGTATTTGGTTAATAAATCTAAACATACTCAGTACAATTTTAAGTTGAATATAAAATATATAAATAAAGTAACCCATACATCATTTCGAGGTGTAACAATAGACCAAGACTTATATTAGAAAGGGCACCCAGAAAAGCTGAGTAACAATGCCAATCGATTTGTGTATGCACTCAGTCGAATAAAAAACGTAACATATAGAATTACAGCCATTACATCTTACCGTGCCTATGTAGAATCAATACTGCGATATGAAGTCGTAATATGGGGAAATAGTAGCGACTAAAATAGAGCATTCATTGCACAAAAAAAGTGCGTTAGAGCAATATATGGAATCCCATCAAACGATTCTTGTAAAACACTGTTTGGCATTCTTGGCTTGTTACCGCTATCTGCCCTTTATATTTATGAAACATGTGTATTTGTAATGCACCATAAGTATTTATTTACAAATGCATTTGCTGTAAATAATAGAGTACAACGCAACCCGTACAGACTAGTCTTTAATGTTATACCAAAATCAGTGAAATATTTTAAAAACTGCTTAGCTATGTCTGATAAGATATTCAATAAGTTACCAAACGAATTTAAAGATCTATATATATAACACAATTTAAAAAGAAAATGTATAAATGGTTGCAGGATAGAAACATTTATGATGTAGAAGACTTCCTTACCTAAATAATTTAATAATATAACAATTTACTTAGTAAATATAATATTAATTTGCATGCTATTATATCAGTGAAATATTCTAAAAACTGCTTAGCTATGTCTGATAAGATATTCAATAAGTTACCAAACGAATTTAAAGATCTATATATAACAACATTTAAAAAGAAAATGTATAAGTGGTTGCAGGATAAAAACATTTAAGAAAGACTTCCTTACCTAAATAATTTAATAATATAACAATTTACCTAGTAAATATAGTATTAATATGCATGCTACTTTGTTACTAGCAAAACATGAGCACTATGATTTTATAACAACAACTTTATCTCATGTATGACGCAAATAATGAATATTTTATAATTTTTTTGTGCAAATCTATATCGTAATAATCGTATTTTCGCCGGTTTGAGCATTACACCCTAAAATAACATAGTAAGGGAGACAGCTCCCAGACGTCGTAACTTTACGAGTCCTCTAATGCAGCCTGCAACGGGGAAAAAATAAATTGGATAGCGCCCTCTATAATACGAGACGTTTTATGATCTTGCGGTGGTGTGAGTGAGCTTAATGATGTGGTAAACCGATGAGAAGTTGAGAAGAGCGGTGTCTACGTATATTATGAAGCTCGGTTTAATCTTTACAACAGTGTTACTTTGAACCAACGAATGATGAGCATTCTAAAGTTTTTTTTTTATAAGGAACTGACTTCCACCTCAGAAAAGTATGTAATAACTTGTTAAAGTCGGTACCATGTTCATTCGAAACGTGGTCCGACTTTCACAACTTTTAAGGGTTAGAAGTCGTTATCGTTTAAGAGCAGATTGTTTGCCAAAGAGGCAAACAAAGGATAACGACTAACCATTTTAAAGACATAGTGTTCCTTTGAATCCAGAGCGGAACGAATGATTCAAAGTTACTCGAGTTTAAAATATTTGTTGGCTCCCGAGGTGGACGCTCTATTTTTTATCAAGAAAATAACCTAAGTGCAACTTATGAATAAGAATACATAGTACGTTTCTTTATTTAGATATAATTAGGAAAATTAAGAGACATCATATAAATAGAGGCTAATATTTATATTTGAACAATTATGGAATTGCAGCGTAACAATTTGATCACTACCATCCGTTACAGTTTTAGATTTATTTACAGCTTGAGCATTAGAAATAGCCTCAGAAAACGTCGTTCCAGGATGCAGTTTTTGAAAAACTTATTTTTTAGGATGTAAAAAAGATTATATAAAAATATATAATTAAAAGAAATATAACAAAAAAACATAAAAACAGCTGGTTCATAAAATTTTAGTGACTGATCTATTTGTTGATTGGAACTTTTACTAAAATATCCACATTTTAATTAATACAAATAACTTTTTGTCCCTGAGGGATTAAAAAGCTATTAAACTTTACGAGGAATGAACTAGTTCTTTTCGAAATGATGTGATATTTTTTTACCATATTTTTTGTTATATATTTATATATATTGTTTATTTTATCATCGCCACTCGCCTAAGTACTATTGACCATTGACAAGAGCTGCAATTACCATGAAATCATCCAGTTATGCAAATATATATTTTAGTTAATTGACTCTAAATTAAAAACTACCTACTCAAACGAGCTTTATGAATATTAAGTTGAACAACTTAGAAGTATACCTATACTATACTAGCTGACCCGGCAAACGTTGTTTTGCCACATAAAGAGGAAAAATGATTAAATTACTAAAATGGCTATTAAAAAATAAGGGTTGATCGTAGAAGGGTGAAAATTGAGAATTGTATGTATTTTTGTATGTTGTATCATAAAAAAATAGAAATTAAAAATTTTGTCAAAAAAAATTTAAAAAAAAAATTTAGGGGTGGACTACCCCTAACATTTAGGGGGATGAAAAATAGATGTTGGCCGATTCTCATAGATACCGGATCAGCACAATTTCATCAAAATCGGTCAAGCTGTTTCGGAGGAGTATGGCAACGAAAACTGTGACACGAGAATTTTATATATAAGATATTATATTAATTTCTATCAAGCGTGCACACTTGCAATGCCACTGTCCATTTCCAAAACTCTATAGTCAACATTTTGTTATTTATAAACATAAAGCGAGAGATCTCTGTTTCATGAGGTGAAACTTTTTTTTACATCGTTACAACTTTCTAATTACTTAGAATCCTGATCTTATCCATAAAAAATATATCCGATACCAAACATTTTTAATCATAGTCTCATACACATATTATAACAAAAGTAATAACACCAACAATAAACCATTCCTGTACCATAAAGCATGCCTACCACCTTAATAAGGTGCTATCACATTTATGGCGTTATAAAATGCTTTTAATTTGACCATAAAGTTTAAGTGGAGCAGATTCGATAATCGTAAAATGATTCGAAGTTCTAACTTATACACGCGAAAAGTGAGCTTTTCTAATTCACTTGATAGGAAAGTGGCTCTTTTTTTCTGAGGTTACGAACCTCAGTATTCATAATGCAGCTTTAAAACACGGGTGCCTTTAACTTTTATTGAGTGCACTAACGTACTGTATCAGCTGAATCGTTCCACTGGTCAACACAGCCTCCTGCATGGTATGGGGGGTTTGCCATAATCCCCACTCTTGTCAGGCGTTTTGGGGATCGCAGTGTAAGATGGCAGTTCTTTAGTAGCCGATACTGCCGACTAAGGTGAAACTGAGCGCATTTAGGAAACTTTTTAAGATTGAAGCAAGAAAATTTCATGTTAGGACCGTCTTATGTAAGATAAGTATGGACAAGAAGTGACAAAGCTAGCGAACATAATATGTAAGTGTGAAATTTACTTCAAACACAAAATACACACTATTAGGAATAAGATAACTCAAATACTACACGTCAGGTCTCACTCAAATTTAATTAGAACTATAATACAAGCACCTGCTATTGAATATTAAAAAGAAAAACGGTACACACTAGAGTTATGAGGTGACACACAAAAAATGCAGTTAAATTGAAAACATCCTCCTATTTCAAAGTTGGTTAAAAACAGCACGGATTATTTACCAAAATATTCGTAGGTACATATCACATATATTTTCTGAACCCAAACGGTGATCATTTGAGGAGAAATTCACCTTTAAAGTGGCAATAATAGGGGAACCACCACTTTAAGATCAACATTTTATTAAATGTACATTAAAACATACCCCGTGGGATGCCGGGTTAGAATTGCACCTCCCCATATCATCCCGTGGGTGTCGTAAAAGGCGACTAAGGTAAAAATACTAGAAAGTGGACAGCAGCGCCTTCTAAAACACTGTCATTTGACACTGCGATCCCCAAGACGCCTGCCAAGCGTGGGGATTATGGCAAATACCCCCTTTATAGGCTGTGTTCAGCAGTGGACGATCCGGCTGATACAGTACATTAAGCTAATTTGAACTATAACACACAAAAATTTAGAGGGGCACAATTATTAGCTTCTAATCTAGCATACACCAGTGAAAATATAATACCTATAATTAACAGCATTCTCAAAGTACATACTCAATGCTAATTTGTACCGTACCCGGTCTGGCACACCCCGTGTGCTTATGCCCTAGCCAAATCAATTACGGTGAGTTTACAAATAAAAACGAGCTTAGTGCTTGTTAGCATAAACTCCAACTCAGTGGTCTAATGAGTGACGACGGTGAAAGAACTGACCGATGATGTCCGCCTGGCTAGCGAGCACCCTCAAGTAGAAAATCTATCGCCAAGCACCTTATGGTGTGTTTCAGCAGCTGCCTTGAGAGGAGCCAATAATTCTAGGTTAAGGCCCAGAATATAAGAAATAATGCTAACAATATGTAGAAATACTCATAAACCGGATACCGCATGGTACTGCAGTTTATATACACGATACTCAAGGATATAGGTAGTGTGCTCATATCACTCAAAACATGTTTCCTAATAATAGGCTCGATACAAAAAATTTACAAAAACACCTCTGAAAATAAAGGTTTTCTACTTTTTCCGCTAGATTTTAATGTATTAAGATATGATTTATTTTCTAAAATATAGAATTTTTAAGTGCAATAAAATTTGCTGTTTTATTTTTTACAAAAAAAGCATAGTTAATGTGTAATTAGTCTGTTTCTAAAATGTCGCATACGCCCTTTCATTCCGAGAAGCGTTAACATCATGCCGAACTATTTTCTCCAGCGATCCACGTATATCGCTATCATTATCGTTACCTGTTAACACCTTCGGCCACATCATCACTTACTATCAGGTGAGATTGTGGTCAAAGGTATGTATCATATATCAGCAATAAAAAAAACATGTCAAGTGAATAACGAAATGGAGTTTTTAGGCGTTCGATATCAAACTGAAGAGCTTTGAAGAACGATTCCAAAAATATGTATCACTTGCAGTTTTAATTTCAATGCAACGATTAAACGGTTAACGAAAATAGATTTTGAATGGCAGTGATGGCTCAGTGGCATTGGCTATGGACTGCCGCGCAGCAGGTCCATGGTTCGAATCCCGTCCAGAGCTTGAGCTTCACCGCATGGTGGAAGGGCATTTTGCGGATGCCCGCCTGGCTAGCGACCACCCTCAAGTAGAAAGTCTGTCGCCAAGCACCGAAAGGTGTGTTCCGGCAGTAGTCCTTGAGAGCCAGTGAAATTACAAGCAAAATGAGACTTTACAACTATGTCTCAATGTGACGGGCGGCAACTGTTATAGGCAGAGGTTAGTCCACTTAACATCAGGTGGGCCTCGAGCTTGTTCCGTCACAATAACATAAAAAAAAAAAAAAAAAAAAAAAAAAAAAAAAAAATAATAACTGCAGTCGGGTTTTTTACTTTTTAAATTAATTTATTTATTTTTATTTATTGCTGAATGTATAAGTTGTTCAAACTTGAGTCTATAATTATATATATAACTATCCCTGAAACTCTTCGAGCTTCCAAAGGTTGCAACTGAATTACAAGGCATTTAACAAAGCTGTAAATTTTTGAAGCAAAGTCGTACATTGCTGCACATAATTAAGAAGTATTTGACGGGCCAAATATAATTTAGCTTTCATAGACCGATAAATCTGCTGTAATAGGAGGTGTTACGTTAATAAATTTAATCGACCACCATGTATTTTGGTACAGTCAGGTAAAAAGATACACGCATCTTCCAGTTAAGAGAAATCACTACTAAAGGCGCGTTTAAAAATCACTGTGTGAATGTAAAGGTTACCCAAGTGGTGTCCGGAAATCACTTCAGGAATTTTTATATTCACTCGAAGCCGTTCGAAAAACAAAAACATATTCACTCAATAGTTGAATATGTAACCCGATGTAAAAAAGAGTGAGGATTTCCACCTCACTGCGCAAGTAATATTTTCACCTGGTAGGTAAATGGCAGTCAGTTGTCATTTGCGAGTCCATTTAATGCATTTCTTTTATTTAATGTAAAATTAATACTTTATTATTTATTTATTTTTTAACTTTAAACAAAATATATTTGTTTAATTTAAAGTTGTTTAATTACTATGTGTAATAATCGCGAAAACTGTCTAATTTTATAGGTGACTGTACATTTAAGACATCACGCCTGTTAAGGCGCCGCCGAAATATTGCCCGATCGCCAAAAGGGCACTAAATCATTTTAGTTGGTGAACCATAAACGTGTAATTTTGTTTGGTTCACTCTCAAATTGATATTTATGTACGCGCGAAAATTACAAGTCTTCACGTTGTCCTAATAAATTGATATGAAACGTTTGGATTTTATTTAGTATGATACTTGTAACTTGTTATTATGGAATGGAAATTGAATTTCGAACGGTGTGTCGATAAGTGAAATTAAATGCACTTTAGTAGAAGAAACATTACTTTAAGTTGAACATTTGTTCACCATAAACTGGCATAAGATATTATTTTAAACAACGAACAAAACACGGGTTTATGGGTATATTTGTTACTTCTTCACGCTCAAACAACTGGACCAATTTTGATGAAATTTTGTATGGAGGTAGATGATGGGCTGGAGTAACACATAGGTTTTTTCAATCTCATAATCATCCATCACCACGCGGGTGAAACCGCGGGACGTATCTAGCCCATATTACCACAAATGCGTAAGTTGGCGAGCGAGTGTGTGTGAACTAAAGTGTTTATATTTGGTTACTCTTTCACGTTGAAACAGCTAAACCTTTTTGAATTCAATTTGAAATACTTTATTTGATTATTGAAATAGTTCATAACCTCAAATAACACATAGGACACTTATCATCATCACTTTTCATCATTGTCTTTGCGACGACTGCGTGGCCCAGCTAGTAATTATTATTATTATTTTTTTTTATTCTTCGGTGGTTAGCCTTTGACCACTATCTCACCTGATGGTAAGTGTTGATGTGGTCGAAGATGTTGTTCAGGCTAACATAGAAGTACTGGCTCTCAAGGACAGCTGCCGGAACACACCGTTAGGTGCTTGGCGACAGATTTTCTACTTGAGGGTGGTAGCTAGCCAGGCGGGCATTCGCAAAATGCCCTACCACCATGCTATAACGACTGCCATACTTAGACAACAACCGGGACCGACGGCTTAATGTGCCCTCCGAAGCACGGAAGCGCTCAGTAGTAATGTCACTAGCGGTCACCCATCCAACTTATTACCGCGCGCGACGTTGCTTAACTTTGCCGATCGGTTGAGAACAGCTTAGTAAATTTCGCTACGAGCACTTTAAATTTCTTGAAACCAATCACATTTCAATATTACCTTAATTATTTTTGTTTTGTGCGACACCGTTACGTACCCCGATCTTTTTTGTATACTTAACTTAGTGCCATTAGAAACAGCGCATTATATTATTTTACTATTATAAGAAGACGATGAAAAACTTCATCTGCTCGACTCATCACATTTTATACATATATAATGGCAATAATTTGTCGACTTTGTAACGTCGTTTATGGGTATATTTTAGACAAACGCGCCCCATACAAACGTAGTTCCAATCTCATTTTAATAATAGAGAATAAAACCCAATGATTTTTTTACCTTCGTAATCACGATCCTAATAGGTTTGAGGTGCATCCGATTTTCATCAAATTGTACTCTCACTGCACTCTTTCAAAACTATACATAATATTAATGAAAATCTGATGCACCACAAACCTAGCTATTAGGATCGTGATTATGTAGGTAAAAAAACCATTTGGTTTTATTCACTATTATTAAAATAAGATTGGAACTACGTTTAAACGGGGCGCGTACGTTTAACGGAAGCATACGATCCTGATGACAAAGCAATCTAGATATACAAGGCTCTAACTGAAACTTCTTAAAAAAACAAAATCTGATTAAACCAGCAAGTAGTAGCAAAAATAGTGTACATTTACGTCAATACATCCCTGCATCCTGCATCCGATGGAACTACTGCGAAGAGCACTTCGCCCACTCGTCCTTATATTGACTTAAATGACATCGAAAGTCATAAAAAATCATAGCACGAAAATTTTCTCGCGTTAAATTCATGCTGACGTGACAGATACAATTTTCAATTTGCCGCCAAATCGTAAAACAAATGACAAATAAATACTCAATAACATGGACAAAGTGTTCCATTTTCAAATTTTAAACTTTTTTTTATTGGCGATATGCCTTTATTAAACAAATACTACAAACTACATACAACAGTACAGCTACTACAATACTACAGCTACTACAGTAAATTAAAAATAAATTAAAAATTAAAAATAAAATAATTATTAATATAAAAATAATTTTAAACTAATTTTTATTACATTGTTTACAAGTGGCCAGTTCTAAAAACTTGTCGCCCTCGTACCTATACACTACTTACACCACATTTTTTCCACACCTAACACTGTTGTGTAACATTTAGCTAAACTAAATTATTACGCGATGGATTGCCTAAACTAGAGGAGAAATTTTAGGAAAGTCCAATAACAATTACAACAAAACATTTTTCTTCGTCGGTACCGAATAACCATGTACATTCACAAACAAAACTCTAAACACACAAAGGGACAGTTTTTTCATCTGTCAAAAATTTTTGATGGATCGTTCTTTACTTTGAATATCCGATTTCATAATTTGTTTGAGCAGCATTCAGTCAGATTTCGATTGTATTTGATTAAATAGTTTATATTTTATTTCTTTATTATTATGAGGAATGCTTGGAGCATACTAGTAAAAAAGCTTTTGAAGGTTGGTTAGTAAGGAGGAATTTTAAGCATTTTGATTATAATATGTGACTTTTAAAAATAACATCTGATTGATTGATCTAATTGATTCATATCAGTATAACCGATAAAAATTATAAATTTGAAACCGCAAATCTATATCTATACTAATAGAAGAGGAAATATTTGTATTTTTGTATTAATATATTTTTGTATGTAACGAATAAACTCAAACTACTGGACCGATTTAAAAAATTCTTCCACCAATAGAATCCTACACTATCCCTATTGAACATAGGCTGAAGAATATTTTCAAAAACTTAGAGATCCGTATGAAAACTTCGATAATGTAACCCAACTAGTGAAAATAAAAAAAACGTTTTATCGCGTATGCTGCGGAAATTGTTGACCATAGAGTGATGTGATGTACTGCAATTTTAAAGAGGGAAAATTTGAAAAACAATAACAGTTATATCACAATAACTTTTTTTTTATGCCTGATAGGTTAGCCTTTGACCACTATCTCACCTGATGGTAAGTGATGATGTGGTCGAAGATGTTGTTCAGACTAACCTAGAATTTATAATTTTATACTAACTAATAACTACTTTTAATGTGTTTCAATTTATAATTTTCCGAGCTGCTAGTATGTATAATATTTACAATCTGTTACAAATATCCCGTATACACCCCCGTGGGGTGCCAGGTAAGAAATGCACCTTCCCATATCATCCCGTGGGTATCGTAAGAGGCGACTAAGGGAATATTTATACTGGAAGGTGGGCAGCAGCGCCTTCTAAAGAACTACTATCTTATACTGCGATCCCCAAGCCGCCTGCGTTGGGACTATGGCAAATACCCCCTTATAAAGGGGAGGTTGTGTTCAGCAGTGGACGATCCGGCTGATACAGTACAGTTACAAATACGAGTATATTACTGATTTCAATAGCAGTACAACTCTTTGTTAATGAGTTCCTCAAGGGATGTACTACCACCTATTTCTACTGCCAAGGAGTATAGCTCGCATTACTGTCTTCTAGGTTGAAGGGTATGGGTGCCGCTGAAATTGCCAGCACATGAGACTTAACTTATGCCTGATAGTTCAGCCTTTGACCACTATTTCACCTGATGGTAGGTAATTGTGGTCGAAGGTGTTGTTCAGGCTAACCTAGAATTACTGGCTCGCAAGGACAGTGATCGGAACATACCGTTAGGTGCTTGGCGACAGATTTTCTATTTGCGGAAGGTAGCTAGCCAGCGACTGCCATCCTAAGACAACAACCGGGACCGACCCGAAGCGCGGAAGCGCACAGTAGTAATGTCACTAGCGGTTACCCATTCAACCCATGGTCGCGGCGGACGTTGCTTAACTTTGCTGATCGGATGAGAACAGTTAAGCAAACGACGCTACGAGCGCTTCAAAATGTCAATGTCTCAGGTTCATGGTCACGGTGCAGTTCGTGACCAGTGAGTTTTTATAATATTTTTATAGACAGAGGTTACTGCTTAACACCAGATAGGCCTCGTGTTTGATCCATAACATAATTATATAACAAAAATACTTAACAAAAGCAGTTACTGCAGTTGACCTATGTGCAATAACCAAATAGACTGCCACTGCCGTGTAACAGCTCCATGCTTCAAATCCCGCTGAGGTCTTGGGCTTCACCGATTGCAGGGCATTTTTTGAATGTCCTCTTGGCTAGCTACCCTCGAGTAAAATATCTGTCTTATAATTGAAGTTTAAGTCCAATATTCAACTTTTGGTCAAAGTTCTACAAAAAGTGTATTGATGCAATGATGGCCTAGCAATAGGTAACAGCTATGCACTGCCATGCCGCAGGTCCATGGTTCGATCCTTACTGCCGTTTTGAGCTTCTTCGCACGGTGAGAGAGCATTTTGCGTATGCTCGCCTGGCTAGCTAGCAGCTACATATTTTCTACTTGAGGGTGGTACCTAGTAGCTACCACCCTCAAGTAGAAAATATGTCGCCAAGCGCCCAACAGTGTATTCCGGCAGCAGTCCATGAGAGCGAGAAACATTACAGGCACATGAGATTTGACAACTGTATGTGTCAGTGTGACGGGCGCAGTGCAATTCGTTCAGACGAAATGCATCTGTTATAGGCAGAGGTTAATCCGCTGAACATCTGCTGGTCTCGTGCTTGTTACGTCACAATTTTTAAAAAAAGTTTACAACGAAACAGATAGTAGAGTCTCATTGATTAGGGAGAACTCTATAAAAAGTTAAAGTGTAACATGGAAAATATCACTTTAGTAGCGATAAGAACACACGTCTATATTTTTAAGAATAAATTTTCTTTACGAAATTCGCTTATCAGAC
Organism: Plagodis pulveraria; assembly: GCA_963890685.1. Classification (NCBI taxonomy): domain Eukaryota; kingdom Metazoa; phylum Arthropoda; class Insecta; order Lepidoptera; family Geometridae; genus Plagodis; species Plagodis pulveraria. The sequence continues at coordinate 10,419,275 of OY982973.1, read as the reverse complement.
GTTAATGCAAAAATACAAGTTAAGAATAATTTTTCCTTTTTAAATATCTTAATAATACAATCTGGTAAAAGTGATAACAATAAACAACATCGCACTGTAACTGTTTCAACGAAACCCACATTCAACTTAGCTGTTAAAACAATAAAACTAAATTATGACAGTTGATAATAGGTTAATAGTCATAATTATTGTTAATGGCCGCGTGTGTATAATTATTTAACTTAAGATTGTTTTATGCTCGAATACAGCTTGAGGCAAAATGTTTGTATTGAATATATCAAATTAATAGCTTAAGTTTATCGAGCTTTATTTCACTAACGAACATCTGATTAACAGTTATATATCTTAGAGATATAGGCGATGAAACTTTAGTATATAAATAATTAATTACGAATTATGAAATGGCTTTGTATACATATTCGTTGGCTAAAGAAAATATACTATTTTTCCTTATTTATTGCTGATAGACCACTATCTCACCTGACGGTAAGTGATGATGTGGTCGAAGATGTTGTTCAGGCTAACCTAGAATTACTGGCTCGCAAGTACAGTTGTCGGAACACACAGTGAGGTGCGTGGCTTGGAAATAAAATGAAAAGTAATATCCTTTGTTTGTCTTCATATCTCTGTAGTCTCAAGTCAAATTTAATCAAAATACATTATTCATTTTTCGTTATTGGATATGATATTGATTATTTTTACTCCATGATATCATTGTATCCCATTGTCGACTAGCTGCAAACTTAACGACCAATATAGCGTTTTATTAAACCGTAAAAGCTCTTTTTCACGACGATTTTACTTTTTCCCCATAAAGTGTTTATTGGGTTTTTCACTTTACTGCTATGGCAACACTTAAGTACCTATATTGTGTAAGTAAAGGTGTCTAGAGGCATTTGAGCAGTTTTACGTCATTAAGGCCACTGAAACGCCTTAAAACGAAGTATTATGATCACGTCGTAAAATAGTAATAGCAGTACTGCTAGTCTGATATACAGACTTATTGACTTTTCTGTCAAGCTTTGCATTTTCAAATATGATTTCAGGTACTATGGCAAGCTAAGCAAATATTTAATATCTCAGTCTAAAAATGCACGCCACTTCATTAACCCATTGGCATCGGCGATAATGATAACAATAGAATTTCATTCATAACTTTTGAGGCAGTGATAGCTCAGTGGCATTGGCTATGGACTGCCAAGCCGCAGGTCCCTGGTTCGATCCCCACCGCCGGCTTGAGCTTCACCGCATGGTGGAAGGGCATTTTGCGAATGCCTGCCTGGCTAGAAACCACCCTCAAATAGAAATTATATTTTATGAAAAGTATTTTGTATGCCGTGGGGTGTCAGGTTATGCCTGTAGGGTGTCGGGCTAGAATGTAACCCCCCCATCTCTACCCGTAGGTGTCGTAAGAGGCGACTAAGGGTAACACACCAGAAGGTGGGCAGCAGCACTTTCTGAGAAACTCATTGAAGCAGTTGCATTGGCTATGAACTGCCATGCAGCAGGTTCATGGTTCGAATCCCGCCACGGGCTTGAGCTTCACCGCATGGTGGAAGGGCAGTTTGCGAATGCCCGCTTGGCTAGCGACCACCCTCAAGTGCAAAATCTCTCGTGTGTTCCAGCAGCAGTCCTTGAGAGTCCGTGAAATTACAGGCATATCCTGTACCGTCACCTTGAGACATAGAGACGTAACAACTATGTCTCAAGGTGACGGGCGCAGTGCAATTCGTGACTTGAGACGAAATGCATCTGTGTTATAGGCAGAGGTTAGTCCGCTTAACATCATATGGGCCTCGAGCTTGTTCCGTCCCAATAACATAAAAAAAACACTCTCATATCTCACATTGCGATTCCCAAGCCGCCTGCCAAGTGTGGAGTTTATGGAAAACCCCACATATTGGGTGAGGCTGTGTTCAGTAGTGGACTATACAGTACAGTATTTTTTTAAAATCATCACACACATTACACTATTACATATTACTCAAATTAGTTCTTCCCATAGGTTAAATTATAAAAAAACCAGACCGTATCAAAAGAGGTAGAAAAACAGCCAGTATCCTAAGAGGTAGAAAAACAGCCAATATCAAAAGAGGTCGGTCGGTATCTATACTTATTTGTTTTTGTAACAAAAATATATATGCGAGCACTAAAGTGCATTGTATATAAAATTCATCCATCAGTAATAAAACGTGTATCAAGGGAAGCATGAATAATCGATGTGGGGTGTCCTTACCTATTTAAACTACCTGAGTCACCGCCAAGCGTGACGAATGCTCGAAGCACGGGGATTTTGACGAATTACATTTTCAGCGCGATAGTACCCAATTTTATTAATGCTCAATGTTACTTTATTGCGTTATATGTAACTGTACTTACAAGTTCAAATTCATTTATTGCATTAGAATGTAGGTTGTTCAGTTTTTAATAATAGGATACCGGCGGTATGCCCTTATTAACAAAATACTACGAACTATATACAACACTACAGCTACTACAATAAACGCATTCAGATACCCATAAGTCATCAGTCATTGCAGACTCACAGGCAGTCCAAATACTCTAGCCCACTACCAGTTGGCAGCGTGCCCAGCATGCTGGCAGCATTACGCCGTTGATTTGTAATGCTCATTCTTTGAGCCAAATAGGTGCCAAGTCCCAACATTTTGATCACGCGTCTTATAAATTAATAATAATAATAATAATAATTTCCGGAGGTTTCTCTCTCTGCAGCCGTAACCACCTTAGCCGGTAGCTTGGGCTGTGCCCCGCTACCATCGGAACCCTTGTTTTAAGTTTATAATATTTGTTTTTATAATTATGTAGTAAAAAAATTAAAAAAAAGTTGGAAAATAAATGAAGTGAATAATAATAATAATAAAAAGTGTACAATCTACCTCATTAAGAAGTGTGCAACATTAGTTAAATATTTAACTAAGTAAATTCTACTCTAATTTGTTTACATTACAACGTGCATTTATAATTCATTGAATAATAATTATGTAAAATGAGTGAAGCCTTATTGAATATGCTATACAAATATAAATTAGATGTCACGAAAGATTTAAATTGAAAACGAAATGAACTTAGTTCCGTCATAATTTCGAAGCACTCGTAGAGAAGTTTACTTAGCTGTTCTCAATCGATCAGCAAAGTTAAGCAACGTCGCGCGCGGTCATGAGTTGGATGGGTGACCGCTAGTGACATTACTACTGAGCCTTTCCGTGCTTCGGAGGGCACGTTAAGCCGTCGGTCCCGGTTGTTGTCTTAGGATGGCAGTCGTTATAGCATGGTGGTAGGGCATTTAGCGAATGCCCGCCTGGCTAGCAACCACCCTCAAGTAGAAAATCTGTCGCCAAGCGCCTAACGGTGTGTTCCGGCAGCTGTCCTTGAGAGCCAGTACTTCTAGGTTAGCCTGAACAACATCTTCGACCACATCATCACTTACCATCAGGTGAGATAGTGGTCAAAGGCTAACCTATCAGGCATAAAAAAATAAAAAATAATAATGTGTTTAATAATAAGTTTCATAAACATCGCAGTGTCTTTTTTTAAATAGTTACAAACCTGTGGATTAAATTTACAGTGTAATAATCTTAAGATATAATTAATAGATTCGAAAATTCTTCCGGTTGGGATACGCCTTTGACGTCACGTGGACTTGGTAGGACAATTAGGGCGGAATTGTCACTTGATTTAGATATGTTCATGAGTTTATCCAAACTATTGAATTAAAATATTTCTAAACATGATTAATTCTCATTATTTAGTTATTGCGTGCTAAGCGAAGTTCTTTTTTAAGTACAAAATTTCTCACCTAGTGTGGGTAATGGGTATCAAACCCACGTCCCCCGATTTCACTTATTAAGGCAAGGAGAAATTTTGTTCTCAAAACATTGTGAATGTATTCATTTAATGTTTCTTAAAATATTAGTTATTGTTAGTAATAATCTTTCTAGTACTATACTAATTTGAAGGGCCTTGGCTTGTTAATTTGCCGTAAAATCGAGTAAGTAGTAATTCATAATCATATTGGGAAAGAATTGTGTAGTTTCCTTAATCGTCTTTTAAAAAGAAGGGGGTTCTAAAGTCGACGTATATATTTTTTTATGTATGACAAGGCATAACTTTTGACAGATTAGTCCAATTTTAATAATTATTTTATTGGAAAGGGTATAACTTCCAAAGTGGTTCCATACAAATTTTATCAAAATCGGTTGAGTAGTTTATAAGTTAAAATGTATTCGCTTACCTGGATGATTTAATGGTATTTGCTGTTGTCGACGATTAACACTATTTGTAATGGATGATCTTGTAAGCTAAGTGTGTATCAATAAGAAAAAATAAAACACAAAGTTTTTATTCGAAAAAAATTTTTACGTTAATGAATATAAAAATAAATTACTACAGTTTTTTAGTTTTCTAATATTCTAGAAGAGATAGGCAAAATTCTTTAATAGACAATATAGAGTGCAGATCCCCATTCTATCCCTCAAATTGTATAGAGAATGAAGGTTTTTGAAGAACATCAGAACAAAATCCGTTTGCACTTTACTATAGTAAACGGCATTTTCATATTTATTAACGTCTTTAAAATGCACATTATAAAACAACGTGCACACTGCACAATTTCATCACCGGACGAGTCAACAATCGCCTTCCTGTCGCGATAGCGGTATTTAGGCTAATTACCTGCAAACTGTAACGGCGGCTAAGTTTACATTGTTTTATTGCCTGACACCTCGTTATTCTTAGTTTAAGCTGTAAGATGGGATAGGCGTGATTATACTCACAAAACTCACGACCTATGAAGAGAGCTATGCTCGGAGTTTCTTTGCGCGATAAAATTCGGAACGTGGATATTCATTAAAGAACCAAAGTCACCGACATAGCTTTCAGAATTAGCAAGTTGAAGTGGCAATAGGCAGGCCACATTGCTTGACGAACTAACAACGACAGGGCAGAAATGTTCTCGAGTGGTTACCACATAACACCAGAAAATGTAGAGTTGGTATGCCCCAGGTGCCTAGGTGGACTGACGAGATCATAAAAATTGCGGGTGTAGCCAATGGTTACAAATCGCTCATAATGTGGCGTTCTATGGGGTAGGCCTTGGTTCAACAATTGACGTCTTCTGGCTGATAATAATACTTACAATGGCTGACATTTAATGACAAGAAGGCTTTCAGGCCCAGAAGGCAAAAGCTATAATGTAATAAAAACTGTTTAATGGTGAGTTGGGTTTTGCAAGTACCCGTATAAGAAAGCAAAATTGTTTGTTACACCAAAGCTTCAGAAAGAACTATATGACATATCGGTATTTTTAGTATTTGTTGGTTAACTAAATGATAATATGGTACCATAGTATAGCGACAAACAAGTACTTAACTGGTTTAATTAAGCAGATATACCTCGTAACAAACACGATCTAATATGTGTCTCACTGGGCTTTCTTATAATTTATATTTTACATGAAAACATCAAATAGTATATTGTGTACCAAGGGAGCAAACAAACATTTTAAAGGCAGGAAGGATTCTAGAGTAGAATCCTGAATGCAGCGAGGGATTCAAAGTTACTCGAGCTTAATATAGTTGTTGGCTCGCGAGGAGGACAGTCTACTTTTTATCACCCTCTATGAGAAAATAAGTAAGTGAAACTCATGAATAAGCATAGTACGTTTATTTCTTTACATATAATTAGGAAAAATAAGACATAGCATAGAAATAGTTAGAGGCTAATGTTTATATTTGAACAGTTATGGAAGTGCATCGTAACAATTTTACCACAAATCACATGGTGTTGTATTATAATGGGAGCAATCCTGGCCTTAAACCCCACGGGGCATATGTAGACAATATAATGAAACCTAAAATAATAATACTAGGTGTAATATAATTAAGTATTGCTATAATATTATTTGAAATCAAAGTAGATATTGTTATTCAACAATGTCCTTCTTTTACATATCTATATTCTAAGCATTTTATAACAGGTTACCTACATTCCAATCCTTGTTTTAAGATTATTAAAATAAACAAACCTTAGCGAGCAGTTTTATTTTATCTAAGTTACGCAAACGCAAATATTATACACAGGTTATGGCCTCACCTAACCGTATTGTTGCCTAACAGCGCCACCTAGCGGAGCATCCCACAAAACCAGATCTTTACAACCACGCTTAACCATTACATTCTTGTTTTCCTTTCATATCATAACTGTGAGCATTCTGCATAACACCGTTTATTACATTTCACATAGTAGTGAGAAATGTTCTTTACAATTATTTTTAAAGTAAATACATACTTTAAAAGCATATCAATAGAGTTGATATTTGTTAACATGTAGTAATGATGATTTTACAACCTAAACAATCATAGAAGTTCCTATTAGCAGTTAAAAGTAGGCACTTTTTACTATTTGTAAGAATTTGAAAGATTTATAAGGTGCTGGCAGAGAAAAGCTGTTGTTTGAATCTATTTTTTGCTGAGAGGAGGTGAAACTTTTAGGTAAGTACTTATTGACCAACTAACAATAAATAATAAAATAAACAAGTAGGTAGATAGTTTTATGCCAAAATAATAACTAGGTAGTAATAACTAACTCTAAAAACATGAGATTCGATTATTAGATTTTATAGTTTACCAACGTGATTAAGATATCCCGGAAATCACAACCAAGTTTGGTAAAGCTGCTAAAGTTAAAAACGATACAAACATACTTAAAACTTGGAATGATTACAAGATTAGTACAAACTGTAAAGTATAAGAAACCATATTAATACATCGAGATAACATATACGGCAATGTATTAATATCAGTCATATATAAGTCGAAGCGTTAAGAATCCCGAAACTGAAAGAAAAACATATCTCTATAAACATACCACATAATTATCTAGTACTTTAAAAATGACATTAAAATTAACATTCTCAATATATGCCTAATGACCTACCCCGAGGAGTGCCGGACTATGGTCTCCCATTAAGAAAGGAATTATCATAATCCCCACTCTTGGCAGGCGTGTTGGAGATCGCAGTTTAAGGTATCAGTTCCTCAGAAGGCGCTGCTGCACACCTTCCAGTATTTTATCTTTAGTCGCCTCTTACGACACCCACAATGGTAGCAGTGGAGAATCCAGTTACAGTTTACGCCTAATGACAAATAAAACCAGCCAAGTGAGAGTTGGACCGCCTGGCTAGCGACCACCCTTAAGTAGAAAATCTGTCGCCAAGCACCTACCGGTGTGTTCCGGCAGCTGTCCTTGAGAGCCTGTAATTCTAGGTTGAGCCTGTTAACACCTTCGTCCATCACTTACCATCAGGTAATACACACACACACACACTCATACACACATACACAATATTTTATAAACCTTATCCTTTATTTTATTGCTTTTATCTCCGATGCTGACCTATTCAAAATTATATGTCTATATTGTTTAAATATATATCATTGTGGGAAAGGAACTGCCTTCTGCAACACAGTGAAAACTACAGCAGCGGGCAGGGATTTCATCTTTAAATTGTATAAAAATTTTATACAATACAGATATTTGTATTTGTAAAGGCTGATCAATAAAAAATAGAAAAATCTTATCAAACTGTAATTTTATAAAACTCCTTCTCGGTCTCCTAAAATATTATTGAAAGGGACTGTGTGATAGGAGCATGGTTTCTTTGGCTTCACTTGTATCGAACGCCGTTGTCCATCTGAACCTCTGGAGTGCGTTCAGAGGCTCAGAGTGTAGTTGTTTCGTTGTTTGGTTGTTTTGCAACTTACCCTGAGGTATGGAACGACCGGTTGTTTTATAACCTCAAACAAATTGTGACATTGACAGACTTACATCATTATCGTAATAATAATTGCTATTTAACACTATCACAAATTCGTTTTCCATTTTTATTTAAGTTTTATATTTTGAGAAATTATATTAGTATTTATATTTTTTGAGATATATGGGTGAGCGCATCAGATAGAATACGATATAAACGTCGAAGTCATTTCATGTCACGTGTTTTATGGTTAAAAAGTTGCAACCTTCAAAGGTTTGGAACGGTCCAGTTGTGACAACCGAACGCTCTACTCGAAGGTTGTGAACGACGTTAGAGTGAAAAGTTGCACTCCGAGTGCGCTCTAACCAAGGTTCGGAACGCACCCCTGTATTTAGCTAAGCTTTCGCATGTACTATTTTCGATTGGTCCGAGTAGTTTGTATCAAAACGCTAGAGTAGACACCCCTCTTCTTGACTGGGTTCTCGGAAACTCGGGGAGGTACCACCGTAACCATTGTGTTGGAACTTCGAAGTGGAAGATGTTATGCGAATTTGTTGCGTAAATAGGTAATTGATTTTGTATGGACAGATGTATTGAAACGGGATATTGTCATGTGAAAAGGACATAAAATGTGAATCTTTTCTTAGAATCTTAAGAAACAAATGCTTAGAAAACTTACGACAGTCTTACTTTATGACGGACTTCCTTAGAAAAAAGGAGAAGACTTTCGAGTCATACATATCTTCATAATAGATAGTATATAAGAAGATATTATACAGAAACTCTAAGAAGCATATTCTTATATACCTTCTATATTTTATGTATAACAACGCATGACTTTTTACTGAATCGTCCAATCTCGGCAATTTTTTTATTTTTTTTTATTGCTGATAGATAAGCCTTTGACCATGATGACGTGGTCGAAGGTGTTAAACAGGCTTAACCTAGAATAACTGGCTCTCAAGAACAGCTGCCGTAACACACCGTTAAGAGCTTGGCGACAGATTTTCCACTTGAGGGTGGTCGTTAGCCAGGCTCCCACCATGTGGTGACGCTCAAGCCCGCGGTGGGATTCGAACCATGGCCCTGCTGCACTGCAGCCAATGCCACTGAGCCAACACAGCCTCAAATTATAATCATCTCATTCAAATTTATTCAACAATAGCTTTTCGGCCGCGGTTCCACCCGCGCGTATGACGATTAACCTCTTTTTGCGGAATTGGATAAAAAGTATCCTGCGTCCTTCCCCGGGTCTTAAACTAATTCAATACCAAATTTCTACTAAATCGGTCCAGTAGTTTTTAAGTTTATTCGTTGCATACAAAAATACAAAAATTCAAATCTTTCCTTTTTATAATAATAGTGTAGATGTACATAGGTTGAGTTGATTACAAAATTATAATGAGAGTAAAATAGTAATATTATCGAGGTAGCATGCGCCTTTTCAAAAATAAAAATATTAAACTAGGTTGAGTGGTGTATATTTTTAAATTGCACTCAATCAATTGAACTGAATGACATTGTTATTGGAAATCTTTTCTATGGTGGGTGAATGTGGGAGAGAGAGGGAGAGAGATGTGGAAATATAAAAAAATAGCCTCCGTCTTTTAATTCTAAAAAGTATAAATTGTGGAAGACAGGCCATGACAATGGGAGCTCAGTGTTTTGAATCAATCTCTTCAACAAGTTATTTTACGTTTTTCTGTATCCCAAGACTGTTTTTTTTTATTTTTACTGACGATAGGGTCATGTGAGATTGTGGTCAAAGTTAACGCTTTTGACTAAATCTCATCTGATGCGCAAATCAGACAGATTGTCTAAATTATATTAGTAGCTAGCCAGACGTATTTCAATATTCGCATATAGTTTAAACTACGAATCAAGATGTATAGAAGTGTAACTCTCATACAGTTACCGATTTGATTTCGGACTCATCTAGGTTCACAATTGACAAAGCACGCACAATATAAGCGCAACGAATCGAAAATTGTCTCGATTGGGCTACGTGGCGTTTATGACGGCACGGCAACTTAGCAGAACTGTCACTAGACATATTTTTATATATCTTTTTTTTTTTTTTACCGGCTTTATGTCCTTAGTAACCAAATACTACAAACTATATACAACACTACAGCTACTACAATAAAAGCATTTGGACTCATAGGCAGTCCAAATGCTCTAGCCCACTATCAGTTGGCAGCGTGCCCAGCATGCTGGCAGCATTGCCCCGTTGAATTGCAATGCTTATTCTTTGACCCAAATAGGTGCCAGCATTTTGATCACGCGTCGCATTATATATCTTAACCCATTGGCATCGGCGATAATTATAACAATAGAATTTCATTCATAAATTGGCCATAGTGGTCCAGTCCGATGCCAACTTTGTGAATCTGTAATATTAATTTAAGGTACTCTAAAAACATTATTAAAGTGTTATTATTTTAATAATATCTTTTTCATCTATTTCTATTACGAGTTATTTAAACTAAACATGTGGCTTTTTTGCAATTTTCTTAAGCAGCAAGTATATCTAATAGTACAAAATAAATAATAGTTCCAATACTATTAAAAAGTTTCCAAGTAATTTAATTTGCCATTTTTTATAAGAAAGTAACCAAGATATAATAGTCTATAGTAATTCTTGTATAGAGAACCCTCAGTACCGTCTAGGATAATAGAGATTTCTCATCTTCAGCTTTGTCGCTCAGTGTGACTAATTCCTAATGCGTTCCGAGAGCAAACTATTATGAGGTAGCGACGCGTGAAATCGCCCTTACCTGCCGTCGCGCGATTGTTTCGCATGTGTATGCTTCCTTATTTAAAGATGGTATTGTGGATTGCGATGTGCATGCAGCACTAGGTTTTCGGTATTTTGTACATAAAGCTAGAAAATAGAAAATAAATTTTAATATTGTTAGGTTTGCAATAACGCCTGCTATGCGGATTACATTACAAAATCACAAATATACGATAGGATCCATCCCAATACGATGGTTAAAGGAACGATACGATAGGAAAAATTCGAGTTATGACGTCATGTCATGTTAGCTCAATTGGTTAGAGCATGCCCCGGCTAAAGGGGTGGATGGACGCGGGTTCGAATCCCGCACATGACTTAAATTTTTCCTATCGTATATTTGTGATTTTGTAATAGAAAATAAATATCTAAAGTGGCTTACGCCAAAACGCTGTGAACTGAGGTTTTATCAAATGAGATTTTGGGGTAAGCTCTATTAACGTTGTCTTACCCCACAGACTTTATATTTTAACTTAACGGTGCGAACTAGTTAAGTCTAATTTAGGTGTTGTTATATTCTAATTCTTGCATCGATCAGTACTAAAAAAAACGTCACAGGGTGTCGAGGGATAAAAAAATTGGACTTTTCATCAATAATTCTAGGTTAGACTGAACAACATCTTCGACCACATCATCACTTACCATCAGGTGAGATGGTGGTCAAAGGCTAACCAATCAGGCATAAAAAAAATAAAAAATATAAAAAATAATGCGCCGCCGCACCGTGCTGTATAATATACAAAGTCATTATTAAAGCAAACTCACGGCTCAGTAAGACTCTTAGGCTAAGATGTAGTCTCGTAGGCTTTTTTTAATATTGTTATATTTGCAATAACGCCTGCTATGCGGATTATATTACAAAATTACAAATATACGAGAGGAAAAATTTAAGTCATGTGCGGGATTCGAACCCGCGTCGACCAATTGAGCTAACATGACATCATGGTTAGAGCGTACCCTGGCTAAAGGGGTGGATGGACGCGGGTTCGAATCCCGCACATAACTTAAATTTTTCCTCTCGTATATGTAATTTTGTAATCCTTTATTATTATAAACCCGGATTATACAAAAAGCGTGTGATTAAGCTTAATTTTGACTTTCAGTTGTCAAATTAATCAAAACGTAAACACGTGTCACTCAAAGTAAAAAAAAAAAATGTTATCGCTATTTGCTTCGATTTGGTTAGTGTTGTTGGTATTAATTAATGCTTTTGCTAGCAAAATGAAAAAATCAAGAGCGCTTTATTACACTGCTGTGGATATTCCGAGTATGCATATGTTATTGCTGGTAGAAATGTTCTGTATAGTAGCAAAACAAAAAACCGAAGCAGTAATTTTGACAATAGGCAAGAAGCAAGGGCATTTGAACTTTGAACGAAATACAACTTTCGGAGACTGTATCACATGGTTGCTACATAAAAATTTGAAATATAATTTATTGATAGGATTTACAAACTTTTGTATTCATGTTTTTTTTTTATATCGATAAAAATATATAGTTTTATTTCCGGATCAGGCATAGTATTTACAAACTATTGAAGAAAAAAAACTTTCTAGGCATATTATTTTCATATTCTTTAGAATATTATTTATTTTATTTATATCTGTAAAAGGTACTCTTTACTATATATATAAAGCTATATATTTATAGTTCGACATATTTCAATACATCTCAACACATTTTCCATAGAAATTGACAAGGGACAACACACGGCAGCTATAATATATTTTACCTTTTTAAGACTTCCTTCACCTTAACGTGCCCTGTGGAGCATGGAAGTGCTAAGTAATATACATAACTGTATAAGGATGGCAGTCGTTATAGCATGGCGGCATGCGGCAGGGCATTTTGTAAATTCCCGTCTGGCTAGCTACCATCCCCAAGTAGAAAATCTGCAACACCTAACGGTGTGTTCCGGCAGCTGTCTTTGAGAGCCAGTCATTCTAGATTAGCCTGAACAACATCTTCGATCACAATATCGCTTATCATCTGGTGAGATAGTGGTCAAAGGCTAGCCTATCAGCATTAAAAAAAAAGACAATCTAGCTCTGCTTACTAGAGCTTCTGTAGAAAGTAAAGAAAAATAATTTATTTGACACCATCGATGTAATTAAATTAATTACATCGATGTTTGACACATAACAGAAAGAAACAGTTGCAAAGAAAAAAGACAGTTACAGAGTTTTTGACTTGATTGAAGTCTGAAACTTGATTGAGTCAAAGTAGATTAGAGGATACGTTCCGTCCACAGATCAGAGAAACAAGAGAGATTTGCCTTCAGTCGTGTTTGTTCACATAAAAGTGTCGCCGCGTCTCTCCCACCCGTTACACTCACACATCAATACAAACAATAAGTATGGCATACATACGCACTTTTTGCCGCGCATACTAAGATTTCCGCTGCAAACTACTACACTAACTAATCGTACACATGCAAAAATAGGTTGCGCTTCGGCCTGTCGCTACGGTCACTAGTTACACACACAGATACAGCTATTAAAACACTGATCCATTGCGTCGTCGGAAGAACTGATCCGTTTGTTAATTAGTACTAAGCACGCAATGCTTTTTTTAGAAACAAGCCTGATTTAGGCCAGATGCGTTTGCACGTGCCACGCCTCCATTACCTATCTCCCTTGATTCCTGATCTGAGGTTCTATCCTTTATTTTTTTTGGTTGATGCTTGATTTCAGACAGTTCTGACTTGTCAACGATATAATTATGTTTAAATCTTAGAACGATTTAAACAAGTATATCTTTGACAAGTCAGAACTATCTCAATTGAATAATAACATCATGAATGTATTAGAAACTGGTTACTTATGAATGAATTATTGAACAGTTTAATTAACATATACGATACGATACGATACGATACGAAAACTCTTTATTGACACCAGATTAACAAAGGAAACAATACAATGAGTAGTTAACTTAAGTAGGTCCAATGGGCGGTCTTATCGCTTACAGCGATCTCTTCCAGACAACCTTAGGATGGAAAGAAGTAAATCTCAAAAATATGGACGGTGGTGTTTTAACAATAAAATCACAAAATTGTATATTACCATAAAAGTAAATAGCTAACTGCATTGATATACATACATAATGTAATATAAAGCTAATAGATATAGTCAATAGATATACTATGAATTACACATATAAAGTATAATATAGAAATACATATATACAATATATAAATACATATACCCATATAATATAAATACAAATAAATATATATATATATATATATATATATATATATATACGAAATTATTTGTTTGTAAGGATATATCGACATTAGTGAACAGGATCTAATAAATAAAAGTTTTTAACTTTGGTTTTAAAATCGTTGAGAGTTAGAGCACATCTGATAGTGACTGGGAGAGCGTTCCAGAGGCGAACGGCCTGTACAGTAAAAGAAAGGTCGTAGAAAATAGTTTTATGCACTGGCGTATTAAGGGAAAGGTTTTCTGAAGACCTAAGGGACAGAGAATGGGAAGAGTGTAAAAATTGGAATTGTTCCTTGAGGTACTGGGGCGAGAATGGGTTAAATAGTATACTATAAAGAAGTGAGAGAATATGGGAATCCCGGCGACGACGAATAGGAAGCCACATGAGTTTGGAGCGAAATTGAGAAACATGGTCGTATTTTCGGAGACCGAAAATAAATCTTATGCAAAAATTTTGGAGTCGTTCGAGTTTGTTTAGCTGCTCTTGAGTGAGATCAGGGTAGCAAGCGTCCGCATAGTCTAGAATTGGATGTAAAAGGGATTGTGCAAGCGCAACCTTGGTGCTGGTAGGTAAGAAGTTTCGTAATCTGTTGAGTGAGGCTGCAGATGCGAATAACTTTCTGCTTACAGACTGCAGCTGTGGTTCCCAGGAAAGACTGCTGTCAAAAATTACCCCGAGATTTTTCACCTCTTTGCTGTATGGTAAAGTAACACCATCAAAAATAACCTTAGGTAGTGTGGAAAAATCTAACAAAGAAACCATCCTAGAGCTGCCTATAATAATCGTCTGGGTCTTGGTTGCATTAATAGTGAGTCCATACGATTTGCTCCAGTGTGAGATTCGAGCCAAGTCTCTGTTTGTTGCGTTTATAGCCTCAAATAAGCGATCACGTGTAGCTTGAGTATATATTTGGAGATCGTCTGCATAGAGATGGTAAGACGAAGTAAGAAAGTGTGATATGGAATTTATAAAAGTAGAAAATAGTAGAGGAGAAAGAACGCCACCCTGTGGTACGCCAACATCTGTATCACGCCAGGAAGAAAAGGAATCTTCAATGCGGACACGCTGTCGACGCCCATGCAGATAACTGCGAAACCAGTCAATTGCTGTTGGAGATATGTTAAGAGAGCAGAGTAATGATAAGAGAATTTCGAAATCGACGCAATTGAACGCATTACTGAAATCTAGCAGAGTGAGCACTGTCAACTGGTTATTTTCCATACCCATCCTAATGTCATCAGTAATCTTGACAAGTGCGGTTACAGTGCTATGACCTGAGCGAAAACCAGATTGAAGAGGATTTAGTAGTTTATTTTGAATCAGAAAGGAGCTAAGTTGGTTATAGATTAGGCGTTCGAGTACTTTAGAAAGAAAGGGAAGAATTGAGATAGGTCTGTAGTCCGAGAAAGTTTTTGGGTTTGACTTTTTGGGCAAGGGAATTATATAAGCTTCTTTCCAGCAAGCAGGTACAACACCCTTCGAAACAGAACTGTTCAATATGTGACTTAAAATGGGAAGGATTTCATCCAATATTGGAACAATCATGTTTCGACTGATGTCATCCCCACCTACCGCGTTTGAAGAGATGGAGAGAATGCTCTTTTTAACATCACAAGCAGCGAATTCACTTATGACGAAAGGGGAATAATCAGGTGCTGGTAATGAAGAAAGATAGTTGATTGTCGCAGACTTGTCATTCGCATCAATAACGGCTGACGCAGAAAATTGTTGGTTGAGAGCATTAACGTCAAGGTTGTGTGGAGTAGATTCATGGCGTGATTTACCAACACCCAAAGACCGTAAGAATCGCCAGACTTTAGCTGGATCTTCATTTTGTACTGATTCATGGATATGGCGGCGTTGTGCATCCCTACATTCTCTATTACAGCGATTCCTTGCGATATTATACTTCTCCTTATATTGGTCGTTGGGTCGACATTTGTAATTAGTCTTAGCTACAATTTTTTTATGCATTAGACCCCTTAAATTTTCTGTCAACCATGGAGCTGGATGATGTTTGATTTTAATAGAGCGCAATGGGGCATGGACATCATATAACTGAATGAGTTTGGAATTGAATAGAGCTATTTTATCATCCATGTCATCAGTTTCCATAACTTGCGTCCAATCGATTCCACGAGCATCACTGCAGAGGCTTTCTATATTCATGGCACCAAAGCTACGTTGCAAAATAATTTTGGGCTTGGCTCTGGGTGGGCGTATTTTATATGACACAAATATTAGATCGTGATAGGAGAAAGCATCAGCGGAACATTGGCCATGCTTAGCAACATGCTGAGATGATGACACCAATATAAGGTCTAGAAGAGAGGGACGACAGTTTGGGAATTTGTGAGTAGCAGATAAGGGTAATATATGCATGTTGCTAGAGTTAACAATGGATTTTAATTTGGAAGAACGGGAGTCATTTCCCAGAAGGCAAGTGTTAAAGTCTCCCATGATTATGGTATGGGAATAAGATGGAGTGAGATTTTCTAGAATCTTTTCGAAAGATACAAAATAGTTGTTATCTTTAGAATAGCTATAGTAGCCTCCAAGAAGAATTTTGGTATGTGAAATTATGACTTCTATGAAAAGATGTTCACCAGCATCCTGAATGGGGAGCGAAAGCGGCCCTTCTGTTCATGTACAGTCGTCTGCAATAATAAGTTTACACTTCGTAATTTTCATAATAATGTGATATCACTAAATTCTTATAATAATCGAAAATAAACGAAGTTAAATGAGTAAAAAAAACGAACTACTAAATAAGACAGTCACCCCGTGACCACGATCACTGCAAAGTGTTTGAAACGTCGGGACAAAAATAATCATAAATATATGTGTAACAATTGCGAAAACCTAAGACAACATTACTAAATAAGAGATTAAAGTGTTTTTTGTGTTCAAGTGTGACTTTGCGGAAATCCTTTTTTATACGTGCTATCGAAGAGTCAAGATCTCCTGAGGATGCTTCGTATAGAAGCGACACGCATCGAAAATTCTTCCGGCTTAGCTGCGTGGCGTTTGTGGCGGCAGGTCGGCTATACATGGAAATTACGCGGAATGGACACTAAAACATTAATTTAATGTTTTCTTGAAATATCTTTAAAATATTGGTTATACTGATGGGCCGAATGTGGTTTGAACCGAATACGAACTTCGGCCGAACATTCGGTATAAATGAAAAATTCGGCCAAAGTTCGGCCAAACTTCGGTTCAATTTCGCCGTGCTTTTTCTGTGTTTTTAATAGGTAAGAGAGAATTCTAAGACTTGTTGAGAAGAGCAGTTTAATTTTGTTATTTAATTAAATAAGAAAGATATCTAGGGCAAATTAGTAAGGAGAGCAGTTGAATTTTGTTGTTTTATTAAGTACGACAGATATCTAAGGCTGATTAGTAAGTTAATTTTGTGATTGCTAAGCAAAGATTTTTAAGACGATTGATGATTACTATTCTTTCTTTATTCAAATAAATGACTGAGTACCTATATCAGACTAATTTTATTTCACTGTTATTATTACAGATATGTTGTTTTAATTTATTTCTATTATGTATGATAGTGCAATTGTAATAAAAAAATCGGTTGTTTTGCACCGAATGTTCGGCATATAAACCGAATTTCGGCCGAATGACGAAGTTCGGTTCAACCTGCCGAAGTTCGGTTAAACCGAATGTTAAACGAATTTCGGCCCATCCCTAATTGGTTATACTTTATCCAATTATTGTTTGATTTTACGATACTTCGACTACATAGTGAAACATAAGTCTGCCACAATTTTGATAATTATTATGTGTATACTTCTTATTGCAAGCGACTGTACTCTGGCGGTTACTATTCTACTAATATGACCTGGTAAGCTCAGGTCAAATAAAAAAGGAAAGACAAAACGCTACGAACAGCGAAACCTCGCAAACAAAGACGGCAATATTATCTTAGTAACAATAAAACATTGTTACTAAGATAATATTGAATTTTGTTGATTTTTTTCAATGTTCCTACAGCTGTCCTTGAGAGCCAGTAATTCTAGGTTAGCCTGAAAAACGTCTTCGACCATATCAACACTTACCATCATGTGAGAAATATGTCAAAGGCTAACCTATTAGGCATAAAAAAATCAATAATAATTAAACAAATCTGTGGCTATCAAAAGCTGCTTCTTTAAAATTAAACAAGCATTATTTGGCGTATGCGACGCAATAAGAAGTAAGTTCTCCAATTTTAAGTAAGTGATGTCATGATGTTAGATCTAAGTTATTGTAAAATTTTGTGTTTGACGCTTCGTTACCGTTTAAAACTACTTAAGCGTTTCACAGACGACAGCTATAAAATAAAGCTATATATCTATAGCTCGATATATTTCAATGCATCTCAACACATTTTCCATAGAAATTGACAAGTGGCATCACACAGCAGCTACAATATATAGCTTTACATTTTCGTTTCTTAATACCGACAGTTATGGTGTAATATTTACTACATGTTAAACAATATTTTAATTATATCTGAAGAATGAAATGACGTAATATTCATATTTTATAGCTGCCGTCTGTGAACTCCTTTACTTGAAACTTGTATAATGATTTGTGGGCCGAGTCACCCTAGTCCGTGGAAAGAAAAAAAAACCTTTAATATCAAAATCCCACACGCAGTCTCTGAGAGGTGCCAATCAGGCCACAAACCAGATGGTAGGCCTCTTAAGTAAGAGACCGTCTTGGTAAGTGTGTCACATATTCTACCTCAGCACCCTACCACCACCTATTCACAAGGCAGCAGTGTTCTGCTTGGAGTCAGTATATTAGTAACTATTAGGTAGTAGTTAGTACTCGGTCGTTACTTGAATGGTGGTACGGCATTTTGCAAAACCTTCACACTTAAGAAGAAAATCGGTCGCCAAGCACCCATTATTGTGTTCCGATGGCTGTCCTTGAGACCTACTTCCCATTCTAGGTTATGCCGTTGTACCATATTCGACCACAATATCACTTACCGTAAGTGAGATTGTGGAAGCTAACCTCTTTACGACCGTTTCAACACTAACAAGGCATTTAGAACATGAGAACCGATTTAAGATGAAATTCAAACCAAAATCTAAACCCACGACACCTTCCCTACCTCTGATGATAACACCACTCACACACACACAAATATTGACACTCGAGATTTTTGAGTAATTGCCGCAACTTGTCGGCCGGTGTGTAAACAGCTTTATATTAACGGCTTTCTTTAGAACACTCGAAACTTTTTCTTAATCTGTGGCAGTGGTTATAGTAACTTACAGACCCACCAACTTATCTGTTCAGGTGGCAGAAAAAAGAACTACAACATTCCTTCAAATTGTGACAGTTTGTAGTTGATTTCCTTGACCAGTAGCGCCCTCGAAAACTGCACAGTTAACTTGGTACTATAACTGTGCAGTTTTCGAGGGCGCTACTGGTCATGGAAGTCAACTAAAAACTGTCACAATTTGAAGGAATGTTGTAGTTCTTTTTTTCTGCCACCTGAACAGATAAGTTGGTGGGTCTGTAAGTTGGTGGTACTATATTATTATCTGTGGAAGCAGTTTTACAAACTGTCAACTATTCTGTGTAAGTTATTAAGTCGTGTTTGAGTGATAAAAGGTTTGATTGAATTATGATTAGAGGATTGAGTGATAGAGCTTTCATGCATATTAAGTTCTTCATTTTGTATTATAGAATTGGTTCATAATGTACCCGAAAACCGTAGGTGTTCCACGGGAGATTTTTTTCACCCGTGGAACAACACCCAGCTGTTCTGAGATGTACGTGGAAGGGGATACAATAATTACATAAGTTTGCGAGAATTTGGCAAACTAAATGCATAAATATTAGGCTAAAGGACATGCATGCAAAAACTCTTCACTTCGTTTCAATACGACACTTGGTATTTTAAATATGACAAAACTACATTTGTATTCGTAGCGCTACGAAAACTTACCTTTAAACTGCTTCGTACAGCACTGATTTGAATAATGTTATTATTAGCTAAAAAATTTTTACCTGATTATTAGATATTATTTTGGCTCTGGACCATAACTCTTAATGTCGCCATTGCATCAAATAATCAGAACGAAGATATGAAAACATGAGCTTGTGGTGATAAGGACTTAGATGTAAAATAACTTTTTTTTATTGACTAGGCAATATAAATGTCGTTTCAAGTACTTAGGTCACGTAATTAAGAAATATAGCGCTCGTAGCGAAGTTTACTTAGCTGTTCTCAACCGATCAGCAAAGTTAAGCAACGTCGCCCGCGGTCATGAGTTGGATGGGTGACCGCTGGTGACATTACTACTCAGCGCTTTCGTGCTTCGGAGGGCACGTTAAGCCGTCGGTCCCGGTTGTTGTCTAAGGATGGCAGTCGTTATAGCATGGTGGTAGGGCATTTTG
Source organism: Plagodis pulveraria (assembly GCA_963890685.1). Classification (NCBI taxonomy): domain Eukaryota; kingdom Metazoa; phylum Arthropoda; class Insecta; order Lepidoptera; family Geometridae; genus Plagodis; species Plagodis pulveraria. Next base: position 10,399,062 of record OY982973.1, on the reverse strand, counting down.
CGAATGCCCGCCTGGCTAGCTACCGCTCTCAAGTAGAAAATCTGTCGCCAAGCACCTAACGTTATGTTCCGGCAGCTGTCCTAGCCTGATTAACATCTTCGACCACATCATCACTTACCATCAGGTGAGATAGTGGTCAAAGGCTAACCTATCAGGCATAAAAAAAAATATGTTCCAGTAAATTTTCACGCCTCCAAGAACGGCTAGTAGCAGCTTGTACCTACGGCATTCACGGCCTAGTAGGGGGCCTAAAGAATGCAATGGAAGATCAGCGCTGATTTCAAATTAAAGCACATGCTGAGTTGAAGACCAATATATGTTGAATATATTGGTCTTAACTTGGAATAAAGCAATAATTAATATGTCTATTTCACTCTTTTATGTAGATATTTTTTGAATGATCGAATCGATGTTATTCTCGATCGTGCGCTCGTAGAGTCAAGACCTCCTGAGGATGCTTCGTGTAGAAGCGAAACGCGTCGAAAATACTTCCGGTTTGGCTGTGTGGCGTTTGTGACGTCACGTCGGCTTAACAGGAAAATTAGGCGGAATTGTCACCAGATATATTTTTGTATTTTATAGTGTTTTATTAAAATATTAATTTGGTGTTTTCATAAAATATTTTAAAAATATTTGTTATTATAATATGGGTTTCCGCAAAGTAACGCCTGAATCTATTTATTATCTTAATTGCCAATGTCATTACTTCATTTCCGTTTAATTTCATTTTTACGTTTATAGTTCATCGTATAAAAACATGTCCATTGATATGAACGCATGTTTCCTTAAAATATTACAGTAATACTTATCAATGTTCCACAACAATCTAAAATATTAGTCCTAGAGTGGTAACTCAAGTATTGCGTGCTCTAGCGCTATCAAGTTGGTAACATTGACTAATAGTGCTGCCGACATAACAGGTACTGATTCGCTAAATCCGGTTCCAGCTTTAAAACTACCCGCAATTACAATTAAAAATGAAAACGAGCTTTTAGGTCAAGCGGTTTGTTGGAAAGATTATCTACTTCGAAATCCTGAAGGTATCCGAAGGTATGATGTGTTATTCTTTCTTGGATTTTTTAATAGTTTTGTGACGGAACACTTGAAAGCGGTTATATACCTCTGCTTATAACATATGCATTTCGGCACAAGTGTGGAGCTACACAGCGCAAATCACATAGACATACAGTTGTTAAGTCTCATGTTTTGAAGCGCTCGTAGCGAAGTTCACTTAGCTGTTCTCAACCGATCAGCAAAGTTAAGCAACGTCGCGCGTGGTCATGAGTTGGATGGGTGACCACTAGTGACATTACTACTGAGTGTTTCCGTGCTTCGGAGGGCACGTTAAGCCGTCGGTCCCGGTTGTTGTCTTAGGATGGCAGTCGTTATAGCATGGTGGTAGGGCATTTTGCGAATGCTCGCCTGGCTAGATACCACTCTCATGTAGAAAATCTGTCGCCAAGCACCTAACGGTGTTCCGGCAGCTGTCCATGAGAGCCAGTACTTCTAGGTTAGCCTGAACATCATCTTCGACCACATCATCACTTACCATCAGGTGAGATACTGGACAAAGGCTAACCCATCAGGAATAAAAAAAAATATATAAAAAAATGTGTTTGTAATTTACTGGCTCTCAAGGACTGCTGCCTGACTTTCTACTGACTGATTTTCTACTTGAAGGTGGTAGCTAGCCAGGCGGTGCACAATGCAGTGAAGCTCAAGCCGGCGGCGGCGGCGGTAGGGATCGAACTACGGCCCTGCGGCAGTCCATAGTTATAACCGCTTGGCTATCTTTACTCCAAAAAGTCTTATTATCATGTGGAAAAAACGCACTTTAAGCTATGTTTGGTAATCCTTCTAGATAATCATATAGTATTTGTGAGTTAAAAATAACGCATATATCTAGTATTGTCTGTAAAAGTTATTGAACACTAATATAATCAATAACTTTTAAACATAATACGAGTTTTCATAAGTTAAACAACGGCAGTTTTTTCCATCATACGCCATGAAATGAGGTTAAGTACCTACGCGTTGTTGTTTAGTATTATGTATTGGTATGGTTATGTTAGTTTAGTCAGGCCTGGCTTACTCCGCATTTTAGGTAGAAAACTACAGGTACTGTCGTATCCGTCCGGACTGGTTCTACGGTGCGTGCCACGTCTGAAGAGATCAGAGATATGAGTGGCTATGCGATAGAAAGAGACGCCTTGTAGGTAAATATAATTATTAGGAACTTCTTGCTTTGCGAGTTGAAGTGCACTTAATGCTTCGTAGTTACAGTCTCTTATTTATTGGAGTGGCTTTGCGGAGCTCCTGCTGGGCCCCAATTCTCTTAGCTATTGACCAAACACCACACTACTGCGATGCTTCTACGATCGAACTGCTGTTAATGTCATATTCGGTAGTCTGATAATTCTAGCTCCTAATCGCAGTTGTATAGCAATCGCGTCGCTATCGTATGGCTGTGCTATGGCTTGCAAATGTTGCCACTGAAATAATAATGAAAACTTCTATCAATCAAACATCAGTCAAAACGTCAATACTGTGGTTTTCTAGCAAACAATACATTAAATAAATTTAAATCATTTAGCTATTTTTCTATCTAAAATCTATGCTATGCTATCTATGCCACTGTAGCAACGCAATCGCAACAAAATATCTTACAGCATACCAATTATGTCAAAAATTATTGATAGCAAGCCACTGACTCGCGATCGAACCTAAATAGCGGGCAGACTACTGTCAAAAACTACAATTTTCATGCATTTAAGTTGCGTTAACGCCGTTCAATAGCTAAGAGAATCGAGCCCCTGGTCCTTTTTATTGTGTGGTTTGGTATACGCTCAGTGTAGTATAGGATATGGAAAATTAAATACAAGTGATCTGTGGGCTGAAGAGCTCGCGACTGAAATAATGTTTCTTTTCCGTTTTCAACCCCCATTTTCCGCCGTTTTGAAGGATTTCCAAATACTAAACCGAAATAAAATCGTATTATGAAACTTACTTTCGAAATTTCTTGAGTATCGGTTGAGAAATGCGACATGTAAATGAAAATTGCCGGACATCCAACGGGAATCCACTGGGAGACATTTTTTTTTTTTTTTTTATGCATGATAGGTTAGCCTTTGACTACTATCTCACCTGATGGTAAGTGATGATGTGGTCGAAGATGTTGTTCAGGCTAACCTAGAAGTACTGGCTCTCAAGGACAGCTGCCGGAACACACCGTTAGGTGCTTGGCGACAGATTTTCTACTTGAGGGTGGTAGCTAGCCAGGCGAGCATTCGCAAAATGTCCTACCACCATGCTAACATACAAAAGAATATTTACAAATGCTGAAACGGAGACGCATTGTCCTCACTCTGGTGGTAAAATTAAAACTTAGTTATTACTGTTACTTTTATTTCATACTACAAACATAAATTATAATAATTAAGTCAAACTTAAAACTAGCCTAATTAAACCGGGAGCGATCAGGGGTGGGTTACCCCTGATCGCTCCCGGTGCAAAAGCTTAATACTTATATAATTACTTCTACAAAAAGTAACATCGTTACCAATCACATTCGCCTAATCACCTACCCCGGAGTTCCAACGAAACACTTCATAACCTAACAATTTGACATGGATGACGTTAAGAATCCCTTCCCCTATTTAAACATGTTGAATGCACTTCCCAGTCCCCGATGCCGCAGCCTCATTGCACGTGTACCACTCAAGGTCCCACAACCCTTTACACATCCTCTCATGCCTGCAATTAAAACGAAAAACAGAACGAGACGACACTACGCGCCCTAGAAGCGTCAGAACGAAACAAAACGCCTCATTTACCAAAGCACTTTTATTTCACTGAGGTCGACGGCCAATCAACGTACTCTGCTGCGCCCGCTCCGCATTGGCCCGTTTGAATAGAGAATATTTTTTTCGAAAAATGGAACAAAAGACGAGGGTAGGTAATAGCGAGTTTTGTTTTCTTCGAGTGCTCCCCATTTGAGTGGCAGAGGTCGTACCAAGCGGACGTCTGAACAGCTAATTACCTTATATTCATACGCTATTGTTACTCGAGCGCACTCGTAAGCTTTTCAGCTCCACGATGTTTTAACATTGTTATTTTATTGCGCGGAACTCGGTGCTCGAGATGGAATTACAAACCAAGCATATTAGCGTTGTTTTCATAGAGGCAGTTATCCTGTGTTTACTATTGTTAGGGAACTGCGTAGTTGAAGATGTTTGACTTCAAATAGAACGATTCAGCTTCTGTATTCCTTGTTTGGGATGCAAATATAAGGGGGATAATGGAGAGCTTGCAGTTGCTATTAGTGCTTCGTTAGAATACGAAATGTTAATTATTACGTCATAACTTAACTTTGTTTAAATAAAGGAAAAGATATTGTAATTTAGGCAAGAATTGTTTTGATTGTCCAATTATAATGTGACTCAGAATTCTATCTGAAATTGGGAATCAATTAAACACTAGTAGTAAGAAAGTCCGTCTTGGTGAGCACCACCGCAGTCAGATATTTTAACTCAAATCAGTGTACATACATTACTGTGTTTTATTTAGGCGTGAAGGCAACTGTAGTACCTAAGTCAAATTACTGGGTAAACGAGACATAAGGCCTAACGTCTAGGAGTGATCAGCGCAGTTAATTGTCGTGAACGAGAATGGTGACACTAATGTAATGTACTGGTGACTAAGGTAATGGAGAGGTGTGACGACGCTTACCATCAGGTGGGCGACTTGTTCGTCACCTTAAATTAATTATAAATAATAACAACCCTTTGCGACCAGACCGCAAAATCGCGAGAAGTAGGTTCGATTCTCACCCGAGACATGTGATGTCAGACTCAAAAAATGTGTACATGTGATATTAGCATGGGATAGTCCTTACAATTATATTTAGAAATCAGTTCAAAGTTATCTTTATTACTATAATTAATTAAAATCACCTGAAAAGCAGCACATAAAGATAGCTATTATGTTTCCAACATTATACAATAGGTATAGGTAGATATTTTTATCGGCAGATTGAATTCAATGAAATTTAAGTGATGATGGAATTAGTTTTAAAGTTAAAATCTTTCTCTATTGTTACAGGAATCTGGCAGTGCCACCAGTGACACAGATCAGCAATGGAACAGTGGAGTCATTACCGGCACTGCACAAAGACAACTGCCACAGGTTGGAGTACCTCGTGGAACGGCAGAAGCAGCTCTGCATGCTATCGGATAAGATGATTCAGGTAAATAACTAGCCTCAGTCTATCCTTAATAAGAAGTCATTTGGTTCCAAACAAAAATGTATTAAATCCCTTTAGGATAGGGATTAATGCCTAGAAGTGGAGAGGCTTCGGGGGAAGAGGAACGTATGGAGCTGACCTCTTTCTCTATCCTCTGCGGGTGAAGTAGCAGGCCGTGGGGCTATACATCTGATTCGCCGCAGGGTGACTTAGGACGTCCAGGCACGGTTCGTCTGGAGCCTATTCGAAGGCTTGGTCCCCGGGACCTGCTTTGGGACCTACTCCGTAGCACGGGATGTTGTATTTTTGTTACGCGATTGCTCTGCCAATTATGATTTTGATACAGTTTTATTTTATTTGGGTATAGTATACCTTCAAGATAGTAAGTGAGTTTAAAATCAGTTTTTTATGTCATTGTGACGGAATAAGCTCGAGGCCCACCTGATGTTAAGCGGACTAACCTCTGCCTAATAACAGATGCATTTTATGATTTATCACAAGTCACGAATTGCACTGCGCCCGTCGTTTTGAGACATAGTTGTTAAGTCTCATGTGCCTGTAATTTCACTGGCTCTCAAGGACTGCTGCCATAACACACCGTTATGTGCTTGGCGACAGATTTTCTACTTGAGGGTGGCCGCTAGCCAGGCGGGCACTAGCAAAATGCCCTTCCACCATGCGGTGAAACTCAAGCCCGTGGCGGGATTCGAACCATGGACTTGGCCATCACTGCTTCAAAACTGTAAGTGTAAGTCTGAACTCTGAACTGTAAGTGCTAAGAACTGCAACAATGTTACTACTAAGCCCATAAAACCTGTATATTCTGAGCCTTTAGAACTACCAAGATACTGAAATTATTAAGGAATTGGTTTAATTAACTAACAGGTTTTCTGAATGAATCAGAATCAAGTCCAAGCAATTCAAAAGCTTTCATTATCCGCATTGAGATCTCAAGTGCAGCAACCAAAGATCCAATAGTTATAAATGATTATATAGCATAAAGAAAAAGTAATTAGTAATTAGTAAAAAACCCGACGGCAAATTATTTATTTTCTTTAAACTTTTTCGTTCCATTGGACATAAAACTGCAAGTTATATATATATAATATATAGAATCGTGTTTTAAAGCACTTCATTTTGATACCCGAGTAGATAGGTAGATAGGTATGGAAAAAACATGTTACAAAATGGCGTTAAAATCCGCTTGTTTATTTTTTTTATTTAATTTTGTGTACCTAGTGTCACTTGCGCTGTCAATACGAATCTAACGATATATATCTGACATTCAAATCAGTTAGACCGTTTAGAAGTTATGGTGGAATAAAGAAACTCACAAATACAATATTTTGGGCAGTCGTGTAAAAAGGCATTCATTTATAGGACTTTTAATATATACATATAAAAACAAGCAAAGTGCGAGTTTTTTTTAAATGTTTATCACGTGTTTCCATTGAAGTTACAGTGTCCCATTTGTGAGTGACAATGAACTGCGCTCAACACTCCAAGACATCCCATTAAAAAAACACTTGATACCAGCAATAATTGAAAATAGACGCAATAACAATCCATAGTGTGATTTTATATCTATGAATTTGTAGAAGATCATGTACAATCTAAAGCAGGTAAGTAACAATCAAATTGCACCATAAAATAGGTGCTTTTTTACTCGCTTCTTAGCAATATACTTTGAATGCAATATTCTTGTAGAGTAACTTTATGACTGTAGTTATTACAAAATTATTAAAGGTACAAAGCGGGGACGTAGACCACCCAAATTGATTCCGGTTTAAGACATTGTCTGAGTTTCACATAGAAAATCTGTAGCTGAACTGTAAAGAGATTATTCACGGAACAATTTATTACCAATGAAATTTCCCGATCGCATAATTTCACGAAATTCTGTGGTTAGTGGCCAGCCAGATCGTGTGATTTAACACCACTGGATTATTTTTTGTGGGGCTATGTTGAGGAAATGATAGGCCACCTTTTGCGACATGACAATTTTATTAAAAAGTAATTGAAGGAAAAACAGAAGGAAAACGACGAAGGGGTAGGCCACGGATAAACTACATGAGCCAAATAAAAGAACAAGTAAATGTCATGTTGTACAAAGAAGTCAAACAGGTCGCGTTAAATAGAAAAATGGAGAACATTGCATCAGCTGCACCGACAAGAGTCTAACTCTTAAGTTTTAATAATATGTTAGGGACAGAGTCTATACGAAGCCAATCAAATCGATTGCAGCCTTAAAACTCAAAATCCGTCATGTGATTAAAGAAATAGACACGCCATTTTGCCAAAAAGTGATTAAAAGTGCTCGTGGTGGACATTTGCCAGATATAATTTTTTATTCATAATTGCCTTTTCTCTTCGTAATACAATAAAAACTTGAATCATTTTCATCTAAATTCTTTGTTTTATTTGGTTTTAAAAAACAAAGTTCTTGTTGCAAAACTCTTTACTATCGTTTTATAGTACACTAAAGAATAGTGGTAGATAGGGGGCTTAACCTATCAGGAATAAAAAAAGGTTAAAGATGGTGGTAAATGGTATTAAAAAGAGATATTTTTCTATTCCAGGTTCTTCAAAATGGTGCGGAGCAAGCGGTCGAGGAGTGCCAGTATCAGTTCCGACACAGCCGGTGGAATTGCAGCACAGTGCCAAACTCAACAGATATCTTTGGAGGTGTTTTAAAATTCAGTAAGTTTACATATCAGTTACCTACCAGTTACAGTATCATCTTGCTCCCTTAGCCTAAGTATGTGGGGTCGATGCTATATGTTTTCTCTTTCGATATATAGCACGACACGGCTTATTGCAGACAGATTGAGCTTCCTTTTTATTCTAGAAGTTTATAAGTGGAATAATGCAAACGATGCCTTGCAATATAGAAATGTGGCCTTGAATGAAATCTAACAGGTTTTCTGTCTCTTTCATTAGGATAACCACGTTCTGGGCGATTTTCATTATCTTAGTCTTTAGTAGAGTGCTTTAGATAAAACATCTAAACAACATGGGTACCCACTACTACTTGCTTTAGTTTTCCTGGTCTATCCTTGCGGCAAAATGGCATTGGCGTAGTGAGGCTACTGGAAGACGTGTAAAACTAGAAAACCACTCATGTCTACAAAAGTAGTAAGTACTCGGTGCTCAAGGCAAAATGTAATTCGGCCTTTAGATCCTATGTTTCGAATTTCGTAAATGTATGTTTATATGTGGGAGTGTGTAAGGGATAGAAAACATGACTGATAGAAATGAACTTGACTTCATTACAAAGTTCAAGACGCACCCTCCAGTATTGATGTATAACCTTTTTGTTTTTATAGCCAGCCTCCTTTCTGACGTTTACTCCTTTGCAATTAATGCTTTAGATGGTAGTCTACCCGCAAATTTTTCGCTTAATGAGGACGTACCTCATTTGACGCATTATTTTACTTAGTTGCATTATGCAATAGGAGCATATATATATCTATAGTCCACTTTCGTCAAGTTTTTATTGATTGTTTGAATATGCGTTAAGGTGGTTGAACTTAGAATAGAAACTTAGTTAACTTCAGGATCTTAGTAAAACGTGAACTTATAAAATCCATACACCCAGTTCATTGACCAAAACATAACGAACCAGTAATTTAGACCCCTTCAGTTCCAAATCAATCTGAAATTTTTGATTCACTCCTACATGAAAAGGGGATCTTCTTATACTGTTCCAGTAGTCAAGAGTTTACTATAAACAACATGAGCAGTTCAGTCAACGTGTACACACGTGAGATCAGTTATCGACGTTTGAAAATAAACAATTTTATCTACGAAGTGATGTATTTCCATGAAGTTAGGATTTGGACGCGGTATTTCTTGCTTCCGGTTTACTGTTTCAGAATTAGGTTTGAATGGGAATCTGTTTCTATGAAACAGCAATGTTATTATATTACCGATTCATTTCCTTCCTGTGTGCTAATTAAATTTTGAATGAATGGGCTTATCAAAACTTTTCTCTGGTTATTTTAAATACGAGGTATAATTGCTTTATGCGAAGGAGGACCAAACCTACAATACTGTACATACAATTAATAATTATAGGTCAACCACAAAGGCGGGTGACGAAATTCCATTTATGTGCATGCTGTTCTTCTCCTACGCTAGTTACAAGTTGGCACAACATCCTTTTCCACTTGTTTTATTGCTTGTCATCACCCTACTCTTTTCCTAGGGCACATAAAAGACCCAAAATCAAATATAGTTGAATTTAATCGCGATCTCCTTACACAGAGAGTGCAAGTAGCGCGTTAATAATCGCGCATTAAAAAGATATGAAACATATAATTACTTTTGTCAAACCCTTCACCATATTTTCATCATATACCTACTTTATCTGCAGCCGCCTGTAGCGCCAAATTTTCTCGAGATTTAAATTCGTTTGTGAAATGAAGTGTCCTTAAGTTAGGGAACAAAATTCGTATTCCCTCCTAAATGGCATTGATGACTTTGTTCACAACATGTCATTCAGCAGATAAAAATAATATTTTAAATGTTTACATACGAATTCACGAAACTTCAGGCAGCATTTTTGACGGATAGAAGAGCCGTATATTTCATTATTCATGATTTCTAGGATTTATTTTGCTTCTTCACCCGTATTTTCACTAATATTCATAATTTCCTGTCACTAACTTTAACTGTCGTGTCCATAACTGACTTGCTTTTAAAATTTTCTTGGATATAATATTCCTAATTTGTCTATTATAAATACAATACATCTTAGCATTCTTATTTCTGCCACCTGCAGTCTTATTTCATATGCGTCTTGTTATCTAACATAGGTAGACGGATATAGGTACATCATCGTTGTTATGTTAGCATAGTAGAAAGAGCTTTATACTATGATGTTAGTGCAGCAAAGTCTTGCCAAATCGAAAACGAAATAGTTTTAAGACTATTTTACCAAACACCCCATCATAAAAATAATATAACAAAATAAGTTTATACATGATTTTTTTTTAAATTTATTCTTGATAGGTGAGCCTTCGACCACAATCTCACCTGATGGTAAGTGATGATGTGATCGAAGGAGTTAACAGGCTTAACCTAGATTTACTGGCTCTCAAGGACAGCTCCCGGAACACACAGTTAGGTGCTTGGCGACAGATTTTCTACTTGCAGGTGGTCGCTAGCCAGGCGGGTATACACAAAAGGCCCTTTCACCATGTTTTGAAGCTCAAGCCCGTAGTGTATTTGTAAGTAGTCAACGTTCTTTCTAAATCATAGAGGGACGATATTTTGGAAGAGGCGAAATACGTTTTGTTTAAGGTATACACATGTTACATTATAATAACATGTATCACAGAGGGTAGTTTTACCACTAAAAGTTATTTTAACTCAAGATGCAGCAGTAACAAACTAATCAACATCAAATTGTACTCAGTTTACAATAATATAATTCGGGCAACTGTATTATGGAGCTGATTGATCTTAAAGCTGTTGAAATTTTATTTATTTATTTAGATACACAAAACAAATTACAGTCAATTTCTCATTTACAATAATTATACATGTTATAAAACATTTGAGCTGGATTGTAATTCAACATATGTGTATACAGAAAAGTAAAATGAAATCCGAGACGAAGTTAAAGAAAGTACTAATCCGCAAATCAAAGTGATATTTTCGGATTAGTACCCTGAAACTGACACAATATTATAATTATAACTAAATATATATTTGGAAGAATATTTCTTTTATCATGATATTTTGAGATAGAAATTGTAACTGCTATTCTACTTAAAACGGTTGCAGCAACAGCTGTGCCTCACTCCCTTGAAATTGAGGATTCTGGTCCAAAATAAACATATGTGATGAGTGATGACCCGTTCAAAGCAAACCCATTTATGGAATACACTATACGCGCAAGAAATAATACAACTGACATCAAAGCAGCAGTTTCAAGCTCCTTTGAACTTGCAAGTGTTTTGGATACATTATTTGGGATACAAGAATAGATTGTTTTTGATCCTTGAATTACGTTTGGAGAAACAATTGTTATTTAAGTAAATAGGAGATTGGTATCGTTAGCGCTGGGTTTGTTTTAATAATAATGGTAAAAGTGTGTAAATAGGAAATACCTTTGTATTTGATTACACATAAACACAACCGTGTAGCGTGGGATGTAAAGGTCAAGTTCAGGGTGCTAGTGTATGTTTCATTAGTACCAAGGATGTAATGAAAATAATAACAAATATTTTAAAAATATTTTAAGAAAACGTCAAATTAATATTTTAATAAAACACTTAAAAACTATTAAAATATATCTAGTGACAATTCCGCCTAATTTTACTGTTAAGTCGACATGACGTCACAAACGCAACGCAGCCAAACTGGAAGAATTTTCGACGCGTTTCGATTGTACACTTAGCATCCTCAGGAGGTCTTGACTCTACGAACGCACGATCGAGAATTTAATAATTTGATGTTTCTTAAAATATAAAAAAAAAAAATGTTATGAGTAAATATGGATTTCCGCAAAGTAACGCCTGAATCTATTCATTGTGTAATGAAAACTTTTTTATGTTATTGTGATGGAACAAACTCGAGGCGCACTGCCTAGAGCAGATGCATTTCATTACAAGTAACGAATTGCACTGCGCCCGTCACGTTGAGACAAGTTGTTAAGTCTGTTAATTTCACTGGTTCTCAAGGACTGCTGCCGGAACACAGCGTTAGGTGCTTGGCGAAAGATTTTGTTATTGAAGGTGGTAGAGCCAGGTGGGCAATCGCAAAATGCCCTTCCACCATTGGCGGTGGGGATCTAACCAGGGACCTGTGGCACGGTAGTCCATAGCTATTTTACCGCTCAGTCATCATTGCTTCAAAAGGGCTACCGAACTTGATTTTATGGTGGTTTATTGCATGTGAAAGTATTAAATTTGCGGACTATTGGTTTAGTTACAAAGTGGAATGTGAAATGGGAAAAAGTGGAGGGAAATTATTGATGTTGGCATACGAGATAGAAACCGTACTCTAGAAAATCAGCAGGCGTTTGTTGACGTTAAATCGGCCTTTAGATCCTATATTTCGAATTTTGTAAATGTGTGTTTAAATGTGGGAGTGTGTAAGGGATAGAGTATAGTGAGAGTATTAAATTTATGGACTACTGGTTTACAAAGAGGAATGTGAAAAGAGAAAAAGTGGAGGGAAATTATTGACGTTGGAATACGAGATAGTGATTGTGCTCTAAAAAATCAGCAGGCGTTTGTTGACAAAGTTACTCACTTTAATTTAAACCATTGATCTGTTTTGGACCATCTTTCAAAAAGAGAGAGGTATTGATCACTTTCCTATTAAACGCGTTAAAAAACAAATCGTAAACAGTAAATCTAATTGAAATTTTACTAATACCACTAGATTTTTGTATAATTAGACATACTTATTTATGTTCCTAAGCGTTGCTGAATCGGTATTCATTACTGAAAATACTACGTCGCCTAAATTAATATAAAATTAAAATAATTAATAATATAATATTAATTTAATGATGTCATAAAATCCTTTTCAATTATTTATTATTTTTATTTTAGTACATATTGGGCTATGCAGAGTAAGAAGACACAAATGAAATACTTAATTCTTACGATAACAAATCTATTTGACTACGGTGTAATTCAGTAAGCTGATATAAGTAAATAATAAACTTTTAACAATTCAATTTGATTTACCTACAGAAAGAGTTTGAAAACAATAAATGAATGTTAGAAAAATACTTAAATTATAAAATATGTCTTGTGATAATTCCGCCTAATTTGCCTGCTAAGCCGACGTTACGACATAACTCGAATAATTAGAATCTTAAAAGGAAACAGCAGCGCATTCTGGGGAGCTGATATCTTAAACTGCGATCCCAAGACGCCTGTCAAGCGTGGGGATTATGGCAAACCCCTCTTTAATGGAGGAGCCTGTCTTCAGCAGTGGACAATCCTGCTGATACAGTTTTCCAGCACAGTAATATTTTATATTTTTAAAATACTTTTATAAAATAATAATGCAGATAATGTTTTCTTAAAATATTTTCAAAATATTTGTACCTAACATTATTTTTATTGTCATTAGTATTCATCGTCATTGGACTACGCTCAGGAAAAAGAAGTATATTAAGTACCTATAGAGTATTAACATGATTGTAACCATAGAAAAAAATATCATACTACGCCACGGTGTAATTCTGTAAGCTGACATAAATACTTACACAAAATACCATATATTCAATTTGATACCCCTGATTTCAGAATCCCGAGAATCAGCGTTCGTGCACGCTCTGTCTGCTGCGTCTTTGACCCATGCGGTCGCTAGAGCCTGCAGTCGAGGTGAACTGAACGAGTGCTCCTGCGATTCAAGGGTACGGAAGCGAACACCGCGGCATTGGCAATGGGGAGGATGTTCTGAGGTACGTAGCTGTATTTTAAAACCTAACTCTTTGAAGCGCTTGTAGCGAAGTTTGCTTAGCTGTTCTTAACCGATCAGCAAAGTTAAGCTACGTCAGCCGCGGTCATGAGTTGGATGGTTGACCGCTAGTGACAATACTACTGAGCGCTTCCGTGCTTCGGAGGGCACGTTAAGCCGTCGGTCCCGGTTGTCGTCTTAGGATGACAGTCGCTATAGCATGGTGGTAGGGCATTTTGCGATTACCCGCCTGGCTAGCTACCACCTTCAAGTAGAAAATCTGCCGCCAAGTACGTAATGGTGTATTCCGGCAGCTGCCCCTGAGAGCCAGTAATTTTAGGTTAGACTGAACAACATCTTCGACCACATCATCAGTTAGCATCAGGTGAGATAGTGGTCAAAGGCTAAACTATCAATCATACAAAAAAAATGGTAAGACTTTGGAATGGAAGACTATTGATGTAATTTTGAAGCTGATTAGTTTTCCAGCCAGGGCTCGCAGTTGAAGCAAGCTAACTTCTCCTGTTAATACAGAGTCCCCACACCCGTACTGTAATTAGCAATGGAGAAGACGTTCTGAGGTAGCTTAAGTTTTGCAACTTTACTAAGTACTTTAGTTTGCACTGAAGGCAGACTGAATTGATTGTTCTATAACTCTATATTTCAAAAGCGTATATTGGAAACAGGAAGCACTGATGTTGCTGTGGTTTTAGAATTGATTAAGTTATAGTCTAGTCAGGACTTGAAGTCGAAGAGAACCGACAGAATGCTCCTATTGAGAAGATGTGAAAAGAAACCTGTGGCATTGGTAATATAATGTTCGAATTAGTACTCTAGTTGGGGCTTACATTCGAGTCAAACTAACCGAATGCCCTTTCCAGTGCAGAGTACGGAAGCGAACACCGTGCTGTGGACAATGGTAAACGTTGTTGTGATTTAAGCAGATAGTACTCTAGACTTAAGAACAAAGATTTTTCTATATTATTCTGTATCATACAAATTGTCCACGGCTGAACTCAGCCTCCCCCATTAAGGGGAGGTTTGCCATAATAATCATGATTGGCAGACGTCTTGGGGATCGCAGTTTAAGGTATCAGCCTTCAGAAGGCGTTGCTGCCCACCTCCAGGTATTTTACCTTTAGTCGCCTCTTACGACACCCTAAAGTAGCAATGATATGGTGACATTCTAGCCCGTCGGACCACGAATAAACGACACGTTGCTTTTGTAAAAGAAGGGTCATCTACAAAATCTAAATCCAAGCCTTACTTCATCTTAGGTGCAGCTCCCGATTGGACTCTTTTGATGGATTCGTATGAAAAACGTTACAAAATTCCTGAGCATGTTGGTATTTCGTCTTCCAGACCAGACATATTTCTATACTCAAAAAATCTATAACGCATAGTACTTATAGAACTTACTGTGCCGTGGGAAACAAACATACCTAAAGACCACACAATAAAAACAAACAAATATTATGACCTAGCAAATGACTTAACCAAAAACGGTAATGTGGTTAATTTATATGCTGTAGAAGTTAGAGCAAGGGGTATCTAAGGCGGCAGTAGTAGGATCTTACCAAATTTGGTTAGGTAGGGCAGGAGGCTCGACCGGTGCAGGGGAGCATTGATATATCATAAAGGGGCCCCTTAACCCTACTCCTGGGTTGCAAGTCCCAGACCCCTCCAGCCTCTTCCTCTGCAACGCGATGGACCCGGCACCCGTACGGTGAATCCATGGAATGCTAAGTAATCCGTCTCTCTTCACCTTTCGTAAAAAAAGTACTATTTATAAAATAGGTACTAGTTATTGATCACAATTCAATAACACGGAGCTATAATTATATTTCAGGATATAAGATATGGAGAGATGTACAGTCGAGACTTTGTGGATTCCAAAGAAGATAAGAATACTGATGAAGGGCTGGTTAACCTCCACAATAATGAAGCAGGACGAAGGGTAAAGTTACTATTTAGATTTAGTTCTTAATAAGTTATACTATAAAATTCAGAATACATTAGGGCAATAAAATAGCTAGAAGACTTCATGTAACAAAACAAAAGTTCCCGACTTCCGTTTAGCTAATCTTTTGTGTATTCCGGTACAGTTATTTTTCGG
Organism: Plagodis pulveraria; assembly: GCA_963890685.1. Classification (NCBI taxonomy): domain Eukaryota; kingdom Metazoa; phylum Arthropoda; class Insecta; order Lepidoptera; family Geometridae; genus Plagodis; species Plagodis pulveraria. The sequence continues at coordinate 10,383,277 of OY982973.1, read as the reverse complement.
TGGGCGCCAAACAATATGATTGATCTTTTGTTTTAAGATTGAAAGTGACGAAAATAATAGTCAGATCACACACAATTTACTCTCAATAGAAGAACATATTTTGCAAGCCTCTTGTATTGCTATTGCAGATATTACGAGTAATACACCAAATATCTAGAAATTCGATACTGCTGGCGCCATCTCTGGGATCTGTTGATTTAAAACTTACAAAACTTCGACGGTTTTGCAAGACCGTCGAAGACGCTCTAAGTGCAGTAGGAACAATTTTCTAATTTACCTGCGCTCTAGTGAGGTTTCATTAAACTAAAACTAAGCTATTGATTTTCTTCGAGTAGTTTAATGTTATTTAATCTTAGGCTCTAACTGCAACTTAAATTTTGATATTGTTAGGTTTGCAATAACGCCTGCTATGCGGATTATATTACAAAATCACAAACATACCTTAGGAAAAATTTAAGTCGTTTTTTTTTTTTTTTTTTTTTAAAAGTCATGTGCGGGATTCGAACCCGCGTCCATCCACCACATGAGCCGGGGTATGCTCTAACCAATTGAGCTAACATAACAATATCGTATATTTGTGATTTTGTAATATAATCCGCATAGCGGGCGTTATTGCAAACCTAACAATATTAAAATTATAAGGTTGCTTCATCATTTACAAGTATAAAACCAATTGCAAAATTGGTTTTGTTTGTAGTGCAACGCAAATGGTACTATAGATGTCGCTCCATCCCAATACGATGGTTAAAGAACGATAGGAAAAATTTGAGTTATGACGTCATGTCATGTTAGCTCAATTGGTAAGAGCATACCCCGGCTTATGGGTTGGATGGACGCGGTTTCGAATCCCGCACATGACTTAAATTTTCCCCATCGTATATTTATGATTTTGTAATGCAACTTAAATGCTTTGGTTTGCCACCTTGGCTAATCAGGGCTACCCAGATCACTGTATGTTTTGAGTCGTCTGTACTTGAGAGCATGAGCAACATCTTAACACCAGACGGGCTGCCTCATCACTCTATAGCATAAAATAAAAACATAGTCGCCGGCCGCAACTGTTTGTGGTGCCCCGCGCTCAAACTAACTTATTAGCGATGTCACCTTTGGTTCGAACGCTGCGTCTATTAAATCAAATTGCCGAAAGAATTGACCTATTTGCTTGCACTGTCACGGAATTTAATAAATCTGTTTTATTTGTAATATGTTATAGTTGACATTGATTTCGATTTAATTGTATTTTAATTTAATTTTTCCCTAATTTTAATTTTATTTTGGTTTTATTTGGTATAGATTTGAATTTGACATTAATTAAATTTTGTATTGATTTAATTTGACATTGATTTAATTTTGTTTTGATTTGAATTTGACAATGACATTGATTTAATTTCATTTAATTTTTATTTAATTTCATTTATTAGGTATTTGTTTTAATTTAATTTGATTGTAGTTATTATGACTTACACTATTGCATTAGGAAATTCCTGTAAAGATAGTTGTAATTGTATTTTGAATAAATAAATAAATAAATAATGTTAAACATCCTTGTTCCAGGCTGTCCGAGGTCGAATGCAGCGCGTGTGCAAATGTCACGGCATGTCCGGTTCCTGCTCCGTGAGGGTTTGTTGGCGACGGCTGCCGCAGCTCAGGATCGTTGGTGATGCACTGGCTACGCGATACGAAGGCGCTTCTCACGTTAAGGTCAGATAATCCTTCGAATCTGGAAATAACTTTAATAAAGCATGTATGGTGGTAGGGCAATTTGCGCATGCCCGCCTGGCTAGCTACCACCCTCAAGTAGAAAATCTGTCGCCAAGCACCTAACGGTGTGTTCCAGCAGCTGTCCTTGAGAGCCCGTACTTCTAGGTTAGCCTGAACAACATCTTCAACCACATCATCACTTACCATCAGGTGAGATAGTGGTCAAAGGCTAACCTATCAGACATAAAACAATAATATAAAAAAACAAATACCGAAATAACCGTGGAGTTCCGGGCTAGGATGTCACCCACTGGTAGAGATGGAGCTCTACCAGTGGGTGTCGTAAGAGGCAACTAAGGGTAAGGTAACATCAGCAGGTGAGCAGGAGCGCTTTCTGAGAAACTAATATTTTCCACTGCGATCCCCAAGACGCTTGCTAAACGTGGGGATTATGGGCAAACCCCCCTGTAATGGGAGAGGCTGTGTTCAGCAGTGGACAATTTGGTTGATACAGTACAGTAAATGGCGAAAATTTACAAATCCTGAAGGGTCCTGAAGGTACTATACGGTAATTTTAATGGATAAGTAAATGGAGGCTAGTTAATTTTGTAGGGTGATAAAAATAAAAGAATAGCAGGATCTTCAATGAAGTAACCATATATATAGTTATATGAATTAATTTTCTTTGTGTAACGGCTGATTATGGACCATGACTGCTTTATTATTTATTAGATATTATATAAATGAATTCAACTACTATAGGTTTCAACACCTCCAGGTGCCTGGTTACAGGCCTTACATTTCCCACGTGTTGACATTCTTTTCGACAGCGATTCTGTGAACAAAGTCGATATACGGCAACATCACCTGATGGTAAGTGATAATATGGTCGAAAATGTTGTTCTAGCTAACCTAGAAGTACTGGCTCTCAAGGACAGCTGCCGGAACACACAAGTAGGTGCTTGGCGACAGATTTTCTACTTGAGGGTGGTAGCTAGCCAGGCGGGCATATGCAAAATACCCTACCACCATGCTATAACAACTGCCATCCTAAGACAACAACCGGGACCGACGGCTTAACGTGCCCTCCGAAGCACGAAAGCGCTCGGTAGTAATGTCACTAGCGGTCACCCAACCAACTCATAACCGCGGGCGACGTTGCTTTGCTGATCAGTTGAAAACAGCTAAGCAAACTTCGCTATGAGCGCTTCAAAGAAGTGTGAAGATATCGGCTTTATAACAGGATTGTGGTGGAACTGAGGTCTCAACTTCGGTTCCTAGTCTTAAAGCAATCATTGGCCATCGTAATATCAGCAGGAAATGCCAGCACTGCAGAGTCATGTAATTTAAAACACGGAGTCACGGAAACACTAAAGTTATCAATTTCCTTTATAAAAACATTAAATTTTTCATAAAAGAACTTAATACTTACATTTAAAGGAAGTTCTAAAAATAATTGTACAACGTAAGTTGTACTATAGATGTCGCTCCATCCCAATACGATGGTTGTCATATTAGCTAAATTGGATAGAGCATGCCCCGGCTAAAGTGTTGGATGGACGCGGGTTCGAATCCCGCACATGACAAATTTTTTTCCTATCGTATATATGTAATTTGTAAAATAATTGTAACCTAAAATTGTGAGGAAATTGTAACTATGTTCCAGTTATAAGGAGATTGTAACATGGTAAACCATGTGATTTTTTTTAGATGATTTAATTTCCTTTGAATTTGTAAACCATGTTAAAGTGACGTTTATTAAATTTTAACCAGAAGTACCCATTCTAAAAAGTAATCAATGATATTTCAGGTTGTTGAACGAAAAAGAGGCAAGAATATAAGGAAGATACGCCCGCTACACGCCGATATGAAGAAACCAAATAAAACTGACTTGGTGTACTTAGAAGATTCACCGGACTACTGCGAACCTAATGAAGAGTAAGTAATTAAAGTTATTATATAAACTATCACAATCACGCAACATGAACATTTTGTGACCCCTTTTACTGAACAAATATCACACCTATAGATTTGTGCTTCAACATAGTAATTTAACTACATATGTAGATCTGTTATAAAAAAAAATTATATGCATAAAAAAAATGAAAATGAACAATTTTGTATTCATTGGACACAATGTTATTGACTAGCGCCATCTGTTAGAAAACCAAAATGTTAACATCGCTTCAACAGAACTAAACTCAAATATATCGTAGTTAATCTACTTGATACTAGGTGACACCACTAGGATCAGGTTGTAAAATGTACGCGAGCCCTCACAAAGCTCAACTTTTTGCTAGTTATTATATGTAGAACTAGAAATATTAGTAGGATGAAGAGTTGCACAAGTCAATGACTTAATGAGTTATTGATTTAATGTTTTTTTTTTTTTTTTTTTTATGTATGATAGGTTAGCCTTTGACCACTATCTCACCTGATGATAAGTGATGATGTGGTCGAAGATGTTGTTCAGGCTAACCTAGAAGTACTGGCTTTCAAGGACAGCTGCCGGAACACACCGTTAGGTGCTTGGCGACAGATTTTCTACTTGAGGGTGGTAGCTAGCCAGGCGGGCATTCGCAAAATGCCCTTCCACCATGCTGTAACGACTGCCATCCTAAGACGACAACCGGGACCGACGGCATAACGTGCCCTCCGAAGCACGGAAACGCTCAGTAGTAATGTCACTAGCGGTCACCCATCCAACTCATGACCGCGCGTAACGTTGCTTAATTTTGCTGATCGGTTGAGAACAGCTAAGTAAACTTCGCTACGAGCGCTTCAATAATGGTAAGCGTACATATAGGTACACGATGTAGTTTTAGGTAAGCATCGAGTATTGATAGTTCGTGCAAAAAGAGAACGAATTAGCAAAAAACAGTGCCGTGATTTAATCGGGTTAAATATGGAAGTTTTGTAAAGATAATATGAAACAATTAAAATGTGATCGTGCCTCTACGAAGTGCAGAAAAAATTAACTTTTACTCCTCAAACATACTTTATTTTTAGAATGTTAAAGACCTCAGTTTTATACTGAAAATATCAGTTCTGTATTTCATTAATTCTACCCAGAACCTTGAATTTATTTATATACAAATATGTGAACTGGATTAAATGATTTTTTGGGTACCTACGATCCTTCGTTTTTCACTGCCCCATCAATGCTTAAAGTAACTTCGTAAATTTGAGATCCTTAATGTAAGTACCTTATGAAGCCAAACCTAAGAAATTTTTAATTTATTTTGGATGGAAAAGGATAACTTCCACTGGTTATTGAACTCGCAACTCCCAGAATATCGTCTTTGTGCCTTTATAATTATGCTATGCAGGCGGGTGCTGGACAGCCGAATCTTTTCTGTAATAACTCTATTATATAGTAAGTATGTAACACATTGTTAAAACATGTTTAAAAGAATGGCCCCAAGTTTCTTGCCCGTTCTTCTCGCAGTGGCTCTATACAATTGATTTGCTGAACGTGGCAGTACAATGTAGAATATTTCAATACTAAAATTTGTAATTGACCTTCATAAGAGCGTCGTAGACGCCTAAATTGAATAAATGATTTTGACTTTGATATTTACCGGATAGATTCCGACCAGTTTCGGGCTATATTGTAGCCCTTCGTCTAGGAGTCACGGTTGCGCGAAGCGGCGAGCGCGGGCCTCAGCACGTAACTGACGTAACGATGGCGCTGTCGGTCCCGGCTCAACTGCACTTGTCAAATTGTCCGATATGTCACTTGCTTCACTGTCACTGTCACTTTCGCCGTTATGTGCCGTGTAGGGCTGTAGGCACACCACACTAATCGTGTCAATTTCTTTGTCCAAAAGTACCGTATTCACGCTCGAGTCCCAGCCGGGTACCGATTTATTTAAAATGGACAAAGCTCGCGATAGTTTTATAAGTGCAATTACAATATTTGTTTAAATTAAGTAGGCTCCCCACAGCAATACACTATACGACATAATAATGTGGAAGTACGCGAAATAAACTATACTATGGTTTTTAATTCGAGATCAAAAATGTAAACAAAGAAATGTCAATATATGTCATTGTCAAACTGATAGGTCAGGGTATTCAATAGTTTTTCTTCAAAAATATTCTCACAAGTGTGGCTTTTAAAAACAAAAAATCTTACACTAATTTTTTCAGGCTTGAATATATGCGTAAATATGTACGCGCATATAAAAGTGTTTTATTGTTTCATAATAATGCAATAAATTATAGCATTAAATATATTTTTTACATTAAATGCTTCATCCGTTCCCAAAATTAGAAAATTTACCAAGTACTTGTAATTTTTTTGCACGGTTAACACCTTTGTTTACATTTTTGATCTCGAATTAAAAATCAGAGTATAGGCGTGCAGTAGCTATGTCTGTTAACTGTCTTATCCTAAGAACTGCATATGCAGCAGAACTAAGTAGTCCGGATAGATCATGTATATGTGGATACCATTGTAAAGTTTTGATTCCCAGGAATACTGTCGCATTGTAAATTGAGAGTTTATCTGGGCCAAGCTTAATGTTTGGTTCAATATAAGTTTTTTTTTGGAACGAAGTTCCTTATCGCGCTTTGTGAAAGGGGGCTAGACGGAAAAAAATTAAGACCAAAACTCGTGTCGTTACAACTTTTGTTGTAAACTAATATAATAAAAAGGAAAAATTTGATTATTTGTTTGTTTGTTTGTTTGCATTGAATAGGCTACAAAAAAAATATAAATAAAAGTTCATTAAAATAATTATATTCAAACATTCTTTATTATATTCTTTTCTTAGTAACCTGACTCAAATAGAAGGGTCATATAATTTTTTTAATACCCGTGCAAAGCCGGTGAGGGCTGCTCGTTAATAATGAAAAAAATATTATTATAATTTAAAAAAAAATATTACAATTCCTTCACTAATTAATCGAAAGGAACTTGGTTCCATCCGGGTGTCCCTTGACATCTCTCAAGTTTTTTTGTTTTGTGACGGAACAAGCTCGAGGCCCACCCGATGTAAAGCGGACTAACCTCTGCCTATAACAGATGATTTCGTCACAAGTCACGAACTGCACCGCGCCCATCACCCTGAGACATAGTTGTGAAGTTTCATGTGCCTGTAATTTCACTGGCTCTCAAAGACTGCTGCCGGAACACACCGTTAGGTGCTTGGCGACATATTTTCAACTTGAGGGTGGCGCTAGCCAGGCGGGCATTCGCAAAATGCCCTTGCACTAATATGTGAAGCTCACGCCCGCGGCGGGATTCGAACCATGGACTTGCTGCGTGGCAGTCCATAGCCAATGCCACTGAGCCATCACTGCTTCAAAAGTAACATTTGGTAAAGAAAACTTTAAACATTTCATCTTTTCGTTCAATACACAAATTAATTTGATGACACCGTTTTTAAATTGACTTAGTTTTTAATATGTAAATAACATTCAGGCATGTTTAGCAAGAACTACAGATTCAATTCAACGACCGAAGTTATCATTTTTCATTCAAAAAAATATTTTTATTTCACTCAGCTAGAAATAATTTTAATCCAAAATATATTACCAATCCAATACTTTTGTACATCGACGAAAGAGGCCTGGGTCCTATCCCACGGGTCAAGAGCCTAGTTTGGGAACCAGGAGCTCCATAAACATATTGTTATCATAGTTTTCCATTTTCACACAATAAATGATTTATTATTGTTATTATTTAAAAAAAAAGCTTGCGTCAATGCTGTTTATATACTACCTATTATTAAGTAGTACTATAGATGTCGCTCCATCCTAATACGATGGTTAAAGAACGATATGCAAGATTTCAGTTATGACGTCATGTCATGTTAGCTCAATTGGTAAGAGCATACCCCGGCTCAAGGGGTGGATGGACGCGGGTTCGAATCCCTCACATGACTTAAATTTTTCCTATCGTATATTTGTGATTTTGTAATGTAATCCGCATAGCAGGCGTTATTGTAAACCTAACAATATTAAAATTATAAGGTTGCGTCATCATTTACAAGTATAAAACCAATTGCAAAATTGGTCATGTTTGTAGTACAACGCAAGTGGTACTATAGTTGTCGCTCCATCCCAATACGATGGTTATAGAACGATAGAAAAGATTTGATTTATGACGTCATGTCATGATAGCTCAATTGGTAAGAGCATACCCCGGCTCAAGGGGTGGATGGACGCGGGTACGAATCCCGCACATGACTTAAAAAAAATCCTATCGTATATATGTGATTTTGTAATGTAATCCGCTTAGCAGGCGTTATTGTAAACCTAACAATATTAAAATTATAATGTTGCGTCATCATTTACAAGTATAAAACCAATTGCAAAATTGGTTGTTTGTAGTATAACGCAAGTGGTACTATAGATGTCGCTCCATCCCAATACGATGGTTAAAGAACGATAGGAAAGATTTGAGTTATGACGTCATGTCATGTTAGCTCAATTGGTAAGAGCATACGCCGTCTCAAGAGGTGAATGGATGCGGGTTCGAATCCCGCAATGACTTAAATTTTTCCTATCGTATATTTGTGATTTTGTAATGTAATCCGCATAGCAGGCGTTATTTTAAACCTAACAATATTAAAAATACTACCTATTAGTTATATTACTTACGATTCCTAATTACTTACGATCCTTTATTATTTTCATTTCAGACTTGGTATCCTCGGTACTCGAGGCCGCACTTGCAATCGAACCTCTGCTGGCCTTGACGGCTGCAGACTCCTTTGCTGCGGCCGAGGCTACCAAACTCGAGTCAGGGATCACGAAGAAAAGTGCAAGTGTCGATTCGTCTGGTGCTGCAAGGTTCAGTGTGAGATCTGCAGGTTTAAGAGGGATCATCATGTTTGCAACTAGTGATTGTGGATCATCTTAAAACGTAACCAGTCTAGCTAGACCTGTCGGAACCAGCGTTTGTTCGCCGTCAGAATAATTGGATCATTTTAACTCTTTCTTAGTATAAAATGTGGAGCTAAAGAACAAAATCACACCTTTCCTTTTACTTTATTTCAGTGAAAACAGCTTATTTAATATTATCTTTTCTCAAATCACATATTTATTGTAGGTTTGTGACATGAACCTAGGAATTTCACTTAATCCGACGCATAAAATTGCAAAAATGTAAGAATATTACCTAGTACTTTTAAACGGAATTTGGAAAAAAGATAACTGAACTTATAAAAAACGGAAGAAATGACACCCGTATCTCGAACATGGCAATGTCTAATCAGGCGACTTTTCCAGATTGAGTCTCAGTGTGTGCACCATCTGCTGCATGCTTGTCTTCTCTTTGTCATTCAATTAAACGAATCATATACAATGGAAGTGTAGCTGTATGCATTATCTTCGTCTACGTCATGATATAAGAGCGTACCCTATCTACCTTTTTTTATTCAAATCCAAGGTTTTGATGCCTTTTTTTTATTAGAGTGTTGTTTTGTTATAAACTTCTTAAAATACTGGTTTCGTTGTTTAGAAAAAATGTGAGGTTTTGATTACAACTAAATTATTTAATAGAAATTTATGTTTAACACAAATATATAAATTCTCACAGTAGAAGTGTCAGGATTAATTTTGGATCTACGAATATCTAGATATGTCCATGGAATCAATCCAATTACACTTTTCACTTTCACTGACAACAACATCTTCATATATATATGCTGTTCGAGTTGCTGCAACGTACCATCGAAAAATTTCAATGTCCATTTATCGCCAAATTATTTTACCAGCTATTGTCAATATCTTTCATTTTACTATTCTATTAAAGCCAGTCCCTAGGAAAGCTGTTTTAGTAGTTTAGGGTGATTATTTCCTTTTTTCAACAATGCGACTCTTACTTCTGAAGGTTCCACAAACTTAAACGTTTTAAATTTGTTGCTTGTGTTTAACTAGATGTAGTGTTTTTGGACCAAATCTTTTACATCTTTACATATGACTATTCTTTTAAAATTTCTTATAACGGGAACCTATTTTTAGTAATTCCCTGACTCCTTTGCATCAGGTAACTTACAATCATTTCCGTGGGCACAAACATGTCATTTAAAAAACTTATCCAACCACTCTTCTTGGACGCACACTGCAAACTTTGGTTCAACTGAGCGCTAGAAAAGTAAAATATAATGGTTTAAGCGGTTTAATCGTATTTGCAACGAATAATGATGGATCATCTTAATTATTTCCTTGATTACTTGCTGAATCAGTAGGCTTACATTCGTCAAAGTCCAGATCAGCGGGTATGTACGCACCTAATACGTAGTATGTTTGTCTTCTAAACTGCCTTAGATTTTCTACGTGACGCAGTAAATTTCAATTAAGCCTCTCCATTAACCTTATAGTCCACATTTGGGTTTATGTCTTAGTAATACATTACGAATGTAAAAGCAAGTCTATTTGTCAGATTCATCACCACACAGTTTCTCAAATACTTAGTTTTAGAAGTACCCACATAGGTACAGATTATAATTATATTATGTGTAGATAGTATTCACAGCAACACAATGAAATCATTAATTAAATTAAATTAAATATCTGATATCAAAGTTGTGTTCCCAGATGGATCCCAGTTTGATCAATTCACTTGTTTTCTGGAAGAGGTAAAGTACTTAAAAACGTCACACCAATTTCTAGAGGGCTGAATAGGTACCAAGGATTTGAGCCAGCATCTAACTACCCTGGTATGACATGCTAAATCAAACTTATAATTAAAGTAAAGTAATTTTTTATTTTGACTCTGTTCTTTCATCTATATCTTTTAGTAACGAATATATCGTGGATGTATTTTCTTGTTTGTATTATATCTTTTTCTAGAATGGCATTAAAAGTAATATCATCCGATGTCATAACTTCCTAAAGCTTATATTCGCATCAGCACGATCTGGTGAGAAGCCATTCATCGTATAAAGTAAGTTGAACAAAGTAAAAAATAGCATGTAATTTCTTAAAATTTTATGATTACTAAGTTCTTCAATGTATTCTGTCTAAACAAAATTTGATGAGATTGAATTGTTAAAAATATTATTACTGGATTAGTTACACCATTCAATTTAATGACTGATTTAATTTTAGGTATTCTGTAAATCTCATTAATTTTCTAAACGTAAGCTTTAAATTTATTTACAGTATTACTAACTTATTTAATTTTATTTTGTACAAAATTGTACATAGTTTATGTTGATAATTTGTAATTTAGGATAGAGGCTTTAAAAACTTAATATATATTTTACATATATGTAAATATATTTTTCTGAATGGCTCTAAATATAGTAACATTTTATTAATCATCAATTAAAGCAAAATAATCTCGCCATGACGTAAACTAGTTTTTTTTTATGCCTGATTGGTTAGCCTTTGACCACTATCTCACCTGATGGTAAGTGATGATGTGGTCGAAGATGTTGTTCAGGCTAACCTAGAAGTACTGGCTCTCAAGGACAGCTGCCGGAACACACCGTTAGGTGCTTGGCGATAGATTTTCTACTTAAGGGTGGTAGCTAGCCAGGCGGGCATTCGCAAAATGCCCTACCACCATGCAAAAGTTTGAGTTATAACTACAGTAGTATTGATCGAATAGCATAGGTTCAAAACGCATTTCGTCCAAATCTACTACAAACAGGAAAACATCATTTCAACAACTTTTAAAACATAACAAGATAGTAAAGCGACTAAATTTAGAGACATTCTTATTTATGTACTTAACTAGACTCCACAATTTAATTTTCTACCTCATGAGGGAAAGCTATTTCGTTCGGGCCATTATTTAGTGATAAGATTTCATTAATATAGAAAAGTCTGCTGTAAATATTCATTATGATATAGATGTAGTAACTTATTATATTAGATTGTGATAGCTTTACTCTTTTAGATATTATTAAGTGTACTTTAATTCATGATAACAATTTTATTAATTAAATACATACTCCTAGTACTTCTAGAAATAATGATTGTAAATATTACTTTATACCTTAAAACGTTAAGTAAATTTCAGATATCTTTGCCAATTGATTCCAAAACATTGTGAATTATATTTGTATTACTTGTGTACAAACTTTCATCGTATTTGTAACTTTTTCGTAGGCTTATGATAAGAAATGTTTAAATCAGTATCATTAGGCGTAATCAGTTGTCATGCAAAATTATTTGGATATAAGACATAGTTGGAACTATCAACTTGAGTTTGAAATATAAACTTTTAATTGATTTTAAGTGATAAAATACTAATACTACCAAATCACCATAAAACTATTCACCCTCATAGACAAAATTAAATATTAGTACTTTTCTAACATTAAGTAGGTACGTACTTAATTTTAGTAATTTACTGACATTAACAAAATTATATTTCAAAGGTGACCTTCATAAAATTATATAACTAACTGTAATTTAATAGTTTTCTTGTCATTGTGAGTATTTACCAATTTGAATATAAAATAGTTACTACTTGATGTAAATGGAATAAAGTGTATGTATTAATGTTTATTGTTTTCTTTTTTTAGGTTCACTTCCTTATCATCAAAATGCCCTAGCTTTAAAATTTGCCCCGTCTCCGACAAACTCTTAACAATTCAATTCTATGGACAGATTTTTTGAGCAAGGGCAGATCCACCTTTATTGGTGAAGCGTCAATGCCTTATTAATTTTCTCATATATATAAATATATCTTAGTTCTAAATTGATGAACCCTCAGGATAGCGCCAATATGCTGCAGAGCCCATCGTATCAGCTGCTGTCTGAGTTTTTAGCTCAACAGATCCCAGAGATGGCGTTAGCAGTATCGATTCGGTAGATATTCGGTGTTATAATCTACCTACAAAAGGCATACAAGATGCTCAAAGGAAATATTTTTGTATAGAGGGTAATGTGTGGAAAATTCATTCGTTTTTCTCTCCGCTAAAAAACGCACATCGCCGCTCCGTGTTAATTTTATTTATAATAACAGAACAATTGAAGACGCAAGAAATAACACTTGCATTACAATCCATATTGTATGAACGTCACAGTGCAGTGAGTGTAACATATTTTGTGCAAGACTTTCTCCCGATTATTTGGGTTTTGTGTGTCGCCGGCCGGTCGCCATATAAGAACGCCTAGAACGATGTCTGCTGTAAATCCCAACTCGAAGGTTTTGTAGGCATAACAAGGATTGCTTAAGGTACGTGGGCTATTTACTACTGCATTGTGTTTGTATTGGTGTTTTTCAAGGAGGTTCATCAATTTGTTCAAAGGGTCAGCCATAATTTTAGGTTCCATTGACCTCATCTAATTAACGGTACGCAAGTACACAATAGGTTTAGGCTATTTACACGCCTCACGCCTTATGTACAACTACTTGTTTTAATACAATAAAATGGAACGCATTCTAATGTCAAATGTCAGACTTGCTTGACAAACCGCCTCTTTTCCCTCTCTAAAAATAGCAATGGTTGTAATAAGATTGTACACAGTAAATTATATTCTAAAATAAAAGTTTCCCTTGAAATCTCATGGTTTTTCTACGTTTTGGTATCATAACCTCGTATAAGATCTATATGCAATTCTAGCAGGGTTAGCATATCGTTCTTTTGAAGTCATACATAACAGAAGACGAAGATAACAAAACACCCGAATGCGGCCAGCAGCTGGGGGAGGTTTTGTTCAACGGTCGACGTCTTCCCGCTGTAGGTGGGCAATTGTTGATGTTATATGTTTTGTGATGAGTATTAATTATGTTTCAAAATCTACATTTAAAACTTGTCCATTCTTCGACAAACTCTTAACAATCCTAACCCGGTATTCCATTGGGGAGTGGGCTATCGGGCTAGCATATCGATTTGTTGGAGCCATAACAGAAGACGAAGGAAAGCGTACCTGAAGGCGGGTTCTGAACAACTGGCACCTTATCCGACCCCCAATGGGGGAGGATTTTGTTCAACGGTCAACTTCTTCTTGCTGTTGTTGGTGGGAAATCGTTGATGTTATATGATTTGTAATAAGTATTAATTATGGTTCAAAATCTACATTTAAATGTCCCGTACTCTAAAACAGCCTCTCACAAAACTAGATACGCCACGCTTCGCCGTCCACCAGTTTGTTGTATCCATTGAACTAAAATTGGTAGGAATTCGCCAAGAAAACGTGTGTGTTAAGTAATTAAGGGTATATAATTACAAAATGCTAGAGGGCTAGCTAACGCTAGAGGGCGCAGTATAGATAACATTGTTTTGTACGGCCTCCAAATTAAATTACGATTCATCGGAAAATACTTCATATTTCAAGCAACAAATAGAAGAATTAGGAAGAAGAACTCGCTTTACTGGTGCAACAGTGTAGACAGTGTTCAAAAAACGTTCTGTGAAGTGCAATAAAGCGTGGAAAACGTAGCGAACTTTTCGATAAAACATAGTGAAACGAGTGGACAGAACGAAGTAAATACTTAATTCCCCAGACTGTGCAAGTGCGCTACATACACTACCTACAACACGAGTGACTCAGTGAAAGATCAGTGTTTTTATTTCAAAAACATAACCTCAAAAACCGTTATCAACAATCTACTTGTTCGAAATCTCAATATATTAGTATAGCGCCATCTGTGGGGAAGTGGACAAACTAATATTTGGTTCAATATTTAGTTCAGCCAAAACGAACTAGAGGGCACTGCACGACCCAGACTGTCACCTAGCGGCGAGTAGCGACAACACTCAAGAACTCAACTTCATGTATTTTTCAGTACAAGTACGTATAATCGCCACTAGGGGTCATAAGCTGTAGCAACCAATTATTCTATACCCAAGTACACGAAATCGACACCAGAGGGCACCAGCTGTAGCTAACAACAAAAATAAAAACAAATTATGGAAAAATTACTTTACGATCTCAGAATCCAGATTAAAAGTGATATAAATATCGCAATGAGCGAACATGAAGAACGTGTAACTTCAAAAATCAACGAAAATATTGATCAGAAATTCGATTACATAAATAAAGAGATAGAAAAAATCAACCAAACAAATGCAGACCAAGAGAGAAGAATAGATCAAATAGAGAAACAAGTAAGAGAAAGAAATATAATTTTCTTCGGTATCGACGAAGGCGAGAAGTCTTATGTAGAGCTGGAAGAAAAGGTAATAACTGTTTTAAGAAAAATGAATATAGAGTGCCATAAAAATGAAATCCAAGTAGTGAGAAGAATGGGAAAACTTAAAGATGAGAACATACGCCCAGTAAACCTTACTCTCACCACATATGGAAAGAAAATATCTATTTTGAAAAATAAGAAGAAATTAGACCAATCAAAAATCTATATAAAAGAAGATTTTGCACCAAAAATCCTTGATATTAGAAAATCACTCCAGGCACAGCTACAAAAAGAGAGAAAAGAAGGAAAAATGGCGTATCTAAGGTATGATAAAATTATAGTACGAGAGCAGAACCAGAGTCACGGAAAACGGAATGAACCCTACATTTCAAACTCAAAAAAGAGAGAGTTAGCGATCACTCCTCCCAACCAGGCAAGAAGCTCATCATCTAATCCAGACGATAATACTAAATATCAAGCTTCAAAGAAGAATAAAGTATACTTCAAGAGCAACCAGAGCACCATTACAAACTACGTGCGAAAACGCCAGGAAAACCCAAAACCGACGTCGCCCGCGGCTACCGCGGATGAAGTTATCGCCTTCGAATAGCAATCAACTGCCTCTCACACTGCCGCCGCAAACTCTAGCATGAAACAGAAAAACAAAGAAAGAACTTATTGTGAAAAACCTCCCCCAATATGCCCGGTCAGCACGGGGGTAGTAGACCGAAACCCTCCAAATGCAAAATGTAACAAAATATACATAGCAACATTTAACGTTAGATCTCTAGCCAATGAAACACGAATAACCGAACTAGAATATGCAATATCACAATTAAAGTGGGATATAATAGGTATAAGCGAAACCAGAAGGCAAGGATGCAATATAATAGAAGATAGAAACAATTACCGACTCTACTTTCATGGTGAAACAAAAGGAAGGAATGGCATAGGCTTTCTGGTCAGAAAACAAACTAATATAACAGTACTCGATTTTAAAGGGATATCAGGTAGAGCAGCATTGATCAAAATAAGTATATATGATAAAGAATTTACAATAGTTCAAGCATATGCCCCAACCTCAAGCTCGGATCAAAAAGAAATAGAAGAGTTTTACATTTCACTAGAAACAACTTTAGAGCACAGTTCGTCAAGGCTTCTCTTTCTAGGAGACATGAATGCAAAAATAGGAGATCCGAAGGAAGAAGAAAACAGAGCACTTGGGAAATATGGATATGGAAAGAGAAATAAAAGAGGGGAAATGTTTGTACAGTTTTGCCTCCAAAAAAATCTCAAAATAGCGAACACAATGTTTAAGAAAAGTCCTAAGCAAAGATGGACGTGGAGGTCACCTGATGGTAAAGTAATGAATGAGATCGACTACATTGCCACCAATATCCCAAGATTATTAGAAGACTGCTGTGTCATCAGTAATCTGAAGCATCCAAGTGACCACCGAATGGTTAGAGCAACACTGAATATAAAAAGCAAAAATCATACGAGAGCTTACCACTACTCAACAAAACCTCAGAAGAATATAGATACCCAAAAATACAACACGGAATTACATAAAGGCGACTATGACAATGTAGAACATAAACCGGTACAAGATTTTTATGACAGTATAGAGAAAAACATTATTCAAAGTTGTAGCTCTGCCCGCATACCCCAAAAAAGTATTAAAAACCTGGAGATAATGACAGATAAAATCATAGAACTGAAAGAAGAAAAACACAAACTGCAAATGAAACAAAATAAAACAAAAGATGAAAAAGATCGACTGAGTAAATTATACGGAAAGATTCATAAATATATAAAATATAATACTAAGAAATATAGAATGAATACTATAGAAAAGTATCTAGAACACTCTGGTGCTGTTAAAAGAGCCTATAAACATCTAAACAACTCAAAACAGTTGATGGGGCAACTCAAAAATACAGCAGGAGAAATTGTCACAAACAGAGAAGGGATAATGAAAATAGCAACTGATTTTTACAGAAAACTTTATTCGATGGAAGATTCCATACTTCAAAATCGACATATTAATTTAGTCCCTAAAAATAATGAACATGTACCAGAATTCCAGGAAAACGAAATATTACAATCAATCAAGAAACTGAAGACTGAAAAAAGCCCAGGGCCGGACGGCATAACAAATGAAATGGTTATAGCAGGTAAAGACATCCTGGTAGCACCGCTAACCAACCTCTTTAATCAGATAATTATTACAAAACAAATACCAAAGCAATGGACTAACTCACACATAGTACTACTCTACAAGAAAGGTGACGCAAACCAAATTTCGAACTACAGGCCAATAAGCCTAACATCATGCTTGTATAAACTGTTCTCTACAACTCTTCTGAGACGCCTAACAAAAATTATAGATGAAAACCAACCGGTAGAGCAGGCTGGATTTGTGAAAAACTTTTCAACAGTAGACCACATTCATACCCTGAAAATGATAATAGAAAGATATAATGAATATGATAAACCTTTATATATCATATTTATTGATTATCGGAAAGCTTTCGACTCAGTATATCACGACTCTATATGGGAAGCCTTATCAACACAAGGAGTAAATAAAGATTACTTAGACCTGGTAAAAGAAATTTACAAGAACAGCACCTCACAAATTTCTTTAGAAAAACGTGGACCCCCCTTCAGAATACAAAGAGGTGTGAAACAAGGTGACCCCCTCTCTCCAAAGCTTTTCATAGCTGTACTTGAACAAGTTTTCAGGAAAGTAGAGTGGGAGAGAAAAGGCTTAAAAATACACGGAAAGTACTTATCACATTTACGCTTCGCTGACGACATTGTGTTGCTTTCAGAAGACCCACAAGAACTACAAACCATGCTAGAGTCGCTCTGTGAAGAAAGCAAGAAAGTAGGACTAGAAGTCAACGAAGATAAGACAAAAATAATGACCAACAGACAAAAGGTACCCATAGAAATTCAAAACACATATTTGGATTTTGTAGAGGACTATATATACTTAGGACATCTGATCACCTTCAAAAACTGCACTGAAAAAGAAATTTTGCGAAGGACAAAAACCACGTGGAATAAATACTGGAGTATGAAAGATATTTTCAAAAACAACTTACCAATAAAATTAAAAACGAAAGCAATGGAAATGTGTTTGTTACCATGCCTCACATATGCATGCCAGACATGGCCACTCACGAAGAAGACACTCGATCAAATAAGAGTGTGTCAAAGAGGAATCGAGAGAAGTTACACAGGCCACAAGCTGAAAGATAAAATAAAAAACAGCACTATAAGGAAGAAGACGAAGGCAAAAGACGCAGTGAGAAAAGTCCTTCAGCTAAAATGGAAATGGGCGGGACACTTACAACGGGTAACAGACGGAAGGTGGTCGCAAACAACAACTAACTGGCACCCCATGGATAAAAAGAGACGACCAGGAAGACCGTGTAAAAGGTGGTGCGATGACATCGCCAAAACAGCCGGTATTACTTGGAGCCGGGCAGCGAGAGATAGGGAGAGATGGAGGCAGATGGAGGAGGCTTTCACCGCTCAAAGCGGTATTTACACTTTAGATTAGGATTTTTTTATTAAAATGTATTGTATTGTAGAATTAAGAAAAAGTTAGAACAATGTTACTTAAGTAAGAAGAGTGTAAGAAAATAAAAAGCTTATATTATTTTTATTATTATTATTAATTACAAAATTGCCTTCTGCAATTAATAATGATGGGAAAAGTTGCGGGAAAGAGACGAGTTGACGCAGGAAGAAGTCATGGCTGCGAAACATCAGAGAGTGGACGTGGATTGCGAGTGCTGCTGAACTTTTTCGCCTCCCCAAGGATAGAGACGGGTACGGAAAGATTGCCAACCTTCATTGATTGAAGAGGCACCAAGAGAAGAAGAAGAATTACAAATTAAACACATAAAAACACTTTTTTTGTTTTTACTCCATCGTTGAAATGAAATGATTAAGCGTCCATCAATGGATACTTTAAGCGTTATACGTATGTAATCATCAAATTAGTTTTATTATATTGCTAATTATACATATCAAAAACTGGTTTATTGTGAATCTGTCTCAAACTAACATTGAACTTATAAAAAACGGGAGAAGCAGCACCCGTACCTAGAACATAGAAATTACAAGGCGACGTCTCCTGATTGAGTTTCAGTAGAGTGCGCATGTGCGTCTACAGCATGCTTGTCTTTCTAATAATGCAAAGATTCATGCGTTACTTTGCAGAAATCCATATTTAATAATAACAAATATTAATTTATATATTTTTTAAAATATTTTATGAAAACAGCAAACTAATATTTTATTAAACACTTAAAAATACAAAAATATATCTAGTGACAATTCCGCCTTATTTTCCTATTAAGCCGACGTGACGTCACAAACGCCACGCAGCCAAACCGGAAGAATTTTCGACGCGTTTCGTTTCTACACGAAGCATCCTCAGGAGGTTTTTGTTTTTTTTTTATGCCTGATAGGTTAGCCTTTGACCACTATCTCACCTGATGGTAAGTGACGATGTGGTCGAAGATATTGTTCGGGCTAACCTAGAAGTACTGGCTCTCTTTCAGGCTCTCCTAGAAGGTCTTGACTCTACGAGTGCACAATCGAGAATGAACGGTCGGCTTTTTTTTTAATATTTTTTTTTATTTTTTAGGGAGGACATAGATGCTGACTACCGCTAAGCGGACGTCCAGCTCCACCGGGTTTTGGGCGAGGGGAGGCCCTCTTATAGCCCGGGAGGGAGAAGTGCCGAAGACACTTCCCCTGAGACGGGCGCATAAGGCGAAATGCGCCTTATACCTCCGTCTCCTGCAGGCGCCGAAAACGCCACGCTACAATCGGGGTGACAGCGAGCTCAAGGGCACCACTGTGGTTCGGACCTCGGCTTGTCTCGCTGCCGAGAGACAAAGGGGGAATCGGAACTAAATGCCCCGGTACAACTGCAGTGTTGTACCGTTGAGAATGGCCCTATTGAATATTACTCTGTGACTATTTGGAGAGACACTAATCGGAATTTTATTTTTGCCTCGAGCTCGCCGGCGAGCTCGGTGTTTGAACGGCCGGCGGCTCAGCCCGCCTTTATAAAGACTTGAGCTGAGTCAGCACGCCTTTGTCTAGACTCGAGCGTGAGTCACTGCTCTTTGTTGTTTGGCGTTTGTTACGTCACGTCGGCTTAATAGGAAAATTAGGCGGAATTGTCACTACATATATTTTTATATTTTTTAAGTGTTTTATTAAAATATTAATTTGATGTTTTCATAAAATATTTAAAAAATATTTGTTATTATTGCTTGTCTTTCTGTATTTGTCATTTGTTAGAACGTATCATAAGGTTTTCCTTATCCCAAAACGATGGTTAAAGGTCGATTGGAAAAATTTGAGTTTTGATTCATTGTCATGTTAGCTCAATTGGTCAGAACATACCCCAGCTAAAGAAGTGGATGGATGCGGGTTCGAATCCCGCACATAACCTTAATTTTTCCTCTCGTATATTTGTGATTTTGTATTGTATCATACATAAGTTGTAGCTGTGTGCACGTTACATGCGTTAAATTTTCTCCACGTTATATTGTCGTTGTATTAGAGCGTGTATCTTCCTCCTTTTTAATGAATAAATTAACATATACACAAATACCTTAAAAACATTGAACTCCTTTTGGTCATGAATGTATTAAAAATTTATTCTTAGAGCCAAAGAAGCAGGACTGTAAATCTCCGAGATCGTAAGCAGAAGTGTTTAACTAATCTAGCTAGTTAGTAGCTATCTAGTGCCGGGCCAGATTGCCACTCATACAATTCCGCCTAATTTTCCTGTTAAGCCGACGTGACGTCACAAACGCCACGCAGCCAAACCTGAAGAATTTTCGACGCGTTTCGCTTCTACACGAAGCATCCTCAGGAGGTCTTGACTCGACGAGCGCACGATCGCGAATTCTCGATACCCGGTACCCGCGGCGGACGTACCACACCCAAGATCCTGAAGACTTCTGGAGTAAGGCGAATAAAATGTCGATTGTTAGCCGTGTTCTACACTATTAGGTACTAAGTTGTTTACTCTCTAATATCCGATTTTACATTATTAAGATACCAGCGGTGATGATAAAACCTGCGTTTTTTGCGGCTTTGCCCTCGTTAGTTAAAACATTGTAACGCCACTGCACCCAAAGTAAAAGGCACGTTACTGCCCCTCCAGCACAGCCTGGACACTCGACTCATTCTCTATACAAAAGCCGCGTTCTAACTACCTATTACACAGACACTACACAAATGAAGTTTTTGTACACGTGTAAATGTGTGCGTGAAGTCTAAGGGTGTCATCGTATGAATAATTGTTGTACTTAACTACCCATCAATTTTTTGATGCTGTTATTATGACTTATTAGATTTCGTAGCTTATGCGTACCTTACCTACCTTCAGAAACATATACAAGCACAACAATCCAACTCCATGTACCACGTAGGAATATGTAACACACAACCGAGTAGGTAACACTAACTTCACATTTCACTCCATTACTTATACAATAATAGATACCTACACTATACAAAAAGTATCATTAGTTTGAAGCGCTCGTAGCGAAGTTTACTTAACTGTTCTTAACCGATCAGCAAAGTTAAGCAACGTCGCCCGCGGTCATGACAAAGCGACAGTCTTCCTGGGAATCAAAATGGATTCCACTTTACAATGGGATCCACATATACATGATCTCTCCGGAAGACTTAGTTCTGCTGCATATGCAGTTCTTAGGATAAGACAGTTAACAGACGTAGCTACTGCTCGCCTAGTTTATTTCGCGTACTTCCACAGTATTATGTCGTATGGCGTATTGCTGTGGGGAACTGCTGCTGAGATAGAGACAATCTTTATCATACAAAAGCGTGCAATTCGAGCCATATATAAAATGGGTCCTAGGGAATCTGTGAGGGATCCTTTTAAAGAAATTGATATTTTAACTTTACCAAGTCTGTATATATTTGAAAATATTATGTATTTTCGTAAAAATTTGAGTAAATTTAAATTAAACAGTGACAATCACGATTACAATACTAGGAATAAAGATAAAATAGCGGTGCCAGGTTTTAGATTAGCAAAGACAAATAAAAGGTCCTTCTTAGGTAATTGTGTGCGGTTTTATAATAAAGTTCCTAAACATATTACAACGCTCACAGAAGGGAAATTCAAGTTGCATGTGAAAAACATATTGATTAAAAAATCCTACTACACAGTTTCTGATTACATAAACGACAAAAATGCCTGGACAATTCCGCCTCCGCCAAGCTATTGCCTGTCACCTACATAATTTAAACAAATATTGTAATAACTCTATTATATAATATGTACTATGTAACACATTGTTAAAAGATGTTTAAAAGAATGGCCCCGAGTTTCTTGCCCGTTCTTCTCGCAGTGGCTCTATACAATTTATTTGCTGTAATTGACCTTCATAAGAGCGTCGTAGACGCCTAAATTGAATAAATGATTTTGACTTTGACTTTATGAGTTGGATGGGTGACCGCTAGTGACATTACTACTCAGCGCTTCCGTGCTTCGGAGGGCACGTTAAGCCGTCGGTCCCGGTTGTTGTCTTAGGATGGCAGTCGTTATAGCATGGTGGTAGGGCATTTTGAGAATGCCCGCCTGGCTAGCTACCACCCTCAAGTAGAAAATCTGTCGCCAAGCACCTAACGGTGTGTTCCGGCAGCTGTCCTTGAGAGCCAGTACTTCTAGGTTAGCCTGAACAACATATGCGAACTAACGGCTATGATCGATCTATGGACATTTTGGCATACAAAAGAATCCAGAAATACTGATATGTTCTGTGTGTATACCAGGACTGGTGTTCTATTGAGAAAGATTTAGAAATTGAGAGTTATTAAAAGAGAGGAGATGTATCAGAAAGGTAACACGCTCTCACACTAAGGTCACCCATCCAACTTATGACCGCGGCGGACGTTGCTTAACTTTGCTGATCGATTAAGAACAGTTACTTAAGCAAACTTCGCTACGAGCGAGCAATAATACGTAGATAAGGGAAACTGATTGCAATGATATGCCTGACCCAAGAATGTGTAATGAAGTAAGAAGATCCACAAAAAATGTGTCAGTATGTGGGAATGTGGGCTGATCACCAGTAGGTACACCCCGTCAAATGTCAAATGGCCGCCATTGCTATGATCGATAAATGACGTTCACACAGCGCATCCTGTGCTGCGTTCGATTTGACCGGACCGCACAGGTTGCAGAACTCAGTGTGAGAAGTCCCTAAACCTGGTATGGGAACTGGCCTTCAAGGACAGCTGACAGATGCAAAACACAATATTATCTATTCTGAGATTATTAATTTTTAGCGTTTTTGATAATCTTATGAATGACATGATTACGTTAATGTGATTTCAATCACGGCTTTTAACGGAAATCTGATAAATATAATTTGTTAATTATGTATTTATTTTGTAAATTGCACAGATTTTGTAGATTTCACAGAGCCGTATCGACGTCACAGTGGGTCACGGGGACTTTTTTTAAGATAAGCATGTTCAACTATGATGTGGGAAAGCCTAAAAAGGCGTTCTCGTTGTTTAAGAGTATGTTTAAGGCAAAAATAAACAAGTTCATTTTTAACATTTGTTAACTTAGAACTCGAGTAAAATTACAGCAATCTACAACGGTTTCAAACATTCTGAGATCCGACTGTGGATGTATGTACCCCCGCAAAGTAGGATATGAAGAGGATAAATAAGACTAGATTTCTGTGTACGCAAGTGAATATTTGAACCTGCCACATCTATGGAACTGGCTCTCAAGAACAGCCACCAAAACACACTGTTAGGTTTTGGCAACAGCTTTTTACCTCGGTGTTCATTTACAGAATGTCCTACCTCTCTCTCTCTCTACTGGCGTTACTTCATTGCTGGAGGTCGTGTTAACTATTGGCTAAGTGGAATCGGACAAACTGTTTCCATTGATTTCGGTCCGTGGCCTTCCTCAAAGCGGCATAGAATTTAGACGAAGGAGTGGTGTTTTTGATCTGGTCCGACTATCTGATCTAGCGCTACCTACCTACCAGGCAAAGTATCGGAGTTTACATGCAGCCCGAACGCCTCTGAAAGACTTCCATCCTAACTCAGACAACAATCAGTAACGACGACTTCCCGTGCCTTCCAAAGCACGGAAGCGCTTAGTAGTAAAGGCCCCTAGCGGACCCCATACAAGTACAGCAATCTCCTAGACTGCAGCGAAAGTTGCTTTTTTGAGTCGTTGTTGTCGGCAGTTATGGCTAGCAAAATTGATATTGGGGTGAAGCAGACTTTCAATGGGATTGCTGTTTTTAATTTCTACATGAATATATTGACGTATTAGAAAGTATCCTAACTTGTTGATTACTAAAGCTAAAATCAGTCGCAAGATGTTTGCTTCTGCAGATGCCTTAAGTAGACTTCGCAATCTCCTACTTGCAAAGTGGCAAGCTTCTCTTGACCAGCGAACAGATTTACGACCATTTCAAAAACACATACAAAGTGCCCAAGCATGTGAGCTCATATGAGGATCCGACAAAACCAAAGGCCACACGATCCTCATGTTGAGTTTGAAATCGACTCACCTAATTTGGAGGCCTATCAATTGAAAAAGGAAATATCTAAATCAGCTCCAGGTCCTAAAGGTATCCCATATGTAGCATTTAAAAAGTGTGCATCGGTTCGTAAACATCTCTTGAATATATCCGTTAAGATCTGGCCAAGCAAGCAAATACCAGTGGCATTCGAATAAGCAATTTTTGTCCTCATTCCAAAAAAAGATAAAGTAACTCATCCAAAAGATACTAGGCCGATCGCACTAACTAACAAAATATACAAAATATTTTTCTCAATTTTACAAACTAGAATGACACAATATATATGATTAAAAATAGGTATTTCAGGCCAAATCGCCAGAAAGGGTTTTTGCCTGGAATTTCTGGATGCCTGGAACACAATACTCTACTAGCGGAAAGTTTAAAGGATGCCAGAATACATGAAAGGTAATTAACAGTGTGCTGGATAAACTTGGAGAACGCGTTTGGTTCTGTGCAGCACGAACTGCTGTTGTTCGTAATGAAATGGTATAACTTTCCACTTGTAGTCAGCAACATCATCGCATCATATTATTCTCAATTAAAACTTGTTATATCATCTAAAAGGGACATACTAACACCCTGCAATACAATGTGGGTTTGTTCCAAAGTTGCTGCTTGTCACCAATAGCATTTAATATAGTAATTAATATTTTAATTGACAAGCTATTTAGTTATGAAAAAAAGTGGGGCTATCGGTTTAAGATAAATAACAGATACACAGAATCCATCTTGGCTTTTGCTGACGACCTTGTAATACTGACTCGTAACCCAAAACAGTGTCAAGAACATTTACGAGAAATGAATGAGTTCTGTGCATGGACTAAAGGATTGAGAACACAATCTAGTAAATGCCACTGTCTGTGTCTGGGTAGACGGAACACCAAATTTACCTCTTACCATCCGAGACTCTTGATAGGAGGAGAATGTGTTTCCACAATTGCTGAATCTGTGCCATTTAAATTTCTTGGTAGGAAAATAGACTACAAAGGATGAACACCATCTCTAGACACAGTTGTTGATAGCTTTCTTAAAGATCTTAGTATGGTAGACCAACAACCAATAAGCAACATTAAAAATGCTTGGATATACGACAACTACCTAACATCACATCTGACTTGGCCTTTTCTAGTATACGACATTACTAAAGCACTTTTAACAAAACTGGATGTAAACGTCATTGATCACTGAAATCATGGTTGGAGCTCGCAATTTTGGCAGACCCATCTACTTTATTTAGGGATCAAAATACTTTTGTGATGAAATTAAAGAAACCATCGGAGCTCTATAAACACCTCAGAGTTACCAAGCACATCTTACTAAAATCTCAAGACGACAGATAAAAGTGCCTCCGATCTTGATTCAAGGCTTCAATTCCACAAACGATTTATGATAGGTGCACAGTCACCTGCCTTATCAAAATTCTATCTTAACGCCTTTCAAATGACCCTCCCAGACCAAAGTAATTTAGTAAGAAGGGGGAAAGCCACCGAAAAGTCCTGCGTTATTTGTCGGGAGGCAATAGGTACAGCACGGCACTTATTGGTAGGATTCAAGGTGCTCCTTGATAGGGGTCATTATTCGCGTCGCCACGATAGAGTCCTCGAAATCATACGGAAGCGTGATTTCGAGTGAAGCGGCGAGTTTCTCGGTAGCTAGAGCAAAAAAGGTTTAACCACGAACAAACGACACGTTGCTTTTGTAAAAGAAGGGTCATCTACAAAATCTAAATCCAAGCCTTACTCCATCTTAGGCGCAGCTCCCGATTGGGCTCTTTTGATGGACACTTATGAAAAACACTACAAAATTCCTGAAGATGTCGGTGTTTCGTCATCCAGCCCAGATATATTTCTATACTCAAAGAACCTAAAACGCATAGTACTTATAGAACTTACTGTGCCGTGGGAAACAAACATACCTAACACCACACATTAAAAACTAACAAATATTATGACCTAACAAATGAATTAATCAAAAACGGTTATGTGGTTAATTTATATGCTGTAGAAGTCGGAGCAAGGGGTATACTAGCAAAATCCCAATACAACCTATTAAAAGACCTTGGCCTGTCAAGAACAACCGTTACTTCCATCCTAGAACGTGTATCTAAGGCGGCATTAGTAGGATCTTACCAAAGTTGGTTGGGCAGGGGAGGAGGCTCGAGCGGTGAAAGGAGTGAGCGGTGCTTTCACCGTCATCATAAGTTCATCATAAAGGGGCCCTTAAACCTCACTCACTGGTTTGCAAGTCCCAGGCACCTTGACTTGAGCCTCTTCCTCTGCAACTCAATGGACCCGGCACCCTGAATCCATGGAATGCTAAGTAAATTCGTCTTACCACCAGATAAGATGAAATTGGGTTTGCACAGTCTCTCTTACTCCCTATTATTGATTGTGCTGATGTCTGCTATCTTGGCCCCACAGATGATATGCTAAATAAACTTGAGCGCATCCAATGCTTTTATATTGGGTTCATATTTAGTTTGCGCAAGTATAACTATATCTTCGAATTTAACATGAAGCTCAGGTGGCTCCCAATACGGCTTCGTCGGAAAGCTCATATTTTGTCCCTACTTTACAGTATTCTGTTTAATCACTCTTGCCCGCGCAAGTCACGCATACTGCTTATAAGATCATTCACTCGCCTAAATTACTGTTCACCATGAAGGGTTCCGATTACCTTTCGATCATTTAGGTATGCATTAACATTTTTCATTTAATTGACAATAACTTAAAATACACTAAACATTATAATGAAATTTAATAGTGATCGCCTAGCAATAAAGTCAGTTTATTAATGAAACTATATAACTATTATCACTCAGGGTTTTGATAGGATTGTAACGATATCCTATACATCCAAATTTAATCAGATATTTAAACGTTATGATGAAATCAATGAACTTATAACAAACGGGAGAAACGGCACCCGTACTTTGAACAATGTCACATCAGGCGACGTCTCCTGATTGAGTCTCAGTTGTGTGCGTATGTGCATCTACTGCATCCTTGTCTTCCTGTCTTTGTCATTCATTAAAACGTATCATATACAATTGAAATGTAGCTGTGTGCACTTTATATGCTTGTGTTAAATTTTCTCCACAATTTGTCGTTGCATTAGAGCGTACCCTATCTTCCTCCTTTTTGTAAACTGAAATAAACGAACATACATACAAATACTTTAAAACATTGAACTCTTTTTGGTCATGAAAGTATTAAAAGTTTATTCCTAGAGCCAAAGAAACATGACTGTAAATCTCCGAGATCGTGGGCAGAAGCGTTTAATTAATCGAGCTACTGCAGATAAATTACGGTATCATATTCATAACATGCACAACGTGCTTACCCAGTGGGGTGCCGGACCAGAATTGCACTCATTTCTTCCTGTGGGAGTAGTAAGAGGTGACGAAGGGAAAAATACTAGAAAGTGGGTAGCAGCACTTTCTGAAGAGCTCCAATGCCCAAGACGCTTGCCGAGAGTGATTATGCCAATACCTCGCTAATGGAGGAAGCATTTGTTCAATCGTGGATCATTTGTTGCGGCTGATGTTGATGTTCATATTAAGTGTTGAGGCCTTTGCCTCGGAAGACCAAGCACAATTCCAAAGTCTGCTTAATATGATTACTTTTTGTCAGAAAACCCCTATTGAAAGCATATTGAAACTTGCTTAAGTAAGTTAAATACTCCTCCTCCTTGAGAAACTCCTTCTTGTAAAAGGGGTGGTTCTTAATACAACTGAATGTTTTTTTTTGTGTTTGTTACGCGACTATACACCGTCAATTATGATCTGATTTTGATGATTCTTTTTGTCGGTAGAGTATACCTCCAAATTGGTCCTATTTAGAGTTCATCAAAATCGGTTGAGTAGTTATTAGGCTATGGTATATTAACTAAATAATTCAATGGTTTTTGCAACTCGTGTCGATGTAGCACTGTATTTCAGAAGAGTGAATAATTTTGTAATGTGTAGTAACAAAAAAGAACAAAAAAAAAATAAAAAAAAATCGCTTTCCTACACTGAAATGTATGAAATAACTTGTTGAAGTCGGACCACGATTATGTGTGTCAGTGTTTTGAATCAGTATGGTACAAACTTCATCAAGTTATATCATAACTTTCCAGTGTAGGATATGGGTTTCGTTTTTATCTTCTATATCTATACTTATAACAAAACTGTAACAGGTCCTATTCTGAATATAGAAGATATTTCGCAAAAAAAAAATTGAGAGCACTCTGTAGCTGATACTGATGCGAAAACTGTATTTTTTTTTATTTTTGTCTGTCTTTCTGTCTGTCTGTCTGTCTGTCTGTATCCCGGCCGCGCATCACTCCAAAACTACTGAATGGAATTCAATGAAACTTAACACGATTTGAGTTCATGCCACGAAGAAGGTTATTGTATACTGTTTATCCCGAAATTCAGCACGGTTCCCTCGGGAAAGGGGATGAAAGTCAAAATGTACACTTAGTTGTAATTTATCAACGCATAGACCGATTTCAATTATTCTTTTTTTTTAGAATACAAATAAGTGAACTCGGAAGCCTACGGGCAGCTCGGCACCCCACGGGCCACCCGGCACCCCAAGGGCAGCCCGGCACCCCACGTGCATTCCGGCACCCCATGGGCATACTGGCACCCCCCGGGCAGCCCAGCACCCCATGGGCAGCTCGCCACCCCACGGGCATCTCGACATCCTTATTTAGATTTGCCAGCTTGCAAAGATAAAACTCTAAAATCTGGAACATTCGCCACAATTTTTTTTTAACCATTTATCTTTTGCCGGATACATTTTGGAGCCTGCGCAATTGAAGTGTACAATCTAATATATTTTTGTTCTACCGCCAAACAAGGAGAACCTCGGCAAAAAGATACCGTTTTTTAATCGAAATTCCAAAGAAACGCACAAAGTACCTACTTTTCTTCAACAATTTTATTGTGCGAACCGCGAAGGAACTCTCTGAGTTACTTAACTACTGTCTTCTGGAAAAACAAGCTGGGAGTTATCAAACCCAAAGTAAAAAGCTCCTTTCTGAGCTATGCTTTACTAAGAGTGCTTCACCACAGACCACAGCGTTGCTTAATATGAGATAAACAGTGCTCAAATGTGAATAATTAGTTTGTAGGTACGGCAATCGCGAATGAAGTCGCAGGTACAGCTAGTTTTAAATATTTTTATATAAGGTTACAAATATATGACCGCAATTATTTATTATATTTATTTAAAGTCATATCATATACAGTTATATGATACGACTTTATGTAAATATATTATTAGTAGGATAATGGCATGTTTTAGGAATAAAACTTCATATGTTTATATTTTAAATTAAGTTTATTGTCAGTTTATCAAACAAACGTTTTATTCGCCAAGGGGGTTTCCAAGCCATGGGTAGACCCTCGGGCAAGTTCCGCAGACAGTCATATAGTATCTCCACTGAAAAAAAAGAAATATCAAATTGATAATAACGTGTTTACTAGCATATCAGCATTACGATGGAGCATATTCGGATAGCCTAGAGGTAAGAGCAAGATGGATAATAAGGATAAGAAATCTATTGGACGCAGGTTTAATTCCCGCTTAGACAATACATATGTGTAATAATTTGTAAATGAAATACCGATTTATATCGTAGTTTTTAAGCGTTATTAAAAACCATTAGTATTATTTTTACCATTGACCATTAGCCTGAACAAAATCTACGACCACATCATCACTTACCATGAGGTGAGATAGTGGTCAAGGGCTAACCTATCTAGGCTTAAAAAAGAACAACATAATGTTTTGTCCTACACGGGTTGTTGTTCACGGGCTAAACACCCGTATTACCATACGCCAGACCGCTCCTATGTGAAAAAGGCACCCTATCGCCATTTATTGGCATAGTTACAAACTCAAAAATGCAACTTAAATTGTCAGTGTCAACCCCAATATCAATCGATTGTTGGACCTATTATAAATTTTGAAGCAGTGATGGCTCAGTGGTTTTGGCTATGGACTGCCGCGCAGTAGATCCATTGTTCGAATCCCACCGCGGGCTTGAGCTTCACCGCATTGTGAAAGGGCATTTTGCGAATGCCCGCCTGGCTAGCGACCAACCTCAAGTAGAAAATCTGTCGCCAAGCACCTAACAGTGTGTTCCGGCAGCTGTCCTTGAGAGCCAATGAAACTACAGGCACATGAGACTTAACAACTATGTCTCAATGTGACGGGCGCAGTGCAATTCATGACTAGTGATGAAATGCATATGTTATAGGCAGAGGTTAGTCCGCTTAACATCAGGTGGAGCATGTTCCGTTACAATAACATTAAAAAAAAACAGAACTTCAAGAGTTCAAGGTAATCGATCGAATGTAGCGTGGCTTAATAGCAATTTTCAATCTAGGCATTTGTGTTCATAATAAGAATCCTTTTGAGATGACATTTGTAGCAACTGAACTTTTTGAACAGCACAAATTTTGGCAGATACGTAAACTTAGGTTGTTGATGACTTGGAGGATATTTTGCAGAAAAATGTAGACCATAGCGAAGCCTGAATTCGAAGTTTGTGATACTACAGGTGTGAGTGTAAAAGCACCGCTTTGGGATCTAGAGGTACTGGGTTCCAAAGATTATTGTTTTTTTTCGACGATACAATTTTCTGTAACAGTACGGAGTTTGAACTGGATTTGCTCTGAATTAGAGCAACCCTTCTTTATATATAGGACTGAAACAGTTTGGGTGTCAGGCAAAACGTGGAGATGTAGACACTTCGGCTTCTCAAGGAATACACGCTTAGCGATATGTTTATTAAATAGACTTACATTGTTATGAGCAGCAGTTAGCTGACAGAATGCTGGACTGCAAGTAGATGGTATCCTTATCCCGCACTGCTTTGCTCTGTACTCTTCGATAGGTATCGGGTCCTTAACCCAGTTCAGTACGTCGATTGCGTTTACCTGAAAAGTCACCCGTGATTAATATAGCACATATATAATTATAAAGCCAAAATAGATACAGAGAGATGAAGCTTCTTCTTCCTCGTGGAGTGCCAGGCTAGAATTGCACCCTCACATATATTTTCCTAAGAATTGTAAGAGGCGAAGAAAGGTAATATACCAGATATAAAGGTAGTCAGCAGCGGTTTCTGAAGAATTGCGATCTTACACTGCGATCCCGGCAGTTACTGATTTTGTGCAAATCATAGACAAAATTATAAATACCCATAAATCAGTAAAATTAATACGAAATTCCAAATACATACGGAAGGACTGGATCACACCAGGCTTAATCAAATGTATTCGAAAGAGGGATGCACTACAGTTAAAAGCAAAAACGAAGCCAAATGATAAAAATGCAGAGGATAAATACAAAAAATTCAGAAATTATTGTAACAATCTTTTACAGAATCTTAAAAATGAGCATGATTCCAAACAAATTAAAATGAATATTCATGACAGCAAAAAGTTATGGGATTCAATAAAAGATGTATGTAGCATTAATACTGCAAAAACTAAAAACTCAGACCTGCTCAGAAGTTCGCCTAATCCTACTGAGGCCCTAACTAAAGTTAATAATTTTTTTGCCACAATTGGAGAAAATCTAGCAAATGACATACTTGTAAAATTGAACACTACTCAGGATGAATTAGCAAACTTAGTAACATTTAAAAATGGCCCTTCAAACTCTATTTAGCTCCAACTGACCCAACCGAAATCTCTAAAATAATTGTCTCCCTAAAATCCCACTCCGCCCCAGGTGCTGATAACATCTCTAATCACTTACTGAAATCTGCTAAACACATTCTGTCTGCCCCAATCGCATTCATTTGTAATTTGAGCTTAGAATTGGGTACATTCCCCGATTCCTTGAAAGATGCGAATGTTTGCCCTATCCATAAAGCGGGAGACACAGAACTACCATCGAACTACCGACCTATATCACTGCTGACCTCATTATCTAAGATATTAGAGAGAGTAGTAAACAAAAGCCTCATGAGCTTTCTGGAAAGAGAAAATATATTGTCACCCAATCAATACGGCTTCCGTGCTAGAAGATCAACGGAAGATGCAGTTACTTCTCTGGCTGACTTCGTAGGCAACAAAATGGACGCAGGTCAGAGATGTATCGGCGTCTTCCTTGACCTGGCGAAGGCGTTCGATACTATCTCGCATCCTATACTCTTAAAAAAGCTGGATAGCCTCGGAGTTTGAGGAATAGCATTACGGTGGTTTCAGTCATACCTTAAGGACCGAAGGCAGCGGGTTAAAGTCAATGAGCACTTAAGTGACTATCGGAAAGTAGCTTTTGGAGCTCCACAGGGAAGCGTACTCGGCCCAACACTATTCCTAACCTATATTAACGATTTATGTCAACTTGAAATCCCCCAAGCTCAACTTTTTTCTTTTGCTGACGATACTTCTATTATTTTCCATGCGAAGAGTTGGAATGAGCTTTCCACTATAACTAACGAGGGACTAAGCAAAATAGTTAAGTGGCTTAACTACAACTTGCTCACACTTAATGCTGACAAGACGAAATTTGTTGCATTTAGAGTCTCATGCCGTTCCGCGCCCACTAAGCCGCCATGTATTCAACTTCACACATGTGCTATATATTCACAACACCATTGCTCTGATATTTGCCCGAAATTAGAACAAGTCACTGACATTAAATATTTAGGCATATATATAGACGAACTTCTATCTTAGACAAAGCAAATACAGACACTCAGCAATCGCATAAGAAAGCTACTATTAGGTCCTTACATATGAAATTGGCGTTTTTCGTACTGGCCACTTTAATCACGAATTTCTCCTCTTTGGTAAGGAATTCCAAATTCAAATTTGTACAGCTATAGACTCATGTATTTGTGCTTCGATGATCGTCATTCATTTGTTTTTTTTCTTCTGTTTTTTTCTGTTTGCGTCACTCATTTTACAAAATGGAAAACCTTAAATATCGCATTATTTACGAGTACGAGTTCCGCCGTGGCACTAGTGCTGCGGAAACAACTCGAAGGGTGAATGATGTGTATGGCGGTCGTGTTGCAAAAGAAAACACAGTTCGTTTTTGGTTCCAAAGTTTTCGTTCTGGAAATTTCGACCTGCAGAACAAGCCCCGTGGACGGCCTGAGACTCAAGTTGATAATGAAGAGTTGAAGGCTATTGTGGAAGCGGATCCATCGCAAACCACGTCCGAGTTAGCTGCAGGCTGCAATGTTAGTGATAAAACTGTTTTAATTCACTTGAAGCAAATTGGGAAGATTAAAAAGCTTGAAAGGTGGGTACCTCACGAATTGACTGAAACAAACCGGCAAACGCGCGTCGACTGCTGCGTTACATTACTAAACCGGCACAATAATGAAGGTATTTTAAACCGAATCATTACCTGTGATGAAAAATGGGTTCTTTACGATAATTGGAAGCGCTCAGCGCAATGGTTAGATCCTGGCCAGCCAGCCAAATCCTGCCCCAAGCGAAAATTAACCCCAAAAAAGTTACTTGTAAGCGTTTGGTGGACTAGTGCCGGTATTGTTCATTACAGTTTTTTCAAATCTGGCCAGACTATTACGGCTGATGTCTATTGTCAGGAATTGCAAACCATGATGGAAAAGCTAGCGGCTAAACAACCTAGGCTGGTCAATCGCTCCACGCCACTGCTGCTTCACGACAACGCTAGACCACACACTGCGCTACAGACGGCTACTAAATTAGAAGAGCTTCAATTGGAAAGTCTAAGACATCCTCCGTACTCCCCGGACCTTGCTCCAACAGATTACCATTTTTTTCGAAATTTGGATAACTTCTTGCAAGGGAAAAAATTCAACTCCGATGGGGCAGTCCAAATCGCCTTCAAAGATTTTATTGATTCCCGTCCGACTGGTTTTTTTAGTAAAGGGATCAATGAACTACCTATGAGATGGCAAAAGTGCATAGAAAATAATGGTTCATACTTTGATTAATTAAATATGTTATATTAAAAAATATTCGACTTTTTGTTCCTCCCATACAAAACGCCAATTTCATATGTAAGGACCTAATATTTATATTCAAAAAGCTTAGAGCAATAGCAGACGTAAAAACAATAAGAATGGTTTACTCTGCACTTTGTAGGTCACTTATTTATTATTGTATAACCTCATGGGGTTCAGCATATGCAACACATCTTGTTAAAGCTGAACGAGCGCAACGCGCAGTTCTTAAAGTCGCTTACAAAAAACCTTTTCGATACCCGACTAACGATCTATACAAAGAAACCGAAGAACTTAGGGTACGTCAGCTTTTTATTTTGGCCACTGCATTAAGATTTCATAAAACAGCTCTAGTAACCACCAATATTATCAGATCCAGGAGGAAACCTAAATGGGATACAATAAAGACATATGGAAGGATAGGACAGAAGTGTCACAAATATTTAGGACCATACATATATAAACAGCTAAATATGACGCTTAATATAATTAATGATACTTCACGCGTATGTAGAATGAAAATAATGAGTTACCTTTTATCACTAGATTATACTAGCACGGAAAAACTGCTAAGAATAAATATATGAACATAATTATGAACATTTATGAATAAAAACAATTATTAAATTCTATTTATTAATCTAAATTTAAAGTAAAAAACCTAATATTTTATATTATTCGTACATATATTATTTTTTCTAATTATTATACTTTTCACTAATTTAACGAATGTAAATATTTAACTAATGCTTTACAATGATAGGTACTTCATTTATTATTATTTATTTTTTATTTTCCCGTAGTTAATGTCTCGTATGTGCCTTATCTATAAAACCTGCACTCACAACTATATCACGCCTCCTACATAGAAATAAACACGGCTCATGTTTACTACATCGTGCACTAACTTACCAACACCCTGGAAGTGAACTAGTCCTCACAGACTCAGGGTATCCTACCGTGAGGACTAGAGCTTATCTTTATTCACCACTACATATACACCTATTATTATTAATATGAATGGAATGAAATGTATTACAAATTTAAGATAATTTAAGCACAACGATTGGTCACGAAATAAATGATTATTATTATTATTATCCCCAAGAAGCCAAGCGTGGGGATCATGGAAACCTCTGTGAACTCCCTAATGGGGAGACTTATGTGTAACGGTGGACATAAAGGCAGAAGATGTGAAAGCTTGTACGTTATGCCTCCGTTAAACTCTATTGAAATTTCGTTGGTATTCGAATATATAATATCACAGGAGATGAAGTGAAATCTTCAAGTAGATCACGTTTTATGGCAATTGGGATTTCCACGTGATCTTACTAGGCTTATATACTTACACGTAACAGATAAAATTATCAGGATAGGAGGATTGCACAATGCAAAATATGTTATCATAATATATTCAATAGATTGGTAAGGATGTAACTGTCCCCAATTCAAAAATATCATGACTTTTCTATAATCACCTTTTGGATAATGTAAAACGTGACAGAGTTGTTGCACTCTTGAGAGTTTTTGAGGTACATCTGATGTTAAACAGTAACCTGTGCCTATAACAGATGCATTGAGCCTTAAGACATACAGTTGTTAAGTCTTATGTGCCTGTAATTTCATAATCACTTACTGACCTTCAAGGACTGCTGCCGGAACATACTTATAAGTTAAAACTCAATTGGCATTCGCAAAATGCCCTTTCACCATGTGTTGAAGCTCAAGCCGGCGCAGCATTGGGAATCGAACTAAGGGCCTACGGCATGACAGTCCAGGTATTACCGCTCGGTTATACCTGAACTTATACCCAGATACTATTGTTACAAAAATGCGCTTAGCACACAAGGATAGTTGGAGTCAGGCAGGAGGCTGGTCATAAAACCGAAACCAAAACTTTAAACATATATGCCTTGTGTTCTCCTTTGTATTATTAGAGAAGATATATTATACCGACTCTACATAAGAGCGATAATGGTAGGGATATGATGTTGTGGACGAATATAGGCTTAAACTTCTTACCATGTGCACATCATGCAAGCTGTTGATCAGGTCAAGGAACCGAATCAAGGCTTCCTTGACCTTAGGCCATCCACGCAGGTAAGCCTCGTGGATGTAGAAACCGAAGGGGGAGCGATTGCCCAAGTATTGCCTTTCAAAGTTCTGGAGAATGAAGTTAAACCATGCATCTGCATCTTCGCGGTCGGGTCTGAAAAGAAGTAATATTGCATTCAGGTCATTTTTTAAATGATTCGGAACGCACCAGATATACTAGTGTCTCTGTGGTTGTGCGATTACTATTAACACAGTTTGTCTTTGATTTTTTGGTATTGATAAGCATGACCCAAAAAACCAACCTTCTACTCCGAAAGAGACTTAGCTACAAAATTATGTAATACAATACTAATATTCTTATGAACACCAATTTTAACAGTTAGAATATATCATAAAGACACATAAACTAATGCATTCCATAGACGGACAGCTGGTTTAGTATGTATATTTGTGTAAGATTATCATTTTATTACAACATTATTTCAACAAAATACAGATATATGTTTTTCTGTACATGTTCTGTTGTAAAATATAAATAATACATATGTACATAAATGCCCTGTGGGGTGGCGGGCTAGAGTCCTCATTGCTCAAACACCCATGGCTACCTGGGAGTGTCTTATGAGGTGGTTAAAGGTTAAGTACCGGAATGTGGGCAGCAGCGCCTTCTGAGGAACTAATATCCTAAACTGCGATCCCCAAGACGCCTGCCAAACGAGGGGATTATGGCAAATCTCTAATTGGGAAGGCTGTGTTCAGCAGTGGACAATACGGCTGATACAGTTACATAAATGCATTTAAACTTATAAATATTAGGTCCTTACATATGAAATTGGCGTTTTTCGTACTGGCCACTTTAATCACGAATTTCTCCTCTTTGGTAAGGAATTCCAAATTCAAATTTGTACAGCTATAGACTCATGTATTTGTGCTTCGATGATCGTCATTCATTTGTTTTTTTTCTTCTGTTTTTTTCTGTTTGCGTCACTCATTTTACAAAATGGAAAACCTTAAAAATCGCATTATTTACGAGTACGAGTTCCGCCGTGGCACTAGTGCTGCGGAAACAACTCGAAGGGTGAATGATGTGTATGGCGGTCGTGTTGCAAAAGAAAACACAGTTCGTTTTTGGTTCCAACGTTTTCGTTCTGGAAATTTCGACCTGCAGAACAAGCCCCGTGGACGGCCTGAGACTCAAGTTGATAATGAAGAGTTGAAGGCTATTGTGGAAGCGGATCCATCGCAAACCACGTCCGAGTTAGCTGCAGGCTGCGATGTTAGTGATAAAACTGTTTTAATTCACTTGAAGCAAATTGGGAAGATTAAAAAGCTTGAAAGGTGGGTACCTCACGAATTGACTGAAACAAACTGGCAAACGCGCGTCGACTGCTGCGTTACATTACTAAACCGGCACAATAATGAAGGTATTTTAAACCGAATCATTACCTGTGATGAAAAATGGGTTCTTTACGATAATTGGAAGCGCTCAGCGCAATGGTTAGATCCTGGCCAGCCAGCCAAATCCTGCCCCAAGCGAAAATTAACCCCAAAAAAGTTACTTGTAAGCGTTTGGTGGACTAGTGCCGGTATTGTTCATTACAGTTTTTTCAAATCTGGCCAGACTATTACGGCTGATGTCTATTGTCAGGAATTGCAAACCATGATGGAAAAGCTAGCGGCTAAACAACCTAGGCTGGTCAATCGCTCCACGCCACTGCTGCTTCACGACAACGCTAGACCACACACTGCGCTACAGACGGCTACTAAATTAGAAGAGCTTCAATTGGAAAGTCTAAGACATCCTCCGTACTCCCCGGACCTTGCTCCAACAGATTACCATTTTTTTCGAAATTTGGATAACTTCTTGCAAGGGAAAAAATTCAACTCCGATGGGGCAGTCCAAATCGCCTTCAAAGATTTTATTGATTCCCGTCCGACTGGTTTTTTTAGTAAAGGGATCAATGAACTACCTATGAGATGGCAAAAGTGCATAAAAAATAATGGTTCATACTTTGATTAATTAAATATTTTATATTAAAAAATATTCGACTTTTTGTTCCTCCCATACAAAACGCCAATTTCATATGTAAGGACCTAATATAATTTCAGTATTTTATGATATATATGTTTATTACTTAAGTTTATATATTACTTTATCACACATTGCATTCGTTATAACTATGTTATGTACGCCGCCACCAACTTGTTATATTGTAGTTTTATTCTATTTTCATCCAAAGGTTGCCTGGAAGTGATCGCTTTAAGTGACAAGTCCATCCATTGTACCGTAGCTTTAATAATGTTTTATGTGTATAATGTAATAATATTTTAAGATGTACAGTAAAAAAATCTTTTATTGTATTGTATTTCAAGTTCAAGCAAGTTGAAGTGGCAAAGGGAGGACCACATTACTCGACGAACTGGTAACCGATGGGGAAGAAAAGTTCTCAAGTGGTTACCACACTACACCGGAAGACGTAGAGTTGGTAGGCCCCTCATCAGGTGGACTGACGACATCGTGAAAGTCGCGGGTAGCTAATGGTTACAAGTGGCTAATATTCGTTCTTTGTGTCGTTCTATTGGGGAGGCCTTTGTTAAGCAGTGGATGTCTTCCATCTGATGATGATGATTGTATTTCTGCATCAAGTGGTAAGAATGACTCTTAGCCATGAAGCCAGTACCTATTTTTATTAATAGCCTGCTTATATAAGTACTTGTCATGAAGATTATTGTTTTGTAATTACAATAATGGTATGTTTTTTTTCTGTTTTCGTATGTAAAATTCGAAGTCACTATAAATAAAACTTACACAAATACGCAAGCATCAGTCATGGTGCAAGGGAAGCCTTGTAGATCAGTCCAAGCGACCATAGGCTGAACCCATACACCGGGTATTGAGGCAGTAGGGCAATTCGGGATCTGGCAGTCCTGGATAGAAGCATGGTCCAGGGTGTATGGCCAGAGACCAGGATTGGTGAAGCCGATGGTGCCCCAGGAGGCGTCGTAACTGAGTCCATAGTCTCTCATGACTTCGAAAGTTGTGTTGCCACTCAATTGGAGGAAAGGAAGACGAACTCCTATAACAAATATATTATATTACAAAATATGGTAATAACCTCCTGAGGATGCTTCGTGTAGAATCGAAACGCGTCGAAAATTCTTCCGGCGGCGTTTGTGACGTCACGTCGGCTTAACAGGAAAATTAGGCGGAATTGTCACTAGATATATTTTTTGTATTTTTTAAGTGTTTTATTAAAATATTAATTTGATGTTTTCATAAAATATTTTTAAAATATTTGTTATTATTGAATATGGATTTCCGCAAAGTAGCGCCTGAATCTATTTATTATTTTATTTATTAAATATGGTAATGTCGAGAAACTGATATTTGATGTAATTATTCTTTCTTCTCTAAGATCAATTCTTGTTAATAAATGTTTCGTAGAAATTTCAGACGCTAGAATTGCCAGCGACATCATGTTCTGCTGTTTATTCAGGCACTAACCTTTTTCTCTTAGTTCACTATATCATAAGTAAGTGGGCGAAAAAAATATTGAGCCTCATTTCGGTACCAGCTTTTCATAACCGGGCGTTAGATGACTTGTTAGTATAGTGAAAGTAGCTGTTCTTTAAAAAAAACTCACCTTGAATATGATCCTCAGGCAAGTTAGCCAAATGGGCCATTTGCCTTCTCTGTTCTCCAATCTCTTCTTTGATGATATCGTAAGTAGCGTCCCTCCAGTAAGTCTGAGGAGTCTGGTGACTGATGGAGTGAAGAGCGATTTCAAAGCCGTTGTTGTAGAGCTCATTGACCGCGGAGTAGTCGGTCCATTCATGGCTCACGTAGAAAGTAGCTCCAGCAGGACAGTTGTTGGTATTTCGGCGGCCGTAGAGAATCTCGCGGTAGTTGACCATGTTGGCAGCGGTAACAGCATCGTCAAAGGTTAGGGTGACAAACTGAAATTAAGAGATACAGTACTTGGTACAGTTGCAGTGAAAAGCGATTTGAATATATTTAAATATATAGTTATACAACAACGGCAAACAATCTAATACACTCTAAAACATTCTGGAAGAGATATAACACTTGGTACAGATGCAGTGAATAGCGATTTGAAAAGCCGTTGTTGTATGTTAGGTACAACCAGTACCAAGTATTGTATCTCTTCCAGAATGTATTAGATTGAATTAGATTAATTTTTTTTACCGGCGGTATGCCTTTATTAACAAAATACTACGAACTATATACAACACTACAGCTACTACAGTAAAAGCATTTAGATCCCAATAAGCCATTGCAGACTCACAGGCAGTCCAAATGCTCTAGCCCACTACCAGTTGGCAGCGTGCCCAGCATGCTGGCAGTATTGCCCCGTTAATTGCAATGCATATTAATATCACTGACTGACTCATTGACATAAATGTTCTCTTAGAAGAAGTAGAGTAGGGTTAAAATAATGTATATCGAAAATGATTGAGGGGTTTTGGTGAGTATGGGAAAAATCGAAAGTCATAAAAATGACGCCTGCCAAGTAAAGATGGATGACATATGTCGAAAACGGTAAAATATAGGTAAGGTGTTTGAACAAATGTCATAGGGAACCGGGAGAGCAGTCGAATGACACCAGTCAAAAATCCAAAATGGCGGATTTGAAGATGACCGCCATACAAAGTGGTCCGAGCCTGCTGAAGCTCGGCCGGATGACATGTCTCGAAAACGTTAAAAGATGGTAGGGGGTGTTTTGACAAATGTCATAGGGAAGCGGGAGAGCAGTCGAATGACACCTGCCAAAAGTAGGGGCGGAGCAATTTGTATGGAAGCCGTCTTGAAATTCGACATTTTGGATTTGTCCTGAGTGCTCCTCTCATTCTTCATTTGGAGGAATGTGTCGTATTTTTTCAACCGTATTAGGAGTTTATGTAGGATTTTCGACTGAATTTGAAGTAATTATCCTACATCAGTGTAGCGAGCCCGAAGGGCGAGTTTTTGGTGAGCCCGAAGGCCGAACTTTCGGTATGCGAGGCCGAAGCCGAGCCGTGTTGGTAACTTGCAAAGCCGAAGGCTGAGCTCTGACTTCAGAGTATTTTCCTCGTCTCCGAATGGTCTCCATGGCAACTGCCCGCGATAACCAAAGCACCTACGAGAGGGGTTCCTTAACAAAAATTACTTAGAACCTTGGTACCATTCTGCCCGTACCACCTTTTTATGGCAGTAGGATGAACCTGGTTTGGTGGCTACAGTTTGGTTCTTTATTGTTTTAAGAGTTTATATGGGATTTCATACTTCTATTAGAGTTTTGAACATACTTTTTTAACGTATCAGGTGTTTTTTTACAGTTCCTACTGACTCAAGATAGATGTGGGCCGCATGCGGCTCGCACACTGCCCGAAAAGCTAGTATAACGTATAAAACTCGAAAGAGCATTTAAGTATTTAGGGCACTTGGTAATCGACGACCTTAAACGTACGTCTCTGTACTCGTCTAGTCTGTGGTTCAACTTTACTCAAAAGGCTTACAATGCTCTGCGAATCTAATGCGCGTTTAGGGCGATGCTGAGACTTCAGCGATTCTGCAGTGCATCAAATATGATCACTTAAGCACGCACTGACACGTTTGATGCCATTTGGCGTAAAAAGTCAGTGACATTGCCAAACAGACTTAGCTCAAGTAGCCAACAACATCCTTAATTCTATATCAGGTAAATTTGATTGTCAATTGCTGTGGAAACTCATTCAGAGCACTAAATCACTGTCAGTAATAATGTAGGTATGTAACCAATACCCTACTAACGAAAATTGGATCAAGTGATCTGAATAAAGAAGTTTATTATTATTATTATATACATAACTTGTTGTTTAACTTTAAATAGAACGATATAACGTTTGACGAAAATAAATAATTTGCAGCCGGGTTTCTTACTTATTTATTAATTAAAACTTGTTTACGTTTTACGATATATTATATTGGTTAAAACATTTCTAAAGATCTCTATTTTGTATTTATTATTTTATAAAATTATGACGTTTACGCAGGCACAAGGTTATAATATAACAGAGTCAGAGAAACTCTGGTATAACCTTGTACGTGCGTAAACGTCATATTTTATAAAATAGTGTATAGGTACATAATGAAAAAAAGAACGCTCGTTCAAGTTTTCACAGGAACTGTCATCGAGAAAATAAAGAAATGGAAATAGTACCTACTCGTATACAAAGTTACACAATGCAATAAACTTATAATATCTGTTTCCCAGGTCTTGAAACTAA
The DNA here is from genome assembly GCA_963890685.1 of Plagodis pulveraria. NCBI lineage: Eukaryota > Metazoa > Arthropoda > Insecta > Lepidoptera > Geometridae > Plagodis > Plagodis pulveraria. Next base: position 10,340,629 of record OY982973.1, on the reverse strand, counting down.
AGCAACATATTATTACCTACCTGAGGAACGTTTCTTGGCTCTAATCCTCCAGGGATGTTTGTAGATGAACACCGGCAAGAAGGCAGTTGACACGCTGCAACATCACAAGCCTCAGCTAACGGTAGCACTTCATCTTGCGCATACGCAACTGCGCAAAGCAGGGCTAACAGTATAGGTGTTTTCATTTTAGCCTTAGCTAACCTTCCAAACAACTGTCCGTTATCAATATTATTCCCTGTTATATATATAATGCTATCGTACTTTCAATCATTAATTATCATTAATCAGTAAATCAGTGCATATTGACAACATTATAGGTAAGTGTTTTGATTAAAGTACTGACAATTTTGGGGAAGTTTGATAATCATTTTAATCAGCAATCACAACTTTATATCGTATTTTGTGACGGATATGAATTGGTTGTTTTTTCTGCTGATCAGTGGAACTTCAACTTCAACTTTAACAACATATTTTTTATTTTATTTACTGGCGGTATGTCTCTATTAACAAAATACTACGAACTATATTATACGACGTTGTCCATTGTGTTGTTAGAGAAAAAAATTAGGAACCTAGTAAAATACATATTAAATTTACATGATTGTTAATACTTTTAGTAGCTGTAATTTCATTGCTAACCATTCGCGCAAAGAGCTTCTTTACGCGAGTCTGTCCGGGGAATTACCGCCACCATACTTATTTCTACTTATTTCCGCCAAGCAGTAATGTTTGCATTACTGTGTGCCAGTTTGAAGGGTTTCGGTACCAGTGAAATTACAGGCACATGAGACTTAACAACTTAAGAGGAACTGGAAGAGAAACTCCTACAGAAAAATAGGTATTTTAACAAAGTGATGCTGTCTCGCCGCTAAAGGCCTGAACAGAATAGTGCGATTTTTCTTTTTTCTTTATTTATAAGTTTTTTCCTGTATATAATTCACAAACTAGAGATACAAGTTTTGAGAAAATACCCATTAATTCAAATTCATTTCATCAAAATCAATCAAAACCTATAAACCTGGATATTGATAACATCTATAACATTTCCAAAAAATCATAAAAATAGGTGATTGTTTAGGGGGTAGAAACGTTTTCTCTTTTTGTATGAAAATTCGAGACTTCCCTCCAGTCAAATCACAATTCAAATCAAATCAAATAAAAGTCCACTGCTGCTGAACATAGCCTCCCCCGATTTTTTTGCCATAATCCCAACGCTTGGCAGGCGGCTTGGGGATCGCAGTGTGAGTTGTCAGTTTCTCAGAAAGTGCTGCTGCCCGCCTTCTGGTCTCGGATAAGTGTGAATTAAAAAAATAGGTACCCACCTATTAAGCAAGATGGCCCCCGGGCGAGACGCATTGTGATACATATTAAGGGACAGAATTGTAGAGAAATATGTTATATTTCGTCTCCACTTCTCGCGTTTTTAGTTCGCGGGGTACATGGCGCCACGTTCGCAAGTCAATGGCAATATTATATTTGATTAGAATTTAGAGCGCTCTCTAGTAGAACTAGTAGAAACTATATTCTAACACACGAATGATATATGTGCTGAAGCGCCATCTACCACGTATATATGATACCAACACATTAGTAGATTCATGAATTGTTTACCCATTGGCAACGGCGATAATGATAACAATAGAATTTAGTCTAATAATAGACTAGTCCATAAATGAGTACCTACCTGGCTTATTTGCTTATACTTTTAGCAAAAATCTTTACTATTTCAGATATACCATTCTTGAGGCCCGTATCTTCGTAGCTCTTTCCATGCAAACGTAGTAGTCATATCTTAAATACCAAGTGTTCAAAATTCAAACTCGTTGAAATTTGGCATGCATGTCCTTGAACCTAAAACCTATTCTTGTGATTTGCCAGTTTTTAGTTTTAACTCTAAATGTGAAAATAAGAATCATACTACCTTCACATAAATTTGAAAATACAAACGGAACAAGCTCGAGGCCCACCTGATGTTGAGCGGACTAACCTCTGCCTATAGCAGATGCATTTCGTCATAAGTCACGAATTGCACTGCGCACGTCCCCTTGAGACATAGTTATTCAGTCTCATGTGCCTGTAATTTTTACGGTAAACTGACCCAGAAGCATAGATTTTAGCCTGAAGGACTTGCTTTTTATAAATGAAATTCTCGTGAGTTTCACACATATTTAAATATTATAAATGTATCAAGGAACAGCAGGCAAAACTGCAACGAGTTTGAACACTTGGTATTTAAAATATGACTAAACTACGTTTGTATAGGAAGCGCTATGAAAACACTAGCCTTAAGATGATTAAGGTAAAAATATTATACCAAAACTAATAAACCTCTGGTGGAGAGAAAAGTGCCCAGAATGCTGGGCACATTACCTCGCTGTATATTAAGACTAATTTTTTGGCTGAGATACAAGCCTGCACTATATTCACATGTCGCCTCCACCAAACGCCACGATAAATTTTGGAATATTTCATGGGCACTGGGCCCCGTGATCTCAAAGTTTCCACCCCAAACCACGCAAACTGCACCAACATATATCCTCTATCTAAGTTTACTATTTATATTTCAGCCTTGACAGCGGCATCACCAGTCCAAACATTAATCTCTGGAAGATGGAACGGTGCTAGTGGCTAAGGCTTACTAAGTAATGGAAGGTTATTGAACTGGTATATCCCCCGCGCCCCCTATGGCCACATGTAGTGAATTTTCACTATTATGTGTGTTTTACGGAAGCCACTAAAATTAGTAGGCAAACACGAGAGGCGTGATATTATATTGAGGATATTGTATAAAGGATACGATATATGAGGATATAGTATAAAGGAATGCGGCTAGCACGAGGTGAATAGACTCATTCACGGTCCCATCCAACAGCCAAAAACCAGCAGGTCGGGCTCATCCGACATACCGACATCCAGGGAAGAGTTGGTACTAATATACTACGAACTATATACAACACTACAGCTACTACAATAAAAGCATTTGGACTCATAGGCAGTCCAAATGCTCTAGCCCACTACCAGTTGGCAGCGTGCCCAGCATGCTGGCAGCATTGCCCCGTTGAATCGCAATGCTTATTCTTTGAGCCAAATAGGTGCCAGTATTTTGATCACGCGTCGCATCGACCAAGCGCTCTGATAAGTTTAATGGGACTAATTATAATAATACATTTTTATATTAATTTGTGACCTTTGATTTGTAAGTTACCTCCAGCCATTAGGTATTTAATTTCACACCACGTATCGCGGCAGATTGTCGTAACCGATTTATATTTCGTACGGTTGCTATAAGAAATGTTATCAGAAGGCAATAAAAAAATCTCACACGATTCTTCAATTAATTAACCATCGATTAGTGATTAATTCTTCGAAATAATCTTATCTGCAATACATTTTTACTAATATTTATAATATTTTTTTAGTGGAAATGTGTACGTAGCTATCTTTTGTGTGAAATGCATGTCTTAAATAAGTACCATCGTGTCTGAAACCACCACACAAGCGTAACGCTTCCAAATCTTCCTTCTTTACACTGTTTTTAGCAAGACAATGTTGCACAGAGCAGATTATCTCTTGAAAAGGCACTGATCTTAGGGAAATAGCGTAGTTCAATCGCGTAAATTAAGAGAGGATGAACGGCAACTGGGTTTAATGTTTGTTTGGATAGGTTGATGACACTATCAGTTGTTTTTGAAGGTCGCGAGTTTACGCTTCGTTCCAAAACTTGGAAATTGCTTTCGAGTTTTTCGTATTGTCTGATTTTACGGTTTTTGAACTCGTCATATTTAGCAGAGACCTGGTTTAGGCCAAGAGTGCTACGTGGGGCTATTGAAATCAAAAAGTACCCAAATTTTAATAGAGGAGGGTAGCAAGAACCATCTGCTTGGGATCCTGTTATAGCATAAATTAAATTCCTTGACTGACATACAAATCTGCAAAATCTCTGGACACTGTAAGCGAATACAGCGTGAATAGGGAACGTTATGATCAAAATAATATTTCTGACGGTAGTACAAAATCATTTCAGGGACATATAAATCCAATTAGTCACCCCGTGACCACGATCACTGCAAAGCGTTTGGAACGTCGGCGTCGTCGGGACAAAAATAATGATAAATATACGCGATTTAAACGGTTTACATTTGTTTAATTAATATATGTTACGATCGCGAAAACCTAAATCAACAATAATAAATTTCTTTATTCAGGCTACAATGGCACAATATGTTAGTATACATTTAATAAACAGAATATTGTAGTCTTAGATTAAAAACCATAAAAAGGACTCAATATAATATAATGATCAGTAGGTGCAACACATGAAGAGGCATATTATATAGGACATCATATTTTCAACCGCTGACCGATTCGATAATAAATTTTTTCAGTCAGCATAAGAACAAAATAGCTGGATATCAGTGAATTAAAATGTTCAGCTACTATTTGATTATATTGTTGACATCCGCCCTTCTTATTTTTTTTTAATGGCGGTATGCCTTTATTAAACAAATACTACAAACTATATACAACACTACAGCTACTACAATACTACAGCTACTACAGTACTCTAGCCCACTATCAGTTGGCAACGTGCCCAGCATGCTGGCAGCATTGCCCCGTTGAATTGCAATGCTTATTCTTTGAGCCAAATAGGTGCCAGCATTTTGATCACGCGTCGCATCGACCAAGCGCTCTGATAAATTTTGGAAAATACGATGAGCTCCCGGTCCCCACGGACCCAACGTCTCTACACCAAACGGCTCAAATATGTAACCCATACCGAGGTTAGCATATTTGCGCCGCATGAGTTGCTCTGCCGAAGTAGCCGCGGCGCCAGCCCTCACGTGGGTTTCAGAAAGGTGTGACGGCGCTAAAGTGTCTACGCATGTAGCGTCCCACACTAAGGGCCGTCCTAACTTCCATGGAACCAGAGTCATGCCGTCAGGTCTACTACCATCGTCACGCATCAGACCGTTCGGTTCGAGAACAGCTGGAACATTGGCGCTGGTAAAAGCCCGGCGAATGATATCGTTAAGGCTGGCGTGGCGGGAAATTCGACCAGCACTTCGAGAGCAGGAGAGGCCATGGTGACCGAGTTGGTCAACTGCAGTACCACACTGGCAGTGATGTGCAACACAACACCTTGCACCCAAGCGTAAGCTAATAGCGAGACGAAAAGCGGAAGGATCTATAAGGCTACCAGTTTTGTAAGAAGGAATGGCTTGTAACCAAAGACCTGATTCCCACATAGAAACAGCGAGAATACGAGCACGATCTGCGATACTAGGGACGTATTTAAAAGATCTTTCCGTGCTAGCTCGCATAGGGGCCGATCCCACTGTTTCTGAGATGACAAAATTTTTGGGAACTCAGTATTTGGACAAGCCAGTCCCCATGTGGTTTTGGCCTCAGCCAGATATGCTACATCAAAAGAGCCTAAAGATGGTGCAAGAATTTTTTCTACTAATTTGTGTGTACTGTGTACAGAAGACAAAAAAGCTGGTAATGCCACACTAGAAATTTTGCGTATCCCTATGCCTCCCAACCTCACAGGGAGGGAAGCTTGCACCCAAGCCCTATCATCCATCTCAACATTCAAAACCGATATTAACGTATCTTTTAATAAATTGTCTAAGCTTAAAAGAAGCTCACTGTGTTTCCACAGCTGACAACATCTCAAAAAGTATGTAAATTTAGGAACGAAAAGGCAAAATCTAATAATAGTAAAAGCCATATGGGCGTTAATTTTGAATAATCTGCTAAAAGCATTTCTAAACTTTTGAATTTGTTCTTCGACAAATGGTGACAAAGATTCGTCAAAAATCGGTGAATCCAAAAGACGGAGCGAACGTTTTTCTACTAATTTTATATTAGGCGCAAGTAAGTTGAATTTTTCAATTATCGAAATTTTATCCGGACAAGTATCACAAACAAAAAGTTCACATTTGGAAAAATTTAGTTCAAGACCAATAAGACGAAAATCGTCTATAAGTACTCGCAAGTCATTCAATACCGTGTTCGCATCGCCTCCTAAGGTTCCGTCATCCAAATACCAAACGTTAAGTTTTGATTGGAGACGTTGAATTATTGAGTGGATGGCAAGGCTAAAGATGGCTGGTCCCAGAGGATCACCCTGTTGACATCCTACGGAAGATAATATAACGTTGTTTTGGTATGTTAATTTTGATGGTTTGCCGTAACATTGCCAAAGAAAAGGGTATAATTCCGGAATTTTATCTTTCACTTCGGTCAAAAGGGTGCCTCTATCTAATGAGTTGAATGCATTTTTAACATCCACCTTCAAAAGCACATCTCCACAATTTTGATCAAAAAATGTGCGAAGTGAATGTACAGCAGCCTCACAACCACCCTGAGAGCCAAAACCGAGTTGTAGTGGTTGAAAAAGATTACTTAAAAAAACAACTTTTTTCCTACAACCACATTTGGCTGTGAGGTGACGATAAGTGGTGCCTACTGCTATAGGCCTAATACCACCATCTTTTTTATTAAGGGCACATAAATTCGCACCGTACAGAATTTCGGTAATTTCATTGTTGACCTGACCCGACAACATCAAATTAACCAAAGCCGTCACATCCTTTAGAAGTGTCTCGCCTACCTCACCAGAACTAAAAGATAAAATATCTTTTAAGTGCTGAAGCTCAGGCCATCTAGACCACCGGCTGAGCCACTTCGAAAAGATGCCACGGCTGCAGAAACATCCTGTGGGGTCACCTCAACAATTTCATTATTTTGTTCAGGAGAGTCGGGAAGGTGGAGACCTGCAGTTGCAGGCGGATGCTTTTCTATTAGGGAATTCAACGTGTCAGATGTGAAAGGGGCGATTGTATCACTCGAAAACAAGATGCGTGCCGCGTTTTTGATGTCACCATCATTAATTTTGTTTTCTACTATTTTAATAGTAGCTGAATCGACATTATTTGTTTTTGTATTCCGCCGCCGTGGCAGAATTATTAAAGTTGAGCCAAAAGATTGCTCTTCCCGTGCCTTGTATTTCACGCAGTTTTCCTTTACTCTAGTTGTAAGGGATTTTTTGTTAGAAGGATCAAAATTTACGTGAAATACGTGGTAAGGGAATGCTAGAAGATGCTCCCAGGCTTGCCTAGTATTAGTAGCCAAAACGTTTTTAATCGAAGAAGATAACGATTGGGCAACAAAAATTCTCGCACCCCGAGGTATGCGTTTTATAACTGGAATATTATTTTTGTACGAGCTTAAAACCTCCCAAAACGGTTTGGCAGGGGTAGCAGGGCTCGCAACACTGCTACCACTTACTGTTAGATTATTTATTGGCACCGAAAGGGGAATTTCCGAACTTTTATGACACCTTTTTTGGTGAATTTTGAGGCCTTTTTGACCTTTAAAATATCGAGCCTGGGGGCACTGCGGACACAACATCTGGCTGTCTTGCGATACAAAGGTCCCAACTACTGCATTCATTGTTTGGGTACAAAGCATTGTTTACAAAATAAATCAAAGCTTATCTTAGAATCTCTAGGGTGACGTCTCGACCCGGATGAAGTCTCCGGGAATCCGCCCTTCTTGCCTATAAAGTAGTGCTTTTTCCAGTCACTATTTGCTTCTGCAATCTTTGAAGCACTGCAGAAATAGGGCTGTCCCATCAAAACATAAAATCCATGATTGTACTGGACGCGCATAACACTGACAGACCCTTGCGTAGTCTAAAGATACGCGTTGAAGATATGGCAGAATGACTTGAATAGTGCAATTTTCTACCGACTTCAAAAAAAGGAGGAGGTACTCAATTCGTCCATATGTTTTTTTTTTTTTTTTATGTTTGTTACCGCAGAACTTCTGACTGGGTAAATTGATTTTGATTAATCTTTTTTTATTTAAAAGCTGATGCTTGCAGTGTGGTCCCATTTAAATTTCATCAAAATCGATTTAGCCGTTTTTGAGTTACATTTCAAAAACTGAAAAGTGTTTTCCTGTCTTGATAATATAGTAAATGTTTGTTACCTTAGAACTTTTAACCGGGTGAACCGATTTTGATAACTTTTTTTTATTTGAAAGCTGAGGCTTGCTGTGTGGTCCCATTTAAATTTCATCAAAATTGGTTGAGCAGTTGGTTGAGTAACACTCCAATAACTAAAAAGTATTTTCGTATTATGATGAATTCTCATCGAAGCTCAAATTTGGTGGTAACACAGTAATATTTCCTCAACGATATAAGAAATATTTTTTTTGGATAGGAAGATAAAACGTGTTTTGTGCTACAAATGAAAATAACTAGTCTTTTTTTATATCTGAATGGTAAGCCTTTGACCACATTCTCACCTAATGTTAAGTGATGATGTGGTCGAAGGTGTTAACAGGCTTAACCAAGAATTACTGGCTCTCAAAAACAGCTGCCAGAATACACCTTTAGGTGCTTGGTGACAGATTTTCTACTTTAGGGTGGTCGCTAGCCAGGCGGGAATTCGTGAAATGCCCTTCCACCATGTGGTGAAGCTCAAGCCCGCGGCGGGTTTCGAACCATGGACATGCTGCGCGGCAGTCCATAGCCAATGCCACTGAGCTATCAATAATTTACAATAAATGTTATTTTATGTGTTAATCATACCAAAAATTAGGACGAATGACCATTTTTTATCGTATTCGTATTGCACTTCCCGTTGCAGTAAAACATTTTCTTACTGCTTTAACAAATTTCTTTTCAAACACTGAGTTCGATTAATTCGAACGTCAGTCTTATTCCGGTATCGTAGAAGTAAGTTGAGTGGCTCATCATGCCGTGATTAAAAAAGGTAAATTTATATTTATACATACCGATAATACAATACAATGCATGAAAATGTTGTCAACATTTTCATGCATAACAATAGCAGGTAACAAAATTACAGTGAAGTTCTTATTATCTCACCTACATTAATAATGTTTATAATAAAAAGATTTCACTGAAATTGTGAGGCTATAATTAACGTATATACATTTCGTATTATAACTGAACTTAAGACCAAACTGTTGATTTATGTATTTACCTGTTAAATTATGAAAACAAGATAAAGTTGTTATTTCATGAATATTTGGTCTCATAAATAGTATTAAATTGTGCGAAAATAATAACTATAAAATTACTGAATCACTTTCGTGGCATCTCAAACTTCAAAATTATTTATATTCCGAGAGACAACCAGGATTGGATTAATTTACATATGAATTTACTCATACTATCAAGCTCGATAAGTGTTTTACAAAACTATTTCAAATAAGCAAAAAACTAAAATTAGACAATTTTAGTTTTTGCTTATGAAGGTGATGATGGGAATCGCTGCGATGAGAATTAGTCATATAGTCAATGACAGTAAATGACAATCGATCCCATAAGTAGGGGACTAAATATAATGACCACCATAAAATTTTGGATACTCTTAATTGTTTTACCAAAAATTTTAATCGAACACCAAATGTAGTAAATGGTCACTAAATCTCAAAGCCATGTTTAGGTGTGACGACGAGCGAAGCAAGGAGGAGCGTTAGGTTACTTATGACCACAACAATGCGCGAGCCGAGCGAGCGTAGCGAGCGTGCCGCGGCAGCGACCGGCGATGCGCGAGAAGAATAACAGCAAATTTAATTTTGGTGATCATTTACTACTTTTGGTGATTGTTAAATATATAAGGGATCCTGTGGTACTCGCTATAAATGAAAGTCTTCACTTGATATATGTATTGTCATTTGAACATAGTTTAGGTTACACAGCACTTAATGTACTATTTTAATTAATTTATTTTGTAGGAACAGTTATGGCCTATTGGCTGGTGTAAGACGAGAGAGCGAGACAGCTTTACTTATTTAATAGGGCAATATTAAACAGAGATCATTTACTACTTTTGGGTTAAGGATGATTTATTTTGAGTAATTTTGCTTAAATAGGCTAGCGAGATGTTAAAACTTTGGATATAAGTTTACATTAAAATGGGGGTTAATTTTGGTGATCATTAACTATTTTTGTCTGTTATGTGTTACTAGATCTGGTGGTAAGTTAAACATAAGCCCATAAGTAGCAAGAATCACTAAAAAGGGAGAAATAAAAATTTTCACCAAAAAAATAGAACCGACTTCAACACTCAAATCTGTGAAATAACTTGTCGAAGTCGGTACCATGCGCACAATATTGTGATGATAGGTACTTTTGAACCGTCATGGTACCGACTTCGACAAGTTATTTCACAGATTTGAGTGTTGAAGTCGGTTCTATTTTTTGGTGAAAATTTTTTATAAGCTTTTGAGTACGTTGAGTAAACTTGTAAGCCATCATGTTTCAGCTGACTATCTAGGCCTGCGTTCCCGTCCCATTTCGGCTTAATAATCTAGGTCATCGTTAACTAAGTGTGCCAGGTACTTGAACTACGTTAGCTCTTTACTGTTTTTATAAATCTCTAAAACATGAGCTACGAAGTGATAATGTTAACAATTATCACTTCGTAGGTATTCGAATATGAGAATTTATAAACATTGTTCCCTGAAACCTCACACTAGGATATGGTTGCCAGACGTCCGGGAAATCCAGGATAGTCCCGAAATGGGGTGTCTTGTCCCGTGTCCAGTAATTTTGCTCTACTAAACCCGGAATTGATGAGTATTAGGTTTTTCACAGGACACAATAACAGCAAACATAATCCCGCCAGTCCTTTGAAATTGCTGTACCACAGTTCGCATTAGATAAGTACTTGTGTTTGGTGTACCTACTACTTACGTAAGTTTTCAAGTACATAGTACACAGGTATCTGCTAGGCAAGCATGTTCCACCGTCTACTACGTCACTTTCCATTAGGTAAGACTGAAGTAAAGGTTAGCTCATCTAAATTAAAAAAAACTTGAGCTCTAAATACCAACTTTCTTTCAAACCCCAGAAATGTCCAGGAATTGATATACGTTCATCTGGCAACCCTACTTCCTTGTGAACACGCCATAGTAAGAAGCATGATAACTACCTATATAAAATGTATACATTAACAAATTTAAAGAGACAATAAGATAGGTGTCAATGGACACATTCTTAGTAAAAATCTATTTAACAGTTTAGGTCAAAAAGTCTTAGTAACCTTTATCTAGGTTATTTTAGTAAGCCAGACTGTTATGGTATAGAAGTACATTTCTAGGTAAACTATTAATTAGATTAAGTAGTTTGAGTGCAAATAATAAACAGGTGGTGCTTACTATCTAATCACACTAGCCCCCACACTAGAATTACCTGTGTTGTGGGTGGCTGGTCTCTTCCGATTGTATTATACATATATTTTGTACATATTAGTTACAAAGTTTTGTCATAAAAGTTCTTTAATACCTACAAAAGATTAGGGTAGGCAATACACATTCACTCTTGAGTTCTATTTAAGGTATCATCTGAGTTGCCTTTTCGGCGGCCTTGAAGACCAAGTTAACAAGTGTTAACTTGGTCTTTAAGGCTTCTCTATACTCTTTATATATTAACACAAATACATACTGAGCAGTTTTTTGACGATATATCCCGCATAACTTATGTCGTTCGTACAGAAAATGTCAATATGACCGATATGCTGCTTATTGAGTTGAACGATTAGGTCGTCAAGGTGAAAAAGCATTAAAGAACTAAATCATCCCTGTCTTACCGTGTATGCAAACTTGTACGCTTCAGAACACCAACCATCTTACAGAATTTTTTTGATAACGTTCCAGTACTGGAATACACGTAGCACCTACGTAGACACGTTTATATTTTTGAATTTAGTCCATAGCTTATCATACAACACTTCAAAAGCTTTTGATAGATGAAAAAGCCTGAATATTTAGGCCTCTCAGTACTTATAGTTCTGTTCAGCGTCCTAAAGACTCAGAACTGCACTTTATGTGGAAAGTCAAGACCTAAAACCAAATTGAGCATCATGCTGTTACAATGACACGAGGTATTGGGCGATAGTTATTTTATCTGCTAAGTCACCAGGCTTGATTTTTACAATAGGGAATACGAATGTTTTCGTTAGGTCCGCAGGTAAGTAAAAGTGAGTCAAGCACATTGTATAAAACGTAAACGTTAATTTCGCACCAACACCGAAGAAAATACCAGTGGAATCAATCATCAGCAGTATTGAACACACAATTATGTGTAACAAAATCAACTCACGAGACGCTGAGTGTTTGAGACAAGATGTCGCATTAACGCTGAGAAAAGGAAAGTTGCCCAAATCCAACATACCTAAATCGGAGATAGATGCTCTAAAGTGCCTACGCGAAAACCCTGATTTGCTAGTTTTACCGGCAGATAAAGGTAACGTTACTGTTGTTGTTGATACTTTAGCATATGAACAAAAACTAAATAGCTTACTCGAGGACAGCAACACCTACAAAAAAGTTGGCTACAATCCCACCAACAGAGTTACCGCTAAGTTAAACAAGCTCTTAATGGCCTTGCCAGATGAACTGTATCATAGCTTGCGCCCCTTAAACCCGACCACACCAAAAATCTATGGCTTACCAAAAATCCATAAACCAGACTGGCCTCTTCGTCCTATTGTTAGCCAAATAGACTCACCTATATACAAGACTGCCCGATTCCTCTCAGACATGTTACTACCATTCACGGGCAAAACTACTAGTTATGTGAAAGACTCCGCCCACTTCATACAACTGCTGGAGGATGTACGGCTAGGTGAAGACGAAGTGATGGTAAGCTTCGATGTCGTATCGCTATTCACAAATATACCGATAGAGGACACCACTAACATTATATCGGAATTAATAGGATGCATACCTATACCTATCGAGTATATGAACATAATACGATACACTCTGTCGAGTGGATACTTTGTGTGGAAAGGGGATTTTTACTTGCAAATCGACGGTATAGCGATGGGGTCTCCCTTAGCTCCGGTAGTTGCTAATATCTTTATGGAGTGGTTTGAAGTAATGGCAACAATAAATACTTCATATAAGCCAAGCCACTGGTGGCGCTACGTTGACGACGTGTTTGCCATTGTGCAAAGAAATAATGTGGATTCGCTGTTAGAACACCTGAACAGCATTCACCCAAAAATTGCTTTTACAGTAGAACGGGAAAGAGACGGAGCCCTGCCTTTTCTGGATGTGTTGGTAAGACGCGACTCAGTCGGCCATCTATCGTACTCAATATATCGCAAGCCAACACACACAAATAGGTATCTCAGAGCGGATTCTCACCACCACCCAGCGCATCTAGCCTCAGTACCACGGACGCTTATAAACAGAGCATTAAGAATATGCGATCCTGAGTACCTGGGTACTGAGCTAGACCACATTAAAGGTGTTCTGCAAAGCAATGGATACAAGTGGAGGCACAGTTGGCGTATTGCGAACGCGTCGTCCAAGACACGCCCGGCATCAGTGGAAAGAGCGGCAGCATACCTTCCATACATAAAGGGAATCACGGATAAAATTGGAAACTTGTTACGCCGAAGGTACAGCATCAAGACAATATTCCGCCCTCTAAGACAACTCAGACAGCTGCTTCGCTCTCCCAAAGATAGAGACCCATTGGGAGTCCCCGGTGTCTACATGATTCCCTGCGACTGTGGTAAATGTTACGTCGGAGAAACACGCAGGAACGTTTCCACTAGACTCACAGAGCACATACGTTCCATGAAGAATCAGGACATCAACAGCTCAGCCGTGACAGAACATTCTCTGCTATCTAGTGCAGGACACTACATCCGCTTCGACAAAGCTCGGGTCTTGTCGAGAGAAAAGTTCTTCGTGCCTCGCAAGATCCGAGAATCTATTGAAATTAGTAGGCGTCCAAATTTTAATAGAGACAGATGTTGGTTCTTGTCACCTACTTGGAAGCCGTGTCTTCATGGAACTCATTTGGAGGCTAATGACGGGTCTAGTGGAGATATAGTGAGCTCCTATTGCTTGGACGTGTCCCACGCCAGCCGGGATTCCAGCGATGAAGAGGACTTGCCGACACGACCAACAGCAACCCACCCCTCGCACCAACCTATGACGTCACGCGCGCTACGAGCTGCCGCCCGCAGTGCTCAGCGAGACGTCAACGCGGGCGTCCCGAGCTCTCCTTGAAAAAGACCACCGGATGTGGTTGAAACTATAGTCGGAGCTATCTGACTTATTTACGTGAGTTATCCCGTATTATTTACTAAAATGAGTGAAAACCACGTTAGTTTTTATAACAAAATTGCAAACCTCTACGGGGAGGTACGGCTAAATGAAGTGAGACGGTTCGCAAAATTAAGAATCCAACGTAACAAACTTGAATGTGGTTTATCGTTTGTGAAAAGGTGTGGTGAATGCAGTGTAGTGCCAAAATTTATGCAAGTTAAACCAGTGAAATGTTTTCAAGGTTACGAAAGGTTCTTCGACAAAATAAACAATCAATTATTGGTGCGGGTATAACGAGGGTACCATCGGAAAATATTTATTGTGTCTAGTGAATTATACCAATTACACCTGCAGTTATCTAAGATTCTACGCTCCGATTTGTGGGAAACTTTGGACTCAATGACGTACAGTAGGGCACTTATTATTCAAGACCAAGTTAATAAAATACATGCAAGCAAACTGGAGCGCCTGACCAAAACCTCTCAGCAAAGTCATGTCATGCATAATACGAATGCTGGTGATAGGACCGTAGTCAATGTATCTTCGCAGACAATTTCTGAAAAGGTGACCACAGCCTTATCTAAAGGCCTTAATTTCGCACCAACACCGAAGAAAATACCAGTGGAATCAATCATCAGCAGTATTGAACACACAATTATGTGTAACAAAATCAACTCACGAGACGCTGAGTGTTTGAGACAAGATGTCGCATTAACGCTGAGAAAAGGAAAGTTGCCCAAATCCAACATACCTAAATCGGAGATAGATGCTCTAAAGTGCCTACGCGAAAACCCTGATTTGCTAGTTTTACCGGCAGATAAAGGTAACGTTACTGTTGTTGTTGATACTTTAGCATATGAACAAAAACTAAATAGCTTACTCGAGGACAGCAACACCTACAAAAAAGTTGGCTACAATCCCACCAACAGAGTTACCGCTAAGTTAAACAAGCTCTTAATGGCCTTGCCAGATGAACTGTATAATAGCTTGCGCCCCTTAAACCCGACCACACCAAAAATCTATGGCTTACCAAAAATCCATAAACCAGACTGGCCTCTTCGTCCTATTGTTAGCCAAATAGACTCACCTATATACAAAACTGCCCGATTCCTCTCAGACATGTTACTACCATTCACGGGCAAAACTACTAGTTATGTGAAAGACTCCGCCCACTTCATACAACTGCTGGAGGATGTACGGCTAGGTGAAGACGAAGTGATGGTAAGCTTCGATGTCGTATCGCTATTCACAAATATACCGATAGAGGACACCACTAACATTATATCGGAATTAATAGGATGCATACCTATACCTATCGAGTATATGAACATAATACGATACACTCTGTCGAGTGGATACTTTGTGTGGAAAGGGGATTTTTACTTGCAAATCGACGGTATAGCGATGGGGTCTCCCTTAGCTCCGGTAGTTGCTAATATCTTTATGGAGTGGTTTGAAGTAATGGCAACAATAAATACTTCATATAAGCCAAGACACTGGTGGCGCTACGTTGACGACGTGTTTGCCATTGTGCAAAGAAATAATGTGGATTCGCTGTTAGAACACCTGAACAGCATTCACCCAAAAATTGCTTTTACAGTAGAACGGGAAAGAGACGGAGCCCTGCCTTTTCTGGATGTGTTGGTAAGACGCGACTCAGTCGGCCATCTATCGTACTCAATATATCGCAAGCCAACACACACAAATAGGTATCTCAGAGCGGATTCTCACCACCACCCAGCGCATCTAGCCTCAGTACCACGGATGCTTATAAACAGAGCATTAAGAATATGCGATCCTGAGTACCTGGGTACTGAGCTAGACCACATTAAAGGTGTTCTGCAAAGCAATGGATACAAGTGGAGGCACAGTTGGCGTATTGCGAACGCGTCGTCCAAGACACGCCCGGCATCAGTGGAAAGAGCGGCAACATACCTTCCATACATAAAGGGAATCACGGATAAAATTGGAAACTTGTTACGCCGAAGGTACAGCATCAAGACAATATTCCGCCCTCTAAGACAACTCAGACAGCTGCTTCGCTCTCCCAAAGATAGAGACCCATTGGGAGTCCCCGGTGTCTACATGATTCCCTGCGACTGTGGTAAATGTTACGTCGGAGAAACACGCAGGAACGTTTCCACTAGACTCACAGAGCACATACGTTTCATGAAGAATCAGGACATCAACAGCTCAGCCGTGACAGAACATTCTCTGCTATCTAGTGCAGGACACTACATCCGCTTCGACAAAGCTCGGGTCTTGTCGAGAGAAAAGTTCTTCGTGCCTCGCAAGATCCGAGAATCTATTGAAATTAGTAGGCGTCCAAATTTTAATAGAGACAGAGGTTGGTTCTTGTCACCTACTTGGAAGCCGTGTCTTCATGGAACTCATTTGGAGGCTAATGACGGGTCTAGTGGAGATATAGTGAGCTCCTATTGCTTGGACGTGTCCCACGCCAGCCGGGATTCCAGCGATGAAGAGGACTTGCCGACACGACCAACAGCAACCCACCCCTCGCACCAACCTATGACGTCACGCGCGCTACGAGCTGCCGCCCGCAGTGCTCAGCGAGACGTCAACGCGGGCGTCCCGAGCTCTCCTTGAAAAAGACCACCGGATGTGGTTGAAACTATAGTCGGAGCTATCTGACTTATTTACGTGAGTTATCCCGTATTATTTACTAAAATGAGTGAAAACCACGTTAGTTTTTATAACAAAATTGCAAACCTCTACGGAGAGGTACGGCTAAATGAAGTGAGACGGTTCGCAAAATTAAGAATCCAACGTAACAAACTTGAATGTGGTTTATCGTTTGTGAAAAGGTGTGGTGAATGCAGTGTAGTGCCAAAATTTATGCAAGTTAAACCAGTGAAATGTTTTCAAGGTTACGAAAGGTTCTTCGACAAAATAAACAATCAATTATTGGTGCGGGTATAACGAGGGTACCATCGGAAAATATTTATTGTGTCTAGTGAATTATACCAATTACACCTGCAGTTATCTAAGATTCTACGCTCCGATTTGTGGGAAACTTTGGACTCAATGACGTACAGTAGGGCACTTATTATTCAAGACCAAGTTAATAAAATACATGCAAGCAAACTGGAGCGCCTGACCAAAACCTCTCAGCAAAGTCATGTCATGCATAATACGAATGCTGGTGATAGGACCGTAGTCAATGTATCTTCGCAGACAATTTCTGAAAAGGTGACCACAGCCTTATCTAAAGGCCTTAATTTCGCACCAACACCGAAGAAAATACCAGTGGAATCAATCATCAGCAGTATTGAACACACAATTATGTGTAACAAAATCAACTCACGAGACGCTGAGTGTTTGAGACAAGATGTCGCATTAACGCTGAGAAAAGGAAAGTTGCCCAAATCCAACATACCTAAATCGGAGATAGATGCTCTAAAGTGCCTACGCGAAAACCCTGATTTGCTAGTTTTACCGGCAGATAAAGGTAACGTTACTGTTGTTGTTGATACTTTAGCATATGAACAAAAACTAAATAGCTTACTCGAGGACAGCAACACCTACAAAAAAGTTGGCTACAATCCCACCAACAGAGTTACCGCTAAGTTAAACAAGCTCTTAATGGCCTTGCCAGATGAACTGTATAATAGCTTGCGCCCCTTAAACCCGACCACACCAAAAATCTATGGCTTACCAAAAATCCATAAACCAGACTGGCCTCTTCGTCCTATTGTTAGCCAAATAGACTCACCTATATACAAAACTGCCCGATTCCTCTCAGACATGTTACTACCATTCACGGGCAAAACTACTAGTTATGTGAAAGACTCCGCCCACTTCATACAACTGCTGGAGGATGTACGGCTAGGTGAACACGAAGTGATGGTAAGCTTCGATGTCGTATCGCTATTCACAAATATACCGATAGAGGACACCACTAACATTATATCGGATCTAATAGGATGCATACCTATACCTATCGAGTATATGAACATAATACGATACACTCTGTCGAGTGGATACTTTGTGTGGAAAGGGGATTTTTACTTGCAAATCGACGGTATAGCGATGGGGTCTCCCTTAGCTCCGGTAGTTGCTAATATCTTTATGGAGTGGTTTGAAGTAATGGCAACAATAAATACTTCATATAAGCCAAGACACTGGTGGCGCTACGTTGACGACGTGTTTGCCATTGTGCAAAGAAATAATGTGGATTCGCTGTTAGAACACCTGAACAGCATTCACCCAAAAATTGCTTTTACAGTAGAACGGGAAAGAGACGGAGCCCTGCCTTTTCTGGATGTGTTGGTAAGACGCGACTCAGTCGGCCATCTATCGTACTCAATATATCGCAAGCCAACACACACAAATAGGTATCTCAGAGCGGATTCTCACCACCACCCAGCGCATCTAGCCTCAGTACCACGGACGCTTATAAACAGAGCATTAAGAATATGCGATCCTGAGTACCTGGGTACTGAGCTAGACCACATTAAAGGTGTTCTGCAAAGCAATGGATACAAGTGGAGGCACAGTTGGCGTATTGCGAACGCGTCGTCCAAGACACGCCCGGCATCAGTGGAAAGAGCGGCAGCATACCTTCCATACATAAAGGGAATCACGGATAAAATTGGAAACTTGTTACGCCGAAGGTACAGCATCAAGACAATATATTTACAATACTCCGCCCTCTAAGACAACTCAGACAGCTGCTTCGCTCTCCCAAAGATAGAGACCCATTGGGAGTCCCCGGTGTCTACATGATTCCCTGCGACTGTGGTAAATGTTACGTCGGAGAAACACGCAGGAACGTTTCCACTAGACTCACAGAGCACATACGTTCCATGAAGAATCAGGACATCAACAGCTCAGCCGTGACAGAACATTCTCTGCTATCTAGTGCAGGACACTACATCCGCTTCGACAAAGCTCGGGTCTTGTCGAGAGAAAAGTTCTTCGTGCCTCGCAAGATCCGAGAATCTATTGAAATTAGTAGGCGTCCAAATTTTAATAGAGACAGAGGTTGGTTCTTGTCACCTACTTGGAAGCCGTGTCTTCATGGAACTCATTTGGAGGCTAATGACGGGTCTAGTGGAGATATAGTGAGCTCCTATTGCTTGGACGTGTCCCACGCCAGCCGGGATTCCAGCGATGAAGAGGACTTGCCGACACGACCAACAGCAACCCACCCCTCGCACCAACCTATGACGTCACGCGCGCTACGAGCTGCCGCCCGCAGTGCTCAGCGAGACGTCAACGCGGGCGTCCCGAGCTCTCCTTGAAAAAGACCACCGGATGTGGTTGAAACTATAGTCGGAGCTATCTGACTTATTTACGTGAGTTATCCCGTATTATTTACTAAAATGAGTGAAAACCACGTTAGTTTTTATAACAAAATTGCAAACCTCTACGGGGAGGTACGGCTAAATGAAGTGAGACGGTTCGCAAAATTAAGAATCCAACGTAACAAACTTGAATGTGGTTTATCGTTTGTGAAAAGGTGTGGTGAATGCAGTGTAGTGCCAAAATTTATGCAAGTTAAACCAGTGAAATGTTTTCAAGGTTACGAAAGGTTCTTCGACAAAATAAACAATCAATTATTGGTGCGGGTAAAACGAGGGTACCATCGGAAAATATTTATTGTGTCTAGTGAATTATACCAATTACACCTGCAGTTATCTAAGATTCTACGCTCCGATATGTGGGAAACTTTGGACTCAATGACGTACAGTAGGGCACTTATTATTCAAGACCAAGTTAATAAAATACATGCAAGCAAACTGGAGCGCCTGACCAAAACCTCTCAGCAAAGTCATGTCATGCATAATACGAATGCTGGTGATAGGACCGTAGTCAATGTATCTTCGCAGACAATTTCTGAAAAGGTGACCACAGCCTTATCTAAAGGCCTTAATTTCGCAACAACACCGAAGAAAATACCAGTGGAATCAATCATCAGCAGTATTGAACACACAATTATGTGTAACAAAATCAACTCACGAGACGCTGAGTGTTTGAGACAAGATGTCGCATTAACGCTGAGAAAAGGAAAGTTGCCCAAATCCAACATACCTAAATCGGAGATAGATGCTCTAAAGTGCCTACGCGAAAACCCTGATTTGCTAGTTTTACCGGCAGATAAAGGTAACGTTACTGTTGTTGTTGATACTTTAGCATATGAACAAAAACTAAATAGCTTACTCGAGGACAGCAACACCTACAAAAAAGTTGGCTACAATCCCACCAACAGAGTTACCGCTAAGTTAAACAAGCTCTTAATGGCCTTGCCAGATGAACTGTATAATAGCTTGCGCCCCTTAAACCCGACCACACCAAAAATCTATGGCTTACCAAAAATCCATAAACCAGACTGGCCTCTTCGTCCTATTGTTAGCCAAATAGACTCACCTATATACAAAACTGCCCGATTCCTCTCAGACATGTTACTACCATTCACGGGCAAAACTACTAGTTATGTGAAAGACTCCGCCCACTTCATACAACTGCTGGAGGATGTACGGCTAGGTGAAGACGAAGTGATGGTAAGCTTCGATGTCGTATCGCTATTCACAAATATACCGATAGAGGACACCACTAACATTATATCGGAATTAATAGGATGCATACCTATACCTATCGAGTATATGAACATAATACGATACACTCTGTCGAGTGGATACTTTGTGTGGAAAGGGGATTTTTACTTGCAAATCGACGGTATAGCGATGGGGTCTCCCTTAGCTCCGGTAGTTGCTAATATCTTTATGGAGTGGTTTGAAGTAATGGCAACAATAAATACTTCATATAAGCCAAGACACTGGTGGCGCTACGTTGACGACGTGTTTGCCATTGTGCAAAGAAATAATGTGGATTCGCTGTTAGAACACCTGAACAGCATTCACCCAAAAATTGCTTTTACAGTAGAACGGGAAAGAGACGGAGCCCTGCCTTTTCTGGATGTGTTGGTAAGACGCGACTCAGTCGGCCATCTATCGTACTCAATATATCGCAAGCCAACACACACAAATAGGTATCTCAGAGCGGATTCTCACCACCACCCAGCGCATCTAGCCTCAGTACCACGGACGCTTATAAACAGAGCATTAAGAATATGCGATCCTGAGTACCTGGGTACTGAGCTAGACCACATTAAAGGTGTTCTGCAAAGCAATGGATACAAGTGGAGGCACAGTTGGCGTATTGCGAACGCGTCGTCCAAGACACGCCCGGCATCAGTGGAAAGAGCGGCAACATACCTTCCATACATAAAGGGAATCACGGATAAAATTGGAAACTTGTTACGCCGAAGGTACAGCATCAAGACAATATTCCGCCCTCTAAGACAACTCAGACAGCTGCTTCGCTCTCCCAAAGATAGAGACCCATTGGGAGTCCCCGGTGTCTACATGATTCCCTGCGACTGTGGTAAATGTTACGTCGGAGAAACACGCAGGAACGTTTCCACTAGACTCACAGAGCACATACGTTTCATGAAGAATCAGGACATCAACAGCTCAGCCGTGACAGAACATTCTCTGCTATCTAGTGCAGGACACTACATCCGCTTCGACAAAGCTCGGGTCTTGTCGAGAGAAAAGTTCTTCGTGCCTCGCAAGATCCGAGAATCTATTGAAATTAGTAGGCGTCCAAATTTTAATAGAGACAGAGGTTGGTTCTTGTCACCTACTTGGAAGCCGTGTCTTCATGGAACTCATTTGGAGGCTAATGACGGGTCTAGTGGAGATATAGTGAGCTCCTATTGCTTGGACGTGTCCCACGCCAGCCGGGATTCCAGCGATGAAGAGGACTTGCCGACACGACCAACAGCAACCCACCCCTCGCACCAACCTATGACGTCACGCGCGCTACGAGCTGCCGCCCGCAGTGCTCAGCGAGACGTCAACGCGGGCGTCCCGAGCTCTCCTTGAAAAAGACCACCGGATGTGGTTGAAACTATAGTCGGAGCTATCTGACTTATTTACGTGAGTTATCCCGTATTATTTACTAAAATGAGTGAAAACCACGTTAGTTTTTATAACAAAATTGCAAACCTCTACGGAGAGGTACGGCTAAATGAAGTGAGACGGTTCGCAAAATTAAGAATCCAACGTAACAAACTTGAATGTGGTTTATCGTTTGTGAAAAGGTGTGGTGAATGCAGTGTAGTGCCAAAATTTATGCAAGTTAAACCAGTGAAATGTTTTCAAGGTTACGAAAGGTTCTTCGACAAAATAAACAATCAATTATTGGTGCGGGTATAACGAGGGTACCATCGGAAAATATTTATTGTGTCTAGTGAATTATACCAATTACACCTGCAGTTATCTAAGATTCTACGCTCCGATTTGTGGGAAACTTTGGACTCAATGACGTACAGTAGGGCACTTATTATTCAAGACCAAGTTAATAAAATACATGCAAGCAAACTGGAGCGCCTGACCAAAACCTCTCAGCAAAGTCATGTCATGCATAATACGAATGCTGGTGATAGGACCGTAGTCAATGTATCTTCGCAGACAATTTCTGAAAAGGTGACCACAGCCTTATCTAAAGGCCTTAATTTCGCACCAACACCGAAGAAAATACCAGTGGAATCAATCATCAGCAGTATTGAACACACAATTATGTGTAACAAAATCAACTCACGAGACGCTGAGTGTTTGAGACAAGATGTCGCATTAACGCTGAGAAAAGGAAAGTTGCCCAAATCCAACATACCTAAATCGGAGATAGATGCTCTAAAGTGCCTACGCGAAAACCCTGATTTGCTAGTTTTACCGGCAGATAAAGGTAACGTTACTGTTGTTGTTGATACTTTAGCATATGAACAAAAACTAAATAGCTTACTCGAGGACAGCAACACCTACAAAAAAGTTGGCTACAATCCCACCAACAGAGTTACCGCTAAGTTAAACAAGCTCTTAATGGCCTTGCCAGATGAACTGTATAATAGCTTGCGCCCCTTAAACCCGACCACACCAAAAATCTATGGCTTACCAAAAATCCATAAACCAGACTGGCCTCTTCGTCCTATTGTTAGCCAAATAGACTCACCTATATACAAAACTGCCCGATTCCTCTCAGACATGTTACTACCATTCACGGGCAAAACTACTAGTTATGTGAAAGACTCCGCCCACTTCATACAACTGCTGGAGGATGTACGGCTAGGTGAACACGAAGTGATGGTAAGCTTCGATGTCGTATCGCTATTCACAAATATACCGATAGAGGACACCACTAACATTATATCGGATCTAATAGGATGCATACCTATACCTATCGAGTATATGAACATAATACGATACACTCTGTCGAGTGGATACTTTGTGTGGAAAGGGGATTTTTACTTGCAAATCGACGGTATAGCGATGGGGTCTCCCTTAGCTCCGGTAGTTGCTAATATCTTTATGGAGTGGTTTGAAGTAATGGCAACAATAAATACTTCATATAAGCCAAGACACTGGTGGCGCTACGTTGACGACGTGTTTGCCATTGTGCAAAGAAATAATGTGGATTCGCTGTTAGAACACCTGAACAGCATTCACCCAAAAATTGCTTTTACAGTAGAACGGGAAAGAGACGGAGCCCTGCCTTTTCTGGATGTGTTGGTAAGACGCGACTCAGTCGGCCATCTATCGTACTCAATATATCGCAAGCCAACACACACAAATAGGTATCTCAGAGCGGATTCTCACCACCACCCAGCGCATCTAGCCTCAGTACCACGGACGCTTATAAACAGAGCATTAAGAATATGCGATCCTGAGTACCTGGGTACTGAGCTAGACCACATTAAAGGTGTTCTGCAAAGCAATGGATACAAGTGGAGGCACAGTTGGCGTATTGCGAACGCGTCGTCCAAGACACGCCCGGCATCAGTGGAAAGAGCGGCAGCATACCTTCCATACATAAAGGGAATCACGGATAAAATTGGAAACTTGTTACGCCGAAGGTACAGCATCAAGACAATATATTTACAATACTCCGCCCTCTAAGACAACTCAGACAGCTGCTTCGCTCTCCCAAAGATAGAGACCCATTGGGAGTCCCCGGTGTCTACATGATTCCCTGCGACTGTGGTAAATGTTACGTCGGAGAAACACGCAGGAACGTTTCCACTAGACTCACAGAGCACATACGTTCCATGAAGAATCAGGACATCAACAGCTCAGCCGTGACAGAACATTCTCTGCTATCTAGTGCAGGACACTACATCCGCTTCGACAAAGCTCGGGTCTTGTCGAGAGAAAAGTTCTTCGTGCCTCGCAAGATCCGAGAATCTATTGAAATTAGTAGGCGTCCAAATTTTAATAGAGACAGAGGTTGGTTCTTGTCACCTACTTGGAAGCCGTGTCTTCATGGAACTCATTTGGAGGCTAATGACGGGTCTAGTGGAGATATAGTGAGCTCCTATTGCTTGGACGTGTCCCACGCCAGCCGGGATTCCAGCGATGAAGAGGACTTGCCGACACGACCAACAGCAACCCACCCCTCGCACCAACCTATGACGTCACGCGCGCTACGAGCTGCCGCCCGCAGTGCTCAGCGAGACGTCAACGCGGGCGTCCCGAGCTCTCCTTGAAAAAGACCACCGGATGTGGTTGAAACTATAGTCGGAGCTATCTGACTTATTTACGTGAGTTATCCCGTATTATTTACTAAAATGAGTGAAAACCACGTTAGTTTTTATAACAAAATTGCAAACCTCTACGGGGAGGTACGGCTAAATGAAGTGAGACGGTTCGCAAAATTAAGAATCCAACGTAACAAACTTGAATGTGGTTTATCGTTTGTGAAAAGGTGTGGTGAATGCAGTGTAGTGCCAAAATTTATGCAAGTTAAACCAGTGAAATGTTTTCAAGGTTACGAAAGGTTCTTCGACAAAATAAACAATCAATTATTGGTGCGGGTAAAACGAGGGTACCATCGGAAAATATTTATTGTGTCTAGTGAATTATACCAATTACACCTGCAGTTATCTAAGATTCTACGCTCCGATATGTGGGAAACTTTGGACTCAATGACGTACAGTAGGGCACTTATTATTCAAGACCAAGTTAATAAAATACATGCAAGCAAACTGGAGCGCCTGACCAAAACCTCTCAGCAAAGTCATGTCATGCATAATACGAATGCTGGTGATAGGACCGTAGTCAATGTATCTTCGCAGACAATTTCTGAAAAGGTGACCACAGCCTTATCTAAAGGCCTTAATTTCGCAACAACACCGAAGAAAATACCAGTGGAATCAATCATCAGCAGTATTGAACACACAATTATGTGTAACAAAATCAACTCACGAGACGCTGAGTGTTTGAGACAAGATGTCGCATTAACGCTGAGAAAAGGAAAGTTGCCCAAATCCAACATACCTAAATCGGAGATAGATGCTCTAAAGTGCCTACGCGAAAACCCTGATTTGCTAGTTTTACCGGCAGATAAAGGTAACGTTACTGTTGTTGTTGATACTTTAGCATATGAACAAAAACTAAATAGCTTACTCGAGGACAGCAACACCTACAAAAAAGTTGGCTACAATCCCACCAACAGAGTTACCGCTAAGTTAAACAAGCTCTTAATGGCCTTGCCAGATGAACTGTATAATAGCTTGCGCCCCTTAAACCCGACCACACCAAAAATCTATGGCTTACCAAAAATCCATAAACCAGACTGGCCTCTTCGTCCTATTGTTAGCCAAATAGACTCACCTATATACAAGACTGCCCGATTCCTCTCAGACATGTTACTACCATTCACGGGCAAAACTACTAGTTATGTGAAAGACTCCGCCCACTTCATACAACTGCTGGAGGATGTACGGCTAGGTGAAGACGAAGTGATGGTAAGCTTCGATGTCGTATCGCTATTCACAAATATACCGATAGAGGACACCACTAACATTATATCGGAATTAATAGGATGCATACCTATACCTATCGAGTATATGAACATAATACGATACACTCTGTCGAGTGGATACTTTGTGTGGAAAGGGGATTTTTACTTGCAAATCGACGGTATAGCGATGGGGTCTCCCTTAGCTCCGGTAGTTGCTAATATCTTTATGGAGTGGTTTGAAGTAATGGCAACAATAAATACTTCATATAAGCCAAGACACTGGTGGCGCTACGTTGACGACGTGTTTGCCATTGTGCAAAGAAATAATGTGGATTCGCTGTTAGAACACCTGAACAGCATTCACCCAAAAATTGCTTTTACAGTAGAACGGGAAAGAGACGGAGCCCTGCCTTTTCTGGATGTGTTGGTAAGACGCGACTCAGTCGGCCATCTATCGTACTCAATATATCGCAAGCCAACACACACAAATAGGTATCTCAGAGCGGATTCTCACCACCACCCAGCGCATCTAGCCTCAGTACCACGGACGCTTATAAACAGAGCATTAAGAATATGCGATCCTGAGTACCTGGGTACTGAGCTAGACCACATTAAAGGTGTTCTGCAAAGCAATGGATACAAGTGGAGGCACAGTTGGCGTATTGCGAACGCGTCGTCCAAGACACGCCCGGCATCAGTGGAAAGAGCGGCAGCATACCTTCCATACATAAAGGGAATCACGGATAAAATTGGAAACTTGTTACGCCGAAGGTACAGCATCAAGACAATATTCCGCCCTCTAAGACAACTCAGACAGCTGCTTCGCTCTCCCAAAGATAGAGACCCATTGGGAGTCCCCGGTGTCTACATGATTCCCTGCGACTGTGGTAAATGTTACGTCGGAGAAACACGCAGGAACGTTTCCACTAGACTCACAGAGCACATACGTTCCATGAAGAATCAGGACATCAACAGCTCAGCCGTGACAGAACATTCTCTGCTATCTAGTGCAGGACACTACATCCGCTTCGACAAAGCTCGGGTCTTGTCGAGAGAAAAGTTCTTCGTGCCTCGCAAGATCCGAGAATCTATTGAAATTAGTAGGCGTCCAAATTTTAATAGAGACAGAGGTTGGTTCTTGTCACCTACTTGGAAGCCGTGTCTTCATGGAACTCATTTGGAGGCTAATGACGGGTCTAGTGGAGATATAGTGAGCTCCTATTGCTTGGACGTGTCCCACGCCAGCCGGGATTCCAGCGATGAAGAGGACTTGCCGACACGACCAACAGCAACCCACCCCTCGCACCAACCTATGACGTCACGCGCGCTACGAGCTGCCGCCCGCAGTGCTCAGCGAGACGTCAACGCGGGCGTTCCGAGCTCTCCTTGAAAAAGACCACCGGATGTGGTTGAAACTATAGTCGGAGCTATCTGACTTATTTACGTGAGTTATCCCGTATTATTTACTAAAATGAGTGAAAACCACGTTAGTTTTTATAACTAGTGATACTTTTTTTATAATATTTCAACAACCTGTAACCTAGGATCACAAGCTAATAAAATTTCATTTCATTTCATTTCAACATGTGTTAGGGATATAAGAGGGATAACAGTAGCAGACGACATTTACGTCCTCCCTAAAAAAAGCTACATGTGTGATCCTGCGTATTTCAAATACACAATAATGAGCCGGTAAATGCCGGTGATTTCCCGCGTTTTATCTTTTTGATAACATCTGGTACTGTTGTCGGGGAGATATGAAATACATCGCCGTTCTCCGAGATATCAGTCATTATATAATCACCAATATCCGAAATATCAGTCAGATTATAGGTACAATGGCCATTTCGAAGGTTGTTTTTTGAATAATTCCGCTTTTGCCTTATTGTCAATAACACCATCGACGCTCATACGAAAAGCTTGATGTCAAGTTTTTTGGTAGGCTTCCAAGTCTTTAAAGTTACTTTAGGACCAATTTTTTTTAATGTTATTGTGACGGAATAAGGTCCCAGGAAGGCCCAGGAGGCCCACCTGATGTTAAGCGGACTAACTTCTGCCAATAACAGATGTATTTCGTCACAAGTCATGAATTGCACTGCGCCCGTTAACTTATAATATTAATATTTTAATATTGTAGTGCTGTTGGTCTTCTTCAAATAAATAAATAAATAAAATAAATAAACTTAAGACATAGTTGTTAAGTCTCATGTGCCTGTAATTTCACTGGCTCTCAAGGACAGCTGCCGGAACACACCGTTAGGTGCTTGGCGACAGAGGGCAGGCGGGCATTCGCAAAATGCCTACCATCATGCTATATAACGACTGCCATCCTAAGACAACAACCAGAACCGCTCCGAAGCACGGAAGCGCTCAGTAGTAATGCTACTAGCAGTCACCCATCCAAGTCATGAACACGGTGGAAATTGCTTAAAGTGGCTAACATAGAACAGATCGGTTAAGAACGGCTAAGCAAGCTTCAATACGAGCGCTTCAAAAAATTTAAGATAAGATGATCTGACCAGTAAGTGTTGTAATCTATGGTTATATTCGTTATGGTTGGCTATGGAGAACAGCTAACTACACAATGGTCCAGCAAACTTATGCTGCAATAAGCGTCACTAACATAGGTGATGATATGCCCAGCTTCATAACAATACGAAGCCATTTTTGATCCTCACAAACTCTATACAATTCCTTGCAAAATAGTTCCAAGGCATTGGCTTTAAATCACCCAACTTTTAAATACTTTCAAACTATTTTCAACAACTGCACATTTCACTAAAGCATTGCGCAAAATCAGCTATATTGTCTTAGTAATTAATTGGCATATACTCGTACAAGCAAAAACTAGGGATGTAATGAACTTCAAGTGTAACCTTAATATCTGTCAAACGCGAAATGATACAACCTATCACTGATACTTCTTGAAACATACCTGGTAACGCCAGAAAACATAAATAAAGTTACGGCTTAATATGAATAGGTAGTACATTCCTTTTCCTCATACATCCTCAACATTTTAAATGCAAGCAAAACTGCCGCCATCCGCCCTTGGTATAGTGCACTCGTGCCACCTAGCGTGAAGAAATAAAACTAGTATTGAACTTACCCGATGCCATCTCGGCTGACAAAATATATCACTCCGCAATGAATATTAAAAACTTCGTATAAACAAACTTTAAACCCAGAGAATGCTCTGGGTTTAAAGTTTGTTTATACGAAGTTTTTAATATAACGCTCTTTGTAATTTCCTAGTGATAGCGTGTGATAGTCCATTTGTGATAAAAGGTGAAACGAAGGATTGCAGTGTCTGCTGAAGAAAACCGCGTGGCGGGCCCGCCGGCGTTTGTGATATCGCGCTGTTCTACTACCTGGCTGCTCCTGGATTGTCTGGTAGGCTTGCATTCCCTCGTCTTTCTTTATTCCCGCCCCTTTTCTTGCTGTATGTACTATACTCTCTAACATTACATAATACAGTCCGCATCGAAGACAAGAAAATAATAACTTATTGGCGCTATCAATACCCTTACGTCAAAGAATAGCAACCCCACCGCAGGGTCTACGCCGTAGTATGCCTGTTGAAAAAAAATGTGATACAGTGAAATTTTAGAGCTGTATTCATGATTTTTTTCTATAGAGAAATGTCGTGTTTTCGGGTTAGGCATATATGTAATTTGTCATATCATCTAGTCTACCTATTGTATATACCAAGTTAGGCAAAAGTAATAACCCTAGTGGAACATTCTATTACTTTTGCAAATGGCGCACAAGGTCAATTTGGTTACATTTGTGAAGTAAACAAACGCAGAATACAAGCCATGAATTGGTTAACTCCAAAAAACGCGGATTAATTGTTTCCGGGAAGCATTACCGGGTCGCTTAATCTCTCGTTTTGATGATTTGCACTGGCCGGCCAGATCACCCGATTTATGGGATTTTTTAATTCGCGGGCTTACGTCTACAAGCCGCAGACTCTTGAAGCTCTTAAGAAGAATATTTGCCAAAAAAATCGAGAATCTGTCGCCCAAAGTTCTGGCAAGAGTGATGGAAAATGCCATAAAATGAGCCAGTATGGTCATCAACTCTGGCGGCAGTGACTTGGCCGATATCATATTCTCAACTTGATGGAATAAATTCTAATGGATTAAATAAAAAAAATAACAAGAGTAACCGAAACTGTTCAGTAAAAAATACAGAAAAAGAATATAATGGATTAAATAAAAAAACTAACAAGAGTGACCGAAACTGTTCATTAAAAAATACACAAAAAGAATATTGGGTGATTACTTTGACCCTCCTTGTTTATTCATAAAACAAGGTGGGTCAAAGTAAGTATAAAAGTAGGTACAATTTGTAAGGCGTAAACTTTTTCTAAAATCAAGTTCAAAGTTGCCTGTTATGGACTTACTTTTAGATCGATGTCAACTTTTAGATGTATATTATACGAGCTTTATTGCGTACTCAGCAACTGACGCATCGAAATGATTTTTACTGACTTACAAAAAAGGAGAAAGGATCTCAAGTCGAAACGTACGCTCATTTTTCTATTCTTGCCCGAAAACTTGGGCCTGTAGAGTGGACTACATTCAAATCACTGTACAGTAGCTGTAGTGTTCTAGTTCGTAGTATTTCGTCAATAAAAGCATACTTCCGATAAAAATACAATATGATGTGAATAATGTAAAAGTCTGATATGTCATGAGTTAGAATATGAAAGTAAGCCACGTGAGCGTACAGCCTAAAGTGAGTCAGATATCTCGAAAAATCTACCAGTTACTTATCTAATCATATTATCTTTGATTCATAGAATTCATTTTAATAACGTTCGTTAATCCCTAAGAAGTAGGTACATTATTATTAATTTATAATTAATAATAAATAAATTATACTTATATCTATTCGCTATCTACGATAATACAGCCTGCTTTTAAAATAGTTTTATCTATGTATTATAAATATTTTGCTACGCCGTAGATTGTCCGACTAAAGTTGAAAGGACTATATTGATATAATGCTCTCCAACGGCTTAAGCCCAAGCATTCTGCGGGTCCGGACGGTATACCGCCTTATATTGTAAAAGACTGTAGCTCTGTATTGGAGGAACCTTTATTGCACATTATTAACTTGTGTTTACATGAAGGCTACTTCCCTGACGACTGGAAAATCACTCGGGTGATACCAGTACCAAAAGCAGGTTCTGGTTTTAACGTGAGTGGATACAGGCCAGTAGCAATACTCTCGACATTCGCTAAAGTTTTTGAATCCGTATTACATCAATGCATTTACACACAAGTGAAATCCCAATTAACGGATGTGCAGCATGGCTTTCGACCGGGACGAAGTACGGGCAGCAACCTGCTCTCATTCGTGTCTTACCTGTCTCAAGTAATTGATGCAGAGGGACAGGTAGACACTGCGTACTTCGACTTCCGAAAAGCTTTTGATCTCGTAGATAATGATATTCTTTTAACGAAGTTCGCAGCGATCGGTTAAACACCGCATCTTTTTAAATTTTTTGCAAGCTACCTTAGGGAGCGGCAGCAGTATGTTGAATATGCGGGATTTGAGTCCAGACCTTACTTTACGTTTTCAGGAGTAAGTCAGGGAAGTAATTTAGGACCTTTACAGTTTTTATTAATGATTAACGACCTTCCTACGGTGATCAAGGACGCTAAGTGTTTGCTATTCGCAGACGACCTCAAGTTGTTTTTGCGAGTTGCAAATGCTTCAGATTGTGAACTGCTCCAGCAGGATATCAATAGAGTAGTACAATGGAGTGAGGAAAATAAACTACATTTTAATACATCAAAATGTAGTGTTATGAGCTATGGCCGGGCGATATCCCCGCTGCGGCATCGGTACGAGATGGATGGCGCGCTAATGACACGCGTTACAAACGTGCGAGATTTGGGCGTGGAAATGGTAACTGAGTTGACGTTTCGTAAACACATAACTAGCATATGTGGGAAATGTTTCAGAAATTTAGGTTTTATTATAAGGCAATGTAAGGACTTTCAGGACACTGTCGTCTTGAAAATTTTATATAATGCACTTGTTCGTAGCCGGCTGGAAACAAGTTCTATGATCTGGAATCCCTATGAAGATAAGTATAATCTCATGGTGGAAAAAATACAAAATAAATTTACCAGATTTCTATACTACAAACAATACGGCGTGTATCCTTATTACCCGCTGATGTATCCGAGTCTGTTCGTCAACGGCATGGTCGGGTACAACCAGCTGGGGGTGAGGAGAGACGTTGCGCTAGTAAAGTACGTGTGGGGAGTGCTGCGAGGCCACGTTCACCACCCGGAGGTGTTGGCAGCGCTGCAGCTGAACGCTCCGAACGGGTACATAGAGGCTCGACGCCACCCTGCTATGTTGAAGGTACCGTTTTCGCGGACTAATTTAAATAAATTTGCTCCCTTGTCGCGAGCGATACGCTGTTAAATGGCATATCAATTCATGTTGACGTCTATAATTGTAGCCAGGCGAAATTCACAGAAATCGCGTGCAAGCTATCTGAGAATAATATTTAGAAATATATGTATAATTTTTAATATTTTATTAGGTATGTAGGTAAATATTTCATTTATATAAGTACCGTAGTATAAAGTATTATATACTAAGTACTTTTATTCTTACAGCGTCGCATTGGTATGTACTGTAATGATGTTGTAATTGATTTTCTAAATAAATAAATAAAATTTCTCATATTGTCCTTTACGACTTCGTAAGGGGCGAAGATAAGATTACTAGAATGGGGAGCGTTGCTTTCTGAAGTGTCATTTTATACTGCGATCTCCAAGACGCCTGCCAAACATGGGGGTTATGCTTAACTCCCCCCAACGAAAGGGGCCTTAGACAACGTAAAACTTAGCGATGATATAAAATTTGTTATAAATTCCTTAATTGATTTTGCTGAATGACCTTTGAAATAAATTCCGACACAAAAACTATTATTGGTGAAATTAGTGCACATGTCTATAATTCAAAACACCTACAATTATTGACATATGGTACAGTAATAGAGGCTTTAATGCACGATCTTAATTTACTGTATCAGCCGGATCGCCCACTGCTGAACACAGCCTCCCCTATTAAGGGGGTATTTTCCATAATCCCCACGCTTGGCAGCGGCTTGGGGATCTCAGTGTAAGATGGCAGTTCTTTAGAAGGCGCTGCTGCCCACCTTCCTGCATTTTTCCCTTAGTCGGCTCTTACGACACCCACGGAATGATATGAGGAGGTGCAATTCTAACCCGGCACCCCAAGGGGAATCTTAATTTACATGCTTAAAAGTTGTACCTTTTTATTTACATGATTGCCTTCAAATAAACAAGAATTAACGTTTTTGTGCTCCAATGACTTGTAAAATAAGAATTAACGTACTGAGCATTACAATTTAAAGGACTACTGCAACATTGCCTAAAAACTTTCCATCTATTCTGGAAGAATACATTCTACATACAGATCGAAGGTGTAGCTCTCTGTAGTTTCCCCCGTTGTCGCCAATATTTTCATGGAAGTCTTAAAGAAGAGGCTATTTTCAAATGTGGCCATGCCAACGATACGGTAAGTAGATGAGATTGTCATCCTCCTCAATATTAAAGTGTCCGTATTCCTAAACTAGCTAAACTAAGCCATAAAATTCAGTTTACTATGGAGCCTAAAGTCAATTAGTTCTTAGCTTTTCTTGACATACTAGTCATCTAGAATCAATATATTATACACGAGGCTGGGTGTTGCAGCCCTAGCCGTAGACGAGGGCGTAAATCAGACGAGTGTATAATGAGTAAGTTGCTCACGAGTTTCATACGCACTTTTTCAACACCCTTGTGAGGAAAAAAAATATATATTGCACAAATGCGATACAAACAATATACGAAAATTATGGAAAATAGCGCGCAAGTTTTGTTTTTTGCGCGCGGCCAATTTATGGTGGTTGATTACGTATAAACCTCTTTCATGTTACAAATCTGTATTATCCGGTTAAATTTAAAATGCTCTGTTTACTCGCATATAATTTGCAGTTAGGTACTAACTTAACTTTGAAGGGATAATTCTATTACGCACTAGTGTATAATATTATTATGGACGAGGGTGTTATAGTTCGGTTTATGGCAGTAAGAACGATATAATAAAGCTTACGAGCAAGGGTGTTGAAAAAACTTTATCGTTAATGTGGGTTATCATACATTGG
Organism: Plagodis pulveraria; assembly: GCA_963890685.1. NCBI lineage: Eukaryota > Metazoa > Arthropoda > Insecta > Lepidoptera > Geometridae > Plagodis > Plagodis pulveraria. Next base: position 10,306,491 of record OY982973.1, on the reverse strand, counting down.
GCCAACAAAAACCGCATTGGTATCTGGTTAAACGAACATATCACTGACAAGAACAGACGCTCGACCAAATGTGCAATTTGTGAACATTCTTAGGACAAACCTGCAATCGGTTTAACAATCCACATGATAGACACATGAGACTTAACAACTAAGTCTCAAAGTGACGGGCGCAGTACAATACGTCACTTGTGATGAATTGCATCTGTTATATTCAGAGGTTAGTCCGCTTAACATCAGGTGACCTCGAGCTTGTTCCGCCACAATAACATAAAAAAAACACAACTTCTGTATAATCTGGCGGAGCGTATGGATGTGGTCTAAGACACTAAAATCTTTTTGGTAATCGATTTGTTCGGGAGGCTATAGAAGTCATCAAACCTACGAGCAAGGAGATTCGTAATGACAGCTTGTTAACATGGCTCATAAGCGAGTTAAGTCTAGTTCTTCAACAAGGAATTATCGCCTTCTTATGGCGTTTATTTTTTAAGGATGATGAAATCAAATTCTTTCTGCAGTATAGAGACTACCGCTTTTTTACCTACTCTCAGAAAGTCTGTCATGAATCTGCCATCAACTGGTGCTTTGTTGTTCTTGAGCTATTTGGAGCCATTCCAATAATGTATAAGCTAGTGACTGTAAGACATTTGCGACTAGAGCGCACAGTTATAAATATTTTTACCTACCTCGTGACCACAACCAATGCAACTTGGTCGAAACGTTGAGGTAAATACTATACATATTTCTCAGTTAATTATTTATCACTATGTATAGACTTGTTCAGAATGGCTTCGGTATTGTGTCGGGTCGGTTTAGCACTCTTGTCCTCAGCTACACTGACAACGGGTTTTCATGTCGAGGTGTAATGCTGTCCAACAAAATTGTGTAGCTGGCTGTCTATATATAATAATAATAATATCTCTTTATTTCAGGTAACAGGATTAAATAAAAACTGACCTATAGAAATATATACCTTACTGACTAACATACATACTTACCTAATGTAATATAAGTTTATAATTAGAGAAAGAAATAGTTTTAAAAATCGTATTCAACATTCACTATGTTGAAACTTTACCAACCTATTCTAGCGGGGTATGTTTCATTTGAATTGCTTGCCAAAGATTCAACTCGAAATAAACTTTATTTCACTTCGTTTAGTTATTATACGCTAAACATATCGTTGAATGCGTAAGGGTTATTATACCTAAAACACAGTACATAAGTAACGTCTCGTCTTTTCTTACTCGTACAAACAAACAGGTATTTCGTTTTTGTAGCTAGTTTTGCCTACTATTGCATATTGTCATGATCATAGAATTCACCACACACCAATACCGTTTCCCTATTGCTACGCTAATAAAAAGATTCAGGCTTTACTTTGCGGAAATCCATATGTAATAATAAAAACTATTATAAAAATATTTTAAGTAAACATTAAATAAATATGATAAAGAACTCTTCAAAAATGTATTAGCCGGATTGCCCACTTCTGAACACATCCTTCCCCATTATAGGGGGGTTTTCCAAAATCCCCACACTGCTCAGGCGTCTTGGGGATCGCAGTGTGAGATATCTGTTACTCAGAAAGTGCTACTGCCCACCTTCTGGTGTGTTACCCTTAGTTGCCTCTTATGACTCTCACGGGAAGAGATGGGGGGTTACATTCTAGCACGGCACGCCACGTCAAAAAACGTAAAAGAACGTCGAAAAAAAAATCTAGCGACAATTCCACCAAACTTTCATACTAAGCCGACGTGACGTCATAAAAAAATTGGATGCAAGACGGTTTGCAAAGATCCGTTCATAAAGTTACCCAAGAGCACTGAAGAGGCGAATGGGATGGTTGCTGGGGAGTCAGATATGTTTTTGTCTAGTTTGTGAATGCAAATGACATAGGTACTTATTCAGGTCTCGGAGAAGGAGCAGGTGCTTGTAGCCGTATCGAATATGGTGACTAGAATGTGAATCAATGGGATAAATTACCTCAATGGAGATGTTTTCGGCATCAAACTCATAGGTTTTACGCTATCGGAGGTCCTTGATCATTTTCGTCAGCTAATGATACTAGGGGAATAGCGGAGGGAGGTCTGAGATAGTTGGATGATTGAGATGAATTGAAGCAGACTTGGTCTACGTAATCTACGCAACAAGTTTTGAAAGTTTGTCAATCCCAACTTCGTTCATGCAGCTCAAGAACGCGGCTATGGACTAGGCGTTCGTAGTGGTGTTGCTTTGTTTTGTTCTCGTCGGTTCTCGAGATTTTTGATAGTAAAAAACAACCCAGCCACGAAATATTACGAGTCTTATCCCAAAAAGACTCGTAATAATTCGTGGCTGGGTGTAATTTTTTATCGTCGGAATTTTCCTCGTACACATCACAAGAATCGTGGAATCACAAGGTGCTGGTCTGCCAACAAACAATGACTTTCTTCTTGGTTGCACTTGCTACCGTTTGCAAATTCGCCGTGAGAAAGCATTTTTAGGACATCAAACCTAGGCTTACTATTTTATAATAATACCATTTATTTGCCAATAATATGCAAGCTGCTGCTATGTCCACTTTAATAAAAATATCTAGGCTGTTACAAAGTCAATCCATGCCAATTAGGTTTGGCATGGATTGACTTTGTAACAATAAACAAAATAATAACGTAAATCAAACCATAACAACGTAATATTATTATGGTTTGATATCTACTTTCCAGTTTTTGAAAGTTTTTATCTATCGGATCTATCGACCTGACAATCTTATTTTATCAGTGATAAATGATATATGTGTTTTAAGAATAGTGCTGACGTTTTGGGGAAGTTTGATGATAATTGTAATCGATTAGATAGCAATCACATTTTGGAAATTAGGGTGTATTTGATGTACAATGTATATTTTTTAAACTGACTTCCAAAATAAAAAGGAATGTCCTCCTAATGTTGTCTTAGGTTTTCGCGTTTATTACACATAGTAATTAAACAACTTTAAACGGTTTAAATCACGTATATTTATCATTATTTTTGTCCCGACGTTTCAAACACTTTGCAGTGATCGTGGTCACGGGGTGACTGGAATGTCCTCCTGTAGTCGCGTATATACAAAAATAATATCAATTTACTAGTTTTAAGTTACATTTCTTTAACTGATAAAGGTATTTGCCTATACATAGTAATGGCAACTCTTGCCAAAGGTGAACAGTATCGTGAGTTAGCGCATCGTTGGATGGAATTAAAAATTGTAATAGTAAAACGAAGCTTCCTGAGAAGTATGAAATAACTTTCGGAAGTCGTAACATGGAAATGTAAGTTAAGAGTGATTTGAATCGGTATGGTGACAGTTTCTACAAGGTCAGTTATTTTATAGAGTTGTACTAACAGCGATACGAACGATGGTCATAATATATGCTATATATAATATATGCAAGGAAATATCTCATTAATATACTGTACGAAATCTAGATTGGTTGTGACAATCTGCCGCGATATGCGGTGTGGAATTACCTACCTAAGGGCTAGAGGTAACCTATTAAATAAATAGTTGAAGCTATTATTGATTAATAATAACAAATATTTTTAAAATATTTTATGAAAACATCATATTAATATTTTAATAAAACACTTAAAAAATACAAAAATATATCTAGTGACAATTCCGCCTAATTTTCCTGTTAAGCCGACGTGACGTCGAGAAACGGTACGATACGGATTCGGTTCTCGACCGTGCGCTCGTAGAGTCAAGACCTCCTGAGGATGCTTCGTGTAGAATCGAAAAGCGTCGAAAATTCTTCGGTTTGGCTGCGTGGCGTTTGTGACGTCACGTCGGCTTAACAGGAAAATTAGGCGGAATTTTCAGAAGATATATTTTTGTATTTTTAAGTGTTTTATTAAAATATTAATTAGATGTTTTCATAAAATATTTTAAAAATATTTGTTATTGTTAAGTATGGATTTCCGCAAAGTAACGCCTGAAACAATTTTGTAATGGTCAAATACAAACATTATTATTATTATAAAATAAATTATGTGCCAAAAATTCCCCCACGCAATGCACCCTGCCCAAACGTGCCCATTATGGCTGCAGCGTTACCGCGCTGGATGCTAATATAAATTTGCTGGGTCAAAAACCACCCAGCGCGCCTGAATCTATTTATTATATTATTGATTTCTTAAATATTTACTGATAAAACCATTTTTTATGCGCGTACATATTTACGCCTATATTCAAGCCTGAAAAAAATAGTGTTAAGTAAATTTTTTTGTTTTTAATTGCCACACTGGCGGGATTGTCGACATTTTCCAGCTGACGCCATTTTTGCTTATAATTCATATTTAATTTTTTAGATTCGAATGTGTTTCCCGGTGATTGATTTTCTTGTCATTGTTGAATTTCATTGTTGTTTGTTAATGTTTTTATCCTTAACTAGTTGCGCCCCACGGTGTTACCCGCTATTTTACATAAATTATACCAAAGTTGACTGGAATAAGAACATGTATGCTTGTAGCCATTTTGCAAATCATACCAACCACTAACCATAACAACTTACCAACCAACAACAACCATAACCTATTTTTTGTTATATTTTATTTTTCTATACCAAAACATTGAAATTTTCTCTTTCTTGAAAAATTATAATGGGCATGCTATATAAGTATATATTTAGATCTATTGTTAAGTTAGGGTATAAGCTATCTGCATACTGAATTTCATTCAAATCGGTCAAGCCGGTATTGAGTTAAAAAGTAACAAACTAATACACAAAGTTTCGCCTTAATAATTTTTGTAGATTCAGTAGGATAGATATACCTAATCATTGAAATTTATTCCTGATTTGCTTATATCGGAGCAAAAACGAATGTTTCACTACAGTGGTGTAAATTGATCGCGTAGAAATCAATGTTGATAAATAGAGCATGAACTTTCTGGTCCTATTAAAAATCTGAATATATTATTCTCATATAGAGAGTATCCAGAGCGCTGCAACTGAGGGAGGCCTTTTTTTTCATTTTTTTTATGGTTTTGTGACGGAACAAGCCCGAGGCCCACCTGATGTTAAGTAACCTCTGCCTATAATAGACGCATTTCGTCAGGAACGAATTGCACTGTGCCCGTCACACTGAGACATCCAGTTGTTAGGTCTCATTAGCCTGTAATTTTTCTGGCTCTCAAGGACTGCTGCCGGAACACACTGTTAGGTGCTTGGCGACAGATTTTCTACTTGAGGTTGGTCGCTAGCCAGGCGGGCATTCACAAAATGCCCTTCCACCATGCGGTGAAGCTCAAGCCCGCGGCGGGATTCGAACCATGGACCTGCTGCACGGCAGTCCATAGCCAATGCCACTGAGCCATCACTACTTCAAAAGCCATCACTGCTTCAGACATGAATGAAAAAGCTGTCCAAGCTGACTTATAATTAATTTTAGTCTCGGGTCATAAGAGAGCCAGATATTTCCCAAGCATCCTCTCTTATACTGCAGTACATCCTGGTGAAACAACATTATAGGAATTATTGGAAAAAAACATTTCTGGCTCTCGACACACGTGAGCAGCTCACGTAGAGCTGGCCGTGGGAGAAGCAGGGGGTGCCCAGGTAGGTGCTGGCTACTTTTAGACTTTGCCCTTCACTTTAACTTATCATAATAGAAAAAGCCCACAGAGGAAATTGCAGGTGCTTGAACTGGAATAGGAATTAGATGATTCTGGGTATCAATTTTGGCTTATATTATATAAGAGGGTAAGTAGGGTTCTTTTGGCTTATATTATATAAGAGGGTAAGTAGGGTTCCTCGCTCATCCCACGGAAAATCTATTTTTTGGAATAAAAAGTAGGTAACATATGTATTATTCCAGGGTGTTATCTACCTTTATATCAAATTTGGTTTAACCGCGCTCTGGTTAGCTAGCTACCAAATATATTACAATTCTTTGCCCATCCCACGGGAGCACTATACATTTTCAGAATAAAAAGTAGCCTATGTGTTATTTCAGGGTCTTATCTGTTTTTTTTTATTGCTTTGACCACAATTTCACCTGATGTTTTGGTCGAAGGTGTTAACAGGCTTAACCTGAATTACTGGCTCTCAAGCATAATTTCTATAACACACTGTTTAGTGCTTGGCGACAGATTTTCTACTTGAGGGTGGTCGCTACCCAGGACATTCGCAAAATACTCATCAACCATGCAGTAAAGCTCAAGCTCGCGGTGGGATTCGAACCATGGACCTGCTGTGCGCCAGACCATAATCAATGTCACTGAGCCCTCACAGCTTTAAAATCTACCTTCATACCAAATTTCATCAAAATTGATTCAGCCGTTTGAACGTGAAAAAGTAATAAACATAAACACACTCACAAACTTTCGTATTTATAATATTAGTAGGATAGGATGATAGGATTAGTAGGATTCCGCGCTTAACCCATGGAGACACCAAATTTTTTCGCCAAAAAAGTAACCTAAGTGTCAATCAAAAAAAGAGTGTAACCTGCCCCCGAACCAAATTTCGTTTTAAGTAATTGATTTATCCTTGCCTTGGTAAGCTAGCAAACAAATATATTACAAACCCTTGCTCATCCCATGGGAACACTTTACTTTTTCGGCATAAAAAGTACCCTATGTGTTATTCCAGGGTGCTATCTAACTTCACACCAAATTTTATCAAAATTGATTCAGCCGTTTGAGCGTGAAGAAGTAACAAACATATAAATACACTCACAAACTTTCGCATTTATAATATTAATAGGAAGTAGGATAGGATAGGATAGTAGTATATAGGATTAATACTTTTGTATTTATTCACAAAAGTAAGAAAATATATAGGTACCTACTCAAGCACAAGTCACACAATCGAATCCGAAACGTTCACCGTTGTCCAAGGTAGGACTTTGGGGGGGATTTGCGCAGTATCATACGCGGGTTTTACCCCACCCTTGGCAGGCGTCTTGATCGCAGTAGAAGTTGTCAGTTCTCTAGAAGGTACTGCTTCCCACCTTCCGCTATTTTTGTGGCCCAATGCCCGATGGGATGCCGGGTTACAATGTCATCCCTGTTTTTTCCCGTGGGTGCGTAGGAGGCGACTAAGGTAAATATATTATAAATACGTGTGGATTTTTTTAAGTAGTAATAAAAATGTGTAAAACTTAGCGCAGCAGGGTGCGCCGCTACAGATTACGTAAGAACATTTTGAAGAAAAGGTATTGCATACCCCTTACCTGTCAGTTTGATATTGACATTTCTTTGTTTATTTACATTTTGATCTCGAATTAAAAACCAGATTATAGTACCTACATATTTACTTAAATTCAAGTTTCTTTTTCTTGTGTTGAGCAAGTTTTGCATAATACTGCCACCTGTACAAAACATAGCGAACTACCAGATAAGAGTGCGGGAAGAGATTGGATACGGTGGAACTTATTTAGGTTCATTTAGTTCTTACAAAATGCCGTAGATGTCAGTTTTAAGCAGTGAACACTAAAAACAATGTTAACAACACAGACCTAGGATTTTTTCGCTACGCAAGCCTATGGTTAACAACGTAGACATTTAAATTGGAAGTACCTAAATATATTATATAGGAGTCTATTTAGTGATAGTCTCTATGGAACCCAAAGGAAAGAGGTTTTAAAAGAGCACAAAATAGCATAAAACCTTGTTAAACGTCTACAATTATTAGCAATGTTTGTTCAAAAACAACGCTTCTTAAAACTTACCCATTAAAAATAATGGAAACAAGAAAAACAATTTGCCTCATTAAAAGTCATGTCGTTTAAAAACGAACGTTGTACGGTAATTATTCACCATTTTGTTTATAAACTTGTCGTCCCTTTGATCTTTATTCTAAAATTTCACTTTTCACAACATATTTTCTGGAAAAGCTCGTTAAAATATTATAAGAACCATTTATAAATGTCTCCAGGCAAGTGGTCTAGAATTTTTGACGAATTAAAAATCCTTTTAGGCTATATTTTATTTCTTTGTAGAGTTATAGACACATTATTATGATGGATACGACCCCTAGTTTTTTCTGCTGTATTAAATTAGTCTTGTTAGACTAATATGGCTTATAAGTATGGTGAATCAATAAACTAAGTCGAACAAATCAACTTCTCTGTACAAACGGGGTAGATTTTGTTTTTATGTTATTGTAACGTTACAAGCACGAGGCCCACTTGATGTTAAGCGGTAACCTTTGGCTATAACAGATGCGTTTCATCACAAGTGACGAACTGCACTGCGCCCATCACCTTGAGACATACTTGTTAAGTCTCATTTTGCCTGTAATTTCACTGGCTCTCAAGGACTACTGCTGTAACACACCGTTAGGTGCTTTGCGGCAGATTTTCTACTTGAGGGTGGTCGCTTTATAATATTATTGTGATTGTTTTTTGGTTATGGAACAAGCAAGAAGGCCGACTGATGGTAAATGGTTTACTCTGCCTGTATATTAGTCGTCTGTGTAGGATTGTCTCATGATAACTGCCATAACTGCCAGAAAATCGATTTCAATAAATTTTATAAGATCAATATGTCAGAATAAAAATTATCCTAGTTTAGTCTCAAGTTCAGAGTATATTTTCCTTATTCAATATTGACGTTACAACAGCTATAGGGTGGTTAGATCTTTGTTATTTGATATAATCGTTTTTTTATGTTATTGTGATAAAACAAGCTCGAGGCCCAACTGATGTTAAGCGGACTAACCCCTGCCTATTATAGATACATTTCGATACAAGTCACGAATTGCACTGCGCTCGCCACCTTGAGACACAGTTGTTAAGTCTCATGTGCCTATAATTTCACTGGCTCTCGAGCACTGCTGCCGGAACATTCTTTCTTGGCGACAGATTTTTCTACTTGAGGGTGGCTTAAAAGACAATTACTTTTTTGCAAAATTTCTTTAGTTAGTACGAAATTCCGAACTTGTTTGTCATTGAGGTCGAATTCAAAATCGGAACTTCGAAAGGGCTGGTCTTTGTCTCTCTCTCTCTTTCTAATGGCGGGAAAGAGATAGAGTGTGAATGTTTCGAATTGTATGAGTACCCCAAGGCTGAATGAGATATTCGCGGCCATCTAAAAAATTATTAAAATGTTACTTTGTCTGACTCAGTGAGCTGTTCTTCAGGAGCAAAATAGGATTTTGCTCACTGATTTCAGGCAAAAAAACCTACATGTTTGAGCTACTACAGTGAAAAAGTTATTATGTAATTGTTTGTTTAGGACCTAAACTATCTAGTTATATATTTTATATTCCACGTTTCGTACAAACCCGTTCAACCTAAAAGATTAATAAACACATAATCATAATTCCCACATCCTCAATCATTCACTAACAGGCTTTCGCTTTTATAACATCTAGCGGCCCACCCCGGCTTTGCATGGGTATTTAAGAAAAAAATATAAATTAAAACACATAAAAAATTGTTATTGTGACATAACTGTAATAGTTCGACATATTGTTCCGGACTTTAGCGAATATTGATGTACTCCATAAAATTATAGTACATCACCTTGCTCTATTGTCAACAATTTCCACAGCGTACGCAATATAACGATTTTCTGGTATTTTTTCACACATTGGGTTACACCTAGGTTACAGTAACGAAGTTTTCATACGGATCCCTGTTTTTGAAAATATTCTATAGCCTATGTTCATCAGGGATAGTGGTAAGATACTGATGGTGAAAGAGTTTTTAAAGTACATTATTTGCAAATGAAGTTTATTTTCAAACACAACTCACAATGAAAATGGATTTGTCTTTCCTCATTTATAAGGAAAACAATAGATATTAATTCATAAAAATACTACAAGGTCACTATAATATGTTTCTGTAATACTTTTTTGATGCAGTGATACCCGTGCTTTTTTTTTTATAATACAGAACTGGGTAGCTCTTGACCACTATCTAACCTGATGGTAAGTGATGATGCGATCGATGACGGAGCGCGCTTACCCAGAAGGTATCTATTCACTCGCTTCTTGAAGACCCCCATGTTGTACTTAACCGGAAACACAGACTCAGGCAGGGTGTTCCATTCCCTGGCGGTTCGTATGATGAACGAGGACGCACATCGTTTCGTTCGGGTAAATGGAACATCAACCATATAGCGGTGGCGCTTCTGAGTGTCCCTTGATATCCGGTTATAGAATGGGGATGGCGGAATCAAGTCATGCAGTTCCGTGGCACACTCCCCGAAATGCATCCGATAGAAAACCGATAAACAGGCGACTTTGCGGCGATGCTCGAGACTTTGGAGTCTCGTGCTTACAAGTTGGTCGTCGTTAATGAGTCTCTTGGCTCTCCTCTCAATAGCTTCTAGTGTCTCCAGCTGGTATTTGGCAGAACCATCCCAAAGGTGAGAACAGTACTCCACACACGTCCGGACTTGAGCTTGATAAAGATTAAGCATCTGTCCCGGTGTGAAGTAATGTCTCACCTTGTATGCGGTAATAGATCAAAGATTGCCGTGCTGCAGGTGGTTTGATCCGCACTGACCGCCAGCTTGAGCTTGGAAGTGCATTTTGCGAATACTCGCCTGGCTTGCTAAAACCCTCATGTAGAAAATCTGTTGCCAAGCACTTAACAGGCAGTTCCGGCAGCAGTTCTTGAGAGCAAATAATTCTAGTCCTATCTCGACCACAACATCACTTGCCAACATGTGACATAGTGTTCAAGGGTTACCCTATCAACTGTAAAAAAAAACTGACGACAAAACTTAATTATAATATGTATTACAATAAGCATTGGTTGCAGTGTTCAACTACTGGTAAATCTGTAACATATTGCAACCAATTTTGGATTCGATTTTACAGCCAGTCGCCTTCCTGACGCCAACTCTCCTTGGGTATACTCTGTTTGAACGTTTTGAAACATTATATACCCGCTACCTTTCGATTAATGAGGGCAGTTCATGGTAAATAGACCTGCTTTTTGCCTAATGTGCAAGAACCTACAAACGTCGTCGCGAGCGGTAGCTGCCACTTTGGCGCATTGTTTCACATAGTCGCTTTTCACAAGGATAACTGCCGGAACGCACCGTTAGGTGCTTGGCGACAGATTTTCTACTTGAGGGTGGTAGCTAACCAGGCGGGCATTTGCAAAATACCCTACCACCATGATATAACGATTGCCATCCTCGGAGGGCACGTTAAGCCGTCGGTCCAGGTTGTCATAACCTGGACCGACGGCTTAACGTGCCCTCCGAGGCACGGAAGCGCTCAATAGTAATGTTACTAGCTACTACTACTAGCTTAGTACAGTTAAGAACAGCTAAGCAAACTTCGCTACGAGCGCTTCAAAAATATATCTTCCTTATATTTTTTTTCTAACTAGCTGTACCTACCTGCGACTTCGTTCGCGATTGCCATCCATGCAGACTATTTATTCACATTTGACCATTGTTTATCTCATATTAAGCAATGCTGTGGTCTGCGATGGAGCACTCTTAGTAAAGCATAGCTCAGAAAGCAGCTTTTTACTTTGGATTTGAAAACTCCCGGGTTGTATTTTCCAGAAGACAGTAGGTATCTCAGAGAGTTCCTTTGCGGTTAACACAATAAATGTTGAAGCAAAGTACTTGTTGATGCTCTGCGCTTGTTTGGCGGTAGAACGAAGATATATTAGACTGTGCACTTCCATTGCGCAGTCTCCGAAATGTATCCAGAAAAAATAGGTATAGTTTAAAGAAAACTGATTGCGGTGAATGTTCCAGATTTTAGATTTTTATCTTAGCAAGGCGAGCTTTGGCCTCATGAGCCTCTTGCCTCATTGCCTTTCAGTTAGGTAAGTAGTCTCTAGCTGATATTTAGCGGGTAAGCTCAGCTCAAATGAGCCGTACGTTCAAAGGTTCCTGTACATTTCGGGTTGCAAGTTATTTGGAACGAAATATTTAGGTTGTGATTTTTGAAGCGCTCGTAGCGAAGTTTACTAAGCTGTTCTCAACCGATCAGCAAAGTTAAGCAACGTCGCGCGCGGTCAGGAGTTGGATGGGTGACCGCTAGTGACATTACTACTGAGCGTTTCCGTGCTTCGGAGGGCACGTTAAGCCGTCGGTCTCGGTTGTCGTCTTAGGATGGCAGTCGTTATAGCTTGGTGGTAGGGCATTTTGCAATGCCCGCCTGGCTAGCTACCACCCTCAAGTAGAATGTCTGTCGCCAAGCACCTAACGGTGTGTTCCGGCAGCTGTCCTTGAGAGCCAGTACTTCTAGGTTAGCCTGAACAACATCTTCGACCGACGTAAGTGATGATGTCATCACTTACCATCAGGTGAGATAGTGGTCAAAGGCAAAACTATGAGGCATAAAAAAAAAAAACATAATAATATTATTATTTAGTTCGATTCGATGTTAATATTCAAAACTCTATTCAAAGGGAACTCGGCGCGGTCCAGTGTTGCCGCGGCAGGCGCTCTTGGCTCGGAGAGACTCAAAACTTAAAACAATAATTTCTAGTAGCTGTCTGACACTTTTTACCAATAACCCTGTATATGGAATCGTGATTTTGGATCAAACATAGCATTAATCATATCCCCTAGCAAGAATATTATATATTTACTGCCAATATATAGGTATGGCGTACACTCTTTTTAAGAAATATGTCCGCTTAACATCAGGTAGGCCTCGAGCTTGCTCCATCACAATAACATTAAAAAAACTGTCGAACACTTCTATTTCAAATTGGCTTTATAACTGATAATGTTACATTGGACAAGTCATGTTTACAATAAGATTTTACACACACATACATAATATTGGCACGCAAACACTTTTCCATTTTTAAACACATAGACATCAAGCACGTACTTGGTGCACGTGAATAAATAATAAGTTATTTATTCATGTGCTTAGTGTAAGTGCTGGTATGCTTGCACTTAAGTTCTTTGATCATATCAAACAGCTGAGCATGTTATATGTAAAGATGGCATAGGTTGTTATGGTATCCCCCCGAAGTTCACACATTGCCGTGGCGGTGGGGCTCAGTAGCCGTGGCTTCGTCACCCACAGTGAAGCGAAGAGGAACTAGGGGCTGTGCCGGCTTGGGCAGTCGGCCGACCCCAGAGGGAGCCGCTCCACTGGGCTTTGCTTCTAAGTCCAGAATGGAGCGGCAAGAGGTAGGCGCGTGCGGTGCTGTATGGCCAGCACCGCACCTGAGGCGGGCTGTGGTGTTTTATGGGCGCACCACAACTGACGGTGAGGGGCCACGGCGTGAGAGGAGGGCCGGTATTACGGTGCGTCGCTCTCCCTACCTTCCGTGGCCACGGCGGAACTGCCACCGTTGGATGGCGGACGCGGAGCTGCAGGGGAGGAGGAGTGCCGGTATAGCGAAGCGCCGCTCTTCTTTAGCTGCAGCCGAATGCGGCATTGTTCACACGTAAAAAAATAGAATTGTTATGATATTTAAATATTATAAACTAAATCGGCAAAAAACACTCACGTTGAGGATCGAAGCGAGCTCCCGGCGGGCACGCAGACGCAGCTGCGCACTCGCCCTGATGATGAGCATCTGATATGCGCGAAACCCGGGTCGACGTATTCGATCCTCAACGTGAGTGTTTTTTGCCGGTTTAGTTTATAATATTTAAATATGTGTGAAACTCACGAGAATTTCAATTCAAAAATTGTTATGATATGATGCAAACAGGCGTGAGCGCTCGTAGTAAACAATAAGATGGAAACTTAGACCCTTTAGGTCTTTACTGTATCTTTACTTCGTTCAGAAATCAAATTAATTTGATATATGTTATTTGTATTAAGTAGCAGAGCTAATAGCTATATCGAGCAGGATATACACTAAAGCCTCAATCCACAATTTCATGATTTAGAGAAGGATTATCCATCCCACACCTATGTAGGGATAAACCTGTAAATTAGTTCACGCACGTATTAATTTTGATTGAACATAAACATACCTTTGGCATACGTGTACGTGAAGTCGTGTATTTTCAAAGGATTAACGTTAAAATTGTATAATTATTAGGTGATTTGTATTCTCAACATATATGTCTACATATACCCGAGTATCAGACGTGTTCCTTTACAATAACACTACAAGCAAAGTAACAAGCTAATAAGGTAAATGTTTTTCGCGAATAAGGTAAATAAAAATTATGAAATCACTGGTTGAAGCTTCCAATGCTGATTCAAACACTTTAGCTCAAAATCTGGTCACGGCCCAGATTTTAGGGAGCCAGTTCTATTATACGACATCAACTCTTACTTTGACATCTGTCACACCATAGTCATATTTCTAATTAAAATCTAGGTCGAAAGTAGACCAAACATGAAATCAAAACTGAAGAGTACGACATCAAATGACACTATGACAGGTGTCAAATCGAAGCGTGTTGCAGAATTTTAAAAAATTGGCGAAATTGTGGCAAGCCCGCAGAAGCCACAAAGAGATGAAGTTAAATTATACAGCTATGACATCTGTAATTTTTATGATATATACTGTTTTTTTTATCAAATCATTATACAAACATCCCAAAACTATTACGTCAAGGACAGCACTGACAACTGTAACACACAAAACATTTTACGTAAAGTAATATTTTATATTATTTTTATGAATAAAATTACTGTTTAAATATATTCCAAGATTTTTTTTATAAGACTACATATTGATAGGTGGAACACAGGACCGTACCCCAAAATTTCATATATTTCATCGCTGATAGTCTCCTTTGTATATATCACCTAATGCTTAGCTATGATACGGTTACGAATAACACTTACAATCATTCATGTTGTTCAGGGCAATCTAGAATATTGCTGGTTCTAAAGAAGAATACACCTTCAGGTGCGTGACGACTGCTTTTCTAATTGAGTATGGCCGTTTGCCAGGTGATTTGCAAATGCCCTACTACTGTGCTATAACGACTTTTTTTTTTTTTATGCATGATAGATTAGCCTTTGACCACTATCTCACCTGATGGTATGTGATGATGTGGTCGAAGATGTTGTTCAGGCTAACCTAGAAGTACTGGCTCTCAAGGACAGCTGCCGGAACACACCGTTAGGTGCTTGGCGACAGATTTTCTACTTGAGGGTGGTAGCTAGCCAGGCGGGCATTCGCAAAATGCCCTACCACCATGCTATAACGACTGCCATCCTAAGACAACAACCGGGACCGACGGCTTAACGTGCCCTCCGAAGCACGGAAACGCTCAATAGTAATGTCACTAGCGGTCATCCATCCAACTCATGACCGCGCGCGCCGTTGCTTAACTTTGCTGATCGGTTGAGAACAGCTAAGTAAACTTCGCTATGAGCGCTTCATAGACTGCACTCCTAAGACAGTTTAACGAGCCCTGCAAAACCCGGCGATCCGAAGTAAATGGAACTAGCGGATACCCATCCACATAATACCCGTAGTGGAAGTTGATTAACCTGGTTGATCGGTTAAGAGAAGTGTTTTCACAGTTTTCATAATTAAACGGGAAATTAGCTAACCCCAAGGATAGTAGGCTCAAAGACATGCATGCAAAGTTTCGACGAGTTTGAACACTTGGTAATTAAAATATGACTAAACCACGTTTGTATGATACAATTAATTCAATATTGATTGTCCGATTTCAAAAGTTATTTCATATATATCAAAGTTGGCGTCCATTTTTTTCTGGTGTTCATGCTGCGTCTTCGATTACTGTATATTCGTAGTGCTGCGTGTAGGATGGTTTCTGTCACCCGCTCATAATAATGGTCTGATTCGACAATAGTAGCAATTTCAAAGTTACAAAATATATATGAAAGGAAAAATTATAGACCTGTGCGAGATTCGTTCCGGCGCCATCCACCTATATATATACATAAACAATACTATATAAAAAAATTATTATGTGTCATATTATGTCCGTATGAGCGTGCCCAGGCTATAGAGTTGGATGGCGGGGGTCTGAATCCCGCATATGACTATAATTTGCCTCTAGTTAATTTGTATGCAATATAATCCGCAGAGCATGCAAAAATAGTTGCAATAGGATTGTTGACTTGTTTTTTAAAGTATGTTAAATTATTCACGATCCCAAAGTATACACCTAACATTTTTTATGTTTTTAGGAGCCCTTAACAAATAGAAATCGATCTTTTTATATCAACTTTTAAAATTGGCGCTAAATCATTATTCAATGGCGTCCTTTATGCTTATGACGTCACAAGTGCAAAGACAAATAGTGCTGGCATATAATTTTACTTGCTTGTGTAGTGTCGTCCGTAATCGATTTTAGAATCGATTAAACAGGTTGTTCGGCAGAACGTGTTACCATAGTGTGTATGTAGACTCACTCAAATTCACATTGCAACTTACATCTGATATGCGTGTGATAGATTATTTGAAAATTGGCTCACTATTTATTGAAATATTTGTTCATATTCACTTGATTGGCTTTAAGCTTAAGATTTTAACAACTGGTTTAATGTGACATTCTAATTTCGTTTTAGAAATACTCTGTGGTTTTTAAAATGAAAATAAGTATTGGTTTAATAATCTGTGTATATTTTATCTGTGGTGTGAATTTAATACTGTACCTAAAGGTCTTTATTGTGTGACTGTGATTAAAAATCATATATGGATTGTCATGATCACTGGAATCATTATTTGATAATATTTATACTATAAGTATATTTTATAAGTAGTCTAACTGATCATGTGACAGTTTTAAAGATACTTATTTAAAATAGTTTATATTATGTACTTTATTTTTATGTGTAAAAACATTGATGATTTTATTATAGTTATTGCCATATGTATAGAGCTTGAAATCACATAATTGACAATTTTAAAGAGTACTGTGTTTGTGACGGTAGTCGCTTCGTTACCTTGTTTGTTCCTTTCTATAAAACGGGTAGTGTAAAGCGAGTTGATTCACTCTCTGTCGGACCGCCGTGCCGAGCAGACCTCCAGTTGTCTTGAAATAGTGTTTGACGACGAAGTGCTGCTTGATTCAGTTTCGGTCGGACCGCCGTGCCGAGCAGAGCTCCGGGGGTGTCGAAATATATTTGGAAAGTTGTCTTTAGTGACGAAGTGCTGCCCGATCAAGATGTTGTGAAGTTAAGTAATTTATTATTATCTTTTCTGATATTACGACAAACCTCGTTTATATGTAATGGTCCTTTTGGACCTTATTTTTTTGGATTACATGGTTTGTTAAAAGGTTATGACAAAAATATATCGAATAAGAAAATATCTGTTTATGTAAACAATGACTTTATATGTTAATTAATAGTTGATAATCCAGTGAAAGTGTAAATAAAGTGTATATAATAAGTATGTAGCACATTGTTAAAAGACTTATAAAAGAATGGCCCCGAGTTTCTTGCCCGTTCTCCTCGCAGTGGCTCTATACAATTTTGTTTGCTGAACGTGGCAGTACAATGTAAAATCATTCAATATTAAAATTTCATCAAATTGAATAAATGGTTTTGACTATTGGCTTTGTTGTTTAAATCCAACTAACACGTGCCACTACAAAAGCATCAACAAATAAAACAAAGACAGAACCAACACAGTTTGAAGTACGGATACATGAGTGGCAGCATTATCGATTCTTTTTCATACATGGTAATAAAACAACTTTAAACGATTTGAATCACTATTTTAATGAACATTATTGTAATCCCTGAAAAACACAAACACTTGTAAACACTTTCAAGTGATCGTGACAATGGCGTGCAGGTGACATCAAATCAATAAAAAAATATTATAAACATACTCTATTCAAACTCTTTAAAGTTGTTAAATTACTATGGGTAATGATTGCAAAATGTTTCCATAGATTCTTGTTCCTAGTTTGGAGTGGTTTTATTATGTATCAGTTCTCACGGCGAAATAAGATCAAAGATAAGTGAGTCAAATGTACGTATTACACCATTAAATATATGGGATCTTATGTAATTGATAGTGTAATAGGGGCCTTAATAGTAAATCGATAGTGATGCGACATATTGTGGGTGGCTTGCTATTTAGCAATGAATGACCAATGTCAACTGTCACTGTCAAAACATTTGGAAGCAAACTCTCTTATTACTATCACCTATTCTGTGGCTTTGTTTTTGTCCTTATGAAATCATTTCTGCCTTTACTTCCGTTTGAGATTAGGTGACTTACAGAAAATTTAAACACATTTTGTTTATTCAAAATAAAGTTAATCCGATGCAGAATATTTTTTTTTAATTTCATAGAGTTATTTTCTCCAACTAATATCATGTTACCATTACATTGTATTATATTTTAGACTGTGTCATCTACCCTATAGTTAGGTCACCTATACTCTGGTTTTTAATTCGAGATCAAAAATGTAAACAAAGGTGTTAACCGTGCAAAAAAATTACAAGTACTTGGTAATTTTTCTAATTTTGGGAACGGATGGAGCATTTAATGTAAAAAATATATTTAATGCTATAATTTATAGCATTATTATGAAACAATAAAACACTTTTATATGCGCGTACATATTTACGCATATATTCAAGCCTGAAAAAATTAGTGTAAGATTTTTTTGTTTTTAATAGCCACACTTGTGAGAATATTTTTGAAGAAAAATTATTGAACACCCTGACCTATCAGTTGGACAATGACATATATTGACATTTCTTTGTTTACATTTTTGATCTCGAATTAAAAACCAGACTATAGGTATAGGCATACTACATACTATAGGCAAACACTTTTTTTTCGGTAAATTGGGTATGACTAAAAAAGTACTTGAACGGAGGTGATAAAATTAAAAAAAAAATTTAGTGTTTGGTATGTATATTTTACCCAACAAATAAAGAAAAGTCGTAGTCATACATAAATAAATGTTAACCTATATAAGTTAACGTATGTACATATTATTTATGTATCGACATGAAAAAAAAATCCTTTGTTTTATGTAAGGTTAAGAAAGTGATTACTTTATCTGTTTTGTAGATTTATGACAATGCGTGAATATTTATGGGTGAGTAAGGATGTGAGTATCTACATCTGTTTACTCCTTTACGCTGTAACGGGGGATCTGATTTAGATGAAACTTGGAATATTAGGTCCTAGATTTACACATCATCATCACCACTTGTCATCAATGTTTATGAGGGTGAAATCGCGGGTGCTACTAGCCATTAATGCCTTTTTAGTGCTCTCTTTGCATGCAAAATGCGCGTATTTTGTAACTCAAGCATATTTTTGATAATTTTAACTGTACACATTAAACTGTGCAGATTCTTAAATTAAGTGATAGTTGTTGTGTGGTGGCAGGCCATTTTGAAAATGCCCGCCTGGTTACCACCCTCACGTAGAAATCCTGTCACTAAGCTGCCTCACTTGGGTTTCGGTAGTTGTCCTTGAGAGTTAGATCAGTTCTAGATTACTATTACGTGAAATTATAGTTAAAAGCTAGTCAATCGAACATAAAAAATGTTTGGTAGCCAAGCGAAATGATCTTTCACCACGAAAACCTTTAATGTATACAACTAGTGACTATATACATACAGTTATATGGTCTTAGCACAAAACTAGGTTGGGTCACTATGAATGCGTGCGGTAAAACGGAACATCAATAATTTTGGCGGCTTATACGCCTCGACGGAATTTCGGACCTAAGGGCGGATATCCACCGAACCTGGGAATGATATTTTATTGTAAGTTTAAACGTAGAAAACCAAATTTTACCCTTAGGACTAGGCAGATGTGTCTCAATACGCCAATCCGTTTTGCTTGAAAATTTCCCATGTTATAGCGGCGAGCCTAATGCCATCTACCGGACTTGGAGTTTCAAAAGCAACTCTCTTTACTACATCAACAAAAACCAAAATAATAAATAGATTCAGGCGTTACTTTGCGGAAATCCATATTCAATAATAACAAATATTTTTAAAATATTTTATGAAAACATCATATTAATATTTTAATAAAACACTTAAAAAATACAAAAATATATCTAGTGACAATTCTGCCTAATTTTCCTGCTAAGCCGACGTGACGTCACAAACGCCACGCAGTCAAACCGGAAGAATTTTCGACGCGTTTCGCTTCTACACGAAGCATCCTCAGGAGGTCTAGACTCTACGAGCACACGTGTGCTGTCACTAGATATATTTTTGTGTTTTTTAAGTGTTTTATTAAAATATTAATTTGATGTTTTCATAAAATATTTTAAAAATATAGTTATTATTGAAAAACCAAAATGTTTTTTGTAAATTATTTTCCTTATGTCTACGTACACCAATGGTAACACATGTTTGTTGCAATGGCCAAAAACCCTGAGGCCACTTTATATTATCTCATTCTTTAATTACTTTGATAAATAAACCAAACTGCATTACCACGTTACAAAGATTACTAACGATAAGATTTGACTTCGAACGAACAAATCTCGTCTTTCGATAATGCAACAAATTTTTAATGGCCTTATTTTTTTCTGCAATGACGCGTGGTTCTCGAATTACATTACAAAATTGCGAGTGAAAAAAATCCCGCACTATATTTTTTACTCTTCCTGTAATTTTGTAATGATCTTCTATATTTCGAGTCTCCAGCCTTTCATCTCAAGTAAAAACATTAGGCTCTTTTCTTCTGGGTCTTTTTTGATCTTTTGATTAATTGTTTAGGCGGACTTTATGTTAACATACGTTTTCAAACTTGGTTCTTATTTCAAAACACATTTGCTTATCACAGTAATAAGTTTTCATCTCCACACTGGAACGCAGGCCTAACAGAATTGCGGGCAAGGGTTTACACCTGGGACTCGGACGGGCAAAAGTCCCGTTCTCGCGGGAATCGCGGGATTGCCGAGATTCCGCGGTTTTACCGGAACGACCTTGTAAGATAAGGGTAGCTATCAGCCAGAGAATTGAGTATTGTGTGAATATAAAAGGCAATAGCCAGTTTTTGAAATATGTGGACAGTGATATTCTACCAGTCAGCAGCCACGTTAAATCACGTAAGCCCTAGTATGCGAGGTATTTTGTGTTTGAATCCTGGATTGGTTAAGTGCTATTGAAATATTTTACGAGATAATGAATAGATTCAGGCGTTACTTTGCGGAAACCCATATTTAATAATAACAAATATTGTAAGACAAAATCACTTTAATTATTTAATAAAACACTTAAATAATCTTTATAATAATTATATATATCTAGTGACAATTCTGCCTAATTTCCTGTTAAGCCGACGTGACGTCACAAATGCAGTTCAGTCTCGATCGTGCGCTTGTAGAGTCAAGACCTCCTGAGGATGCTTCGTTTAGAAGCGAAACGCGTCGAATACTCTTCTGGTTTGGCTGCGTGGCGTTTGTGACGTCACGTTGGCTTAACAGGAAATTAGGCGGAATTGTCACTAGATATATATAATTTTTATAAAGATTTTTTATTGCTAGATAGATAGATTAAATTTATGTGTCTTTCCAATACACACGTACATTTAAATATAGCTTACAGACAACGTTACTCTTAACTAATTCCTAATATAAAATAAATTATTTATACCTACAGCTTTGCATACATTATTTTACAAAGTCTTATTGCACTTAATGTTTTTAAGTGTTTTGTTAAATAATAAATTTGATTATTTCTTAAAATACTTTTAAATATTTATTATTATTGAACGAGATACTTACAGTAACGATTCCAGGTTTGAAAACTGTGACTAAGGCTAAGATGTTAACTAACTCGCATGATTATAAGAATATATGATTATTTATACTATTTTGAAACAAATTGAGTAGTTCTTTATATTCGTTCCTTATGGCACAACTGACACAACTAGATGTGCTTAAAGTGTTCCCCTTATGACGCAATTCTAATCAAATTACATTTAGCAATAAGCAACGCCATCTCCCGGATTTTATGACAATCTAAGTCAATACGCTTATAAGTAACTCTATGATCTTTATTCTGATTACCACGTGTGTTTATTGATAATTATTAACTCAAAACAGTTTATTTATTATAGTTCATACATAGTTCATAGCATTAAATATATACAGGTCTACTTATTGATAACAGATATATTTTTTTTTTATGCCTGATAGGTTAGCCTTTTGACCACTATCTCACCTGATGGTAAGTGATGATGTGGTCGAAGATGTTGTTCAGACTAACCTAGAATTACTGGCTCACAAAGACAGCTGCCGGAACACACCGTCAGGTGCTTGGCGACAGATTTTCTACTTGAGGGTGGTAGCTAGCCAGGCGGGCATTCGCAAATTGCCCTACCACCATGCTATAACGACTGCCATCCTAACGGCTTAACGTGCCCTCCGAAGCACGGAAGCGCTCAGTAGTAATGTCACTAGCGGCCACCCATCCAACTCATGACCGCGGGCGACGTTGCTTAACTTTGCTGATCGGTTAAGAACAGCTAAGTAAACTTCGCTACGATCGCTTCAAAATATTATAATTACAATAGTGGGTCACATAACATATACGTAATATTTTCATTGATAAAATATACCTAGGTGTATTAAACAATAAATAAAGAAATAATGAATTAAATTACAATAAATAAATAACAATCAAAGTTGTAATCATTTCATGTCGAAAAATTCTTCAATAGAGTAAAAGGTTTGGTCAACTGACTACATTAGTTACTAGTTATTAGTATGATGTTTGACGGTAAAACTTGCTATCTTGTTTTATTGCACATCGAATTACAGTTTGTACAATTTCCAAACAAACTCGATTCCCGCTTTTCATTGGATCAAGTCGACATCTACCAAATCAATTGTCATCCAGTCAGGATCAATTTCTATCAGAGACTGACCACATTTTTCAAAACTTCATTTCGGCTATAATTTATGTGCCATCGGTGAACATGTCATTTACCCGTTCTCGAGAAATATAAGTCATAATATATAAGTCAAGAAAACATATTCCCATCCATAATATTTTTAAAGGAAAAGATTAAAGGCATGCATGTGCGGGATATGAACCTGCATCATCCATCCCTATAGCCGGGGTATGCTCTGACCCACTGAGCTAACATGACATACGTCTCATAACTCTATTTTTTCGGTACGATCTTTAACCATCGTATGGGGATGGAGCGATACCTACAGGTCCACTTATTATATGACTATCATTATTCCTTTCGTAAAATTTGTAATTTTGAGTTTTGTAATTTTATTGGATTGGAGGGCAAACGAGCAGGCGGCTCACCTGGTGGTAAGTAATCACCGTCGCCCACAAACATCCGCAAAACCAGAGGACTCGAGGTTGCCGGCCTTTGATTAGGGAATATGCTATAGTAATTATGTATTCCATAACATGCTGACAGAGTGTCCTGTATTTTTTATTTATTTTTTAATTTTATTTTGACGGAACAAGCCCGGCGCTCACCTGATGTTAATTGGTCTAACCTCTGCCTATAACAGATGCATTTCGTCAACACGAATTGCACTGCCGTCACACTGAGACGTACAGTTGTTAGGTCTCATCTGCCTGTATTTTTTTACTGGCTCTCAAGGACAGCTGCCGGAACACACCGTTTCGTCCTTGGCGACAGATTTTCTACTTGAAGGTGGTCGTTAGCCAAGCGGGCATTCGAAAAATGCCCTTCCACCATGCGGTGAAGCTCAAGCCCGCGGCGGGATTCGAACCATGGACCTGCACGGCAGTCAATAGCCAATGCAACTGAGCCATCACTGTTTCAACCTCTATTAAATTTGTAATTTTGTAATGTAATCTATAATATGCTGACTGTTATTTACACAACATACCATTGCGCTAAATAAGCTATCAATATCGAGTGTCGATGTATCTATATATGACTTGAGCTTTAGCGAGAACCTTTATCTAATTAATCCCATGTGATGCTTACGTAATACTAGATATTTGCCAGCGCCAACTAAATTAATACAGAACAGAGCATCCCTTGCGATATTGGAACCTCTAATCCTCGTATTAGTAGGTTATAAACAATCTGTACGGACCCTCCCTTTCCTGATTATGGAACGTTCCAGAAATTAATAAGGCCTATGAGGAATAAGGCCTATGAGGTTCTAGAATAAAGTATTGGTATAAGACTAATGAGTCTATATGGCTATCAGTCTTATACCAATACTTTATTCTAGAACCTCATAGGCCTTATTCCTCATAGGCCTTATTAATATCTAGAACGTTCCATAATCAGGAAAGGGAGGGTCCGTGCAGATTGTTTATAACCTACTAATACGAGGATTAGAGGCTCCTTTCAGTTTGGTGATATTAAATCAATGTTCCATCGTCTTCGTGGTAGTTCCAACAGTATTTTGCAAATGATTGCTGCTCGGCTAGACTGCCCAATCCAAAAGCATTGGGTTGGCGTCGTCACGGGTAGGATTAAGTAATGAATGTGTTACATCATTTAGTTTTAGTTTACTAACTTAGTTTTTATACATAATACGGACAGCGAAGGAATGGAACACCCTCCCAGCGTCTTTGTTCCCCGAAAGCTACAATCTGGATGTCTTCAAACACAGAGTGAATAAATATCTTCTAGGCAAGCATGCTCCACCTTCGACCGCGTCGTCACTTACCATCAGGTGAGACTGCGGTCAAATGCGTGTCTATTCATTATAAAAAAAAAAAAACACATGTACTAACACTGCTATGGGTTTTGTGTCCGATATATTAATTTATTTTATTATTATTTATCACTACATAGTATATAACAAAGTCGCTTTCTTTGTCCCTATATCCCTATGTATGCTTAAATCTTTTAAACTACGCAACAGATTTTGATGCGGTTTTTTTATTAGATAGAGTGATTCAAGAGGAAGGAAAGGTTTATATGTATAATAACATCCATTCAATTGTGGAGAATTTTAATAATTTTTTCAGTGAATGACATAGGCTATATCATAGACTTAAGATTTTTTCGCTACTCTCCCTAAGCCTATGGGCTATATATTTTATACCCGTGCGAAGGCGGAGCGGGCCGCTAGTAATATATATAATATTGGTTTACCGTGGTGTGCTGGGTTCGAATGTCACCTCCGCATTTCTTTCCGTGGGTATCGTTAGAGGCGACTATGGGAAAAGTGTGCTAAATGAGCAGCATGCCACTTCTCACGCGGAGTAGGGAATTGGGTGCATAAAGTTTCATACAAAACGTTCTTTTGTTCCTGTCTTATGTGTTATTGGAGTAAATATTATTCGTAACTTGTTCTCGTCCAGTGTGTTAGAGAGAACATTATGTATGAACCTGAAACTGTGCCCGGCGAATGACAATAGGCTGGCCTCCTATTACATGAGACAAAAACACAATCAGCGAAACGCGGTTGTTTACAAACCTCTGCTTATCCCTTCGGGGAATACAGGCGTGAGTATATGTATGTATGTCTTAGCCAAAATTATTACAAGGGTCCTAATCGGTTAAACAGTATACTAAATAGGAGTTATTGGACAACTCTTTTCAATAAATAATGATAAAAAAGCATTTGGCTTCCTTTAATTTTCTTATTCGCTTTTCGTACCAATGCCGAATGTAGGCAGTAATCTGTCGCTTTAGAGTTTCTAAGTTTTGGGTACGATATCAGGCAGTATAATATACACATTATACACCAGGTGAGTCGCCTGCCCCTTTGCCCTCTATCCCATAAAAAAAAAGTATACAATTTTTATAGTAATCCAGAGTCTGGTACTGAGCCTGGTAGAAAGCGTGTATACTCGGGCATTCCAGCGGAAAAAAATACGATGACTTGAGTTTAAAAAATTTTTAGTGCATGACGTTGTGTAAATGTGTTTCGTAGTTTAATTTTGTGTGACAAGCCTCTTTTTATATATAATATCATTGGTGACAAGCCATTTATGAGAAAGGCATTTGCTAAAAACTTACTCAACTGGGTAAATATTCTCACTTTTTCCAAGTTTTGAAGCGCTCGTAGCGAAGTTTACTTAGCTGTTCTCAACCGATCAGCAAAGTTAAGCAACGTCGCCCGCGGTCATGATTTGGATGGGTGACCGCTAGTGACATTACAACTGAGCGTTCCGTGCTTCGGAGGGCACGTTAAGCCGTCGGTCCCGGTTGTTGTCTTAGGATGGCAGTCGTTATAGCATGGTGGTAGGGTATTTTGCGAATGCCCGCCTGACTAGCTACCACCCTCAAGTAGAAAATCTGTCGCCAAGCACCTAACGGTGTGTTCCGGCAGCTGTCCTTGAGAGCAAGTACTTCTAGGTTAGCATGAACAACATCTTCGACCACATCATCACTTACCATCAGGTGAGATAGTGGTCAAAGGCTAAGCTATCAGGCATAAAAAAAAAAAAAAAAAAAAACAGGCCGCAGGAAGAAAAAATACCAATAATAAGAGGTAAATGTGTGTGAATGAGTGAATTTTTTGTGTTGTATCATGTATGACTCCAAAGATATTGAAGTTGCCACAATTTTTTTCTCACATGTGGCTTTTAATTTGTGTTTATTTTTTATTTTTTATTTATTCATAAAAACAATACAAGTAGGAAGAAAAAAAATAGAACGATAAGGTTTCTAGGTTCCAGTACTTAAAATCTAAGTTCTAACGTCGATATGTACGCTAAGTATAATTGCATATAGAATCCTGCCAAGTCTGATTAAGTAATTATACCTATTATACATTTTATGCCAGCGGTATGCCTTTATTAACAAAATACTACGAATTATAAACAACACTACAGCTACTAGAACAAGACAACCTATTAGTCATTGCAGACTCACAGGCAGTCCAAATGCTCCAGCCTATTAGCAGTTTGCAGTGTGCCCAGCATGCTGGCAGCATTGCCCTGTTGAATTACAATGCCAAATAAGCGCCAGAATTTTGATCACGCATCGCTTATTAATAATATATATAAAGTTTTTCTCTTATCGGATTGTGACGGAATAAGCAAGAGGTCCTGATATCACCCGGTAATCTCTGCCTATAAAAGATACTGCCGGAACACACTGTTACGTGCTTGGCGACAGATTATTTACTTGAGGGTGGTAGCTAGCCAGGTGAGCATTCGCAAAATGCCTTCCACGATGTGGTGAAGCTAATCAAGTGGGGATCGAGCCATGGAGTTACAGCTCAGCTATCATTGCTTCGAATTTAATGAGTTATGTCAAAAATTGTACCTAAATCCCATTGCGCCCATTTTTGCCATTGGATTTGTTGAGTTTTTTATGGGTTGACAAATCAACTACTACAAAGATTCTGACTAACGCAAGCTTAAATGAATTGCTACTATAACTTAAACTTTGAAGTTTCATTTACATTGATTGATTCCATGGCGATAGAGCATTTTGTGAATGCCTTGGTTGCTACCACCGTCAAGAAGAATATTAAGCAAGCACCTAACGGTGTGTTCTGACAGCTGTCCTTAAGAGCCATTAATGATAGATTACCCTGAACTACATCTTCCAACACATCATGGCTTACCATCAGGTGAGATCACAGACCTAGGATTTTTTCGCTACGCAAGCCTATGGGTGAGATAGTGATCAAAGGCTAGCCCAAAAAGAAAAAGAAAAAATTACCGGCACAAAACGCTTTTCTATCGATAATATTATCGTCACACGTGGTAACACTTGCTGTCGAACCAGTGTATTTTCCAGGTATTTTTAGTGAATAATTTGTGTCGAAGTCAGTATAGCTAAGTGGCATTTATGACGTGACGTCGGCTTAACAGGAAAATTAGGCGGATTTACTAGGACTAGATATATTTTTATATTCTTTAAGTGTTTTTCTAAAATATTAATTAATGTTTTCTTTAAATATTTTTAAAATATGTGTTATTATTAAATATGGATTTCTACAAAGTAATGCCTGAATCTATTCATTATATCAATATATTCATTTGGCAGTCAGCTATCATGTCTCAGAAAGACATCTAGAATTTAGTACGCAAGCAATGTCCGACTTGCACTTGGCCTGTTTTATTATCTCAAAGAAGACGAACATAGTACTCGAGGATTAAACTGCATTGGTTTTGGGCAGCAGTACAAGCCAGGTACTCTAGGATCTTTCATTAGATATGCTTCGGATTCAATATGACGCCCGTAACGTAATACACTGCTTTATCCATTGGCTTGATTATAATTATATTACCCCGTAATGTAGTCCGGTCAAATTAGACCAAATAATAGTGGTGAGGTTACAAAAATTCACACTCGACTGAAAGTTGCTAGGATAGTTAAAAACACTATTATAAATGAATTGTGAAAAGGCCCCCATCGATCCGACACCTGGAACAAAAACTACTGGGGGTCAAAGGTCACAAACGGATTTTTTGCGATTTTCAGCAAAACGGTAAGTTTTATCATAAAATTAGCCCAGACAATAATTAAAGATCAGATAATCTCTATACAAAATGTGCAAATACTTTTTTCCTTAAAGCCACCGTTATAAAAATATTTTATTATAAAATATTCTAAAACAAAAATGCACTAAACATAAATCAAACCGTTATAAATTTTTTTTATTCATTTGACATCCACTTGTTAAAATGAGAACATCATCAATATAGTCGAAGCTAATAAAATACTTTCATTTATATTTTTCGTGCCCGACCCGTGGTACAACTGCGATGTCCAACTGGTTGTACTACGGAGAAGTAAAGTTACCCATGGTTCAACTCTTTTTTTACTCTTTTTTTTATATTTATGATTATGATCCATGGTACAACGGTGGAATTATGTCCAACTGGTTGGACTAAGGGGATAAAGTAGTTAATGATCACCAAAAGTAGTATATGCAATTAAATTTATGTGGCGCATCGCCGGCCGCTGCCGCGGTCCGCTCGCTACGCTCGCTCGGCTCGCGCGATGTTGTAGTCACAAGTAACCTAACGCTCCTTCTCGCTTCGCTCGTCGTCGCACCTACATATGACTTTGCCCTAGACTATAGATAAATAAATAACTAGTCCACAGATAAATTCAATTCCCAGTTGTACAACTACTTGAACCAAGGAAAGAATAACTCACCCGAGTTGAATCATTGGTAAAGATATTTCCCCATAGAACAACCAGTTGAACCATATTAAAAAACAGTTGAACCATGGGTAACTTTACTTCTCCGTAGTACAACCAGTTGGACATCGCAGTTGTACCACGGTTCGGTCACTATATTTTTGGGATAACTCAAATACGACCCGTCAGATCTCACTCAAATTTAAATGACAACACGAACACCAACTTTCTAATTAAAAAAAAACAACAATTCGGTACACCCCGTATAAAGATTACGGTGACAAAGATTGTACATAATATGTTGTCTTTGTATGGATATTTATATATAATTGCTAGCTTCGGATGGAATAGTAATTAAAGATAAGCTTCAATTAGTTGGTTTTGGGCCCCGCATTTTGACCCCCTAAATTTCCAAACATAAAAATCGAACATTATGAGAAAATATAAACTTATTATATATTAAAAATTTTACCATACTTTATTTTTTTTTGTTTTGTTATGCCATTAATGAGTTGAAAGGCTTTCAAGTCATTAATGGAATACTTGTACAGATAGAAAAAAATTAGAAGAAAAATAGTATGGTAAAAATTTTAATATATAATAAGTTTTTATTTTCTCATAATGTTCGATTTTTATATGTTTGGAAATTTAGGGGGTCAAAATGCGGGGCTCAAAATAGACCTGGGCGAAAATAGACTTGAGCGTAGGTAAAGGGTAATACACTAATATTACACCAGCGTTAAGTTTATGGTTTTAAATGTCAGATGAATATTATATGACAAGTGGAATGCAGACGAATGCAAGCTCTAGACTTTTTTTAAGTAAATTAAAATCCGACCAAAATTATGGTTATTGAATGGGTGCAAATTACTGCGCAGCAGATCCATGGTTCGAATCCCGCTGTAGGCTTGGGCTTCAACACTTGGTGGAAGGGCATTTTGCGAATGCCCGCCTGGCTAGCGACCACCCTTAAGTAGAAAATCTATCGCCAAGCACCTAACGGTGTGTTCCGGTATAGCTGTCCTTGAGAGCCAGTAATTCTAGGTAAAGCCTGTTAACACCTTCGACCACATCATCACTTACCGTCAGGTGAGATTGTGGTCAAAGGCTTACCTATCAGCAACATTATATATATATACTCATATGTTGAGGCGACATCGAAGAATTGTCCATATCATGAAATGCTCGAGAATTTCGTGAAGTGTTCGAATTTTGATGATGTGGGCAACTAGATTTGACATACCTAAGTATATATTTCTTGTTTTATGGTATGTTGTAGTTTAACAACCTGATGCATTTAAAGGTTAGATTTAGATATTATATTATATAATTGCTAGAGGCTTTAAGTATATAGTCACATATACAATGAATGCTATGTATAACAGTAAAAATTACAATGAAATGCGGCTTGCTTTGTAACCATGTCAACCAATAAGAAAGCTGCATTTCTCAAAGTCATTTTCTTTTAAAAACCAATTAGTAAAGATGCTAAAGAAAATAACCTTGAAAATTAGACATACACGAACAGAAAGATATTCGTATTGGATTATTTATTCGATGTAAAATATGCACGAATTCGTTAGAAGTAAGTTTGAAACTGCGCAAGTTCCTCGAGTACTTCAATAAGTGTTAAAAGTTCTTCACCTGTACTATTCTGCTGAATAAGAAATATACGTGCCTTTTGCTTAAAGT
The DNA here is from genome assembly GCA_963890685.1 of Plagodis pulveraria. Classification (NCBI taxonomy): domain Eukaryota; kingdom Metazoa; phylum Arthropoda; class Insecta; order Lepidoptera; family Geometridae; genus Plagodis; species Plagodis pulveraria. The sequence goes on along the minus strand of OY982973.1, from coordinate 10,275,939 downwards.
TCCTGCTTTATTCCACTATTTCCACTATTTTCCTCACGCGTACTCTGTGACCGACATACTTGTATACGACGAAGATCGTAACGAAAATACAGTCTACTAATTTCCTCAAGCTATTTACAAAGATGTGTGTGATGTATGTAGCGTGAAGAAATACTTTATATTTATTTTTGTATTTACTGCTTGAACGAGACTCATTTACGTAGGTATGCCATAATATACTTGATAGGTTGAACGATTTCTTGCTCCACGAGTTACTAACGCTAAACGTAGTTAACACAAAATCCAAGAGATGGCGTTGATTACAAAATTACAAATTTAATACAGGAAAAATTAAAGTCATGTGCGCGATTCGAACCCACGTCATACACACCTATCGGAACGAAGCGAGCATTTGCAAAACGCCCTTCCCCCATGCCATACCACCTAAAGGTTTGTTCCCGCAGTTGTACTTAAGATCCAGTTCCCTTTCTGGGTAAAAACTGTTAATACCTTCAACTACACCAAAATTTTTCAACAGATAAGGCCAGATTAGACCATCAGCAATAAAACAATAACTAAACTATTTTTGATTAAACCGACGATTGCCTTCACTAGCGACAAATAAATGCTAGAGTTAAATTATACTAAAAATAAAAAAGCTTAAGCACAACAAAAACAGACCGTCATAAAGGCACAAATTGTGAACAGCAAAAATTCTCGTACAAACGGCTTAGAGGCAAAGGGTGACCAGGCAAAAAGGCTCTGTTCACACGAACTATGTTTTTGTCTCGTCCGTCATCCGTGTGACATGGGTAACGGATAACTCCGCTGTGTGCGCCCCTTTAATTATTCCCGGACTTTTTGCACGACTGAATTCGAATATAGAACAGATGGAGCGTGAAGGGCGGATTGTAACTTTCTTTTCTTGGTCCTAATTGGTAAGAGGTCCGACCTTATTCTGCCTTAGTAATCTGCCTGCGTTTCGTAAGATGCAGTAAGATTGTCATTTGATAATTGAAGCTTAAAAGATAGCAATCTGAAACAGGAAAAAGTTAACATACCTTTTTCCTCCATCACTTACCTAAATCAGAACACAAAATATTATCTATTCATATTTCTATACCGACCTCTTTGCTCGATTGAATTCGAATATGGAACGAATGAAGCGCGAAGGGCTGACTGGAACGTTGTTGATTGGTAAAGGAGCTGAAAGTATTTTGCTTCTTCGATCTATTGTATGGTGAGCAGCAGTAACTGTGTGGACATTTGATTAACGAACCTTAGTGTGCAGAAAGAGTTTGCATTGTTTTCTTTTCCTTCAAGACGGAAAAATATTGCGTATTCTTATTTCAAAAACAGATTGGATCGAAGTGTGGATTTTAATTGATTCTAATTGATAAGAGATAAGCATGGGGCTGGTGATATGTTAGAAGCGCTCGTAGCGAAGGTTTTTTACCCGTTCTTAATCGATTAACTAAGTTAAGCAACGTTGCCATGATCAAGACTTGAAAAGGGGATCGCGGGTGTCATCACTACTGACCGCTTCCGTGCTTCGGAGGCCACGTTAAGCCGTCAGTCCCGGTTATTGTCTTAGAATGGCAGTCGTTACAGCATGATGGTACGGCATTTTGCGAATGCCCACCTAGCTAGCTACCACCCACAAGTATAAAATCTGTCACCAAGCCACTGACAGTGTGTTTTTTTATAGTTCATAGGCTACCTTTTGGCCACTATCTCGCCTGATGGTAAGCGATGATGTGGCCCCGAAGGTGCTGTTCAAGCTAGCCTAGAATTACTGACTCCCAAGGACAGCTGCCGGAACACACCGTTAGGTGCTTGGCAACAGATTTTCTACTTGAGGGTGGTAGCTAGCCAGGCGGGCGTTTGCAAATTGCCCCACCATGCTGTAACGACTGCCATCGTTCATCATCCACGGAAGCGCTCAGTAGTAATGTCACTAGCGGTCACCCATCCTTCTCATGGCGTTGGACGTTGCTTAACTTACCTGATCGATTAAGAACAGCTAAGCAAACTTCGCTACGAGTGCTTCAAAATATTCATTTACAGTAGTATGTAGATACGTAGATAGTAGATACATTACCGGGGCAGCGTTAAAACTATCCAACCCGTTTTATCCGGTACCTACGCTCGGCAGTACGTAGTTATTTGAAGTACATTAGGTGTATAGAGACCTCAATTTGTGAGTTGCGAACAGTTTAAAACTACGCGGCCTGGGGGCACGGAGTGATGGTTTAAGCAGCGTATTGGACAAGGAAATCCATGGACATGAATTTAATTAAAGTTCTTTTATTGAGCTGTGTGTGGGACAAATTTTACATAATATTCGGAGTTTGAATAGAGTAGCTTAAAATATTAATAATTTGAAGCAGTGATGGCTCAGTGGCATTAGTTCTGGACTTCCACGCAGTTGCTCCATAGTTCGAATCCCACCGCGGGCTTGAGCTTCATCACATGGTGAAAGGGCATTTTGCGAATGCCCGTCTAGCTCAAGCTCAAGTAGAAACTCTGTCGCCAAGCACCTAATGGTGTGTTCCGGCAGCTGTCCTTGAGAGCTAGTGACTAAATGAATCTATTGTGAATAAATGAAGCTGTTAGTATATTAACCAATTTCACAGATAAATTGTTTATTTGCTTATTTTAGTTTAAAAATTCAATATTTTTTTTACGCCTTCTAAATTAAAACATATACTTGTAAAGCAAGTAAAAGAGACGATGATATAAGCAAAAGTTTTACCAAAAAAATACAAATTAGTTTTTGAATAGATTCAGGCGTTACTTTGCGGAAATCCATACTTAATAACAAATATTTTTAAAATAGTTTAAGTAAACACTAAATTAATATTTTAATTAAACGCTTAAAAAATATATATCTAGTGACAATTCCGCCTAATTTTCTTGTTGAGCCGTCGTGACGTCACAAACGCAACGCAGCCAAATAATGTTGTGGAGTGCTAATTGAAAAATAACACCCTGAAGTCTCTATTGCATCATTATTCTACCATCGGATCTCGTCTCTAGTTTTATGAAGTTGATATTTAGCGTTAAATTCCAACTCTATTACATTAACAGTGGCTCCTGGCTATTAGAAAACTAATATAGTTTCGTGATGACCAGCCAAACTTCTGTGTCCATAAACAATTTTAACGGGGTATTTTATTATGTTAGGCTGGTAATACTTTTGGGTAATGGGAGATGGGAAGGTGATGGATTTTATTGCTTAACGCTATGTAAGTACGGCTTAAATTATTGTGAAGGTTTTGTTTGTGGTGTTTTAGCCGGATATGATGTAGTAAACAATTCAAAATGTGTGTTGTTGATCAGCGAATAAAGGGATTTTTTTATGCGCAGGGGGACTTTTTATGTTTATATGAGATATGTACCAAATACGATATTTCTGATCTTTTAATGGGTGTTATTATTGATTGTATTATTAAGTGCGTTGTAAATTATATCGGAATAGACCGAAAATTTATACATGTACATTTTGATTGAATAGGCTACACATATATTAGTCTATTTTTGTTAGGTATTAGGATTTACACTCATAAGCTACGATTTCCAAAAAAAGCGTAATATTAAATGCCAAGAAACACGTTGACTAATACATATGTATATATTATACATAATGTAACTGTTACATTAGTAATACATAAAAAAAACAAAAAAACAGCCAAGTGCGAGTGGGGCTCGCGCACGAATGGTTCCGTACATTATCTGTAACCTAATCTTGCAAGTAACAGAAACTTTTCGCAGTGTCCGATTGGTAGGTACGGCAAAAACCTCTTTTATTGTATGGGAGCCCCCTTAATAATTTTTTAATTTTATTTTAATTAATTATAGAGTACATAAAACTAAATATTCTGTGAATAGTTAAAGCGTCTACTTGTTACCGTTATTAGTATCGAGCAAGAAACTGTAAAAAAAATCAACTTTGGTGTATGGGAGCCTTAAATATTTATTTTACTTTAGTATTTGTTGTTAGAGTGGCAATAGATATACATCATCTGTGAAAATTTCAACTATCTAGGTATCACCGTACTTGGTGACAGACGGACGTACGGACGGACAGCGAAGTCTCAGTAATAGGGTCCCGTTTTTATTTGGGTACGGAACCCTAAAACCAAAGACAGCCATTAAATATCTACCATTTAAATATTGTAACCAGCTTCTGATCCTCGATAGCTATTTAAATAATATTTTATCAAAAACTATTTAATGTGTAACAACAGCATTTAATTTTGATTTCAAATGATATCCACTTATTATGATGGTAGAAACAGGAAATTACCAATTTTATGTTATTTAGGTGTGACGACAAAGAAAGTATGTACAGCAATATGAATTACATCCTTACGCTGAAGTTCTGTTTCTGGGGTACTTAATAAGTTGGCATCGTCAGGACCACCATTTCCTAGTTATGAATGAAATTCTATTGTTATCGCCGATGTCAATGGGTTGAATGCTTAAACACCAATCACGATGGAAAACCAGCGCATACCTTTGCTTTTACTTGAAACTTGACCTAACTTGTCCAAGGCGCAACAGGGGTACAAGACGATAAAGAAGATACAGGCTATATCCGCCATCTTCTATTGACAACGGATCCACATCTATACAGTCAGCATCTTTACCGCTGGGTAAAGCCGCCTTTAATCACTGTATGAACAAAACATGTGTTCAAGGGATAGGAATAGGAATATAGGAACAGGCTCAAGGGGTGGATTGACGCGGGTTCGTATCCCACATATGACTTAAATTTTTCCTATTGTATATTTGTAATTTTGTAAAACTTCTGTGCCTTTATATTTTCCGGCCAACTGCTACTTCAAACGCACTTGTTGGTTATAGAAATAAACTAAACTGCGCTTGTATATTCTCATGAGGTAGGCAGAGGTACATTCCGGCAGATTGTGATGGGACGCGGTGATTCTTTGCTTTTTAACCTCCACAGTCCAGAAACATTTGGAGTGCAAACCTAAAGTCTAATTTCAACGGTAGCAATGAATGGTTGACTGGGATAATCTAATAGTACTGTACGGTACTATCAGTCAGTCCGTGGGGATCGGGAGCTCATGGCTTTTTCCAAAACTTATCAGAGCGCTTGCTTGATGCGACGTGTGTTTCGGTATATACAAAGTTACTTTATGGACGCGTGATTAAAATGCTGGCAATTATTTGGCACAACGAATAGGCATTACAATCCACCGAGGCAATACTGCCAGCATGCAGGGTATGCTGCCAAATAGTTGGTGCATTTAGATTGCTTATGGGCCTGCAACGGCCTTTAGGTTACCTAAATACTTACGTTGTAATGACATATGTTAAAAAAAAAGATATATTCAAGGGAATAAATAAACATTGACGACATATTTTCAGTTTAATCCTCTCCGAATGTGAATCAACTGAAGAAGGGCATCGGATATGCTAAAAAACTATGAAGTTTGACGAAAACTTTAACTTATTTTCGGTTGAAACATAGACGGGAGTCATGTCAATATCAACAAAAAAGCATTTGTGATTTTTCGAGTGTTGTTCACAGTAATATATTATAAATTCATAAGTTTTGGAGTGCGTATGTTTGTAAGAGAAACGACTAAGTAGTGGGTACGTACTACTCCTCGTTGAAATGGCCATAGAGAAATGATAATATTAATTTATCTACGAAATGGCTAGCCGGATATATAAATAGCTTTTCCTGGTCCTGTATTAACACATTGAATACTTTCATAATTATTAACATTATTTTTCATGTCTACAGGGGTGAAACAGCGGTCAAAGACAAAATTGTATATTAAATTTTGGCGCTCGTATGAACGTCAATTACAACTTTTTACTAATCAAATATTATATTGCCTATTCAGAAAAGATGATATAAAAACACTTCAAGAAGAACGGGCAAGAAACTCTGGGCCATTATTTTTATGTCCTTACTGTTTTATAATTTGTAAGTCTATTATAAAATAATTATAATATTTGTTGCATAGGTGTTTTGCGGTGGTTTGGCAGAGATACAAATATTCCAAGAATTTCAATTGTCTTCTAAATAATCACCAATTTTATACTACGCTTAAATTAAAATCTATTTTACATGCTACAGCTTCTCAAAAACTTATGCATTTTTAACCGTCTTCCAAAAAGGGGAGATTCTCAATTCGTCTGTATTTTTTAAGTTCGTTACCTCAAAACTTTTTACTGAGTGAACCGATTTGGATGTTTTTTTTTATTTGAAAGCTGATGCTTGTTGTGTGGTTTCATTTAAATTCCATCAAAATCAGTCTAAGCCGTTTTTGAGTCACACTCCAATAACGGATTTTTCTTCCTATTTTGATTATATAGTTATTGTAAGTGAATTACAATCAATCCCGTAAGCAGCAAGGGACTCTATAAAGGGTGATTTTTTTTTTCCTGTTACCGGAACCGACTTTAACACTCAAAGGTGTGAAATAACTTGTCGAAGTCGGTACCATGCACACCATATTGTTATATTAGATACTTTTGATCTATGCCAGTAATAAATCTGTCGCCAAGCACCTAACGGTGAGTTCCAGCAGCAGTCCTTGAGAGCCAGTGAAACTACAGGTACATGAGACTTAACAACTATGTCTTAAGGTGACGGGCGCAGTGCAATTCGTGACTTGTGAAGAAATGCATCTGTTATAGGCAGAGGTTAGTCCGGTTAACATAAGGTGGGCCTCGAGCTTGTTCCGGGATAAAAACATTTAATAAAAACTATTATGGTACCAACTTCAACGAGTTATTTCACACTTTTAAGTGTTGACGTAGGTTCCATTTAAAAGGTAAAAACTTTTTATTATTTTATATTGATGTTTACTAAAAATAAATTGTTTACTAAAAATAAGTACTAAGCCTTAGGATTACTTATTCCGCTTAATAACGTATTTACTGACTTCCAGAGAATACGAAAAAACCAAACTCAAAACCTAACTCAAACCCAAAATATAACCAAGAGGTTTTGGGCAGGGGATTGTTGTTAAAAGCAACTCTGATGATATTTTGAGCTATTTACCATTTTATAGCTTCAAATCAGCTCATTAAGATGCTATCACGCCAAAAACAGAAATAGAACAAACATCGCGCCACAATTTGCTTACGTTGTTCGGAATGTAATCTGTATTTGATTAAGTGGAAAAAGAATCACTGACTAAAATCATGGACACCCAATTTGTTCCTCGTTTTGTACTCCAACCTCACTTATACATATACTATACAATAAGTGTGATCTAAAAAAAAAGGATGATATCTAAAAAAAGAAAGAAAGGCAAGGGTATAGATTGGGATCTTTATAGATCTGAGCGATCTCATCTGATACTGGGATCTTGAAGAGGTTTTAAAGTTTACGTTGACATACAAACGTAGTCTCGTTATTTAATATAGCAAGTGCTTAAACTCGGTGACATTTTGCATGCATTTCCTTGAGCTTAATACTTTTGCTTCTGGTTTGCAAGATTTGCGTGAAAAAATGAATTTTCGACATACTCTGAGTACCAAATTTTCAAACTGGGTGACCTTTTTCATGCCTCCTAGTAAATAATATATATGTTTCTGGTTTGCCAGTAGTGAAATCATGATTTTTTAACAATATAATTTTTTATCCTTCAGAAGTAAAATAAGCAAATAACAGAAAACTGGTGAACCATATTACGCCCAAAGACATGCCTGCCAAATTTTACCGAGTTTGAACACTTGGTATTTATAATGTTTTTTTTTAACATCTGATTTGCTAGCCTTTGACCACTATCTCACCGGGTGGTAAGCGATATTCGAAGCGAGTTCGAAGATGTTGTTCAGGTTACCTAGAATTAGCTCTCAATAGCAGTTGCTGGAACACACCGTTAGGCGCTTGGTGTCAGATTTTAAAGTTGAGTGTGGTAGCTAGTCAGGCGGGCATTGCAAAATGTCCTACCACCATGCAAAATGTGAGGAAAGAACGTTTGTTTGGACAGCGCAACTTGCACTAGCTCCAAGGTTGCTTGGAGCTACGAGAATAGTAGCGGACGGTAGTTGAAATTTGTGGAATTTGGTCGTGGTCCATCTGCTTAGTTCACCTGGGTGGACTACGGCCACTTTTTGTTGCCCGTGGTCCACCTAAATGTTCAGGAATATGCAAATCAAAAATGTCTATCGGCCATGGTCCACCTGAAATTAATTCAATGGAAATAAAAGCCTCGTCCGGATCCTGATCCTGTCTTTTTACTACAATTCAAAAATTAATGCCGAAAGAATAAATAAAAATTGAAAAACCAAATAATATGGAAATTTGTTATTTCTATTATATCGCCCTCATCAGGTTTTAAAAGGAAAACTCGGAAGTACTGAAATAAATCTTTATCATTGATATGTAATATACAAGTAAATATAATATATATGATAAGGAATGAGATTACAATATATATTATGCACTAATGAGCACCCACCAGCGCCGCACGCCGCTGTCGGTGGCGTGACATTGTTTACCTCACACACTAAACCGTTCTACTGGGCATGTTCAAATTAAATGTATGTCCTACCCTAAATTATTATTAAGAAAAAAGTATCTAGTTTTGTTAGAATCTTTTAAATGTTTTAATAGTTTAATGTAACGTGAAATTGGAGATTTAGCTAACATATGATTATGGAAGAGCGAAAACACCTAACACAAGTATTACTTTATACCTAAAAGGTGATTTCAACAATGTTATACTACTGTATCCTTATTACTCAGTAAAGCATTATTATTATAAAGGTGGACCACCGGCAAGAAAAAGTGCCCGTGGTCCATCTAGGTGGACAGAGGTGGACCACCGGCAAAAAAAAGTGCCCGTGGTTCACCCAGGTGAACTTAGCAGGTGGACCACGACCGAATCCCGGAAATTTGTTTTACATTGGTCTCTATTGAATGTCGTCCACGTGTATAAATCCCAGTTCGTCACGCGAAACATCTATTAATCATCGCATTGCGCTTGGCACGTGTAATAACAAGCATCCACTTCGGTTCGCCGCCGTCGCTTCCTTTGCGAATTGTACTTTAATAACACAATGCTTTAAAATAAATGAAGAGTCTGTGAAAATTTATTTTGGTATTCCTTTAATGATTATGTAGAGGCATATCATATCATACCCACATCCCCTTTCCACGAAGAAGTAGTTTTTCACCTCACGTACTTGGAAAGTTTTGTTTATTATTCGAACTGATCAGTACCAAAAAAAAACAACTTAACTTTCGCCATTATGCAACGATGATAATATTTTTTATTTATACTTATAAATATACATGTCAATAAGCACACATTCATGATATCAATTAGGTAAGCTCTTTTTCTCGCCTATAACATTTTTAAGCTGTAGTAGGGGAGAAAAATTAGTTTCAATCATTTTGCATAGCAAATAACTATCATCGTATTTTTAATTGATTCGTATGTAGCGTAGCTTGTAGCTTGTACTTCAAGCTACGGTAAGAGTGCTACGAGTACTCGTAGCGTAGCTTGAAGCTCTCGTAGCGTATCTTCCTAAGTTTTCTTATCCGATAAATTATGCTAAGCAACGTCCGCTGCGGTTATGACACGGATGGGTGATGGGAATGGATCCAGTGCTACAATTGTATTCCTTTAACCGTTAAAGGGGCTGCGCGGCCATCAACCAGTCTACTAGACTTCATCTGATTGAAAGAAGTGCTGTTTCAAACACTTAACTCTTAGAATTATGTCGCTACCCTTCTATATTTCTAAATATAATTACAAGCACTATCGCGTACTGAGCGGAAATCATATTTTTACAAATTATTAGCGCACATTTTTTTTGGAGCTCCATAATTTGTAAAAATATGACTTTAGAGTCAGTTTCTATTCTAAGCTCAGGCTCTTAACCATCTTTGAATACGTCATCACTTATTATCTAGTTGAGTCATGCTACATAAAAGGCTTCTAATTAGATTGTCAATAAATCTAGAACACCATTTTATAGTATAGTAGACATTCTTACACACAACATACATTGGTGGTCATTGGTCGTGCAATCTCGTTTAGGCTCGAGTAATGACAGGACCCAGAAAGTATTAGTTAAGATTATTAAGAGAATTACTAATGTATTATATGTCATCTTGTTTTCACGTTTCAATTTATATTCGGTAACAATATTTTAGTGCTTTCCATGCGTCGTAGAAAAGCACACTTGCTGCTGTGGGAGAAGTTGGTACCGAGACGGCCATAACCAACATATCCTGCCCACCAACCTCTAGGTGAACGGGAATACGTAAAGGCATTATTCCTATAATTAAAAAATAAAGTTTCGTAGCCATGGTAAGCAAATTAAACAGAAAATTAAAGCCTCGATTTTGAGACTCAAATGCCTAAAATAAGTTCTAGCACACCTTACGTTATATTAATAAGTATAATTAACTATTGTCACTATTATCGTGGCCTGAATAACATGTTTTCATTCATCACAGTAAGTTATTTTGTATTGAGGTTTGAATTTGAGTTATTTTTTTCTACCACATAATAGAGAAAAAAAACTGCATTACGAGTATTATACGTAGGACAGGAATTTTGTTGTATTTTTTCTTCAGATATCAGTTTTTTTATAATAACTTTATTTTTTTTTCATTCAAATAACTATTTTAGATTTATTTTAAAAATATAACTACGAGTTTATGTAGCCTTGCCCCGTCGCTTCGCCCGCGTATACATTTGATATCAATATCGCGTTCTCTTTACAAATCATTAATGAAGAGATTAGTCCGTCTTATTTCACGATCTAAGAATATATATGGATCAAATTTCATCAAACTTCTTTCATTAGTTTTGGATTAATTGGTAAAAATGTACACCTTCAATACATTCACACACGCGAAATTTGTAATTTAAAACAGGTAACAGCAGCTCGTACCGAAATTTACTTAGTTGTTCTCAACCGATCAGCAAAGTTGCGCGTGGTCATGAGTTGGATGTGTGACCGCTGGTGACATTACTAGTGGGCGTTTCCGTGCTTCGGAGGGCACGTTAAGCCGTCGGTCCCGGTTGTTGTCTTAGGATGGCAGTCGTCATAGCATGGTGGTAGGGCATTTTGCAAATGCCCGCCTGGCTCAAGTAGACCATCTGTCGCCAAGCAGCTAACGGTGTGTTCCGGCAGCTGTCCTTGAGAGCCAGTACTTCTAGGTTAGCCTGAACAACATATTCGACAACATCATCACTTACCATCAGGTGAGATACAGATCAAAGACTAAACTTCCAGGCATAAAAAAAAAGAAATACTTAAAAATCTACCTTTGGTAATCGAAACATAAATTTGAAATTTAAATTTATGTATTTTTACCCTTTTACTGGACTTTAACGATAACGTTTGTTTATTTAATTTAAAAAATATGAATGAGCTTACAAAATTACAACAACGGGAAAAAATATATAGGAGAATGTATTTCGGTAGTATTTTTATATATTAACATTAAATTTTCACAGCACCATCTCTGAAAATTACAAACGAAACGATGGTACGGTACAAACTTGGACCGTTAGTGCGCAGTAAGTACTAGTAATTTGTACACTTCGGAGTAAATGAGAAATGGTCGGCCCTCGGGTGCGGTGGTTGATTCAGAAAAATAACTCAAACGCTGACGGTAGAGTAGTGTTGGGCTTAGAAGCAAAGGACTTGGAACATCACTAGAGAATATAAGGATTCAATCCTAACAATTGGTGCTGTTCCTTTTTTCATATCATATTTCAATCATTTTTTGCACGTGTCAACTAACATAGTACTAGTTTATATTGTTTTAAACTATATTTGTTATCATAATTATAAAATGAAACATTTATTAATGTGAAGAAATTTTTTGTAGAAAATACAACTTGCATAAAATACTCAAAAAGCACAAACACGATACATAGTGATGTGACATTAGTGATGTTCTTACATATTATATAATTTATTATATAAATTATATATTATATAATTTATATAAAAGTAAAAGCATACGTTATCTGCTAAAATTATTTTTAAATCGCTCACGATTTAAAAACACTTCAACTTTTACGCCGACGTTTATACATGTAACTAAAAAAACTCGTACTAAAGTACTATTTTCTGTTTATTTTTTTTTGGTTCTTTCATTAAAAAATTACTTTAATGCTAAATTTTGGACTAAGCAAACGAACTTGAAATATCACCAAAACTAAGAAATGATTTACAAACCGAGGCAATTACGTCCAATTGGCTTCGTCAATACTGCAGCTAAAAAAACCTTTATAATTTGCTAAGACACATAAAGAAGAGCAGATACATCATAGCGCCCGATAATAATTAAGCAAATAAAAACCATAATCGTCTTAAACTGGCCCTTTCTCGCCTATATTGATATGCACTTGAAAGGAACAAGTTCAAATTAGCAAGGTTATTTTTGACTTCTATCGGCCGCTGTGCTGCTTCAGAACTTCTCTATTCATCGAGATTCACGATTCGATACACCTTAGAGAAAAAAAAATACTACGAAAATATACTTGAGTTGTCCCATCACTAGTTGTGAATAAATCTGATTGTTCTCCTAGCATAGGTAAGTGAGCGTAATAGTTGAACATCTTTTATGAATGGAAAAGGATTTTTCACGTTTAGCATTACAAGAAAAGATAAAACATAATTATTCGAGTAAATTATTTGAAGCAGATCCAACAAGTCACTTCACAGTCAATCAGCAACTTGATTGTACAGCTCCGTGGTAGTAATTATCTACTGCCATTACGACGATCGTAGGTTCATATCCTAACGCAAACTTGAGCTTTATTTCCTACCGACGTCAAAAAAAGCAGGGGGTACTCAATTCGTCTGTACTTTTTTTATGTGTTTTTTATTAACACTAGAGTGTACTGAGCGCTTTCCAAACAAACGTAGTTTTTTTTTGTTTTTAATGTTATTTGCGGAACAAGCCCGAGGCCCACCTGATGTTAAATGGACTAGCCTCTGCCTATAACAAATGCATTTCATCAACACGAATTGCACTGTGCCCGTCACACTGAGACTTACAGTTAATTAGTTTTATAGAATTAGCTTTATACTGCCCCGGTCGGCCGTGCAGCTCCAACGGATTTTGGGCGAGGGAAGGCCTTCTCATAGCTCGGCGCCCGGGACGAGACGGGCGTAGAAAGCTAAAAGCGCTTTCTACCTCCGTCTCCTGCGGGCGCCGAAAACTTACCGCTATTATAGGAAGGGTTGACAGCGAGCTCAAGGATGTGTTTTACTAGTTACACTGTGTTGTGGGCTCGAGTCGCTGTCGAGAGACATTGAGGAGGTAGGAACTAAATCCCCCAGCACAACTGCAGTGTTGTACCGCTGAGAGTGGGTCCTACGGAAAAGAAGTTTCTGAATCCCAATAGGGAGAGACACTAATCGGGACTTGCGAAACAGCTGAATTGTGTTGTGCTTATTATAATCGTTCATAGTCTTTGTGACAAACCTGTACTGATGACGCGAGTGTATGTGCTTCTAGTCCCAAGTGAAGAGAATGCTCTTTCTTCGACGCTGTTTTATTTAGTCTTCGCTTCATCGTTATCAGTAGCGGACGTCTATTGAAATTTAGAGAAAATGCCTAGTTGTAACATACTTTGGTGTAAAATCGTTTCCATTAATAAATGCCGAGGTAATAAAAAACATTTGTTTACTTTTGTAAGTAGTTTTGCTACTCAATGGTGTGTCATTTATTTCAAAATCGACTATAGTATGTTTGTTACGCATGGTTGTAGTTTTTACAATGAAACTACGAAACTGCGTGTACATCGTATGATTTATAATACATTGCTACTTTAAGTTGCAAAGTTTCAGGGCATGTTTATTAAAACACACAATCATAATAAAATACTGAACGTTTCACTATTCGTTCACGCTTAGTAGTATGGTTATAATTCTCAATTAACAAATAGTGTTGCAAAGGTTCTCGATTCTAATCGATTTTGGCGTTATGACAGAGGGATGATAATATTACCTTTGGGATATATTGTGACAAGTAAATATTTCTTATTGCAACAATATTTCTATAAAATGATTATGTATCGGAATGGAGGGTTCTAATTACAGTTTTTACATTAGTATCCCAGAGACCCGCCACGAAGTGACATAGCGACGGGCAATAGACATTGGTTTGGAAAAAAGCCGACCAAGTGCGAGTGGGACTCGCGCACGTATGGTTCCGTAACTAAATATTCTGTGAATAGTAAAACTATTCACAGAATATTTATCGTCTACCTGTCATCGTTATTATAACGATATAGACGCTAAATATTATATCGAGCAAGAAACGGTAAAATAATCAAGTTTGTTGTATGGGAGCCCCCCCCTTAAATATTTATTTTATTTTATTTTTAGTATTTGTTGTTATAGCGGCAATAGAAATACATCATCTGTGAAAATTTCAACTGTCTATCACCGTTCTTGAGATACAGCCTGGTGAAAGACGGACGGACGGACAGCGAAGTCTCATTAATAGGGTCCCGTTTTTACCCTTTGGGTACGGAACCCTAAAAATGTAATCAAAAAGTTTCAACAATTTAGTATAACAGCAATGCCGACTATTGAAGTACTGGAACGGTCAAATAAAGCTCGATTCTGTCACAATTCACTCAAACTTAAAATTCTCTAATATTTGACAGTAAGAAGGAGACGTTGTCAAGTTTGGAACTCTTATGCTTTTCGTATCGTTTAGAGCAGGAGATTCAATTTTAAAGGAGTGTTCATCTCATCGTTTCTTTAAAATGTTGCAAAATTGAAAATTTTATTACGTTTAGAGAACGGTGCTAGTAAATCGAACCCGACGGAACGAGACGATGCGGCAGCGCCTTTGAATCGATTTCGTGCGGATGGGGATTTCTCATCACTAAAACGCTCTTGTGACGTCAGAGCAGGCAGAAAAAAAGTAGCACTTCGATCGTGGAACAGACGTTATCTATTTCGATCTTCGAATATATCTGTGGTCTTCATGTAGTGTTAGTTAAGGCGTATACCATTTCACGCTAAATTCGTTATTTTCGATAATTTTGATCACATTGAACCATAGACACAGGTTCATATTAAATGTGGATCCATAGACGTAAAATGTGGTCAAAATTATCGAAAATAACCCAAATGGAATACGGCCTAAGTGTGTGTGTGCGTGAAGTATACGCCTCGGGTGTCTGTGGTTGTAGCTATCATTCTCAAAGCCATCACACCATAACTTTTTTAATAGTTAGTACTGATTTTGTATATGAACGCATTCAGATTTCAGATATCGCTTCCAAACTATTCCTCGCAATATTTTGGTATATTAATATCCACTTTATACATATAAACTCACGAGAATTTCATTTCAAAAAGAGTAAGTCATCATTTAAAAACAAAGTATCATCTTCGGTACACAGAAGATAATATGAGAGGCGAAATAAATACGCTACTGTTCTATACAAATATTTAATGCTTATCATAGCTGCTATTGACATTTTCAGGAAATCAAGTTCCAACAGCGAAGGTAAAATCTATGAAGAGTTTACTTTTAATACAGCCGATAAAACTGTCCGAAGAATTTTTATATTACATCACCAGAGAAACATTTTTAAATCCTTGGGACAAAATGCAAAAAAAGAGTGAAGTACAAAGTGTAAAGCGTCGTCGGGGGCGCACCCACGAGTCTCTGTGACAAGCGTTATCCTCCAGGAAAATGTAAATATATTTTGTTGAAGGATTTGCAGAAACATGGTGTATGATATGAAAGTGGGTGCCAGAGATGCTCCGAGTATTCGGAAACGGTTTCCGGCCAATATATTGAAATTATTACTCACTAGCTAACCAGCCGCGGCTCAGCCCGTGGGTATATCGGTTATCGCGCAAAACCATTAACCTCTTTTTGCGCAGTTGGATAAAAACTATCCTATGTCCATCCCTGGGTCTCATACTGTTTTCATACCAAATTTCATCCAAATCGGTCTTGTAGTTTCAGAGCATATTCAATGCTAACAAACAAACAATCTATGAATACTTGATCTAATATAAGATTCTGAATTTTAAGATCTTATTTCACCATTTCTGTTCTATATTAGATTACAAGGTGAACGGATACATGACATCCGTATTCTTTGCGTTGTATGTTTTATGCAAACATACACTTTTATTACACAATCAATTAAGGAGTGGAGAAACTTTCTAGCGTCGTTGTTCCCGTATAATATAAACCTGATACCTAATTCTGGCATTATGGCTTTATCAACATGCAACACTACAGTCACTATAAAGAAATAGTTTAGGCAACCTAAACGCCATTGTAGGCTCAGAAGCAGTCGAAATGCACTAGCCCACTACTAGTTGGCAGCGTGCCCAGCATGCTAGCAGCATTGACCCGTTGGATTGCAATGCTCATACGGTGCCCTAAATTGGTGCCAGCATTTTGATCATGTGTCGCAACGTATATTACTCGTATCTCACCATGTTATACATCGTATATTACTATGTTAATATTATTCAAGAAGCTGTAAAAAATGTATAATAGAAAGCATCTTTTTATTTTTTATTTTTTTATTGCTGATTGCCTTTGACCACAATCTCACCTGATGGTAAGTGATGATGTGGTCGAACGTGTTAACAGTTTTAACCTAGAATTACTGGCTCTCAGGGACAGCTGTCAGAACACACCGTAAGGTGCTTGGTGACAGATTTTCTACTTGAAGGTGGTCGCTAGCCAGGCGGGCATTCGCAAAATGCCCTTCCACCATGCGGTGAAGCTCAAACTCGCGGCGAGATTCAAACCATGGACCTGCAGCACGGCAGTCCATAGCCACTCCCACTGAGCACTGCTTTGAAAACGTAGATTTTTAACAATTTTGTATTTATTCATATTTTAATAAATTAAATAACATTGATTGATCACGATTGTCTTATAATATATATATATAGGCGTTGTTTTGCGGAAATCCATATACACTAGAACAAATATTAATAACAAGGAACAAAACTATTCACGCATGACACCATTGCATGGTAGTGCAGCGCAGACTTTTGAAATATAGGTTAAAACAAACTTAGGTGCAGAATTAAAAATAATTACCCCCACGACAGCAATAAACTATGCAATTCGTCTTGTTTATTAAACGCAAACTCTACCGTTTTATAAACGAAATAACAACGATTCTAACTATTATAATAAGATGAGTTTACAAGATTTTACAATAGTTTACAGGCTTGAGTTTTATTACACGATTGCCTAAAAAAGGAGTGTTATGTTTTGAGAGTTTATGTACGTATGTTTGTAAGTTTTTCATTCCCCAAACCTTCTAAACGGCTTAACTGGTTTTAATATATGACATATCAATTTTGTCCTGATAACTTAAGTGACACTAAGTACATAAAAAACAATTAAAAAATCATATAATAACTGGCGGATTTTATACGCCACATTGTAGGATTTTTTTTCTTCCAAAGCCATCGTTTTGGTATCACAATCAAGGGCTTTTAAAATAATTTCGTAAATATGTTATAATTTGCAGTTACAATTTCAATGCAACGATAAAACGCTACACGAAAATAAATAATTTGCAGTCCAATTTTTTACTTTTATAATTAATTTTTACTGTTTTCAATAACGGTCCGGATCAAGCAAATATTTTGAAATAAAACATAGAGTTGAATTAATTTTTAACGTGTTGTTTTAGGTAAACAAAATCAACGAAATAAAAACTGTAAACACAAATAACAGAATATACGGAAGTACATAGGAAGACCTTTGCAGTGGGCGTAACAAATTGTTTGTAATGAAAACATTTGGGCTTCTATCCGCCCATACAAAACCTTTTGTTCATCTCTAGTGAACGTATATGGTGCGATAACAATTGTGTTCCCGGAATAATATCGCCTTGGATATATATCTGAAGTGGAGTGTCGCACCAAACGTCTTACCGGGATATACAATGCGTCTGCAAGGAGGATGTTGCTTGCTTTTAACCGACTTCAAAACAAGAAGGAGGTTCTCATTTTAACTGTATTTTGTTTATGTTTGTTACCTCACTTCAGTTCTAAGACTTATTTAGTATCTTATCTAACCTCGTACGGAGTGGAAACATGGACCATCAGAGCAAGAGAAAGACAAAGGATTGATGCATTTGAGATGTGGTGTTGGAGGCGCATGTTAAGAATACCCTGGACTGCAAAGCGGACCAATGCATCAATTCTTACGCAACTCAAAATTGAGACTTGTCTGTCCACAATATGTCATCAGCGCATTCTCACGTATTTTGGACATATAATCAGGAGAGGTGACGATAGTCTAGAAAAACTGGTAATAGTTGGCAACACCGCCGGAAAGAGATCAAGAGGACGGTCACCAACTAGATGGTCTGACCAAATCAGAGACACCACTCCTTCGTCTAAATTCTATGCCGCAGTGAGGAAGGCCACGGACCGAAATCAATGGAAACAGTTTGTCCGATCCTACTTAGCCAAGAGTGACCACGACCTTCAGCAATGAAGAAACGACCGTAGAGCGAGATCTAACCTCTACCCATGGAAATATAGCGTTATATTTTAAAGCCTCTACCTGCCTATATACCCCCGTGGTGACATAAGAGGCGCCTAAGGGTAAAATATCGGAAGGTGGGCATTAGCGCCTTCTGATGAACTACTATCTTAAACTGAAATCCCCAAGACATCTGACAAGCCCCAAGCCAATAGGGATTATGACAAAACCCCCTTATGGGGAGGCTGTGTTCAAATAGGAGACAATCCTGCTGCTAAAGTATATACCTCCCAACCTCCCATGTTCATATAAAAAAAAATAGTGGTCATAACTTTTTATAACTATTTTTCATATCTTTTTGTAATGTGCAAAATTTTGCCCAAATCAAATAAATATCCACAGGTTATGCACAAAAATACACCTAAATTCTAGCAAAACCCATGGTAAATTAGTGAAAACAGGCATTAGTTACGTTTCTACTTCGGAATTGGACATTAGAACTTCGGCTGGCGGACGGCGTTCAACAATTTATCAGTAAAGTTTTGACTAAGCGACGAACTGATAAGTGATGGACCTTAACATTTCTAAATGGTTCTAGCCGACAAGCCGTAATAATCTAATCCAGTTTCAAGAGAACCATTCTAAATTATCAAGGTGAGTTTTGACGAATTGTCGTCTAAGAATGGCAGTCGTTATAGCATGGTTTTAGCACATTTTGCGAATCTGTCGCCAAGCACCCAACGGTGTGTTCCGGCAGCTGTCCTTGAGAGCTAGTACTTCTAGGTTAGCCTGAACAACATCTTCGACCACTTAATCACTTACCATCAGGTTAGAGAGTGGTCAACGGCTAGGCTTGGAGAGTCAAAATCATTTATTGAATTTAGGCCTCTTCGAAGCTCTTATGAAGGTCATTTACAAAAACTTTATTAGTTATACAGGGCCCATGAAATAGTGATATACTGAAGCTGGGAGGTAGAGGCCCTAGAGGGCTATCTGAATCGCCCCCATGTATGTTCCGCGATTTTTCGGAGTTATTATGACCTTTTTTGTGACCTTTTGCCGAGTACGATGAGATTTTAATTTATGGTGACGTGAATTATTGCGGTAAATGCTTGATTTTTTTTGTGTGCTAAGCTGATAGATAGGCCCATTCAGTATGGTCAAATTTACTATCTTAAGATCTTTGAATGAAATAAAAAAAAATGCCAAGAAAGATAAAATTACCCAGTATGTTCAAAACTTCAAGTTTGAAGTTGTGAACATACTTTGTGATCATACTGGTTAATTATTTTCTATATTCCATTCAAAGATCTAACGATAGTAAATGTGACCATCCCGCACGTGATTTAAATGTTTCCTATCGTATATTTGTAATTTTGTAATAGATTATAAAATAATAAAATTATTACAATATTTTATGATATAGCTTGCAACACATTATTTAAATTACGTAGTACAGGCGATAACTTGGCAGAGGCGGAATTATTGTCCAAGCACTTTTGTCGTTTTAGTAATCACAAACTGTGTAGGATTTCTCAATCAAAATGTTTTTCACGTACAACATGAATTTTCCTTGTGTGAGCGTTGTAATTTATGTTTGGAAACATATTTTAAAACTGCACAAAATCACCGTGTTTAACTTATCAAGATAATATGAGCATTTATATATTAATTATAGTGCGAAGTCTCACCTATCAGGAATAAAAAAAATTAAGTTCTCGAATACCATAATAAAACTGTGTGATATACTTAATGCTAAATAAAAGCAAAGCTTTTATTTCAACATTGCTTTACAGAGCATATAAATATCTTCATCTATGAATAAAACCCTTCGCATAAATTCTTAAAGCGGTAAAATTCACAAGGCCGCTTCAAAATTGGCTTGCTATCATACTGTCCCCATTACGGACACGGTATATCAACCTTTCGACTATTCCAGCTTATTTATTGGTTCAAAAAGACTATGCGAGTGCATGTCTACCGTAAAATTGAGTTCCGTTCTGAAGGAATGCAGCAGACAATATGACAGCCGCAATAATCAAAACTAGACTTGCAGCAACGAGATAAGGCTTACTTTCCAATAGCTCATTGAAACGCAAGCGATCGGTGGGAAGGCCAATTTTATAAGACCCTCGACGGAGATCGAATTTAGTGGATATGCGGAGTTAAGGAAGTGACTTGACGGTTCGAGTAAAAGCGGTAGATTGTGTTGCACAAAACGTTTTATAGACACTTGTTTGACACTCCAGCGATGCCAGGATATTACTTGTAGGCTATCTTGTTGTAGACTTATGCTTGGCATAAGATACAAAGTTCCTTTGCGGAAAAGTTGCGAAAAAGCTTTTAGGTTCTCATGTGCATCAACCTCAGTGAGTGAGTATTCTTCTTTGTGAATATACTCCTATCTAAGTTTATGTCAATTTCATGAATAGCTGTACTCCATGAATATATGGAAAGCATATAAAACTATTACTGATAGAAATTGGATTTTAGGTATGTATTTAAAAACGTAATAAAAATATATAAACTATAATTTATAATGTAGTTTGCAATAAATTTTGTATATATATTATATTATTGTGACCGAACATGCATGAGGCCCACCTCATGTTAAGCGGACTAACCTCTGCTTATAACAAATGCATTTCGTCACAAGTCACGAATTGCACTACGCCCGTCACCTTGAGACATAGTTGTTAAGGCTTATGTACTTGTAATTTTACTGGCTCTCAATGACTGCTGCCGGAACACACCGTTAGGTGTTTGGCGACAGATTTTCTACTTGAGGGTGGTCGCTAGACAGGCGGGTATTCACAAAATGCCCTTCCACCATGCATTTATTGGGTTCCTGCACCTCGGGTTCCAAAAAAAACATAAAAAACTAAAAAAAAAACAACAAATACAGCCTGTAACTTCATACAATGTTTGTCATTTTGGCGATTGGAAGTTTTACCAAAAATATCCACATTTTAAATTTAAATCATATTTTGTCCCTCAGGGATTAGAAACTATTTTTGTCTTGCCACCATCAACATAATTACATTACACATTAAAGGATATGTGGTGGATAAACTTGTTGTCATTTCTTTGACAGGAGAGATCATGGTACAAGTGCGTGGTACTCATCTATGTCACTATTGTATCGTTAATGGGATTCACCTGAGATATTAAATCTTGTAATATTTTACATTTTGATGAAATCTATATCAGCTTAGTACTAGTGACTGTCAGAGCTATTAACCTGCGAATCTGACTTTGCATAACCATCCAAAGGTTCACTGTGATAATGGTTCACAAAACCTAAAACCCATAGTTACATTTCGAAAGCTGATGATAGTCAAATTAATTTGTTGCGACACAGGTAATTTGCTTTTCTTCACTACCTTTTATTTAAAGTGTATAACCCTATATCTTCGTCATTAAAAAAAAACAAATCGAAAAAAATATTATGAAATAACCAAACCTGCACAGAAAATTTCACGACAATCGTTTGGAAATGCTACCTGTAGAAGAGAACAACCGGACATATCAAAGCCTTTTTGTGTAGGTAAGCTAAAGCAGAGACGCTTCGCTTGAACTTTTCTCGTTCTCGCTCGGTCAATTAATATGAATCACATCATAAATTTTTTGGATGCAATGTATTAAAAATAATTTACCATTTTAACATGATTATTGTTATATGTTGCCACGAAACTGGAAAATAAACAGCTTGACCAAATTTCTTCATCGTTTTTCTGTTATATACTAATATTACCTAATGTAATGTATGGGTACTCGTGCCCTAGAAATTTAAAACTCCAATAAAATTGTGTCTCTGAATTTAATTTGCTGAGCTACTTGAAACGATATAAGCTTTAACAGGGAATATTTATATGACGGTTTAAAGTTGTTTAATTATCATGTGTAATAATCGCGATAACCTATAACAACATTATGTTATGTTGTTACATTTACTTTAATCCTTACTCCAGATTGTTAGTAGCTACTATCATTAACAACCCAATATCAATCAATAGCTTAGTTTGAATACACTGGCAGCCGCTTAGCAGCCGCTCGATCTCAAGACGTCGATGGCATTTAAACTAACGACTACGAGGAGATCTAATTAGAGCTTCTACGGATTAATGCTCTTTGCGCTTTGGCTAAACGAGAGATGATGGTGATGTTTTCAAATGTCTACGAAATAAACTGGTAGTACTGTATCAGCCGGATCGTCCACTGCTAAACACAGCCTCCCCTATTACGAAGGTATTTGCCATAATCCCCACGCTTGGCAGGCGGCTTGGGGATCGCAGTGTAAGGTGGCAGTTCTTTAGAAGGCGCTGCTGCCCACCTTCCTGTATTATTCCCTTAGTCACCTCTTACGACCCCCACGGGATGATATGGGGAGGTGCAATCTGGGTGATTTTATATGGTGCCCCAAGACTGGCAAATACACAGCTTGACTTAATTTCTTCTTCGTTTTTCTGTTAGGTTTAAGTTATTGTGTAGGTCGAAATTTAAAAGTTCAATTTAATTGTATATCAGAGTGTAATGTTTTGAGCTACTATAAACGATAAATGCTAGCGGAATCTTTCTTTTATATTGTTACATTCAATTTTATTCACAGTACAATCTGGAATTGTTTGTAGCTGCTATCATTAACAACCCAATAGCAATCAATAGGTTAGATTTGAATACACTGGCAGCCGCTTAGCAGCCGCTTGATCTCAGGACGTCGATGGCACTTAAACTAACGACTACGAGTAGATCTAATTATGGCTTCTACGGATGAATGCTCTTTGCCCTTTGGCTAAACGAGAGATAAGTTGATGTTTTCATATGACCACGAAACAAAGTGGTAGTGTCTGGGTGATCAGATTTATAACTAAATTCCAAGCCTAATATCAGCCTTGCTTGATTTCTACGTCTGTTACGGGTCACTTGACCTAGCCTGATATGGGGCTCGGTGAGTTTGTTAGCAACAAAACTCTAGGCTGGTGAGGTTTGTGATATTTATGTTCTAGGAGGGAATATAAGAAATATAAATTCCATTCGTCCATCGGATGACGGGATGGGATAAAAGAAATACTTTTTACTTCTAGGTGGAATGTTAGGTTAGAGCAGTGAAATAAGCTGCTTCTACTTATTCAACCTGGGATGGTATAGTGGAAAAAATCTAAATTGACCTCCTTGGATGACTGCGTGGGATAACTGGAACAGCTGCATTATTCACCAGTTATCTCAGTTAATCTTTTCAAATGGATTTTTTTTTCTTAACATAGCAAGTATTCCGATTTAGTTGTTACATTGATTTGAATACATTATGTCCAAGTGCTAGTTATTTTTGAAATAAATCATGCATACCTAGCATACTAGTCCAGTTTTACAATAAAAAAATGATTTTTTTTTTTTATTTCGTCATATGTACTGAAAATATCTAATTACTAAGTGTACTAGTTATTACTTACTGTTAAAGAATCAAAAATACTTCGTAAGAGTACAGTTTACGGATCGTTTTCCATACAAAAGTAATTTCGTCATATTTTAAATACTATTAGTATAGATGATGAAAATTGGGAATTACGAGAGGAAGCTTCAAAGAAGAATCAGTGGCATAAAAGTTGGAGAGCAATAGCCTAGTATGATATAGGAATATCTGTAGCGGGGTCTCTAGTAGAAGGTCGGGAGATTCTCTACCAACTTACCTCCCACATTACGAAACGAAGTTCAGGTGTACCGCAGGGCAAGATGGTGAATGCTAACGCGACCTTGTCTTGCCCCACCTTGGTGGAGGACTGCTCAGAGGGGGAGGGGGGTAGGGTTGTGATACAGGGTTCAAGTCCCCACACATCTCCATCCACCGCCCCAGTGGTGGAAGGGCAGTGCAAAGGATAAATACATACAACGAAAAGGGTTTTGACTAAGTATATAGACAGGTATAAATAGTAAAGAAAGACCTATTAGGGTAGAAATATATTGGGTGAAGAAGACTGTAAGGTAAATAAAGTGTGAGTGTGATATATGACGGGCAACAGAACAAAGTAGAGGAAAAATACAGTATGTGCAACCCCACCTATCGTTGGATAAAGACAGGGAGAAGAAGTATTTTCAAGTCATGGAACAAAAAAAATACAAATATAGACGTAATTTTTTTGTGTCTTCATTCGATTCTAATACTTCATTTTATTAGAAACCGATCCAAGATAAGGTGACTTGTAATTTGATTGGTTTAGGTACTCATTTTTATTAAAGAAAAACTTATCCAGTAATTCATTTGTTGTTAGTTTTATAAATTTAATGATAAACGATCGATATCATACATGGTTAGTTTTAATCAAGTTAAGTTGTGCTTCTAACAAACTCGTAGGAAATTTAATCGAATGTAAAGCTATAACATGGATACAAAGACATTTTTTAAATGGATAGAAAAAATATTGAGAAAAAAGGGAAGTCAAATTACACATTGTCGGAGAAATGCAGAAATTCCACTTGACCATAAGCTTGACAAAGAATTTCAATCAATATTGATTCCAATGAACATAGTGCACAACGTATTATGCAGTCCAAAGTTCAGAATAATTGATGGTTACATAAGACCAAATGGGACAGTTATAAATATTATAACGCTCTTTATAGATTTTTTAGTGATAGGTTTCATTGCATATAATAGTTTTTTAATAGTGACTGACAAAACATTCCAATGCTTTAAATCAGTACGACACTTCATAAGAATGTTTAACCAATTATACTTGTTCTTTGCTAGCTTAGTGTATCTCAGTTTATGCCTTATTAAAAATCATTTGAATATATCATTGATTGTAAAATCAAATGAAATTTACAATTATTTCAAGTTGAAACACACTTTTACAGGTGTTGTTATACATAACTGGATGTATTTCTTCGGTTTTGTGTTGTGGTTTATAATTTTTCAAGCATTTTCGGCAGTCGTTTCACGTGGTTCATATTTGATCGTGCTATTTTCGTCTATATACTTCAATAACATCGACCAAAGTATTATCAATGCTATATGTATGATTAAACTACTGAAGAGGTTTATGGATGTTTGGACTGAAGAGGTGGCTATATATAGCAATCGCATAGAAGAGATTTCTAACATGCAGGATAGAAACAAGGCAGAAGATATGTTCAACGTTTACATAAATTTAATGAAATCATATGAACTGTTCCAGAAAAGTTATAAAGGAATAGTGAGTTTCGTAGAAATTTGATTATTTTTATATAATTTTGAGATATCTTCTATTTATTATTTATGATTTTCAGATATTGTTGCACAATGTAGATGTGTCTATACACTGCTTAACGAATATTGAATTGTTAATCTCGACATGGCAAGATGATCATGTAAGTATTTTTTTAATTCTTGATTTCTGTTTTTCTGGTCGGTTCTCCTCTAATAATGTAATAATGTAACTTCGAAAAAGACGAAACGTTGAAAGTTTTCCTTACCCAATGTTAGTTATGTAGAGCCCAAGTTTAAACTTGATCAAGTTTAACTTGCAATTGATAAAGCAACAGTACTGTACTGTACTGTATCAGTCGGATAGTCCATTGCTGAACACAGCCTCTCCCACTATGGGGAGGTTTGCCATAATCCCCACGCTTGGCAGGCGGCTTGGGGATCACAGTGTGAGATATCAGTTCCTCAGAAAGTGCTGCTGCCCACCTTTTGGTGTGTTACCCTTAGGCGCCTCTCATGACACCCACTGTAAGACATGGGGAGATGACATTCTGGCCCGGCACCTCACAGGCAAAGCAACAGTATTCTTGGCAATTAAAATGGATTCAAATCTACAGTGGTCCTCATATAAATGGTATATCCGGGAGACGATGCTGCATATTCTTAAGATAAGGCAGTGGATGGATGTAGCTACAGCTCGACTGGTTTATATAACAAATTTCCGTAGCATAATGTTTTATGGTATATAGTAAGGGGCAGCAGCTGATATAGAGACCATCTTTAACTCGCAAAAGAGGGCAATTAATGCTTTACAAATAGATCCTGGAGGGAAGTTTTTTAATGAAATCTATGAATAAATTAACTTTGTCAAGTCTTTAGATTCTTGAAAATATATTATAAACTCGAAAGAACCTAGGTAAATTTAAATTAAACGGCGAGCACTACAATTACAGACTGAAAAAAACTAAACTAGTAGTGCCAGGTTTTACATTAGCAAAGATAAATAAAAAGTCTCTCTTAGGTAATTGTGAGTGATTTTATAACATCATTCCTAAATATATTACAGTTCTATTGAGAGAAAAAAACATTGAGGATATAAATCGTTGTCATGCTCGCTTAGTTGGTCAGAGTATACGCCGGGGTGGCTGACGCGGGCTCCAATCCAGTGCATGACTATAAATTAATATCTGATTGTATAAAGTATTATTTGATTGTATATTATCTGATTAACATGTATGAAGAAAAGCAAATGACCAAATTGTAAGAGTACCATTAAACTAAACAAATGACATCAGCAGTCACTTTCACAGTACGGACTATCACTTTAAAAGCATGTAATACAACCTAGACTTTTAAAAATATAACTTAGAAATTATGCTTAAGTATTTACAATATTCATATTAGCATGAGTTGCTTGAGGGTTAAGATCGTTAGCAAGGTTGTGACCGATCGTTGTGAGGAGTATCTCATCGATTTTTAAATTTATCACTGGTGAAATGATTGGGTCTGATGTTAACCGGCGCGACGGTTGTAACCTTACTATCAATGTGATTGGTTGCAAGCTTGATTACAGATCCTCTGACTGCTGAGCTGCATTGACAACGGGTTCTCATGTCGAGGTGTATAGCTGTTCATAAAACCTCTCAAGCTCTCTCAGAATCTCCAGTTTTGATGAGATGATTCTGTCATCGTCGATCTTCAGCTTCGTCATTTGGTTTTACCCTAAAGACGAATTTTTTGCAAACATTTTGGACTCCTGTTTACGCTTGATTGTGGATTTTATACATTTTGTATACCGCGCGAAGGCGCGCAAGTGGCGTCGCATAGCCTTCGAAAATCGTCTATTGAGATTGCCGTAGTTCGACATATCAGCTGAAGATTGCAGTCTCATCTCATTCCGGTCTTCCATCAGCTTTCTTCTGAAAATTTCTTCGGTCTTTTGCCCACTGTACTAACAACAATTGTGTATTTATAATAACCATTTTAAATGTTTTATTGAGTAATCATTTAATTATTATTTATTTGAAATTATTTATAATTACAACTTCTATTATGAGCCATAGGGAGATAGATTATTAGACTTCACGATGTTTAACATATAAGTATACAATATTTATTTTCAGTTTCGGAAGAATTATATACTACTTACGATATGGTATATCAAAAACATTGTTCTTCAAATAATACTTGGTATCGAGTGTGAAAGGTTTTATATAGCCCATGAAAAAGCACATTTGGCGTGCCTGGTGAAGATGAAATCGCAGCTGTCAGGTTAGCAGTTTTTCTACAATTAATGAAACAGTATTTTTCACAATATATTATTAATTATATGCAACATTGCGTTTGAAACGATCTAAATCATGGTTTTCGATTTTTTCATCATCTACTTACATTTTTACTATATTACTTACATCTTCATTTAACCTTCCTTATTATTTCAATAAGGGCTGGTATTATAAACCTGTTGTTTTCATTTGTTGACCACTATCTCTAAAATGTTCTCATGCTGGCTCACCTAAAGTTACTGGCTCTCTAAGACAGCTGCCGGAATACACCGTAATGTGCCTGGAGTCAGATTTTCTACTTGAAGGGGGTAGCTAGCCAGGCAGGCATTTGCAAAATGCCATACCACTCAGCTATAACGTCCGAAATCTTAAGACAGCAAGTCGTGGTTGATTTTGATTGATAACAAGCCACCGACACCAAAATAGTATCTATATTATTGTTGTAACTCGCCAATTTTCACCTTGCTGCGCCTTCAAACTTTATTTAATATACTTTTCTAGCAATATCAGTTCTGACATGAAATATGGATATAATTTCAACATTCGCACCATAGATGCATGCAATATCGCATCTGTAACCTTCGTAACCTAACGCTTTAAAAATAACAACTTTACATAATTTAATAGTTTGACGTTTATAATTGATACCTATGTAAAACTTATTTCGAGATTTGAATTCGATGTACCATTTTAATGAAAACACACTAAAGAGGTGTTTTTCAAGGTGTCTATAGTAAATGTTCATGTTCTTCTTTTACAGATACTGAAAGGAAAATTTACAAGAAAATCCAGCGCTTGGGTGCCCAGTTCAAAAAAATTAGCCTCTTTGGGCTTTTCGATCTTGATGCAACGTTTCCAATAGTATTGATTAGATTTTTATATAATTATGCTATAGTACTGTTACAGTTTGCTTTGTCTTAATTATTTGTCTAATTGTAAAATATTAGTTCGTTTCAAGTAGCTTTTGTATGTTTATCACTAATAGCTAATATTCACTTAAATTGTTCGGACAGGATTATTTCAAGAGCTATTTCACTTTACTAAATAATATGACTTTAAAAAAATACTTATAATATCGTTTACTTGGGATGAACTATTTAACCAGTTATTTTGATTTAAAAACATAACTACTCAACCAAAATTTATCTGCATAATTGATTCTGAAATTTCAATGGATTCAATCTGATGAAAAACTTGTACTAAAAATTATAATTTAGTTTATATTAAATGATAAAGTTCTGATGTTACAAACATAAAAATAAAAATAACGATTTTATTGCAATCGTATTAACACAATATCGATGCAGATAATGACCAAATCGATGGAATCCAACTTTAGTTGCCTTATTGTGCTTCCACGATTATTGGCTCACACTGCTGAAGAGAAAGCAAACTCAATCGCTACTCTATTTTCTGAGTCTTTGCGATTAGATACAGCGGGCAAAACACCTCCTTGTCTACCTAGAAGGGAGACATCAATGTTGGAAATACGCATTTGTCAGACCGAAGTGTGTTAGACGCTTTGCAATCTAAAAACAAGGCCAGTGACCCTGATGGGGTTACCGAAATAGTCAAAAAACCGTGGGCACCTGAGGTGACTCCTGTGTGTATTTATTCCACTTCTCTCTACAGACTGGTAAAGAGCCAAAATATTGGAACCTAGCAAATGTGCAGCCTGTGCCCAAGAATATTTCAACAAAGTGTTGTATTTATGATATGTGTGTACGAGTGCCCGGTATACACATATCATAAAATCAAAACTTTGTAAAAATATGAGACGTGTAATGAACAATAGGATCGTGGCATACTTGGAGGCAAATGATATCCTCAGTGACCTTGATGCGTATGTCACTCGTATCTAGAGCTAGGTCATTGACACACGACTATATATGTAAAATCATAACATCAATATCAAAAATAACAATGATAATAATAAAAAGTCACTAAAAAATAATGTATAACAATATATATTATAGGTAATTAATGAGCCACCGTTTTAATCTAGCTTTAAAGCGCATCATACTTGGAGCAGCTATAATATCTGCATGAAGTCTATTGAGACTTTAAGAGTCTACTATATCACATTCATATCACATCAATAGCCATATCATCCACAGTTAAACTAAGACAAAGTTCACAGTTAAATAAGATTTTTTATCAAAAAAAGGATGTTAAAACTCAATCCGTACTCATTAGTTTTTGTACGAAAAACTAACAGGAGATATGTGGCTGGGTACATACCCCACAAACATTAGCGTACGTGTAACTCACATGCAAGCAGACCCAACATTTAAGCCACACCACTCCAGCTACTGAAAGTCAACAGGCATTTAAACTGTAGTTTAAAAAATATATGCACAAGAACAAGTTGTGGGATATCTCATACCCGACCACATTCACGGGTTATTTACTAAATATAAATCAATAATATCGTTTGAAATTTGAATACAATCGAAGCCGCTTGATGTCAGGCATAAGGTCGATGTCACTAATGACTCCTTAGATCTAATTAGGACTTCCAAGGATTCTGTTTCTCTCATTAGCAGGCTCTTTGCACCTAAGCTAATACCTATGAAGGTGATATTTCAGACGGTCCACCAAAAAGGGCATTTTATGTGGTGTCATTTTTTTACGTGTTTTAATTGCACAGTAAATATAATCTATTTTATACCACACCCACTCAGAAAGCATCTCATTAATCGTTCAAAAATATGCTATAAAGTTCGTCATTTCTCCCTTATAAATGTACGGGAGGGAAAGTTATATGGATTTTCATTCCTTCACTCCGTAGCAGTGAAGGAATGTTGTATGAAAATCCATACTTGCCCTGGTAGCGTTCTTTTGTTTCTTTGGCTGCTAACATAAAAAAATACAATCTCAAAAAGGTTTTGTATAAAATAATTAGAGAAAAGAGGTGTGATTTTTATTTGTACTGGATTTTTAATGAAAGGAGGTTAGCAACCTTTTTTTGCACTACGAGAAAAAAAGCGCGGCAATTTGTTATGTTTGGTTAAATTTTGTTTTTATTAAATTGGTATTTTAACAGTATGCTTTTAATTATTCTAAATAATTTTGCAAAATGTCATCTGATAGTGAAAGTGACGATTTTATAATGATGACGCCACCCGAAATAAGAAATGCAGCTCAAGAAATCATAAAGAACTTACTGCCTGAGAAGTCTCAAGATAAGTACGAGAAAACGTATAATGATTTTATTTTCCTCGTGGGTGTAGTATAAAGCACTATGTATCACTCGGGAGAAATTTCTATTTCTGTTCTCAAGTTGCCTTTAAGCCAAACAAACTCTCGAACAGAAATAGATTGTTTTCTCCCCTCGATGTACAATGTACTATAGTACCTAACTTGTCGCCATTCAAGATTAAAATCATGTAACTTGTTTGTAAATTTTTAGTTTACTTTTTGGTATGGCAGGCGTGTTCTTTAATTATTTTTTTTTAAATACGTATCCCTAGATGACACCTTCACATGAGCGACGGATGGCTGTATGGTGCTGACGAGATCCTCCGGTTTAAAATGACATCACTCCGTTCGTTTTATAGGGTATCTATCTGCGTACCAAATGATCGATTACTTATGGCTAAAATAAATATACTTTGCACGCATGAATACGATCGAAATGAAAAGGCTGAATCAATAATCAACCGCTAATATATTAGTTATACACAGCTTATTGTATTGTGAGTCTGTGCCCGTGGAGTTAATATTAATTTGGGTACTTCCTCTTGGAACCAAATCACGTCGCTCTTGTTCAGTCATTTCAACCGATAAACATAGTCAGCCTTTCCTAACAGAATCATTAAAATAACCACTAACTTGGTTAGTCATGCAAACAAAACCGGCAAATATTATCATGAATTCTGGTTAAAATTATGTAGAAGTTCGGATAAAATAACCAGAAAAGTTGGTCAATGTGACCATAAATTTGGTTATAAACTATAAGGAAGTTGGTTCGGCCTATATGGAAAGGCAATTAAAATAACCAGCAAACTTGGTAATCAATTAAACGTAGTTCACGGTTACGAAGATATTGGTGTGCTCATTTTTAACGAAGGTATTTGGTTAATTGAGCCGGTGTTATGGTCAGTTCAACCTTATTTTTCTCTTAGTGTACCAACGTGCAACGGCGGGTCGGGTAACCAAAAAACATATATTTTTTTTTTTATGCCTGATAGGTTATCCTTTGACCACTATCTCACCTGATGGTAAGTGATGATGTGGTCGAAGATGTTGTTCAGGCTAACCTAGAAATTCTGGCTCTCAAGGACAGCTGCCGGAACACACCGTTAGGTGCTTGGCGACAGATTTTCTACTTGAGGGTGGAAGCTAGCCAGGCGGGCATTCGCAAAATGCCCTACCACCATGCTATAACGACTGCCATCCTAAGACGACAACCGGGACCGACGGCTTAACGTGCCCTCCGAAGCACGGAAACGCTCAGTAGTAGTGTCACTAGCGGTCACCCATCCAACTCATGACCGCGGGCGACGTTGCTTAACTTTGCTGATCGTTTAAGAACAGCTAAGTAAACTTCGCTACGAGCGCTTCTAAATAAGAAAATATAGCGAAGTAATGTACACTTTTTACGTCTAGCAGTGTACGAAAGCGTTGACTTGTAGAGGAATGAATTCGCCGACAAATATGCACGGGCTCTCGAATACCGTAAATATTTTGAGAATACCGGTGACAAAGTTACAAGGAATACCAATGTATGAAGTGAAATTTACTGACTTGTGGCTTAAACATACCAACCGAAGTTTTAAATGTTCGTCAATTAGCTGAAAAATAATAAATCTCTCAGGACGTTTAGCTAAAACATTATGATCTTAATCTATTTAATGAAGAAATCTTTTCCCAAATGCTTTAACTGATCATAAGTTTATCATAAAGTCTTTGATAAGAATTTACACTAATAGCAAAAAATATGATTATATGAATTAGCAATAGTACTTAACAAGCAGTATAGTATTCTAGTAATTCGTAAATATTTTGTTCATCTTTATCGCACAAGAGTAATCTTATTTACGTGTAATACTAGAAAAACCCATTGCTGCCTGTGGGTGCCGTAAGTGACGACTAAACGTAAAAAATCGGGAGGTGGGCAGGAGCGCCTTCTAAGAAACTGATATATTTAACCGTGATCCTCCATGACGCCTGCCAAGCTTGGGGATTATGGCAAAACCCTTAATGGGGGAGGCTGTGTTCAGCAGTAGACAATCCGCTTTTTGAAGCGCTCGTAGGAAGTTTACTTAGCTGTTCTTAACCGATCAGCAAAGTTAAGCAACGTCGCCCGCGGTCATGTGTTAGATGGGTGACTAATGACATTACTACTGAGCGCTTCCATGCTTCGGAGGGCACGTTAAGCCGTCGGTCCCGATTGTTGTCTTAGGATGGCAGTCGTTATAGCATGGTGGTAGGGCATTTTGCTAATGCCCGCCTGGCTAGTGACCACCCTCAAGTACCAAACCTGTTGCCAAACACCAACTGGTGTGTTCCGGCAGCTGTCCTTGAGAGCCAGTACTTCTAGGTTAGCCTGAACAACATCTTCGACCACATCATCACTTACCATCAGGTGAGATAGTGGTCAAAGGCTAACCTATCAGGCATAAAAAAAAAACCGCTGATACAGTACAGTACAGCTAGAAAAAACTAGTGTGCACTACGTTGATCTCTATTCGGTGTTATGCGTCATCTGTTATTCGCGAAAGTGTATAGAATAGAATAGCGTTTATTTGCAACACACACAAATATACACAGATCAACTAAAACAAACAAGAAATTATAATACAGTGTGTATCACAAACCCGGCCTCAGCTCAGCATAATGCTGGATGCTGGAGCAGCCACCGACGCTGGTTCACCGCTGGGATCGAAAGGTGACCTCCTGCACGCACATGTTGACAGCATGCGCACATAAAATGGCATACATTTCATATTTCTACATTTTATTGAACTAAGTACGTATAGCGCTATTTTGTCTGAATTCAACTCCTTATAAATATTTTGATGTAATAAAATAAAAACAAAAATATCTTTAGAAAATAAGGTAACAGAATGTAAAGCTCATTCTTTTTTCAATGTGTTGTAATAATAATGTGTATGTGAGTAGTAAAGATATAAAGATTATAGTATGGAGCATTATAATTG
The DNA here is from genome assembly GCA_963890685.1 of Plagodis pulveraria. Lineage (NCBI taxonomy): Eukaryota > Metazoa > Arthropoda > Insecta > Lepidoptera > Geometridae > Plagodis > Plagodis pulveraria. Next base: position 10,241,856 of record OY982973.1, on the reverse strand, counting down.
ATTTGGCGTGGCACGCATTGTGTTTGTTTGGAACTTAACCATATTGACAATTAATATGCTAATGTATTCATTTCAATTAAAGAAAATTTTCATTGGCTTCTTCAAAAAATCTATTATTAAATGTTGTTTCATTTCAATAATGGATTCATCGCAATAAATAATCCATGACTCTAATTAGAAAAAGTCAGTCCGAGAAAATAAATTTAAATAATAAAATTAAACAGAAGTAATGGAAGTATATACCCGGGACCGGTTGGGGTGCCGGGACAGAGTGTCACCCTCCCATAACACCCCGTGGGTGTCGTAAGAGGCGACTAAGAGCAAAATACCGGAAGGTGGGCAGCAGTGCTATCTGAGGAACTGTTATCTGATACTGCGATCCCCAAGACGCCTGCCAAGTATAGGGATTATGTAAAATCTCCCCTTGGGAGGCTATGTTCAGCAGTGGACAATCCGGCTGATACAGAAGAATTCATTTATTTTTTGTATAAAAGTAATTATATTGTATTTGTATACTGTACTCAATAAGTTATATAGACGATGACACCTCAGATGCTAGGTGCAAAAAGTTTTTTTTACCCACTTATGTTAGTGTGTACAGGAGATTTAAAAAAAAAACATTCTTAAGAGCTTTTAGAGTAGAGTGCATGGAGTGCTTTCCATACAAACGTAGATTCATCATAACTTAAATACCAAACTCAGTGTAATTTTGTAATCATATTGCTGAGCCTAATATCTATGCTTCTGGTATGCCAGTTTATCGAATTATGATTTATTTTATCCCTAATTACAATATACATACAAAACGAAAATAATAATAAATAATATTTTTTTTATTTGAAAATACTTTTTTCTTTACGGAAATCTGGAAAACCAGAAGCATAGATATTAGGCTCGAGGACTTACATGCAAAGTTTCACCGAGTTAAAACACTCGTATGTCGAAACTACATTTGTATGGAGAGCTTCACGAGCACAAATCATCCTCGGGTCAACTTTCTTCACAAAATAAAAACACTTCAGGTTTATTACCCATTCCGTTTACGAGTAAAGGATCCGGGACATACTCGGACAGTCGCACAGGCAGCAGAATCTCATTAAAAGAGCTCCGTTCTAACCTAGGAACCCTGAAAAAGTAGTCAAAAGAAAATGTGGTTTCACTTGGAATATCCTTTGAATTAATTCCACAACATACGCGGTACTCTCATTCCAAACCCAACAAACGTTCACATAACATGTTTGAGGGCTCGTCACATCTGCGAAAATATTTTTTTACAGTTGCGCAGTACTTAAATAGTATTTATGTAGGGCGTAAACGACCCGACATTAGACCCTTCGGGCTTTTGAGCAGGGCGATAATGTTATCAGTACCTTAGTTTTCGCGTTTGTGGCGTTAAAGGTAGTATTATTTTTATCAATGTATTTTCCAGTGAGCACATGTACTAGATTTTACAATTAAACAAAGATTTATCAAAGCGTCTGATAGCTTTGAAAATTTGACAGACAAACAAAAGAATGGCACTTGTCTTATCTAAGCCAAAACTTTGATTGACCATTGAACTGGGCAATGTAGCAAGCCTTTTGCATACCCTGTACTGGACAGTGACATCTCTTTTTCGTACGTTTTGCACCTGTGATTGACTTTTAGAAAACAGAGTCTGATATATTATATCAGTAAAAGTTCAGGTTTTAGAATTTACTATTATTTTTACTTTCCTGTTTTCTGATTTGAAAAAGTATTACGAAAGAACGTTGCAACCTAAGAATCATCACTCTTCATGGTGGCATCTTCTATATCCTAACTCCGTTTTTTTTATAAACCTATATAATAGTTTTAATTTTGATTAATGAAAGAATTATCATAATATTGTTTATAAGAAGCTTCAAAAGCCATATTAGCGCTTCTTATACGACATAATGTTTCGGACCTTAGCATATAGGGTCGTCGCATCTTCTAGAGCGCATTGAGTAAAATTGTTTTAATTTTTTTATTTTAAAATAGTGATGTTTTGTATTTGTGTTACATGGTCTAACTCAAAAACTAAACTCTTTCACCAATTTAAGGAATCTCATATTGTATTTTTTTTTCATCGGTTTTTTTGCGATAACCCTAACAGAGCAAGGCCCGACTCGCACATCACTGGTTTACTTTTTAACCGACGACTATAAGGTTCCTAATTACACAACTTGAATACTGCGTCTACAAGAGTGGGTACTTTGCTTGGGTACTTCTGAAGGCAGATAAGGAAAATGGCGGGAGAGATATTTTTATTACATTTACTTGTAGCCAAATAGCTGTTGAAATGGACAATTGTTTTAAGTAATGAAGGAAACTGTTACAATCATGAAGTAACGGGCGAATTTTTTTGTTAGGAACTTCGAACTGAGTCAGTGTCTTATTCATTGTTCAAATTTAACCGAAGATAATTGTTTTGTTCTGTTTGATCTAATGAAATACGCTTCAGGGCTGTTATTAAATCATTTCTCTTGGAAATTGTTTTTAGAAAATGTAATAAATAAAACAACCCATAATCAACGGGCAAGATTCTGGGCTCAGTCCAACGTGATGATGGCAGCTGGGTTTTTCGAAAGAACCAGAAATCGAAGAAATGAGCCAATCCCAACATCATGGGAGAGACCAAAGCCCAAAGACTTCACTGGGTGGGCCACGTACATTGAATGGGGGAGGGTCGCAATGTCAAGAAAGCATATCTTGGAGTTCCAAGTGGCCATCGACCCGTCGGCAGGCCCTGATATCGCTGGATTGACGCTGTGGAGTCGGACCTCCGCGAGCTCCAAGCTGCCGACTGGCAAGAGGCAGCGCGGGACCGAGACCGATGGTGTTCTCTTGTATTGGAGGCAAAGACCCACTGCGCCAGAGGACAAATAAAACCGTCCAAATGAGCTGCAATCGCTCACCAAGGATTCGATGCGAATACAAAAAATATTTTTCATACAGTTCGAGTTAATAAGTGGGAGTTCAACCATACCATTCCAAGTTTAATGAGAAGAAAAATTATAGTCATGTGTGGAATTCCCGAGTCCCGTGGGCTGCGGGGCTATAATGTCAACTCCCCCTATTGCTACCTGTGGGTGTCGTAGGTGAAATACCGGAAGGTGTGCAGCAGCGCCTTCTGAGGAACTGATATCTTAAACTGCGATCTCCAAGACGCCTGCCTAGCGTGGGGACTATGGCAAACCGCACTTTATGGGGAAGGCTGTGTTCAGTAGTGGACAATCCGGCTGATACAGTACAGTACAGCGGGATTTGAACCCGCGCCATCCACCCCTATAGCCGGGGTATGCACCGATAAGCCAACATGACATATATCTTATAACTCTAAATTGTCCTCTCGATCTTAACCATCATATTGGGATGGAGCGACACCGATAGTTCAACATACGTTGTACTACTAAACTTGTATCGTTAGATAAAATTTCACATAGATGTTTTGATTTCTAGGCAGCATGATCAAAAATCTTTGACATCAAAATGTTAGTCAACCTTGGTCTTTTTACGTCGACCAATAAGACAGAAAAAAATCAAAAAGTAGAAAACACATTCTTTCCTGTATATTATTTACCCTTTTTAACTGACTTCAAAAAAGGTGGAAGTTCTCAATCCACTCTTTTGTGTGTTACCTCGTTACCCTTTACAGAATGTACCGATTTAGATGATTTTTTTTATATTCGAATGCTGGTGCTTGCCATATCGTCCCATGTAAATTTGAATGAGATCTGACGAGTAGTATTTGAGTTATCCCTTATAATACGTACGTATTTTATATTAAAAATTGTTTATGGTATAAATTTATTTTGTTGTAGTGACTATATTTTTTTTGCTATTTGCCATTGAATAACATATTATGTGAAAACGTGAACTGGCTGGTCCATTTAAACAGTTTCCTATTTTGTTACGGTCAAAAATGGGTACATGTGAAACAAATTATCGAAGCGCATTAATGTACCTATTTTTTTATAGCTGATAGGTAAACCTTTGACCACAATCTCACTTGATGGCAAGTGATGATGTGGTCGAGGGTGTTAATAGGATTAACCTAGAATTACTAGCTCTCATGGATAGCTGCCGGAGCACACCGTTAGAAGCTTGGCGACAAATTTACTACTTGAACGGTGGTCGCTAGCCAGGCGGGCATTCGCAAAGTACCCTACCACCATGAGATGAAGCTCAAGTCCGCGGCAGGATTAGAACTATAGACCTGCTGCGCGGCAGTCCATAGCCAATGCCACTGAGCCATCACAGCTTCACTATAATTTTGTATTTAATTTTCACACATTAATGAAATATGTTAAAACAAAATTTAAAGCGAGTTAAAGAAGGCAAACACAGTTCGTAACTGTTGCCAGCAAGAACATAATATCTAGTAGATACTGACTTACTTCTCGTCTATAAGCTCATTTGTAAAATCGTTATCCAAGACCAGTAAAAACTATAAATTTTTGTTAGTTTGGGTAATAAAATACGTGGAGCGTGTAATTCTATAATACCGTCTGAACCTGTCTATGTGTAAGCTCCCTAACTGAACGCGAGCGGATCTGAAGTGTTCGGAATCAGTACCTACAATTTAGCTCGTTAAGAGCTAAGGACGGGATTGAGCAAGCTTGTGCTAAAGAGCTTTGATTGGCTTATATAATACAAGCTACCTTATAAATTTCAGCTTCACAAGTGTAGTAGTTTACGAGATTTCGTGTTTGGTAGATTGAAGCAATCCCCAGTAGGGTGCCGGGTTAGAATTGCACCTCCCCATATCATCCCGTGGGTGTCGTAAGAGGCGACTAAGGGAAAAATAATGGAAGGTGGGCAGCAGCACCTTCTTAAGAAGTGCCATCTTACACTGCGATCCCCAAGCCGCCTGCCAAGCGTGGGAATTATGGCAAATACCCCCTTAATAGGGGAGGCTGCGTGTTCAGCAGTGGACGAGTCGGCTGTTACAGTACAGATTGAAGCAATTATAGGAGAGTGGTATTAGCTACGAACTGTCATGCCGTAGGTCCTTTGTTTGATACCCTCCGCTGGCTCAAGCCGGAACCTAGCTACCATCTTCAAGTAGAAAATATGTCGCCAAGTACCTAACAGTGTGCTCCGGCAGCAGTCCTTGAGAGCTAGTAAGATATTACAGGCACACCAGATATTAACACTGTATGTCTCAGTATAATGGGCGCAGTGCAGTTCGTCACTTGTGAGTTGTTACGTTATGCATATGGTATGTTCAATATATAGATCATAGTGAGTGAATCAGTAAGTTTTCACTTTAAGTACATTCATGAGGAACAAGATATTTACAATCTATTTAAATAAATAAGAGATTAAGTTAATTAAAAACATTGGTTTCAACTTGAAGCACAACCGACACAAATAATTTTCTGCACAAAGACAAGCAGGGTTTTTGCTATATTAAAGGTTTAACATAATTACAAATATACGATATGAAAAATTTAAGTCATGTGCTGGATTCGAACCCGCGTCCATCCATCTAACTATCTAACTTGAGCTAACATGACAATGACGTCATAAATCAAATTTTTCCTATCGTTCTTTAACCATCGTATTGGGATGGAGCGACATCTATAGTACAACGTACGTTGTACTACAAACAAGACCAATTTTGCAATTGGTTTTATTATATTATTTATTTATTATTTTCCTACTTGTAAATGCTTGGCAATGCTACCAGCATGCTTAACACGCTGACAACTAGTAGTGGGCTGGAATATTTGGACTGCCTGTAAATCTGAAATGACTTGTACGTTGTCTAAATGCTTTCATTGTGGTAGCTGTAGTGTTGTATATAGTTCTTTATAATAGTTCTTATTTTCTTGATCCTGTATCCATTACCTTTCTGTTAATGAGATTGTTTAAATGGTAAGTAGCCCAGTGCTCAAAGTGCAGCAACACTACACTCACGTAGTATTTACGACATCCATCTGGATGATGTGACCACCATTTGGTTATTAAGCAATAACCTTTAATATAGCGAAAACCGTTCCCAACACAAGCGGTGTACTGAAAATAATTTGTCTCGATTGTGCTTCTAAGTTGGAACCAATGTTTAAAATTAACTTAATTTCTATTCCATTCCTCATTCTAAGATCCCTGAGGTCCGTCTCAGTTCATTAACGACATTAATCACCTCAAGCCGGCCTTGTCACTATTATTTATTCTGTGCCACGGGTTGAGTCACTAATGTACTAAACGATCCTCAATGTTTCATCGCTCGGGATTGGGGTGCAATTAGTTAAGATTTCTTACGGGAGACTTGACTCAAGAAGACGAACGACAAATTAAGTATTAGATACTTAGTAGTTCAGGCGGGCTGTGGGGAATTTTGTAATAGATGCAGCATGAATTTGTCTTTTAAGTGTTAAGATCGACTGCCTTATTTCAATAACTTTTTGTGTCTTGCTGTAAAGCTTATACTGACTATCCTTCCTAATGATAACGTCGGTGACAATATAATTTTGTTGATGACTCCAGTAGTTTCTTTGGAATCGGAAAAGTGTAATATCCATCGGGAACATTGCATGGCTCAGAAGTATTGTATATTTTTCGAAGCCAATTTATGTAAGTACATTACATAAATTGGCTTAGGCATATTAAACGAAAATGGTCTAGGAATATTATTAGAATTAACTGACTTTATAATTGGTACGGATAATTTTGATCACTTTTTTATCACCTAGTTATGAAAAGTATCATTAACTAGCTTCGCGCATCTTTCACAAACCAAATATCGTAGCTGCGTCTTCTTTTTGGACGTGTGGTTCATGTCAGTGGTATTGATTAACTCTGCAGCTGCTACGCCAGACATATGAAAAATTATGCTTGACGCTAAATTAAGTTATTACCGTCGTCCTCAATAGCGCGGATTACAAACAGCAATATACAGGGTTCTGTTAGCTAGGGCTATAAACCTTAAACATTAAGTTTTTCTAGTACTGTCTGACACTTCTAAGTTCTGTGTCTCGTAGTATAAGACAATGCCTACTCCGAGCTAAGAGCGCCCGCCACGGCAACACTGGACCGCGCCGCGCTCCCTTTGAATATAGTTTTAAACATTTACATCGAGAAAAGTAATAAATATATGAAATAATAAATTACAGGTACAAGAGACTTTTAAAATCAGGTGATCCTCGTGCTTAAACCGTCAAAAAAGCACAAAAATTAAAACGTTCCACTAAAAATGTTTGTTAGGACTAACAGAAGTCAAATCTAAGAGGTTATTAGCATTATTTCACTGTATATTTGAATACATTGTTATATTTGCATTAGCGACTGCTACAAGACTAATGATCTTGCAAAATCACAACAAAAGAAAACATTTTAAGCACGAGCGAGATTCGAACTCGTGATCATTCATCCCTGGAGGTAGAACATGCTCTGCCAATTTGGGCTACCATGGTGAAAGCACATGAATAAAGAACCGTATATTTATTCATGTGGTGAAAGTGAGCTATAGTCGAATATATTGTTTAGTTTTTCTTGTTTACAATTTTTAGCAGAGGTTAATGTAAAAAATACAATGCCAGAATGATCGGGTTTCATCATTGTAAACAAGTTTAAAAAAAATTGAACAATCAGCCTTGTTTGAAGTTCAATTCAGTTCGGTTGCACATGTCTCTCAGTCTCCGTAAGATGGTAAAAAAATTGGAATGAAGGGATAAATTTCAGCTCAATTCCCGCTAGTGATACAAATTTTTATTTTAGTTGTAATTTAGAAAAAAAAATTGTTTAAACTAAAAATCTTTTGCGAATCTTGTCCATGATTATTATTTAGTAACCGACTAGGACTCGCGTAATATTTACCGGATATTGCTCCGACCAGTTTCGAACTTATTAGAAGTTCTTCGTCTGGGAGTCACGATTGTGCACAGCGGCGAGCGCGGGCCTCAGCACGTAACTGAACTTCAAATAAGTTCGAAACTGGTCGGAGCAATATCCGGTAAATATTACGCGAGTCCTAGCCGGTTACTAAATAATAAAAAATATTTGTTCTCGAAGTTACTGTCATAATGGATAGGTATTCTGTTCCTAACCATTTGCGCGTCTAGCTTCGGTTTCGCGCATGTCAGAGTGAACCAGAACGCATTCAGCTGTCATTATCTTTGTAGTTGTCAAATTGGTATTGAATTGTCAGAGTGAATGAGTTGGCTCATAATTTCTTATAGATATCTTTGAAACTTGAAAATGATTACGGTTTCGAATGTTTGTTAAAGTTATTTTGTTTGGATTGCTGGAAGTGAGTGGCCGTTGAACGTGAGCGAGGGGAGTTCGTCATGGACCGATTTTGAATTTGAAATGATATGACGACGGCTGACTTACGACAACTAACTTTCTTTGATGAACTCCAGGGGCCCAACTCCTACCTTTTAAAAACTATTATGGAAAACCAACATCATTATTTTAAACTTAATATATGAATACTAAGATTCGTACAGTGGCCGTCACGAAACAATAATATTCTTATGGCGCTATCTCTTTCGCACATATGACTTGATTCGATGCGTGCAGCTTGCTCTCACGTAAAAGTTCGACCGTAAGTTTACTATAGTGGTATGTGGGGATGCAAATTAAAATTGTTAATGTAAGGTTAAAATAAGCCTGAATTAATAGATGGGAGTTGGCTCCCTGGACCCCTTCTGCGCCGGGCACCCACTGGTAAGTGCTTCAAGTATAATTTGTTAAGTTAGGTTAAATAATTTAGCTCCACGATATGCGACAGTATCCGTCCGTTCAAAAGGGCTGTTGCAGCAGATGAGTTTTCCTTCCACTGAAGTCATACATTTCCTGTTGGAACGACTCTGGACGATACAGTATTCGTGACCAGACACAAGGTTACACATACCTTATCTCAAATTGAAGCTGCGTACTAGATATCCCTAGATAGATTTTCCTACACTTCGTCTGAACTACAAAGTATCTACTACTCAATTTATCGTTCATCTTCGTGAGTTAAGTCTCCCATAAGAAATCTTAACTAATTGCACCCCAATCCCGAGCGATGAAACATTGAGAATCGTTTAGTATACTAGCGGCTCAACCCGTGGCACAGAATAAATAATAGTAACAAGGCCGGCTTGAGGTGATTAATGTCGTAAATGAACTGAGACGGACCTCAGGGATACACGAAGAGAAGAAGAAATGGAATAGAAATGAAGTAAACTGTAAACAAGCTTTTTACAAGATTCACAAACTTATTAACCCGTTAGTATCACACGCAACCGTATTCGGGCATTTTTTTATGCTTGATAGGTTAGCCTTTGACCTCTATCTAACCCGATGGTAAGTGATGATGTGCTCGAAGATGTTGTTCAGCCTAACCTAGAATTACGTCTACAGGTTGTGACGGACCAGGGACGATACCTACCTACCTACAGCACCGCCGACCGACGCGCTCGAGCCCACCCGCGTCGCACGCACACATGCGTACGCCCCGATAACACATACGCTATATAAGGCGGCGCGGCCCGAGAGGAACTGGCATTTGCTCGAGGCTCCCGCGGTGAACGGACGTGTGCCGACACACTCACCGAACCGCTCGCAGAGTCTCCATCAAATCGCCCTACCCTGGTGTTCCCCACCAACCCGGAGGTAACCAGTGCGCGTGGTACGCCCACGCAGCAAGGCCCTCATCCCGATCCCTGTTCCCGGAGGTAACTGGTGCGCGTGGTCCGCCCACGCTGCAAGGTCCTCCACTCTCGTCCTGATCCCTAATCCCGGAGGTACCCGGTGCGCGTGGTTCGCCCACGCTGCAAGGGCCTCATCCCTATTCCCGACCCCTGCTTAATCCCGGAGGTACCCGGTGCGCGTGGTTCGCCCACGCTGCAAGGGCCTCATCCCTATTCCCGACCCCTGCTTAATCCCGGAGGTACCCGGTGCGCGTGGTTCGCCCACGCTGCAAGGGCCTCATCCCTATTCCCGACCCCTGCTTAATCCCGGAGGTACCCGGTGCGCGTGGTTCGCCCACGCTGCAAGGGCCTCATCCCTATTCCCGACCCCTGCTTAATCCCGGAGGTACCCGGTGCGCGTGGTTCGCCCACGCTGCAAGGGCCTCATCCCTATTCCCGACCCCTGCTTAATCCCGGAGGTACCCGGTGCGCGTGGTTCGCCCACGCTGCAAGGGCCTCACCCCTATTCCCGACCCCCGCTTAATCCCGGAGGTACCCGGTGCGCGTGGTTCGCCCACGCTGCAAGGGCCTCACCCCTATTCCCGTCTCCTGCTAAACCCGGAGGTAACCGGTGCGCGTGGTTCGCCCACGCTGCAAGGCCCTCGTTCCCGACTCTCCTGACTTACTACTCCCGTACTTACTAACCGAACAGCCGCCCGTCGTTGTCCGCGAACCCGTCTCACGCGATTCTCCTCGCAGGCCGTCGCGCTCCTGCTAGAGGTTCCGCCGCGACCGCGACGTCCCGAAGTCCGTCACCCCGCAGATAGTAATCTATTGTATGCTCAGGATAAGTTAAGGCTTATCTAGACGCCCTAAGCAACCGCTGTAGATACCAGAAATACATACTTTTGTACTACAAACCTGTTATTGTGCGTTTCCTTGGACCATCACCCTTGACAGACAATCCTAATCGGATGATCCATCTCTTCCCGTGAGGCAAAGAGCACGAACATTCACCTGGACGAGGGACCCAGGCCAGCTAGCCGAAAGGGTCACCCACGTCACAGTGGCGCCCAACGAAAAAACCCATCCCAGGGGAGTCTAAAGGAAGCACATTGCTTGAAGAGCATTAGAAGAAAACCGAAATTAAGCCCACGTCACAGTGGCTCCCAACGAAAAAACCCATCGAAGGGGAGTCTAAGGGAAACACATCGATTGTAGAGAATAGAAGAAAACCCAAATTAAAACCACGGGCGCACAGTGGCCCCGAACCCGTAAAAGAAAGAAAATAAAACCCAATGTCAGATAAAACGTCGTGGATTTACAACCTGAAAAAAACCGAGTTGGAACAAGAGTGCATAAAGAGAAACTTGAAAACTGAAAATCAAACCGTCAAAGAATTACGCCATACACTTGCAGAAGCAATAAGGGCAGATCCGGAAAAGAATACAACCATGATGTCAACACAAGGCAGCATTACCAGCGAAACGGATATTGAATACAAAGATACCATGTCGTTATCAGATGGGAGTATGAATATCCCCGAAAAGGACAACAAACCAAACAGATCTGACTACCCGCACCAGAACGAACGAGACATAGAAAATTGGAACCTGCATTTTGATACACAGGATGACCCAGTCGAGTTCCTAGAAAGACTAGAGGATCTTATAGAATCAAGTGGTATTGAAAAAGAAAAAGTGCTTAAAGTGATACCTAGATTTTTGAGAGGCAAGGCCGTGTTATGGTACCGAAACAACAAGAAATCGTTTAAAACTTGGGGTGAGTTCATTTCATGTTTCAAACTCACTTTCCTAGCCCGTGAACAAGAAAGTGAACTTCTAAGAAGAGTAATAACAAAAAAGCAACAATACCGCCAAAGGTTTGCAGATTACTTAATAGAAATACAAACATTAATGCGTCGATACGGCAAGATGTCGGAAGACGATGAATTGAAGATAATTTACGAAAATATGTGCTCAAAATATAAATATTACATAAAGCATGATGAGTTCAATACCATCCAACAGTTGGTAAGATTAGCAAATGACTACGAAAACATATCACCAGAACGCCATACATATTACGAGGATAGGTTTAAGCAAAAACCTCAATACGCCCAAAAAGTAGAATACCAGAACCCTGAACCAACCCAGAAGAAGTGGAAGCCTAGAGACCAAAACCGACCCAATGAGACAGCAAAATATATTTACAATTACAACGGAAAAGAATGTTGTTGGAGTTGTGGAAAACCAGGTCACTCAATGAGAGACTGTAGAGGGAAAAAGACTCTGTTCTGCAGTTTATGTGGCAGACTCGGCGTACAAAGTGTAAAATGTTGCAAGCAAACAACCCACAAGGTTGGATCTTTAGTCAGAAACAGTGACAATCAGAAAGATACCCGACCGTTCATAAAAATCACAGTGCTACAAAAGGAATACAATGCATTAATAGACACGGGCTCGACCAGATCTTACGTGAACAAAAACATATATGAAGAATTCATAAAGAGAAACTTTAAACCAAAGAGGGTAGAAGAAACAGTCATACTTGCAAATGGGGCGCAAATAGTAATAAAAGAAGCCTTACCCGTACAAATAAGCATAGGAATGAATGAATTCGCCCACAAGATGCTACATCATCCGGAAATAACAAACGTCATCTTGGGCATGGACATACTGAGAAAAATAGGAATGAGTGTACAATGGAAACCAAACCAGACTACGAAAAGACAAAAAAATAAACCAGAAAGAACAGTTATAAATACATTTACCGAATCCAAGCAACCAGAGCTATATGCCAGTGATCCGACGTTACCAGCTCAAGAAATAAGCAAATTACAGAAACACATAACAGAAAAATACAAAAAATGCGACACCAGCCCAAAAAGAAACACCTGGGTCAAACATAAAATGAAACTGATTCACCGACAAGCAATCAAGCAGAAATACTACCCACCAAGCTACCTGGCCATGGTGGCTAACCCCGAGAATGAGATGACAGAAAACGGAACCACAAGTACCGAAACAAGAAGAAAAACGAGAAGAGGAAAACGAGGAAGAAACCGCCCCGCTAAAAAAAAAAAAAAAAGAAGGCCAGTAAATCATTGTAACCACAAGAGCGCTCAAATAAATTACATGTAACCAGTACCTGTATAAAGATTAACGAATTGTTATAGATAAAAATAACTCAAGAAATTTGTTCAACAGATCTCCGTAGATAGAAGTAATAATATATATACTTATAGGAAATGTACCTAAGGCTACCGAATACTTTACCAGATATTTGCCATAATATAGGTTTATGTATAATTAATTATATTCTTTTGTTTGAACATACTTAAAACGGTGATTTTTCCCCAGGTAAAAATCTCCAAAGAAGGAAGGAGGGTGTGACGGACCAGGGACGATACCTACCTACCTACAGCACCACCGACCGACGCGCTCGAGCCCACCCGCGTCGCACGCACACATGCGTACGCCCCGATAACACATACGCTATATAAGGCGGCGCGGCCCGAGAGGAACTGGCATTTGCTCGAGGCTCCCGCGGTGAACGGACGTGTGCCGACACACTCACCGAACCGCTCGCAGAGTCTCCATCAAATCGCCCTACCCTGGTGTTCCCCACCAACCCGGAGGTAACCAGTGCGCGTGGTACGCCCACGCAGCAAGGCCCTCATCCCGATCCCTGTTCCCGGAGGTAACTGGTGCGCGTGGTCCGCCCACGCTGCAAGGTCCTCCACTCTCGTCCTGATCCCTAATCCCGGAGGTACCCGGTGCGCGTGGTTCGCCCACGCTGCAAGGGCCTCATCCCTATTCCCGACCCCTGCTTAATCCCGGAGGTACCCGGTGCGCGTGGTTCGCCCACGCTGCAAGGGCCTCATCCCTATTCCCGACCCCTGCTTAATCCCGGAGGTACCCGGTGCGCGTGGTTCGCCCACGCTGCAAGGGCCTCATCCCTATTCCCGACCCCTGCTTAATCCCGGAGGTACCCGGTGCGCGTGGTTCGCCCACGCTGCAAGGGCCTCATCCCTATTCCCGACCCCTGCTTAATCCCGGAGGTACCCGGTGCGCGTGGTTCGCCCACGCTGCAAGGGCCTCATCCCTATTCCCGACCCCTGCTTAATCCCGGAGGTACCCGGTGCGCGTGGTTCGCCCACGCTGCAAGGGCCTCACCCCTATTCCCGACCCCCGCTTAATCCCGGAGGTACCCGGTGCGCGTGGTTCGCCCACGCTGCAAGGGCCTCACCCCTATTCCCGTCTCCTGCTAAACCCGGAGGTAACCGGTGCGCGTGGTTCGCCCACGCTGCAAGGCCCTCGTTCCCGACTCTCCTGACTTACTACTCCCGTACTTACTAACCGAACCGCCGCCCGTCGTTGTCCGCGAACCCGTCTCACGCGATTCTCCTCGCAGGCCGTCGCGCTCCTGCTAGAGGTTCCGCCGCGACCGCGACGTCCCGAAGTCCGTCACCCCGCAGATAGTAATCTATTGTATGCTCAGGATAAGTTAAGGCTTATCTAGACGCCCTAAGCAACCGCTGTAGATACCAGAAATACATACTTTTGTACTACAAACCTGTTATTGTGCGTTTCCTTGGACCATCACCCTTGACAGACAATCCTAATCGGATGATCCATCTCTTCCCGTGAGGCAAAGAGCACGAACATTCACCTGGACGAGGGACCCAGGCCAGCTAGCCGAAAGGGTCACCCACGTCACAAGGTAAAAAAAACTTTGTTGGATCGTGCATGCCTAATATTTCAATGGGACGGTAGGTACCCAAACAAACCAGCTGCTGTTAAATCGTACCTACATGACGCATGGAACAACAGAATTGGCTTATATTTTCCAGACAGATACATTTTCAATTCATTCTCTCGTAGCCTTTTTACAAGCCACCCTGACCCGACACTCCCTAATAGCAATTCCTAGCAATTTTCAAGCGCCTTTCAAAAGGTTTTTAGAGTTGTAGCGGATTTTGACGTGTACCCTACATCCGGCACTATTTTGTACCGGATTATCTACCGGAAATTATTTTCTACTTCATGATACACCCGGTTTTGCTCTATTGCTTTAGCTATTTGTGGTTAGAGGTAGCGTACAAACTGAAAAGGTCCGTCAAATAGTAATCAGTTACGTTGTTTATGGATTTTTGCCTAAACTGTTTTTGAATTAGTGGTAAAGTTGAGGTAAAGTGAGTCACAATTTGAAAATGTGTTTTAGAAAGTGTGTAAGCCTTACAGATATGAATAAAATATATTATATTCTCGATATCTACAGGGTATCACAAAATCTATGTTTTATCCACAAACACGAACCTATAAAAATCACTCCATTGAAAAAAAAACATGGATACAGCTATAAAATTTAAGTTTTTTATGTCTATATAGTAAATCTAAACTAATATAATAAAGAGGAAATATTTGATTGTTTGTTTGTTTGCATTGGCTCTGAAACTACTGGACCGATTAAGATGAAATTTGGTATGAAAATAGTTTGAGACACGGGGAAAGAAATAGGATAGCTTTTATCCATCTGCGCAAAAAGAGGTTAATGGTTTTGCGCGACAACCGATATACCAGCGGGTGGAGCCGCGGCCGGAAAGCTAGTAGTATATACAATAGATATATATGGTAAATAGTATATACATTGTACATTTGATTTCTAATTGTTATGTAGGAATCATGTGTTACAGTTCTTTAAAGATATGCGCCTTTACAGTTTCTGGCGTCACAGAAATTCTATCGTAACTTTTGTTGGTAGAGACATAGCTATGGTCACATATATACTTAATAATGAAATAAGGATTAAACAACTTTAAACTGTTTTCTCCGTGACCAAGATAACTGCAGGGCTTGAAACGTCGGGACAAAAATAATGATACATATACGCGATTCAAACTGTTTAAAGTTATTTAATTACTATGTGTAATACCGCGAAAACCTAAGATATCATTATGTAATAGGGGCTTAGTGATAGGTTCCAATTTTCTACTTTTCAGTACGGGATCCTAAAAATTTGAATCTACTTTCAACATTAAAAAGAGCAAAATAACTTGTGGAAGTCAGTAACATGCTGATTCAAAACACTAAGCTCACATTTAGATACTCCGACTCCTACAAATTATTTCATAAATTTCAGTAGTAGAAGTTTATAAAAAAACAGTCTTTCATATAGGTAATGCTAACAAAATCGAATGTCACTTGCCTAAAACACTGGTCAACATCCACAAATGTTGCAATCACCGTAAACTCGTCACGGTATCTGCGTATTGGCAATTTTTTTCATTTAAAATCTACCAAACTGATGTCGATGTAATTTAAATTGAAGTAACTTGGAGGAACTTTTATACCCCACGCGATAAAAAGGAAACCAACATGACTGAATCTTGCAACAAAAGGTTATACTTAGTGATACACAAAAGAAATATAATACACCTCGACTTGAGAAGCTTTCTCGGTTTTAGAAGTTCACTAAAAAGGCCCATCTGATGGTTTTTGTGACGTCAGACCTGGCATACTCCGCACTTTAGATAAGGTACGTCGGCGTATCCGTCCGAACGGGATTATTCTACGGCGCGTTCCGCGTCAAAAGAGATGAGAGCTATGCGTCGCTATGTGATCGAAAGAGAGACGTCGCCCGTGTAGGTGAATATGTCAGGTACACCGTGCCTTGCGAGCTGAAATGCACTTTATTGCTTCGTAGTTAGAGTAGCTTATGCATTGAATGGGTTTGCGGAGTGATCCATCTGTTCCTTTTTATTCTGTGATTTTCATGAACATATTTTGTAACATCTTAGTACTCCTAAAAAAGTTTTCACAGTCAGACTCCTAATAAAGTATCCACTAAGTACCTCTAGTTCAATTTGAATTAATGAAGTAGCAGCCGCCTTACTATTAACTTTTAATTGGTACCTTGCCTTATCAATATTTAATGTTTGTTAATTAGATTTTTTATTTTATCTTCAGACTGTTTCATACCTGACATTTTGCTTAGGGCGTTTACCACTTGACGCCAATTTCGTTATTTTCGATAATTTTGAATATTTAAATTAATTTTGAGTAATGACATTTTGAATTTACAACACAATGTTCCTGTTGTAATCTCACGATCTCGCAAGAGAATTTCGTGTTTTTTATGAGTTTGTGACGGAACAAGCACGAGGTCCAACTGATGTTAAGCGGTAGCCTCTTCATATAACAGATGCATTTCTTCACAAGTTGCTCTGTGCCCGTTACACTGAGACATACAGTTGTTAAGGTTCATGTGCCTGTAATTTGGCTGGCTCTCAAGGATGCTGCCGGGACAGACTATTAGGTACTTGGCGACATATTTTCTACTTGAGGGTGGTCGCTAGCCAGGCGGGCATTAGCAAAATGCCATTCCACTATGTTTGGAGAAAAGAAAAGTTACTGGCAGGTTGGAAAGATCTATATTCAGTAGTCAGCTATATCAAAAAATAAAATGAAAAACGCGGGAATTACCAAAAACTAATTACGACCTATCTATGTAATTTTATAGATTTGTATTAGTAAAATATTCAAAATTACAGACAAGGTTTAATTACATTTTACAATTTAATTAGAGTCTAAATAATTTTCCAAAACTAGATTTCTAATAATAGTGAACATATAATGTTGACAGAAACAACATAAGTGATTTTAAGTATAAAGAATTAATTGTAAGTTGTACCCAAATACTGCTTGTTTCTCATAGAAGGCGATGAAGAAAAGCAGAGTGTGTATGGCTGTAAAAATATATTTAGGTGACTTATATGGAATAAGTTTGAAGCGCTCGTAGCGAAGTTTACTTAGCTGTACTCAACCGATCAGCAAAGTTAAGCAACGTCGCGCGCGGTTATGAGTTGGATGGGTGACCGCTAGTGACATTACTACTGAGCGTTTCCGTGCTTCGGAGGGCACGTTAAGTCGTCGGTCCCGGTTGTTGTCTTACGATGGCAGACGTTACAGCATGGTGGTAGGGCATTTTGAGAATGCCCGTCTGAAGTCCGTAGAAAAATCTGTCGCCAATCACCTAACGGTGTGTTCCGGCAGCTGTACTTGATAGCCAGTAATTCTAGGCTAGCCTGAACATCACCTTCCACCACATCAACACCAACCATCGGGTGAGATAGCGGTCAAAGGCAAGCCTATAAAAAAAACGAAAAGCAGAGTGTATAAGGCGGCTAAAATATATCTAGGCGACTTATTTGGAATCCCACGAACTCGAAATTACACTCCAGACCCCTTTGCTCTGCTCTTGATTCAAAACAGTGACCTTTTACCTAAAATATAATATTGCCTGTGTCTATAACTCTATCCGTTATCTATCCGGTAAATAGTTTATCTATCCGGTTAAACTTTTAAGAGTCTGTGTGTCACCTCTAACCGTTTGCATCCTGTATAGTCAGGTTTATTGGAGCGTTCCCTTATCTGTCTGGGTACTCGTTCTATTGAAGGAACAAAGTCAAGGCACCGACAGGCAGTTTTAGTTCTCAGCTCGCTTGATTTTTTTGAGCTTGTCTGTCTTTCTATTTTGGTTGACTTACAAGACTTAGAGGTTTTCTTAATAAGTTTAAAGCTTAGTGCAAAAATGTGTACGATGAAGCGCTCGTAGTGAAGTTTGCTTAGCTGTTCTTAACCGATCAGCAAAGTTAAGCAACGTCCGCCGCGGTCAAGAGTTGGATCATAGTAGAAGTCTTTCTATGGTTGGATGGTGACCGTTAGTGACATTACTACTGAGCGCTTCCATGCTTCGGAGGGCACGTTAAGTCGTCGGTCCCGGTTGTTGTCTTACGATGGCAGACGTTACAGCATGGTGGTAGGGCATTTTGAGAATGCCCGTCTGAAGTCCGTAGAAAAATCTGTCGCCAATCACCTAACGGTGTGTTCCGGCAGCTGTACTTGATAGCCAGTAATTCTAGGCTAGCCTGAACATCACCTTCCACCACATCAACACCAACCATCGGGTGAGATAGCGGTCAAAGGCAAGCCTATAAAAAAAACGAAAAGCAGAGTGTATAAGGCGGCTAAAATATATCTAGGCGACTTATTTGGAATCCCACGAACTCGAAATTACACTCCAGACCCCTTTGCTCTGCTCTTGATTCAAAACAGTGACCTTTTACCTAAAATATAATATTGCCTGTGTCTATAACTCTATCCGTTATCTATCCGGTAAATAGTTTATCTATCCGGTTAAACTTTTAAGAGTCTGTGTGTCACCTCTAACCGTTTGCATCCTGTATAGTCAGGTTTATTGGAGCGTTCCCTTATCTGTCTGGGTACTCGTTCTATTGAAGGAACAAAGTCAAGGCACCGACAGGCAGTTTTAGTTCTCAGCTCGCTTGATTTTTTTGAGCTTGTCTGTCTTTCTATTTTGGTTGACTTACAAGACTTAGAGGTTTTCTTAATAAGTTTAAAGCTTAGTGCAAAAATGTGTACGATGAAGCGCTCGTAGTGAAGTTTGCTTAGCTGTTCTTAACCGATCAGCAAAGTTAAGCAACGTCCGCCGCGGTCAAGAGTTGGATCATAGTAGAAGTCTTTCTATGGTTGGATGGTGACCGTTAGTGACATTACTACTGAGCGCTTCCATGCTTCGGAGGGCACGTTAAGGCGTCGGTCCCGGTTGTCGTCTTAGAATGGCAATCGTTATAGCATGGTGGTAGGGCATTTTGCAAATGCCCGCCTGGCAAGTAGATAAATCTGTCACCAAGCACCTAACGTTGTGCTCCGGTAGCTGTTCTTGAGAGCCAGTAATTCTAGGTTAGCCTGAACAACATCTTCGACCACATCATCACTTACCATCAGGTGAGATAGTGGTCAAAGGTGAATAAAAAAAAAGCTATTAGTCATATGTCATATTGGCTTAGCTGTCAGAGCATACCTCGGCTTTCGACGGGATTTGACGGGATTCAAACCCGCGCCATCCAACCCCATATTAAGTATATTTTTTCCTTTCGTTGTAAGGTTTCCTTTGTGACTAATATAATATAATATATTATGTGTCTCCAATAAACACAGCGTCGATATGAAGATACATTTGAAACTATTACCTGAATTTCGCCTTTATGGTATAAATATCACCTGTTTACTGTTCGTTTCCCAGCTTGATGTTATCTATGCACTTCATCTGTCAAGGATTTTGAAGTGTCATATGTCCAAAGAGTATGTCATTCATAGCGTTTGAAATTTTTCTAACAGCTTTACGTATTTTCGCAATAAAAATGAAATTCAATGAAATATAAATCGTATACGACAAGCAACAGATGTAAAAAGTTCGTATTAAATGTGGTGGTAACGTATACAGTGTGGTTTACGCACAGCCTGTGCTATGTTTTTCAATATTCTGTGAAGACCTACAGTCCGATGTATTTTAGTTATTCTCCATAATTTATGTACCACACGTAAGTTTTAACATATATTTTGTTACCTACACAAATCAAGTATGGATTTTATCCATCTCATCTCTCTATCTCGGCGATAGATTGCTTTTCTATTTTGTACATGACAAAACTTAATCTACATGATACAACTTGTTGAATACCTATTGAAATATAATTCTTATAAATAAAACACTGTCTGCTGACAATGCTGGCATGAACTTATGATTAAGAATACTAATAACTATGCAAACCATGATAATGTACCAATTCTTAAAAGTATCTATCATAGTTCAATATAACAACACACTGGAAGCTTAACAATAACTGTCCGTCTTTTGTATGTTATGGATACATGTATAAACTACAGTATTATATGAATATTGTCTTGTTATTAATAGAAAATGTTTGCGACAGTATTTGGAGCATCATTAACTGTAACTGGTGTTACTTAAAATACCTATATTACCTAGGCTCCCTGCCTAATCAGATCGGCCATACGAGACGATCAAGAGAATTAGCAACTAAGTAACCAATTAAAAGCTGCAGCTATTAATCATCACTGTACATACATATTTAAGAAAAATAATTCTAACTTCAAGAGGATTGTAAATTAATCATCAAACCCACATCCAAGTATGATTGAAGCGTCCAAGGTAAATTTTTTCTAAGATTGCACTGAATATGTTAACACATGTTTAAGGAATAAACCTTTGAAAGTATTTATTAATAAGAAGCGGTGCCTTTTAAGTTACAAATAACTGAGAATAAATATTGAGCTTCTTGCTCTAAATAAGTATAAGTTGGTTGAACACATTTAGCATGGAAATTGGACTTTTGTTGGTAACACATTGTTCAAACTATGCTAGTGCAATGGATTGAAGATCTTCTATAATCATAGACCTAGCTTTGAATTTGTTGCTACTAGACCAGTGCCCCATTTTTTGGAACAGCTCTGTCAAACTAAAGAGCATTGTTTTTTGGTTAGCAATATAAGAATTTCATTGTGTCAGAGATAACAGCTATGCTTACTTAAAATGTTCATGTATGGGGAACACTAATATAGTGTTCTAATTGATTAATATTATGGACTATATTCAGTCATTCATACTATGGATTCTTAGACTGGGAAGCTTCCCAGCTTCCCAGTCTAAGAATAAGCACTTTTTGTAGCGCACTTGATATTTCTTTGGATACAATCGACAATGTACTCATTATTCTAACAGTAATTAACTTACTCAAAGAGTAATCTTAAGTAAAGTACTTCAAAGTACCTACTTGAGTTGCTCCGAAGCATTTACCAAAAAAGAAGTAAATGAATTAGGAGGGACATATTTTCTTTCTTTCATTTTATGAGCATGAGTGGTAGTACTCAACACATAAATACCCTTACCCAGTGGGTAAGCAAAAAGCATAAATATAAATCTATAAACTGTCTGTAGCTTATGGTTGGCTTCAGAATGCATCATGTGATATTCAGACTTTCTTGGTAGATGCTATAAAAAAGGTGAGTGAGACATTTTTTTTATAAATTTAAATGGGTTCCTTGCAATGGAAGCAATGAATAATCATGCTACACCTTACCACTATATCACCATATGTATAGATGCATAATCTCAATATTAAATTATAACATTCACAAATATTTATTATCAAGAAGGACTTCAATCCTGCAGCTAATCGCTCAACACTGTGTTGCTATGAGCAATTTTAGTAGCAGAACACCTGAGATAGTGCTGTGGTATTATATGCTTACACCATTTACAACACAAGTCATCCAGGTCGATAGACAAACAGATTTTCTTATCAGCTTATTACCCTTACTTGGAGGGTACAAAGCATCTACTACTCTGTGTATTATAGTATACAGCTGGGAATTCTCTCATATACATTATTATTTGAGAGAATAGAGATACCAGTTGTTAATGATAAACACACTTATAACAAGGTGCAATACATAGACAGTATGGGTGTGGAATACAGGCCACCTAACAACTACTATGAGATAAACATAATGAACACCACCTCATTACATACAAGGTTGTGGCACTCCTCTATTATATTCTTACAGCCCTTCGGGAGGGCATAGTTAACAAGAATGACCGTAGGATTACTTGTAGTGCTCTAAAATATTATCTGTACTATACTATTCAGGAGCCTTCCTACAGCCCTTTGGGAGGTACTACAGATACCTTCTTACAGGCCCTTCGGGAGGGTAAAGTTGCCAATCACTTACTGTAGGAGTACATGTATTACTCTAAAATATTATCTGTACTGCATACAGATGCAAGTTGTTGATGCTTATACTACAGTTTATAGCACATTACCTTGCAGAAGGGTACAGCTGCCATTCTATGATAAGATCACATAACAAGTCAGCGGTGCATCTTTCCATGTTACGGTCATAGTAACTACCATTGCATATCACATGGAACCAATGATGTTCATTTAAAGAGTGGAATTTTGTTGTTACTATTATTTACAATGCGCTTGGATTTAAGAGCTTTACCAGGAAAAGAGTTGAATGGCCATTTGATATACAAATTCTATGTTAATATCAACTGCCAAATATAACATATCAAGGAAAATTACTTACTTGAAATTGGACCAACCCATTTAAAGTAGTTTAATGTGCAAACTATTGAGGCTTCGATGGCTTTGGATGATTCTCCTCAGCAGCCCACTATCTAACAGAAGCAGCAATGCAGTTGTTTTAAGATGATCAGGATAAGTAATACTTTCGGAACAGGCACAATATTCCACTTCATTTAACATGAAAGCTGTAGAGACTGATGGGGCGATTCCCCCATCAGCCCATTACCCTTCGGAAGGGTACAGTTGCTCCAACATAATCATGATAAATACATATATAACTTTGGAACAGCCACAATATCCCAGTTAATTTAACATGCACTGTTGAGGCTGGCGGGGTGATTTCCCCCCCAACAGCCAATTACCTTACGGAAGGGTACAGTTGCTCCAAGATGATCATGATTAGCACAAATTATGTTGGAATAGACACCATATATTTAAATTGTAAACTGTTGATGTTGACAGGGCAGCTCCCCTATCAGCCTATTATCTTACAGAAGGATTCAGTTGTTCTTATAAGAACATGACACATAAAAGTTTAGCACAGTGCCTGATGTTCTTCTTAATTTAATATACAAGCTATTAAGACTGATGATATGCTCTATCAGTCTAAAGACCCTACGGAAGGGTGTAGTTGCTACAACACAAATGTCCTAATTTTGTAATGGGACAAATATGTTATGGATACCACCAAGTGCACAACCATAACATGATATAGTTGGTAATTTTAGACACAAGGCTTGGCAGGGTTCATTCTTTATACAAACAATTTGTCATCATCAAGCAGATAATATTACTTATTGGATAGGTATCAATACCTTAATCAATGAATGCCATCTGCCTCCCATGGAACAAACCAATTCAATAAATTATTGGGGCCCTCCAGACAAGTCTGTAGATATCAGCCATGTTCAACAGACCATTCACTACGAAACAGTGTCAACAGTATAAAATACCAATACCGGAGTAAGTTACTTAACATTGTTTTCTATACATAGTGGCACTTGACTTCTGGCAAACTTGGGCCGTTACCTACTTTCAGTAATGGGTGATATTATGGGCCAGTAATGGGAACTTGGCCTTTTTATATACCTACATACACAATGTATGTAAGTATACTGAACTGGTTAGATTTGCAGTTTACTGAACTTAAGCTCACTTGGTTGAGGGAAGGTATGTACATGTTTTTTACATGATAAACTACTTAACTCAAGGTATATGACTCCATTCTTAGTTATTATAATCACAAATTTTATCCAAGTAACTATTGGAAATAATAATGATTCCAGTATGGTTAAGCAATTGCATATTATACATTGCTTGCAGCAGATTTTCATAAACAATAGTGAATAACAAACCTTAATAGGTAACTCCTATGTTAGTATTCAGTACTTGTAATCCTTCAAAGGAATATGAGTTTATTTTTTATTTCCTTGTCAGTGCTTGGCACCAAAGAAAATAGTTATTTTTTTCTGTGCTTATTAATTATTTTGTGTTGATAAAGGATTTGATTTTTTGCAGAGGAAGTTGATTTAAGACACATATTTTCAACATAGCGTTTGTGTTCGTCACCAGCAGATAACAAACATGTCTTCATATCGACGCTGTGTTTATTGGAGACACATAATATAACATTTTGCATTAAAACAAAATTGTTATTATGTGTAGGAAGATAAACACAGCGTCGCAGTAATATCTTACTGGTGAAGACTCTATGAATGACATACTCTTTGGACATATGACACTTCAAAATCCTTGACAGATGAAGTGCATAGATAACATCAAGCTGGGAAACGAACAGTAAACAGGTGATATTTATACCATAAAGGCGAAATTCAGGTAATAGTTTCAAATGCATCTTCATATCGACGCTGTGTTTATCTTCCTACACATAATAACAATTTTGTTTTAATGCAAAATGTTATATTATAAACACAAAGGATATAATAGGAACCAAAATATTTCTATCTTGATATCATACTTGACGTTGTTATCGCAGTTATTTGGAATGAATCGATGCTAAGAAAATAAAAACAGTAACTCAATTACTTGCTCAGCGTCTAATTTATGTCTACGACAAAGACTATGAAACTAGTTTCATAGGGGCGTGCCTGTAGGGGCACAGTTCATATATAATTCTAATTATAAACTGCACTTCTTTGTTTATGAGACATGTCTGCCCAGAACTTCCTGTAAGAGTCGTAAGAAGCGACGAAGAAAAAAATACCAGAGAGTGGGCAGCAGTGCTTTCTGAAGAACTGCCACATGCCATCTTACTGCGATGTGCAAGCCGCCTGCCAGAGGAGGGATTATGGTACACCACTCCTTAATGGGGAATGCAGTGTTCAGCAGTGTACGTTCCAACTAATACAGTAGAGTACAGCACTACCTGCTTTGAAGTATAATATATCTTGGACTAATTATTGCTTTTTGAAGTTCTAAAACGACGCCCTTTGTGACTGATGTCTGTCCATCCGTCATGGTTTGTCACGGGTTGTAAATATCACGCTAGAAAATTAAGTGACTTTTAACCTGATCTTTTTCGACATTGAATCAAAGATACGTGGACTAGAAATTATATTAAAATATTTTTATAAGGGCTCATATAGCAGTATAAGTAAAGTAGCAACAAATAGCCGTCGTCTTTTAAAACTGAGGGTATGTTTTTATTAATAAATTACTACAAACTATATACAACACTACATCTACTACAACAAAAACGTTTAGACAACCTATAAGTCATTGCAGACTCACAGGCAGTCCAAATGCTCCAGCCCACTACCAGCAGTGCTCCGTTGAATTACAATGTTTATTCGTAAATAAAGCCGTGTTATTTGTCAATATAAGACCATTATTATTACGGGGTCTATCTCAGGTATCGGAGGAATATGCTCTCTCGTTGAAAGATCCTAATTCGTATCGGTTTGGAAATACTTCACACGGTAGCTGGTTCCACAATGTAGCAGTGAATTTAGATTTGAAGCTGTGGTGAAACCATTATAATTTTTTTTGGATGTTGCAATGCGGTACCTTATAAGTACAGAATCAGAATCAGAATATATTTATTGTCAACTGATAAAATTATACAAGTCTACCAGATCTTACGGTAATAGAGAAATAAAATGTTTGCCCACATTGAGCATTCAATATTAATCATAGTTATATGAATACATCAAAGGACATTCTAATTTTAAATGTGTTATCAATCATTAATTCGTTATAAATATACATAAAATTAAATATATATTATAATTCAAACATGTGAGTAAAGTAAATTAAAAAAAAATTACAATAATTATAAATCAATAAATTGGCACATGTTACTGTTCCACACATTTTATATTATTGTCATAAACTTATCAATCATATATCAGCTGACTTATCCCTATTCAGAAACTCATTGTAATTATAAAAAACATGATTAATTACAAAATCACAAATATACGATAGGAAAAATTTAAGTCATGTGCGGGAATCGAACCCGCGTCCATCCACCCCTTGAGCCGGGGTATGCTCTAACCAATTGAGCTAACATGATATGACGTCATAACTCGAATATTTCCTATCGTTCTTTAACCATCGTATTGGGATGGAGCGACATCTACCACCACAAGTACCACTTGCGTTGTACTACAAACAAGACCAATGATTAATTAGCCACCGTTTTAAAGTGCAAGGTCCGACTTGCACTTAGCTGGTTTTATATTTTATAACTATATAAAATAATAGGAAAGTACATACGTAAAAGACAGATTCAAATAAGAATTAGCACAGACGCAGCACAGGAAGTAATGTATCCTGGTTTGTTCTCGGTACATGCGATCCCCAATAAAGGGGTGGTCATACAAATTTGGATCACTGTCATAACCGTATCGAAAGCTGGTAGCTATATAAAATAGAAGGCAGTAGGTACGATTTATCAAATTAGGATTATCATTTCTAGGATTCAGTATTTGAAAACGGGACCCAAGCCTCCGCACTGACCATCTGGCCGTTCCTTCGTGGTTTTTATAGGATCTTCATAGCTCTTTCTATAGAAACGTCGGTTCGCAATATTTTAAATCACAACAATTAAGTTTTCAAACTTGATGGAAT
This sequence comes from Plagodis pulveraria, assembly GCA_963890685.1. Lineage (NCBI taxonomy): Eukaryota > Metazoa > Arthropoda > Insecta > Lepidoptera > Geometridae > Plagodis > Plagodis pulveraria. The sequence goes on along the minus strand of OY982973.1, from coordinate 10,215,159 downwards.
TTTGCATCGATCTATTCCTAGCCTATGCATTTTTTGTTATATTTATCTATGCATCAGTTTTCCGTATATATATGAATTTTCTAAATCATGCCAAAAACTGGTTTTGTATGAGAATACTTACTTATTTTGATATTTAGAGATAAAATAAATAATAAAATGAAAAACCGGCAAACCAAAGAAATAGATAAGCTACAACATATGCATGCAAAGTTTTACTGAGTTTGAACACTTGATTTTTTAAATAAGATAAGATAAGATAATTTATTGCCATAAAAGATTTATAAGTAAATACAATTGTTAACTTAGATTCTAGAATAATTAAAATTCTTATTGGGTAATAGTTTGACAGCGAGCCCCAAACTAAGCACTACGCCTGTATCTTGGGGATCGAGTGCGGTTTTCAAAAAGTTCGTTGTGTTGTTCATGACAAAATAAAAGTAGACACAGTGGCAATATAAAATTAAGTTTACATGAAAGTACAATGCGTTTCAATACCATAGTTAAACAATATTTTTTTTTTTAATCATTAAATGCCACTGTATGTACCGTCTTCAAGTAAATGAAAAGAATTTCCTTGAAGCGCTTTACACATAATAATTTTAATTTGCTAATGGCTTATAATGTAGATGTAAAGTGTGGATGATGATGTGTGTATGTGTGTATGATGATGTGTGTATGTGTGTAAGAGAGTGTGTTTGAGAGAGTGAGTAAATGTGCGCGTATATGCCTGAAGTGAGTGGACTCATATATACTCGTTCCCTCGTCTACTCGTTGGTTTCATACGTACTTTACGTGTGAAATATATTGAATGAGTGTGCTGATCAGTAGCGGTTTCACATTAATTCTTCTGTGTCTTTGTGAGAGAGTTTGAGCAACCAATCTTTAACAGTTCTTTTGCAGGCATTGAGTGAGAGATTTTTAATATCACACTTTTTAGCGACTTTGTTGTAAGTATGGGGGTGTGAAAAAGAAGGGCAGCGTTTTGCTAATAAGGATGTAACAAACGGTTTTGGAATTCTAAAGGCACGTCTTGTCATGATTTTTTCATTGTCTAAGTGATTTTTTAGATAAATGTGAGTTTTTATTGTAGCCCTGAAAATAAAGAGCTGGCGAACACGTAAAACTTGAAATTCATTGTAAAGAGCATCTGTTGGTAAACGGAAGGGCTTCCGTAGCGTGACTTTTATAAGCGCACGTTGTGCTCTTTCGATTTTCATAAAATGAGTTATACCAGCAGCACCCCACACCGTTACACAGTACTGGATAATAGACTGACATAAGGCAAAATACACCTGACGTAGCAGCGGAATCGGAGCACAGTCGCGAAGGTTTTTCATCACATGGATAAGTTTACGTGTTTTTGATGACAAATCTGCTATATGATGTTTGTAGGATAAATTTTCATCCATTGACACACCTAGATATTTTATGACAGGAACTCGATCTATGAACTTACAAGTGCACGTAGTATGATCTAAGCTTCTATCATCCTTTGAACAGTGATGGATTTTTAGGACAAATTCAGGTTGTGGCATAGAGATGATGGTCTTTGCAAAAGCAATATATTTAGTTTTTTTCAAGTTAAGTGTAAGTAAATTCCTGTCCAGAGCTTTTGCAATTTCGGAAAGACTGTTTTCTGCAATATTGTACACTAGGTCCCACGCTTCACCATTTATTAAGATCGCAGTGTCGTCAGCATATGCTATTATTTCAGTATTATTAAGCTGAATGTTAAGGATATCGTTGATTTAAATTAGGAAAAGCGTAGGGCCGAGTATGCTACCGTGAGGAAGACCACAGTTAATTAGTTGGCGGTCGCTAGAGTGGTTAAGCACTTTTACAAACTGTTTGCGATTATTTAGATAACTTGAGAACCACTGCAACGGAATCCCTCTAACACCAATGGATTCTAGTTTCCTCAAAAGCAAGCCAACCGAGACCGTGTCAAAAGCTTTCGCCAAATCAAGAAATACACCAATACATTTGCTTCCTTGTTCAACATATGATGAGACCAAGTTAGCTAGCAATGTAACAGCGTCTTCGGTTGACTTACCCTTGCGGAAACCATACTGTTTTTCAGAGATAATAAGGCTATATTTCTCCAGGTATTTTACAAGTCTGTCGTTTACAATTTTTTCCAGAATCTTAGAGAAAACGCTGAGAAGTGCAATAGGTCTGTAGTTATCAGGTGTGCTTTTTGGACCATTTTTGTGTATTGGAGTTATGGCAGCTATTTTCCAGCACTCTGGAAACACACCAGAGTCAATACTAAGATTACATATAAAAGTTAATGGAATTAGTATAGCTGTTCTCAAGCTATACTAATTTGGACCATTTTTGTGTTCCAAAAACACAAAAATGGTCCAAAAAGCACACCTGATAACTACAGATAACTACTTTTTTGATGAGAGCCACAGAAATTAGGTCTGGGCCAGTGGCACTGTCGATTTTAAGCTTGCTAATAATTTTGGCTATTTCATTTGGGTCGGTGGGGTAGAGAAACAAAGAGTACGGAGTGGTTGAAAGGGGCATGTATGAATCAATAAGAGATGTCTCGGTTACAGCTAACTTCTTTAAAATATTGTCAGTAAGTAGTTTACCCACCGCAACAAAATGCTCATTACAGTGATTTAGCGGGTTATTTGAACTTGCTGAGTGGTTTAACAATTCAGACGGCACGTTGCGGTTTGAGTTATAGCAAATGGTTTTTATTGTCCTCCAGAGATTTTTTGTATCATCTTTGTTCTGGTTGAGTAGCTGACTATTATATTGAGCTTTAATTTTACGGAGAAGTTTATTGCAAAAGTTCCTGTACCTAGTGTAAATCCTATGCCGATTAACGTCACCAGGAAAAGCTCTACAATCACGATGCAGTTTGTCGCGGTGATGCATACATCTAATTAGTCCTGGAGTGATCCAGGGCTTTAGGTTCACCATTTTCCGTCCTATTCTAATTTGTTGCGTATGCCTATTGATAGAACTAGTAATGATCTCATTAAACGTGTTTAAAGCAGAATTCACACAAGGTTTTGTCAAAACGTTAGACCATTCAGTATTATTTAATTCTGTTAAAACTGCGTCAACGTTCGTTTTCTTTCGCATTTTAGCCATAGTTGACTGTGTACTAGACTGTCGAGAGATGCCAGCCATAACGATAGCATGATCAGTGATTGAAGAAAATATGAATGGTATTTAAAACGTTTGCGGGGAAAGCCCTATCATGACAGTAATAAAGGCTTGTTTCTTTTGGACCGTAATAACCGTATATAATAGCTGATAGATTTATCAGCTACTTTGAGATATTATAGCGGATTACCTTACAGAGAATAATTAATAAAAAACTAAATTTTATTAAAACATGGAACGGACTTCAAAACTCAAATGTGTGAAAAAACTTGTTGAAGTCGGTACCATGATCGTTCAAAAGTATCTAGTATCACAATATTGTGCGCATGGTACCGAGTTCGACAAGTTACGTCACACATTTGAGTGTTAAAGTCGGTTCTGGTAAAAAAATGTTTTTCACCCTTTTTAGTGACCCTTGCTACTTATGGGATCGATAGTCATTCACTGTCAATGACTATATCATCAATATAGGAAAATACTTTTCGATTATAGGAGTGGAACTTAAACAAAGTTTGACCGATTTTTATAAAATTTAAATGCAACTACACTGCAAACATCAGCTTTCAAATTATCAAAATCGGTTCACCCAGTCAAAAGTGCTGACGTAACAAATATAAAAAAAATATTGTTATAGGAGGGAACTGGAAAGTTTGTTAGAGGCTAATTTTCGTATGACTGTTTAAAAAATTTGAATCCTACCAAAGTTGGATTATTTGGAACAACGCTACCAACTTGTTTCTAAATGGGTCTTTTCACGCACGAATAAACATCAAAATAATTATATTTTGAAACATGAGCTTAGTTCACGAAAGTTTAAAGAAAAGTAACGCTACCAACAACTAACAGAAGTAGTGCAGAGTGCTGTCTTGATTTCTGAGAAATCAGAAATCATAACAGTATTAGCATCAAAAATAGACCACAACATTAAATATTGATAAATATTTACCAACCTCTCCAAAAACACAAAGCCCCATTGACATTTTCAACAAGTTTTATCAACAAATCGTTCCCCTTCAATTTGCATAACAACTAACTAAAACAGAAACCACATTATACTCGAAACCGATTTAAATAAATGGTGAATTGAAATCTGTCGCCTCTCTGATAGTTCTGTTTATTTCAATCAAATTTTAATTGAACTTCAATTCAATTTGATTCTAGATAATTAAATTTAAATGTAAATAGACACTTACTTGTAAATGCTTAAATATTTACATTACGCACGAATATACTCAAAAGCGGTTTATATGATTTATATTAAATTTAAATTTCATTTTAACTAGTAGTAGATGTTTAAAATAAAACCAGCCAAGCACGTGTCGGACATCTCATTGATATTTCCATACAAACACGCATTTTGCCTTAGATAAACCGTTATCCTTGAATTGTTTAGAATTGTTCGTATTGTTTAGAATCTTAACGGGAATCCGAATTGTACTAAACCATTTTTTTATATGGGAATTATGGTAAAGCCCCCTTAAGAGGAGCGGGAAGAGAAGTTCCTACAGAAAAATAGGTATTTTAACAAAGTGATGCTGTCTCGCCGCTAAACGCCCGAACAGAATAGTGCGATAAGGACAATTGCAGCTTCTTCAAGTTTTGCCTCAGAATTAGAGAAAAATTTTCTTCTATAATAAAAACATTATTCAAATCTAAAAATTTTAGTCTTATTTTATAACTGACAGAATAAACTAGGTTTATAGGTTTTCCTCTTTCTTTATTTATCATTATTTTTCCTATAAATAATTCACACACTAGAGATACAAGTTTTGAGAAAATATCGGTATTTAAATACCCATTAATTCAGATCGTGGTCACCCCGTGACCACCGTGACCACAATCACTGCAAAGTGTTTGAAACGTCGGGACAAAAATAATGATAAATATACGCGATTTAAACCGTCTAAAGATTACTATGTGTAATAAACGCGAAAACCTAAGACAACATCTATAACATTTCCAAAAATCATCAAATTCGGGGGGGTATGTACTTAGGGGGGTAGAAACGTTTTCTCTTTTTGTATGAAAATTGGAGACTTCCCTCCGGTCTTAATGGGGAAGCTTAGTCTTGTTCCCGTTTGGTGCCGGGCTAGAATGTCACCCCCCATATCTTCCGTGGGTGCCGTAAGAGGTGGCTAAGAGAAAAATACCGGAATAACGAAATAGGTGCGCATTGACTTAATTAGTGATTAATAATTATAAGTTGTATCGAATGATATAATAATATATCCTGAGCTCTATTTTCTACTTATGATTGACTCCTGGTAGAGAACGGAGGTCACATTATTTTTTTTTCTATATAAATTTACGTAAATATATAGTTTTAGTTACATTTAATTTTTGTGTTATAAATATTAGTTTTATCGTATTTTCTCATTTAAATATTTTACATAACTAATCTATTCTATTAGAAACATGAATTCGGACCAATTAGAATAGAGAAAGCTGAAACTCAGTAATAACTAATTTGAATTTTGTTCCCGTTGTCCTCTAAAGCCAATTATAGTTTTTCGAATAAGTGCGTTGGCAATTAAATGAAAACCAGGGTGATTTTACTGCCTATTTTCTTCATCTTTATTTTTAAATCTGACAAGCTATCCTTGACCACTTATACCTGATGTTAAATGATGTTGTGGCCGATGATGTTTTTCAGGATAACTTAGAATTACTGGTTCTCGGAAGACACCGGTAGGAGCTTGGCGACAGATTGTCTACTGGTGAGTGGTAGCTAGCCAGGCGGGCATTCGCAAAATGCCCTTAATCTTGCTAAATTGACTTCCTTCCTGAGACAACAACCGAGACCGACGGCCTTTGAAGCACGAAAGCGCTCAGTAGTAATGCTAACGACTGCGACGTAGCTTAACTTAGCTGATTGGCAAAGAACGGCTTAGCAAACTACGCAACGAGAGCTTCTGAAAAATTAAGTATTAAAATTCAGTTCTTTCTATGAAAATTCAGTTGATGGGTTTCCTTCATGTGGAAGACAACTGGGTGGGTACTACAGTATTCATTCAATCTTAAGCAGTGTACCTAATTACTGACTTTCTGATAATCGGACAGTAGCTGAAATAACAAGCGTATGATTGAAATACTTATATTTGAAGGAAAAAAAAAATCATTTATAGATAAGCAACTTTGAAATAGTTAATGATAATAGTTCGTAGTATTTTTTTAATAAAGGCATACTTTGAAATAGAGAGAGGTTCTTAATACGTCAAGTAACTTTTTTTATATAAGTCCTCAAAAGAGTAGATATGTCTTTCAACTGTGTGTGTGATTTTTTTTTATTTATTCAAAATTCAGGTGGATGCCTGAGTGCAAAAACCATGTGAGGATTCGACTCCGAAGTTGGGTTCAAGTTTGTTTTTTTTTTAATATTAACAACTAGCTGCCTACCCCAGCTTTGCACGAGTATTTAACAATAACAAAATAAAAACATTTTTGATAATATTCTATAGCCTATTTACATCAGGGATAATATGGGATTCTTATAATGAAAGAATTTTTGAATATATATTTATAATATTAGTATAAATAATAATAAAATCAAAACTAGCTTTTCAGAACATTACTTTAACCAAATAGGAGGGATGCTTTGGAAGTTGATAGATAAAACAACATAAATTATAATAAACCAATTTATGCGGTTTTAAAACATATAAACAATATGTTTGTCAACTTATGATGCGACATACCTACGAGTATTAATTTTAACACTATTTTGTATTTCATTATAATAGTTTGATGATATCGTATCATTATATTTCATTATAATACTTTGAGAGTTGAATGAGTTTTCTTATCTATAATAAAATAAAGACGTATGATTATGAAAAAGTAACACCAACACTATTAACATCTGAATAAGTAAATGTACAGCGAAGACCGCGCTTAATTCAGAAAATAAAAACAACAGTCCTTCTGCACAAGGAAGGTTTAAATAATAAAAAATAAAGTCATTACTCTTAACACGTGTTAGAACACTACGAGCTTACATTTGTAGAGCATCGACTTCTAGATATTATGATTTATTGCAATTAAGAAATCATTCAAATATAATAATACATAGAACCTAATTACTTTTCTTGCATGAATATCTACAGAAAAACTACTTTAAATATGTATCATAATACCAAAGAGAATAATACTATGTACACTTTACTCCACGTATTTGCCTATAGTTACTTTATACTTTATCGATAAAAGTCGTGTTATCAACATCTTCAATTCATATCACTTATGGTAATTTAGAAGTTATTCAGATACAAAAAGATCCAAATTATTTTCTTGCAAGAATATCTACAATACTTTAAGTATCTATCATATACTAAGCATACCTTACCCCGCGTAGTTCAATATAGTTATCCTAAACTTAAGAGATCAAACTCGTGTTTTTAACATTTTTGATTCATATAATTTATTGCAAATTAGAAGTCAATTGAGTATAATGAGACATAGAATATAAATTATTTTATTACAAGATTATCTTCAGCAGAACTACGTTAGATATCTATTAGGTATATATAACTATACATAATTTACCCTAAGCATTTGACTGTAGTTTCCTATACTTTAGGAATGAATTAATCAAATTTCAATATATTCGATTCTTTTATAATCCATTACCTTGCCGAATATTCACACGTAATAATTGGATTGTGCTATACTTAGTTATAATAAATATTAGTCGGGTTCAGTAGCGTTCAGTAGTGTACATCAAGAGGATCACTAGAGTTTAAATTAATAAGATATACTTTACAGTAGAATCTGCTAAGTTGGTACTATGGCGCGCAGACTCTGTGTCTGGTACACAGAGACATCCCGATACGACCTTTGTTGTTCATTACTGCATACAAATATTTACTTGCATGATGCATTTCGTCACAAGTTACGAGCTGCACTGCGCCCATCACCCTGATATATAAAGTTGTTAAGTCTTATATGCCGTTTATTTCACCGGTACCCTTGAAAATCGGAACACAGTAATGTGAACATTAGTGCTTGGCGGTAGAAATAACCGTAGTTATGGTGGCAGTACTTCCCCGGACGAATTTGTTCACAAAGAGTTCTATTACTTCTACACTCTACAAAAGTGATTCGATAATATTTTTTCAACACCCTTGCTAGTAAAGTGAGCTTTATTATATCGTTCTTAGGGCCATAAACCGAACTATAACACTCACGCACACTCGTGCATAATATAAACTTAGCTCACTTGTATCATAATCTACTATTATATAGGTACATTTGTATGTTTGAAATAATGCATTACAAAATTACAAATTGACGAAAGAAAAAAATATAGTCATGTGTCGCTCCATCCCCATACGATGGTTGAAGAACGAGAGCTAAAATTAGAGTTTTGAGTCATAATGTCATGTTGGCTCAGTCGGTCAGAGCATACCCCGGCTAAACGGGTAGATGGACGCGGGTTCGAATCCCGCACATAACTATATTTTATCCTCTCGTTATTTTGTAATTTTGTAATGAGTCGATAATAGTTTAAAGCAAATTAATATTCCATTCCTTGATACGTGAGATGAATTCCACAAGAATCTGCATTATATTAGGCAATAAGAACATTTTGCATAACGACCCTTATCATAGTATCCGCCACAGTCTGTATAAATTATATTTCAAAATATTTCTAAGACAACAGAAAGAAAATGAAAACCTCACATTTGTATAAGCTGTGGCTTAGCGCTGGAGAAAACTTTTCCACAGACTACATTTTTTCTCCGTAAAACTTTGCATCTATAGTCAGATAAAAAAGTTTATGCATGGGCCAGTTTTATGCTATGTATATCTTAATTAGGTTTGTTTTACGCTTACAAAAGGCAGGCATAATTTCCTCTCTACAACGAAGTGAGTGTAATGAAATGGAAATGGATATTTTTGCTTAGAAAACCTGGTAAATTTATGATTTTTGTAAAGGTTGAAAAGGTTTTATAATAGTATTTAAGCAATGTTATTTTAACGATGTCATGAGAGTACGGCCATTGGTCACACCAACGATTAATAATCAATATTATTATCATTACATATATTATCAGTCGGAACGTCTACTGTTGAACAAAGGCCTACCCCGATGGTAGGCGGGTTCCCAATTTTGAAGCAGTGATGACTCTTTGGCATTAGCTTTGGACAGCCGCGCCGCCGGTCTATGGTTCGCATCCCGCGCGAGCTTGAGCTTGACCTCATGGTGGAAGGGCATTTTGCGAATGCCTGCCTCGCTAGCGACCACTCTCAAGTAGAAAATCTGTCACCAAGCATTTAACGGTGTGTTCTGGTAACTGTCCTTGAGAGCCAGTAAGCCTGCTAACACCTTCGACCACGTCATCACTTACCATTAGGTGAGATTGTGGTCAAAGGCTTAGATATCAGCAATAATAAAAAAAAACCCAGTAGCAGGCGTTTTGAAGAACACTACATGAGTTGGCTGTCTTCAGAAGGCTCTGCTCGCCCATTTTCTGGTATATTTCACTTCGTCGTATCTTAGTTAAAGGAATAAACGTGATTGTGACTTGTGATTTCAGGCAATATACTACTTACAGGTACAAAAATCTGGCCAACTGAAGTCGGGCCTTTCTTTTTTAGCATTTTGCAATATACAACAGTAAACAAAAAAAAAAATTACAAATATACGAGAGAAAAAAATTAAGTCATGTGCGGGATTCGAACCAGCGTCCATCCACCCCTTTAGTCGGTGTATGCCATAACCAATAGAGCTAACATGACAATGAGTCATAACTAATTTGTTTCCTATTGTTCTTTAACCATCGTATTGGGATGATGGGTTAACTTACATTTTTCCTTTCGTATATTTGTAATTTTGTAATGAAATCCGCATAGCAGGAGTTATTGAAAACATAACAATATTAAAAAAAACATGTTTGTTGATGTTAATGACAGCTTCAGAACTACCAACATTACATATAGATATGTAATGTTGGTAGTTCTGAAGCTGTCATTAACATCAACAAACATGTTTTTTTTAATATTGTAGCAGGCGTTTTGAAGAACACTACATGAGTTGGCTGTCTTCAGAAGGCTCTGCTCGCCCATTTTCTGGTATATTTCACTTCGTCGTATCTTAGTTAAAGGAATAAACGTGATTGTGACTTGTGATTTCAGGCAATATACTACTTACAGGTACAAAAATCTGGCCAACTGAAGTCGGGCCTTTCTTTTTTAGCATTTTGCAATATACAACAGTAAACAAAAAAAAAATTACAAATATACGAGAGAAAAGCGTCCAGCCACCCCTTTAGTCGGTGTATGCCATAACCAATAGAGCTAACATGACAATGAGTCATAACTAATTTGTTTCCTATTGTTCTTTAACCATCGTATTGGGATGATGGGTTAACTTACATTTTTCCTTTCGTATATTTGTAATTTTGTAATGAAATCCGCATAGCAGGAGTTATTGAAAACATAACAATATTAAAAAAAACATGTTTGTTGATGTTAATGACAGCTTCAGAACTACCAACATTACATATAGATATGTAATGTTGGTAGTTCTGAAGCTGTCATTAACATCAACAAACATGTTTTTTTTAATATTGTAGCAGGCGTTTTGAAGAACACTACATGAGTTGGCTGTCTTCAGAAGGCTCTGCTCGCCCATTTTCTGGTATATTTCACTTCGTCGTATCTTAGTTAAAGGAATAAACGTGATTGTGACTTGTGATTTCAGGCAATATACTACTTACAGGTACAAAAATCTGGCCAACTGAAGTCGGGCCTTTCTTTTTTAGCATTTTGCAATATACAACAGTAAACAAAAAAAAAAATTACAAATATACGAGAGAAAAGCGTCCAGCCACCCCTTTAGTCGGTGTATGCCATAACCAATAGAGCTAACATGACAATGAGTCATAACTAATTTGTTTCCTATTGTTCTTTAACCATCGTATTGGGATGATGGGTTAACTTACATTTTTCCTTTCGTATATTTGTAATTTTGTAATGAAATCCGCATAGCAGGAGTTATTGAAAACATAACAATATTAAAAAAAACATGTTTGTTGATGTTAATGACAGCTTCAGAACTACCAACATTACATATAGATATGTAATGTTGGTAGTTCTGAAGCAAAATGAAAATGAAATGAAAATGAAAATGCAGATCTGCATTTTCAATATTTGTTAGCTAAACAGCGTATTTAAATATTATAAATTTACTGGTAAAATATTTAGGTTAGGGATTAAATATGTTGACAGAAATATGTTGTAGCACAAAAAAGCTTGCCACGTGGTACGAGCTCTTAGATAAATAATTTTAATGAATTCTAAGTCCAATATTAATTCTGTTCTACATAAAATGATAAGATTTTAATGTTTTCTATTCTTATTTTTTTCAGCGTCATAGTTTCTTCTGTAATAATAAGTAACTGAAAAAAAGGAAATTTCAGGGGCACGTTCACAGCTTGCCTAGATTTTATGGAAATAAACATTGCTCTAGACGCAGTATCCAGGAAGAAAATAGAGGAAGACATTATTCATTTGTATGGACAATTCTATGCATCATTGCCACTGAAACTTTTCGCGCAAAATGCTAATGGAATAAAAAAGCGATACAAAAATAAAACATGGGAAATAATTTGAAGCGCTCGTAGCGAAGTTTGCTTAGCTGTTCTTAACCGATCAGCAAAGTTAAGCAACGTCGCCCGCGGTCATGAGTTGGATCGGTGACCGCTAATGACATTACTACTGAGCGCTTCCATGCTTCAGAGGGTACGTTAAGACATCGGTCCCGGTTGTTATCTTAAGATGCAGTAGGGCGTTTTGCCAATGCCCGCCTGGCTAGATACCCCTTAAGTAGAAAATCTGACGCGAAGCACCTAACGGTATGTTCCGGCAGCCGTCCTGGAGCGCCAGTAATTCTAAGTTAGCCTTTACAACATCTTTAACTACTTCGTCATTTGCTATCAGGTGAGATAGTGGTCAAAAGAATTAAAAAAATATAAAAAAATCTTTGCGTAAATATTTCTCACAAAACGCTACTTAAAAAAACATAAATACCTCACAAAACCGTCTCATCAGAACGTAAGCGGCGACTTTGGCTGACTGATTCTCCCCTACCCTCTTATTATTCTAAAGAACAGTGTCATTCATAAACTGTCACAGTATACGACGTACTAATGTGCTGGAGAAAAAAGGGTTTTCCTCCAAATGATAAATGGGACTCGACGGGACCGCTTTGAGAACGGGAGCTCGCAAAGCCTTTGTAAACAATAAAAATCTTGGAACGTTACTATATTTTGTTGTGATTTTTTCTAAGTAAGACTGGGGTCTTATGCTGAGAGTTATGACCAGTTGTGATGATTAAAACTAACGTAAGTTTGACATTAAATGAATTTTTTGATATTAAATGACATTTTAGCCGATTTAAACTTACGGTTTTTTACGTCGAGAAGGCGTCTCGACCGGTTTCGCGACTTTCAGAGTCGCTTCATCACGGAGTGCGTGCACGCGCGGGCGCGATCGTAAGCGCACGCACTCCGTGATGAAGCGACTCTGAAAGTCGCGAAACCGGTCGAGACGCCTTCTCGACGTAAAAAACCGTAAGTTTAAATCGGCTAAAATGTCATTTAACAGTTGTGATGATTTAAAAATACTGTATTTGTGTAGTCTGGCTATAGTATATCTTGTTATACAGAATATTTTGTTTTGAAGCAGTCTGGCCTGTGGCCTATAATAGTATAATGACAAACTTATTGAAGCGCTCGTAGCCAAGTTTTTTAGCTTTTCGTAACTGGTCAGCTAAGTTAAGTAACGTCCGCTGTGGTCATGACTTGGATGGGTGACCGCTAGTGACGTTTTGTCTTACATTTTGCGAATGCCCGCCTGGCTAGCTACCACCCTCATGTAGCCAAGCACCTAAATCTGTGTTCCGGCAGCTGTCCTCGAGAGCTAGTAATAGTAAGGTAGCCTGAACAACATCTTCGACCACATCATCAGGTGAGATCATCATGATGATGAGAGAATAGATAAAAAATACGCGTGGTAAAAATAAGTATAAGGCATACTTTTTTAAAATAAGTATCATATATTTTATCCCTTGTGCCCTTATCATAGTTGTATCCTAAAATAAAAACAAATCCTTAGTACTTTATTAGGGAAATAAACCAACCTAGAACCTGGAAGACTCTGAATTTCTTTGCCAGAAAACTTTATAACATTAAGATCGGGCATCGAACCCAGGAATTTGAGATTCAAAAGCTACGCTTCCGCTGTATACTTTGTGGAATTTCATGCTCCAATTTAGTATAAATAAGATGCATTTATAAAAACACAGTCAGAAGTAGTTACGAATAGGTTGACTATCTGAAAGTATAACCTTTCAAATAAAAAAATATCGAAATCAGCTCTGCACGGATATTTAACAAAAATTACAAAATTGTGACACATAAAAAGTTATTATTGTGACATAAATGTAATAGTAAGATATATGTTATACCTGATTTTTTTGTAGATACTGATGTCCTCTATAAAATTGTACTACATCACTTTCCTCTATTATCAACAATCTCCGCAGCGTACGCGATATAACGTATTTTTTGTATTTTTTCACACGTTGGGTTACATTATCGAAAATATCATACGGGTCCCTAAGTTTTTAAAAATATTCTATAGCCTATGTTTATCAGAGATAGTGTAGCATTCTAATAGTGAAATATTTTTTAAACCGGTCCAGTAGTTTTCAAGTTTATTGTTACATACAAAAATAAAACTTTCCTTTTTATAATATTAGTATAGATATAGATGAAGTTCCGATTTTGAGGTAACAACCAATAAAACAACCAAATGACAACATCCTAATATTTTTGAATTCGTTCAAAAATGACAATGATTCTTTTTCAATAACGCTTAGGACTAAGGAACGTTTATTCACGTTTATTTACATGGGCACACAGTGCTCCCAAATTTTAAACAGGCTTGTTTAAAAAGCTGTTTAACAAAAAAAAATAAACAAACCTTAACCTGTACCGACTGCATCTGATTACATAACTTCCAAAAAAGATGATCGAATACATATCACGTACCGACAAAGTATTCGATAAATATGCAGCAGATTCTTCGGAAATTTCCTGAAGCTCGAGTTATTTGTAGTCGGGTAGTGGGTGTCGAATGTAAGTGCAAACTATTTGAGTTGACGTCTAGTGGTTATGCAGGATATCGTTCGAGACCGCAAGGAGTGTACACACTGCTGCAAAATACTGAAAATAACGACAATAATATCAAATTTTTAACTGATTTATAGAGTTTAGAGTTGACTATTTCCCTTCAACTACGGATTAGATAACAGTAGAGTAGTAGTAGAATTTCATGTTCATAACTGAATAGACATTTCAAATATGATCTTTTAGTACAATGATCACTTTTTACTTAGGTAAATGCTCCACGCATACATTTAAATAGATGAAAACCGAGCACAAATATTAAAAATAAACAAGTGGAAGCCTAACAGCAGACTGGATATAAATGTATCTACTGTCCTCGAACGACATGCAATGCTATTGATATCACGTATATACTAGCAAAATGTTTGCTTACATTTGACGGTAAGGCACAAGAGCGTTCTTGTATACAGAGAGAAACTGGCGTTCTCGCATGTTTATTGCTTGGAGGTTTAAACTGGTTGGATAGGACTATTGGCTTTGAACTGTTTTATCTGTGCAATCTAGGCACCGTGTGTCCATGTATAAGTTGCACAAATAATATAATGCAATTCATTAGACCAATCGTGAAGCCCATTGACAAGTATGTTCCACCCTATTGCGCTAAGTGTTTTTACGTAGAAAACGTCAGTTCGAACGGATTTATTCGATATTATTTGATTACACTATATTTTACAAAACAAAAGATGCAGTGAAGCACCAAAATTTAGAGAAATAGGAGTTTAAAAATGTCTAATTAATGCTGAAAGACAAAAATTAGTAAAATCTTCATAATTGTCATAGTTCAGTAAAAAAAATCTAGAGTAAGTACTCGGATATTTATTTACTGAATTAACGAAATTGTGGGAATTTTCATAACTTAAATGTGAGATTCCATAATCTACAAAAAAGTTAAATTAGAGTCTCATCTGTTGAGGTAATTAATATACAAATTAATAAGTGGGATAATATTATTTAACCCTCTTAAAACTAATATATTGATCTGCGCAAATTTAAAAATAAATGATTATTTTTTTCATGTTTTCTTTATATTAATTACTAGGTTTTCGGCCTCGGCTCCGACCGCGCGTATATCTGTTATCGCGCAAAAACTTATCCTCTTTTTGCGCAGTTGGATAAAAACTATCCTTTGTTCTTTCCCGGGTCTCAAACTATTCCCATGCCAAATTTCATCCAAATCGGTTATGTATTTTTTAAGTTTATTCGTTGCATACAAAAATACAAAACTTTATCATCTCTATAATATTTGTGTAGATTGCATCTACATTTATGGATATATTATAAATGAACTATATTTTACAAGTAGGTTAAATAATAATAATGTTTAAACATACTTTTTAATATTTGGTTTATAAATTATTATTTTAAGGGCCTGTTCCAGAATGTTCGAGTAAGTTCCGGTTATACTACCCAGAACATATTTAACAAATAAAACACTATCTTTGCGTTTCACAGTCATCGATTTAGCCTATCCACCGGTTAAAGCTTGAAACGCGCTGCATGGTAACAGTCTTTTATATCATTCAGTATTTTTATCATCAGAACATTCTGAAACCGGCCCTAAGTCTCTTTGCTGCTTAGTTGAATAATCCAAGGAAGGGTTTGAATTAAATTGGCACTATTAAAATTCTATCTATCAGCATACTGTGCTAGCTATATACCTAAAATAAAAGTTTAAAAAGCAGTGTAAGTAGGATCTAGGTGATCGCAATACTAATCTCCAGTACAACCCATCGCCGTAGAGAATATGCTCCGCTTCCCCCGTAGGAATTTGTCGTTGACAGTCCTCCCCATCTGGCGCTCAACCACAATTTACTCTGGATAAAAATGAAATTAATTTATATGGAACAACTTGAGATAACCACAAGAAAACCGCTGCAAAAACGAACGGGAAAATAAAGACGTTGGACGGGGGACCCAATTTGTTTTCCTTTTTGTTTTGTTAAAATTAATTGAGAGTGGTGTTTTTGAATATTGTGTTTGTGAATGAGAAAGAAAACAACCGTTTTAATGAAGAGGAATAAATTATGATTTTGTTACTATAAATACACATTTACTTTGTTGTTCTTGTGTATGCATGACCGTTATCCAATTCTATAACCTAGGGCTTAAAAGGAACAAACAGTTACAAAATCCTTTATTTTTTTTACTCTGTTGCCTCGTAAGGACTAGAATGTCACTATTGCTACCTGTGGGTGTCGTAAGAAGCGACTAACTGTAAAAAACCGGAAGCGCCTTCTGGAACTGATATCTTAAGCTGCGATCCACAAGACATCTGCCAAGCGTGGGGATTATTGCAACCCAGGTGTTCTACGAGGTGTTCCACGGGCAAGTACCGCATTAAAAATAGTAAATATTTCGTTCTTAGTCAATCAGCTAAGTCACCACTGCTGTCATGGGTGACCGCTACTGACTACTGAGCACTTTCGTGCTTCGAAGGGCACGTTAAGCTGTCATTCCCGGTTGATGTCTTGGGATGGCTGTCGTTATAGCTAAGGCATTTTGCGAATGCCCTCCTGGCTAGGTACCACCCACTAGTAGAAAATCTTTCTCAGTCAAAAAACCTGTAGGTAAGGCTGAACAACATCTTCGACCACATGAACACTTACCATCAGGCGAGACAGTGGTCAAAAGCTAGCTCATCAGATAAAAAAAAAACTAAGTTTGTATCTAGCCAAAGGTTGTCTGGAAGAGATCGCTTCTAAGCGATAAGACCGCCCATTGTACAACATTATATTTAAGCTAATATTAAGCCCACGTTTTTCTTACTTTTGGTGTACAATAAAGTGTTATCTATCTATCTATCTAGCCAAAATAATATGGACAAAATCCATTGACGTTTAGTGAAATTCCAATGAAGTGTTACGTGTATTTTTTTTATGTTATTGTGACGGAACTAGCTTGAGGCCCACTTGATGTAAAGCGGACTAACCTCTGCCTATAACAGATGCGTTTCGTCACAAGTCACGAATTGCACTGCGTCCGTCACCTTGAGACATAGTTATTAAGTCTCATGTGCCTGTAATTTCACTGGCTCTCATGGACTGCTGCCGGAACACACCGTTAGGTGCTTGGCGACAGATTTTCTACTTGAGGGTGGTCGCTAGCCAGGCGAGCATTCGCAAAATGCCCTTCCACCATGCGGTGAAGCTCAAGCCCGCGGCGTGATTCAAACCATGGACCTACTGCGCGGCAGTCCATAGCCAATGTCACTGAGCCATCACTGCTTCAAAATATATGTGTATCCAATGATTAGTAATATTAAAACCTTAAAACATTTTAAGACTTTAACTCGTTGCCATACAATAAGCAAAAGTACGCGGTAACTTCAGAACTCTTCTCCTTTGTTTGGAAGTCGGTCAAAAATAATATAAAACATTCTCCTTGAGATTGACTAGTCTAGAGAAAATTTTGTTTAAATATTTCAGTCTTCACAATTGACAGATTTTTTAAAAAGCTTAATACAATGCGCAGCCAAGCGAAGCCTACAAGTTATTAGTTGAAATTAAGTGGCTTTCAAGTCTGCCAATAAATTGTCTTTATTGAAAAATGATAGATTTGGGCCTAATCGAACGTTAACATGAACATATTTAAGAAGTTTTAAGTCTACATTATTGGAATATTCTTAAAATAATGAACAGCATTTAATGAAATATTTTAAAAAATAAATTTTAAAAGAGAATAATTTGCAAAACAAAGTTTGTTCTGGAATAGTCCTCAATTTGAAGACGAATTATTTAGAAATAACCGAATAATAAAGAAAATGTTTTGTATTTTAACATTTGCTTTTTGTAAATCGTTATCAAGGATTTCGTTGTAAGCAATTTTTTATTTTTTTTAAGTAGATCCCTTTGACCACTATCTCACCTGATGATAAGTGATGATGTGGTCGAAGATGGTGTTCAGGCTAGCCTAGAATTACTGGCTCTCAAGTACAGTTGCCAGAGCACACCGTTAGGTGCTTGGCGACAAATTATCTACTTGAGTGTGGTAGCAAGCCAGGCGTGCATTCGCAAAATGCCTTACCACCATGCTGTAACGCCTGCCATCGTAAGACAACAACCGGGACCGACGGCTTAACGTGCCCTCCGAAGCACGAAAGCGCTCAGTAGTAATGTTCCTAGCGATCACCCATCTACGAGTAACTCCCGAGGCGGCGGACGTTTCTTAACTTAGCTGATCGATTCAGAATGGGTATTCAAACTTCGCTACGTGCGCTTCAAAATATCCCCTTCGGGAGCAGTATTATAAATACAAAAATCACTATATTTTCTCCATAACCTATTATGAATGAAAAACAACGGTTTCATGCCAGTAAAAAAGGCTTCCGCAACTAATGTAATGCAAACCAAAGTTATGTTACGTTTGGTACAAAACTCTTCTTTCGTAGTAACTTTAAGACTTTCGCGACTTGAACACATATTTATAAGTATTTAACGGGACTTAATCGCGATAAAAACATTTATAAATTAATTTATTTACCTCGACGTTTCGACCAAGTTGCATTGGTCGTGGTCACGAGCGGACTGAAGAGGCAGGTGTCAACGTCTTGAAAGGCGGGTATTTTCTGCAACTACCCGCATTTGACTTAGAAATGTATCGTCTCGACACACAACACTGACAACATCCACAGGTCTTAAGGAAGGTAAAACGCGTTTGGTGCATTTCCTTATCACTGGATTTCAGGATGCAGCTAACTTAAAACCATCCTCTCTATTGAAATTACGATATTTCCTTATCTCAATAGCTTCTCGTACTAGTCTGGAGTGGTAGTGACGTTCCGTTGAGAGGACTTTCGGGTCGTGGAGCTCAATTCAGTGATCAGGTCCTGTCTCTAGCAGATGTTCTGCTATAGCAGACTTCTCCACCTGATGATTTTTCATGTTTTTTTTATCGCGATTAAGTCCCGTTAAATAATTATAAATATGTCTTCTTTCGTATGCAACCTAAGGGCAGTTGCATACTTTTGTATTGGCGGTTGCAGAGTTTTGTTTACGATTAATTAAACTAAATTTATTCTAGGAATTTGTTCTAAACCAATTTTATTTTACCGGGAACAAAAAAGGTAATTAAATCGAGATCCAACCCGTATCCTACTCGTGTAAAAATATGAAATTAATTTAATTACGGTGAAAACTCACATCAGTGGTGGGAAATTCAAAACACAACAGTTTTATCGCACTTTTTGCCAGATTTTCCGTACAACTTCTCAGTATCATCACTTTTTAACTTGAAACAAAACAGAGATCGAACCCACGGACGAGACAGTTCTTAATATATGCCTTCACTATATTGGGCAGGAAATTTAATCATAACTATAGGTGTGGATTCGAATCCCACACAACTATATTTTTTCTCTGGTAAATTTCTAATTTTGTAATGTAATCCGCAAAGCGGGCGTTATTGCAAACATATTAAAATTATAAGGTGGCGTCATCATTTACAAGTTTAAAACCAATAACAAAATTGATCTTGTTTGTAGTACAACGTAAGTTGAACTATAGGTGTCGCTCCATCCCCATACGATGGTTGAAGAATGAGAGCAAGAATTATAGTTATGAGAAATACTGTCATGTTACCTGAGTCGGTCACAGCATACTTCGGCTGAGGTGGATGGACGCGGGTTCGAATCATGAAACATGACTTTTTTCTCTCGTAAATTTGTAATTTTGTAAGGAAATTCATGTTTAAAGTGCCAAGAGTTTTTAAGTTCTCACTGCAAAAAGAGGCCTAAGAGTAGTAGAGAAAATGTAATTTTACTTTGATAGAAGATATCAAGCATATAAAATCTACACAGATTCGAAATAAACAAATGCCTAACACTTTTCTTACCGCGTCTGCTGCGACAAAGTGGTAAGCCTTTTATTTTAGGCAAAGAAATCTAGACATTTTCGCCGGTTACCAGCTAAAATGATATAGCACCGTAATTTATCAGGACACTAACGGTAAACAGTGGAGGGTCGTTTGTAAAGATTTGAATAAGGAATGAGGACGGACAGGAACCTGCTTAGGCTGCTAACGGTTGTTGGTGGAATCTTGAATGTTTCAAAATAGATAACAAGGGCAACTATAAAATAACAACAAAAGGAAAAGTTATAGTCATGTGCGGGATATATAAAATTTCCTCTCGTTGTACTTTTGTAATGTAAACCGCGGTGCATGCGTCATTACAATAATAAAAATATAAAATACTAGGGCAATATGGGAAATATTGCCCTTGTTTTTTATATTTTTATTACTAGTTTTATGTTATTAAACTTACTTTCGCATTACTAATCGCGATTTCACAATCGCAGCCTCTCTTTCACCCCTATGCAGTCCGATAGTGACAAAATTTATTCATTTGACAGCGTCTTAACGAAGCACGGAAGCACTCAGTTGTAATGCCACTAGCGGACACCCATCCAACTCGTAACCGAAGCTGACGTTGCCTAACTTAGCTGATCGATTAAGAACGGAGATACCTACTACTTTATATGTAATGTATAGATACATATATATATTTTTTTTATACAAATTAACTGGGCCGCAAAGAAAATTTACAATACAGTCTTTATTTCATAAAGTACCAATATTTTGGAAGTTGTTGAGGATTTTGTTACTGACCCGCTTTATTGTGACCCAGTGAATTATTTTTTCCTTTGCAACACTGCAACTTTGACATTACCTTGCACTGCCAAAATTGGGAACCAGCTCATGGTGAAGTATTTCCGGACAGATACGACTTAGGGGCCTTCAAGAAGAAAGCATATTTCCTCCTCAAAGGCCGGCAACGCATCCTGGAGACCTCTGGTGTTGCGGATGTTTGTGAGCGACGGTTATCACTTACCACCAGGTGAGTTGGCTGGTTTTGGCCCTCCTATGACATAAAAAAAACTATGCTTTTACACGACATAAATGAAAAAAAATATATAAAGACTATGAAAGTGTTAAAAAGGGCGCATCACTTAAAGTGACCTCTTCGAGATAGTATCTCTTCCATATATTTTACTAATTCGGTACCCAATAGTGCTGTTAAAAGAAAACACGACTAAATCATATTTTCTCCATAAAGAATTTAAAATCCAATTTAACACACATTTTACGATATCTATCTAAAACCCTTTAACTTATTCAAGTGATTGATACGTTATTAGGTAGATAGACAAAGCCTTATACAAAACAGATTTCTGATTGATTCGTTCTCGATAATCAATTTTAGTTATTGCTATTCTTGTCTTTATTTGGACGAGGATTTGTAATTAGGGATCCCTGTCTCCAACCAGCCTTAAATAGATGTTCATATAAACTGTCACTTAGCACCTGACAGCTGTCAGGCAGCTGTCCTTTAGATAGTCCATTTACATCACCCACTCATTTGTGAATAACTTAGAGACTACTTCACGTTGACCTAGGTTCATGTAATGAGGTGAAAAGTAAGGTCTTAGACCAAGTAAAGGGAAAACATGTTTATTCGCTTTTATACCTTTTTTTTTATGCTTGATAGTTTAGCCTTTGACCACTATCTCACCTGATGGTAAGTGATGATGTGGTCGAAGATGTTGTTCAGGCTAACCTAGAAGTACTGGCTCTCAAGGACAGCTGCCGGAACACATCGTTAGGTGCTTGGCGACAGATTTTCTACTTGAGGGTGGTAGCTAGCCAGGCGGGCATTCGCAAAATGCCCTACCACCATGCTATAACGACTACCACCACTACAAACGTGTAATATTTTTGGACTACCTACACCTTGATCTACGCAATTAGTGAATTATTTTGGTAAAATTGAAGCGCTCGTTGCGAAGTTTACTTAGCTGTTCTCTACCGATCAGCAAAGTTAAGCAACATCGCGCGCGGTCTTGAGTTGGACGGGTGACCGCTAGTGACATTACTACTGAGCATGCACGTGCTTCGGAGTTAAGCCGTCGGTCCCGGTTGTTGTCATAGGATGGCAGTCGTTATAGCATGGTGGTAGGGCATTATGCGAATGCCCGCCTGGCTAGCTACCACCCTCAAGTAGAAAATCTGTCGCCAAACACATAACAGTGTGTTCCGGCAGCTGTCCTTGAGAGCCAGTACTTCTAGGTGAACAACATCTTCGATCACATCATCACTTACCACCAAATGAGATAGTAGTAAAAAAAAAACAAAAAAACAAAAAAAAAATCTATGAAGCATAAATATAGTGGAACGTTTCGCGGTGAAATAAAATCTACTGTTTTTGTGCTTCACTTTCATATTGTATTTTTTTTGTGTGGGATAGGAAGGCAAACGAGCAGGCGGCTCACCTGGTGGTAAGTGATCACCGTCGCCCACGAACATCCGCAACACCAGAGATATCGAGGATGCGTTGCCGGCCTTTGATCTTTACATACATTTTAAGCCCTGTATGTAGATTCTATATTACCTTCACACATTATAAATGAGAAAGGGTTATTGTCGTTTTTCGTAACTTTATGCCAGTGGAGCAGAAGTTAGTACTGATATTAAAAACCTAACATCAAAAAGCTAATCGAAGCCTAACGATTCTAGGCACAGATATTCAATTAATCTATAAAATATCAAATATGTTGTGAAACTTTCATAGATCTGTCTGTCTGTCCTAATCTAAAGCTTAGTTATCAGAGGGCGTTGAAAAACAACTCACTTTGCACGTTTATGTGTATGTTGACCTCCCGAATGCAGACTTTTTGGCGTCTCCCATTGTTACGTCATCCGGGGGGATACTCTTGTTGAAAATGTTTGGCGCTTTTGTTTTTTTAAATGTAGAGTAGAAATACAAATACTTATACTTCTTCTTCTTTTCAGTCGTTACGCTCTTGACAGAGCGGTCGTGGTCGTCATGTAGTTGTAGTGGGGGCAGATGTAATGCGCCTCACAATGTCACGCCATCGCCTTCTATTCCCGGTCATCCTGGTGCACTCATGCAAGGGACCGCCCACCGCAGATTTAATTTGGTCAGTCCATCGCATGGGTGACCTCCCACGCGGTCTAGTGCCCTCTACCTTGCCCTGAACGACAAGACGCTCAATGGACTGGCTACCTCGCCTCAAAACATGCCCAAAGAATGCAAGGATCCGCGATTGCACTATTGCTGAAAGACGCTGCTTAATGCCGAGTTCTTGAAGTATCGAGACGTTTGTGCGAAACTCGGTCCACGACACTCCAAGCATTCTTCTCCAGCACCACTATATACAATACTTATACAAATAGTTATAATTCAGGGTTTTCGGCTGGAAAATTGGAAGTGAGATCTTTGATGGATACGTTCTTAATTATTTTCCTAAATTTATGTATTTTAGGGCTACCTATTGTATATATATAGTATGACCTACTTACATAAATAAAAAGAAAGGGTCTCCATACAAGAAACGTGTTTTGCTTAAAGGTTTTATTCAGAAGCGCTCGTAGCGAAGTTTGCTTAGCCGTTCTTAATCTTTTATTTTAAACCGAAGAGAAAAGATTGACAATTATGAATGAAAAATGATATCTGGCAAAGGTTGACCAAGAGGAAACAGGGAGAAAACATTTAATAAATATTTAAGAAAAACACGTAATATATAGTACAATATTTAATTGATCCCGCCTAATTTTCAGAAGCATACCCTTTGAGCGCAAATTTGAGAAAGAATTCTTGGAATCGGCACTAGATTTAATTGTATATTATAAGTGTATTTCTTATATATTTATTTAGGGTTTTCATTTATATTTTACAAATATATCTGTTATTTTTAGAAATGTTTTTCCGTAAAGTATTACCTGAATCCGGTTAATAATTATATATTTTTTTCGTAGTACCCCTCCACAGTACCAAGCTACAAATTACGTCGACGCGAATGTGTGAATGTAGGTCGTAAATACATCAGTTCTCTCAAATCGGAAACGGTATTAGCTCACTGAAATGTTTAGCTAATCTTTTATTACAATTGGCAGATACATTCAGTGATTTAGGGGCGAAAGTAAAAGAAATGATAATCGAAAAATTTAAATTAGTTTCCTTGTTTTATCATCAAAAATCGGAAGACTTCCATGATGAATGCCTTATACAAACTGGAGATTTGCCATTGTTACCACGCTTGACAGATGTCATGGGGATCGCAGTATAAGATGGCAGTAAGTTCAGAACTACTGCCCACCTTCTGGTATGTTTCCTTTCGGGGCCTCTCTTCATCTTTGACCCGTTGTTCGACAAAATTGAGTTCTCAGTCCCCAGGATTGGATAAAAACCTCTATTGATCAGCTAGATAGTAATAACTTCTTTATTTCCAGTTCATCAAATAGACGTTGTAAAAGTTTCGTATGAGCAGAATGCTTTTTTGACAGATACATAAGTTTCTTTAGCCAATGAATATGCATACATAGCTGTTACATAATTCGTAATTATACACAAAAGTTTCATCGCACATCTATACTAATAATAAAACTGTAAAAGGTCCAATTCTGTATATGGCAGTAATATAGAAAACAAAAAATTTAATAAGACTCTGTAGCTGACACAGATGCGGAAACTGTTTTTTTTTTATTTTTGTCTGTCTGTCTGTATCCCGGCCGCGCATCACTTCAATGCTACTGACTGGACTCGATGAAACTAAACATGATTTGAGTTCATACTACGTAGAAGGTTATAGTATACTTTTTATCCCGAAACTCAGCACGGTTCCCTCGGGAAAGGGGATGAAAGTCAAAATTCACAATTAGTTGTAATTTATTAACGCGTAGTCCGATTCCAATTATCATTTTTTTCGGTACGAGCATCCCGGCGCCCCACGGAAATCCTGGCACCCCACGGTCAGCCCGGCACCCCTCGGGCAGCTCGGCACCCCACGGGCAGCACGGCACCCATATTTAGTTTTGGCAAGCTTGATAAGATAAAACTCTAAAATCTGGAACAATCGCCACAATCATTTTTTTAATTATCTATCTTTTGCCGTATACATTTTGGAGACTGCACAATGGAAGTGCACAATCGAATATATTCGCCAAACAAGGAGAAGTCAGCAAAAAGACGCCGTTTTAAAATTGAAATGCCAAAGAAGCGCACAAAGTAGTTGCTCCAACATTTATTGTGCGAACCGCGAAGGAACTCTCTGAGTAACTTAACTACTTGTCTTCTGAAAAACACAACCCGGAATTTTTCAAACCTAAAGTAAAAAGCTCTTTTTTGAGCTATGCTTTATTTTATTTTATTTATTTTCCTTTATTACAAAATCCACAGATCTTAAAAAAACATAGATTTGCTTATAAACTATATCTTACATCTAATAACGGATTTACTTTATTTACATTATATACTTATAGAGAGCAGATATATATTTTTATATAATTGTGTGATTTTGTGTAAGAAGGTGTACGTGTGTGCGTGTAGGGTGTCTGCATGTGTGTGTATGTAACCTATTTATCTGCAATTAAACAATTTATAAGTCACAAGATTTTTAAATGGTTGTAAGTTATTATTAAACATGTCGATTGAGCTAAACTGTTCGTTATACGTTTTTAGAGTTCTATAAGTAATTGAGTTTTGGTAATAAATAGTGTGCGAGCGCGGGAGATTGAAAAAAGGATTATTTCTTGTGCTTCTTTTATGAACTGATGGGACTTGCAAACTCATAAAGTTTTCTAGGAGCTCAGTACTGTTTATCATTCCTACACAGTTTTTATAAAGAAACGTCATATCTAAGAGTGTTCGTCTGTCATGTAAGCTCAGAATGTTATGGAATTTGCAAGATTCGTTATAGTCAACATACATATGATGTGTGCGGTAATTAAGATGTTTTACGAATTTTATTTGTATTCTTTCAAGATCTTGTGTGTATTTTAGGTAATGTGGGTTCCAGATACTAGTACAGTATTCTAGAACGCTTCTGACGAATGAAAAATATAGTACTTTGAGACACATATTATCAGAAAAAGGTTTGCTGACTCGTAAAATAAAACCTAGCTTCTTATATGCTCGGTTGGCAATGTCAGATATGTGATCGTTAAAAGATAATTTGCTGTCTAAGAGAACTCCAAGATCTTTAACTAAGTCAGTCTTCTTGACGGGAGTGCCAGCAATATTATATACGTATTGTATCGGTTTTCTCTTCCTAGTGAAAGTCATACACATACATTTATTAATATTTATAGTTATTTTATTTTCTTTATAGAATAAATTAAGTTTATTTAAATCATTCTGAAGCTGATCGCAGTCGGATATAGTTTTGACATTGCAATAAATTTTAGTGTCATCTGCGTACATTAGGTATTTGGAGGACTTGAAACATTTACCGACATCGTAGAGGTATGCTGCATAAAGCAACGGAGAAAGGATCGATCCTTGGGGGACGCCTGAGGGGATGTCCATAAAATCAGACCGATGTCCACCAATAACTACCGCTTGACAGCGGTTGTGGTAGGATTCCACCCATCTTAGGAGATCCCCACAAATTCCCAGCTCCTGCAGCTTTCGAAGCAGAATGTTATGGTCGACGCGATCGAAGGCTTTTTCGAAGTCAGTGTAGATGACGTCGACTTGCGACCCTCCGTCCATACCGCGCAACACGTCACTGGTAAATATAGCGAGGTTAGTATTGGTCGAGCGACCCCTGATAAAACCGTGTTGTTGCTCTGGTATATTTCGACAAATGAAGGGATACAGATAGTGATGCGCAGTTTTTTCTAATAGTTTACTTAAGGTGTTAAGAATCGATATTGGCCTATAATTTTCTATTGCAGTTTTAGTGCCTTTTTTATGTATGGGGACTATATGGGCAGTTTTCCATATTTTCGGAAAGTATCCTTCACGAAAACAGCGATTGAACAAAATAGCGACAGGTTCAGCTAAATAAGTAGCGCAGTTAGTATAGAAAACAGACGGTATCTTGTCACTTCCGGCACCTTTATTGGGATCTGTATTTTTAAGAAGCTTCTTAACAAATTGTTCATCCACATGGATAGTATGTAAGGTATCAGTAGTGGAGACGGAGACCGCGCCACAGTTTATGTTTGAGTGTGACGAGACTGAACTAAAGTTTTTACAAAAGTAATAATTGAAGGATGAACATATTTCTTTATGCGTGTTTAATGTTTGATTATCGTAGAACATTAATTTTGGGTAGTCAGTGTTCTTTTTTCTTTTAGATTTAACGTACGACCAAAATAGTTTAGGACATAATTTAATTTTTTCTTGAGAAAATTGTATATAGTTTTTGTAACAACGATTTTCTAATATTTTACTAAGAGTGCTTCACCGCAGACCACATCGTTGCTTAATATGAGATAAACAGTGCTCAAATGTGAATAATTAGTCTGCAGGTACGGCAATCGCGAACGAGTGAGACTTCGTTCGCGATTACAGATACAGCTAGTATCTAAATAAAATAAGATAACATATAATATGCGGAACTATTTGTCCAAACAGAAAATTACATACGTAACTACTTTTTGTCAGACCCTTATTAATCTCCTCATTTTAACTAGCAATTAAACTAACAAAAGCACATGGGACTTTAGCCACGCGAAAATAGTAAGCAATTAAATTTTACACTGATTATCATGGCTACCCATAGCTTTTAACAGCTGAAACGCAATTGAGGCTAATTTCAAGTTACAATTGGTCGGTCGCGGTGATTTCACGTGATTATGAAGATACTCAACGGGGACAGTTAAATCTGATTGTGCATTGGAATTGCTCTGGTAATTAAGTTGTTCTAAGCTTTTATTGGTGATAAATAAAATGCGTTGTTACATTTAGAGTTGATATTACTTATTTTAAAAAGAATAAGATATACCGCTATTTTGTTGTTTCAACATTAAGGTTGATGTTCGGAATCCCGAAATCGTAGTATTTATAAGTAATATTCTTACATTGATATAACACCTCATTGAAAAATTAAAAAAAACCATTTTATTGCACATGTGCTTTAAAAATAGACTTTTAAGCACTAGAGCATAAAACGCCGTTTTATTCCGCTTAAAATGTGTATAAATAAGAACTTTACGAGCATGAGATGTAGAAAAAATATGTGCTAATATTTTTAGGTATATCTGGGTGACTGAGGGCGAGTAACACAATCGATATAATTAGCGGTATCCATTACTGAAACGGTATACGTAGTGGGTAGGCCCTCACTAGGTGGACCGACAACATTGTTAAGGTCGCGAGTAGCCAATGGTTACAAGCGGCTAACAGCCGTTCTTTGTGGCGCTCTATGGGGAGGCATTTGTTCAATACTGGACGTCTTCCGGCTGATGATGATATATACACACTGCTTACAAAATCGATTTTCACTTACAATTCTAAGCACCACAGACAAGACTAATTGTAAATACCATGTCATCGAAGTATGAGCATATTGGCAAATACGTTTTTTACCTAAATTGAGTGTAACGTTGTATGGTGGTAGGGTATTTCGCGAATGCCCGCCTGGCTAGTTATTACCATCAAGAAGAAAATCTGTCGCCAAGCACCTAACGGTATGTTCCGGCAGCTGTCCTTGAGAGCCAGTAATGCTAGGTTAGCCTGAATAACATCTTCGACCACAACATCACTTACCATCAGGTGAGATAGTGGTCAAAGGATAAAAAAAAGTTTAATCTTTTTAACCGATATTTATCAAACTTATTTCGGAGTGAGATAGTGGTCAAAGGATAAAAAAAAGTTTAAACTTATTAACTGATATTTATCAAACTTATTTTATGGACAAGCTCAAAATCACTCAACGAGCTATGGAGAGAGCTATGCTCGGAGTTACTTTGCGCGATAAAATCCGGAACGTGGATATTCGGCAAAGAACCAAAGTCACCAACATAGCTCTCAGAATTTGCAAGTTGAAGTGGCAATGGGCGGGCCACATTGCTCGACGAACTGATAACCGATGGGGAAGAAAGGTTCTCGAGTGGTTACCACACTACACCGGAAGACGTAGAGTTGGTAGGCCCCCCACTAGGTGGACTGACGACATCGTGAAAGTCGCGGGTAGCCAATGGTTACAAGCGGCTAATAGCCGTTCTTTGTGGCGCTCTATGGGGGAGGCCTTTGTTCAACAGTGGACGTCTTCCGGCTGATGATGATGATGATGATTTCAGACTACGTCTTATGTATAAACTACCAAACAGGAAAGAATCATCAAAATGAGTAATTTATAACATAACAAATATACAAAAAAAAACATATAGTCGAATTCAATAACTTCTCCGTTTTAGTTCGGTTAAATATATTACAAAAACGTGTGTGGAAAATGTCATGCATATATTACTATCACAGAAATAAATTTAAAACAATTTCTCTAACTTTTTAAATCACTACAAAAATCTTAAAATATCTCGACCTTAAATGCAAAGAAAAAAGTTATTTGTCTACATAAGACCTTAATAATCGTAAGATTAACATAAACTCTCCTTTATTACCGAAATGGGGACTAAAGACACAGCGGTGGGTATTACTGGAGGAAAAAAGTAATTAATTAGAAATCTTAATTAGACTTTCGGGACGACTTAACTTAGCGTTAAATATTAACGGATGAATTTAAAAGTCAGATTTAGATAATCCTGTTTGAAATTAAGATTGGCATATTTTATTTGTGAAACGGAATAATTTAATAAAGCCTTCAAAATTCATACATGTTATTATATCATCATCATCGTCTGTTTTCCCTTATCCCCTCTTAAAGTGGGTACAATATATATATTATCACACTAATACTATACAAGCGAAAGTGTGTCTTTGTTTGTTTGTTACTTCTTCACGATCAAAAGGCTGGAACAATTTTGATGTAATTTGGTATGGAGGTAGACGAGGCGCTGCATTAACACAGGATACTTTTCATCATCATCATAATCCATCACCACGCGGGTGAAACCACGGGACGTAACTAGTATATTATAAATATCAGAGTGATTAGCCAAATTACTATTACAAATGATGATCCCCAAGACGCCTGCCAAGCGTGGGGATTATGAAAAATCCCCCTGTTAATGGGGGAGGCTGTGTTCTGCAGTGGACTATCCGGCTGGTACAGTACAGTACTATTACAAAAGTATATGTAGGTATGAGTAATTATGGCGAATTACTGTAACGAAATGTGTGATAATGTCATTTTTTTATGCTTGATGGGTTAGCCTTTGATCACTATCTCACCTGATGGTAAGAGATGATGTTGTCGAAGATGTTGTTCAGGCTAACCTAGAATTAGTAGATTAGATTACTAGATCATTGGTTTGTTGTTCGCCAAACATGTATAAAAACATTATTAAGAGTCGGAATGCATTCTATGCGGGTAGGCGATCAATATTAGGCACAGTTTCGTATAGATCTTACTTGTCTGCGATTGACAAAGAAAAAATATTGAGGTTATTTGTTTGACCTTTAGATAGAGCTACTTACTCTATATAATTTGTGTTCTTCAGAAGCGCTGCTGCCTATCTCTCTCAGTGCAAATAATCCTTACGCTTCCACAGATACCCAATTAAAATATAATTTTAAGCCAAAGTGAAAACAACGCCACGTGCACAAATTCAAAACCTGGCAACTTTGCACAAAAACACGTGAGCAGTAAAATGTTGTTGTTTAATTATAAAATCGTATTAAAACATAGTTTCAACTGGTTCGAGGATTATTAAAAGGTATGACGTGGGGTATTAAGAGTGAACTGGTCGGTAACTTCTCCATACAAACGTTGTAGGGTAATCACTCCCTTATTTGAGATGTTAGGTCCAGAATTCTGGACCTAACATGTGCTTAATTAAGCACAATATCGATTGATCTCGTCATTATCTGGGCTTGTATCGCAACGAAATTTTAAAAAGAAAAATTATGTTGTAGGTTAAGAGCCTCGAAAACTTTATATGAAAATGTTTCGAGGCTTATAACTCCCAAACTAATTTAGTTATAAAAATATGTTACGATACAAGCCTAGATAATAAACAGATCAATTGATATCATGCTTTGTTTTGGACCTATATCGTCAAATAAGGGTATGATCACCCTACGGCGTTTGGATGGAGATCCAAATGCCCAGTTCAACCTTAAGGTTGAACTGACCAGTCACTTCTCCATACAATTACATACATTCAGGTTGGGAGTACCAAAGTCCTCCTACATATTGAAAGAAAAATCACTAAAAAATATATAATATTCGGTACTTCGGCCTTAGGAGCAGCCACGCACTTTCACATGCTGCTAGGTGGTACAGCTCACATGGTGGAAGAGAATGCATGGTAGTATGCATGGGAATTTTGCTTGGTGAAAGGGAATTTCGTATATGTCCGCCTAAAAAAATTTCTATCAGGGGAGACAGTGGTCAAGGGCTAGCTGTTTATAAATTAAAAAAGACGGGTTACGACACTTACGACGTCAGCGGAAAATTTGATAGTAGTAAAAATATTTCTTTCGTGCAGACAATGTTTAGTTGTCTGGACGAAGGTTGTACGATCTCCTATGGCAATAATGAAAGATCAATCAAACACGTCTACTCATAGGTTGAATCACAGGCCTTGAAATTTGGGACCCTATTGTAAGATACATTACAAAATTAAAACGACTGGAAAAATGATAGTAATATGCGGGATTCGAACTCGCGCCATCTACCCCTATAGCCGGGGTATGCTGTGACCGATAAACCAACATGACAAAATTATGACTCATAACTCTAATTTATCCTCTCATTCTCGTGTAAAACTTCAGTTGTACTACAAACAAGACCTTTTTTGCATTTAGGTTTAGTATATGAAAATTACAATTTATTTTTTTAATATTTTAACAATTAATTACCTACTACGAATTTAAAAAAAAAAATTTACATTATTATTTTTTCACTATTTTGTTATAACATTTATATGAACATTTCTCTAGTGACCGATTTGAGCGCAAAAAATATCCCAATTATCCCTATAATAAAAACCACTGCAATGAGTCTCTGCAACAAAAACGAAAACAAGTTCGGATATGACCGAACGACGATTTTGATTACCAAATTTTATTAGATTTAGATTTTTCTTCTATTTTTGTTCCCTATAAGCTAGTCTATGACCACATCTCACGAGTTGGCATATATAATACCCACATCTTATGTCCGAGAAAATTTTACTTGTTATTAGAAAATCTAGGTAAAGTAACACAGCAGTACATTTAACTGAATAGACTGAATGCTTCTTGGAGATCGAAATATTCGAATAATTACAAGGCCCTCAGTGCCCCAATGCTAGCGCTTTGCGTGACCTGTACGAGGCTTCTACTCTCGCAGTAAAAGACAATGCCTACTTCTAGCTAAGTGCGCCCACCGCGGCAACACTGGACCGCGCCGCCCTCCCTTTGAATAGAGTTTTGAATATTCACATCGAGCAAAGTCATAAAAAATATGTTATTAATTTACAGGCACAAGAGACTTTTGACATCAGGTAATCGTCATGCTTATTCCGTCAAAAACACATAAAAAATTCTATTAAAAATGTTTGTTAAGACTAATAGAAGTCAAATGTAAAAGGTTGTTACCATTTTTCTATAACCCTGTATATTAACTTGCGAAACTTTTGCGGCAGAAACGATATTTGAACATTGAGTTTGACGATTTCATCTACAATTGTTCTCATATATTTGTGTAACTAGCTCTCCCGATCTGACCACATGAAGAAATAGGACATTCATTGAGCAGTATTACCAAACCTTTAAATCAGTAGGTCAGTTGGAAGGTTGGAGGTAGGGTCTGTTTTCTAGAATGGAACTTTTAAGTAGAACAGTATTTTATCAGTAATGCTTACAAATATAACTAAACTTCACGAATTAACATATTTAAATAAAAAAATTAAAATAGAAAAAAAAAAAACCTAATCCAACATTCCGCTACCATTAGGCAGTGTCCCCAAAATGCTGGCCGCATTGCCACGTTGTATGGCAATGCTTATCCTCTGTGCAAAGTATATGCCAGCATTTTGGTCATAAGTAGCGTCGACCAGACGTTAACTTTTAAGTTAGTTTTATGGTTATAATCATAGCTTCAAAACAATATTATATACCGGCGTTTGTTAGTGAGTATTTGTTGGTTGAACAGAGGATATGGCAGAAAATACTACGAAATTTCAGATTCTTATCCAGCTTACTCTAAGAGATAGCTCGTAGCAAAAATAAGCTTAAGTTAGTAACTTTTACGGCCGTCTGTTTAAATAATATATTTCTATAGTTAAAAAAGAAATAAATTAAATGGTACTCTACCCAACAAGTTCTAGACGATGACATCTTTTAAGCTCAGATGCATAAAACGTTTTTTTTCCGGCGCAGTGTTCTCACTAGTTACCCTTAAAATATAATTAGTCCAAGAGCCTATTTGGTTTCATGCTTTTCATGAAATATCTAATTTTGAGGTTTATAAGTCACTCCGATTACTTACTTACTACACTTCCGTTCCGTGGGTCCTTTTTAAAAAAGCACTTTATTACTGCTAGAGTGGATTTAATAAAATTTTGAAATAGATACAAGATTGACTGATTGATTTACTAATTGAATTTACTCGCCTGGGCGACAATGCATATAGCCTTATATAACCTCGGTACATACACGTGGTTGCGAGGGGGTTTTGGATCAATTGCATTTTTACCACAATAGTTCATAGACAGCCAGTGGGGTCTCATTAATAACGCTCTGTTTGGCCCTTTGAGTGAGGAAACTTAAAAATTATCTCATTAATTGAAAGAAATTTCCCCAAGGTCTGTTACGCAACACAAAAGATCTTATTCGACTGGGATAATTAGGTATCGAATATTATAATATAATCTCGTATTAATGAAACCTTAAAAGAGCTAATCATTTTCTCACTCTATTTGACTTTTAACATATTAAACATTGGTAACAGCATTACGTTGTTTCGGTGTTTCAACGCTTTTAAGCGCACTTGTTGTCTGTCTGCATCAAAAAAGGCTAATCTAATGTACAAATCCAATAAATTGGCAGTTTTGTTCCGTGAGCGGTAATGAGTGTGCTTTTCATTCTACTCGTGGTTTCCTCGCTCTTTGCAAAGTGTGGCCATAAAATAAGAGTGTTGATGCAAGAAAAAAATATCATTATCAAAAGCTTAAACGTTATAATGAAAACGTCAACATCAACAGTAATAATGATAAACGAATCATTAAAAAAAAAAGAATTATACCAAAAAACAGATAAGCTTAAGTTCAAAAACAAGGTCGTAATTCGGAAACTCTGATGTATAATAAATTACCAAAATGCTTGACCACCTTAAAATGTAGTTTCTTTAAAAATTTGAAGCACTCATAATAAATATGATTAACATATAACTTTGATATACCTAAAAAAATTACATAAGTGCTTATGATACTTTTTTAAATCTAAAAAATGTTTAGTGTCGAACAAAGGTGGAGTTTGCCATAATCGTCACGCTTGGCAGGCTTCTTGGGGATCGCAGAGTAAGTCGCCAGTTCTTCAGCAAATCGAATGTATGAATTCTGTAATACAGAGCTTTATGCTTATGTATACTAAAATAATTAACACTTATTGTTCGG
Source organism: Plagodis pulveraria (assembly GCA_963890685.1). NCBI lineage: Eukaryota > Metazoa > Arthropoda > Insecta > Lepidoptera > Geometridae > Plagodis > Plagodis pulveraria. Next base: position 10,180,378 of record OY982973.1, on the reverse strand, counting down.
AGCTATGACGCCTAGGACGACACCTTAGCGCGGGCAAGGTTCGGGAACGTACCCCTTTGGTAGTCGTCTACTTTTAATCTATGGACTTTTTTTGAGTGAAAACGTAGAAGTTGGTTTTGTTGCTTTGTCCTTGGTTTAAAAATTTTGAGTTGTCTGAACACCTTGGGTTTAAGAAAAAGGGTTGTTTTTGATCTTCATGTTATTTTAATTTGAATTTGTTTTGTTGCGCGTGATTGTTTTTTTTTTTAATTTGTATTCACGCGATGTAAAATTGGAGTTTTGTGCTTGGAAGAAAGAAGACCGAACCTCACAGCCGTAACCGTGAGTAAAAAACCTTCTGGCCAGTTAGGTATCCCTAGGGACACGGTAGGCTGGGTTCAACGAAGGAATACAGAAAACCTATCATAAATTGTACGTAATTTTCATGTATTAATTGTATTGCTCGTGTTTTTTATTTCAGCCCGGCAAACGGCCGGCAAGTTAAGCATTCCAAACAGATTGTCTAGGTAGAAGAACTCTGCGTACAATGACTATCTAGGCAATCTGGAATCTTAACACTTATCGACACATCTTTATTAATAGTATGTGAGATTAGAAAAAGCATTTTGTATGACCCTGAAACTGTGCCCGGTGAATGGCAATAGGCTCGCCCCCTACAGCATGGGACCAAAATTTAACTGGCGAAACGTGGGTGTTTATACAGCTCTGCCTACCCCATCGGGGAATACAGGCGTGATTATATTATGCATGTGATATAATATCTTCGAATATATTGTTTTTGAAGTCTTTTTGTACATAAGTTTAATGTCATCGCTTTTTAAATATGAATACTAACTGTTATATGTATTTTTTTACTTGTTTTTTTACCTTTGAGTTAAAACACTGGGTATTGTCTTTATATCCTGGTTTGCAGCTTTGAGGTATGACATCCGTCCTATCTCTAAAATAAGTAAGTTTTACATTTTATACTGAAAAATATGTTGAATAGTTTCCCTTTGATCGCTTGTTCCATAGCCCGTCTGTAACGAATGCAAGCGAAAAAGCAGAAATACACAAGTAAAGCAACGCGCGTGACCTGATGCTACGATAGCAACTAATGACATTGTAATGTTTGGCCCCGTCTGTATTACATTACTGGGAGAAATAACTGTGGCAATACTTCTAATATATCGCCATAATGTATATTATCATTACATTTTAATTTAAATCTAGAAACAGTCTCTAAACTATTAGCTTGTTCACGTCTTTGAATGTAACAGCGCTTACCTACAGGTAATAGAAGTGAAATACTTACTTATTAGAATAATATATTAGGATATTTAAAACTCAATAGTAGTATAGTCGAGATGTAGTAGAGATGTACTCAATAATATATCTATATTGACGAGTGCTTCAACTTGAAATGCATTTTGAAACACATTTATTCCAATTTCAATGTTTATGAAAAAAAAAGAAAATTCTTTGGGCCTTTATAAATGACTTTACAAGATGCCTAACAATACGTTGATTGTATATTTTAATACAATAAATGTTATATGAAGACATGCAATTAAATTATATGTGTGTAAAAATGTGTAATAAGCGAATCTTCCGACGTCATGACATAATTATTTTGTTTTTTTATCTGAAATAAAGTGGGCATTATTACCCGCAGGTTCTAATAAAAGAGAAGATCACTTCGCCACTTACATTATAAAATATGCAATGTACGCAAATTCATTTCTACATAAACTCTTCTATGTTGCAACGCCAGTTAAATCCGTGGAATCGCAACACGCAACGAACATAAGTCTCTCGGTATAAGAAGAGTAGATGACATTCTAATGCTTTCTAAAACTTGTATTGAATTAAGAAATGCAACTATATATCGTAATAAAACATTTGGACTTAATAATCACTTTGGTAGTAATTTAACATATTCTGCTAAATCCGTCTGACTTAAAGCTCGTCTAATTTACCTTCATACATTCCGTCGATCTCCCATGGGAAGCATGCTGTAATACAAATCCATTAATTTATCATAAAAGGAAACCGCCAAAACACAGGTGGCAAAATAAAAGACACCATTTTAAAAGTAATATTTATTTGACTCTGTACACTGCATACCTAAAACTCGAGGATGGTCAAAGTGTGAGCGGTTTTGCACTCTTATAAAAAAGGAAACGAAAGGGTATATATATCTTTGAAACGACAATAAAAATAAAACTTGGTCGATAATTAACTGATGCTTCCCAATAAACAAATTGTTGTGACTTTGTAAAAAAAAGCGAAACCGGTGACATATTACTAGCTAAGATTTAGCTTGCAAACCGCATTTTATTCATAACGATTAAATGCCTGTGGAAAAAATGTGGAAGTATTTGTATAATTTATCATATTTTGAAAGAAATTTTAGTATTTACTAGGTACGTCCCATTCCATTTTATGTTCTTAAAGAACTGTCGTTTTGTCAATTATTGCAAGGTAACTTAACTTTAATGTTAAGTGATCAGTTTGTCAACCAAGCTAAACTTGTTACATACTTGTGGTAGGTTAAGATCGACATTACGTTTTGGACGCCTCACTGACACCACCTGATCTTCGTGAAAATTTGTAGCATAGCCTAAGGTATAAGGATCATTTCAAAGTCTGTGTATATGACTAAATATTATTACAAGCACTATAGCGTGCTAAGCGAAAATATATTTAACAAATTATTGGAGTCCAAAATTTTTTTATGCCCAAAGGAATACGATTGGAATATGAAATTTCGGCTACAAATGCCGTGTCCAGGTGGCCGAGGAGGCTTAGGTATCCGACGCGATATCGGAGGACGCGGGTTCGATTCCCACCTTGGGCATAACATTTTGTGCTCCAATAGTTTGTTAAATATCTGTACATAATAGAGTTAAATCGATTTGAAGGTCATTGGTATATGATCTTAAAGCAGGGTATAAATGAGTGTGGTTGTCGCCGTGACAGGGGGCTCTAGCAACCGTAGCTGAGGCACCACGGTGAAGCGAAAGGAACCCGAGGTAGGGCAGCTTCTTTAGGTTTTCCTCGTTAAGCCCACGTTGAAGCGGCCGTATGTTGAGGCAGGCAGCGGTGTCGTATAGGTTATGCGGCCATCGTGGCTGCATGCAGCATGGTGGCCACAGCATGAGAGTGCCGGTTTACGGTGCGTTGCTCCACCTACGTTTCGCAGCCTTAACAGGGCTGGGACCATTTATTGGTGGTTTCAATGTGATGACAGGAGAAGAAGAGTGTCGTTATAGCGTTGGCAGCTCTCCCTATTTTCTACAGCTGAAGTAGCAGGTAGTGGGGATACTCATCTGACCTGTCACTGGGCGATCTAAAGAGGTTTTTTTTATGTTATTGTGATGGAACAAACCCAAGGCCCACCTGATGTTAAGTGGACTAACCTCTGCCTATAACAGATGCATTTCTACATTACGAATTGCACTGTGCCCGTCACACTGAGACGTACAGTTGTTAGGTCTCATGTATCTGTAATTTTACTGGCTCTCAAGCACTGCTGCCGGAGCACACTGGTAAGTGCTTGGCGACAGATTTTCTACTTGAGGGTGGTCGCTAGCCAGGCGGGCATTCCCAAAATGCCCTTCCACCATGCGGTGAAGCTCAAGCCCGCGGCGGGATTCGAACCATGAACCTGCTGCACGACAGTCCATAGCCAATGCCACTGAGCCATCACTGCTTCACTTAGGCATGCTGTTGGTTTGGCATCCGTTTGCAGGCTTGATCCTGGGGTGGTCTTGGCGTGCCGCTAAAGGGTTCTACTCTAGAGAAGGTTCCGGAGGCGGACAGCTGTGGTGCACGATCGTTTTGCGTAAGCATTCCAACTGTGGACGAGGTGTGAAATCGTGTCCGTAGTTTTAAGGCGGTACGAGTACATGCTGTTGTGGGAGTGGGAGGTGGTCCCACTGGATGGACATGAATGCGTATATACATTGTACACACGTGAAAATTAAATGTCTAAATTGATGATAATAAGCCGTATTAATTTTACGCTGCTCTCCACTGCTCGCATCGTGAAAATTTGTTTATCGTACTTTTTTGGGAACTACTCAGTAAATAGGGATATAAAGTATTTATATTTTCTATACCAGGATCAAAGGAATACATTATTTATCTATTTAGTTTTACCAAGATCCGTTTACTGTCAAGGATTTCATTTTAACAAACATTTTATAGAATTCAGCTAATATTGCAAGGATCCAGTAACGCCAATTATATAGGTAATTTAAAAATATTGCGTTACAAGAGCTTCAGCGCACAATTTTATAGTAGTCACATTTCAAAATGTAGGGCCCCACCCTCATAACGCGTTTTAACCGCTCCTAAATGAATATAAATTTCAATTTTAAAATCTCCATATTGCCGTGCTGTGTCGTGTGCACCGTATAATTTCAAAAAGAAATCTCATAAACATGGACTATTCTCGTATATGTGTCACAGTTCAGTTTCGAACCAAAATTCAACATTACTATTCCGTACCAACTTTACACTCACATTGAGAATTATAATAAGGGTTGTCTGCAAGAGATCGGTCTCAGCAATAAGACTGCACACTGTCACACCTACTCTGATGTATTATGTTTCAAGTTATAAGATTGTACATTTTTATGTGTTAATAAAATGTTATCAGTCTATCTATTTAAATTAACAAAACAATATAAAACGCAGATTTTATGGATTTAAATTAAAGTAATTACCAACGAACATCACTCATATATTTTTGCTTATAATTGTCATAGAAATAATAAAAAATGGACACCCGTAACTCAAACATGGCCATGTAAAATCAGGCGATGTCTTCTAATTGAATCTCAGTAGTGTTCAAAAGCTGGCGAGATGAGGTACTATACATAGAATATACTCGCATTTTTGCACAACTCATTTCATATTTTCGAAGACACTGGCCAATCCAATGATGGTGAGCAAAATTAACCATCTTTTGTTCTTATAAGTGGATTGTGAACACAGGACTTTACAAGTCCTGTCTTCATGTCGGGTAAAAATATTTTTTTTAGACAAATCGTTTTGCCACTTTCAATTTTGTTGCTTGCTGTTGCTTTCGAACACCCATACAGAATATTGTTGATAAAAATCAACAGTAATTTTCTGTATGGGTATTTCGGACATGTACTCGTATATCCATGTTTCTTCTTCAGTCATAATGTCATACACAGAATTTATAAGTTTTTTAATTGTACTTAAACAATTTTTTTACACTATTCAATTCAAGCCTGTCTTTATTCTGGGGCGAGTTCATTATGGATCTAGCTGCAAAAAAGTTTTGTAACTTCTAAGTGTTGATGTAAATTTTTATAGATTTAAATGTTTTTGAACATCCTCATAGGTAACATGAAGGTCTTCTTTAATTAGTGCCTTAACACGACCACGATCAAATTCTGCATACTAACTTTACGGTGCTCAAAAAAGATGCTTCCCTCCCAAAAGCATTTCGAAAACAAACAGTGCAGTGAAGTTTTAAAATATAAAAATTATCTACCTATTTTAAATTAATTTCACTTGTTCCATTTTACGTAAGGACAACAAACTTCAACTTGTGATAAAAATAATATCACTCGATTTTTAGCCATACTTTTATTTGATCAATGAGTTTCTTCTCACATTTTTCTTCCACGGTCCAAAGTTATTTGAATTTAAGAAAATATAGCATTCGAAATTCAAACATTTATGAGAGGCCAGGAGCGCAGAACTTTAAGTTTGCTCTAAGCTTGGATAATAAACATGTTCGTACCTGATACTAAACACGAATAGTCGTTAAAAATTACTTAGAATTTTTAGAAGCACACTTTTGCGGAGCTTATTTAGGCGTGATAAACAATCTAGTGGAATATCGTTTTTAAACGCAATTTTTCTTATAAGAAATAACATTTTTATTGCAATCTAACCTCCCGGGGATGCACAGCAAAAACTGGAACGTGCTTAAATTTACAAATTGTTTACTCTGTGAAACTTCAGCCATATACAATATTCTGTTACTATAGGGGTTGAAAAGTAATATTTTAATCCTCAAGGGCGTTATTTTGCATAGTAAGTGAAGCGAAAGATTCAATAGTAGTATTATGAGCGTAGTGAGAAATTCAATATGCGTCGCACAGAAAATATTTTAGTCCCGAGTCACTACTTTTCTTTACCTATAAAAAAAAGAAAAACTCTATCACACACTACTTTTCTTTACCTAAGAATAAAAGAATAAACTCGAAACTCGTTTTTGCAATATCATTGTTCAATAATAATAATTTGACTAGTATTATTTAAAAGATAAGTGATCGCATGCTAATCGAAAACATAGAAATTATTATGGATAGGAAAATATAATTTTCAGTGAGACATGAGCCCATAACCCCAGAATACCGTTCTGGTGCATTTTCAATGTATCCTAAAGAAGCAGTGCTGGTCGAGTTTTTTGCCATCCGTATGAATGCTGGACTATTTGGCGTTGGCGATAGCTACCTAAATAGAAGAGTACTATTTGCTTGGTCTGGTAGGTTGATATACAATCAATACTAAACACCAAATCATGACGCAATTTTTTAATTTGACTAATGAGCGTGCTAATACTTAAAAATTCTTTGGGAAAAATGAAGACCCACAGGAAGGCAGATGGAATAAAATTCGCCTAGCAGCACCTATAATAACCCACTTCCATAGCATAAATGGAAGTGCAACGACGCGACGGTATCCTAGGGTTGCCAGTTCAAGTTCCTATAGAAATGATCTGTGTCCAATCGAAGTAATTTCGATAATAGAATCATTTATCGTTTTTTTTAAGCATGATGACCGAGCGGTAACAACTATGGACTGCCGTGCCGCAGGTCCCTGATTCGATCCCCATCTCGCTGGCTTGAGCTTTACCGCATGGTGGAAGGGCATTTTGCGATTGCCCGCCTGGCTAGAAAACATGTCGCCAAACACCTAACGGTGTGTTCTGGCAGCAGTCCTTGAGATTCAGTGAAATTACAGGCAATTAAAACTTAACCACTATGTCTCAAAGTGACTGGCGCAATGCAGTTCGTAACATGTGAAAATTGCAACTGTTATAGGCAGAGGTTAGTACGTTTAACATCAGGTGGGCCTCAAACTTGTTCCGTCACAATATCATAAAAAAATTGAGAAACTCCTTCTCGATGAAATTTATTAAAAGTTCTCTAATATGTGGTATGAAAGTTCTCTGTGCACATTTTTGTGGATGCCGCGTTCATGTGCGTCCATTAAAAAAAACAATGAGGGAATGGTTTAAAAGCACAGTTGAGCTGGCAGTTGCGCTATTTTCGAGGTTCTGTACTCTAGTCTCCACTAACGCATCGTTTTCAATGATTTTCTTTGTCCTGTTATCAATGGATATATTTATATATAATGTTATCAATAAGGCTACGAGCTAGAACTTAACAGAGCCGTCCCAAAAATGTATGTTGTATTACACACCAATATCGGGCTGGAATGAAGAAGGTTTTTATTTAAAAATCTAGCCGAGCACTTAAGGGGATAGTTATACTCCTTTTAAATTGCACCCCTATCATGCAGGCGAAAGTATGATCGCCGGTCAGCTTTATCTGCTGAATTTATTATTATAATTTATTTGTTATTAATATTTTTTTTTCTATTCTTTTATTTATTTTTTTCATATACCATGAACAACAACTAAAACAACTGTTGTATCTGTTAGATTAAATACAGTGCTATTTTTAGGTAGAACACATCTAGTGTGTATTGCGAATTTTATAATGGACAAAAACATCGAACAAAGAGTACCTATGTCTTAAATTTTGCATCGCCAATGAAATTTCGTGTTCAGTGTTACAGAATGTTACAGGCTTACGGCGAATCCACTTTATCAAAAACATGTGCTTATGTACTCAATAGCTGCCGTACCTGCAGACTAATTATTCACATTTGAGCACTTTTTATCTCATATTTAGCAACGCTGTGGTCTGCGGTGAAGCACTCTTAGTAAAGCATAGCTCAGAAAGGAGGTTTTTACTTTGGGTTTGAAAAATCCCGGGTTGTATTTTCTAGAAGACAGTAGTTAATTTACTCAGAGAGTTCTTTCACGGTTCGCACAATAAATGTTGAAGCAAAGTACTTTGTGTATTTCATTTGAATTTCGATTGTAAAACGGCGTCTTTTTGCCGAGGTTCTCCTTGTTTGGCGGTAGAACGAATATATATCAGACTGTGCACTTTGCACGCAGGCTGCCCGTGGGCTGCCGGGCTGCCCGTGGGTTGCCGGAATGCCCGGGGGGTGCCGAGCTGCCCGGGGGGTGCCGAGCTGCCCGTGGGTTCACTCGGCACTATTCTAACAAAGACAGAAAAATTGAAATCGGACTTCGCGTTAATAAATTGCAACTAAGTGTACATTCCAACTGAACCGTTACCGAAAAAACCCCGCTAAATTCGATCAAATGTCGAAGTCATTTTGAGACTGATTTCTTTGAATATCGCGGTGTTGTGCACTCGGAATTCTTGCCTTCTTGCCAGTGTCAAACGCCCAAGATTATAATATATAAGACATAATTTTATTTTGACTTACACATACCTATGTCATCTTAAATTCTTAGTAATTCGGTATCTAAATATTGTTTAAATACTTATTTTTACTCCCTGAAAATGTAACATTATATACATATATATAATACACATCACGATGACAACGTAGGAAAACTATTACTTACATTATTATACATCATCATCATCATCAGCCGGAAGACGTCCACTGCTGAACAAAGCCCCCATAAAAACGCCACAAAGAACGGCTATTAGCCACTTGTAACCACTGGCTAACCGCGACTTTCACGATGTCGTCAGTCCACCTGGTGCGGGGCCTACCAACTCTACGTCTTTTGGTGTACATTATTATTACATTATGCTATATTATGTGCGTAAATTTTCACACATACAGTTGGGGCGGTGAAATTTCGGTTAGTATTTTTAGTAATGTGCCTAAACCATTAGTAAACAACTAAAGCTCGTATTAACAAAATGCTTCTCAAAGTTGAAATCGATCTTTAAATGTAGTAATGAAGTTTAATGTACATAACATCTGTCAAAAACTGCATCTTAAGATCAATGTCAACGTTGACAGGCATTTATTAATATTGGTTTTAATGATTTGAATTTTTTTCATTTGCTCATCTTTTATCTGAATAACAACGGCATGTATTGTTCCTCTATATATATCTACATCTACACTAATATAATAAAACAAAAAGATTTGTATTTTTGTATGTTTGTATGCAACGAATGAACCTAAAAACTACAAGACCGATTTGGATCAAATTTGGTATGGAAATAGTTTGTGATCCGGGGAAGGATACAAGATAGTTTTTATCCAACTGCGCAAAAAGAGGTTAATGGTTTTTGCGCGATAACAGACATACGCGCGGGTGGAGCCGCGGCTGCAAAGCTAGTGTTTAGTTACATAAATATATATTATACATAAAATGACGTTCTTTAATTATTCAAAATAGTTTGGGCAGTGTTAACTAAACTGCAAAAGTGGTTACACTATATTTTTTTATGTAATCGCTACAGACGTGTGTCTTTTGCGATTATCATGAACATATCTATTTTTATTTTTTTTTATTTTTATGCCTGATTGGTTAGCTTTTGACCACTATCTCACCTGATGGTAAGTGATGATGTGGTCGAAGATATTGTTCAGGCTAACCAAGAAGTAGTGGCTCTCAAGGACAGCTGCCGGAACACACCGTTAGGTGCTTGGCGACAGATTATGCACTTGAGGGTGGTAGCTAGCCAGGCGGGCATTTTGCTAAATGCCCTACCACCATGCTATAACGACTGCCATCCTAAGACAACAACCGGGACCGACGGTTTAACGTGCCCTCCGAAGCACGGAAAAGCTCAGTAATAATGTCACTAGCGGTTACCCATCCAACTCATGACCGCGCGCGACGTTGCTTAACTTTGCTGATCGGTTGAGAACAGCTAAGTAAACTTCGCTACGAGCGCTTCTATTATATTTAGCTCTCACAGTGTGGATAAAAGTGTTATCTATATCTCAAAACACCTAAACGTACAAATTGTCTTATTCTGTTGTATATAATATAGTCATTCTACCTACTCAAGGATTAATATCAATTTTAAACACAGATGCCGTTCTCTATTACATTACAGAAAAGATGTCTTAACCGACCCCATTCAATCCAATTTAAACTCTATTCCACTAATATAAAGACACCCTAAACTTATTCTCGCGTAGTTCATAGCTATCCTAAACAAATAAACAGATGTATCCTCTATTGAAGGGTAAAAATACGCTTTGAACATTATCTTAGGGTTGAACTATCTGTCGGAGTTTATCGATATATATCCTATCGATATCAATATCCGCACTTATTTCTATCGGTTAGTGTTAGTGAGCTTAATGTACTAGATACATAGGGGACGAGTCATCTCCATGTCGTTAGTATAACCAAAAACTTTTATGTTATTTAATGCCTCCACTAACCTAATCGGTACGTAATCGATTCCCTCCATGCATTGGTCATCAAATAGGTACTCACCGCCTCTATTTATATCAAAAAGAAATAACCAGACACTTTGGGCTTAATGGTGGTTGACGTTATCACCATTCCGCAAGATGACAACCTCGTAAAGCTGATCAACACAATTTTAGAAATATTTTAATTTGAGTGAAGTGATTTGTCAATTTCTATCTGATTATTGATATTTGTTGTTATTATAATTGCAAAGAGCCCGACTGACACCTCGAGAGGTTATATGGACTGGTCGTAAGGCTTGCAAATATGTCAGTGGCTTCCATAAACTTATATCCTAAAAAATATATAGCTAAGGATCCAACCTCTTTTTTTGTATTATTTGACACACTTGACCAACTCCACATATGTGGGATAAGGGTGGGAATATGATAATATGTTTTTGAGAGCGTTACTTAGTTACAATAGATAAATTTTTAAATAAGATGTTTCATTTTAGTGATTATTTGACCTACGAGTACATACGAGCACCACCTTTACTCGTTCGGTACACAAACAAACAACGTTAAAAATATATCAAGAGTCGATATACAAAAGATCTATAAGTAGTAACACGAAATTAAATCACACTTATATTATACTTACCCGTGAAGTACTGGATTAGAATGTGAAACACACCCCCATTTTATCTCGTGAGTGTCGTAAGAGGCGACTAAAGGAAAAACTAAGCCACGAGGCAGAGTTGTTTATCAATAAACTCAACCAACCCATCAAACGTTCCCAAGCTGTTGACGATAACGCTTTATGAGGCTTATAATTTATAACATAGAACCTAAAACTAAAGTTTCTGTTCCTAGTTCATATACCATTCCGTTTATTTAAGTGCAAGTCTGATGATAAATATGATATCGATATTCAAGTTTAGTTGAATCCATCCCATCCCTATTTTCAATTAGGGCTCACTGAGTGACAGTCCTACGGCGACCCTTGTTTAGTATGCTATAGAGTTTTTATTTGTCGAGTAAATTGAAGGGATACCCTGTAACTGTAGTGATAGAATTGTGAGAACAATGAACAGGAAAAACGGAATTTCAAGGTTGGACAAGAAAATAATATCATTCGTAATACATTATATACTTGTTTTATGTAGCATTGGATTCAGTCGTATACCTTTACTTTTTTGTAATACAATAAAGTCATATTCCGGACAGGAAATTTACCTTCTTTGGATCGGAAAATATTTAATCTACGTAAGCCTTTTCAAATATGATGTTGGGCGATTTTTAGGGCACAAATGGCGGAGCGGCTCCAAGTGCTTAACCGCTTGGCCATCGAAGTTGGCTGGACAAGCGCGAATTTTGTGCTCTAATCATTAAATTTTAACCGACATAATCAAATCCCGCTCAAGAAAGTCTTGTGTTCTAAATATTTGACACGTAAGCAGATCTATAAAATTAATATCTAAATAAGGCAGTAATTTTGTCATGTTCCACGTATGTTACTAATAATTTCCACGGAAAGTTTCTCTTAATAATGTTTCCAGTAAACAGCAAATGAGTTAATCTGCAGGTTAATTTTAAACGACGGAGCAACAGCGATCGTTAATCGAGCGTTGCTTTGAAATCTGGTACTGGTCATCCCTGGTTCGGTAAGTTATTTGCTTAATCCGTCTAAGAGTTTTTCAGTAGAAGTCAAAAGTCTGGAATGGTGTCCAGTACATGGTATTAGGTTTATTCTTAATACATGGGATCGTAAATACCTGGCAAAACGTGATTGGGTGTTAGATACATCTGCCGCCCCGTCAGATATATGAAGGGCATTATTTTATGTTAAAATCGACCACAAACAGATTCATATGTAAATGAAACAGAGCAGTCATCGTTGACCTTAGCATAGTGGTAGGGTGTAGTTTAATTTTAATTGACGGGAATCCTGCCACTCGAGCCTGGCTAGCCACTACTCTTTTTTCTTCAAGCACCTAACGTTGTGTTTTACAGCAGTCCTTGACAGCTAGTAATTCTATATTTTGATTCCATAATCACTTGCCATCGTGTGAATCAAAGGCTAACCTATCACTAATTAAAATAAACTGTCTTGTCCCCATTGCTAACAAAATACCAACTAGTCTTATAAAATAACAACATCGCAACTAGACTTGCCGAACACATCAGGAGCATTAAGAAGACACAATTCAATAAGCAATCGTGGAGCACGCACTTCTCTCGGACACGCAACATTTTATACGTTTCGATAAAAAACAAAGAAAAATTCTTTGTACCTTGAAAAGTACGTAAGGCTATCGAGATCACCCGTCATCCTAATTTATCGAGATCATGGAGGGAGTTTTCTACGAAAAGCTAAGTGACGAAGAGGATGCACCACGATCAGCACAGTGGCGCGCGGAGTGTTCCCCCGGCCCACTGGCCGCCGTGTACCTCTACTCTCGCGCAGAGAGTAGTTGCGTGCGCGGAGTTGTCGCTGCGATTTAGACGCGTGAACTCACCTAATGAAGGGCATCAGATATGCCCGAAGCCTAGGTCGACAGTCTCGATCAGTACGCGTGAGTACAGCCAGTTATTTAAAACATTAATTAAATACCGTTCATAATGTGATAAGGTTATATATGATTTTTTCTCTCTGCTACTCTCTTCTTGCTGCACATAAATGACCTGCTTAAGCCCGGTATTGTTGGGTATGCAGATGACAGCACAGTTGTAGAGAGGTATATATATCCGATGCGCGGGCCGGCGATGTACAAATCCAGTCTCATAGAGAGGCGATGGTCGAGCGAATGAACTTGGCCCTAGAGGCAGTCTGCGAATGGGGTGACGCTAATTTAGTCAAATTCAATGCTACAAAGACCCAGGCGTGTCTCTTTAGTGCTAAACAGAGTCTTTTCTCTCTCACTCCTCTCTTCCGAGGTGTGCCTGTTCCGATAACGAACCAACTCGAGCTACTAGGTGTAATTCTTACACCAAAACTCAATTTCGGGTCATACATTGAGTCCAGGGCTAAATTAGCTGTGAAAAAGCTGGGTGTTCTCTGGAAAGTGCGGCGGTATTTTACATCGGGACAGCTTCCAAACCTATATCAAGCTCAAATCCGATCTTGTATGGAATACTGCAGCCATCTCTGGGACGGTTCGGCAAAGTACCAGCTCGAAGCCTTGGACTCGATAGATACCTAGCTAAGAAGCTCATTGGTGACGATGCGTTGGTGGAGGTTAGACTCCAAAGCCTCGAGCATAGACGCAAAGTTGCTAGTTTATCGGTTTTTTACAGGCTACACTTCGGAGAGTGTGCGATCGATTTACACAACCTTATTCCCTCCTCTCCTTTTTTTCATCGGACAACAAGACGCACAGGAACACGGCATCCATACATGGTCGATATCCCAAAAATACGTAAAAAATACGTATTTCCCGATATATATAATCTGGAAGTCTTCAAGTACAGAGTAAAGAGGTATTTGCTAGGCAAGCATGCTCCACCGTCGACCGCGTCGTCACTTTCCATCAGGTGAGACTGTGGTCAAATGCTTGCTTATAATAATTAAAAAAAAAACAAAAAAAAAAAAAACTACAAAATCACATCAATTATTCCACAACGTCAACAAGGGAAGTAGGTACCTAATGGTAGGTAAAACACCGTCACGTATATTATAATTCATTCTCAGTGCAGGCTATTCGACTTTTGAACAATCTACCAGTATCGATTCGAAAATCTCAGTCACAATACATTTTCAAAAATAGAGTCAAAGAATTTTTCATGTCCACTCTGAGCTAATCTATTTCCTCGGTTGTACCTGTATCAGCTGGATCGTCCACTGCTGAACACAGCCTCCTCTATTAGGGGGTATTTGCCATAAACCCATGCTTGGCAGGCGTCTTGGGGATCGCAGTGTAAGATGGCAGTTCTTTAAAAAGCGCTGCTGCCCACTTTCCAGTACTTTTCCCTTAGTCGCCTCTTACGACACCCACGGGATGATATGGGGAGGTGCAATTCGAACCCGGCACCACACGGGGCTATTACTTACTTATTATATTTTTGTAAGTATTATTTGGATACATGTATGTATATATTTATATCAGTGTATGTATGTAGGTATATAAGTATGTATTTATATTATTATGTATGTAAGTAATGTTTATTGTAGGTATATATTTTAATATAAGTATTTATATAGATAATGTTTCGTGAATATTTAATTAATTTTTTTATTTTTAAGTAATGTTTACGCAGTACACTGCCAACCTGGCTAAATTTGTAAATTCTTTCTGTTCGGTTGACTGGAAGAAAGCGCTTTAAGCAATAAGACCGCCTTTTGTATACATATTTTGTGTGTTAATTTTCATTGTTATTTTAATGTATGCAAATAAAGTGATCTATCTAATGGAAAAGTCTGCTTGTTACCTACGAATGTAACTAACTACAAATGAACACATTTTCAGTATTCTTATCGATAGTTGGAGATCATTCTTCATCGTGATAGTAAATCTGGATACCTACAGTTCCATAATCTTTGCTGTGACATCTCTCTGATAAATCAAGTAGGCACAGATCTGCGACAGATTGCGCTAGAGGTCGGCGTTATCGACCTCAGAGATAAACCTTTAAAGCAGCAAAGTTCTGAAACATTAGTTCAGTGGTACAAACTTATAGGCTCTCTTATCTCTCGCTTTGACCTTAGTCACAGTACAGCTACTAGCAGTAGAGAAGCTGCAGTGGTTTAACTACGGTCCAGTTTCAGAAATGTCAAATCATATTGGATGGCAGGTACCTTGCATCCACCATGTTTGTTTTTGATATCTATCAATAGTCTTCCTTATTGCTTATGAAATTTTATTACAACTCAGAGCCAACGTTCTCATTTCGGTTTTGCACTTAATAAGTGTTTTTAATTTATTTACTACTAGCATTCCGGCCGCGGCTCCGCCCGCACGTATATCTGTTATCGCGCAAATTCATAAAACTCTTTTTGCGCAGTTGGATAATAACTATCCTATGACCTCCCCAGGTCTCAAACTATTACCATACCAAATCGGTCCAGTAGTTTTTAAGTTTATTCGTTACGTGGAAAAATACAAATATTTCCTCTTTATATTATTAGTGTAGATACTCTAGACTTGGTCCACTATATCACCTGATATTAAGTAATCATATCGTAAAGTTGGTTACTTTAAAATGGCTTACCTTAGAATGGGAACGGGCTCATAATGATAGCTGTCGGAAAACACAGCTTTTCTACTTGAGAGTGGTAGCTAGACAGATGAGCCTTTGCAAAATGTCCTACTACCTTGTAGATTATG
The DNA here is from genome assembly GCA_963890685.1 of Plagodis pulveraria. Lineage (NCBI taxonomy): Eukaryota > Metazoa > Arthropoda > Insecta > Lepidoptera > Geometridae > Plagodis > Plagodis pulveraria. The sequence goes on along the minus strand of OY982973.1, from coordinate 10,164,584 downwards.
TCCTAGCTATATGAAAGTGCATTCGCTTTATTAGCATTGAGCATGTATTTTTAAAGTAATTAAACAACTTTAAACGGTTTAAATCGCGTATATTTATCATTATTTTTGTCCCGACGTTTCAAACACTTTGCAGTGATCGTGGTCACGGGGTGAATACAGTCACCCCGTTGACAGCCAAATTTGTTTAATTGCTATGTGTAATAATCGCGAAAACCTAAGACAACATTATGTATTTTTATTTCACGTTATATTACAGGTTTACAAAAATAAACTTTTTATCACAGTGAGATGCGACTCCTTGCGACGCCTGAGCGCGGACTTGAAAATAAAACGTTTGTGGTGTAGGAGATTGGCCCTTCAGCTATAATTTTATTTACTTCCTGTTGCTTATGACTTTATTACATGGGTAAGATTTGTTTTTGTTATCTCCCTTTAGTAGTAAAAAATAATGTAATCATTTTTATATATAAATAAATAAATAAAAATTAATTGTTTGTTATTTACAATGTTGATAATCACATGTCACGTATAACAAATTCTTGTATTAAACCACTTTTTATGTGCCCTCCTGAAGTAGAAAACCTGTCGCCAAGCATCTAACGGTGTGTTCCGGCAGCTGTCCTTGAGAGCCAGTGCATTTACAAGCACTTGAGACATAGCAACTCAAACTGACGGGCGCAGTGCAATTCGTGACTTGTGATGAATTTCATCTGTTATAGGCAGAGGTTAGTCCACTTAACATCAGGTGGGCCTCGAGCTTGTTCCGTCACAATAACATAAAAAATATGCATAAATTGATAATCGGTATATATCTTGCCTAGTTTTGTTAATTATTGTTACTAAACTTGTACGACTGCGAAGTACTTATACTGTGTATACATAGATTAAGCTGTAGTTACTCAGCGACATTAATGCTTGAAGTTGGTCGGACAGTACCGACAACATCTCGGCATCTATTAATTGATCTAAACAGGTAAGTTTCGATTTAAGTCACTATCTGGATACTGTAGATTAACAAGGTTCCAAAACTATCGTAGATCATATTATAAGAAGCTTAATAATTCATACATCGAGCCATGAAGCAGTAATATTCACTCTGTATTAATATTCATTTCTATAATAATAATAATAATAAATAATAAAAAAAAGTATTACCATAACAAGATTATACAAACTAATTTGAAGTGCAGTAGACATATTTAACATGTTCATTTTAGAATATCTAGATTCATGAACAGCGGCTCCACACTAGGCTCTTGGCCCGTATCGTGGAAACCAGTTAGATAAACGATATAATATTAGACGAAAGAGGTGTTTTCGTTACAACAAGTAGAGTATGTTTATTAATCTTTAATTTGACTGTGCGTGTTAGTTAAGTAACACATAATAAAAGGCATGCGTGTGTATGTGTGTGAAGAGTAATTTTGAAGAAAGATGTGTAATGTAGTGTATCTGTGTGTTAAGAGTTATCATTAAAATTTGCTCACAAATAAATAAAATCTTCAGAATCATCATATGACTGAGTCAGCAACCACTTCTTAACTAAATGTTTTGTTCCTAAAGTACATTCTTTAAGTAAATTTTTCCTAAGACATTATTGAATACACGTGGAAGTAAGAATATTTGGATGACGCTTAGCGAAACATGAAATAACAAATGGAACAGGTAACCTAAATACACGTTTTCTCGAAAGTTCTGCAAAGTCGTATTGATTGCGAACATTTTTTTGCACATCAACTACATAAAAGAGCATATTTTGATTTTCTGATAAAAGAGCAGTCGGAATGGATGAGACTCATGGTGGTATTGGCATTACTATTTCGCGCAAACCTAAGATATCCATAAAAGGATTATCTTTGCATATGTCCGAAAAAATGCAAGGTTTTGTCTCATGTCTGTTGATATCAGATCCTTTTTTTGGTAAGCCTTCTATCTATAACACTATAACGTTTGAGTTTAATCTAATTCACCTCAAATGCTATAGAAAATTAAATGAAATGATTTTTTTTTAGTTGAGTAATGGTGATGAATAGATTCAGGCGTTACTTTGCGGAAATCCATATTTAATAGTAACAATTTTTTTTTTGTTTTATAAAACATTAAATTAATAAAACACTTAAAAATATACAAAAATATATCTAGTGACAATTCCGCCTAATTTTCCTGTTAAGCCGACGTGACGTCACAAACGCCACGCAGCCAAACCGGAAGAATTTTCGACGCGTTTCGCTCCTACACGAAGCATCCTCAGGAGGTCTTGACTCTACGAGCGCACGATCGAGAATGCATTCAATCCATTCTCGGTCGTGCGCTCGTAGAGTCAGTAAATGTTTTCATAAAATATTTTATAAATAATTGTTATAATTGGGTAATGGTATTGTTACGCCTTAGGGGTCGGGATAATATGCAACACTTAGTCATCAAACTGACACAATTATTCACCAATTCTACAGTCACTTCACAGTCAAACATTAAACTGTTCGCACTTTACAGAACACTCATTCACACACTACACGGTGGCCTGAACTCGACCTTATTTTAGCATAGTTTTCTGTCTTTAACCGATTAGCAAAATTAAGCAACGTCCGCCGTGGTTATAACTTGGATGGGTGACCGTAAGCGACACTACTATTGAGTGCTTCCGTGCTTTGGAGGGCACGTTAAGCCGTCGGTCCCGGTTGTTGTCTTAGGATGGCAGTCGTTATAGCATGGTGGTAAGGCATTTTGCAAATGCCCGCCTGGCTAGCTACCACCATCAAGTACAAAATCTGTCGCCAAGTACCTAACGGTGTGTTCGCAACAGCTGTCCTTGAGAGCCAGTAGTTCTAGGTTAACCTGAACAACATCTTCGATCACATCATCACTTGCCATCAGATGAGATATGATGTGATCGTAAAGTAAGCAGTAAAGTAATAAAAAGAAAAACTAGTTTACATTGAAAAACTATAGAGGCCAATAATCACTCTCTATGTAAACAACTTTTTAAGTAATAATTCCACGGAATACTAACTACTAGTTGCCCGAGAACAATGGCGACTCTTTGTTTTGTAACATTTTAGGTGAGTAGTAGGGACACTCTCGATCTCTTAGAATTGTTTATCAATGTGTTGTTCTAGATTGTTCGAGCTCTTGCATGGTGCACAGAATCTTAGGTAGATTCAACATAGGTTAAAAAGCTCATTGGTGACGATGCGTTGGTGGAGGCTAGACTCCAATGCCTCGAGCATAGACTCAAAATTGCTAGTTTATCGGTTTTAGCTACACTTCGGAGAATGTGCGATCGATTTACACAATCTTATTCCCTCCTCTCCTTTTTTTCATCGGACAACAAAACGCACAGGAACACGGCATCCATACATGGTCGATATCCCGAAAATACGCACAAAGCGTTTTAAATCTAGCTTTATAATGCGTACGGCCGAATTATGGAACACTCTACCAGCGTCTCTATTTCCCGATATATATAATCTGGCAGTCTTCAAGTACAGAGTAAACAGGTATTTGCTAGGCAGGCATGCTCCACCGTCGACCGCGTCATCACTTTCCATCAGGTGAGACTGCGGTCAAATGCTTGCTTATCATAATTAAAAAAAAAAAAAAAAAAACACAAACGCAACCGGTCGCAAATTTCTCTGAGCAAAAAACATATTTACCTCACATCGTTCATTGCAAAACTTAAACAGCAATGATATAAATTAACTGATCAAAACTATCTACACCACATCTGCTACTATCTTTATAACTAGTGTCTCTGTGAGCTGAAGAGCTCACATATAATTAATAATAGTAATTAATAATATTAATTTCACCTTATTTTAACCTATATATTTCTGCAAGTTATTTTATTTTATTTCACATGGTTTCTATAGATGATAGCATCAAAGAGTTCAATAATTGTATAAACTTCTCTAGTTTCAATGTATGTGTACCTAGTAATATAAATAATATTTCATTTTTACATATAAATATAAGATCCATGATAAAAAACTTTTGTAAAATTGAACAGCTGGTTAGTGCTAACCCTACAATTGACGTTTTAGTGATCACTGAAGCTAATATTTCTGAACATATAAAGTCATTGTATAACTTACATGACTACGGAATGTACACAGAGCTACGCAAAACGCGTAAAGGCGGTGGAATAATTGTTTACATTAAAAACAAGTATGCATTCACACGTAAAACTGTTGCTACGTTACACTGTGAATGCCTGCTTGGCAAAATCACCACAACCACTGGTTCAGTAACACTTTTTGCTGTTTATAGGCCACCGAAAAATGACAAGAACCACTTTATCACAGAACTAGATAGGATGATTTATAAATACGCTAAATCTGATATTGTATTTCTTGGGGATATTAATATCGACCTAAAACGTAACATTCCTGTTAAAAAGTCATACTTGGACATGATGAGTGGGCACGGTCTCTCATGCGGCATCACTGATTACACCAGAATAGAAACTTTAAACACAAAAGTAACTAAAAGTTGCATTGATCATATATTTGTCCGATCCCGCACGAGAGACGTGTACACCGCCGCACTCTGTACTATAATGGCTGACCACAGACCGATTGCAATAACCTTAGCAAGTAACTCCCATACAAAGGATGCTCCACTTTTTAGAACGCGTTTTGATAACATGAAATTAAATAATATGCTAGAAAATATTGACTGGCAAACAACGGAAGATATGGACTGCCCCAATGAAATATACACATTTATAAGCGATAAAATTAAGGAATGCTATAGCAAATCAAAATACATACAAAAATGTAATAACTCAAAGCGTAATAGATATTGTTGGATTAACAGCAATATTATTAAGCTATGTAAAAAAAGAGACTTGTTATATTCTGAGTGGATAAAAGATACAAACAACAAAGTACTAAGAAGCGAATACAACAAAGTTAGAAATAAAACGAATAAATGTATTTACCGAAATAGAAACAAATATTATAAAGACGAAATTATGAAAAACAAATGCAATACGAAGAAATTATGGCAATTAATAAATACTATATCAGGAAAAATTAACAATTCGATTGAAGATGTTGTTATTAACGCTTTTAGTGCTGCAGGAAGCAACAAAAATATCGCTAATAATTTTGCACAACAGTTTCAACAAAATGTAAAATCTATATTACCAAGCTGTACGAATAATCTTCTAATTCATTCTGATTACTCAAAACCAGTAGACAGGTCCATTTACTTTCCCAAAGCCACATGCTCTAACATACACAAAATTATAAGAAATTTAAATCCCCACAAAGCTCCTGGTGCCGATGGCATCCGAGCCATAGATATTATTAGGTTATCAGATAGAATCGTTAGCGCAGTAGCCAGGCTGATAAACATAAGTATCTCTACAGGAATATATCCCAAAGAATTAAAGACAGGTATCGTCCGACCTATCCATAAATCAGGTAGCACTCAGAACTACGAAAAGTACCGTCCAATTACAATTCTGCCAGTATTGGACAAAATAGTCGAAAAGTACGTATGTGGTACGATACAGAAATTTTATCATGCTCACAATATTTTAGCAGCTCAACAATATGGTTTTCAGCCTAAGAAAAGTACCACGCAGCTGCAAGAAGACACGTCCTTTTAGTCTTCATAGACTATAGTAAGGCATTTGACACACTGCGACATGACCTGTTAGTAGAAAAGCTGGACAGCAGCGGTGTAAGAGGCAACTTGTTGAGCTGGTGTAAAGACTATCTTCGTGGTCGTAGCTACCAAGTAAGAGTGGGTGATGCTTATAGTGACAGTATAAGTGTTACCGAGGGAACTGCTCAAGGATCGGTGATCGGTCCATTGCACTACTTGACATATGTTAATGAACTGAACAATGTCATTAAGCATTGTACTATCTACCAATTCGCTGACGACACTTGTTTGGTTGCAGCAAGTAGAGAAGTATCCACTGCACAAAATCACATCCAAGTGGACTTTACCTCTGTGTGTAAGTGGTCCCATGACGCAGGCTTGGTACTAAATCCTGAGAAGACCAAACTAATACATGTCCACTCCAGCCACAATCCAAGTCCTATGAGTGAATGTATTAGGGTAGTAGCTCACAGTCACGACTGTCTGCATACATCCAACGGCTTGTGTACAACTACATGCTTAAACATTGAGCAGGTGACTGAGCATACTTATCTTGGCCTGGTGATAGATGATAGGTTCAACTGGCGAAATCACATTGATAATACCTGCACCAGACTGAGAGCTGTTATGGCTAAATTTCATATCATAAAAAGCAGAGTACCTTTTGACGTATTGTTGACAATGTATAAAGCTCTCGTAGAAAGTATCATATCATACGGACTTAGCAGCTACGGACGAACTTACAAAACGTATCTTGACGACATATACAAGATCCAATATAGAATACTAAAAATTATAGTACCTCCTAAAATAAAAATAAAATACTTAGGTGACCCACTAGGGTTATTTAAACACTGTAACATTATTCCGGTTCATAAAAAAGTGCAATTAAATATACTTCTCGAACAATACTTCCGAACAGAAATCCAATCTCCTATAAGTCATTCTAAATTCACCAGAAGCATAAAAAATAGAAAACTACTTGTACCTAGATACAATAACGTATACGGCAAAAGAACCTCTCAATACATAATTTCTCACCTCATTAATAATCTGCCTTGCACAATTAAAGATAAAATCACAGAAAAAAATATTAAATACATTCTAAAGAAATATTTTGTAACATAATTTTATAGCTTCATAAAGTGGAACATCCTTTGTAGTGCGTAAGCGCACACAAATGCAATAGCATTGATACACGTCACACAGTCATCACACAACTGGTTCCTATTTGTTTTATGCTCAGTGGATAGCTGGTTACTGCACATACAATAAAATACTCGTACTTCATTGAGTGTCTGAGATAACAGTTAAGCAGCAAAACTCATGCTTGACTGCTGATTTGTTTAGTTTTGTTATTTTGTTCACTATTTGGCTGTGTACGTATCACATTGTACCTAATTAAGATGTAGTACCTATGATATTATACCTATTTTTATCGAGAACTCAATGTCTAGACAAACCTAACATAGGTTTTAAGACATTACTAACATAAACCATATTGTATATTTTTAATTATTGGATAAATAAATAAAAAAAAAAAAAAAAAAGCTCGCGACAAAAATAAGTTTCTTATTACGTTTTCTACCCCTATCACTCCGCTGTATTAAAATATTTCTAAATCCGAACAGAAAATAACATTATTTATCTATTGAACCTGCTCATAAAATTTCAGTTTATATTCTTTTTTATTTGTGTAACGCATGCTCAGCGGAATACATTACAAAATTACACTGAGAGGAAAATATTGAGGAATTTTGAAGCGCTCGTAGTGAAGTTTGCTTAGCTGTTCTTAACCGTAGCCAGTAATTCTAAGTTAGCCTGAACAACATCTTCGACCACATCGTCACTTACCATAAGGTGAGATAGTGGTCAAAGGCTAACATACCAAGATAATAAAAAAAATGTAGTCATATAGGGTATTTTTATTGATTGTAGAGATCGGAAAATATACTCAGACTTGGAAAATCGACTGACATTATACAAATGGTTTATTACGTAATTGCGTCTGATGTTAATACCTACGGATTGAAATGGAGGCACATTACGAAAATAATTTATATGTAACATTATTTTACCCGAATACAGCGAAGTAAAAAGAAAGGCAATGATTTTGACCGGTATGTATGTGGAATGTTTGCTATGTATGTATTATACATTCATCTGTTCCTTCTTAACTTCTAATACAATTATATATAACTTGTCAAATGGGGTATCGTGATTCTATGGAGTATAACATATTTAGGGCCTGTTTCAGAATGTTCGAGTAAGTTCCGGATATACGCGCTCGTAGCGAAGTTTGCTTAGCTGTTCTTAACAGATCAGCAAAGTAAAGCAAAGTCCGCCGCAGTCATGAGTTGGATAGGTGACCGCTAGTGACATTACTACTGAGCGCTTCCGTGCTTCGGAGGCACGTTAAGCCGTCGGTCCCGGTTGTTGTCTTAGGATGGCAGTAGTTATAGCATGGTGATTGGGCATTTTGCGAATTCCTGCTTGGCTAGCTACTACCCTCAAGTAGAAAACTGTCGCCAAGCACCCAATGGGGTGTTGCGGCAGCTGTCCTTGAGAGCCTGTAACTCTAGGTTACCCTGTACAACATCTTCGACCACATCATCACTATCAGGCATTTAATAAAATAAGAAAATAAAAAGTTTGAAATAAAAGGCAAATTGCAATAATTAAGCAGCATGCGGCTACTTTTGTCATCTTTAGTGTTGTGTTGATGCACACCAGTTGCATAAGGGCTTTTTACAACGTATGTTCGAAAAGCGACCAGCTATAGTAATGTTCTAGGGTAACGGATCTATGGTAGTGAATTCTATTAAAAAATTTTACAGAGTTAGGTTAAGGTTTAGCTAAAATCACGTTAATTAGTATACATATTTTGGCCTCGAATTCATCAGTGCACCGTGGTGTGCCGCTTTAGAATGTTGGGTGACATTCTAACCCGGCCCCCATTTCTTCCCGTGGCTGTCGTAAGAGGCGACTAAAGATAAATACCGGTGGGTAGCAGCGCCTCTTGAAGAACTGTCAACTGTAGGCAATCCCCAAGACGCCTTCCAAGCTTGTGGATTATGGCAAATCCCCCCATGTCTCCCCCAACCATGTCCAATGTTGGAAGTTCTGGTTCATGTGAGGAAGATACATCAATCGTATGCAATAAAAAAATCCACTGATAGGATCGCTGCTCTGAGCGACGCTAAGAAAAGGAAGCAATTCTATCGATGACAAGCTGTACCTGCGACTTCGTTCACGACTGCCGTATCTGCAAAATAATTGTTCACATTTGAGGCGCGAGGCCCACCGGATGTTAAGCGGTAACCTTTGCCTATAACAGATGCATTTCATCACAAGTGACGAACTGCACTGCGCCCATCACCTTGAGACATACCTGTTAAGTCTAATTTTTCCTGTTATTTCACTGGCTCTCAAGGACTGCTGCCGGAACACACCGTTACACAACACAAGTCTAAGAGATCGAGAAGTGTACCTACTACTCACCTAAAATGTTACAAAAAAAAGAGTCGCCATTGTTTTTGGGCAACTAGTAGTCAGTATTCCGTGGAATTTCTTGAAAAGTTGTTTACGTAGAGAGTGATTATTGACCTCTATAGTTTTTTCCATGTAAACTAGTTTTTTTTATTACTTTACGTTCACATCATATCTTACCTGTTGGCAAGTGATGATGTGATCGAAGATGTTGTTCAGGTTAACCTAGAACTACTGGCTCTCAAGGACAGCTGCCGGAACACATCGTTAGGTACTTGGCGACAGATTTTCTACTTGAGGGTGGTCGCTAGCCAGGCGGGCATTCGCAAAATGCCCTTCCACCATGCGGTGAAGCTCAAGCTCTGGGCGGGATTCGAACCATGGACCTGCTGCGCGGCAGTCCATAGCCAATGCCACTGAGCCATCACTGCTTCAATTTAAGCAACGCTGTGGTCTGTATAGCTCAGAAAACAGCTTTTTACTTTGGATTTGAAAACTCTCGTGTTGTATTTTCCAGAAGACAGTAGTTAAGTAACTTAGAGAGTTTCTTCGACGTTCGCACAATAAATATTAAAGCAAAGTACTTTTTGCGTTTCTTTGTAATTTCGATTATAAAACGGCATCTTTTTGCCGAGGTCTCCTTTTTTGGCGGTAGAACGAAAATATATTAAATTGTGCACTTCCATTGAGCAGTCTCCAAAATGTATCCGGCAAAAGATAGATATTTAAAAAATCTGACTATGGCGAATGTTCCAGATTTTAGAGTTATATCTAAGCTCACACGTCCCTAACAAAAAAATAATAATTGAAATCGGACTACGCGTTAATAAATTACTACTAAGTGTACATTTTGACTTTCATCCACTTTCCCGAGGGAACCGTGCTGAATTTCGGCATAAAAAGCATACAATAACCTTTTTCGTAGTATGAACTCAAATCGTGTGAAGTTTTATTAAATTCCATTCAGTAGGTTTGGAGTGATGCGCGGCCGGAATACAGACAGACAGACAGAACAACAAAAAAAAACAGCTCCCAATTTTTTCTTAAAATGTCTGCTAAAGAATTTGATCTGTTACAGTTTTATTATAAGTATAGATTTTTTTCTCGCATATCGCTCTTGTTTATTTAATTCCTCTGTCAGATTGAAAAAAATGACACAACTTGGATATAAAACATAAAAACATCAAAACATAAAACATCAAATATATAACATATCAGATTTTCCAGCCAAAACACCCCAATAGCAGTTAACTGTAAATTACTCCGCTACCTGTCAAAGGTAAGTTTAACGCTGTCGAAACTAAATTCAAATTACGCTGTAGTTTAAACAGAATATAAACAGTTTCATATTGAATATAATTATTAACCAAGTTTTAACTCAATTAGGGCACGGAATTTGGGTAACATCGCTCAGAATATTTCCAACTTGCTCCAAATTTTAACTTTAATCATAATATTGGTAAAACAATTAGGCGTATCCTTTTAGTCTAGTGTCTGTGCATTTTTGATTAGCTAGCTTAGACTTATGACTGTAATTGGACTTTTGCTAGAAATGTAGACTGTTGCTATTTGTTTACTTGGCAGCTTAGTTATAATAAGGCAAATGTTTCGGTTGCTATACTTAATTAAGTACTATCCTATAATTTTGCTTATTAAAAACTATTTCTTTTGAGTATATTTTTCATTGCCTTTTATGATTCTTTGTTATTGCCTACGAGTTTTCGGAACCCCATTACTTATATTTTAATAATATGATATCATATTATGTATGCTAGCATATCATATATTGAATAAATATATATAACAATCATAAGTTTAGATCGAAAAAAGGTAGGAAATAAACAGATTTGGGAGCTAAAGTTTCTAGAAAACAAAACAAAACTTTGGAGGGGAAGAAATTTAGCGAAAGTGAGATGTAAGAAAGAGATATGAATAAAATTTAATTTATATTGGTCCGTTAATTTTAACTTGAAGTCTATGAAGTGCCATATATTTTTGAACCCTATCAAGTATAGTTAAATTTATCAATGTATGTGTTAGGCCTGTGGGATACCTATAAATTTAAGAAATAATTTTCAAAAACATCAAAAAAAAAATGTATAGGAATCATTTTTATATCACTTATTGTTTTGTCATTAACGAATATACATAATATATTATACAACCGTACGTTTAAGTAAAATAAATATAATATTATGTTGACACTAAAATTGTGTGCACATATTGGGTACTACTTAAAATATAAGTATTTTTTTACAACTGGCCTACATAAGAGCGTTATATAAGTTGAACGGAAATAAATATAAATTTATTTTTAAATTCGGTTTCACCTTATCATGAAAATTGCGAAATGTTTTATACCATCATGATCTATATCATTCTGAGAAACATCATAAAGTCAGCATTGCCCACTAGTTTTCATAACTGGCTAGAATTATAAATTTAAATCCAATTGCTTAGAGATTAATCAGGACTGGTGTTGATACGATACATTAACTGTCGACTAGGTAAAAGAGAAACATATTTTCAGCTCATTGTTTTATGCTTGATAGAGTATATTTTATTCCCAGCAATAAAAAAACATCTTAAATACAAAAGGATCATTAAATATTATAAGTTAAACCGGTAAAAACGGTCACGTTGGGATCGAATACGTTTCGCGGGTTTCAAGCATATCAGATGCTCATCTTCGGGGCGAGTGCGCAGCTGCGTCTCCGAGCTCCCGGCGGGCACTCGTTGAGCACACGATCGAGAAACGGACTTGTCACTAGATATCTTTTTTACATTTATTAAGTATTTTACTAAAATATTAATGTAATGCGTTCTTAATATACTTTTGTAATATTTGTTATTATTAAATACGGGTATCTGTATTGTATCGCTTACATCTATTCATATACGAGTATCAAAAATATTTATTTGGATAATACTACGTCACCCATATCGCGCTGAAACTTTATGCGGAACATTTAAGCCGCTGTATAATTAGGATTGTAAACTATTTTGAACGACCCGTAAAAAAAAGTTATGAGTGGCAAATGTAGAAATCTCTATATTGTTTTATTTATACCGGCGGTATGCCTTTATTAACAAAATACTACGAACTATATACAACACAACCGCTACAATAAAAGCATTTAGATACAGTCATTGCAGATTCACAGGCAGTCCAAATGCTCCGGCCCACTACCTGCTGGCAGCGTGCCCAGCATGCTGGCAGCATTGCCCCGTTGAATTGCAATACTTATTCTATATCGTTGATACCTTATATATGATACTCACAGAAGCTTTTGGTAGGTATAAATCGAATTCCAGAAGTAGATAGATAGATAGATAGATAACTCTTTATTGTACACCAAAATAAAAATCATTATAAACAATATCACAAACTTAAGTAATGTTGTACAATTGGCGGTCTTATCGCTAGAAAGCGATCTCTTCCAGACAACCTTTGGATGGAGAGAAATTCAGACATGATAGATGACGGTGGTGTATAAAGTATTACATTTAATTATGTAACCAAATATTAAATTAACAAAAAAATAAAAGTATTCCGTACATCGCACGGACTTTTTACCTACAACACATTATGTTTAGAGAAAACCTCTATTCATGGTTATATGAAACTAAAGTGAATTCTATGTATGTTTCAAATTAACGGCTCCTTTTTATAACAACCCACGAGAAATAATGCAAACTGTGGTAAGCTACTAGAAGTATCTATAATCTTACGATTCCACAAGGAAAAATAACTTCTGGGGCTCGATTCTCTTAGCTATTGAACGGTGTTAACGCAACTTAATTGCATGAAAATGGTAGTATTTGACAGTACTGTATCTGTAGTCTGCCTGCTATTTATGTTAGAACGCAGGTCAGTGGCTTGCTATTAATAGTTTTTGACATATTTGGTATGCTGTAAGCTATTTTGTTGCGATTGCGTTGCTACAGTGGCATACAATATTTTCGAGGACTTTAGATAGAAAAGTAGCCGAATAACTTAAATATATTTACTTAATGTATTGTTGGCTAGAGAAACACTGTATTGATGTTTTTACTGATGCTAGATTGATAGAAGTTTTCATTATTATTTCAGTGGCATTTTTTGCAAGCCATACGATAGCGACGCGATTGCTATACAACTGCAATTAGGAGCTAGAATTAGCAGACTACCGAATTTGACATTAACAGCAGTTCGATCGCAGACGCATCGCAGTAGTGTGGCGTTTGGTCAATAACTAAGAGAATTGGGGCCCTGGAATCACGTCCACTTTAGCCTAATTTCACTGCACTTAAATTATATTTTTATTTGGGGGGCTTACAGCTGTCATTATAAAACAGGTTCAATAACTAAATTAAGAAGAGCCATTAACAAGCCTCGACAGATACACAAAAAAGTATTTTACACACACGTAATAAAATTACACAAAGAACAAGGTAAGTAAATGTTAATTACGCAGCCACTTGATTTCCAAGTATATAAAAATTTTACGATTTCAAAGTGACATAAGCAAGGTTAACATGAGACAATTTGCTAGAATAAAGGTCGATCGTGTGACCTTTGTGCTCGATAAACTTATTAAAAGCTGTTAAGCTTAAATACTTATTTTATTCTATTTTGAGTATTTGTTGTTATAGCGGCAATAGAAATACATCATCTGTAAAAATTTCAACTGTATAGCTATCCCCGTTCTTGAGATACAGCCTGGTGACAGACGGACGGATGGACAGCGAAGTCTCAGTAATAGGGTCCCGTTTTTACCCTTTGGGTACGGAACCTTAAATTGATAATTGTCTCACATAAATAGCTGCCGGAACACACCGTTAGGTGCTTGGAAACAGCTTTCCCACTTAAGTACAAACACAAGAAGTACAACCAGTAAGAAATGCACATCTTAATCTCAAAAGCTTACTTCTTGCCGAGTATCATCAAGGCTCAAATATTTGCTCTCGCTAATGGCTGCTTCCTTAAGGTTTACCAGTTAATCGATCTATGTTTGCTTGTTCTTAACTTGGTGGTGAAAGCTTGCGCCTTAAAGACTGTGGTATATAATTTATATTGGCTCTGGAGAACTTCGAACTTCTGGTACCTATATAGCAGAACTCGAGTAGTATGGTGTTTCAGTAAATGCGCTTGACTTTCATACTACCCTGCAAAACTAATTACACAGGCGTTCATTCATTCGTAGAAATGATTGAGTATAAGATAATTTAGCAAATTTTGAAAATTGAATACAATATTCGTGGAACACATGTGTCTAATCTGTTTTAAAAGATGAATAGAATTACGAAATTGAAACGCGTTTTAAATTAAATAAAGTAATGAGACGAACCAGTTATTATTTAATACTAGCTTACGTTAAACAGTTTTGAAGCAGTGATGGCTCAGTGGCATTGGCTATGGACTGCCGCGCAGCAGGTCCATGTTTCGAATCCCGCCGCGGGCAATATTTATTTTTAATGTAAATGTGACGGAACAAGCTCGGCGCCCACTTGATGTTAAGCGGACTAACCTTTGCCTATAACAGATGCATTTCGTAACAAGTCATGAATTGTACTGCGCCCGTCACTTTGAGACATAGTTGTTAAGTCTCATATGCCTGTAATTTCACTGGCTCTCAAGGACTGCTGCTGAAACACACCGTTAGGTGCTTGGTGACAGATTTCTACTTGAGGGTGGTCGCTAGCCAGGCGGGCATTCGCAAAATGCCCTTCCGCCATGCGGTGAAGCTCAAGCCCGCGGCGGAACTCAAATCATGGACCTGCTGCGCGGCAGTCCATAGCCAATGCCACTGAGCCATCACTGCTTCGTAATTATATATAAACTACTACATAGACGCGAGGATGTTTAATAGGCTCAATGTTGCTTATATTTAAGGAACTGTTCCAAACCGATGGTGAGTCTAGCGTTCGCTGTATTTACAATGATGCCAATCGGAATGGCGCCTCGCTGTCTTTTTTGTGAAGCTATACTGTAAACGAAAGCTGTATGTCTTTCTAAAAATAAATGAAACAAATTATCGCTTATACATATGACAATGCAGTTCGTTTCTCATTTCAAGGCATACGAGTATATTCTTGTCTTGCTCAGTAAGGAATCTCACTTGTAACCAGTGCCTTTTAAGCTAAATCCAGTGTCTTTTGTAGACTACTGCTTAGAAGCAGCATATCCATATTGAAGCAGTGATGACTCAGTGGCATTTGCTATGGACTGCCGTGCAGCAGGTCCATGGATCGAATCCCGCCGCGGCCTTGAGCTTCACCGCATGGTGGAAGGGTATTTTGTGAGTACCCGCCTGGCTAGCGACCACCCTCAAGTAGAAAATCTGTCGCCAAGCACCTAACGGTGTGTTCCGGCAGCGGTCCTTGAGAGCCAGAAGAATTACAAGCTAATGAGACCTAACAACGGGACGTCTCAGTGTGACGGGCACAGTGCAATTTGTCGTTGATGAAATGCGCCTGTTATAGGCAGAGGGTTAGTCCACTTAACATCAGGTGGGCCTCGGGCTTGTTCAGTCACAAATACAATTTAAAAAAAAATGTCCGACACTGTAGTGGTCACCTCCGAAAGTTTTTTCAAAGTGTGCGACTGATAAAAAATAACACAATTGGTCATGGACAATCCATCTCACTTTATATCGTTCTAAGTACAATACTACGAAAACTTTTTGAAACTTTAATGTATCAATAATTTTGATGAGACTTATTAATAAATTTATTAAAAAGAAGTTTATAAATTAAATATTTAACGTATAATATATTTGACACTAATAATTTGGTTGTCTGACCTGTAAAAACCTTGCCACAAAGTCAAAGTTCAATCTAAAGAATCTAATGACAACTTTTAGGAGGACTAATATTCCAACATTCGTCAAAGAATTTAAAATATTCAAACAGAATATCAACATTGTTGTTTTGTTATGAGTTTTCTAAGTAAGTCAAGAGTTTTAATGAAACAACTAAATGATTACTATAATATTATAAATGCGAAAGTTTGTGAGTGAGTATATGTGTATGGTAATAAATCTTCACCATCACGCTGGCTTAACTGGATTTTTTAATTTGAATTCCCTTTAACATCAACAATTTCATTATTTTCTACGCGGGTGAAACCACGGGGCACAGTTAGTATTAAACAAGTATATATACATTAAGGGTATACTGGCCGGCCCTTTTTCCATACAAACGTCGTAGGGTGATCACTCCCGTATTTGAAATGAAATGAAATGAGATGAAATGAAATGAAATATCTATTTATTGCCACACAAATAACATATAACTATACAGAATAAGATTAAAACTAAAAATAAGGTGATTCGTAAATATTGCGGGCAATAGGGTTACACTCAGCATAAGCCGCGTGACATTTTCATACATTTGAGGATTTAGGTCCAAAATAAAGCATAATACCGATTGATCTCGTCATTATCTTGGCTTGTATGAAGCCGAAATATTAATAAAATAATTAACTTGAGAATTATATGCCTCAAAACATTTTCATATAAAGTTTTCGAGGCTCATAACTTACAACATAATTATCTTTTTAAAATTTTGGCATCATACAAGCCTATTATGCTTAAGTCTGGACTTAAAATCTCAATTAAGGGAGTGATCACCCTTCGCCGTTTGTATGGAAAACTGACCGGCCAGTTCAACCTTAATACAAAAGATCAACGTCAAGTTTACAAATTATAAGGTGGCTTCTAGCATGTTGTTTTGGAAAAATCATCGCTTTAACTTACAGCACGGATTTCCACTGGGCACGATCTTGAGATAGTAATATTCCCTTAACATACTCTATCATGTTTTTAACATACGTCGATTGGCGTAATATGTTAAGATTAACTTTGTTCTGCAATTCGTTCAAAATACGATCATCTATCACCATCGTCCTTCTTAGGATCTAAAGCATAAATTTACCTTAAAACTTTTATTTCTACGGATTACAAAAGAAAAAAATATACAATACTTTTAAAATTCGCAGTGGTTACTTGTACAATACATTTAATGACACTGATAAAAGTTTTTATATTACAAGACAGAACTTTACGAAATGAAAACAAGGCCAGTAATTGTCAATTACAAGAAAAGTAACTTTTGCAGTATGAAAATGAAAAAAATAATTGCAATTTCGATAGATTGATCAACTTTGATTACAATTTGTAAGGCTTATTGATAACTGAGAAATAAGACTAGACTATGAATAGAGAAAAAATAACTGTTTGAATTATAGTTTTCTCGCTTTACTAGCTAGTTTTGGTTGAATTTCTTTATATATATATATTATTTGTATTTCTAAATTTGCGGTTTTAAATCGGATTATTTGTTTTGGGAAGATTTGTATAAAATTTTGTATTTAAAAAACATTAATTGTTGTTCTATTGACAGCAATATTTCACATCTAATAAGTCACTTGTCAATATGCAATAAATGTATGTTTTATGTTCTGAATTATAAACTAACCCACGTCCTTGATTGGGTGATCTGACTGTGTATATGTACAGTCGCCTGCAATAAAAAGTATACACTTCGTAATTTTCAAAATAATGTGTTGTCGCTATGTTATTGTCAATCGAAGTTACTATTAACCTGACTAAAAGTATTCATATTATTCTTTGATTTTAAGATACTTCTGATTACATAGGGAAAAACAGAACTCTTTGCCACAGTTTTGAAAATTACAATGTGTATACTTCTTATTGCAGGCGACTGTCCCTACCATAATATTTCAACTATTATATATCTGACAAGTAGTTTCTGGCTATAAAAATTGACAGACAGAGACATGAAGAGATATGGCTGATTCTACAAAGGTTCCATTTTATGGGCAAATTTACGGATCCCAAAAATTATCTTATTTTTGGGATTAAACACTTTCAAATAGATTCTTCGCATGAGGCTATAAAAGTCGGACGCACTGATACATGAACACACGTGGTTGATTCTACTATGGTCTTGTCTTTTGTAATTAGCCAAACAAACAACTCAATACGATACAGGAAACATTTTGAACATTATTTTGATACAAAAATAGGGATCGTAATATCATTAGAAACTAAATTTAGAGAGCAGATATAGTTGTCTGCCTTCTAAATTTCGTTTTTTTTGTTTTTGTAAATACCTAATCTACTCGTAATTAAATATAACTGTTCATGTATTAATATTGATTACCCCGTGCGGTGCAGGCATCTCTTCCTGTCGGTGCTGAATATAATCGATTAGGAAAACCTACAAGCAGGACTTTTTTTTTTTTTTTTTATGCTTTATAGGTTAGCATTTGACCACTATCTCACCTGATAGTAAGTGATGATGTGGTCGAAGATGTTGTTCAGGCTAACCTAGAAGTACTGGCACTCAAGGACAGCTGCCGGAACACACCGTTAGGTGCTTGGTGACAGATTTTCTACATGAGGGTGGTAGCTAGCCAGGCGGGCATTCGCAAAATGCCCTACCACCATGCTATAATGACTGCCATATTAAGACAACAACCGGGACCGACGGCTTAAAGTGCCCTCCGAAGCACGGAAACGCTCAGTAGTAATGTAACTAGCGGTCATCCATCCAACTCATGACAACGCGCGACGTTGCTTAACTTTGCTGATCGGTTAAGAACAGGTAAGTAAACTTCGCTACGAGCGCTTCATATCTTCTACAGAGCCGTGAAATATACATATTAAAGAAAAATACTTGTCAAATAGCATAAATAATGAAGCAGCATTATATTAAAATATTTTTATGAGGGCTCCAAAATATGATAAGTACCTACTTATTGCCAGTACCTACTTATACATTATAAGTACGTTCTTATATTAATATTTCTCGGCTTAGCTACCCTAAATATAGGGCTCTAAACGCTTTTATTGTAGTAGCTGTAGTGTTATATATAGTTCGTAGTATTTTATTTGTTAATAAAGGTTAAGCCTAGCTAGCTCCCTATTATATGGTGTGTTTTTGTCTAGATCTCTTTTAGAGATCTAGACAAGTATATTTCTAATCTCTTTAGATTAGAAATATACTTAAATAGGACATATATATTTGATTTTGAAGCAGTGATGGCTCAGTGGCATTGGCTATGGACTGCCGCGCAGCAGGTCCATGGTTTGAATCCCGCTGCGGGCTACAGTTTCACCGCATGGTGGAAGGGCATTTTGCGAATGCCCGCCTGGCTAGCGACCAACCTCAAGTAGAAAATCTGTCGACAAGCACCTAACAGTGTGTTCCGGCAGCTGTCCTTGAGAGCCAGTGATATTACAGGCACATGAGAGTTAACATTAAAGACAAACACAACTACTGTCCGCTTAATATCAGGTGGGCCACGAGCTTGATCCGTCACAATAACAGAAGAAAAACACATAAAAGTAACTCTAGAGATAATTTAAAATTTATATACCAACAAGCACTTACTGGTGAACTCTTTAGGTATTAAATAGGAACTCCGAAACTCCTAAGGTGATTTTTGCGTTTAATTTCGTTTAATTGTATACATGTATTGTGACACCTAAGACGCCTGAGAAGCATGATGATTGTGGGAAATGTTCCTCCATTGTAAAAAGCTTAGGTTTAGCAAAAAAAGAAATATTATTTACAAATTAGAATGTTTGTAAACGTGTTAGCATGTCTGTTCTCTTTGTTTGTCATTTTTTTTTAATTTTTTTTTTTTTTTTTTTTAGGGAGGACATAGATGCTGTCTACCGCTATACGGACGTACAGCTCCACCGGACTTTGGGCGAGGGGAGGCCCTCTTATAGCCCAGGAGGAAGAAGCGCTGAGGGCACTTCTTCTGAGACGGGCGTATAAGGCGAAAAGCGCCTTATACCTCCGTCTCCTGCGGGCGCCGAAAACGCCACGCTACTATCGGGAGGGGTGACAGCGAGCTCAAGGGCACCACTGTGGTTCGGACCTCGGCTTGTCTCGCTGCCGAGAGACAAAGGGGGAATCGGAACTAAATGCCCCGGTACAACTGCAGTGTTGTACCGTTGAGAATGGGCCCTATTGAATATTGCTCTGTGACTATTTGGAGAGACACTAATCGGGTTTTTATTTTTGCCTCGAGCTCGCCGGCGAGCTCGGTGTTTGATTGTGTAACCTCTGATTACCGCACACCTGGGGATGTTACCAGGACGACTTGCGGACAACGCTAAAGCTGCCAACGTAATGGCTGCGATGGGGTCATCCGGGTCGTCCAATACCTGCCGTGGTCGGCGACGGGGGGGTTTGAAGTATGGGTCGGATGAGGCAGTCGAATAGTTCGCTGCCTGGACAACCAGAGGGTTCGGGTGGTGGGGGGCTCGATCAAAGTGTCGGCGGACGCAGCCCTTATTGAACTGCGCTAAAGAGGGAAGGTTTAGGTCGCAGTGCAACTCGGCGCTCCGGACGTACCAGGGAGCGCCGGTTGCCCTGCGAAGAAACCGGTTTTGGAGGGCTTGAAGCTTATGTAGGTGGGCCTCACTAGCATGACTGAACACTACGGATGCGTACGTCATGATGGGGCGGATACAAGCAGTGTAAAGTGTCTTCTTGTTACTAAGAGACATTTTACTTTCTTTACATATTAAGGGACTTAGGCGACCCATGACAAAGGCCGCCCTGTTACGGACCGTATTAATGTGATCTTTGAAGGTGAGATTCCGATCAAGGGTTACTCCAAGATATTTGGTTGTTCTCACCCAGGGAATGGGTTCATCGAACAGAATTAGTGGCTTCGGATAGCGGGGGCGGGTTTTCTCAGTAAAGCACATAGCTGTGCTTTTAACTGGATTAACCGCTATGCGCCATTTTCGGAACCAGTCACCGATCTCGGTGATGGCCCGTTGAATGACGAAATATGTCTGTCTATTTACATGCCAGCCAGTGGAATAAATGGCGGTATCGTCCGCGTATTGGGCTATAAAAACTTTGGGTTGGGCGCGAGGGATGTCACTGGTATACAGTGCGAAAAGGATGGGTGATAGCACGGAGCCCTGAGGGACTCCGGCTCTGACTGGATGAGGAGTGGAGAGGGTGCCTTCCACGCGGTAGCGAAAGCTTCTGTCCCTTAGGAAGTCTTGTAAGGTGAGCACAAGACGCTCTGGCACGCCAAAGTGGTATAGCTTGTAAATCAAGCCATTGTGCCAGACTTTGTCAAAAGCTTTCGCTACGTCGAGGAAGACTGCTACCGTCGATTGGGGTTTGGGTTTCTTATTGAAACCCTCTAGGATGTGCTCCGTGAGGCGGTGCACCTGTTGGACGCATGAGTGTTTGGGTCTAAAGCCAAACTGCTCGTCGGGAATAAGGTGGTGTTCCCGGGCATGGGATTGAAGACGGTTCGCTAGGATCCGTTCGTAGAGCTTCCCCAGGGCGCTGAGGAGGCTGATGGGACGGTAGCTGGTGGGATCAGAGGAGTTTTTGCCTGGTTTGTGAATGCCAATGACATTTGCACATTTCCAGGTGTCAGGGAACACACAATGGTTCATAGCCGCATTGAAGATGCTGACTAGGAGATGAATGAGAGGGGGGGAGAGGGTTTTAAGAACCTTGTTAGAGATGCCGTCGGCACCGGGGGCTTTACGTTGTTTGAGGTCCTTGATCAGTCTCGTCACCTCAGCGAAGGATACTGGGGTGAGTGGGGGGAGTTCAGAGATGACCACAGAGCTTTTACGTTCGACTTCAGCGTCCACCGTATCGAGGTGAGCTTGGTCTACGTGATCGACATTGGGGGAGCATTGAGCCTCTAGGCTGTCGGCTAGGCACTCAGCTTTGTCTTCGTCAAAGAACGCTGGGACGAGGGGGACAGGTCTGTATAGGGGGGGCATGTCGCTTTGTCCGACACCTTTCATACCTCGAGCGAGATGCCAGTA
The DNA here is from genome assembly GCA_963890685.1 of Plagodis pulveraria. NCBI lineage: Eukaryota > Metazoa > Arthropoda > Insecta > Lepidoptera > Geometridae > Plagodis > Plagodis pulveraria. The sequence continues at coordinate 10,142,649 of OY982973.1, read as the reverse complement.
AGCCTGGTGGCTCGGCACGAGGTTTGAAAGTTTGTCGCCCCAGCTCTGATCACGCAACTCGGACATGCGACTTTCAACCATGCGTTCAAAGTGGCGTTTCCGAGTTTTGTTTACTTTGCTTGGGTAGGAGTCGTAATGTCGGGTCACTGCTTTACTCTTAGTCACTAATCGTCTCACATCCGCTGGAATGACAAGGCGCCGGTCGTCCGGCACTATGACTTCCTTTGCGGATGCACCTACTACGGTGGAGAGGTGATTAGTGAAAGAGTCGATAGCGAGGGATACGTCATCTTTAGTCACAATGTCGTCAGGGATTTTGTCAAGGTCGGGTGAGCTGATAGCCTTTAGGGATTCACCTAAGAGCTTCCAGTTCACTATCGTCTTGGTCGGGCAGGGTACGTCAGATGTTGGGTCGGGGCCTAGTCGCAGTATTATGGGGCGGTGGTCAGAATGTAATTCGTGACACACCTCCATAGAGCGTAACTGAAGTGTTACGCCTTTGAAAAGTGCCATATCGAGTAAGTCGGGACGGCCGTGGTCGAAGTAGGGGTAGTGAGTGGGCTCGAGTGGAGCTATTATGTCAAAGTTTAAGTCAGCGACTAGGCGTTCAAGGTCAACACCGTTGGAATTGTTGACATTACAATTCCACAGGACGTGTTTGCTGTTGAAGTCACCGATCAGAAGGACGGCGCTTCCTAGTGAGAAAAGTGCTACTAAGTCAGCGCGGGCGACACGCTTTTTACAAGGTAGGTAACAGGAAACTATGACTAGGGGTTGATGACCCGTCATGGCTAGCATGCAACAAGATGCTTCCATAGTAGTGAGAGTCGGGGTAGGTATGGGGATGCAGTGCAGGGACCTTTTGTAATAGATAAGAGTGCCTCCTCCACGACCGGTCACTCTATCATTACGTACCGTTCTGAAATTGGCAAACCTGGGGTTCGCCTTCCCCGGTTTTAGTAGGGTTTCCTGCACGCATATAATGTCGATCAGGTGGGTATTACAAAAGTCGTGTACAAGGTCACGTTGTCTGAAGAGGCCGTTAGCGTTGAAGGACGCTAACGAAACTGAGCGCGGTTTATTCCTTAAGGTTGTACTACCCATAGTGGGTGTACTGAGGGGGAGTTTGGGGGGCGAAGCGCTTTAGAGCGCTAAGGAGGCTGGCATGTTCCAGCGTATATTGGATGACTTCCGCAGGTGATTGTGCGGAGTGCATCTTGCGTGCTAGAGCACGGACCTCATCTATATTGATGGACATAGCAAGGTCGCTGACTAGCGCTATATCCTCTTGAAGAGAGGAGTCCATCAGTGGCATAGGAGGTGGGGCCACGGGCCGGGCGACGCGAGGTGCGGCGCGTGGAATGAGGGCAGGAGGTGCCGGGGGTGCCGCGCGGACCGGGGCCGGTGCGCGGGCAGGGGCCGCGGTACGGGCGGGGACGGGTGCGCGGGCCGGGGCGCGGGTGGGAGCGATGGTTTTAACCATGCTCGGTGGCTTTGACCACGCGTTCCTAGCTGGGAGAGGAGCGGGAGTCACCTGTGAGGCAGGTGCTACTGTCAGCTTAGGGCTGACCCGCTGCCACCTATCATAGGTGGGACGAGGAGGTGGCGGAGGTCTCCTTTCCGTTGCCACCCTGCGGTTTGTGCGTGGCGCCCTCGGGCAACCGCGGTAGTTGGCGGTGTGCCCCTGGGTGCCGCACAGAACGCAGCTGGGTGGGTCGGGTGAGTCCCTCGTGCGAGAACAATTTTCTGTGGCGTGATCGCCTAGGCACTTAACGCACCTAGGACGAGCGAAGCAGAATCGGGCAGCGTGTCCGTATAGTTGGCAGTTATGGCACTGTGAAGGAGAGCCATTCCTGAATGGGGACTGAACATCTAGTCCGGAGAGACCGCAGACCGTCTTCAGGTTGAAGATGGTCTTGCCCTCCGGGGATCGGTCTAGTACAACGAGTACTAGGTCGTATGGGCTTTTGTCTTTGCCACTGTACATACGGTGTACGGCAAGGACAGGGAAGTCCTGTCTTTTAAGGTCGTCATGTACAGCGTCTGTACGGACTTCCTTCGGGACACCGCGTATGACGACGCGTAGGACTTTCTCCTCTTCGAGCGCATAAGTGTGGAAGCTTATGCTCTCTTTACGGAGGAGTTTGGTTAACGCTCTGTGGTCGTTAACAGAGGAGACCTGAACTTTAATGCCTTGCTGCGTGGAGCGGGCGTTCGTATAACTGATCTTTCGATCCGTGAGGAGGCGGGATAGCATATCCCATTTGCCTTTGTCCTGGATGAACAAAGGCGGAGGCGGCTTTTCGCGGCGTGCGTTAGCGTCCTGAGAGGGCGCTGTAGCCGAAGCGGTTGCGGAAGGCGGGGACGCGGGGCGCGGGGCGGGGGTCGGCCTATTGCCGGCGGTAGGTGCTTTGGCGGCTGCCTTAGCGGGCGGGGCGGAAGGCCCGGAGTTAGCGGCCTTAGGGGCGCGCTTGCGTTTTCGATCTACGACGGTATAGCCGTCGTTGTCGGAATCCTCTGAGTCTGTGCGTGAGGCGCGGGGTTGGTCGACCTCCATGTCCGTTTCCGAGTCTGAAACTGACTCGACAACGACATAGGCAGGTTCGATGCTCGCAAACCGACCGATCGGTGAGCGAGAGCGAGAGCGGGGTGGGGCTACTACCGCGCGCCTGTTATCAGGGCCGGGGGCGGGGGAGTCCGGGCTCTCCTGTAAGTAGGATGGCGCCGGAGGGTCATCGTAAGTGGGGACGGAGGTCCCGGAGGGAGCAATGGGAGTGTCCGTGAGGCGGGCACTCTCTGCGTCTAAGGTGAGGGCTGCTTGATGAGCAGCGTAGAGGTCGGGGTACCGTAAGGCAAAGGTCTGAAGGACCTCTACCTCACTATTGTTAGGGCGGGGCTGCATCCTGAGGGGTGCACTCAGGATGCCCTAACCAGGGTAGTGTCTCCCTCGCACAACCTGTGAGCTCACTGTGTGAGAGGGAGTGAGTACCTACTGTGTATCCCTAGGTGTGTGTCCCTATCCGCACTTTTTTTCTGGGGCGGCGAAGGGGTGTCCTAACGACTCCGGGATTGACTAGGGGCGACCCCAAGGCCAGTTGCCCCGGAGACCTGCTTGTTTCGGCTGATCCCGTGAGGCGGGAAAAGGCCGCGGTACAAGGTTAAACCAAAAATCAACAGAGGTAGTTGGCACCGTTAGGGATCACTCTGCGACCGCAGCAAATGGCGGATTTGATCGTTCGAGCGAGCTTAACCCGGTAGGGCTCCACCTGCCTGAACGATGCCGCTTAACAGCACAAAGTGTGTTGTTGAGCGGGTGTTGTTGTTTGTGCAGAAACAAAGACGCGAAACAAGAAATAAACTGCACTTTTCAGTGCAGTTTAACGCAGCAACACCGACCCGGGCTTGTCCGGGGCGGTGGTTGCTCGACGGTGGAGCGCCGCCTCAGCAAGCACGAAGCTCGCGTCGCACGGCGTTCGACGAAACTCTCGGCTCCTGCACAGACAAACACAAGCTGAATCGGGATCACGCTCTTCAATGCGCACTGTAGCAACTAGCGTCGGAACGATGGTCCAGGCGAGACGGCAATAGTGCGGGGACTATTGCGGTCTCACTGGAGGGTCACTTGCAGCTGCGGAGAGGTGCGCTCGGCGTGGCGGCGCAAGGCGGAATGGTTGGTTGTTTGTCATTTGGACGTCAGTCTTATATACTATTTTTATAATATTAGCAAAAAGCAGAGCTTTGTGAGGGCTCGCATTTATTTTACAACCTGATTCTAGTGGTGTCATTTAGTATTAAATAGTATAACTACGATGTATTTAAATATTGAGTTTAGTTCTTTTGCAGCGATGTTAACTCTTTGGTTTTGTAACAGATGGCGTTAGTAGTACAAGAATATTTTATCCAATGAATACAACATTTGTTAAAGTTAAATTTTTATAGTTATAAAATTATATTTTATTTTTTTATTTAAGTTTTACTTAATTAAACATCTAGATATGAAGTTAAATTACTATGTATATCTTAAGCACAGATGTAATATGCCTGATTGTTTTTCAGTAAAAAGGGGCCACAAAACGTTCAAGTTGTGGAATAGTTATAGGGCTCGCTTCACTCGCCCAACAATATAAAGGACGATAATATTTAAATGAAGTATGATACACTTACATACAGATTTTAGCCTGGGATAATACATCAACATACTATTTATCGTTGAGAAAGTAACTTCACTTTTGTTTTATAACATTTTATGTATATGTTGAGTGAGCGCCATACACTTAACTTCATGATGGCCGCCGCAACCGATATTGGCCGAAGCCAGTACCTACTGCTTATATGCATATAAAAATATTTTCTTTATTTCGCCAACACAAAAAATACAATGAATACTGTTATAATTTGTTTGGAAAAATTTAAGGTGAACGCTGAAATGTGGTGTAAAGTTCCAAAAATATTATGTCTGCTTTTTTGTTAGTCTGTCTTTTTTTAATGTGACGGAACAAGCACTGTCAACTCTGTCTCACAGTTTTAATTAATCATGGAGGTAATTTGCGAGACTTGGAGTTATTTTTAAGATTGCTACTATTTTTTTATCTCATATTGATTTGATTAGATTAGTTACGGCTAAAAGGATTTTTATATTTTTGACGATTAAGGGGTAATTTATGAAACAATGTGCTGTGGTATTAATTTTTTGAAGCAATGTTAAAATAGCAAATACCACGATCAATTATGCGAAAACAATTTATTAGAGTATAGTTATTTCAATTTACTTTAAGATAGTTATAACAAACTCTGTATGTTTTCCGAAGAAAATAAAATAAAATAAATCATGTAGAGTGGTTATCAAACAAGCTTGTACGCATAAAAACTATTGAATTTATGAATTTATCTGCACAGAAGAAAGATTCCATCTAAATTTATTTATGTTACTTATATGAGACAAAAATTAGGATTAAGTCGCAATAGTTTTAAGATGTATTACTTACAAGTTCCTCACCCAGAAGTGACCAACATAAACCAGTTCTAATGTAACCTCCAAAGCCGATAAAACTTTAGTGTGAAAACTAGATCTTCTGCCTACCTCCAATTTTATCGTTTCCAAAAGACAGTACTTGCCAAGGCTAGTCCATCCGTTAACCTGCGCCCACAGATATTCCTGAAGATTTAAGGAGTCAATAAAAGCTGTGTTTTACACCGAAACTGTACGTCTATAGACCACTAAACCTTTCAAATAGGTACATTCGTCTTGTTAAGGGTTAAATTGGGAACTGTCTAGAATAGGAAATAAAGTGAAAATGGAATTTATTCTGCGTAGATTCGGCGGCTTTACGTAAAATGCTTTACAAAGGTTACCTTTAAGTTATTTTAGGCGTTTTCGTTTGAAAGTTTATATGTGTTTGACAAATTTTAATGTCAATAGAGAAACTCATTACTAGACCCACACTCAGAACGGTTTACTCATGAATATCAGTCAAACGAAAAATCATGTTTCAGGCTTATCTTACGCCCTTTTTTTACGTTATTGTGACGGAATAAGCACGAGGCCTACCTGATGTAAAGCGGTATCTTATGCCTATAACAGATGCATTTCATCACAAGTGACGAACAGCACTTGCACTGCGCCCATCACCTTGAGACATGCTTGTTCAGTCTCATTTTGCCTGTAATTTCACTGGCTCTCAAGGACTGCTGTCGGAACACACCGTTAGGTGCTTGGCGACAGATTTTCTACTTGAGGGTGGTCGCTAGCCAGGCGGGCATTCGCAAAATGACCTTCCACCATGCACTACACTAAGCGAACAGTTTTAAGGAGATTATGATCAACATGGTATTGACTGCCGGCGCCGAAACATAGGTCGAGTATTTCGACTCATTTCCGTTGGTAAGACGGTTTTCCTTATTTTACCCCCGACGAATACAGTATGTTATAAGTTAGACGTTCTCTAGCATCGCAGCTTCCAAAATAATGGACCAATTTTGATTTTATTTTTTGCTTGGAAAATTACTTGATCGCGAATGATTTTCTATATTTTATTATCAGATTTAAGGAAATCTATTCAGTTATTTGAAAGTCATCACCTTTTCTAGTTGATGAAGGAATGTGAGCATTGAGCAACTGTCTGATTGATTATTAATATAATATCCTGTTGGAGGAATTTTATATTTATAATTTTATTTTATTATTTACATCAAGATTTATAGCTGAAATTGCTAGTGTTTCAAGCATGGTAAACAATGTTTGCTTCGGTCATTAGTTGGATGGGTGACCACTTGTGTCGTTTACCACTGAGCTCATCCGGTCTTTACGTGGTACCTTATACTGTTGGTATAGATTATTCTCTTAGGATGGTAGTCGTCATAGCATGGTTATAAGACATTTTAATAATGCCCACACGGCTAGCTACTACACTCAAGTACAAAATCTGTAGCCAAGCAACTAATGGTGTGTCCGGCAGGTATTTTTAAAAGCTTATTCCTATTACAGATAATGTCGGGTTACACCTAAGATTACAGAATCAGGTCAGTTCAATCATAAAAGATTTTTGTCAACATCTCGCTAATCAAAAAAAAAAAACACCATGTCTTTATAGAGTAACATTTTGTTACTGATAATATAGACCATCTTACATGACATAAAAAAAATTTAATGTGTTACTTTGGCTGTCTCTATATAGGTAATATTTATTGAGCGTAGGTACGTCTTGAGAAAAGGTGGGAAATATAGCTACGTAAACCTTTAACAAGTTTCCTGAACCTTGAATAATGCAGTATGTCACCTTGGGCACACCTTCACCATTAGCTTTCACATTATTGAATAATTTCTAAGACGACCCTGGATGGCATAGTGACCGCAATTTCTCCTTCTTGGTTGCGTTTGTGGCCTCTTAAATAATTTAAGACAATACCTACTTCAGCCGATTTGTGGTGAACTTTGGGCTTATAAATAAATGGGCAAGGAACTATGTCACAATGGCTGTAGATCTAACCAGTACCTTAGAATAAGCATTGCAATTCAACGGGGCAATGCTGCCAACATGCTGGGCACGCTGCCAACTGGTAGTGGGCTAGAGCATTTGGACTGCCTATGAGTCCAAATGCTTTTATTGTAGTAGCTGTAGTGATGTATATAGTTCGTAGTATTTTGTTAATAAAAACAGTTTGAAATAGTTCGGTGTTATTTTGAACATGAGTTTAGCGAGTAAAACAAAACGTAAACAATTTAAGGCCAATATCAGCAAACTTGGACACACCAATATAAGAAAGTAAAATCGGCGATAATGATAACAATAGAATTTCATCCATAACTAGGACATAGTGTCCCAGGTAAGATGTCCTCATGCCTAATCTTTTATATCACATATTCATATTTTCAGGCGTTTCGTCACGATATTCATTTCAGTATATTAAAATTTTCAAATAGCTTAAGCTTTATTCGAAAACAAAATATTATGTTACCTAATTTACCTTTTAAATTGCTTCTTTTGTCAAGTGGTGGAAATGATCTCTTCCTGATCTCGAAGTTATTATTTTTTTCTGACGAATAGATTTTCTGTAGCAGTTTGGAGAGCTCTGTCTGGTAGATGTCAACATCCTCGCCCCATATTACATGGGGTCAATAAGTAGACTTTTAAAACATAACCCTTCTCCTCCTGAATGGCCTGCCGATATTATTATGATTTTGATTTCGAATTTAACATATGAAATATAATTACGATAACACAGCGTTGTTACCAAGGCCTGTAATAACCATAACGGTGATTATTTCATGGAAATTCGTCTGTTTCAAATTAACACACATTGCCGCACATATTGCTATCAAAATTATCTTTACTGCCAAAATAATAGGGTACAAAGTCGTTTAGCTAAATTAATTGAAGACACAACGTAAAGACTTCAAAGACTCTCCCAATCTTTGGCTTTGACACGATACTAGCGAAAACAGTAGGGAGTGTTTATATAAGCGACATTTTTTTTATTGCAGATAGATTTGACTCTTCTCACTAGATGATAAAAAATGATGTGGTATAAATAATCAAATATAGTAATCTTATATTTTATTTATATAATATTTCATTTTATTTTATTTTCATCGGAAAACTTACAGCCTAAATATTACAAAAAAATTAAAATTAATCTAAGGAGTTGAAAACTGGGCCAATTACAAGTTTTCACCTTTACATGAGAATATAAAGTAGTACTAAATAATCATTAACACATTGTAGCATATTTGGATACAGAATGTTATCAAAATAACAAGTAAATAGTTAACAATATTGACAACATATGTTAATCTGTGTCGGGAAATTGTGTTGAAATATTAAGTTTGCGAGCCAAAAAATTCAGAAGCAAAACTACGACTAATTGAACGCACACCATCTGAGAATATATCATGTTCACTATTACTTTTCATGAAATGGTTTATCAATGTTGGGGTTCTGCAAAAGAAAGTGTTTTGTTTATATTTCGTCTTAACAGGTGGAAAAGCTAGAAGAGGCGTAAAACGCGAATTAAATGTGGGCACTCGACGATAGATTTTTTCCAGTAATTCAGCACTATCAACTTGTGAGTGCAAAATTTTTAAGTTCAGTCACTTTATTACATATAATGTAATAAAGTAATTCAAAACTTATCAGAGCTCTTGGTCAATGCGACGCTTGATCAAAATGCTTGCTCCTATTTGGCTCAACGAATAAGCATTGCAATTCAACGGGGCAATGCTGCCAGCATGCTGGGCACGCTGCCTCCTGGTAGTGGGCTGGAGCATTTGAACTGCCTGAGAGTCTGCAATGATTTGAAGTTTGTTTAATGCTTAGTAGTAGCTGTAGTGTTATATGTAGTTCATAGTATTTTGTTTATTAAGGCATACCGCCTGTTAAAATAAAATATGCTGTTGAAGTTGGTAAGCAAGCTTTATATAAAATGGCAAGAAAACGATTCTCAAATACAGCTGCCGGAGCACACAGTTAGGTGTTTGGTGACAGATTTTCTAGGCAAGGTGGGCATTCCCAAATCACCTTTTAACAACGCAAAATAAATATTAAAAATGTAATCATTATTCATCATTTTTATTTAAGTATTTATGGTATTTATCCTGATTCAATAGAAGGCTCCTTGAGGTGCTCGCCTTATTAAATTATTACTGTTTCTGTATTGTAGCTTTGAATATCTCAATCGTTTATTAATTGGTAGGCATATTTAGTATACTTTGAGAAAGATATAGTAGTTATAAACAATAACCACAACGTGTGATTAATTTTGGAAAATAATGAAAGTTTTTTTTGGATGTTCCCTTACTGCAAGAAGATATCTTTACTGCGTCCCAATCTTAGCTTTGGCTCTTACCCCGTATATTAAAGTCAAGAAATTATTATAAGGGGGTGTACGCACGAACGCGCAATGCCAAAATGCCATTATGAGCCACGCGGCCTTAATGTTTGTTGCAATGTAATACTGGAGTAATCTAATTTCGAATATTATTTTCCATTATAAGAGATGTACTTTGTTGATTTTAATGGCATTTTGTTTGATTGAATCGATAATATTACAATAATATAAAAGTGGTGGGAAAGTGCATTAATATGTAAATAGTTCTGTTCGTCGTAAGATGCGACTAAGGGTAAAGTGCATCAAAAGAGCAGCATGCCACTTCTCACGTGGATGTGAGTAGGATGTTTTGGGCATTAGATGCACAACAGGGCTGTATACCATCCTGATGCTTTGCCATGGTTTCATTCAATATGATATAGTGTCTAATATGTTGTTAGCGTAAACATATTATTCGTAATATATGTGCTTGTCCAGTGTGTTTGAGAAAACACTTTGTATGATCGTGAAACTGTGCCTGGTTAATGGTATTAGGCTCGCCCTCTATTACTATTACAATTGGCGAAATGTGATCCACACCTTTGCCTACCTCTTCGGGGAATACAGGCGTGATTATATGTATGTATTTCTGTTTGTAAATTCTCTTGATTCGGACTCATTTATTATTGGAACAGGAAACGAGTTCATTTCTAGTAGATAATCTTTTAAACCAAATAAGATTAAAAGCCTCGAAACCTTCGTATATATTTTCTGAATCGGTATATTCTTATAATCTTCTTCGTGTTGACGATTACATTTAGGTAGGTGACTGCCAGTACTGGGCAGTAGCCACAGCAAGAGTAGAGGCCTCGTACAGCTCACCCAAAGTGCAAGCATTGGGACACTGAGGGAAGGACAGCAAGTGATACATGTCCTGCGTAGCGCCACGTTATAATATTAAGGAAAATTACTATGAAAGTTTTTTTATTTACTGATTCTGGATAAACCATTTTGACAGATTATCCTAAGACCTAGGTGGTATTACAATGTTATAAAAAAAGTAACAAAAACATATTTTTATTAATAATAATAATAATGTTTATTTGATATATTTCTTAGGTGGTAGGTACTTACAAAACATTAGCCTTTTGGTTGTACTATTTTTACATAATATAGACATGAATAATTTCTTAGTCAGATCATTGATGTCTTTTCTAGTAATAAAACTGTAGTATAGACAACAACGCCCTCCGTACTTAGCAAGACATAACTAAACTAATAATGAGGATTTCGTTATGTAAGTAATCTAGTTTGACGTATAACATTTCGAAATTAACATTATGTAAAAAGGACGTATACATATTTCAAATATGTGGAGTGGGCTGGAGCATTTGAGCTACCTGTATTTGAGCCTGCAATGGACCCTAGATTCCTTAAACGCTTTCGTTGTAACAATACCCTGCAAACTATATTCAACATTCTAGCTATTAAGCTAGAATGTTGAATATAGTTTGCAGGGTATTGTTAATATAGGCATAACGCCGATAAAAAACTAAAAGAATATATGTTAAGCAAACATGCGCGAGTTGTTTGAAAGTGTGCGTGTGTAAGGGTGAGTGTGTTTGTATGTGTGTGTGTGTGTGTGTGTATGTGGGGTATGTGGGGGACGTGGAGGAATTTAATTTCGTAAGTGTTAGTAATTTCGTAAGTAGTAGTACTTTTGTAAGTGTTTATCAAGGAATGAGGGTGTGTTATGTAGTGAGATACTGTCGAGAGTAAATATTTAGTGAGATTTTTAATTTTATTATAGTTTAAATTTTGCAAATGAAACGTTAATTTGTGTTAATTTTCGTATTATGAAAGATAATTCAATAAATGAATCAAAATCTTCGCATATACCCATGTGAAGATTTTGATTAATTTATTAAATTATGATGATGGTGATTGATCTCTGTAATCACAAGTGACCCGCAAATGCTTAATTTTGCTATGACATAAATAAACGAGGTTTTTATTTTTCAAAGAAATTAAATCGTCTTCAACTATCAAAAGTGTGAAATAACTTGTTGAAGTCTATAAATAAACGATTATTATTGTTTAGGTATATCCTTTTTATTTATATATAAAAGTAGTAGTAAAGAAATACCTGGTATCATCGGGCTAAGTAATCATTTTCTTTAAATATGTAATATAAGGCTAGCCTATCAGGTGTAAAAAAAATTGTTCAAACATTTCATGTTTGGTTTATACATAATTTTTTGAGTGGGGTGGAGGTAAATGTACGTAAACATGAAAGCTTACTTATTGTGGAATAAGCTTAAAGTTGTGTTTACTGAGATGTTTGAGGACATGGGTTTCAAGTTACTCATTCTGACAGGGTTAATAGTGCTGCCAAATCAACTATAGAGCCTATTGTTTTGATACGAACGCGTTATTTACTGGCAGATCTTGGAAATTCGTGATTTGGTTCGAGTTAACCACTATAAATAGATACATACTATAGGAAATATATTATGAGTAATTTAAATGATGCATATGTGAGGTTAAAAGCTTGGCAGTTGCAAAGATTAAAAGACTTTTTTTTGTCCACTATCTCATCTAATGGTAAGTGATGATGTGGTCGAAGATGTTGTTCAGGCTAACCTAGAAGTACTGGCTCTCAAGGACAGCTGCTGGAACACACCGTTAGGTGCTTGGCGACAGATTTTCTACTTGTGGGTGGTAGCTAGCCAGGCGGGCTACCTACCGGCGACTGCCATCCTAAGACAACAACCGGGACTGATGGCTTAACGTGCCCTCCGAAGCACGGAAACGCTCAGTAGTAATGTCACTAGCGGTCACCCATCCAACTCATGACCGCGGGCGACGATGCTTAACTTTGCTGATCGTTTGAAAACAGCTAAGTATACTTCGCTACGAGCGCTTCAAAACAGGACTGGAGGATACTCCACTCAAGCGACGCGTACTATAACATATTAAGTATCTTTTATTATTCATACAGTATTTTAAATAATTAACCAATCTCGTTTTTTTTTGTCTTATTTCTGTTTTGAAAAATGCTTCCATATGAGTATATCTATTTTGGACTTATCAACTTGACTTACAATAATTGGTAGGTCTTTGTCAATGTAAGAAAAGATATAACTTTGAGGCTTATCACATGATAAATAGATATAAATTTAATTGTGACAGTTGACTTTGATGATTTAAATGTAGAACACACCGTAAGATGCAAGGCGATAGATTTTCTACTTGAATTCGGTAGCTAGGAAGTAGAGCATTTTCAAAAAGTTCTACAACCCAGCTATAATGACCGCCACCCTAGATTGACAACAACCAGGATTGATAGCTTAACGTATCTTCCGAAACATGGAAGCCCTCATTAAAACGCCACTAGAGGTCACCCATCCAAGTCAGGGCCGCACTAAGTGTAACTTAGCAAACTTAGTTAAGAGTTTTAAAATTAATGACTTTAAAACTTCACGACTTCATCATTTGCATTGGTTGCGCAACATTCAATCATCATATTAATTTTATTGCATAATATGTAATACAATTATACACGGACTGGTAGAAATGGGGGGTGACATTCTAGCCCGGCACCCCACGGGAGGTGCAAAATATTACACACCTTAGCTTAAGTAATTCAATAAGCCTGCTTAATTATTTATGAAAATAATCCTCTAACCTTATTTACGACATTATGAAAATTGCTACACCTTTCCACACGCATTGGCATAAGTAACCGAAAATGACTTGTTCAAATAAATCATCGCAAGAGAATATTTGCAAACGGACGATCATTTTCTTTATTAATATATATTTTTCTATAGCTGTTAGTCTTTGACCACGTATCACCTGATGGTAAGTTTGCGGTCGAAGTTGTTGTTCAGGCTAACCTACAATTACTGGCTCTCAAGAACAGCTGCCGGTAAAACACCGTTAAGTGCTTGGCGACAGAATTCTACTTCTGGGTCGTAGCCTGGTGGGCATTCGCAAAATGCTCTACCGCTATGCTATAATGAGATCCATCCTAAAACAACAACCCTGCATGGCTTAACGTACCCTCCGAAACACGAAAGCGCTCAGTAGTAATGTCACTAGCGGTCACCCATCCAAGTCATGACCGTGGCTGACATTGTTTAGCTTAGCTGTTCGGTTACGAATTGCTTAACAAACTTCGCTACGAGAGCTTCAATTATTGAAAATAAACGAATGAGACGTCAAAGTCGTCCATTCCAGACAAATTTGTTGCGGGGTTCTCAAAAACATTTTAGTTTTATGTAAGTAATTCGAAATTTTGGTAAACTATGTACTCAGCATCAACATCAAGCATGTTTTAAGCGTTGAAATACTGGAAACGCCGATTTAGTATTGAAGCTTTTGAAACCAACGAACATTTTTTCTTTTACAGGCTGTTGCGACGCTGAACATTATAAGAGAGAGACACAAGTAGCACTTGGACAGTTTTTTTTTGTTTCCCTAAGATTCCTGACTTAAAGATGTATGTATTATATTAAACTTAAACGTTAATTTTGTGCATTACCTCCTAATTGTGTAGTAAAAGGCGACGAAAGGAAAAAATGTGCAATATTCATCATTGCTTACAGGCTAACCTTTGACCACTATCACATATGTTGGTCGGTGTTGTTGTTCATACATGGCTTCTTAATAATACTGGTTCTCAAAAAACCCCTGAACATGCCGTTAAGTGACACATTTTCTGCCTATAACTAGCCAGACAAACACTCGTAGCCTTACTCGTAGCCGTACTCGTAGCCAAACTCGTAGCAGGATTCGTAGCCAAATTCGTAGCCAAACTTGTAGCTCGTAGCCATTTCCTGCCGAAAGCACTGAGTACCGAGTAAATGCCACTAGCAGTCACCCATACAAGTAATAACCACAGTGGCCGTTGCTGAAATTGTTCGGTTGAGAACGACTAAGACTTTGCTGCACATTATTACTACAGCAAGACTCTTTACCAATGAAAGCATTTCCAAGGAAGGTTGACAGGTACAAAAGATAAGCGTCCGACTATAGTGACGAAGTCACCGCTGCCTTTTTACCCGCCTGGCTACAACCTTCAAGTAGAAAAATCTGCCGCCAAGCACCTAACGGTGTGTTCTGGCAGCAGTCCTTGAGAGCCAGTGAAATTACAGGCACGTGAGACTTATATACCAATATAAGTCTCACATGTGTCAAGGTGACGGGCGTAGTGCGATTTGTCACTTGTGATGAAATGCATCTGTTCTAGGCAGAGGTTAGTCCGCTGAACATCAAGTGGGCCTCGAGTTTGTTCCGTCACAATAACATAAAAAAAACAATGCTTCTTACAATGACATCATTGTGCTAACCTCAGTATTGTTAGCGAATACATTTTTTATGCTATGTCTAATATCCTTTTACACTGAGAGAAGACGATGTTATTGCCTCTGAACTGTTCCGTTATTGCTAGAGCAGCAAATCAGATTAAAAATTCAGCAATTAAAATGTATCCCGTCTGTAAGAACCAAATGGTATCAGGTGTTATTGTGTGGAAATGTGTACTTAAGAATTGTTTCAGTAGCTTTGCAGTGGTTTGTGTGTGTTACCTCGTTTGACCTAGTTCCAACGTTTTCGGGAAGCGTTTTGTGCATTTCAAGGAGTCATAAATTTTCAAGCCTGCGTACCTTTAACGGAAGAGAATTTGAACTAAGGAAATGGGAAATTGGTGATGATTCTAAACGTTTCATACTATTAAACGGGACCATTTCACTAAGCTTCAGTTACCAGTCTGTCTGTCCGACCTTCTAAAGGTGTATTTTTGGAAGCGTAATAAGAAAAAATGAAAAACATTTGATATAAATATATCAAATACACAACACACTTAATTAAAAATATTGGAATCTTTTACAAGAAACTAATGTTTTAAAGTTCCTTTATTTTTGTTTTTTTGAAAAAATAAATAGTAATACAAGTTTTGGTAACGCCCCGTGGGGTGCTGGCTTAGAATGTCATCTCTCCATTGCTACCAGTGGGTGTCATAAGAGGCGACTAAATGTAAAATACTGGAAGGTGGGCAGAAGCACCTTCTGAGGAACTGATATCTTAAACTACGTTCCCCAAGACTTCTGCCACACTTGGGGATTATGGCAAACCCCCCCCTGAATGAGGAAGGCTGTGTTCAGCAATGGACTATCCGGCTGATAAGGTTACAGTTACAGTACATATTCATTCGATATTAAATACCGGCCAAATGCTAGTCGCACCTGAGCTAAGGATCCCTAATGGAATGAAAATTGACGTGATAGTCATACTTATGTAAAAAAAACCGGCCAAGCGCGAGTGGGACTCGCGCATGAAGGGTTCCGTGACTAAATATTCTGTGAATAATAATAGTATAATAGTTACAGCGTCTACCTGTCACCGTTATTAGTATCCAGCAAGAACCGGTAAAAAAAATCAAGTTTGTTGTATGGGAGCCCCATTACACATATTTTATTTTAGTATTTTTTTGTTATAGCGGCAATAGAAATACATCATCTGTGAAAATTTCAATTGTCTAGCTATCACCGTTCTTGAGATACAGCCTGGTGACAGACGAACGGAAGCGAAGTCTCAGTAATAGGGTCCCGTTTTTAAAAAGGTCCACTAAGAATCTGTGAACAAGTTCCGGGAAAGTGCTGCCACTGTACCTACAAGTATTACTACTGCAAAGCAGTAATGTTCGCGGTACTGTGTTCCGGATTGACTGGTGCCGCTGAACATACAGGCACATGAGACTTAACAACTTTATATCTCAGGATAGGGTGCGATTCAGTTCGGTCAGATGTCATGAAATGGATCTGTTATAGGTAGATGTTACCGCTCAGTTAATACCAGGTCCAATCCAAAATATATGTGGATGCAGAATGAAGGCAATGTGCGACATAATTTTGTCAAGTTTTCTTGGATAATACGCTAGCTATTCGGCACTATCTAACCAATATGCAGATATGATAAACATTCTGAACACCAGTATTTGTATTTTTTTTATGGAAGATGGCATGAGGAAGACTGGCTTTTATGCAGAAGCAAATTAATATACATTAACTATGTTGTTGTGTCATTTGTGATACAAATTATATTGTCCAAAAAACAGTATCCCTGTATTCCCCGAAAGGTGAGGCAGAAATATCTATATATTGTACCAACGTCCTTAAGTCCGTCGGGTGCAGGAAGGGTTGAAATATGTGCATGTGTTTTATAGTAAGAGAAGTACAATGATATTACTTGTAGGGAATACATCTATCCAGTCCTGAATTAAGAGGTTAATGCATATTTGGATGTGTATTTGGTATTTTCGGTCGAACACTAGTTTATATTCTTAGTTCAAACTTTTGACGTAACGAATTTTCTGATTTATGGTTTATCATTATCCATGGAGAATAGATGCTAACCCCGTACAAGTATATACATATTTCCACCAATATCTCAAGTTCAAGCAACATAGACTATCAGCGAATGGTGAATACCTAACTCAAAAACTTGATGACGTCACTGCCTAATTGCGTAACCATAATGACGTCATCAGAAAACTAGCCACAACATAGTTAAACACATCCCAAACAAACTAAACATTGAACCCGCACAAATTGTTAGTAATATCAACATAGAATATTGTAACAGTTACGTAGGTAATTGTACAATTTCGTGTTAGAGTTATCTAATATCTCCTTGTTATATTATTATCATAATCTAATTAGCATTGCAATTCAACGGGGCAATGCTGCCAGCATGCTGGGCTCGCTGCCAACCGGTAGCGAGTGCGTCTGTAATGACTTATGTGTTGTCTAAATGCTTTTATTGTAGTAGCTGTAGTATTGTATTTATTTCGTAGTATTTTGTTAATAAAGTCATAACTCTGGTGGAAAAAAAAAGAAAATATATATCTCCTAAGATGTACAATTTACATAAAGATGCACGAAAAGAAGACTAAAAGAAGACGAAGTTTTTCAGACGCCCCGTTCCTAACGGTGTTTTTCGGCAGCTGTCCTTGAGAGCCAGTAAATTAAGTTTAATCTGAACAATATCTTCAATACAATAAATACTTACCATCAGGAGGGAGTGGTCGAAGGCCAGCTTTCAGCTGTAAATAAAATACACAAAAATACAAGAAGCCCTAGAAGATCCCATTGCAATCCAGCCTGCGATAAAATGTATTCACTAGTCCCATGTCTAGTTTTAGTAGGACATCGTTGTTCTCATTACCCACTACGAAAACCTGGCTAGCGTGGATAGCCGCTTACAACCCTAGGGCTGTACCAAAGCCCAAACGGTGGGGCTGTAGGCAAAATATTATCGCACCTCGGACCGCATGGAAACTAATTGCGACTTATCACCGAAAGGTACTGCCCATCGTTATTAGCTTGATGCCACTGTCTTTCTTTTGTCTAACCTTAAAGCCTGCAATTCACATGTACACCAATCCGCAGATTCACGAATCTGCTTGTGGTTTTCTGTTCACCATGCGGCTCGCGGACAAATCTATGGCCCACACCGCGCTGCGCCATACCAATCCGTGTAATTGTGTGCAATCAAGGCTTTGTCAGCGAACTAAGCATGTTTTCAGTGATAAATAATGTAACTAATCAAAAATATAAGCGAAATCGTCACTAGTTATATTTTTTAAATGTGTTTCTAAAATATTTTTGTATATTTGTTACTATTATTTACGGATTTTCGCAAAACGCCTAAATGTATACGTGTAATGCTCACCAAGGTTAACAAACGACTGAGGGCTCGCATAGTATGTAAGCGACGACGAAT
This sequence comes from Plagodis pulveraria, assembly GCA_963890685.1. Classification (NCBI taxonomy): domain Eukaryota; kingdom Metazoa; phylum Arthropoda; class Insecta; order Lepidoptera; family Geometridae; genus Plagodis; species Plagodis pulveraria. The sequence goes on along the minus strand of OY982973.1, from coordinate 10,124,559 downwards.
TTGTTGACGGATTGATGCGAGATCGTGTTCGGTGCGAGGCTCGTGTTATGAATGGTTTTATGATTTTTAAGAATTAAGAACGACTAGCTAAGCTTCACTGCGTCATTCATCACTTCATCAATTGATTTTTTCAATTTCTTATTTAAATTTTCCAAGCATGATCTCTCGCTTTGCGACTGACTTTTCTAACGGCGCAAAACTTTTCGTCTCTAGCAAAGATCCGAAGGTCTATACACCTAGACCACTGAGATTGATACGTGAAGCGCAGAGAAAAAACTTGTTTCGCAATATCAACACTGAATTTTGAAGCAGTGATGGCTCATTGGCAATGGTTATGGACTGCCGCGCAGCAGGTCCATGGTTTGAAACCCGCCGCGGGCTTGAGCTTCACCGCATGGTGGAAGGGCATTTTGTGAATTCCCGCCTGGCTAGCGACCACCCTCAAGTAGAAAATCTGTAGCCAATCACCTAACGGTGTGTTCCGGCAGTTGTCCTTGAGAGTCAGTAATTCTAGGTTAAGCCTATTAACACCTTCGACTACATCATCGCTTACCATCAGGTGAGATTCAAAGGTGAGCAAAAAAAAAGAACTGTTTATACATAGTAATACTTTATATATAGAGGTATGACATATACTATTTTTGTAAGGAACCCCCAGTTCTCAAGTTATGAATTCAACTAGCTATTGGCCGCATTTAAATCACCAACTTAATCAACTGTCTCTAAATACACCGCAGTGATATGGTAAACCCAAAACTATTCTATAGGTACATCTAAATATCCGCCCGAGGGAAGCTACACGTCTAATCAGGAGATAAATTTGTTAGACAAGTACGGTTCGCAGCACAAATCGTGCCCTATGTTTTAAATATGCGCGTATTTTCTCACCAAATGGCAGTTGATAATTCTGACTAAATTAATATTCTAGACTTTGAGTTTGAATGTTGTTGTTGTCTCTATAGATTTTAATTAAGCTTTTATTGGGACCTTAGAAGATTTGCGCATGAGAAATAGTTAATTACACACATCAAAATCGCCTAGGGATCAAGTTTAGTATACGTTTTCGAGTATTGTTGCAATAGAGGATTTTATTCGTGTGCTTTTCTGACGAGTCTCGTTTCGGTATGCGGCCTGATACAAGACGTACTCGAGTTTGCAGGAGCTTTGGACGTCAAGAACGTTTAAAATTCTGTCAAGAATTCACCTACATGGACCCCTCAAATCAATAAAAATATTAATTGAATATTATTAGGCATTTTTAATGTTTGTATTATAGGTAGGCCAAAACCAGCTTGTTTCGCCACTTTCCATCTTATTACCATTATTGTATATACTTAATATATATTTTTAAGAGGTTGTGACTGAACACGCACTAGGCCCACCTACTATTAAGTGGTATTCTCTGCCTATAACAGTTGCACAGCTGTTAAATCTCATGTGCCTTTAATTTCTTACTGGCTATGGACTGCTGCCAGAAAACACTATTAGGTGCTTGGTGACATATTTTCTACTTGAGGGTAGTAGCTAGCCAGGAGAGCATTCTCAAAAAAGACTACAAATTATTTATTTCCGACAAATATTTTATCGTTCCATTGAAATAAACATTGTAAGTTATACTGCATATATATGAAATCGTTTTTTAAATCTCTTCATTTTGATATTACATTCGGAGGGTTTGGATGAAAAAAAATGTATGCATAATATGGCCTCTAAAATCTGCCAGTTTCATTGATTTATGTTCCCTAGTATCACTTACGTCATCAAGACAAATCTAACAGTGTCTCATATATCTATTTAGCCGTTTCGAAGTTATGGTGGAATAATGAAACTCACAAACACACATACATACTTACATACATGAACCCTGAAAACTCTTCTTTTTTGGGCAGTCGTATAAAACAACACAACAATATATTGTGGAATTCATTTACTCTAACAAAACAAAGGATAGCACAACGAAACATTTTTTACACTTCCTACTCGAAAATGACACATTACGTGTCGTGTTAGCCTGACATAAAATACGTTATTAAATCTCTATGGACCCAGCCGGGCAACAATGTTGTACAAGATTTAATTATAACCCGCTGGTCAATAATGTGTTTTGAATTTGGAACCTCAAAATTGTTATGCAATTCTAGCCTCAGAGACTACACAAAATAATGGTACTAATAAATATGTAAAGATGTGTAACTCGTATAGTTACCGCTTTGATTTCGGACCCTTCAAGTTCACAAATAACAAAACTTTCTTCCAAGTTAAATTATATTGGTTAATTGATTCGGTGCTTAGAAATTATTGCATCCAATTGGTCACGTCAAGGTAATGTTGTTGCGCCGTTGATGATTGTTGATGATGGCAGTCGTTATAGCATGGTGGTAGGGCATTTTGCGAATGCCCGCCTGGCTAGCTACCACCCTCAAGTAGAAAATCTGTCGCCAAGCACCTAACGGTGTGTTCCGGCAGCTGTCCTTAAAAGCCAGTACTGCTAGGTTACTTCTAGCTTAGCCTGAACAACATCTTCGACTACATCATCACTTACCATAAGGTGAGATAAAAACCCAAAAAAAAGAGAAAAAAACACGCCCGGCGCGATAAGGTTTGCGATTTGCCGTTTTTTAGCTTGACTTAAATATCTTTACATATGAATTCGTAGAAAAAACGTTATAGATAAGTTGTAATTCTAAATTTAAATAAAATGCTATTTTTAACAGATTTCCAAAAACGGAGGAGTTTCACAATTCAGCCATATTTTGCATAATTTGGCGCTATGAATCCGACAAATTATGAAGTGATTTTGTTGATTATTTCTTTGTAGTGTATACCTCCTAATTGGTCCCATTTATATTTTTACAATAGATATCAGTTGACCGGTTTTTATTTTATGGTCAATTAACTGAAAAAAGAATTTGCACAGCTGAATGATTTGATGCTAATTGCAGTTCTTGTCAATGGTGAACAATGATTTTATTTCTGTGTGAATGGTTGCTATGTGTAAAACAAACTAAAAGAGTAGGAACTAATTACCAACACTGAAAGTATAAAATGACATGTGTAAGTCGGACTAGACAGCATGGTACGGACTTCAACAAGTTATTTCATACTTTTCAGTATTGGAAGTCGGTTCCATTTCCTATAAAAATGTAAAGAAATGATGTTCTACACTCTAATTTTTACACCTTGTGAATAATATGGTATCCACCAGAGATAAAGCTGTTTTCGTAATGGATGAGCTTGAATACCCCTCTGTATTATATTCTTGGCTATCCTAGCTACGCCCAAGAGTTAACGTCACCTGTCGCTTAGCCCGTTGGTGCATAATCTACTATTAAAAGGCTTCGGTTATAGAACCAAATAAGCATCGCGGCCGTCTGTCGTCAACCTTCCATATGTATAACGTAAGCTACCGAATAACCGCTACGTTGCGACTGACAAAAGATTGGGGCAGTAAAGAGCGTTTCGGCTGGTAATGCCTAGTCTACTAAAATGTTTAGTATGCTAAAGAGTCTAGTGTCAAATAAAGTCACGACCAAAAATGTGCAATGCCGTTGTTGTGTACGCACACTACCGCTTTAAGGCTGTTTACTAACAATGACAATGGTGGCAGCCATTAAGAGCCATTTCACAAAATCACGCTACTGAAGTTTAGGTAAATGCCAGCGCATCGCTTACACAAGCGAAAGAAGTGACGACGGAATAGCGTGACTGTGAGTAACATATTTTGATACTAGCACTCATTAATAAAGAAATGTAAGTTGCGAATTTAAAAATTGTGTGATTGGCATGAATAAATAATCAATTTCTTATCGATTACTTGCTAATGTTATAGAAAAGAAGTAGGCATGTACATTAAATAGTCAACCTACATCGTGTATCGTATATTTACATTTCATCCTTGATGAATAAAAAATAGATATGTTTGAATCATTTATTGTAACAATAAACTTAAATAATTAAAAAATTATACAGCTTAAAATTATATAAATATTTGACGTAACAGCATTGATTAAAAACTGCGGACTAAAAGCTCTTTCTTTTAAATTTTCCAAAAATTGCTTTTTTCCTCGTTCACACTCTTCAGTATCTATCGTCGTTAACACTGTCTGCCATAATGACCATGCATAGCATTGAGGTTTATTTTTCTGTGCATCCGGAAAACAACTTAGTACCAACCACAAACGTCCCATGACGTTTTTGGTTTTCCATTACTTAAACATGTCACCCTCATATTCCCATACCACAATATATCACCTATACCATTAAAAAAATAACATTTTCATTCATTTAGTTTGAGTAGACCAAACAGCGAAATGTAAATATATATTTACAGATTTTGAGGTTTTTCGTTTTTAAATCGAATATCTTTGATGCAATCTATAATCAACATATATACTTTTTGATACCAATGCAATCCTCACTATATACTCTTATGCTCACTATCCTCTATGGAAAATAAATGATAATACAACTTTTTATAGAAAAAAATACTGGAAATGGGGTTTTGAACACACGACAAATATGATGGGAAATAGTAATTTAATTGCTATTTTTATGTTTTCGTAACTAACTCACCTAGAACTTCGATTGTTCTTTTAATATGATAATTTACTATTGTTCTTTAGCCATGAATTGTTACAGATTTTTACGCCAAATATTTTAAAGTAACAAGATTAAAACAACCCAATTGTTTTAAGAACTTTGGCGGGAAAACTGTATTGGAGGGCAATATTTTTTTCTGAAAACCTATACCACCTACGGCTTTGGTCCTTATTTGATATTATTATTTACATGTAATTTATACACCTGTATTATTTCAGATTTTTTGGTTTAGAAGTTTTAAATTAGTTACGAGATTATTTAATACGCAAAATTGCATCGGTAAGTGTTTGCGTTGCAAAATGTATCGAGTGAAAAATGACTTATACATATGCAAAATTGCGGTTTTCTAAGTTTATAACTGTTGACGTAGTTACGAGATTAATATGAAATGACGTTATATTTTGGTGCCAAAATGTAATTTGTGCTAGTTTCAGATTTCATCAAAATATTCAAAATACTTCAGAAAAATATGGATATTTTCTTGTATGGGCAAGGATGCATCCTTTTGAAAACCATTTGGATTATGAAAGTCGGACTTACGCAGATTTTATGGTAAATTTGTAAATACCGCTAACTGGTATCGCGGTTTGTACAAATGATGGAAAAGCCGGGAGGCCGGTTTGTACAAACTAGGATGGTAGTTTAATTTCCAGCTGAAGTTATCGCTGTGTTCACTTATAGACATTAACTGAATCCAAAAATATTGGAAATCAATTATTCGCCTGTCATCTTATCCTCCTAAAACAAAAGTTATAGTGAGTTACTAATTTAAACTAGAATAATATAAAAACTAGCAGACCAAAAAGAAGAAGTCAACCCTCTAAGGTTGTTAGCATTTTTCCAATAACGCTGTATAAGGCTGCATATTTGTGACGTTTCCTTTTTTAACACAATGGATCAAAGATTACGAAAGATACGTTTATACGTGTTAAAACAACGTTTGTAAACAAAACCCGTGCCGTCAATTGATGTATGTACATGTATAAATAGATTATGTTTCGAAGATGCGCCGGAGTGCGACATAAAATCGGACATTCTATGTGAGCAAATAGCGCGCAACGATGTCGGAACTAAGATTATTATTTCTACAGATGCGATAGGACAAATTAAGTGATTCGGAGGATTAATGCATACTTATAATTTTATATTATTGTGTAAAATTTATTTAAAATTATCTATTTTACCATCACAAGCTACTTAATTATCGAATGTTAATAGTTTTTTAATCGGTTACTTAGTGAAAAGTTGATGGTTACATTGTTTTCGTGAAAAATACAGCGCTTTGAAATTGTTTATAAATTTTGTGTTAAATTTTGATATAATAATATGGATAAATCATACGGCATTAATATCAGTAATAAAAAAACACAACCTACGTTTATAGTCATTATTTATATGCTAATTATTTATATTTTTCAAAAGAATATGCTCTATCTTACTGAATATTCATTTAGTAAAGTAGGTACTCAATCACAAATGCAATGTCACATATACTCTATTCATCTATGACACGGAACATCGCGACCGATAACCACGCTCTCCATCCTTGTCCTGCGCACTGCTGCATACGTTTTACTATCCTTTTCTATGATTTCAAGCACTCGTTTTCAGGAATACATAAAAATATTTAAAATACTAAGAGAAAATGTCAATTTATACAGACTTATAGGTGATACATAATTTCTTTTGTTTTGTATACTGTCCTATAGTTATTACCATGGCTCTGTACAAGCAAAATGGCATTTTTTTTTCAAATTACATGCGTCTCAAAGAGACGCGCGCACGTTGGACTGTCTCTCGCTGAATGAGTGCGGTCAGATAGGAGACTGTCCCGGGGGTCGTTTAGATGGGGCCATTTCAGTGCGCCATATAACATATCTTATATATAATATCATTGCAATGGATGAACAGAAACTAAAGATTATTACTTAACAAGACATTGTTGTCTATTATGGACAACAAATATAAAGTATAGTTTGTTACTTAAAAAATAAAGACATGATCAAAACTCTGTGGTTGCACTATAACCTTGCGTCTAAGCGTTCCGCGTACGAAACGTCAGAGCAAGGCAAAACGAACACAGGTCCTACCTCGATGGGCGCTCGCGCGGTACTGATCGCCTCGCGCTTGTACATTTCAATTTATGAGCATTTCGAGTTCAGTTAAATATTTTTTCTTGTCTAACAAAACAGAGTTAATATCACAATTTATTAAAGATCAGATTAATTAAAGAATGAACTTTCTTTTCATATAATATCTGTTTGGAATTACACTTTACTAAACGCAATATATCGTGGTAAACTGCTGATATAATTCGTGGAAATTGGCGCAAGATCTTTATTTTTTTTTCTACAATGACGATTAATTATCGATATTCTAGTACACTATGTGTCAACAGGATTATATGCCTGATGCACAGTTTTTTTTTTAGTTAATTTGATGAATCTTTATACAAGAGATAGAACTCTGAAGTTGGCTATGTGTACTTTAATTCGTAAAACAAGGTGCGGGAGATTGGTCACTACAAAATAATTAATGTTATGTTTGTAAATCTGGTACATTAACTGAAAAGAGAACAGATTATTCTATTTTTATCAATTATTAAACAACTTGTAGATATTTCCTATGATAGTAAATTAAGCGCTTAAAACCTTCGTATACCGCATTAAAATGTAAAATGCCTCTTAATACTTAATGCTGCTAAAGAAACTTGCGTGGCGGCTTTCATGACAGCACATTATTGCCGTTGTGCTATCGTAGTATGTAAGAACTAAATATTTCAAAACAAAATGGAAACTTTTTGCCTATTTTGATGATAGAGTTCTTAAGTTTTATAATCTAAGAATATCATTTTATGATATGAATATTGTTTTATTGTATTATTTTTACGGTTAGCTTTGAGAGCTGAAGACCTTAAGGCATATTTTTTTATGTTTACATCCCCCAATATCTCCTATATTTTGAAGAAAAAAAACAAAACTGAGTCGAAAAAAATCTCCATATAATTATCGAACCTGCTTACAAAATTTCACGCGAATCGGTTGGGAGATGCGACTTGTAGTGTAGTAGGAGAACAACCGGATATCCAGAAATCTGGACAGACATGCGAAAGCATTTTTAGCATAGCTGAAACGAATACGCTCTCGCTCTCACAATAAATTTAAATCTTCTTCGATTATCGTAGAGTACTAGTTCCATAAGTCATTTAAGTACTCACTGACCGACTTTTATCGCACAAAGAGGATAATTTAACTTGACTGTACACAAGAAACTTCACCATCTACGTCCTATGATTCATATTAAGCGTACGGCAAATAATAAATGCGGTTCATCGTCCGCCGTATCTCTAGTCTCTACGGATGCCAACTTATCTGGCACTTGCCAAACTAGAGAAGAGGGTTATTATTTAAATATTCAAACTGGAGCAGAGCGACTGGTTGCTATTTCGTCGTATTTTCAGCTCTCAAAATTGGGAAGAAAAATATTTATGTTTCTAGATGTCATAAAGTTTTGTTTAAACGTTTTAGGGTAATACATCAGCCCGCAAAGTAATAGAAAAAATAGGTATATTATTGGTTTATCTCAGATTCAAAATTTAGATTATAAATCCTTGTATTCAGTATTTCTTTTTTTTTACTGGCGACTACTACTAACTATATACAACACTACAGCTACTACAATAAAAGCATTTAGATCCCTATAAGCCATTGCAGACTCATAGGCAGTCCAAATGCTCAAGCCCACTACCAGATGGCAGCATGCCCAGCATGCTGGCAGCATTACCGCGTTGAATGTGTTACACAATATACCGAAATTTCTGATTCCTAAGTTTAGAGATATACCCTGAACAATACGTTTTATTATATGGACAACTATTGATGGGGCCATCATAGTACGTAAAAAATCAACACTTTATATATTTATTTAAAAAAAGGATATAAAAATATATTTGTACTGTATTCAATAATTTCAAACAAAGTATGTCACAAAATAATAAGTATCATCAAATTTTAAGATATCAGATCTTTTTTACCTTCGCTGAAATCAAACCCGCGTCTTCCAACTATACTAATCGAGTACGGTAGTAATGCGTCAGTATACTATTAATGATAATATAAGTTTTATTCAAACCTAAATGCATGTTTCACTAAAATCACACATAAATTTATTTATGTAGATTTCTGTCAAGAAATTTTTATTTTGTATACTTATTACATATTTTAATATTTTGACACGTTAAATGCATGTTAAACAGTAAAATTATACCAGCAAACATATATTATACTTCTTCTTTTAGTGAAATAATTTTTTTAAATGTTTTTTTATGTTATTGTGATGGAACAAGCTCGAGGCCCACCTGATGTTAAGCGGACTAATCTCTGCCTATAACAGATGCATTTCAGCACAAGTCACGAATTGCACTGCGCCCGTCACCTTGAGACATAGTTGTTCAGTCTCATGTGCCTGTAATTTCCTGGCTCTCAAGGACTACTGCCGGAACACACCGTTAGGTGCTTGGCAACAGATTTTATACTTGAGGGTGGTAGCTAGCCAGGCGGGCAATCGCAAAATACCTTTCCACCATGCGGTGAAGCTCAAGCCGGCAGTGGGGATCGAACCAGGGTACTGCGACGCGGCAGTCCATACCTATTACCGCTCGGCCATCATTGCTTCAAAATAGTTATTTTATCTGTGAGCCCATGCTGGGCCTCCTTGGGTGCCAATTGAAGAGTTGTGCAATTCATACATATCAATATACTATACAAACTTTTCTCTGTGATATTTTAAAGAATATTCAGTAAGTTTCATAAATCTCAAAGAGACATAATCGCAACAGATTGCTACCGGTCTCGCTTTACGTATTCATGCTTCCGTTTCGGACGAAATAAGCTGCAGCTTGGTGCAATATAATCCCACGGGTGAAGATTAAAGGCTCTTGAACCTGAACCTTCTTTGCTTACAATTTAAGCAAACAAGTGCAGAAGTGTGATTTACATTATACTTAATATAATACAATTTATATCATATATATATAGGGTGAAAAGAACATGTAAGAATCCAACATTAAAATGCATACAAAATTACAAGGAAAGTGTGCGGTTTAAATTATTATACCAGGTATGCCTTCATTGACATAATACTACGAGCTATATACAACACTAAAACTATTGCAATAATAGTAGATTATGACAAAAGTGAGCTAAGTTCCTCATTATACACGAGGCTGTGTGTTGCAGCCCGAGCCGTAGGTGAGGGCATAAATCAGCCGAGTGTATAATGAGCAAGTTGCTCACGAGTTTCATATGCAATTTTCAACACCCTTGCGAGGAAAAAAAAATATATTGCACAAATGCGATACAAACCACTGAGCAAGTAATATACAAACAACAAACGAAAATTGTGGAAAATAGCGCGCAAAGTTTATTTTTGCGCGCGGCAAATGCATGATGTTTGATTACATATAAAGCTCTTTGGTGTTACAAATCAGTATTACCCGGTTAAATTGAAAATGCTCTGTTTACTCGAATATAATTTGCAGTTAGGTACTAACATAACTTTGTAGGGATATATTACCCGATTAAATTGAAAATGCTCTGTTTACTTGCATATAACTTGCAGTTAGGTACTAACCTAACTTTGTACAGATAATTCTATTACGCACTAGTGTATAATATAATTATGCACGAGGGTGTAATAGTTCAGTTTATGGCCCTAAGAATGATATAATAAAGCTTACTTTACGAGCAAGGGTGTTGAAAAAGTATTTAGACAACCTATAACTCATTGCAGACTCACAGACAGTCCAAATGCCCACTACCAGTTGGCAGCGTGTCAAACATGCTGACAGCATTGCTCCGTCGAATTGCAATGCTTATTCGTTGAGCCAAATAGGTGCCAGTATTTTGATCACGCGTCACATTGACCAAACGCTCTGATTTGTTTTGAAAAATACGATGAGCTCCCACGGACTCAACGCCTTTACACCAACGACTCAAATATGTAACCACTAACAAGGTTAGCATACTTGCGCCGCTTGAGTTTCTCCACCGAAGTAGCCGCGGCTCCAGCCCTCACGTTGGTTTCAGAAACATGTAACGGAGCTAAAATTATTGTAAAGGATACTTAATATAGTTGAAATCTTACACATTTTACAGAATTAGTATCTAAGATTAAAATGCATACTAAATAACCACGTAGAAAATTATTAAATAGATAATAACAAATTTGTTTTGAACAAGCTCAAGGCCCACCTCATGTTAAGCGGACTAACCTCTTGGCGACAGATTTTCTACTTGAGGGTGGTCGATAACCAGGCGGGCATTCGCAAAATGCCCTTCCACCATGCGGTGAAGCTCAAGCCCGCGGCGGGATTCGAACCATGGACCAGCTGCGCGGCAGTCCATAGCCAATGCCACTGGGCCATCACTGCTTACTGTAATTTTAGTCCAGATTCTATAGATTTGTATTGGTTTCGGTATATCAATTTACTGTAATATGATTAAATACGATATATTGTCTATGATATTTCCGTGTAAAGCCTACACATTGTCTATGTGATATTCATGAACCATATCTGTAGCGCTATCAATTACCTGCACATCGTATCCTTGGCATTTCCTCTTGATAATGCATGTCACGTTTCAGTGTAACTTCACTATCAGGCTTAGGGCCTGTTTCAGATTGTTCGAGTAAGTTCCGGTTATACTACCCAGAACATATTTAATAAATAAAACACTATCTATGCGTTTCACAGTCATCGATTTAGCCTACCCATCGGTTAAAGCTTGAAACGCGAAGCATGTTAACTGTCATTTTCATCATTTAGTTATTTTATGTTCTGGGTAGTATAACTGGAACTTACTCGAACATTCTGAAACAGTCCCTTAGAATTATGAACATGAAATGGATGAAACTGAAATTTTATTGTATCTATAATGTTTCTTACTATTTTATTAATTCATAACATTTGCTCATTTAAGACGTCTACGACCCTCTTATGAAGGTAAAATACTAATTTTAATATTGAAATATTCTTATTTGTAATGCGACGTTCAGCAAAAATAAAAATCGAGACACTGTGAGAAGAACGGGCAAGAAACTCGGGGCTATTCATTTCAACAGCTTTTAAAAGTTTGTTTCAAACTATATAATAAAATGATTACAATATTTGTTTAAATTATGAAGGTGACTGGCGATAGCTTGGCTGAGGCGGGATTGTCCAAGCATTTTTGTCGTATAAGTAATCACAAACTGTGTAGTAGGATTTCTTAATCAGAATGTTTTTCACATGCTACTTGAATTTTCTTCTAAGAGCGTTTTAACTTTATTATAAAATCGCACACAATTACCTAAGAATAATCTAAAACCTAGCACCGCCATTTTATCTTTATTCCTTATCGTTTAATTTAATTTTCCTTTTTTTTACCAAGTTACGTAATATTTATATATATATATATACAGTATATATATATATATACAGAGTCGGTAAATTTAAAATATCAATTTCTTTAAAATATTCCTTGCAGATTTCCTAAGCTGCATTTCATATTTTACTCAAATTGTTCGCTTTTGTAAGAATAATATTGTCTCTACCTCAGCAGAACCTCCACTCAGCAATACACCATAAGACATGATACAGTGGGAAGTTCGCGAAATAAAGTAGCCTAGCAGCAGCTACGTCTGTTAACTGTCTTATCTTATGAACTGCATATGCAGCAGAACTAAGTGTTCTGGATAGATCATAAATATACGTATCCCACTGTACAGTTGAACCCATTTCGATTCCGAAGAAGACTCGCATTATCAATAGTGTGTTTATTTAGGCTAGAAACAGTCCTAAAGTTGATCCTTGTACTCCAATTTTTACCAAAGACCCGGAAGAAGTATTGTCATTTATTCCAACATGTAGCTTTTCTGTCAGGTATGCTTTAAGATTCAGAGCTTTTCCACGAATACTATGTGTATTACGTATGTTGACGAATCAGAGTGCGGTGCATACATTCAAATGCCTTGAAAAAATGACAAAATACACTAACAACATCAAATGTCGTGTCGTGGTCACGAGTATATCATTTACCTCGACGTTTCGACCAAGTTGTATTGGCCATGGTTACGAGTGTATTATTTACCTCGATATTTCGACCAAGTTGCATTAGTTGTTGTCACAAGATTAATAACCTCGACGTTTTAATCAAGGTGCAATATTAGAATTAAGTCCATTTAAATACCAATAAGTAATTACATTATTATCTATAATTTACCAGCACATTGTATCCATGCCATTTTTCTTGATAATGCAGACGGGGTATCATCACATTCAAAATAACGTGAGAAGTGTTGACTTTTAATTAAGAAGCTTTAGCTTTAACAAATGTAATAGATATTTCCTTGGTGGTTAAATATTAATGGGCATGTAAAGAAAAATAGCTTTTTATTTAGGACCGTATTAATTATAATGTATTCATTTAGTCTGAATTTTCTTCTACGATACTTTATGGTCGTCAGGGGGAAGTTAAATTAATTAAAATGAGCTGTTAATATTGTATTCCTTTATGTTGTAAAAATAACGTGATCTACATTCTAAGGTTTTAGGAAATCGAGCATACTAAGGTTCGTGATCAAGGAATTAAATATTTTAGTGATTTGTTTGCTCATGGTCTTACTATATATATGTAGGATTGGAACGTAAGGTGAACAGAAGATGAGCATTAGTGGTTGGGTGATTGTGACATACTGAGTGAAAGGGAGAGCGATAGAGGATGAGTGAGAGGGAAGGAGATAAATGCAAGATGGCGTGAGAGTGAGAATCGACGACGGACTGAAAGACGAAGATATAAGATTTAAGAAGCAATTTGTAGTAACGATATACTCACAAGGAAAAGTAAAGAAGTAAAAAAACGACGGAGTATCATTGAAGACGCAACCCCTAGATTATCACCCAGTTTCTTCCTACATATATTTGTAATCCATCGTTTTCTTTATATTCATAGTGTTAATTTATTCACCAATCACGATGAGAGACAATACGTTTATCCTCTAGAGTTTTTTTATTTTCCGCTATTACGCTATACGGCTCTCATTTTCCATACTATTTCATAGAACAGCAGTTTGTACTGTCAAGTATGTTCCACACCTCGATACTGTCGCAGCTTCATATTCAAATTGTTTAATAAAGACAACGCGTTCAAGCACACATCTATACAACTTCGAGATCCTTCTGTCACACACACTACGCCTAATATTAAAGAAATTACCAGTTTAATTAAAATAACAATGAAATGTGTATACTTTTTTTTTATGCCTATGATAGGGTAGCCTTTGACCACTGTCTCACCTGATGGTAAGTGATGATGTGGTCGAAGATGTTGTTCAGGCTAACCTAGAAGTACTGGCTCTCAAGGACAGCTGCCGGAACACACCGTTAGGTGCTTTGCGACAGATTTTCTACTTGAGGGTGGTAGCTAGCCAGGCGGGCATTCGCAAAATGCCCTACCACCATGCTATAACGACTGCCATCCTAAGATAACAACCGGGACCGACGGCTTAACGTGCCCTCCGAAGCACGGAAACGCTCAGTAGTAATGTCACTAGCGGTCACCCATCCAACTCATGACCGTGCGCGACGTTGCTTAACTTTGCTGATCGGTTAAGAACAGCTAAGTAAACTTCGCTACGAGCGCTTCAAAACACTTTGGAAAGAATAATTGACTATGATAATTGAGATTTGATTAGAAAAATAATTTCATTATGTATTAAATTACGGGTACTCACTGTGTAACATGCTTACCTCCATATTTACGTAGTCATGCAATACATTAATTCAATAATTTTGTTCTCTCTTGTCAATATTTTTATCACATTAATTATTTTAAATAACAGAGATAAAGTTACTCGGAATATCGGAGGAATCTACATATCGTGCATACCGTGTACTGCCAAAACCCTGACGGTCACTTGTACACGGTTCCTACACGGCATCAGTCCTATCTGCGGTCAGTCCCACACATTTCTTCTTTGAAACTGTTAAAGCCCACGCAATATTCCAAATTAACTCACACGTTTAATTAATTAAAGCATCGGTAGACGGGATGAAAACGCCGGAAGGTCGCCATTGGCACAGTGACATAAAGCAGTATGCCATATCACTAGGTAATAAATTAACTGTTAAAATAGTAAATAGTAGATAAAGTGGGGATATGTTTTTATACGTTAGGTAGATGGACTTAAATCGTACAAAGTTTGACACTGTGTGTTATTTAATACTTTTGTGTGTTACGCAACACCGTTTTGACTACAGAGTAAAAATATGAAGCGCTCGTAGACTAGCTTGATGAGTAGTTTAGAGAAGTGTAGAACTGAAACTTCGAATCTCAAGACACCTGCTAAGCGTGTGGGGAACACTTGGTAATGTTAAAATTTTCGGAAGTTTGGCATGCATGTCCTTGACCATAGGGTCATGCTTCATGGATGCTTCTGGTGTTCCAGTTTTTTGTAAAACTAAGTATTTTCAAAAATATTCGGAAGAATAACGAACTACAAAACGTTGTGTGGAGATTCTTGTTTTCACATTTACTGTATCAGCCAGTTCGTTCACTCCTGAATACAGCAGCTTACCCCTATTACTTAGTGATGCCATAATTCCTACACGCTTAGCAGGCGTCTTGAGAATCGGAGTTTCATTTAAAATACGACGAAACTGTCTCATTTACAAATTTTTGGATCACAATTTTTTTTCCTGGATTCAAACCCGTGTTTTGCGATTTTGCGCCGGATAATTGACCACCGGAACATACTCGTTCTAGCCGAAACTTTGTACCTCATTTGTATAACTTTTAACCATCGTAGGACACGGTGCGCTGCCAACCAGACAACAAGACTTCTTCTGATCGTATGAAGTGCTTTTCCAAGCACTTAAATCCCGCTGTGATATCGCTCTCCTTCTTTATTTCCACATATGATTAAAAACACCATCGCGTGCTGAGCGAAAATCACATTTACAAATAAAATTATTGGAGCACAATTTTTTTATGAATCCCATCTCAAGATCTCGAACTGTATAAAGATTTTTTGGTACATTCTTCTCCTACTCGCACTTGATCGGTTCTATTTTTATAAATTTAACGTTACTATTTATTATTTTCTACTGTATGTGTTACACTGTGGCAAGCTGCGGTACCACACCAAAACGATGTTGTACACAGTAATCGACCAAAATTTTAGTGTAATCAATTTGGATGAATGGTGTTAACGAAATTGTTTGAGGTTTAATAACCGTATCTCACCTACCCGCCTATTGAATAGATCCCGTCAACTAAACCGTAAAGGGATAGATCGGTAACGATCTAATTCACGGAATTGAGGCCAGATCTAATCGTAGTGGTTTGACCGTTAACTAGGGTGTCAAGCGATACAATTAAATTTTCTTATCATCTTCTCACCGTTACCCCAATCATGTAGGGTATGGCATCACAACCTTCACAGTTGGTAATACAAAATTTTCATAGAGCAATGTTATTTCTGACGGAACATGACTTCTTCACCGCTGCCATGGATGTGGAGAGCATATTTTTCTCTATGTACTTTTCGCTATGATGGAGAGGAAAAAATAATAACGACTGTCAAGAGATCTAAAATTTTCATGATTATTGATATGTTTAATTTTGTAAATTTTAATGTGTAAATCACTAAAGTTTCCATCCTTACCCTCTTCGTCACACATAGTAGAATATTAATACTGGTGCCTATCGGTCATCCCTATAGGTCGATGAATCAAGTGTTGCCAAGTGACGTCACGATTTCATTCGTTAGAAAACGTTACGTGTCACGTTAGTTGTATTTTTTATGGTTTAATTTTATATTACACTTAGATGTTATGTTTTTATTTGTATGTAGTGTGCGCTCGTGATGTCAATTGGATTGGAGTTCCAAATGAAAATTAGTTCTAGGGTTCACTTAATATTAGCTGATTTGGAACTCTTTCTTGATAGCACGCGACAGTTCCATTATAAGAGTTCAATTCCAAAACGTACTTTAAGATGTAGGTACGTTATCCATCGATTTTAGTGATATGAGGATAGGGTGGTCATGCTCTAATGTCACGACAGTATAACGTGGAGAAAATTTAACACAAGCATATAATGCACACAGCTATGAACCCATAGAACGTTATGGAAAAGAGTTCCTCTTATTAAATGTGTTTTTTTATGCTTGATAGGTAAGCCTTTGACCACTATCTCGCCTGAAGGTAAGTGATGATGTGGTCGAATGTTGTTCAGACTAACCTAGAAGTACTGGCTCTCAATGTTGCTTAACTTTTCTGATCGGTTTAGAACAGCTAAGTAAACTTCGCTATGAGCGCTTCAAAAGTTTATATCTGTTCGATCTTTGTCGTGTATTGTATGTAATATCTGTAATATTTTAGCTCTTCTGTAATTGTATGTAATATTTTAGCCCTTCGTCTGGGAGTCACGGTTGTACGAAACGGCGAGCGCGGACCTCAGCACGTAACTCAATAGAGCCCGAAACTGGTCGAAATCTATCCGGTATATACAACGTGAGACCCAGCCGGGTGCATATTATATTAAATAATAGCATTTGGATAACCTATAATTCATTGTAGACTCACAGGCACTCCAAAGTCAAGTTATATAGTTTCCTTAATATTTTTTCAATTGCACCACAAAACTGAATAAGGGTAAGAAGATGATGACATAGGAAACTCAATAACGAAGGATACCAAAAACTGAAAAACGTAACTCAAATTAATCACACAGTTCACTTCGCAAACATATAAAACAAGAAATAACTAAACCCAATAAAAACGTAAACTACTGGCTACAATTCACTCGTAACGTTAATCTTCTACGGGTCAGTTTACGGGCAAAAAACGCCGACGTGTTTATTTACATCAATCCAGCTACTGGAAACAGTAGATTTTGACATTTAACAGAGAAATTTGTAGGCACTTCTTAGAAGGTCGGCGAAGACAATACAAAAATAACCTAAGCTTTATTCTCCAAATCGTAGTAAAAATTATTTATTCTTAGGCTGACATTCACAGACGAGTTCGAGTTTGAACTCAAACCTTTTTATGTCAAAATATAAGTCTAGACTCAAACTCCAAGCATTTTATAATTCACAGTAGAGTTCACCCTAATGGAGTACGAGTATATGCTCAGCGGAGAATGAGACGGGCTGAGTCGCGAAATCGGCGACTCCAGCCGAACTCAAACGTCGCGCAGTGCCAAAACGCCGTCATCTTTGCTATATAGTTGGAACTGAGGTTTTTTTATGTTATTGTGATGGAACAAGCACGAGGCCCACCTAATGTTTAGTGGTAACCACTGCCTATAACAGATGCATTTCATCACAAGTGACGAACTGCACTGTGCCCGTCACCCTGAGACATACAGTTGTTAAGTCTCATATTGCCTGTAATTTTACTGGCTCTCAAGGACAACTTGAGCCAGGCGGGCATTCGCAAAACGCCCTTCCACCATGCGGTTAAGGTCAAGCCCGCGGCGAGATTCGAACCTTGGACCTGCTGCGCGGCAGTCCATGGCCAATGATACTGAGCTATCACTGCTTCAAAAACCTGCTAATCCAGCATGTTTGGCAGGTATATTTTTAATTATTCGGCTGACTGGGCTGAGCTATGCAGTGTAAGTCACCACAAACAAACTAGAAAATTAAATTAGGTACTAATTAAAATATGACATTGGCAGTTGGCACCTAGGTACTTACTTCCAATATCATTACCATAAAACCCAAATAAAAAAGGAGTAATGTGAATTAAAAGTATTACAGCGCAGGTATTGTGTAAACAGTGTTACATTCCGAAAGAAAGCCTTTGGGAACCTGTAACAGTTTTTAAACACCCCGTCGCGTCCTCATAATATGTGAAGAGATCCTTTATAGTGCGAATGTACATGTTGGAAAATCTTGGCAGGTGATACTGTTCATCAATAACACAATTTTTTTTTTTTTTTTTTTATTTACGATAGATTAGCCTTTGACCACTATCTCACCTGATGGTAAGTGATGATGTGATCGAAGATGTTGTTCAGGCTAACCAAGAATTACTGGCTCTCAAGGACAGCTGCCGGAACACACCGTTAGACTAACCTAGAAATACTGGCTCTCAAGGACAGCTGCCGGAACACACCGTTAGGTGCTTCGCGACAGATTTTCTACTTGAGGGTGGTAGCTAGCCAGGCGGGCATTCGCGAAATGCCCTACCACCATGCTATAACGACTGCCATCCTAAGACAACAACCGGGACCGACGGCTTAACGTGCCCTCCGAAGCACGGAAACGCTCAGTAGTAATGTCACTAGCGGTCACCCATCCAACTCATGACCGCGCGGGACGTTGCTTAACTTTGCTGATCGGTTGAGAACAGCTAAGTAAACTTCGCTACGAGCGCTTCAAAACATTTCCTTTCAAATAAAAAAAACAAAGCTTTTTTATCTTACAAAGAAATTACGATCTTAAAGGAGGTATACTATGTATCATCTGAGCACGCAGTACCATAATATATATTTTTAAGCTGTAACCAAATTGGATTTTTTTCCTGGGACTTATAGAGCGACCCGTTACATGCACTTGGCCAGTTTATGTAACTTAACACATCAGCAGTGATTTGGGGGATTTCCGTTTTCCTTATCACATAATACTAAAATGTATTGAAGATTATCATTGTACTAAATACTAATCCGTTACAATCACACTATCATAAAATTATACATACCATCGAAAATTAAGTTTTAATTATTGCGCTATGAAACCAAAATGTCCTTTTGCATACCAGTTTTTAGGCTTTACTAACTTTAATGTAATGTGTACCGTTGGGTAGCACAATCGTACCCATGGAAAAGAAAACATTAAGTGGCGGATAACGTAGCTCTGAGCGAAATAATTTCAAGCTCTTAGGTTTGATAATCGATGTGGAAACTTGAACTAGGTTTTTCTGCCAACGAAATTACAGACTTGCACCTATTTCATGGAACTTGAAAACATTACTAACGATATGTGGCTACCTTTGAAAAATTTGCAGCAACCGTGATCAACTTCCCCATGGGGTGCCGGGTTAGAATTGCACCTCCACATATCATCCCGTGGGTGTCGTAAAAGGCGACTAAGGGAATAATTATACTGGAAGGTCCTTAAGCGCCTTCTAAAGAACTACTATCTTACACTGCGATCCCCAAGCCGCCTGCCAAGCGTGGGGATTATGGCAAATGCCCCCTTGGTGGGGGAGGCTGTGTTCAGCGGTGGACGATCCGGCTGATACAGTGATCAACTGGGTTGGGACAGAAAACAGCCCTACCGGGCTTCTCTATTATATACTAATGATAGACTAGCATTATTGTTTTATAATTTGCTAAGTTACATATGTTCTTCCTCACCTATATATATATCCAATAGTCTTTGCTTGTGCAAATTAAATTAACAGAATCTTCTCTTGAATATCATTAGTTTTTCTCAAATGCAACATCTTTAATTCTGGTTCATTAGGTAGGTATGCCGCGAAAATTCAAACCTCTATTCGCGCCCTTTCATAATGCTTTGTTTCACTTACTCTCATAACTTTTTTTCAAAGTTTGTCCTTTTCTAACATAATGATACCAGACAAGAATAATGAAAATTAAAACAAAGAATTTGAACAATATTTGTCTACGGCTGGAGGCAAACTCGATGGAGTAGGTATGGAGCTATCGTTCGTTCTCAACTGTGAATTTAAAAAGGCCGAGTAAACTCTTCAAACCTGGAGTACGAACTCCTGTGAGACCGGTCGAAGTAAACTCGACCCACTGTCTCTGAATGTCAGCCTTAGAATATAATGTTATTAGAGATCAGATAACTGGAAACTTACTGATAAGCTTTCGTTCAGAAATAATTCCTTTCATTATTGAATGTCATTTCGGTGTCAGGTGTTTAGACAAAGTAAGGTATTTTAGCTCTTATTCTATTAATTAGATAGTGTTAGAGCTATAGTTCTAATTACTAGGTGGTTATTTTATTTCTAGAGAAGCAAACTCACCCGTGGGGTACCGGGCTAAAATGTCACCCCCTGTCTCTACAAGTGGATGTCGTAAGAGACGACTAAGGGGTATATTTGAAGCAATGATGGCTCATTGGCATTGGCTATGGACTGCCGCGCAGCAGGTCCATAGTTCGAATCCCGTAGCGGGCTTGAACTTCACCGCATGGTTGAAGGGCGTTTTGCGAATGCCCGCCTGGCTAGCGACCACCCTTAAGTAGAAAATCAGTCGCCAAGCAGCTAACGTTGTGTTCCGGCAGCAGTCCTTGAGAGCCAGTGAAATTACAGGCACACGAGACTTACGAACTATTTCTCAAAGTGACGGGTGCAGTGCAATTCGTGACTTGTGACGAAATGCATCTGTTATAGGCAGAGGTTAGTCCGCTTCACATCAGGTGGGCCTCGAAATTGTTCCGTCAAAATAAAATTAATTTTTTTTTTTTTAAATAACACCAGTAGGTGGGCTTTTTGAGGAACTGATATCTTACACTGCGATCCCCAAGACGCCTGCCAAGCTTGGCGATTATGGCAAACCCCTCCATAATGAAGGAGACTGTGTTCAGCACCTGACAATCCGGCTAATACAGTAAGCGAACTGGTTTTCATATAAAAAACACTGTATACACACGCGTATATATTTGGGCAAAAATTTTAAGTCAGTATCAAAGTAAGAGATACTAATTGGCCCACAAAATAACTAAAATATAAAATTTTACATTTACAAATTTTTGGAGTACAATTTTTTCTGTTCCGGTCGGGAATCGAACCAGCTTCTTATGATTTCGCGCTGGATACCTATTCCATTCGGCCACCGGAACAGGACACGTATAGTGCTTGTAATCATATCTAGATATATACTAGAATAACTTTTGCATGGTGGGTAGGGTATTTTGCGAATGCCCACCTGGCTAGCTACCACCCTCAATTTGAAAATCTGTCACCAAGCACTCAACGGTGTGTTTCGGCAGCTGTACTTGAGAGCCAGTTAGCCTGAACAGCATCTTCGACCTCATCATCACTTTTCATCAGGTGAGATAGTGGTCACAGGCTAATTCTATCAGGCACAAAGAATCACTATGGTGTATTACCAAAATTCTCTATCTAACTATCAACCAATACTGAAAACGTCGATTTATTACGTAGTTTATAATGTCTCGAAAACAACAAACAATTTGTCATTCACATATCTGACCGAGACCACAAACAGTTTTGTCGTTCACGGGCATACAAATGCCCTGGTCGGGAACACTAAATGCATAACGCCTTACTCGTACTTGGCCAGTATTTTTTTATAACTACATACATCAAAAGTGCATAGGAATCAAGTACGTTTTCGAGTATTGTCGCAATAGAGGATTTTATTCGTGTGCTTTTCTGACGAGTCTCGTTTCGGTATGGGGCCTGATACAAGAAGTTCTCGAGTTTGGAGGAACTGCGAACTTCAACAACGTTTAAAATTCTGCCAAGAAGTTCACCCATATGGAGGTGGAACAATAATGGTTTGGGCCGGTATTTGGATCGGTGGAAGAACGGATCTCATTTGGATCAGGGGCAATCTCAATGCTCATATTTATGCGGAGAGTATAGTTTCAGAAGTGGTCATCCCTTTGCGAAGCCGTTTGGGTAATTCGTTTCGTCAAATGCACGATAATGCACGTTCACGGCTGTACCTCGCACTCTTGCCAATGCTAGCTCAATCGCCAGACCTCAACCCCGTTGAACATGCATGGGATATGCCGTGCATACACCATAACAGCTTTTTAACTTGAAAGAACGTAGGCGGCATTCCTCAAAGTGATTTTGATGAACTGATTTTAAGCATGCCAAATCGCTGTACTTGCGTGATAAGTGTAAATGTTAGAAACAGATTACTAATTAATATAACTTTACAAGCGCTCGTAGCAAAGTTTACTTTGCTGTTCTCAACCGACCGGTCCCGGTTGTTATCTTAGGATAACAGTCGTTATAGCATAATGGTAGGGCAATTTGCGAATGCCCGTCTGGCTAGCTACCACCCTCAAGTAGAAAATCTGTCGCCAAACACCTAACAGTGTGTTCCGGCAGGAGTCTTTGAGAGCCAGTAATTCTAGGTTAGTCTGAACAACATCTTCGACCACATCATCACTTACCATCAGGTGAGATAGTGGTCAAAGGCTAACCTATCAGGCATAAAAAAAAACCAATAAAATTGCAAAAATCCTATATTTTCTTCTCTTTTCTGCCGTTTCATTGACGACTTTAACTTAGGTTACATTTCTTAAAATAGTTAAAAAAAATAATTGTACTTTCATTCATCATATAGGGATTCGTTGTTAACTCAAACATAGGAATTCAGTTAAAAAACCAGTCTGGACACATAATTAGATTAGGTATATATTAATTGTATTTTTTTTTATAGTTCATAATGATCCCTAGGCACTTTTGATGTGTGTACCTATTTGTTGTGTGTGTGTGATGTTTTAGTGGAACTGGACTAATCTAAATACATCATGTCAGATACAACCCAGTAATCCTTCCAATCGAAATATTTTACGCAAAGGTATTATCGACAGCTAGCTGTAAAATTGAATTTTTTTATACAGCAACATGAGCCGCCTCTAACAAACATTTTTCAGCTTCAGTTCAATGCAATAGTTTGTGTTTCATGAATGTTTTGAATGAACAAAAAATTTGAATATATAAAGTGCCTTGTTTTTTAAGGGGTTTGTACTAAATAACGGAACCGTATTACTAAACGTACTGTGTCCGTCCTTCCAACAAACATCTTGACGCCTGTATCTTTTAAACCACACCGCACCGATTGATTATTTTACTAAATATTTATACAGGGTTATTGGTAAAATGCTAACAACCTCTTACAGGCCCACCAACTTATCTGTTCAGGCGGCAGAAAAAAAAATACAACATTCCTTCAAATTGTGACAGTTTGTAGTTGATTTTCTTGACCAGCAGCGCCCTCGCGAACTGCACAGTTAAGTTGGTGGTACTATAGGGTTGACATCTGCTTGCCCTAAGAAGCATTATGATATGTATATTTTTTTTTTTAATTTCTTTAGTGATTTTTATGTTTTTAACTGAATAAGCACGAGGACCACCTGATGTCAAAAGTCTCTTGTGCATGAAATGTATAATTTCATATTTTATATTACTTTGCTGGCTTTAAATATTCAAAACTCTATTCAAAGGGACCACGGCGCGGTCCAGTGTTCCAGGCGCGGGCGCTCTTGTCTCGGAGAAAGCAATATAAGACAAAAAAAACATCTTAAATAGATAAACTGGTTACTGTTAATTAAAATAACTAGCAAGGTTTATTAAAATAACTTACAATAAAGATATAACATAACTAAGTGAAACAAAGTGCGGTCTTATCGCTTGAAGCGATTTCTTCCAGACTACGCCACAATATTAGATATTTATCGAAGGGGTTTTAAGCGAATGTTACTTAAAACTAGAAATAAAAATAATTAATGACCTTAAATAAATAACATCAAAATTGAATTATATTAAAGACATACATAAAAATATACGTAACGTATAATAATATATACATATAAATTTTGTAATATATAGAAATAGAAATAAAAATATACATAAACAGACATCAATCATGTTAGGCATATTATTAAATAAGTTAGGATAATAATGTTTGTGAATATGTTTTACTATATCGTATATCTAAGTACTTGTTCCAACGCGCGCTGGTAAGAAAGCTACTATCCAACGACTATTTTTTGCTCAAGAAACGAACAATAGATTCCGGGTGAATAAAAGTGATAACATTTCCTTTTTTCATAAATTGATTGCTGAATGTTTAGTGCAGTGCTGGTGAGAACTCTCTCTCCTCTCTCTTGTCGCAGCTACAAGAACTTTTAAAGATAAAAATCAATCAGCCATACTCGCTTGCCGTTCAGAACACTCACCAGTGATACTCGCTTGCTCGATATGGTGGAATAACAATTGTGTAATCTTCCTTACCAAATATTTGCACACTTGCAGGCAGAATACCATTGTTGATACATATATAAGATCTTATTGTAAAAATTGTGAATGTATTGCCTTTAACACATAGATTATTGATTGAGTAGGTCTCTTCAGCATGTTTTTTTTTTGGTACGTACCCGCACCAAGTAAAACCGCAGTATTCTGCTTCGAAGCACTAGTGTGTAGTACACTACTGTGTTTGAGCGTGAAGGGAGTGACAGTATGTGAAATTACTGGGTAATAGTGGTAGCAATTCTGTTGTACACTCACTAGCTGTTAAATAAATAATTAAAAAGTTTAGTTTTAGGATTTCTAAAAGTCATTTTGCTGTTACCTCGAACCAAATTTAATACAGCAAATTATCAATACTAAATATAATTGACTTTGCCGCTACTCTACGCTAGATGGCGCACAAGTTAAGTTTCGTTATACAAATTTTTATTCTGGGTGTATTCCATTTGAGTTATTTTCGATAATTTTGATTACATTTAATATTAACCATAGACATAAATGTGATCAAAATTATCGAAAATAACGAATTTAGCGTCAAATGGTATACGCCCTATTCACCTATGGAACTTTGTTTATATTCGAAACTATCGAAACGTGTGATAAAAATAATTCCTATAATAATGATTTTGCCACGGTGCTTGGCAGAGCAGCTTCAACTGGTCGCTTCGCAATCTCAAAAGCCTAGGTTCAGTAACAGAATCTACTGGTGATTACATATAAAACAAAATAACAAAGCACATAGCTGTCCGAAGTCTATCTAATAAAAGTGGGTATTGAAACACATCTGCCACCCCTCTGGGTATTACAGGTGTGCAAAGATTTTATGAATCCAAGTTTGCCTACAAGCTTTTTTCTCTAGTTATGCTTTTGAATTATCTAAAATTATAATCCTTTCCAGACAACCCACAAGTCTAGCAACCACATAGCTGCATGCTCCATTATTTATCCGACTAAGAAAGCCGTGATTATGATAAAATCCGCAAAAATAAATTGATTGGAGAACATTACAGCTTTAGTCAACACCAATTTACATGTTGATTATTTTTGGGTTAAATTATCTATGATTCTACCTAATCTGACTAAATTATGGTATAACAGAATAGCAAATACGCAAATTTCTTTATCAAATACGCATATTATTTAATTTTACTAAATTTTAGTTAGTTTTTTGCCAACAGAATTGCTACCAATGTCTCTGAATTTTAGACTATAAGTTTATCATATACCGAGCAATAAACGGTGAATAGGGAAAATATTTCCGCAAAAGAATTGTAATTTTTCCTAGATTACGATATCCCAAGATAACATTCCTTTCCCTAACCCTTATAATCCGCCTAAAATATTTTTGTTTCAAGAAGTTAACATGTAAAATAAATAAATATTATATTGAGTTTCTTTGTGTATGATTGTCATTAATATTAGGATACATTACAAAATTACTACGAGAGGAATAATTATAGTCATGTGCGGCATTCGAATCCATGCCATTTACCCCTTTAGCCGGGGTTTACTTTAACCGCTAAGCTTACATGAGGTATGACACATAATACTAATTTTTCGTCTCGCTCTTAACTATCAAATACAAATAATTTTATTGATCAAAGAAAGGAATATTGAACATACATGTCTGTGTATTATTTAAGTATATAATATACAATTTCACTACTATCTAAGGTAGGTTGTACAAATATAAATATCATTAATAAAAAAAAACTCAGAGAAAAGCATAATAAACAATTACTTACTAGAAACCTATATTATTTAGACAAAGATGTCTACATGTCACTCTAGCCCCTACACTAGAATACCCTGTGTTGTGGGTGGACTAGTCTCTTCCTAGCACATAATTGTTTGTTGCAGTTTATAGTCTGGAATAGACTGTGGTTGATTGGTAGATTTACTACTTAATTTGACAAAAAAAGAAAAAGAAAGTTTATCTAACTTATTTATAACAATATCCACTGATTAGTTCAAACCAAAACAATATCATTTAAAACTAAGAAAAATAAAACGGTATCCCTAATGAATATTTAAATATAAAGCAGATAGGTAGGTACATACCAAGTTTCTAGGAACAAAATATCCAAAATTAATATTCATTTTGCATCATCATTACGATGCGATCGTCTTCATCAAGTCACTCATTTATTCACGAAATTATATATAGTATGGGTACCTGTCATTGTTAACACCGAACGCAACGAACATCAATCGTTTGGTAGCCATTATATTATAGTCTCACCAACTTATCTGTTCAGGCGGCAAAAAAAAGAACTAAAACATTCCTTCAAATTGTGACAGTTTGTAGTTGATTTCCTTGACGAGTAGCACCCTCGAGAACTGCACAGTTAAGTTGGTGATACTATAAAATATATATTAATGTTGTTTATGTGCAGTTTATTCCTACATTATATTTTTTTATTTCACAAGCATCTGCTGTGTCTACTATAAAATCAAATGATAAAAACGCGTGTATGCAAAAATAAAAATATTTAAGTAAGTATATTATTGAGATCATTTTGAGGTTACTTGACTACTATGAATTACCAATTAGAACAAAATAATATAATAATAACATAAACAGCCACCACGTCCACAGTTGAACTGAAGCCTTGCCACAATTCCCACGATTGGCAGGCGTCTTAGGTCGCACTGTAATATAGTAGTTCTACAAAAGGCGCTGCTAAAGGAGGCCTCCTTGTATTTTTCCCATTTTCGCGTCGTTCAACAGCACCCACAGGAAGATATGAGGACAATGGCGGTCTGTTATGATAGCCCGGCACCCCATGGCTAAAAAAAAGAACAATTTCTATGTTTAATTTTTAATAATGCTCTAAAGTAACCCATTCAAAAAATACATTGATGATTATCACCACAGTTTAAAGTGCACCAGTATAAAAAAACGTGGCCGCGGTGTGAATCGACGAACAACATCCCCATACGATGGTTAAGATGGAGAGGTAAAATCAGTGTTATGTGACATAATATGTTATGTTAGCTTAGCGGTCAGAGCATACCCCGGCTAAAGGGGGCACGGGTTCGAATGCCGCACATGACTATATTTTTTCCTCAGGTAGTAATTTTGTAATGGAATACTTTTTGTGACTTGGTATTTCTATATGGTCATAGTTTTGTTTAAATTTGTTGTGAATCAGCCATAAAATTAAACAAATCAAATACTTTTTCTCTGCATAAACTGTTTGAATAGTCGCAGCGCTAAAATATACAGGAAATTGTGGACCCAAGTGGAAAGAGGGAATAAACCGAGAATTTTACGAGTCTTCAATAAGAAATAGTCTGCACTGGTCAGTGTCGTCAATCTGGATTTTAAGAATAGTGACCCAGATTACTGCGACTCTTATAAAGCTGCCTAAAGCTTGTATTCCACTGGACAAGCGAACAAAATCGCAACATTTTCTGAATAAGTATTAAATATAAAGTAAGTGCAGTTCGTATTATTTTAATTTACCTACCTCTATAAATAGAGCCATATTTTAAGGCCTTTGTAAAGCTTTTCTTTAAAGCGTAGTTTTGCCATATTTTGAATACCATGTGTTCAAACTCGATGAAATTGAGCATGTCCTTTAGCATAATAGTATATCTATGCTTCTGATTTGCCAGTTTTCTAATAAATTTAAGTTTTTTTTGGAATGCTTTTCATACATGAAAGTGCACTCTAGCCTTAAGTTTCTACACCTTACCTATTCTATTTCTCTTAGATCATCACATAACCTTCTCCTTCATCCACCGGTTCATAATACACTCTTTTATAAATGGTCCTTTTCTGCACACGCTATACGCTTCTGTAGCGCACTCCCCCCTTTCCTGTCACTATCAAGTGCCAAATCGCTCATTGATTTTAGGAACGCAGGTTACAATTGACTACCTCTCCACCTGACTCTCCACCCTGCTGTTCTCTAAGATTTTATTCTGTACTGTCCCAATGGTAAATCCTAACTACGTCTTTGTATGGGTGTAAATTTTAATGTTTTTTTTTAAACCTGATGGGTTAGACTTTGACCACTATCTCACCTGATGGGAAGTGATGATGTGGTCGAAGATGTTGTACAGGCTAACGTAGAATTACTGGCTCTCAAAGACAACACACCGTTAGATGCCTGGAGACAGATTTTCTACTTGAGGGTGGTAGCTAGCCAGGCGGGCATTCGCAAAATGCCCTACCACCATGATATAACGACTGTCATCCTAAGACGACAACCGGTGCCGAAGGCTTAACGAGCCCTCCAAAGCACGCAAGTGCTCAGTAGTAATGTCACTAGCGGTCACCCACCCAACTCAAGACCGTGGTGGACGTTGCTGATCGGTTAAGAATGGTTAAGCAAACTTCGCTACGAGCGATTCATATCAATAGTAATCTATCAACATAATAATAATTATATCGATATGTTTGATAACTATCCTTAACTAAGGAAATTCTTGTGAGTGAGTGATCTATTATATACTTATCTAACCGACTACAAAAAAGGAGGTGGTTTTTAATTTGACTGTATTTTTTGACGAGATTACTCCGACAAGTGTGAATGATTTTGATGGTTATTTTTTAGTTTCGTAGGTCATATTTTAGAGGTGGTTCAATGTAACATTTTATCAAAATCGGTTTAGAAATTAAAATTGATTTATTTACTTCAAAACTGCTAAAAATACTTAAGTCATCCAAATAAATACATTTCATACTCTTCAATAGTGGAAGTCAGTTATTTTTTAATTAACTTTCTTAAATTATTGTGTAGTTTCTAACTTTCTAGGGTAGAATATATTAGTAAGCAAATACAAGCTTTTTTTAAACTTTTAAAACTAGCTTAAGATATCATATGATCCGCACTGGATGCTTAGTTTTTACCTCTAGCAGTGATTTGTCAAAGGATCGGGGCACACCTGAGCACAGGTTGCAAATTGCAGTCTTTGGGGCACGCTGAAATATGAACTGAGATGAGTGCAGTGTCTGTTAATCTCACTGCAAATGGAGGGTATCAAACCTTGTCATTTATATATGACCGAATTTTCTTTAGATAGTTTTAGAGTTTATGTCATTTATTTTACTATAACGTTAATCACAGACGGTAGTAGGTAAGTGGTCACGGGGACATATTGGAACGGTATTTTGCGAATGCTTGCCTGGATAGCTACCGGACTAGTCCTACTAGACATAATCTAGGACTAGTCCTACTAGACATATTGGAACGGTATTTTGCGAATGCTTGCCTGGATAGCTACCGCACTCAAGTAGAAAATCTTTCACCATGTACCTGTGTATTTCGGGAGCAGTCTTTGAAAGACAGTCATTCTAGGTCTAGACCACACAATTTATTAATTTTGCGAATGCTTGCCTGGATAGCTACCGCCCTCAAGTAGAAAATCTTTCACCATGTACCTGCGTACACAGGTTTGTGGTTTTCAAACATTCACAAAATACCGTTCCAAAATGTCTAGTAGGACTAGTCCTAGATTATGTATTTTTTAGCAAGACCACAATTTATTTATTTGAAATAGAGTACCAATGGCTATTGCTATGGACTGCTGCGCAGCAGGTTCATTATTATGAATCCCACTGTGAACTCGAGCTGCACCGCATGGTGCAATGGCGTATAGTGAATGCTGGTTTGACTAACTACCACTCTTGTGAAGAAAATCTGTCGCCAAGCACCGAAACAGTGTATTTTAAGGCAGCTATCATTGAGAGCCAGTTCCAATTATTTGTTAATCTTATTCACCATCCAATATTCCATCATCACTTACCAACAGGTGAGCTAATAGACAAAAGTATTCGGCTGTACAACAGTGTTTCTTTTTATACTTTGGTTGATTTATTAGAATAGATTTCCAGGGATAAAATTAATTGAGTTCACATGAGCTTAGCGACCTAAATCTTGATTTATTTCATTTTAATGTTTCCAGAAAGAATTTTATTCGCAAGCATATAATTCAAATTTCCGAAATATATATATATATATATATTATATACAATATAAAGATCGAACATGACATCAATTTTCATTACAGTTGTCATGATCCCTTAAAAATACATTGCCAATTTCAATAAAACCTTATGAGAGCAGAACCTCATGTCTTATATGAATAAAAATCTCATAACTTCCGTGTTCGAAGCAAAAGAAACCTTTTAAAGGACCACACGTTTTTTGCTTGACATTGATTGATGTTGTTCCTTTGTTTTTGAGCGGTAATGATAAGTAATGTTATGATGAATGCTGGTTCTGACAGTGGATGATGGAAGAAAATTGGATGTTGGAGTTGGTAATGTTTTAGCATAGCTCCGAAAAGGTGTTTATAAATCGTTTTGGAATCGTGATATTATTTCGTTTTTAACATAGCTTCCACTTCCTAATATACATATTTTTATTTTCCAAAAGATCCATCAAATTATCAACCGGATGTCCATGTGGATGTCAAACATCCACTGTTAAATATTTCCGACATAGACGGTGGTCAGTGCTAACATTTTATTCGAACGGGCGGTGTTGTTTTAAAAATGTGACATCTCCTTTCCATAATTACCAAAGTCTTCAAACACCATCTTATAAATACTGTTTTTAAATTCTGATCTCTAAGCTGAAGGAATCTAATTGTATGAAATTCATTTTCGTGTTTTTTTTATATTTCAACCATAGTTCAAACATCGAGCTGTTCTCAAAATGGAGCAGACGATTGGAGTTTATTTTTCCAAATTAGAGAGGAAAGGGTTTGCAATAATTAATACCTACAGTTGGTGCCTAAAGATTACAGTAATACATTGACCCGCTCAGATCCAATAAAATGTAACCGAGCTCAGTCACAATAAAAAAGTCATAAAAACATTTAAAAAAAGGATGTTTTTTAAATCCGGATCGGTTAGCCTATGACCACTATCTCACCTGATGGTAAGTGATGATGTGGTCGAAGATGTTGTTCAGGCTAACCTAGAAGTACTGGCTCTCAAGGACAGCTGCCGAAACACACCGTTAGGTGCTTGGCGACATATTTTCTACTTGAGGGTGGTAGCTAGCCAGGCGGGTATTAAAATACCCTACCACCATGCTATAACGACTACCATCCTAAGACAACAACCGGGACCGACGGCTTAACGTGCCCTTCGAAGCACGGAAACGCTCAGTAGTAATGTCACTAGCGGTCACCCATCCAACTCATGACCGCGGGCGACGTTGCTTAACTTTGCTGATCGGTTGAGAGCAGCTAAGTAAACCTCGCTACGAGCGCTTCAAGAAGTCTACGCAAAATAGACCTGAAGAGGTAGCTAATGTAAAGGTAAGTGTTTTAGTGCCACTAGTCACCGTTTTTTATATATATCGATTCCTTAGGTTCTCGATTAATCATATATTACGAGAACAATTCAAATTCCTTATCCAATGGACCGATCGGTCCTTCCGTGTTGGTGAATGGCTAAGACATAAAATTATTTGAATTCCGATTATGGGGCAATGTACATGGAAACGCGATTAACCTATTTCAATCCAGTAAATCGCGCGTTAAATGTAGTTCCTATAAATTCAATAAAAACAAAGAAAATTCAGAGTTGAGGGGCAAAACATACGCACGGTTTAAATTGATATTTTGTTCTCTGAACGTTGGATATTTTAAGGATATTTTAGATAAGTAATAGATTGAGGCTTACGAGAGGCAAATACTTCGCGGAAATCCATATTTAATATTAACAAATACTTTATGCTTGAAGAAATAATTTCTTAAAATATTTGTTATCATTAGATATTTTAATTAGCTTACCAGTTTCTAAGAAGGCGTGCTGTACTGTATCAGCCGGATTGTCCACTCAACATAGCCTCCCTCATTATAGAGGGGTTTGCCATAATCCCCACGATTCGCCGGCGTCTTAGGGATCGCAGTGTGAGATATCAGATTCTCAGAAAGTGCTGCTGCCTCTTACAACACCCACGGGTAGAGATGTGGGGGTGACATAGCCCAGCACCCCACAGGTTGGAATGTCAAGAGAGCGTAATATAACAATTTTTAACACGTGCAAAGCCACGAGAAAATGTTATTATGGCAAGCTAATTTGGACAGCCCTATTGTTTCCTAACTGAGCAAGCAAATGCCATTATCTCAAGGACACTACCAAAACGAATATATATCTCTTTCTTTTGTTATGGTTCAAGTCTAGGTCTCTCTCTAATTGGTTACGAATCAAAGTAACAATAGAAGATAATTTTCCCTTTGGATACCGATTCCTACAAATATTGCAGCCATATTGGCAACGACTATTTGTAACAGGTGAATGTCATTTTAATATAGTATCAGAAATATTTTGACTGCTGTTTATAAGAGGCAGGTTGCTCGTCTGTATTCATTTTCTAGTATATTAGTTAAAAAAGAAAATTTTGCGAATAAAATAAAGAGCTTAATAACTTTGAAGAACATCCAATTATTTTTGCATTAATGTAAAGCCATTTTTAATGTGATTACGAATCTTTTGTGTTTCTCTTTTGATGCAAATAGCAATATATTTGTTTTGTTCCTCTTAATGAATACAAACGAACTTCGATGAATTTTGAGCGGAGAAAATGACTGTTATTATAAGTTATTGTCAAGTTTATATTAATTAAGAAATTAGATTATTAGGGCAGATATTTTTTGAAGTTGAGAGGATTTACAGAGACGTTCTAAGACGTTTCTAGACGATGTTATAATTTCATTATTCGTTAAAATTATAAATTATTCTGATGTTAAAAAAAAACAAATTCAATGAAAGAATTTAAACTAAGTAGTTACTTATATGTCAGGTAATATAATAATAATAAAAATCTTTATACGTCAATATTTATAGAAATAGGTACATGTTTTCAATATATATATATATATATTATAATAATATAAATAAATATAATTTTTACAGAATAAAAATGTATTAGACGCAAAACCATTTTAATTTAGTTTTATGCTAGAAAAGATTTCCTTCATTGTGTAAGTAACAATTATGAATATCTCTATTTTTAGTATTATTTATTTTTTTGTATTTTTTTTGTTTATGTTATTGTAACGGAACAAGCCCGAGGTCCACTTGATGTTAAGTGGATTAATCTCTGCCTATAACAGATGCATTTCATCATGTGACGAATTGCACTGCACCCGTCACTTTGAGACGGAGTTGTAAGTCTCGCGTGTACTTGTGCCTGTAATTTCACTGGCTCTCAAGGACTGCTGCCGGATCACACCGTTAGGTGCTTGGCGACAGATCATTTATGTATAATAGGCTGTTGAAGATATATAGTGATATGTTATCTGTTTATGCTTAAAATAATTGGAAATTAAAACGTAGGAACTTCTGTTGTCTAAGGTTTTCGCGATTATTACACATAGTAATTAAAGAACTTTAAACGGTTTAAATCGCCATTGTCATTGATAGTCACTCCGTGACCACAATCACTGCAAAGTGTTTGAAACGTCGGGACAAAAATAATGATAAATATACGCGATTTAAACCGTTTAAAGTTGTTTAATTTCTATGTACGACCTTTTTTGAGACAGCTCTTTTTACATATTTGGTGTTTCCTCAAACAGTAAATGCGTATCTATATAAATGATGAATATATGCATAGTCAACGAACTGAAGAGACTTTGTTTAATATAATTGATTCCGATGAGTAATCAGAGATAGTCTGCTATAAGCGGATCATATATGTTTGGCGCCTATCCTAGGTAAGAGTAATTTACCCAGATAATGAACGTTTTCCATTCTATAAGTATGTAATTTGTCGTATTTCAGACAAAGGATCCACCTGACGCCTGTCCTTGAGAACAATTTCTATTCCAGATTTAGCTTGTTCAACATCCTTGACCTCATCACTTGTGGCCAACTAATAATAATAATAAACACAAACACTTTTACATACTCCGGACTAAACCTAAAATTGTGATGACAGAAACTGAACTGAAAAAATCTTGATCTTCACAATTACGACAAGAAAACTTTGTCACTGGAATAGAACCACAGATGGAGCATTTATACTTTTTTTTTTATGTTATTGTGATGGAACAAGCGCGAGGCCCACCTGATGTTAAGCGGTATCCTCTGCCTATAACAGATGCATTTCATCACAAGTGACGAACTGCGCCCATCACCTTGATAAATACCTGTTAAGTCTCATTTTGCCTGTTATTTCACTGACTCTCAAGGACTGCTGCCGGAACACACCGTTAGGTGCTTGGTGAAGATTTTCTACTTAAGGGTGGTCTTTAGCCAGGCGGGCATTGGCAAAATGCCCTTCCACCATGCGGTGAAGCTCAAGCTCTGGGCGGGATTCGAACCATGGACCTGCTGCGCGGCAGTCCATAGCCAATGCCACTGAGCCATCACTGCTTCAAAACTAAACGTAGTGCTAGTCTATTTTTGGACAGAGTGAAACATATTAAATGACTTGAACGTCTTTTACTGTCCATCAGGTACAAGAAACATAAATGTCGTCTTTCTCGTAAACGAAGTTGAATAAAAATGCAGCCCCATTCTGTATTATAGTGTACTGGAAATAGAAGTCCAATTTTCTCGCGGCTGTCAACTGTCACGTGTTATATCTAACGGCCGCTTTTAGTACGCTATATTGTAGTACCTGATCTCCAATTATTAAGTTAATATTTTCAAGCTATTTAACTTCCAAAATCATAACGAAAGAAATGAAGTTATCGAAAGGATTCTGTGGTACCAAATTTAATCGTATATTATTATCATTGTCTGTACGGTTTCGTGATGCCGTACAGCTTAAATGATATGTGTTTTGAATACTATTATTATATTTACGAACAGAACTAAGGGTTAATTGATGATGACGCGTGTTTGATGTGATGGTTGATTGCGAACTGGTGAATTTGGGCAGCGGGCTGTGCCGCGGGTGAGTAAACTGCACTCGCAGCAGAACGCAGAGTTAGCTTACACTTGCTTGTATATGCTCCCGGGCTCGAATGGGAGAGATGTGTTGGTGGATGATGAGGGTAGCTTTTAGATCGTTGCCATGCATTACGGAAATAGGACAAATCACTTTTTATGATGGATTCATAAAAAAAGTGATTTATCTTTTTTTTTCAAAATATCTGTCATGTACCTATGTATTAATTGGATCTGTTACAGTTTTATTATAAGTATATATAAGATTGCTACTGAAGTGCTAATAAATAGATTAGACCTTTGGCTAGGACAGTTCAATTTCACCTTACTTACAACCTCAGGACAATTAATTAAATTTGATGTTAGCTTTAAAAGGAAAGTTAAATCAGCAATTTCTTTTGGTAAGAGGAAGAAGGTGAAACTTCTTGCATAGTCTTAGGTAATCGTCTGATCTATACAGGATTTTGAAAGAAAGCATAAATACCTTATAAAACGTTCCTGATGCGTTCAATTCTTGTGATGTATATATTGTATTTCGAATTCCAAACCACGAGCGTATGCGTAAGCGAGTATGCTACAAACAAACTTACAGTAGAGGAGTTTCTTTTTTTGTTTTTTATTATTACGTTCTCCACACTACAGACTCTTGATCCGTACTCTTATTTGATTATAACTTTTATTTTTGTTACAGATAATAATTTTTAACTTTGCGTTCATTCTCCAACTTCTCAATATTCTTCCTGAAAGGAGAAGCCTAGTGTTAGTTAAAATATCATATAGCTAAAGTGAGTCCATACTTATATTTATCATATATTTTTTTTTCTTCTTGGTTAATTTATTACGTTATACATTTACCGATCCACAGTAGAGGAGTTTAGAAGTTTTGACTTGCCGAAGGTAACGGACGTTCGCATTACAAGTCCTAAGGCTCTAGATGCCTAGTAGCTTAGTCATGAGTAGCCCAGGTCACGCACACTATCGTGTTTGGATAACATTTGATTTTTTAATTCATATGATGAAGGGACTATCTTTAGTTTACGTGTAAACGTTACCACAGAGCATTTGGAAGGATTGAGTTAGAGCTTGTTAATTAGCAATAATTATCGAGCCGAAGTAAATCATCACAAGATGATTTACTTTGGTCTTTTAAAATCCTCGGTCGAGTCAATGCATTTAAATAGTTTCATATCATCAGCGAAACAAAGAAGATGGGAATTGAGGAAACAAGCAGAGATATCGTTGATGAAGATGGTATTATCTATGGGTAAGGTTATTCTCACAATCCATGATTTTTACCCTAATATTTGTGAAGCATTGACTGTTCAGAGGCCTTATTGTCTAACTAATATGGTAATTAAAAATAACATCATTATGTGGTTTGAACTCCATCAAGGGCTTCGCTTTCAAAGGTAAAATTAATAAAAAATAAGTGTATGAGTACATTACGGAAGCCATGGATCAAGTCAGCCAGGTCGATGTGGTCTACACTGACTACAGCAAAACGTTCGATCGAATTGATCATAAAATCCTTTTATCCAAACTCCAACTTATCGGTATAACTGGTCCTGTACCAGTTATACCGATACAAACTAAATTATACTCTTACATTATCATTTTTGCATTAGAGCCTGCTAAGCGAAGAAGAAAAAAACTACTTGTTCAAGTACATGCGTTGACTCCCTTTTTAGCGACTTTATAAACAACAAGCTTTCAGTTCGCGGCTCCGTCCGCGCGTATCGGTATCACGCAAAACCATTAACCTCTTTTTGCGCATGATGACAACTATCATATCTCCTTCCTCGGGTCTCAAACTATTTCCATACCAAATTTTATCTAAATCGGTCCAGTAGTGTTTAAGTTTATTGGTTGCATATAAAAATACAATACTTTTCTCTTTATTATATTAGTGTAAATGCATATCATGTATTAAACAGCCTTAATGCGAAAAAAGTATTCACAAGTTACAAAGAACACCACAAGATGCTTGGCGACAGATTGCTGTTTTTAAATTTATCACACGCTGCAGAAGATGTTTTTCTTAAGCCTAAATTTTAATTATCATACAGTTATTATTCCTAAGAATAAAATATGAATATATACAGGGTTATTGGCAATATGCTAACAACCCCTTAGGGTTGACTTCTGCTAGTCCTATGAAACATTTGGAGATATTTTTTTTGTTTTTTTTTTGTTTACACAAGATATATTGAAAGAACGAATAGGTAATACAAACGGTTGTTTAAAATAAAATTTCACATGCTTTTGTTTTTTAAGCACCGGTATGCCTGTATTTACTACAAACTATATACAACACCACAGCAACTACAAAAGCATTTAGACAACCTATAAGTCATTGCAGACTAACAGTCAGTCGAAAAGCAAAACCCCACTACCAGTTGGCAGCGTGCCTGGTATGCTGGCAGCATGGGCCCGTTGGATTGCAATGCTTATTCGTTGAGCCAATTAGGTGCCAGAATTTTGATCATGAGTCACATCAACCCAGTGCTTGATAAGTTTTGGAAAATACAATGAGCGTCGTCCCCAAAGGACCCAACGTCTTCAACACCAAATTCAAATCAAGTATAGCCACTGACGAGATTAGCATACATACGCTGCCACTGGTATAAAAACTACACAGTTAATAGTTATGCAGTTTCAGATATTCTTTATCTGACAGTTGAAAAGCTGAGTCTTAATTAAATATATATTCTGGATTTTCTCATTCCAGCTATCACAATACCACAACTTTTTGCGGCACACTTTAATGGAAAACTATCACGACTACAGATTTGTGCTTCAACGTTGTCATTTAAATTCATATGTAGACGTGTTATCTGTAAAGTAAAAAAAAAATATAACCATAAAAAAATAAACATTAACAATTTTGTATTCATTGGATAAAATGTTATTGTACTACTCACACCATCTGTTAGAAAACCAAAGAGTTAATAATGCTGTAACAGAACTAAACTCAATACTCAAATACATCGTAGTTAATCTACTTTATAATAGACGTCACAACTAGAATCAGGTTGTAAAATAAACACGAACCCTCAAAAAGCTCAGCTTTTTGCTAGTTTTTCCTATATAATTTACATGACCAAAAATAAAACTGCACAGTGCATACCTTATTATATACGTTGGTACACAACAAAAAGCGACGCACACTCCAAATTTTTTCCATTCCTTTGCAGTAACGTGTAACATCTAATTTGGCTAAAGGGCATGTTTATGTCCTATAATAAAATATACGGCGCTCTAAGTTTGCATTTACTCTGCTTTGACCTTAAAACGTAAGAAGGAGATTAGAAATGCCAAGTCGGTATATGTATTAAAAGGCCTCATATATATGTTTTGATAAATATTGACGTATAAGTTTTAAGCTATTTCTAGATTCGGTTATTATTTCTCTTTGGGAATAAACTACAATATCCGGAATTACTTTTTATATTTTTGGTATTGAGATGGAACAAGCGCGAGGCCCACCTGATGATAAGCGGAATCCTCTGCCTATAACAGATGCATTTCATCACAAGTGACGAATTGCACTGCGCCCGTCACACTGAGACGTACAGTTGTTAGGTCTCATGTGCCTGTAATTTTACTGGCTCTCAAGTACTGCTGCCGGAACACACTGTTAGGTGCTTGGCGACACGAGAATTTAAAGAATTTTGTAAAACATCAATTTTAAGTACTTAATAAATACTACACAAAAATTTGCACGTCTGCTTGCAGACTAAATACATTGTATCCTTAACCATTATTATTCGATCTTATGTAACATGTATTTTAGCAAATAAATGATTTGATTTGATTTGTGACAGATTTTCTACTTGATTGGTCGGTAGCCAGGCGGGCATTCGCAAAAATGCCCTTACACCATGCGGTGAAGCTCAAGCTCTGGGCGGGATTCGAACCATGAACCTGAAGGAACATAGTACGGATATGCTAAGATATACTTACATAACATATAGTCGGTAGAATTAAGAAGTTATTTTAGGATGACTTAGTAATATTATACAAAGTATGCTGAGACGGCATACGATGAAAACGTAACTACCAACGACCTCGCTTAATTTGGTAGAAAATAAGAATATATCACGGCTTCTTGGCCCGATCAATGTCTTCAAATTTTTAATTCAAAATTAAAAGATAACGATATTAACTTTTAATGCTTAATCCAAAGATGTTAACAATATCTTACTAAACTTTATAAAATTTAAATGTTAATTTAGATAAGAAAACATTGAAATAGTTGTAAAATACAATGACATATGCATTGAGGTATTATCCTATAGGCACGAGATCTTTATACACTGAAAGCATTTAGGCAACCTGACGGCCATTGCAGACCTACAGCTATTTGAAATTGTTATTGAATTGATGATCTACTGTCTTATCCTGTATTTATTGTTCAGTTACTCTTCATTAATATAAATCGACGTTAAATGAATAAGGTATAATATTTTGAATGCATTCATTCTCAGTTAATGCTACTAAAGGAGCCATGGTCTACGGTTAGACTAATAAATCTTACTGAGTTTTAACCAACTTCGAAAAAGGAGAAGATACTTTTGTAGCGAGTTTTGCACCAATTAATAAGAATTGATTTTGATGTTTTTTTTTGTTTGAGTGTGTCTCCAAGTTGGTACCTATTGAATTCCATTATTTTTAATTTACTCGTTTCATGGTGAACAGTATTGTGGGTAAGTGAAAATCTTGTTTGAAAGCAGTATGTATCAGAAGTCAGGCCATGAAAATGGGAGCTCAGAGTGATTTAATACATTTATGTGTTAAAAAATAGTTTTTTATATGATAATAGGACCTCAGAGTGATTTAATAAATGTCGGAGATAAAAATTTGCCTTTTTTTATAAAATAAGATTACATAGTGATTTCTCACGCTCAGTGTTAAAAATTAGCTTTTTATAAAAATTTGACCTCAGAGCGATAATGTGATACATCACATTGCTAAAAAATACCCTTTTTTGTGATAATAGGACCTCAGAGTGAGTTAATACATTTCAGTGATAAAAAAGTGATTTTTTATAAAAATAGGAGCTTAAGAGTGATTTAATACTTTTCAGTATAAGATGTCGATTTTTTATGAAAATGGGAACTAAGAGTGATTTAATACTTTTCATTGTTAAAAGTCAGTTTTTTATAATAAAATCCTTCTACCCATTGCCTAACTCTACACCCCTAACGGTTTTCTACCGTCCTGCCCTACGCTTTGCATTAGCTTGGGCTCACATTTGTTTGCCAACCAAATGTTCGTAATGCTCCGCAGGTGTAAAGTTACCCTTTTTACGGTACCCACCCCTTTTTACCCCAAGTGAAAGCTTAAGGAAAATTAAATATACACAAACATATGTTACACCACCAAATCTCTTGTACACATTTTGTATGTTATATGTTTCGTATATGGGAATGTATTCTTTTGTAAATTTTTTTCTCTTTGGTGTAATGGGGTGTCGTTTCCGGTTTACTTCCGTAAGCCAGTGGGGATGTACGTTCAGCTTTTGTTGCTCAGTTCTGAGTTCCGGGTCAAGATGGGAAAGCCAGTGGAATTAGAGAAGATATTTGCTTCGCGAAATAATATAATCCAGTCAGGATATATTTATAAGGAATACGAATATTGTGTTTTTGTATTTAAAGTATGTTAGCGTAGAAATTATTGATACCACGTTTCTATTAGGTCATTTTCTTGTTTGTCTGTTATTCCGGATGTAATCTTGTGGTTTAGGAATTTTATTTCTCTTATGAATAACAATATTCATTTACTGAGAAACACATTAAAAACAAAGTCAAATTTAAATACCGGATAGCACAGTGTACACGAAATAAAATAGTTACTTAATAACATATCTATATATACTGTTATAGTAACTGTTCTTACTATACAAAAAAACAAAACACAATTCAAATTCTCAATCCTCACCCGGCAAGTAGACATCCCTTGACTGCACTTATCTACATTAACCTGCATTGATGATTGGAATGTTTTTTATCATCTGATTAATTAAAGCACACACTACTTTTACACTTTTGTTTTTACTTTACACCTATTAACCTATACACTGGTAAGAACACTCGACGCGACATGGCAACTTAAGCTTAGATTAACTGAGAGAAACACAACGCTTGCGGTTTTTAATTTTACCTATGGCGCCATCTAGTGATATAGTGAGGAACTATTATCTCCTTTAACTGCCATAGCTATTAGCTAAACACATCAATACCATTTCAGAATACAACAATGTCTAACACAATGCCTAATATACAGAACAGGATAGATAATATGTAATAATATCTACCGTCATTAAAAATATGATCCAAAACGCATCTTGCTAATATTACGAGCACCTTTCACTTATTTTTTTTTAAAACGTGGAATGAAGGTATTATTTAAGATTTACATTATATCTTATTAAAAACCTTACTTAAGTATAGTATGATTCATGTATGATCATAAATTCTTTTTCTCAACAACTATCATGCATGGTGGTTGGGCATTATCCACCCTCAAGTAGAAAATCTGTCGCCAAGCACCTAACGGTGTGTTTCGGCAGCTGTCCTTGAGAGCCAGTACTTCTAGGTTAGCCTGAACAACATCTTCGATCACATCCTCACTTACCATCAGGTGAGATAGTGGTCACAGGCTAACCTATCAGGCATAAAAAAAGTAAAAAAAAATTTTAAAGTATGTAAAGTAACTCGTGTGATTTATATTTATTGTCTGTATGTCTCATTAGCTTGTACACCCATACAAAGAACCGTATACAAAGAAGACGTATACAAAGAAAACTGGACTACAAACGAAGCCTATCCCTTCAAATTCGCATAGAAAATTCTGTTGGGCGCGCGCCTTCGTGAGTGAATAGATCTGGAGTGGTTGAGTTCTACAGTTTAGCAATCTTATTTACAGGACAACGCTCGCTTCTTATCTCGAGTTTATAGTTATTATTGCTTAAACCAAAGACCAAAGATCTTTATCACACTTTTTGATATATGTTTTTCAAACATTGTGACAAATGATCATGACTAAGTGATTGACTCAAATAGAACTCGGATATAACGTGCGTTTCCGCAGACCGTTACTTCGCAGGTAGTTCGTTCGTTAGCTAGACCGTTCGATGTGGGCCAGTAGCCTAAAACTGTAAAGCAATAATGTTTCATTCATAATGATGAAATCATCATTTCAGCCGCAAGAAGTCCATTGCTGGATATAGACCTCCCTAAAGATTTCCAAATAGGACGGTTGGAAGCCTGCATCCAGAGTCTTCCTGCAACCTTAATGATATCGTCCGTCTATAATCTATATAGGCTGCGGGTCGTCTTGCTACGCTGCGCTTACTAGTTCGTGTTCATTGCTGTATTAAAATTTGTAATGTACAGTATTCAGTAAGAAAAGAAATTTAAATGCATTAGTATACCGTTTCTATTACTACGTCTTTGTTCATTTGATAAGTACTCCATCAAATAAAGCACGAACGCCTGACAAATCATTGAAGCTCATTGTCCCAGAAACGCTCAAGTATCAAGTAAATCCAATAGAAGAACTCTCAATACCTAACACACCCTTTACATTGTGACGTAAGTGCACGTTATAAAGTCGAATTGATCGACGAAATAGGTTTCAACGAGCACTTTGCCCTCTGAAGTTCTCGGGAACGTGACATAATCGTGAAGTTACGTTATCGAGATATAATCAGAAACTCCAGTTGTTTGGTGAAGATATCTCTCGTGTCTTTAGCTACTTGAAAATTGATTCTTTTGTTTCTAGTCGTTATTTGCTGCTTTTTATGAGGTTTTTGCGCACAACTGTGCATATTGTTTTTTTAACACTCTGATTGTTAAAGAAGAAGGTACTTTATCAACAAGAACATTGCCATGTAAAGTTATTGTCAGGAAGACGGCCGGCTATAAAATCGAGATCGACATCGAATAACAGTGTTTACAACTGCAAACTTCTATTTAAGGGATTTTTCTATGCCTGATAGGTTAAGCCTTTGACCACTATCTCACCTGAAGACCTAAGACAACAACCGGGACCGACGGCTTAACGTGCCCTCCGAAGCACGGAAGTGCTTAGTAGAATTGTCACCAGCGGTCACCCATCCAACTCATGACCGCGGCGGACGTTGCTTAACTTTTCTGATCGGTTCAGAACGGCTAAGCAAACTTCGCTACGAGCGCATATCATGTTAGTACATTAAATACATTTATGTTTTCTCTAAACCACACGTTGATATTTTAAGAAATGTTGGGATGTTAAAACTCGCTAAAAAGAGCAAAATTCAACAACCATTAATATGAAACTCGTACCAGAGAAGACTAATATAAAAAATACAATATGTGTTTATCTATTTATAAGTGTATACCTAACGACATTATTATATTGTATAGTAACAAATTTAAAAGAAGACTTACTAGCTACTTGTCAATTGTTTCTATAGTGTTAAGGAATGTGAAAAGTAATAT
Organism: Plagodis pulveraria; assembly: GCA_963890685.1. Classification (NCBI taxonomy): domain Eukaryota; kingdom Metazoa; phylum Arthropoda; class Insecta; order Lepidoptera; family Geometridae; genus Plagodis; species Plagodis pulveraria. Next base: position 10,080,575 of record OY982973.1, on the reverse strand, counting down.
TTATTTTATACACAAAACGTTTGTACATCTGCTTGCAGACTGAATACATTGTGCTAAGCAACTATTTTAGATCTTATGTGAGATGTATAGCCATGGAAGTAATAAGTAGTACTACGCACAACAGGAATGAGCTGTTGTCGCAAAATTGAAGCCGAACGAGAGATCAGTAACTGTACCTCTTATCCCTCTCTGGCGATGGTGAATATGGAAATATGATAAATATGTGATATGAAAAATATTTGTGATCTGACGTCAGCGGATCATTGGTTCAGATGGATTTTAATAAAATATGCTAATGATAAAACTGCCCTTTGCGGCACTATACAATACCTATTTTTGCTTGCTTTTTACACTCGCGTCATATAGGTATATATATATATATATATATATACTTACCTAGGTACTGGTCCTTGTGGGGCACGACATGCAGCTGGACTGAGATAAAATTACGATAAGCTCCCTATTGTGATATATTTAATTAAGTAGGTAAGATAAAAACAGTTATGTTTCATTAAATTTTAATTCTAAATCAGACATTTCTAAATAAAAAAATCTTAAGAAGTTTTTGCCGCAAACCCAGCTTATCCTTAAATTATAATATTTATCCACATTTCCCTAACATTAGGATCTTTAGGAAATCTGAAATTGAAGCAAAGTTATATTAATAGAGAAAGGAATAAAAAATGCATAGGTATGAGGTAAATTATTTGTTCTTGAACTAGGATTGCATAGTCATGCATGGTCGTCGTAATTCTTAACTAAAAAATTATGTTTTAAACTATTACCTGTGAAAAGTAAAAACATCAATCAGGATAATACTCGCTTCCGCAAGCTTCCATGACACAAATTCTCCCCATTTTAACCAAAATTCTTCAAAAATATCACGAAATCAAAAAAATCTCCGCCATTAACGTCTGAGTCGGCAATTTCATGTGGGGTTGTCAGGTCAGGTGTCCGTATTTCATACAAATAAAAGAAAACTTATACGCCAATCGCAAAAAATTGCGTTAATAAGGCTTTACGCGTAGCAGTAAAAATAAATTATTATTTATTTATAGAAATATTTTAGAAGCAAATGTTTTTACTTCATTATTATTATTACCCTACATCAATCGCATATTTTTCTACAAACAAAAAAGGATTGAAATCAACTTAACTCTGGCAACTCTAAGTCACTGTTAGAACGGGACACAGGGTTCAGTGGTTGCCCTCTCTCACCTTGTTGCCCTCTCACTCGGCTTAATTTTTACTTTGCATGCAACAAGACTCTTACGACCTTAGTATAAGGTTTTATTTTCTTTACTTTAGCTGCAAGATTCACAGATAGAGCTCATTCCTGTTGAACGTAGTACTTATTACTTCCATGTGTATAGCACATGAATATTATTATTTGATTGAACCAAAACAAAATATATTACAAATGCCCGAGTGTTCGCAAAACATATTTTTATTTATTTATGTGTTGTGTTAAACTTTGTGTGTTGTGAGAGAATGAGACATATTGTGCCGACCTCACATAATGGGATGAGGATGAAAAGTTTTTTCTACAGCTATTTATTACAGAAATAAATATACGAAATGTCTCAAATAAGGTGATAAACCCGCAGCTTCCTATACAAGGAGTCAGTTATATCGACTTTTGCGGGAATTACTTATATGTGTCGGGATAATACGAGGTTTCGATGGTTGGAAATACATTTTTAATGTTTGTTCACTGTTTATATATCACTAATTTATTCTTGTTATTTTACCCGGCGGCATGCCTTTATTAACAAAATACAACGAACTATATACAACACTACAGCTACTACAACAAAAACATTTTGATACCCATAACTCATTGCAGACTCACAGGCAGTCCAAATGTTGCAGCCCAATACCAGTTAGCAGAGTGCCCAGCATGCTGGCAGCATTGCTCCGTTGAATCGCAATGCTTATTCGTTGAGCCAAATAGCAGCAGCATTTTGATCACGCGTCGCATCAACCAAACGCTTTGATAAGTTTTGGAAAATACGATGAGCTCCCGGTCTCCACGGACCCAACGTCTCTACACCAAACGGCTCAAATATGTGACCCATACCGAGGTTAGAATACTTGCGCCGCTTGAGTTACTCTGCCGAAGTAGCCGCGGTGCCATCCCTCATTATTGTTAAAATATTCTTAATATTGTTACTAAAATCTTAAATGTTAATGAATGCTACCGCGTGCCGCGAAGACCATACTTGTACTGAACTCTCAATTATAACTCTCGTTGGTTTGAGTGATTAGAGATTTGCGACACACGTATTGTGCCGTGTAAGGAAAATGTTTGGTATTGTTCCAAACAATATGTCATGTCAAAGAAAAAGTATCACATACATCAGGTAAGATCGAAGCTCGAAGATCAGAACACATTATTAGGTATAAGTTTACATAGAATTATTGTTAAAAAGGTTATACACACACAGGTACATTAACTTAATAAATCAATCAATTACACAGATAAATTTCCGTTGTTTCTAGTTTGATACCGATCGAGAATTATCATCGCTTCATGTCTAGACTTCCCATAGGAGTCTTTAAGGATGATAAAGGGTAAAATAGCTAACAAGTACAAATTAATAAAAAATAAAATAACCAGACTGCATTTTTTTAAATATTTTTTTAATTGGGTTGATGTGTGTGATGATGTGGTCGAAGGTGTTAACAGGGTTATCCTAGAATTACTGGATCTCAAGGACAGCTGCCGGAACACACCGTTACCGAGCATTCGCAAAATGCCCTTCCACCAAGCGGTGAAGCTCAAGCCCGCGGCGGGATTCGATCCATGGACCTGCTGCGCGGCTGTCCATAGCCAATGCCGCTGAGCCATCACTGCTTCAAAATATAACTTATAAATATACTATCATATAACATTGACTTGCCGTGTTGTCGAGTGATGTGACCAAAGTTTTTGAGTCAATGAGTATCAAATAACAAAATTTTAATATAGATTGAGGAAAAGATGACGTATGATCGACTCTGCTCTCAGGAGTCATAGAATTTCAAAGTGTCACTTATCATTTCATAATCAAAGCATTTGGGTCACACGTTCCCGAGAGGAGTTGGGGTCAAGCTAATAAATTGCCGTAATTTTTAACGGGCTAGAGATGTAACTTTGGCTAAAGTATCGATTAATGTACCGTTAATATAATATTATGATTTATAATTTCGATTTCCAATATCGATATTATACAACAATGTCATTATACATTTTATATGTAACACATTGTTTAAAGACGTAGATATAATGGCCCGTGTTTTTGTCTTAAATTTTTGATATTAAAATTGGTATTCGATTTTTTAACATTGATTTTTTTATGCCTGATAGGTAATCCTTTGACCACTATCTCATGTGATGGTATGTCATGATGTGGTCAAAGATGTTGTTCAGGCTAACCTAGAAGTACTGGCTCCCAAGGACAGCTACCGGAACTCATTGTTAGATGCTGGGCGACGGATTTTCTACTTGAATGTGGTAGCTAGCCAGATAAGCATTCGCAAAACGCCCTACCGCTATGCTATAACGACTGCCATCCTTAGACAACAACCAAAGCTCACACACAACCGAGGCTCCGAAGCATGGAAGCGCTCAGTAGTAATGTCACTAGCGGTCACCCATCCCATTCATGACTGCAGCGGACGTTGATCGGTTAAGAACGACTAACCAAACTTCGCTACGAGCGCTTCAAACAGTAACTTTCGAGACAGCTGAACTAATTTAGATTGAATTAAAATTAATGTATAAGGCCCACACAGAATATTATCTAATCCCATGTGTGCATTTATAAGTAAATGTGAATTTAACAGATATGGATGTAAAAAAAATATATAGAAATGTAAAAAATAACCACAAAATTTATCGAATTTGTATCGAATGAATCGTATTTTTAATACGATTATTTTGTCCAAGTCCATCTCTAATAGGCTTCGTACAAAGTAACGATATTGTTTCCAGTCTGTTATGTACCCTGTTGAACAACTGCCCATAAAAATTTACTGAAAGCATAACTCTGTTGGAATCGAATTGCACTGAGCGTATACTCATTTATTGTGGGATATCCATACTGTAATGGTTAATTTAAGCAACGAGTAACAAATATGTATCTCTATGAGATGGAGATTGCCTCGTGAGTTGAATGCGCTAAGCGTTTTTTTTGGAATCTTAAACGTCGATTCGATCACCGTATTTCAAACCTTAAACCGTTTCTCTGACGACTAAGCTGTTTTCCTGACTTCAAAAATAGAGGAGGTACTCAATTCGTCTGTATTTATTTTAGTTAGTTACCTCACGTCTTTTCATTGTGTGAACCGACTTTGATGTTTTTTTTTATTTGAAAGCTTGCAGTGTAATTCCATTTAAATTTCATCAAAATCAGTGAAGCCGTTATTAAGTTACACTCCAATAACTGACAAGTATTTTCCTATCTTGATGATATAGTCATTGACAGTCGGAGATCCTATAAGTAGCAAGGGTCACTAAAAAGGGTGAAAATAAAAATGTAAACCAAAATATGGAACCGATTTCAACTATTTAATGTATCAAATGACTTGTCGAAGTCATCAAACTATGCGGAATATTGTGATAATAGGTACTTTTGAACCATCATGGTACCGACTTCAACAAGTAATTTGACATTTGAGTGTGAAATAGGTTGAATTTTTTGGTAAAAAATATCTTTTAAAAAGTAGTTTTTAAACAGTTCTGTTGTCACTACTTTGTGCCCCACTAAAGAAAGTGGAGAATCCTAAGACCTAACTTAACATAAGGTTATTTCTAATTATTATTACAAGCACTATCGCGTGCTAAGCAAAAATATATTTAACAAATTATTAGAGTACAAAATTACCGCCTTGGGCATAAAATTTTGTACTCCAATAATTTTTTAACATAAGATTTATATACCATGCTGCAAAGCTTTACGTCACAGCTTGCTTGTAAATACAGCATGGGGTTCTTCAAAAAAGGCATGAAGAGATTTCTTCAGGGTCGGCAACGCGCGAGTGATACCCTTGGTGTTGCAAGCGTCCATAGGCTACGGTAACTGCTTACCGTCAAGCGGACCGTATGATTGTTTGCCACCTTAATGGTATAAAAAAAAACTTTCCACGCCCGTCTAGCTAATTTCTATCTACCACTCTCAAGTAGAAAATGTGTCTCTAAGTAGTAAAAAAAACGGCCAAGTGCGAGTCGGACTCGCGCATCGAGGGTTCCGCACCAACCTGTAGGTATATGAGTAAAAGTAATGGTATTTGTATTGCGAAATTAAATCCATAACATTTTAAAATTATAATAAATATTTTATTATATGATGTACCAAAAAATTATGCTTTTCGCAATTTGTCCTTGATCTGTACTATAAGACATTACTTCGTACCAAATTTCAAGATTCTGATCTCACGAAAAGAACCCTGATTGCGTTGGCTTAGAAGTATGTTTTTTTTTACAGCTCCAAGGGACAGCTGTAGACCTGAGTATTTGATGTGAATTTAAGCTTGATACTATAAGGTGATCTTATAAGGTTTTTTATGAAGATCTTATAAGGGTTCCGATTTTTCCTTTTAAGGTACGGAACCCTAAACATCTGAAAAATAACACAAGCACCTAACAGTTTGTTCTAGCAATACTCCTTGAGAGCCAGTAGGTAATTAGGAAGATATTACTATAAAGTGTTGTATACATCTATGCATAAATAATGTATGATAACTTAATATTTATATTAAAAAAAAACTAACAAAATGGCATGTGCTTTTGCCTACCCCCAGATTCTAAAAAACTAGTACAATATATTTAAATATATTGAGTATTTGAAACATGTATTGACTTGAAACATTGCGAAATATCTCAATAGCAACTAAAGCAGTTTTAAAATCAGTGATGGCTCAGTGGCATTGGCTGTGGACTGCCGCGCAACAGGTCCATGGCTCGAAACCCGCCATAATAGATCGCCAAGCACCTAACGGTGCGTTCCGGCAGCTGTCTTGGGAGCCTGTTCTCGGTTAAGCCTGTTAACACCTTCGACCACATCCTCACTTACCTTGGTGAGATTGTGGTCAAAGGCTTACCTATCAGCAATGAAAAAAAATCAAGTCAAAAGATAAACAGCTCATGTTAAATAAAAGTTATTCAAAACCACTTGCTCGAACTACAATCGATTAACTTGCAAATGATAAAAACACTGCAGGTGTACTATTTTGTATTCTGTAACTACAGATACCAAAAATCCAATTTTCACCACATTACGAATTTATTCTCGGGTGCCGCCGTTTCAGGGCACTAATTTTGTACAGACCCCTCATTTTTCCAAGGAAAGTGTTAATTTTCTTTGTAGTGCCCTTAAACTTCTTTTTCTATTTCAAATTTGACGTGGGTCTGGGTTAATACAGTTTGAAAGGTCTATTGAAATGAAATGTATGCCTTAGTTGTGCGTAGATTTAGCTAAATTGTTTTATATTTCTCGGTATTTTGTAGCAATTAATTGTTCTTGACTTAAGAGGCCTTTTACATTTTGCAGCCCTCTCACTCGCACTTTTAAAGATAATTTCGATTAGCAACAATATGGTTTATATTTTTTTAAATGTGGTCAATCATTATTTCGCTGCATGCAACTATAGATGTCCTGTACTAATTTTCATTTTGATATCTGTAATGGGGGATCCAAAACGCGTAATTTAGTTATTTTAAATTTTGGGCCTCTAATTCTAATTGAACTCAACATGTAACAAAGTAAAAATATGTTGAGAGCATGTATAGTTGCATGCAGCAAAATAATGATTGACCACATTTAAAAAAATATAAACCATATTGTTGCTATTCGAAATTATCATTAAAAGTGCGAGTGAGAGGGCTGCAAAATGTAAAAGGCCTCTTATTTTACTATAATATTTTATGCCTGATTGTGTATCCTTTGACCACTGTCTCACCTGATCTGAGTGATGATGGGGTTGAAGATGTTGTTCAGGCTAATCTAGAAGTACTGGCTCTCAAGGATAGCTGTCGGAACACACCATTAAGTGCTTGGCGACAGATATCTAATTGAGGGTGGTAGCTAGCCAGGCGGGCATTCGCAAAATGCCCTTCCACCACGCGGTGAACATGAACCATGGACCTGCTGCATGGCAGTCCATAGCCAATGCCACTGAGCCATCACTGCTTCAAGATAATGCCACCCATTGCATTTTATGTAATTTAGTGAAAAAAAGTTCTAGGTGTGTGTCAGTCAGTACCTTACGCATATCGAAAGGAAAATCAAGTAATCCGATGTAAGGAAAGAATAATTTCCTTATCTGCATAAAGACTACCTTCCTTAAAATTGTTACTGACACATTTTAGCTCGGTTTCACCTGGAAGATACGAATCTTTGGAGGCGTTATGTAACAATCAGATTGAATTTTCGGTAGTTATTTTAAAAGATCTCGTTAATTTTAGCATAATCGTGGGTACTTTGAATTTGATGTTATGGTGTTCCACTTTGAGACTGTTCAAATTTGGGTTCTAATTTGCTTAGCGTGATTTACCAAAGGGAATGTTTGTCAAAGATGTATTTGAATATCATAAAATAACGATTAAAAAAAACTTGCACTATTTTGGATGTTTCATATGAAACCTCCGTACGAAACTTTTTTTTTCCATAGGGAATATACATTTATTATACCCACCTGCCGGGCCTTAGATGGGTTATGACGGTATTAGGGTCGATAAGCTCCAGTATCGAATAAAACCTCATATTGTTCTTCAATCGCGCAATGGTGGTGGTGGGACACAAGACCGCTCGCAAGCTTCAACCCCCGCCGACGCCGCAGCGCGCGCCAAAGTAGGCGCAGCCTCTGGAGAATGATTCCCTATCCCACCTAGTATGATGCCCTGGAACACAGCGTATCCACACTTCGTGAGCACCTTACCCGGATGAGGGACTCCTTCTGTACCACAACCGACGCCCTATGTCCTCTGATATATTCACCTCCATGCCCGCGCTCTGTGATCATGTGAGTGGAAGAAAGACAGGATCTTTTTCCCTCTCAAACTCTTTCGGCTCCCTCTGCAAAACACAACAAGGTCACCGTTCGCTAGGATATCCATTATTTACTTGGTATAAAGAACTTAGTTGCTCATTTGTCGTGTAGTCAGAGATCTAAAAACAGGTATAGAGAATTATGTTTTGAGGAGATCAAGTTGAATACTAATTACATTAGTAAAAGATATTTACACGCGTGATTGAACCCGCAACCATACAAAAAATCATCGAAATGTTGTTGAGTGTTGATCAAATATCAACCTACCAGCCTAAGTTGACAGTTTAGGGCTAGGTTTAGGTCGTCAACTTCAAAAAGACATGCATTCAAACTCATGGCAAAATACACCCATGTCCATAGATGATTGATAATGCACCTGAACCTATTTCCTGATTTTGGTAATTCTGTGGGTGGACTTCTCTTCCGAGGATCTAGAAAATATAAGGGTATATATTATGTTTATTTTACGGATATTTTACCACAAAACCGTACTACAGCAATTTTTACATATAATTGCTATGTTTTTTTTTATTCCTGATACGTATTGACCATGACTGACTCTCAAGGACAGCTGCCGGTACACACCGTTAGGTGGTTTGCGACAGATTTTCTACTTGGGTGGTCTATAGCCAGGCGGGCATTCGCAAAAAGCCCTTCCACCAAGCGTTGAAGCTAAAAGCTTGGGTGGATTCGAACCAAGGACCTGCTGCGTGGCAGTCTATACCCATTGCCACTGAGCCATCACTGCTACAAAACCAATGTGACCAGTTATACCTCTCGCTCTCTTTCACGCTTTTTGGACTAACAAAAGGTCGTGGCTACCATTTGCAGTGCGCATAGACACTGAACTTCACATAATTAATGTTATGCTATACTTTCCGTTACAAGTTCCGCATTGACTTAAATACATTAAATAAGTCTACCAATGCTAGGTTAGTTCAGTCCAGAACTTTCTGTAGTCATTCAGAATAATACACGTGGGCAAAGCTACTGATGAAAGTGAACTAATGTTATCATAACATGAAGCGGAAGATGTAAACATTCCGTACACTTGAAATGCAGTTACATCACAGTTGAGTTGTCTCTAAAGTTCAGTTAAAGCAGACGCAAAACTTAGATTAATTTGTTAAGTGAACTTAAACATACCATACGAGGCACTTAAATAAGGAGAGTTCAACTGTCACGAGGAAATGTTTATGAAGGGTTGGGAAATATTTTGCTTTGGTCGAACGGTTACGCGCCATGGTTTTTTTCATAAAATGTTATTTATAACGGAGACTTTCAACATTAAAGAGTATAAAATAGCTTGTGAAAGTCAGTATCATGCTTATTCAAAATACTCTGAGCGGGCTCACAAAATAAGATTTTTTAGTTATCCCATGACTTAAAACTACTTGACCAATGTTTATGTAACTAGCTGGAACTATTTTGTATGTTTATCTTATCCAACAAAAAAATACTATGATTGACCGCCGCAGTTAAAAGTTATACATGGTCATTATCAAAATATATACCCGTGAACTTATAAACTGTCATCTTAAATATTAGTTATTAAATTGGTTAAAAATGTTATTATAGATATGTACATTATTAGTAAAACTTTCAATCAAATAATATAAAATATATGATTAAAATACCACACAAAAACCCGTTAAAATATATTAACCTATGCTGTCTTAGGTTTTCGCTATTATTACATATAGTAATTAAACAACTTTAAACGGTTTAAATCACGTATATTTATCATTATTTTTCACCAATCATTATTTTTCATCAACCCCGTGACCAGGATCATTGCATAGTGTTTGAAACGTCAGGACGAAAATAATGAAAAATATAAGTGATTTAATCCGTTTAAAGTTATTTAATTACTCTATACTATCTTATATTCAAGAAGGGGAATAACACTTAATAATATGATAAATAGTTTTCTTTATTATTTAATACCTTTACTAAAAATGCATTAGATCAAATAATCTAGTTATAATAATAGCCTGCAGGTGAGGCTTTATGATAAGAAAATCCCATCAACGGTTTACCGCCGGAGTATTTGTGGGGACGCCACGGACCCCATTCTCTCTGGGGACAAATGCAACCCTAGACGCCTTGACTTGCCTTAATTGACCCAAAGGGCGTCACACCGAAAGCACCTCCGTGAAACCACAAATACCTCTCCACACCATTTAGCCACCATAGCAACGTTGGCTCTTTTAGCGCCAATCCTGGTGGCATTTATGACAATTCACACAATACATCGTTTGCAAAAATACAACTGTAATACGGTATAAGGTATAAGAAAGTACTAGAAAAATATCAATTATACACTAAATGTTAGTTACTCATAATTATCTCTAGTTTTTCACCTTCAAAGTAAATTATAAACCTAGAATTACTGACTCTCAAGTACAGCTGCCGGAACACACCGTTAGGTGCTTGGTGACCGATTTTCTTCTTGAGGTAGCAAGCCAGGCGGGCATTCGCAAAATGCCCTTTCACCATGCGGTGAAGCTCAAGTCTGCGGCGGTATTCAAACCATGGATGTGCTGCTCGGCAGTCCATAGCCAATGCCACTGAGCCATCACTGTTTCAAATTTATTAAAAAAATACATTAACTTGTCAATAAAGTGTACTATTTTTATGACATCATTTTCGTAGGTTACGAAAACATATAAAAGCTATTCAGCAACAATGACAATGAACAAAACATTGTTCATACATTACTGTACTAAATAATTACAATAAAAACACCCAACAATAAAAATAATATAAAATACGGTAATTCTGTAACTGGTTCACATCACTAGTTACGTCAGTTACCCTCTTCAAACAGCTTAAGATGACAGTTAATTTAGGGTGGACGAAACAATTACATGAAAAATTATTAATAAATTTTATGCAAGATGTTTATGGTTATTTTATAAGGGATGTGGTTGGGTTAAATATGATCCTCATTATTTGTTGGAAAAATCTAATTGTTTTTGGCTCAATTTTCACGATGGCTTTTTTTAACAAATGTTACTTAAATTTCCCTGCTTAAAAATTGCTTCTACTGTTTTATATTATCTGAATTGGATAGTAAAGTTCTATAAATAGATATACTAGTGCAATGAAAATTCTCAACGACAGATGCCCATAAAACCGAAGCCAAACATTTAACAGTAACTTTGTATAATATTGTATTCTTAGGAAAAAAGTTGATTCAACTTTCGACTTTATAAATTATGAACACGGTATTGTATGAACACATTAAATACAATACCGTGTTCATAATCCCGTTTTCGCTACCTATGAAAACGGGATTATCAACACGGTATTGTATTTAATGGGTTTCAATCACAATCATATTAATTTCAACAAGCTATTTCACGTCTTTCAGTGACGAACTCAGTTTTTTTTATTTTATTTTTGTAGCATACCAACATAAAGCTTGCATAAAGTTGGTATGTATACATATACATACCAACTTTATGCAACTCTTTAAAGTCCAATATTTAGTGCACCACAACAAATAATAAAAACCGGCCAAGTGCGGGTTGCTGCTAGAATGCTAAGGATCTTGAACTGTATTTATTGTTATACGAGGACAAAGTCGTAATCACCAGATGACTCGTAGATGCGTTGCTAGCTTTTGAAGAAGGGATATGCTCTCTTTTTGAAGGGTCATAAGTCGGTATCGGTTCGGGTAAACTTCAAACGTCAACTGGTTTGCAGAAGAACACATTTGCGGACTTCCAGTCTCGTAGTAAAAGACAATGCCTACTCCGAGCCAAGAGCGACCGCCGCGGCAACACTAGACCACGCCGCGCTCCCTTTGAATAGAGTTTTGAATATTTTCATCGAGCAAAGTGATAAAAATTTGAAATAATAAATTACAGGCACAAGAGACTTTAACATCAGGTGGTCTTCGTACTTATTCCGTCAAATACACATATACAAACACAACGAAAAAAATTTGCTACTAGCAGAAGTTACTATTAAACCAATAACTCTGTATGATAAAATTAAAATGATTGCCTATACTGTCCGCAGCCGCAGAGCGGTTATATGGATAAAAAAAATCTTAGCTCCTACTTTCATCCCAGGTTCGCGTTATAACCAAATTTCATCTAAATATAAAATGTAATGATTTCATTTTAATACAAAATGTAATTATTTCATCTTAAGGTAGAATCTAATGATTTCATCTTAATGTAAAATGTATCATTTTAAATTTTTATTTTATTTCAATTAACTTATAAAACTAAACAGGTTATATTTAAAAATATAAATAGCAAGCGCTTAATAAATTTTGTATAATTAATTTTATCATACTATAATAACCAGAAATCTAAAAATTTGATACAAGCTATGCTGGCGCAATCTGTATAATCTTTCTACCGCCTAACACAACTGATTTTGTATTTATTAAATGTGATAAAGTTTTGGCGAGAATGCCAACTTTGTTAAAAATACTGGCTGTATCATATATACATATATCTTTTTTATTTGGTAGGTCAGCAGGGTTTAACCACTATCTCACCTGATGGTAAGTGATGATGTGGTCGAAGATGTTGTTCAGGCTAACCTAGAATTACTGGTTCTCAAGGACAGCTGCCGGAACACACCGTTAGGTGCTTGGCGACAGATTTTCTACTAAAAGGTGGTAGCTAGCCAGGCGGGCATCCTCAAAATGCCCATCCATGCTATAACGACTGCCATCTTAAGACAACAACCGGGACCGACGCCGACGGTTTAACGTGCCCTCCAAAGCACGGAAGCGCTCAGTAGTAATGTCACTAGCGGTCACTAATCAAAGTATCGAAAATGTACAAAAAAACCTTACACTGTGTTCTTTTTAAGAAATAACTCTTTTCCCGGCAATATGCCTGTCTCTTTATAAATCCCTGGTTCCCGAGCACTAACCTTGGAGTTACGGGTTTTAGAGGCGCGCGAACATCTCCATCCCGGTTGTAAGTTACGTAAATTTACGTTTTAATCTAAAAAGCTGAGTGTGTTCGTTGGGAAAGCCCGAATTAAGAGCCACAGGGGACGAATTTGGGAGGTTACTTACAGGGTCTGATACGACATAGGTACATGTTTTTAAATTATTACTAATGATTATCTCCATATGACGGTTCACTCAAGATTTTCTATAAACTTTTTTATAACAATAAAAACATTATTTTTGGTTACGAAAATATTTTAATAATATTAAAGTAAAACCAATGAAAACATGTGATATATCTTGTAACAACTCTGTATAAAATTCCTGGTAAGCCGAAGTGACATCATAAGCGACACTTAGCCTAACTGAAACAGTTTTAGACGCGTTTCGATGTACACGAAGTATCATTAGGAGACTCTTCGAGCGCAAGTTCGATTGTTTTATGTTATTATTATTTAATATTTTCTTTTAGCTACTATATGTTATTTATTTTTTTTAACCGGCGGTATGCCTTTATTAACCAAATACTACAAACTATATACAACACTACAGCTACTACAATAAAAGCATTTGGACTCATAGGCATTCCAAATGCTCTAGCCCACTATCAGTTGGCAGCGTGCCCAGCATGCTGGCAGCATTGCCCCGTTGAATTGCAATGCTTGTTCTTTGTTATTATTAAAAAATATATGGATCTAAATTTATACACTGATTAGCTTCGTTTCCGAAAGACACGGATCACAACATTCGATATTTTTATCCAGATAAAAAGATTTTTTAATCTTGAAGCTTCTCTATTTCTCTTATTATGTCTAGTCATTGCCTAGTACTTAACTTGTTGGTAAGTATTGATGGCAGTCAAAGATTTTATACAAACGAAACCTAGTATGAGAACTGGCTCTCAAATATAGTAGCCGGAACTTATTGTTAGGAGTTAAACGACGGATTTGCTAGTTGAAGGGTAAAAACTCATTTAACAAATACCCTACTACCTACTGCAGGATTTGAAGCATTGGCCCTAGAATAGTCCTTGGCCATCATTTCTTCAAATGTAATAGTAGACTTAAGTAGTTCTCGAAGGTTCGCTATATTCAAACATAACAATGAATCGTGCAAAACAATTTTATTACATAAACATAAAGTATGAAAAAATATATTTTGCTTGTATTTTGCTTAAGAAAAACATATCAGGCGCAGTAAGTACGACAAAGCAGGCCTCTAAAGACATGATCATTGAGCTAAAAGGCGACAGCCCTAATCTATGCTAATGATAAAGAATTATTTTCACTTTAACGTTGAAGGTTGTGGTGTGAACTTGAAGTTATTAGACTAGAGTGTTGTAAGAAAGGTTTTTTTTTATATGGAGAGCGAATCTTTTGGCCTACACCGGGCTTAGTCAACTAATAACTCAAATTTATCTGTAGTAAACCAGATAACATTACCGTTTTTTTTCTGATAGTTAACCCCAATCTCACCTGATGGTAAGTGATGATGTGGTCGGAGGTGTTAACAGGCTTAAACTAGAATTTGAAATTATATCGAATAACACTTCCGGAAAATTCAGTACATGTGGGCTTAGAAAAAAGCTTAAACTGCTTTGACTATATTAAGTGGTAGCCTTGGCCAAAATTAGAATTGAATATTATAAAAAAAACACTCTGTTGTGTAGTTCTGTTTCACTTAATCGTATGCGAAACGAGGTATCTCCGTCCTTCGTTGTTAGTCTGACATTTTTCAAAGACCACTTAGTGTTTAATATTTGAACCAATTGGAAGTTTTGTTAAACCATTAGCCAGCCATTATCGCCACATTGAGGCGTGGGCTGATATGAGTCTAATTTAAATTGTTACCTATTTAAATATGTTTGGTTTTTATATTCAGATGTAACCTATATCGGGACTGGATCTTAATCTACGAGTATCATATAACCTGATGCGGGTATTTATGGTTAATATTATAATTCTCTCGATATGTTTAAAGCGCAAGGATTAATCCTTTAAGTAAGTTAATTTTGATGATTATATAAATGCAACGAAGAACCCCGTTCTCCGTGGGTTACCGGGATAAAATGTTACCCCCACATCTCTTCCCGTGGGTGTCGTAAGAGGCGACTAAGAGAAAAATACCGGAAGATGGGCAGTAGCGCCTTCTGAGGAACTGTTATCTAATACTGCGAACCCCAAGACGCCTGTCAAGCATGGGGATTATGGCAAACCCCCTTAGGGGATGCTGTGTTTAGCAGTGGACAGAACAGTACAGTACCGAATAAACTGTATGTCATAATTCACGTCGATTATGTATTGTTTGAGAGTTAAGTATTGCACATTAGGTGAGGTTGAGATGCGCCTTACCAAAATGAATGTATGAAGTTTGGAAAGAGATACATGTATTTTTTTTCGAGGGGTATAGATGCTTTATAATATTATGTGTGGTTTCAAACTACATTAAACTAAGAAAATGTAAGTATTTTACTGAACCCAATACGCTTAAACGACTCATAGTGTTTGAGCAGGCGTATAAATTTTTAATTATAGTGACTTATCTTATACATATAAACCGAAAATGGAATCAAGAAGCAATTACCATTATTGCAGCTGTAAAGTACGCTAAGTGCTACGTTAAGTGCTACGCTAAGTGCTACGCTAATCCCTATGATGACCAGAGAGATGCTTTTTCAATCCTCGAAATACCCAGGATCATACCTCCAAAGAAAATCTAAGGGCAGAGTGCACGGAGCGCTTTCCATACAAACGTAGTTTCGTCATATTTTATATGCCAAGTGTTTAAACTCGGTGAAATTTTGTACGCATATCGCTGAGCCTAATATCTATGCTTCTGGTGTGCCAGTTTTTCGATTTATTGTTTATTGTATCCCTACATATAACAAAATAACAATTTCCATACAAAACGATTTTACGAATTATTTTTGAAAATACTTAATTTTACGGGAATCTGGCTAACCAAAAGTATAGATAAGGCTCAAGGACATACATCTAAAGTTTCACCGAACTTGAATGCTTAGTATTCAAAATATGACGAAACTCTGTTTGTATGGAACTTTCCGCGAGCACTCTATTCTTAATAACATGAGCGAGGTACGAACTGAAATAAATTTTAGTTCCGTGATAAGAGATTCTGAACAATATGTGAAAGAAATGCCAGGAGATAACGAATTATTAGGGATTGGAATGATGAGGAAACCATAAGACCAAGAAGATCACCATGAAACAAGCGGTAGAAAACAGTTATAGAAGATATAGTTCTACGCATTTGTAGGCTATCTATGTTGAGCTTGTATGTTGAGTGCCAACCGTGTCTCAAATAATACGGACAGCGCGACGTCGCAGCTTCTCGAAAGTTGGCAGATCCATCACAGAAGTGGCGAAAATGTTCAACCGAAGACCACACCTGAGTTTTATACAGGAGGCAGTGGTCAGGGTGTAAAGAAATACCTCGGTCCTTTTAGGACTCCGAGTCTATGGGAAGCAAACTTAATGATACTCTTGATGTAATCTCATTGGTTCAGGTCGCTACCGTGATCTGTTGTTTTAATATTTAATGTTATTGTGACTAAATAAGGACAAGGTCCACCTGATGTTAAGTGGTATCATCTGCCTATAATATATGAATTTTGTCACAAGTGACGAACCGCACTGCACCCGTCACCCTGACATATACAGTGGTAAAGCCTCATCATGTTCCTGTAATTTTACTGCCTCTCAAAGACTGTTGCCGCAGACTGTTAGGTGCGACAGATTTTCTACTTTAGGGTAGTAGCAAGCCAGGCGGGCATTTGCAAAATGCCCATCATGCGTTGAAGCTCAAACTGGCGGCGGGGATCGAACCATGGACCTGCGGCACTGCAGTCCATAGCTATATCCGCTCGGCTATCATTGCTTCAATGGATATTGTATAGAAAGAGGATGTTTCGGTTAATACTGGTAAGGTGATGGTTCTGAGTATGGAAGAATAGGGAAAGGAGATTTGTTATAGAGAAAGAAAGCTTCAACAATTATGTTATTGTATTTTTGAGAAAAATAATGCCCAAACAAATTTAGCTACTTGAAGATTACAAACACAACTATTGAATAAAAAAACTCCAATAAAAAATTCGCTTACCGAAACCAACCTGTGTAAAAGTTAATTCACTACGACCTACACAACAACTTTCGCCCAAAACAACGTCTTGGGCCTTTAACACAATAAGAAAGAATCAGCTGAAAGGTCGGCGCCTTGTGAATAAACAACTATTTGACAGACCGCTTCCCTTTTCCTTCCCGTGACCTAAATCCAGCCCATAAATTACACATATTGATATTTACGGGAAAAATTCTAATAGAATTCTTTGCGAAGGTGAAGAAAATATTCGGAGCGATTATCATGGTAAACAGGGGCGCCGAATGTAAATATAAATGAGGTTTTTTGAGGAAGGGACCTCGTAATAACTTTATAACTCTTTATTTAGACTCTTTTGTATAATACAGTCATAACTTGAGTTTTCTGTTTTCTTCCGGTAAGCTCGTGCATTGTAGAGTTGGATTTTTTTGATAAATTTTTGTTTACGTAGCAAATTCCTCTCATTTTCTTTTTATTTTGTTGCACGTTTGTTGTAAAAAGTTTAAAATGGAACGAGGGTCGTTAAATGGTTAATGTAGAAAAAAATTGTGTAGGAGATTCAAGGAACTGCATATAAAATAGAATAATTACAGGAATATGTATATTTTCTTATATTAATATTGACTTTGAAGCAATGATGGACGAGCGGTAATAGTTATGGACTGCCGTGTCGTAGGTCCATGGTTCGAGCCCCACCGCCAGCTTGGGCTTCACCGCATAGTGGAAGGGTATTTTGAGAATGCCCGCCTGCCTAGCTATCACCCTTAAGTAGAAAATCTTTCGCCAAGCACCTAAGGATTCCGGTAGTAGTCCTTGAAAGCCAGAAATATTACAAGCACACTAGACTTACAACTGTATGTCTCAGGGTGACGGGCGCAGTACAATTCGACACTTGACGAAATGTATCAGTTATATGCAGAGGTTAGTCTTAACTTCAGGTGGATTCGTGCTTGCTCCGTCATAAACACATAGAAAAAAAGACTTTCTTTTTATGAAGCAAACATCCCATTAGGACCAACTTTAAAGCCAACTCCCGTTAAAACTACCAAACTAATCCTAAAGATTTTGCCATGGGTATTCCAAATTAATCATACGGGAAAAAAAGTATCTATAATCTTCAAGAACACGGATCTGATAAATGAACAGCGAAGAAGCGGATGAAGGAAGATTATGTGACAGTTTTCTTTTGACAATCTTGCATAGTTTTGCCATTATAAGATGTTTAATATTGTGGAAAACTAAAGTTAAATTTCCAAATTCCAGACGTGTGCTATCCATTTATTCAAAAATTAGGTAAATAGAAGGACAATTAATTTTTATTTGAGCATTTATACAAAACCTTAACGCGCTATCATCCAATGTGTTCAAAATTCTTCGCACTAGGGGTCTAGCATTGTGATACTCTTTTATGCCATGCCGGTGTATACCTATAATACCCCTCTAGTTGGACTGACAAGATCGTCAGAGTCGTGGGGAGCCGTTGGATATAAGCAGGTAATAGCCGTAAATTAAGGATTTCTATGTATGATGATGGTATACGTGAGATTTAATGACTCCTAAAAGGTATGCGTGGAGCTAAATGAAACTTGCTACATTGCATAACCCTCAGCACACACCTAGAGCAGAGCATTTTCTGAG
Organism: Plagodis pulveraria; assembly: GCA_963890685.1. Taxonomy (NCBI): domain Eukaryota; kingdom Metazoa; phylum Arthropoda; class Insecta; order Lepidoptera; family Geometridae; genus Plagodis; species Plagodis pulveraria. The sequence continues at coordinate 10,061,866 of OY982973.1, read as the reverse complement.
ACTACTGAAAAATTAATCTTCTCACAATTCCATACATTAAAAATTAAATACACGTCCGAACTTGATGCTCGACCATGCACGAGCTTGCAGGATGCTTGGTCCATCATGTAGATCGACCAAGCATCCTGTATGCAATTTACATACGCGAGCGCGCCCAAGTAGCCGGCGCGTGCCGCCCGCGCTCCCTCAGTATGCCCACGGCAAGAAAACTGGCTGGAGGTGTTCTTACAACCCGGCGTTTGCTGGCGTCACTTGGTAATCATGGACGAAGAAAGGTAATTGGTTTGGTGCAGCGTTTTGAATGTTTGTATTGTACATTGTACAATACACAGCGAGCCAATGCTTGGGAAAAAACCGTTCTAATCATTTTATGACATCTTATTTTATTTACATATTCTTCATGCCAAAAGGGCGATCATTACTAAGTTCCAATCAACTATATTAAAGACGTCTGCCAATGTCGGAGTTTGGCATTAAACTGGTCATGCACGCCCACCTGGCAACCCAGAGCATTTTCAACGGAGCTTGCTCAGGCGAGCATTCCAAATTATGCTCGACCATACGCGAGCGCTTTGCATTTCGGTGTGCACTGACTGTAAAGGTGTCTCAAATCTACTTGGTGGGAGGTTCAGCTTTCTGCCAGTAATACCTTCACCATGTGCCTGCAGAGAGGTTACTTGATCTATAAATAATTAAAACAGGAGCAGAACGTAATACATCCTCCTTAAGTCTACTCACTTACCACAAAGAAATTAAAATGCAGAAACATTTTTTTAAGTATAGTGTGGCTTAACAACTGTTACTCATCCCTTGATATAAGGTGTGAAATATGATCAGCCAAAACTTGCTTCTTTGCTACTTGGACCTTGAACAAATCTGGAAATGGCAAATTGGCTTAATACATAGCAAAAACTGCCGTAACAAAACAAAGTTTAAATATACCTTAGATGTATATGTAAACAATCAGGTATTTAAATTTTAATAATAAAACCGGAAAAAACACTCAAGTTGGGGATCGAATACGAGCAGTGCCCGCCGGGAGCTCGCAGACGCAGCTGAACACGCCCTGATGATGAGCATCTGATATGCTCGAAACCCGAGTCGACGTATTCGTTCCTCAGCGTGAGTGTTTTTGCTGGTTTAATTTATAATAATTAAATATGAATGTAACTCACGAGAGTCTCATTTTAAAAATATAATCAGGTAATTTATCTGTATATACATAATTATAATTTATACGTATAGAAAGGTGTTCCCCATGGGGTGCCGGTTTAGAATTGCTCCTCCCCATATCATCCCGTGGGTGTCGTAAGAGGCGACTAAGGGAAAAATACTGGAAGGCAGGAAGCAGCACCTTCTAAAGAACTGCCATCTTACACTGCGATCTCCAAGCCGCCTGCCGAGCGTGAGGATAATGGCAAATATCTCCTTAATAAGGGAGTCTGTGTTCATCATTGGACGAGCTAGCTGTTACAGTATAGGTAGGTGTATATGTATATATCATGTAAAATAAAAATGCGTACAATATTATATATTATATACTTTTTTTTGTGTTTTTTTGTGTTTAATTGTATTGGAACAAGCTCGAGGCCCACCTGATGTTAAGCGGACTAACCTCTGCCTATAACAGATGCATTTCGTCACAAGTCACGAATTATACTGCGCCCGTCACCTTGAGACATAGTAGTTAAGTCCCATATGCCTGTAATTTCACTGGCTCTCAAGTACTACTGGCGGAACATACCATTAGGTGCTTGGCGACAGGCTTTCTAGTTGAGGGTGGTATCTAGCCAGGCGGGCAATCGCAAAAAGCCCTTTCAGCATGCGGTGAAGCTCAAGCCGGCGGTGGGGATCGAACTAGGGTACTGCGGTGCGGCAGTCCATAGCTATTACCGCTCGGCCATCATTGCTTCGAAACATATATTCTCCTCTAAAGAATTTGGTTACGAATCAAATATACATATTCAAGCTTTTGATTGATAAGCTTATTGAATTCCAAAGAGTATTAGTATCTCAAATTCAATTAACACGTCAGCTGCTGAACTAAATTAAGTCTGCTAAAATTAAGCTCTATATGTATTTTAAACGAAAATCTGCTCAGCTTTACGAATGTAGAACTAAAAAGAAAATACAATGTAATAACGAGAATGAGATTTAATTTATTTTAATCAAGATTATAAATAAGGTGCAGATAAATTAAGCTTTTGCTCATATCAGGCGCCGGGCCCACAGTAAGCGGTCTTGAGTTCTGATATCTGAATTCTGCGTTCCCTGTGTACATACAGTGAGCGGTCAAGTTCTACAGTTCTGCAATCTGAGGTAAAATACACATGCCCCACGTTATCTTAATTTCACGAATTTTATATATATTACACCTTAATGTAAAGCAAAGATCTCGCCCGTGGGGTGCAGGGCAAGAATCCCGCCATCTCTTTCCGTAGGTGACGTAAGAGGCGACTAAGGGTAACACCAGATGGCGGGCAGCAGCGCTTTCTGAGGAACTGATATATCACACTGCGATACCCGAGATGCCTACCAAGTGTGGGGATTATGGCAAACCCTCCCCCCATAAGGTGGGAGGCTGTGTTCAGGAGTGAAACATCCGGCAGATACAGTAAAGGTATTACTTGCACTAGTTATATATATTATTTCATATTGCCGTACATTGTTTTGACTTTGACTTAAACGGTCAACTGAAATAGAACTCCGGCAGATCGTGTATTTTCCTCGACAGCCGTAGTCTTACAGCTGTTGTGTGTGTATTCATCCAAGTCCTTCAGTATTTCACAGTTAATCGCTGATATCTGAACTCAGCACTCTAGACCGCTCGCTGTAGGCCTGGCGCCTTAAGATTCTAGCTGTTAGCATGGCTAGTTATAATATTCCTTAATCATTTGGGAATCAAATAAGGTAGCAATGGCCGACAGTTCGCTGTTTTATTACTTATTGGTTGGTTTTTACCACTATCTCACCTGATAGTAAGTGATGATGCGGTTGAAAATGTTGTTCAGGTTTACTTTGAATTGCTGGATATCAAAGAAATCTGCCGGAACATAATGTTCGGTGCTTGGTGACAGATTTTGTATTTTGGGATTGTAGCAAACCAGGCGGACAGTTCGAGTGCGAGTTGGCCTCACACACTGTTCTGTTAAAACACTTTTTTTTGTATGATAAAAAACCAAGATAAAATGAAAGGAACCATTATTACTTTTATTCTGTTCTGGATTTTTAACATGAGTCCAAAGTCCAAACCACACTTCGCCAATTTTTACTTCGGAGGAATTCCTTCTAACCTTGCCGCTTGTATTTATAATTATCACAAAATATATATAATTTACAAAATTACGAATTCACGGGAGAAAAAAATATTGTCATGTGCAGGATTCGAACCCACGTTCATTCAACCCTATAGCCGCGGTTTGCTCTGACCAACTGAACTAACATGACGTGATGAATGAATGATGAACGAGAGAAAAAATCGGGCTTATGAGTCATTCTCATGTTCGCTTAGTCGATCAGAGTATACTCCGGCTATAGGAATGGAAGGATGCAGGTTCGAATCCCGCACATGACTTTAATCTATTCGCTCGTAAATTTGTAATTTTGTAATGTGATCCCAGAGCAGGCGTTATTGCAAACATAAAAATAATGTAAATTATATATTAGGTCCTTACATATGAAATTGGCGTTTTTCGTACTGGCCACTTTAATCACGAATTTCTCCTCTTTGGTAAGGAATTCCAAATTCAAATTTGTACAGCTATAGACTCATGTATTTGTGCTTCGATGATCGTCATTCATTTGTTTTTTTTCTTCTGTTTTTTTCTGTTTGCGTCACTCATTTTACAAAATGGAAAACCTTAAATATCGCATTATTTACGAGTACGAGTTCCGCCGTGGCACTAGTGCTGCGGAAACAACTCGGAGGGTGAATGATGTGTATGGCGGTCGTGTTGCAAAAGAAAACACAGTTCGTTTTTGGTTCCAACGTTTTCGTTCTGGAAATTTCGACCTGCAGAACAAGCCCCGTGGACGGCCTGAGACTCAAGTTGATAATGAAGAGTTGAAGGCTATTGTGGAAGCGGATCCATCGCAAACCACGTCCGAGTTAGCTGCAGGCTGCGATGTTAGTGATAAAACTGTTTTAATTCACTTGAAGCAAATTGGGAAGATTAAAAAGCTTGAAAGGTGGGTACCTCACGAATTGACTGAAACAAACCGGCAAACGCGCGTCGACTGCTGCGTTACATTACTAAACCGGCACAATAATGAAGGTATTTTAAACCGAATCATTACCTGTGATGAAAAATGGGTTCTTTACGATAATTGGAAGCGCTCAGCGCAATGGTTAGATCCTGGCCAGCCAGCCAAATCCTGCCCTAAGCGAAAATTAACCCCAAAAAAGTTACTTGTAAGCGTTTGGTGGACTAGTGCCGGTATTGTTCATTACAGTTTTTTCAAATCTGGCCAGACTATTACGGCTGATGTCTATTGTCAGGAATTGCAAACCACGATGGAAAAGCTAGCGGCTAAACAACCTAGGCTGGTCAATCGCTCCACGCCACTGCTGCTTCACGACAACGCTAGACCACACACTGCGCTACAGACGGCTACTAAATTAGAAGAGCTTCAATTGGAAAGTCTAAGACATCCTCCGTACTCCCCGGACCTTGCTCCAACAGATTACCATTTTTTTCGAAATTTGGATAACTTCTTGCAAGGGAAAAAATTCAACTCCGATGGGGCAGTCCAAATCGCCTTCAAAGATTTTATTGATTCCCGTCCGACTGGTTTTTTTAGTAAAGGGATCAATGAACTACCTATGAGATGGCAAAAGTGCATAGAAAATAATGGTTCATACCTTGATTAATTAAATATATTATATTAAAAAATATTCGACTTTTTGTTCCTCCCATACAAAACGCCAATTTCATATGTAAGGACCTAATATATAATATTTATACTACCAGTTTTATGATAAATAAAAATAAAAAAGTTAACCAGAATTAATTAATAAGGAAAGTAAAAACCCGATTGCAAATTATTTATTTTCGTTATATAAGCGTTTTATAGTTTCATTTAAATTAAAACTATTAAGTTATAATAAGCAAGCAAGTTATATATATTTATAGAATCGTTTTTAGTGCCCTTCATATTGATACCCAACTCAATGAGTTACAACAAAAAAAAATGTTTTCTTCCAATATGGCGTCTTGAATCCAGTCTTATCGCCAATTTGTTTTTATTTTTTTTATGCACTTATTGTCACATGCACTAGCAAGATGAATCTAATGATATCTCATACATCACAATCGGCTTAGCCGTTTAGTAGTTTTGATGGAATAAAGAAGCTGACAAACATACATACATGAACTCTGTGGACATAACACTACTTTTTTTAGGCAGTCATGTAAGAACGAAACAAGTTTCTTGTGTTAAGATATATCATATGGGAAGTGTATTCCTAGCTCCTTCCATACAAATAGTTCGCCATAAAGTTTCGCCATATTTTAATACAAAGTGTTCAAACTCAGTGTAATTTTACACGCAAGTCCTATGTATGCATTTGCTTAGCTTTTCATTTTATTATTTATTTTATCTGTTAATGTCGACGTCTGGAAGTCCACAACTTTGCGATTTTCACGGCATTTTCTACCTCGTACTGCCACAATATGACACCAGCTGCCAGGTGCAGTATTTCCGAAAGGATAAGACTTAGGGGCCTTCAAGATGAGAGCATATTCCCTCCTCAAAGGACGGCAAAGCATCCTCGATACCTCTGGTGTTGTGGATGTTTGTGGGTGATCACTTACCACCAGGTGAGCCCCTGCTAGTTTGCCCTACATATTTTTTTTTATATAAAATGTGGCCACAACTACAAGACTATTTTTCTAATAGATTTATAATACGCTAGCGACCCCGTTTTACTTCGGACGGGTGCAATGCTGATCTTAAATATACTACAGAATATCTTTATATAAGTACTACGTTCACAGCTTTTTTGCCATTAGACAGTACAAACATGTTTTCTTTAGAGGTTACTCTTGATTTCACATTAGAATCCTCTAAAATTATCAGTATTTGTCTAGTATATTATGCATGTGTTATACATATAAACCTTTCTCTTGAATCATTTTGTCTATTAAAAAAACCGCATCGAAATCCGTTGCGTAGTTTAAAAGATCTAAGCATACATAGGGATAGCGAGCGTGAAGCGACTTGGTTTTATACTATGTATAGTGGAAGTGATAATTTTACGGAAACCTGGTAACCCTGAAGCATTGATATTAAGCTCACGGTCATGCGTGCAAAATGTGAGCGAGTTTGAAAACTTGATACTAAAATACGGTGAAACTTTTGAAGCGCTCGTAGCGAAGTTTACTTAGCTGTTCTGAACCGATCAGCAAAGTTAAGCAACGTCGCCCGCGGTCATGAGTTGGATGGGTGACCGCTAGTGACATTACTACTGAGCGTTTCCATGCTTCGGAGGGCACGTTAAGACGGCGGTCTCGGTTGTCGTCTTAGGATGGCAGTCGTTATAGCATGGTGGTAGGGCATTTTGCGAATGGCCGCCTGGCTAGCAACCACCCTCAAGTAGAATATCTGTCGCCAAGCACCTAACTGTGTGTTCCGGCAGCTGTCCTTGAGAGCCAGTACTTCTAGGTTAGCCTGAACAACATCTTCGACCACATCCTCACTAACCATCAGGTGAGATAGTGGTCAAAGGCTAACCTATCAGGAATAAAAAAAAAAAACTACGTTTGCATGGAAAGCGCTATATACAGAGCGTCCCACGGCGATGCCACACGGAGGGAAAGTATCATGAATATTGTAGATGGAACATTTTACTGAAAGAAGATATTATTTGAATTTAAAAACAATTTAAGCTGCATTCATACATATTTAAATAATTACATCGTTGAACCGGGAATCAAACCCGTAACACGAGAAAAAACATCATTCTGTAGTTTCATCGAAAGATTTCATCACAAGGATTATTTTTTGCTAAATAACATAGTGTCAGAAATAAAAGGAAGACCATGAATTTTAACATTTGATGTGAAATTTTGTTCAGAAAAATTAAAAGCTGACATTGCCGTAAGGACATACAACTGACATTATCATAAGTACCTATTACTTATCAATGTACCCACTTGAAAATAATTCAAGTGCATGATAAAATGATAAAGAGATACGTAATTAGTAGGTACCTGGTTGTATGCAACAAATCGAGCCGTATCCTGAGCCGAAAGACGCGTAAATTATTTTGTCCATCGCAATGCGGCTGGCTGATTATAAAGAAATAATTCAAAATTTCCCATCAAATGTTAAAATTCATGGTCTTTCTTTTATTTCTGACACTATGTTTTTTAGCAAATAATAATCATTATGATGAAATTTTTCGATCGTTATGATAAAACTACTAGGTGATTTTTTCTCGTGTAACGGGTTCGATTCCCGATTCAACCATGTAATTATTTAAATATCTATGAATGCAGTTAAAATTGTTTTTTCAATTCAAATAACGTCTTCTTTCAGTAAAATGTTCCATCTAAAATATTCAAGGTACTTTCCCTCCATGTGGCATCGACGTGGGACGCCCTGTATACTACTACACTCTTCTACTTTATCTATTTCGTGAATTTCATTATTTTGGTAGAATAGGTATCCATCATAATAACAGATTCTCTGAAAATTTTAACGCTTTATATGTTAAAGTTTAAAATATACATATACAAGACCTTTAAGGTTAGAGGAATGGACGGACAAGGGAGGCTTAGTAAATGGGATCCCATTTACTCGTATGGAACCCTAAAATAACAGAACATCTTCAAAAAACAGTCGACTAAGAGGCAAAAGAGTACTTGTACCTACCTCCGTACATTGAGACTAAAATATCTTCATAAAATTCTTGGCCGAAAGCTTTCCGCCATAACTTTGCAGGTAGCTCAAGTAACGAGGAAGAACTAAAGATGCTCCCTGCATTATTTATCAAAGGAACCCAGAAAGGGACTTATATTCCAGCCGAAGGAACGAAATTAGTCTACTTTTGCGAATAAATAAATCAATGATGAATATCTGAGTGGTGTGGAGAGGAACTCGATAATCTGTGATAGTGTTTCTTTTATGTAAAATGATCCATGACAATACTTTCACGATATTTTGTTTGTTTTTGTAGCTAGGCATTTTGAAATGATTCAAAATCAAATATTTGTCAATAGAATTTAATATCCCATGTATAAATATTTTGGTGATTACCCTTATTCAGTAGAGTTATTTATGATTATGAATATTCAATCAATGCTAATAATATAACGAGGAAAGATTTGTATTTTTGTATGCAACGACTACTGGACCGATTTGGATAAAATTTGGTATGGAAAGTGTTTAAAACCTGGGGAAGGACATGGAATAGTTTTTATCCAACTGCGCAAAAAGAAATTAATAATTTTGCGCGAATGTCACTAGCGGTCACCCATCCAACACATGACCGACGTTGCTTAACTTTACGGATCGGTTGAAAACAGCTAAGTTAACTTCGCTACGAGCACTTCAAAAAGGTGACTAAAGGAATTTTGCAATGAAATGACACAAACTCATCGAGTTTGGGCTCATTTGAATCGCCTTGACGAGTAGTTAATCTTTCAATGGAAACTAGGGTATGATGATGTAGCTGGAAGGTGGTCAAAGGAGTTCTGTAATAAAACGCAACCGAACGCGCACTCACATGCATAAGTTGTAAAGTGCATTGAGATATATAGCTATATCTTTCCCACATACAGAACCAGCGTATGGCGTCTCTCCTCATATGGCGTCTCTCCCACATTGACCCTAGTTACTAAAATAATTAATGTATCTATTTAAATGACAAATTTGAATGAAAATGAGGATTATATTACAACCCAGTTCATTTGTCTCTCACTCCAAGCTCGTCAACAAAGTGTAAAGTAACGAACTGGCAATGTGTTAGGCTTTTACCAAGCTTTACCTTTCGTAATTATCATTAGTCACCTTCAGTCTACATTACCTCGAATTAGGGCTCTATTTACTGAATGGTGCTGAACTGCTGAGCCCGACCTGATTAACTAGATTTTACTGGATTTACTCAAATCATTAGTTCATTTGGTTTAGTTACTGTACTTACTTTTTAGGATTAAAGCAAACAAAACCTAGTAGTTTCGTCTCTTTCAAATCGGTGTCACTTAGTCGCTTTATCACTAGACATGGTACAAAGTAGATATTATAGTCAGTTATAGATCTACTGCGATACAGTTTAAAAGAGAGGAAAGCTAAGAGGTTCATAGACATACTGAATTACAGTTTAACAGCTACCTACTTCTACCTGCCTACTTATGACATTACTAGATTTTGCTCCGAGCCCAGCTTTACATTTTATTGTTAACTAGCGGCCCACCCCGCCTTTGCACGGGTATATAACAAAAATATAAATTGAAACACATATAAAGTAGTTATTATGACATACAATATAATAGACATATAGTGTTTTAGACTTTTTACAGATATTGAAGTCTTCTATAAAATTGTAGTACATTACTTTGCTCTATTGTCAACAATTTCCGCAGTGTACGCGATATGACGATTATTTGGTATTTTTTTTACATTTTGGGTTACAGTATCAAAGTTTTCACACGGATCCCTAAGTTTTCTAAAGTGTTCTATAGTCTATGTTCATCAATGATAATGTAGGATTATAATAGTGAAAGAATTTTTCAAATGGGTCCTGTAGTTTTTATGTTTATTCGTTACATACAACAATACACATACATAAAAATACAAGCATACAAATCTTTTCTCTTTAAAATATTAGTATAGTTAAAAAGGTCAAATTTGTGGTTTAAACAAACGCTTGACTTATGCAAAGATCAAATACATAATTATATTGAAAAAAATTGAGAATGCAACTCATTCGGATTCAAACCCTCCATTGCCAATGTAGGTTGACCGCTCGTACGAACCGAGCTTTATATAGTTACAATCTATACGACGTTTTGCACGATATTGTAGAATGTTATACAAGGATCGAAAAAAAACTTGAAAATCATTAATCATTTATGAACATAATATTGTGTACAGTGTTCATTTTGAAGCCTCTGGTACTAAACTTAGCTTAACACTGTGTTTCGAAGACCAGATCCTTCTCCAATGTGTGACTTTAGTAAACAGAAATTATGCCATTATAGAATATTTTTTACATAAATACATTTCTGGTTGTTTTGTATATGTGTGTGTCTGTGAATTTGTGTGAGGGTGTATGTCCGAGGTTTGAGGGGTGTGAAATGTGAGTGTGGTATGTTATGTAAGTATGGCGAGTTATTATCATTTAAAGTTTATCGAGTATACCTGCAACATCATCATAGTCCAGTTGATTCAGCCATGTGAGTAGATCATTTAGAAGCGCTCGTAGCTAAGCTTACTTAGCTGTTCTCAACCGATCAGCAAAGTTAAGCAACGTCGCGCGCGGTCATGAGTTGGATGGGTGACCGCTAGTGACATTACTACTGAGCGTTTCCGTGCTTCGGAGGGCACGTTAAGCCGTCGGTCCCGGTTGTTGTCTTAGGATGGCAGTCGTTATAGCATGGTGGTAGGGCATTTTGCGAATGCCCGCCTGGCTAGCTACCACCCTCAAGTAGAAAATCTGTCGTTAAGCACCTAACGGTGTGTTCCGGCAGCTGTCCTTGAGAGCCAGTACTTCTAGGTTAGCCTGAACAACATCTTCGACCACATCGTCACTTACCATCAGGTGAGATAGTGGTCAAAGGCAAACCTATCAGGAATAAAAAAAAATTATTAAAAAACACATTTAAAATTCCTATGAAAAATAATAAAAACTTTGAAACTCTGAACAGCTAGAGACATATGTACATAATAAGATCAGCCCATCATACCACTCCCGTGTTTGGAAAAAGCTTGTTGTAAATGGGACCTAAAATATAAAACAAAGTTCCAGGAATTTTTAAAGAAATAAATAGTTTCTGTATCTTTAAAACCTAATATAGTTAATGTTAGTTATTAAGGATTTATGATAACTGAGGCTATCATAAATACTTAAAATTTCACTTTCAATTTAAATTTCACTTTCGACTTACTATTCCATTAACGAAGTTTTTGACAATAATATTTGAATTTAGATTTATGAATTGTAATATATTATCATATAATTGACATGAATGGAATATTGACGATGTGCATAGAAACACGTATTTCTAGTATATATGTTTAGTGTATACATTGATATGTTATTGTTTATTTAATTTAAACACACAAATATTATCTGACTTTTAATGGAATGAAAACATCTTAAACATTAATTAAATTTTTGCAAAATGTAGTCTATACAATATTACATGCAATAAAGTTATGTTGTTTTTATAAACAGACCTTCCATTATATTTTAAACGAATTAAGAATTTTGGGGGATATACCAAAACAGCCTAGACATAAAGCTTATTAAGTATGAAATTTAGTCACAACACGACTAAATCCCTTTACGCATTAGGTACTCGTACACCAATTTGAAAGGGTTTCGCCGTGTCTGTCGACTACGCATGTAGCGTATTTCAGTAATTTTATTCAGAGATTGCTTACAGCCTCTAAATCAGCTTAGGTCTATGCCTAATACGCTGATACTTGGAAGGTTTGTTTAGGTACATGGCATAATATTTCTATGTTTTTAGAATGATTATATTTCTGGTGGGGTGCCGGGTTAGAACGTCATTTCTACTTGCGGGTGTCGTAAGAGTCGACTAAACGTAAAATACCAGGAGGTGGGTAGCAGTGCCTTCTGAGGAACTGATATCTTAACCTGCGATCCCCAAGACGCTTGCCAAGCGAGGGAATTATGGCAAACCCCCCTAAATGGGGCAGGCTGTGTTTTCAACAGTGGACAATCCGGCTGATACAGTACAGTTATCGAATAAAATGTAGTTTCCTGAAACTGATGGGATGAAATTTTATTTTATCTATGTAAAAAAAGACTTTTTTTTTGTCCTTATTACTTTTTATTATTGAATAATTCTAGTGTAAGTGGCAATTTGCTGTTGCACAAAAATATACAACGATAGCAGTTGAAAAAATCTGATTAGAAATAATATATATACTAGCACACATTTTGATTTATTTTGTCTTATAAAGTGATGAGATGGGGAAGTCACTTGCTTGATGGTAGCGTCACGTCTGTTCATTACAGTTGCGGTGTCAGCCTTCTCAAAACTGCACTGTTTTGGATTGACGGGCGTCAATCCAAAACGTTAGTTCCTACGTCTCGTTTGCCCATTCATTTCATGATAATAAATTGAGAATAAAAATGTTATTACTCAAAACAATCATAATATGGTTGCTGCTAATATAACGTTAGATTTATTTTTGAGCTTATTTTTAAGTAAAACTACTCAAAGAACAAGTAAAGTACCTACAAAAGTGCTGACATCCGTGTCAATCTCGTACACCAAAACTCCTACAAAAATCCTCTAAAAACGTACCAAAAGGTTAAAAAAACCTGTCAAACTGCCAAACAATTAACAAAATACAAATTTAAAGCAGCTTCGCAATAAAATATTCCACACAGTAACTTCAAACTTGTAAAAAGCACGCACGGTGTACGCTTTTCGTACCCATCCCTCACACACGATTAAGTTGCAAAACAAATTTGAACTTTACCACATCCGAATAAGGTGCAGGATTGTTAGTTGTTTGTTGTTTCGTGTTATTCATATATACAGTAAGTGTAGTTGCTTGAAATTAAGTTTGGTTAGCAGGAAGAACAGCAAACGGAATTGAATGACGAAAGATAACATGATAAGAACTAATATTACTAGTCTTCTTTAATCATCGCTTGACTTTTAATGTAGAACGTAACTCTTCTTAAAAACAAAATTAGCAGATAATAGATATAAGTTATTAATAATTCTTGAAAGCTTTGAATCATCACAAGTTATTTGAAAATGGAGTGTGTATGTATTAGTGACTTATAAAGCGTTCTGTAAGAACAGACTTTCCAAAAAGAGCAAAAAATGCTTTTGTGAGGTAGACAGTAGTTATATACAATCAATAAAATACAGTTTACCTAATTCGAAAGCGCATCTCGGGCAGGCACACCTAAATAAACATTGTTTATTCCGAACACATTGCGAGTCTAGCGTTCGCTGTATTTATAATGGTATCAATCCAAACGCACCTCGCTGTCTTTGTGAAGCTTTCAAAATAATTTGGGCACACTCTTCGGTTTTGCGGTGCGTGAATTTAATTTAAATAAATTTTTGTTTGTTGAAAATTGATGTTGTAATTTTACTTTTTGAACTCCATGTTTATTTCGCGCCTTGGAAAACAGGACTTTTGATGGTTATTGCCACCCTCTTGATGGGCTTGAATATTGTTATGTTGACATGTGCTGTGAAAACTGTTTCGTGTAGTGCTTTTGAACCAATCTCCAGCTTCGGGATTGACCCTTGACATGACTTTGACTTGACTTTCCTCGTGCCTTGAATCCCGAAGCTGCGTCGCCGAAGAACATTTTATAAGTGCCTGAAGTATCATTAAGTGTTTTAGTTTTAAACAATAGCTTCGCGTAACGTCCGTATCAAGGGCTCTTTCAGCAAACTAGGTTTAGACGCTTCTACGCCCATATTTCCCGTTGGAACAATTCCTGGATGATACATTGTAAATACTGAAATATTTACATAATTAATAACTGGTATATAATGAGCACGCGCTATATTTTAATACCTATTTGGAAACATAACTATTTGTAGAACCTCCAGTTTCGGTTTGTTTCGACAAAAATAATAATTTATAAAAAAAACGTATTTGTAGGTTAACATATAGATATAGCTTAATGAGCCGATTTGTAATGTGTACCGAGTATCCATACTTTGTTTATTTTATACTGTGGCACATTCTGACTTCACCAGAGCAATTACGCCAGAAGTTTCAACAGGAAAATGAGAGCTGACGTTTCATTCATTTGAACTTCATTCCAAGCTAAGGTTGCCATATACATTATTCCCACCTGTCTTTTAGTTAGCCATTTAAAGGGTTTCCTTTATTAATTTATAATGTGTTTATTTATGAAATAACTTTCCTCAGTTAAAACCGTTTCCGAAAGGCTAATTAAGCCAAAACTTTAACAATATACATATATTACTACGGAATCAAGAATATTTTTATGAAATTAAATTCCGAAGCCGTTTAAAATAACAATTCGCACTATACAACGAATGGTAACCCTAAAAATACGTAAGTGTTTTAGCATAAAGAAGATTTATAAGCACGTAGTTTTCACATACTTCAACGATACAAGACAAGACATATAGTAACTTTATTAAACAACGTTTAGTTTCAGAGATTTGGAAGTTGGGTACGCATTTCTTCAATCGGCTATATAGTACCGAAAGGGTAAGAACCTTAATGTTTTCAGATGTTAACGTGTCCTCTGAGAGTATTTCTGAAAATGTGCCGGCATTAAATCTTAGAGGCTTTCTCTAAAATATGTGCCTTTTGACTCAAGTTATTCAGGCGTAATATTCTGCATTACAGCTTTGATAAAATTTGTAATCCATTTTGTATTATCCATCAAAGAAGTCTTTTGAAAAAAAGTTTACCAGATTGAGAGAATCTTAAGTATTCCTTGGCTACTCACCAATACATGTTTTGACCGAAGATTCTTGTGCAGCAATAACATATCTTTTTCTTAATTGAATTTAATTGCACCAAACATCAATAAATAATTACTAATAAATAGATCCCGTGATACCACTCGTATAATCTTGTATGGATTTTTATTTTTATTTTTTTTATATATTTATTTATTCAATAAACCAACAGCGTTTACAAATATGTATATATAATTAATTACATGTACTAAAAAGAAAGGCCAATAACAGGTTACCTTTTTACAGGTTTGTTTACAGGTTAACCTGCATATCTGTCATGTATGTAATTATAAAATATATATATATATATATATATATATATATTATTATATATTATATATATATTTATTTTATATATATATATATTTTATAATTACATACATGACAGATACGCATATAACTAATGTATAGGATTTGTGTGTAGTGGGCGTGTGTGAATGTGTGTTTGTTTGTGAGCTGGTGTGGGTGGGGGGAGATATTATAGGTAACAAGGGAGAACTATACTGAAAAGTGTTTATGGTTGGACTGATATCGCAAGCAGCATATAACCGATTTTGTATTTGCTTTTTGAATAAGCTTTTGTGACATGAAGTGAGATTTGAAGAGCTAGAGGTACCATGGATCCGAATTCAACTTCTCGTGGCACACCCCGTGGCACATTGGGGCCAGAATGACATATTTTTATCTCACAAGATCGGAAAGTGTTTGTTTGTCAATCGAAATATGCATGTAAGTTTATGAAGTATTATGTTAATTGATGATTATTCGTGTTATTTTTATCTTTTAAAGGTTTTAAAAATTCGAACACAATGACACGTTTTCAAACTCCGTTTGTTATTACAGTCTTTATTTTAACCCAATACTTAGCTATTATTTTTATCTTTTTAATGTTTAATATGTCAAATTCTGAATATTGTCCAAAGGACAATATTCGTAAAATGGTGCCGGGGTAAAATGTCTCCCCGTGTCATATGCACTGTGCATACAATATCTTACACTGTGATCTCCAAGATGCCTGGCAAGCGTGGGGATAATGGCAAACGCCCCTTCAATGGGAGAAGCAGTTGATAATCCGGCTGATAATATACTGAATATTAAATAAGCCATTTTTCTTGCTGTAGTGAGGTAATAATGGTAAGTGAAATATCACTCGGATGCAGAGTTATTTTGCGCCTCGTACTATTATATCTAGTGTAAGATGCAGTTCCTCAGATGGTGGTGCTGCCTGACTTGTGGTGTTTTACTCCCAGTCGCCGCGGACACCCTCGGAAAAGGAGGGAGGGTTACGCTTTACGTAGTAGGGCGTTACACTTTACGTAGTAGGGCGGTGTATGGGGGTTAGAGTCGTTCTAAATATGCAATTGCGAAACTCAAACCTTAAGAACATTCGGTGTCCACAACGCAGAGAGCATTTAAAACTGGTTAAAAATATGAATTAGACAAAAAAAGTCTTAAGAAAAAGGGAAAAGGAACTGAAGAACCGCTGGCTCAATTAGATTGTCTGTTCGCTAATTTTTCATATCACTGTTATGTAAATGATACCATTTACTCCAGCCATTCCACTACCAGCTACTCAATAGCAAATAAAACTCTTCATTTCCTACAGTAGCGCAACTATCTCGATCTAATTTCCTAAATATCTTCACCAAGCATCATACCTGAAAGCTTGGCAGTACGGTATTTCTGTGTATAGTCCTTGTAACAAGCCACAGCAGTCAACAATACCGAGGACCAAGGATACCATTTACCATTCGAATGTGACTTTATAAAAGAAAAAGGAAAGTTCATTGAACGTTACTGACTATCCCTATAACATCTTATTACTCCCTTTCCGAAACACCCCTATAAATATTAATAGGATCACCCCATGTAAAATTTAATAGAGACATTTTGCTTTCTATCAGCTATTTGTTCAGGTAAAGTGCATGCTGTTATTAAATTTTAAAGGGTTCATATTGCGCCGATATGTATTCTATCAGGTAAATATTAGGTTTATTATCCTACCATAATACTGTAACCGTCTTGAAATTGTGTTATGATATTCAATAATTTACTAGTTCTCTCTCAGATACGACTATACAGGGTTATTGGAAAAATGCTAACAACCTCTTAGGGTTGTCACATTCAATAACCCTGTATAGACCTATCTGCGCCCAGTATTATAAAACGTATTTGTAATAAAATTGCGAACATAGTGAATTAATTAAACATACGAGTTTGTGGTAGTGTGTGTGATAGTATAAATTAGAAAATTAGAAATTGAACCTGAACGAGAAGGTTAATACTAATTGGTATTCTTGGCAAATACTTGTTTTTTTTAAAGAATAAGAATAAGGAAAATGTATTTGCAAGATTACATTACACAGTAGTACAAATATTCGTGGAATGGTCTTATAGAGTACATCAGTCATTGTAATCAGTCTGCATGCAGACGTGCAAATATTTATACAATAATATTAATTAGTTTTAAATGTTAAGTTGGTGAAGATGCGAAGATGAATTATTATATTTGTTTCTCCATCACGCCGAATCGGTTGCACCGATTTGGATCAAACCTGGAACATGAATAATTTTGGTCCTAGATTAACACAGAATAAAATCACAAATATACGACAGGAAAAATTTAAGTCATGTGCCGGATTCGAACCCACGTCCATCCGCCCCTTGAGCCGGGGTATGCTCTAACCAATTGAGCTAACATGACATAATGGTTAGAGCATACCCCGGCTCAAGGGGTGGATGGACGCGGGTTCGAATCCCGCACATGACTTAAATTTTTCCTGTCGTATATTTGTGATTTTGTAATGTAATCCGCATAGCAGGCATTATTGCAAACATAACAATATTATACTCAGAATAGTTTCATCAGCATCATTTTCTTAATAGTTTTCTTTTAATTTTTTCTTAATCTTTTGGTGGAAGGGCGTTTTGCGAATGCCCGCCTGGCTAGCGACCACCCTCAAGTAGAAAGTCTGTCGCCAGGCACCGAAAGGTGTGTTCCGACAGTAGTCCTTGAGCCAGTGAAATTACAGGCACAATGAGACTTAACAACTATGTCTCAATGTGACGGGCGCAGTGCAACTCGTGAGTTGTCATGAATTGCAACTGTTATAGGCAGAGGTTAGTCCACTTAACATCAGGTGGGCCTCGAGCTTGTTCCGTCACAATAACATAAAAAAAAAAAAAAAAAAAACTACTTTTTGGTTACAGCTGAAAACGAGCGTTGGGTGTGTACCAGTGTACCAGTTTGGTACTTGCCCTCAGAAGTATTCAAACACATGAGACGTGTGCCTAAATCTGTAGTCTCTGCCTCTGTCTTCCCCTTCAGGGTTCAGGCGTCACTTTATGCATGTGTCTTTGTGTTTCACCTGTGTTTATTCCTATGTTTTATGTCGTTTCTGTGTTCTGATTTGTAAGTACCTATGTAACGAAACGACCCTGCCGATTGGAGTCCTTGACGTTACTCTGGGTCGGAGATGTAATATTGAAGACTCCGCCGTTAGTAGAAAAACGAGTGTGGTTCAGTGGTCTAGATCCCTATATAACAAATACATACAGCACCTTACCTTAGCTATCCAGCCTCCACACGTGCCTCTTGAACTTTAAGGAAATGATATCTCGATGGCGTAGGGTAGGTTCCTTCTGCGCGGGCGTCTTGCCCGTGAGATTGCCTTTTTCGTGGTACACAGCTGTATATTATAACGTCTTCACTACACTTCACTCAGAGGACAACTATTTTGATAAAAGTTCTCGTAATTTATCGTTTTGGAAAGAAATACCGACGGTTTTCAACTTGATGTAGTCACCGATGTACACGAGTTGCTTCACTTCATGAAGAATGTTCATGCACTGATTGCCGGAGCCAATCAGAGACGAGTAAAGGTACGTATGCTCTGGGTTACAGAGCCTTGTTATTGGTTGACCACCGAACCAACAAACAGAACGCGCTAATTTAAATATACTATTTAATGCAATAGAACGAATAGTGAACATACTGCCCACCAAAATATAGCTGATATTTTCAGGTTTCCAATGTAATAATAAAAGAAAAGAATACTATATAAATATATATATATATATATATAAACGATATTAATATATGAATATGACTATGTACTAACACTAACTCGATGGCATACACTTAGACAATTATAGTTATGATTCCATAGGAAGAGGGCACAACTTTACAAGAGGACGCTTGATAACGTTGTCTTTGGTTTTAATGGTTGCAACACGAACAATGCCGTCGAGGCCTGGATGTAATTCCGTTACTCTTCCTAAGGACCATTGCAATGGGGCTCGATTATCATCTTTTATAAGTACTATGGAATTTATAGATAACGGTTTAGATGCCTTTGTCCACTTTGCACGTTGTGTTAAAGAATGAAGATATTCATTCTTCCACCGAAGCCAAAAGTTTTGAAGAAATGATTGGATAAGCTGCCAACGGTTCAATCGATGTAGTTTAGTACCAAAGTGATCCTCGTCTGGAACGGTGGTTAGTGGTTCTAAAGTCAGAAAATGGCCTGGAGTGAGAACGTTTAAGTCATTTGGGTCAGAGCTTAGTGGGCACAAGGGCCGCGAATTTAGAACCGCTTCAATCTGAACAAACAGAGTGGTAAGTTCTTCAAACGTCAACACTTGATTGCCAACTGTACGGTATAAGTGCGACTTCGCAGCTTTAATCTGTATTTCCCAGACACCACCGAAATGGGCTGCGGAAGGTGGATTAAAATCGAATTTAATATGGTGGCTTTGCAATGCCCGCTCGAGTAGAGATAGATAATTGCTGGCACCTACAAAGTTTGTTCCACAATCCGCATGTATTACGCTACATCGCCCTCGACGACCTACAAACCTACGTAATGCAGCTACAAAACCTTCCGTTGTAAGAGATGACACGACTTCAAGATGGACGGATTTTGTAGCTAGGCAAATGAATAAGCAAAGATAAGATTTGTCTAGCTTGGCGCCGCGGTGAGCCCCTGCCTTGATTCGAAATGGTCCGCCAAAGTCGACACCAATTACAGAAAACGGTTTTATTTGGTTTACGCGATATGACGGCAGTTCGCCCATATACGGTTCTAATGGCTTTGGATGAGTTCTATAGCATCGGATGCACTGCGAGAGACAGTGGCGAATAGCTCGCTTCGCACATATCACCCAAAAACGTTGTAAAATTAAATATTGAGTAGTGTTATGTCCGGTATGGCAATGTTGACGATGAATCGATTCAATAAGTTTGAACGTAAAAGGATGATTTCCGGGGAGGAGAGCGGGATGCTTTTGTTCAAACTCTAAACCTGCTCGTGAGATTCTACCGCCTACTCTTAGTATGGCCTCTTCATCCAGAAATGGGTTCAGTTTACGAAAGGGCTTCGGTAACGGCTGTTTGGATAGAAGTTGTTTGATTTCGTTGGAGAACGATGTTGATTGGACAAACCTTACGATAATGAGCAACGATTGATGATTCTCGCCTTCGGTCAAAATTGAACCCAGTTTGCGTTCATCACGATTTCTCAAATTATTAATGAACCTACGAATGTAAGACACGATTCTAGTGATTTTATCAAGCGACGAAAATCGGTTTAAAAGGTAATCAATGGGTGCAATTGGTTGGTTGTTAGCCTCAGTGACCAACACCATTGAGCTTCTTTCTTCGTTTTTCACGATGTCTTCTTCCATCTTTGTGGTCTTTGGAATCCTTTTCAAGCATGGCCAATGGTCAGGGGTTCCCAACAACCAAGGTGGGCCTGACCACCATAGTGAGTTGTGAAGCAGGTCCTGCGGTAGCTGCCCACGTGAACACACATCGGCGGGGTTATCATTTGAAGGGACATGATGCCAGGACTCAGTAGGTATGATATCCTGGATGTGACTAACCCGGTTCCCCACGAATGCGGTCCAACGAGATGAATGAGAACAGAGCCATGATAAAACAACAGTTGAATCTGACCAAGCATGGAGCTCACAAACCGGCAATAAAGATTGATATTTGTCACACACGAATTTAACTAAATCTGCAAGCAAGACAGCTGCACACAACTCCAATCGCGGTAAGGAGACTTTTTTGATTGGTGCTACCCTAGCCTTGGCGCACAAAGGCACGATTTTAACAGATCCATCATAACTTACGGCACGTAGATAAATAATTGCTCCATATGCTAATTCTGAACTATCACAAAAACCGTGTAGGTGGTATGATTTTACATTAGCTGTGGTGAGGCGTCGAGGTATTCTTAGCTCTTGAAGAATAGGGAGCTGATCACAAAAGGATTTCCACACTTCAGTGATCTCTTCAGGTGGTTCTTCGTCCCATAGAACTCCATTAATCCAGAGTTTCTGCAATAGACATTTTGCCTGAATGGTAAGGGGCGATAAGAAACCCAACGGATCGAACATTCTTGCAATTTCACTGAGAATGATACGCTTAGTACATGAACGGTTGGATGGTTTCACATCGAACAAAAACAAGTCTGCTACTGGATCCCATTTGAGTCCAAGCACCTTCAAAGTAGTAGGTTGACCATCATAAAATGGTATATGATCAAGGAGACAGTATTCCTTTGACAAATCTGACAACAATTTAGGTTCATTGCTGGCCCACTTTCTTAACTCAAAGTGACCTAGGCTGAAAAGTTTAATTATCTGTGACTTGGCTTCTAGCGCCTCATCTAGAAGATTACAACCGGAAACGATATCGTCAAGGTAAATGTCCGAATTCAGTATTTGTTTAGCCAAAGGAAAACAAGTGCCTTCGTCTTCAGCTAACTGTTTAATAGTCCTGCAGGCAAGGAAAGGAGCAGAGGAAACGCCATATGTAACGGTATTCAATCGATATTCTTGTAACGCTTGATTAGGCCCAGAATTTTTTTTTTTTTTTTTTTTTTTTTTATGCATGATAGGTTAGCCTTTGACCACTATCTCACCTGATGGTAAGTGATGATGTGGTCGAAGATGTTGTTCAGGCTAACCTAGAAGTACTGGCTCTCAAGGACAGCTGCCGGAACACACCGTTAGGTGCTTGGCGACAGATTTTCTACTTGAGGGTGGTAGCTAGCCAGGCGGGCATTCGCAAAATGCCCTACCACCATGCTATAACGACTGCCATCCTAAGACAACAACCGGGACCGACGGCTTAACGTGCCCTCCGAAGCACGGAAACGCTCAGTAGTAATGTCACAAGCGGTCACCCATCCAACTCATGACCGCGGGCGACGTTGCTTAACTTTGCTGATCGGTTAAGAACAGCTAAGTAAACTTCGCTACGAGCGCTTCAGATCGCCAAAAGATTCTTTGGTAATCTCGTTGATCATCAGTGACCAAAATTTGTCTGTACATTTGACGTATATCAGCCATAAACACGATCGCGTGTATTCGAAAATTAAGGAGAACCCCAACTATATTAGATTGAAGTTTTGGTCCTGTTAACAACGTATTATTGAGAGATTTATTATTAGCATCTCTTGCAGAGGCGTCGAAAACAACCCGTAATTTTGTTGTGGTACTATCCGGTTTTAACACGCAATGGTGAGGAATGTAATACCGACCTAGGTTCAGCTCTGTCGTGTCCACTAAAGTCATGTGGCCAGACTTACGGTAGTCATCCATAAATTCAGCATATTGTGCATGCAAATCAGAGTCACGCGACAGACGCCGTTCGATGGCTTTGAATCGTCGAAGAGCAATTTCACGAGAGCCCTCAAAAATTGGCTCAATACCATCTCTGAACGGAAGTCGGACCACATACCTACCTGACGGATCGCGGAAATTTTTATTATTATTATTAAGCCTTTATTGCCAACATATTTGTATACAATTCATTGTTAAGTTTTTAGCATGCAATTTAATATATTAACATTTTAAGTATTTCCTTAAATTTATTACTATTTTCAATTATTTCTATCTAGTTTGATGTTGGCGTGTCCTTGTGACACAAAGGCCTCCTCCAGCCTTATCCATTCTACTCTTGTGTGTGTTAATCTATGCCACAGTGTACCCGCATTCCTTTTTATGTCGTCAGACCAACGTTTTCTTTGTCTTCCTCGTTTCCTTTTTGTTTGAAATCTAGGGGTCCATTCTGTAATATCTTTCGTCCATTTGTTCTTACTCTCTCTCATCATATGGCCTGCCCATCTCCACTTAAGTTTTTTGGTTTTAACTAGGACATCTTCTAGTTTCGTGATTTGTCTTAAATCTATAGCTCTTTTTCTGTCTCTTATTGTGTAGCCCAGCATACTCCTCTCCATGGCTCTTTGGCATGTGGTCAGTTTTTGATTTTGTTTCTGTGTGTTGGCCCAGGTCTGGCAACCATATGTGAGGATTGGTAATATGCATGTGTTGTACACTTTCCTTTTCATTGCAATAGTATATTGTTTACTTTTTAGCACTTCTTTGAGTGACCAGAACCGTTTCCATGCATTGGCTACACGCCTTTCTATTTCTGTATCCATATGGTTGTGGAAGGCAATAAGTTGGCCTAGATATATATATGAATTCACATATTCTATTTCTTCCTGATCTATAAAGATGCTTATTTGGGATCTATTTGTTATTATTTTAGTCTTTGTTTTGTTCATTATTAAGCCCACCTTTCTGCTCTCATTTGACAAATCTTGGAGCATGTTGTTAAGGTACTCTGAGTTCTCTGTTATAAGTATTATGTCATCCGCGAATCTCAAGTGATTCAAACGTGTTCCATTTATGTTTATTCCTAAGTTGTCCCATTCCATCTTTCTGATAACTTCCTCTAGCACGGAGGAAAAAAGTTTTGGCGAGAGTGGGTCTCCCTGCCTCACTCCTCTGTGTATTGGGAAAATTTTACCTTCTGTTTCTAATTTTATTCGTGCTTTGCTGTTTGAATATACATTTTTTATTATCCTTATATATTTGTTTTCTATCCCTTGGTTTTTCAGGGCTTCCCAAATGTAATGATGTTCCAGGCAGTCGAAAGCTTTCGTATAGTCCACAAATGCCATGTACACTGGATAATCATATTCCTGACATTTTTCAACGAGCTGATTTACCACATGTATATGGTCTATTGTTGCGAACCCCGATCGAAATCCAGCTTGTTCTCTTGGCTGTTGTTCGTCAAGTTTTTTCGTGATGCGTTTTAGTATTATTTTAGAGAACACCTTGTATAAGTTCGACATGAGACTTATTGGGCGATAATTTCCTATTTCTAATCTGTCCCCTTTCTTATAGATGAGTATTATAGAGCTTATTGTCCATTGTGAAGGTATGTACTCCGTATTTAGGATAAGATTAAACAAGTTGGTCAGTTTTGATGTTGTTTCTGGCAATGTCGCTTTCATCATCTCGTTAGTTATATGGTCAGGTCCGGGAGCTTTATCATTCTTCTGGGTTTCAATCGCATGTTGGACTTCTCTTTCAAGAATCGGAGGGATATCTTCCGTTTCATCTTCGAGGTTTATGTTACATTTTAAGGTGTTTCCGGTAGAGTATAGCTTCTGGTAATAGTCAGTTGCTATCTTTAGAATTGGCTGTCTTTTTGTTTCTTCCTTGTTGTTTTTGTTTTTTATTTTTGGGACCCATAACGTGGCTTCTCTTAATTCCTTGAGTGCTTTATTAATACCACCAGTTTTAGTAATGTGGTTTTGGATGCATTTGATTCTTTTATTTGACTTGTCTTGTTTTAGATTGCGGCCTATTTCTTTGCTTAGTTTAGTAATTTCCTTTAATGTTGTTTTACTTTTTCTATTTTTGAGTAGTTCTTTCCTTTTTTGAATGAGATCTATTGTTTTGGAGCTTAATGTATTTTTGTTTATCTTTGTCTTGATTATTTTACTGTAGTACATATTGTTTATTTCCACGTTGTAAATTTCTTGTGTTTTATCTGTTTCTTTGGATGTCGTGATGTTCTGAGACGTTATATCGTCTGCCCAAGCATTTTTCCCATGATAGAAGTGTTTCCTTTGTTTCTTTTGCTGTTTGTGAGATAATATAGCTCTGACCATGCGATGGTTACTATTAAAGTTAAAGTTATTTATTACGCTAACATCTTGAAAGGAATTGGGTCGATTACTAGTTATGAAGTCTATTTCATTACGATAGGTCCCATCAGGCGATATCCAGGTCCACTTCTTGGCATGTCTCTTCTTGAAAACGCTATTTAATATTGCTATATTATTTTCCAAGGCCATATTCACAAGTCTTTTCCCGTTCTTGCTTCTTTTTCCTATGCCGTAGTTTCCCACTACTGACTCTTCACCATATTGCTGTTTGCCTATTTTGCCATTGAAGTCTCCCATGACAATAATGTTCTTATGGGCAGTCTCTAGTGTGATTGAAAGTTGGTAGTAGAAATCGTCTTTTATTGCTTCGTCTGCTGCTTCTGTTGGTGCATATATTTGTACTATAGTCCACTGGTTTTTGTAACCTTGTAGCTGTATATTTAGTACAGCTATTCTTTCAGATACGCCTTTAAATTCTAAGATTTGTTTCTTTAAATGTTTTTTCACCATAAATCCAACTCCATATTGACCCTTTGTTTCACCAATGTAGTACAAGATGTAGTCGTTATGTTCTTCAATATGGTTTCCTGTTCGTCTTACTTCACTAATACCGAGAATATCCCATTTGATTTCACTCAAAGCTATTTCTAGTTCAAGGAGTTTTTCTGTTGTTCTTAATGAAAGTGCGTTTAGGGTGGCTATATAGATATTATTTGGTTTTTCTCTTGGTATTTCATTTGCTGGAGGGTAGCGGTCTTCTTTCCCCACGGTGACCAACCGGCTTGGGGTGTGTTTTTCAGTTTGTGTATGTGTAGTTTTGGTTTTTGTTATTCTGGCTTGGTTCCAGGTGCCGGTGGTCATTATAGGTTTTTTGGAATCTCCGTCAGTGAGGCAGATCTGCTTCGTTCCACGTAGTTAAGTATGTTGGGTTTTAGGATTTCTTTTCCCTTGGCGGATGTAGTAGCTGGTCTGCTTGACGGGTTGCCTTTTAAGTCTATTTTCTTCTGAGATGTTGAATTGGGTGAGTCATGTCCTTCTCTTTTCCTCTTGTCTCTGTTTATTCCCATTGGTCCTTTTATTATTATTTTGTCATGTTTTAAAAAGGCTATATTTCCTTTCTTTCTTTCATCTTCCACTTGTACTTGTAGTTGCTTTCGTTTTTCTAGCATTTCCTTTGAATAATCTTCTTTCACATATACACCTGGTGGCAGCTTTGCCTTGTTTTTCAAAATCAGGTGTTTTTTCCATAGAGATGTGATGGAAAGTACGACAGGGCGGTTCTTAACATTTTTATCCTTGCCAATTCTATAGGCTATAGTCGGAGTCGGGGTCGGGGTCGGGGTCGGGGTCGGGGTCGGGGTCGGGGTCGGGGTCGGGGTCGGGGCCGGGGTCGAGGTCGGGGTCGGGGATTCGGATTCGGATTCGGATTCGGATTCGGATTCGGATTCGGATTCGGATTCGGATTCGGATTCGGAGTCGGAGTCGGAGTCGGAGTCGGAGTCGGAGTCGGAGTCGGAGTCGGAGTCGGAGTCGGAGTCGGAGTCGGAGTCGGAGTCGGGGTCGGGGTCGTCGGGGTCGGGGTCGGGGTCGGGGTCGGGGTCGGGGTCGGGGTCGGGGTCCATCCGGGGTAACCATAAAACTATGCTTAGTTTATTTAATCGAATAAAAACAATTTCCGATGGATTTAAATTTATATATTTTTATTATTCCCGATACACACATAGCTCTCGTCATATAATCTTGGTATTGTAACAGAACACAGTTGACCCACGGATTGAAAAAATACTAACCATCTTAATTACCTGACAACTGAATTTGACGAGAGGGAGATTATTATAATTGCTGTAATTTTACTGAAAAAAATAGGGATGTTCATGATGTACTCCAAAAAAGACAAAGTAAAAACTGTAAAATCGGCCACGCGGGTCGAATGAAGGGGTACAGTCCGCGAGGCATAAGCTGAGCTTTGCATTAGTGTGAGTGATCACCAATCGGACCAATCGGCAGGAGCGCGGCGAGACAGAATGGCGCCGCGCCTCAGGCCGGTTACCCAAAATCAGGTTTTTACCGGGCGAAAATGGCGCCGCGCCTAAGGCCGGTTGTCACACCTACACTATCCATGTACACTCACACAAATGCAAAGCTCAGCTTATACCTCGCGGACTGTACGTACCTTTACAACATTAGATTTTATATTTTAATCCTTTCTTAGTTTTCACTGTTCAACTGTGTATCTTCACCTTTGATGAAATACAGACTGGTGACGGACAGTGAAGTCTTAGTAATAGGGTGCCCTTGTTTTTCTTTGGGTACGGAACCCTAAAAACAATCGAAGAACCTTGTAGTCTGATATTATAATCAACTCCTAAAGGTTTTATACGTAAAAAGGTACGGTTTCGAAACTGGGATGGCTCAGTGGCATTGGCTATGGACTGCCGTGCAGCAGGTCCATGATTCGAATTTTGCCGCGGGCTTGAGCTTCACCGCATGGTGGAAGGGCTTTTTGCAAAAGCCCGCCTGGCAAGCTACCGCCCTCAAGTAGACAATCTGTCGTCAAGCACCTAATAGTATGTTCCGGCACCAGTCCTTGAGAGTCAGTTACATTACAGGCACAAGTGACCTCACAACTGTACGTCTCAGTGTGACGGGCACAGTGCAATTCGTCGTTGACGAAATGCGCCTGAGGCTTGTTCGGTTACAATAACATAAAAAAAAGGTTCGCCGTAGTAACAATAAATACTAAAGCGAACTAATATTTTCACAAGATAACCTACCTTGTAGTTTCGAAACCATTTTCAAGATGTCACGAAACGAGGGTTCTTTATATTTATTCCTTTCCAATTCCATTAATAACTATACGTCTAAGCCCGTTCGGAAGTCTCTGACCTAGTTAAAACTATTTTCTTCAAAAGAAAAGGGGATAAACAGGAGCTCAGATTTTTTGGGGTTACAACTTTCTAAGTATAGGTTTGAATTTGGAATAAATACGATATTGGTTAACGGTATTAGTTGTGGTATTAAACGGTACAAAAAACATTTCGGTATTATTGTTTTATTAATACGGCCTACATCCATGCAAATGGTTATGCCTGTTTTCTCCGAAGGGATAGGCAGTGGTGTATTCTTTTACTAGATAGGTTTTCATTCTATGTGATAGGAGTAGATTTTATTGTCATCTACCGGGATCTGTTCGTGATTCTGATTATCACTTTTTTCTCGTAAAACCGAATAACCCTGACCCAGGGATCAAACCCAGGACCTTAAGATTTCATTGCGGTACTCTTGCATACACATGCCATACACACACAATAAATAAAACACGTAAAGTGTAAATGTCAGAATCAAAAGTATTCCAAAAAATATATAAGTTTGTACCTAAAACTTTTATGTTCTTTTTTTCTACAAGTGAGATAGTAATCAAACTAGGTAATTAATTTGATTACTATCGTTCTTGACGTTAAACGAAGAAGTGATGCAACTTTCTTCAATCTCATATTATTAAAATAAAATGTTAGGTTATTCAGTCCTTACAAGCTAAGAACAGTTACTGTTTTTTGGTTCAAAGTTTCTTAGTTTCAAGCTTCGTTGGTTGCGTCAAAGTTTCAAGGTTTAGTTATGCTTTCGCGTTTAACATTTGTTAAGATCGATGGGAACTTGAGCGTCTTTTCAATTTGGGACGAAGTTTGGGAAATGTACTCTATAGAGATTTTCCCCTGGAGTCTTATACACTATTGCTTCTTCCTTTTTTTTTGTAGTAAAAGTATCATTGTTTGAGTAAGTTGAAAATGGATGCAGATATTATGTTACTAAATGAATGATTTAGCGGGCTTGAGCTTCACCGCATAGTGGAAGGGCATTTTGCAAATGGCCCGCCTGACTAGCGACCACCCTCAAGAAGATAATCTGTCACCAAGCACCTAACAGTGTGTTCTGGCAGCAGTCCTTGAGAGCCAGTAAAATTACAGGCACATGAGACCCAACAACTGTTTGTCTCAGTGTGACGGGCACAGTGCAATTCGTTGACGAAGTGCGTCTGTTATAGGCAGAGGTTAGTCCACTTAATATCAGGTGGCGCTCGGACATGTTCCGTCACAATAACATAAAAAAATAAACATAAATACCATTTAAACAAGGAGCTTGATTTGAACCTGTGATCATCTGTCACTGTGACTGACACAAGCTGAAATCCAATTTTAATTACAACTGTTGCTCAAATTAGTCGTGGGTTTGATCCTAGTGGAAAACAATTGTTTCTTCAGTGTTTATTATATTATATGATATGAGCGCCATATTGGAACGGCCATTAAATACATTCTTAAATATTTTCCTCCACTAGACAACTCTGCTACCCAGTAAAGCCCGAAACGGTATAATCTAATAGGTTATCCAGGATTATTGTGTTATTACGAATAGTGAATGATCTCACGCATTATAACATACATACATACATATTATCAAGCCTGTATTCCTCGAAGGGGTAGGCAGAGGTGTGTAAACACCCACGTTTCTCCAATTGGGTTTAGTCACATGTAATAGGAGGCGAGCCTATTGCCATTCACCGGATTGAATATTTCAATACTAAAATCTGTCATTTACTTTCATAAAAGCTTCGTAGGCGCCTAAATTGAATAAATGATTTTGATTTTGACTTTGACTTTGACCGGGCACAGTTTCATACAAAGTTTTTCCTCCAACACACTGGAAGAAGCACAAGAACATATTACGAATTATATGTTTACGTTAGTAACATATAAGACAGGAACACAAGAACATAGTGTATGAAATATTAGTGGGACACTATAGAACATTGTACATCGAGGGGAGAAAACGATCTATTTCTGTTCGAGAGTTTGTTTAAGCCCGACGCGTAGCGGAGGGCTTAAAGGCAACTCGAGAACAGAAATAGAACTTTCTCCCGAGTGATACATAGTGCTTTATACTACGAGGAAAATAAAATCATTATACTTTTTCTCGTACTTACCTCGAGACTTCTCAGGCAATAAGTTCTTTGTGACTTCTTGAGCTGCATTTCTTATTTCTGGTGGCGTCATCATTATAAAATCATCACTTTCACTATCAGATGACATTTTGGAAAATTAATTAGAATAATTAAAAGCGTACTGTTAAAATATCAATTTAATAAAAAACAACAAACAATTTAACCAAACATAACAAATTGCCGCGCTTTTTTTCTCGTAGTGCAAAAAAGGTTGCCAACATCCTTTCATTGAAAATCGAGTACAAATAAAAATCACACCTCTTTATTCTAATTATTTGATATAAAAACCTTTTTGAGATTGATTTTTTTATGTAAGCAGCTAAAAACAAAAGAACGCTACCAGGGCAGGTATGGATTTTCATACAACATTCCTTCACTGCTACGGAGTGAAGGAATGAAAATCCATATAACTTTCCACGCCGTACATTTATAAGGAAGAAATGACGAACTTTATAACATGTTTAGAACGAGTAATGAGACCTTTTCTGAGTGTGCGTGGTATAAAGATGGTATACATCCCTGTTGTGCGTCTAATGCACACAACAACCTACTCATATCCACGTGAGAAGTGGCATGCTGCTTATTTGGCGCATTTTTCCCTTAGTCGCCTCTTACGACACCCACGAGAAGAAATTGGGAGGTGATTTTCTAACCCGGCACACACCTGAGACTAAACTTAGGTTTTTAGCAGTGCGCAGTAATGCTAATGACCCAGTAAAAAATATATTACTGCATATTGTATATACTGCTGAGGGCCGAAAAAACAATTAACTTCAGTATTTTGTAAATGTGATTTTCGTACAGCACGTGATTGATTGTAATTATATTTAGAAACAAAGCCAAAATCAAAATAATTAATTCAATTTAGGCGTCTACGACGTTTTTATGAAGGTCAATCATCAATTTTAGTATTGAAATATTCTACGTAGTACTGCCACGTTCACCAAAAAAAAATTATAGAGCCACTGCGAGAAGAACGGGTAAGAAAATCGGGGCCATTCTTTTAAAGTTCTTGTAACAATATTTTACAATTTAACAATTCTTTTAAACCATGTGTTACATACTTACTATACAATACAATATTACAGTATTTGTTTAAAGTACGTAGGTGACAGGCGATAGCTTGGCAGAGTATTAGTAGGAATGGGTTCTGCTTTAAAGTGGATCTTCTTGGTATTTCTAAGACAAACAGCTTCAACTTGTAGTGACTACTTTTATTTCTAATACAGATTTTTACAGCTCTTGTCTAATCACTAAAACACAGAGACCAACTTAACCAAAGATTAGAGATCAAAAATAGAAGACAAAGTTGCCATATGCCACTTAACTTATTAACACAGAGGCGGAGTTGTCCAGGCATTTTTTTCGTTTATTACTGTATAGTAGGATTTCTTAATCAATAGGTTTTTCACGTGCGACTTGAATTTCCCTTATGTGAGCATTGTAATATGTTTGGGAATGTTTGTCTTTTTTTACGAACATAAGTAATATCATCAAATATATACAAACTCGAAGCAATGATGGCCGAGCGGTATAATAGCTATGGACTGCCGCGCCGCAGTACCCTGGTTCCATCTCCACCGCCGGCTTGAGCTTCACCGCATGGTGGAAGGGTATTTTGCGATTGCCCGCCTGACTAGCTACTAGCTAGAAAATCTGTCCTAGTAGAAAATCTGTCGCCAAGGACCTAACAGTGTATTTTGGCAGTAGTCCTTAAGAGCCAGTGAAATTACAAGCACATGAGATTTAACAACTATGTCTCAAGGTGACGGGCGCAGTGCAATTCGTGACTTGTGATGAAATGCATCTGTTATAGGCAGAGGTTAGTCCACTTTACATCAGGTGGGCCTCAAGCTTGTTCCGTGACAATAAAAAAAAATACTATTTGTTATGTGCTCTAGATCCACATATATTTTAAGTCATCTCACTCAGTCGCTCATTCATTAATGTCGAGGTAGGTATTCACGTTTTCTAACATTCAACCCCGCTAATTTCAGATCAAAGAGATTCCAAGATTTTATGAGAGTTGAGGTTGACATAAAATTGCGTTTTATAGGTTAGCACACTTCACCACAAGGGGGCGTTAGCGGTTAAACGTTGAATCGTAAAATTTCATATACTTACCTACTCGTTGATAAGAGGTATCAAGGACCGGAGATACTTGTACTTGATACGACCTTTTTATGGAATAGGCGAGAGTGTATGCGAAAACTTGAATTACATATTATTATGTACTTACGTACGTATTATGGATATTTGTGACATCAGGTAGGATTTGTACCTTGACTATTGGTTTATGGTATTGTTTTTTTTTTTTTTTTTTTTTTTTTATTGTGATGGAACAAGCTCGACTAGATTACTCGCTCAACTAGAATATTTAATAAAATATTAAATCTCCTAGGGCGACATCTATATATTGCCGGTTGTAGGTTTCGTTTAGAATTTACAACAGAGGATAAGAGAGTTCCCTCTATATAATTTTGGAATTATATTACACCAATGGCTTACGGATCACAGTTTTAATGACATTAAATATTTTTTGGACACATAGGACAATTGACTATTGTTATTCACATTGAAATTGTTAAAATTGACGAAGAAGGCAATTTAATGGTATTTGTAAATTATCATATATTCGTATTTTAATATGATTTTAATGTGAAAGCTTATTATATATTTTTTATTGATTCACTATATTGTGTTTGTATACAGTTTAAGAATGTCCATGAATTTCTATATCATACTATTTGCTCCGTACACATTTTTATTTTAAATGCCAGAAATGGTGATGCACGCGGATCAACTTTTTAAATATGACATGAATATATATATAGTATAGACTGAAAATTTGTCGCCCAGCACTGAATGGTGTGTTTCCGGCAGCTGTCCTTGAGAGCCAGTAATTCTAGATTAAGCCTGTTTAACACTTCCCGGGCGGTTGGTCAAAATTATGCCAACATTTTCGGGTTCTAATCATGTTCAGTGCACGAGTAGATAAGATAGATACATAAGGCATTTATTTGTCCCTCCAATACACACGTACATTCAAATAAAGCTTATAGACAACGGTACTCTTAACAAATTCCTAATATAAAATAAATATTTATACCTACAGCTTTGAATACATTATTTTACAAAGTCTTATTGCACTTAATGGTTGCCTACTTAAAACAAGACGATCTAGGGATTATCACCAAAAAAATAAAATACGTGTGTTTTGCAGCATAACAAATAGGTAATAGCGAATAATATTGCTCAAAGAGCAAACACAGATTTTCAGCTATCCCCCTCGAAATGATGAGGTGAAACAATCTGTGTTCCATAGATAAAAAATATATATCTATATTTATGTAACTTGACGTAAGTCAGGTGAAAGAAAATATAAAATATGTGCGGAGGAATAAGAGTGTGTGTGTCGTTTTAGTAGTTAGGGCGGTTACGCGTAAGTATGTTTAAGTTGTCCGGTGAATAGACAAACGGCATGATAAGTATATTATAGTTGGAGTATGGAGATCAATATTTCTTTGCACTGTAGATATTATTTGAAACGGGATATTTACCGCGTATTTGATAATTTTTGAGCCCTCGTTATTTCGGTACTGTTGCTAGCGCCATGCTCACGAGTAAACTGAAACGATGAATTGTTGCAACCGAGCAGACGAACTTGTCTACTCTCTTTCTTCGCGTTTTTGAATGCAATGTTATTACTTTCAAAAATCACTATTTAAATTTCACTAAGCAAAACTAGCGATTTGAGACCGTGAACTATATCTGGCACATCTTGGGCTCCTGCATAGGGTCACTTGCAACAGTGTCAAATTCTCAAGAGCTTAAAACAATCCAACGAGTTTTGATTTAGTTGCTCGATGAAACAATCATATACTCGGTAAGTATCCCGTTATTAATTATAAATTTAGTGTTAGTGTCCGTGACGGCTTAAAACTTATATTTTCATTGGATTTTATTGCTGACTAGCGCTGTAAATTTTTTATTAACAAAAAATGATACTGGCTTCTAACACTGAAGGGTATGAAATAACTTGTTAAAGTTAGCCTCATGCTGATTCAAAACACTCTGAGGTCACATCCACATGGTTATGGTCCGAATTCAAGAAGTTATTTCATGCTTTTCGTGTTAGAAGTAGGTTTCATTTGTTGCTAAAAAAATATACATTTTAGTGATAATTACTGGCTAAAGAACGCATTTTCCACCAACGATCAAGTCATTTAGGTATGTCAAGCATTTTTCGTATAGTTGAGTTATTTAACTTAAAAACCACTTAACCGATTTTGATGCAATTTATATGAAACTATCTCAAAGATATA
Organism: Plagodis pulveraria; assembly: GCA_963890685.1. Taxonomy (NCBI): domain Eukaryota; kingdom Metazoa; phylum Arthropoda; class Insecta; order Lepidoptera; family Geometridae; genus Plagodis; species Plagodis pulveraria. The sequence continues at coordinate 10,027,896 of OY982973.1, read as the reverse complement.
CCTTTCTTAACAAAAAAAAGTATTATCAAAATTGAACTACGCTGTCAAAAGTGATGCGTGGTCAAACATAAAAAAAAAAAATATACGTGTGCAATTGAGATACTTGTTCTTTTTTGGAAGTCAGTTAAAAACGACGATTTCAATGAGAAATAGATACTAATTAAATTTTATTATAAACCTGCATATGAAATTCAGATATTTTTTATTGTATAGAACCATACCATATTCTCAACTGATGGTATATAAATGAAGGTGGTAAATAAGCTTAACGTACAATTATGAGTTAGTTCTCAAGGAAACACCGTTGGATGTGACAGCTTTACTACTTCTTCTGAGGTACTCACTCCACTTCCCTTTGTCTCCTCTCCTTTCAGTCTTGTAATTATTCATTGAATCTAGTTCAATTCCCTTTGAAGACTTCGTAGCGAAGCTTTATCAACTACAAAACTTGGTAGTTATCACAGCTGGTATTCAAGAAATGCCCTATCGCCATTCACCATTCAAACAGCAGCAGTCCGAAAACAAAAACCAGGACCGATGGTGTACCGTGCCCTGAAAAGCACGGAAGCGCTCAGAAGTAAATGCTACTAGCAGTTACACATTCAAGTTTTGTAGTTCACAAAGCTCTGCTACGAGGTTTTCAAAGGCGAATGATCTAGATTCAATGAATAATTAAGACTGGAAGGAGAGGAGACAAAGGGAAGATTAGTGACCACAAACACTGACAAAGGCTTAAAGAAATTTATTCTCTAAAAGACTTCATAGTCACTTACATGAGAACAAGAACAGCATTATACTAACATATTTTTTATATTTCTCATAGGTTATCCTTTGACATTATCTCACGTGATGGTAAGTGATGATGTCTTCGAAGATGTTGTTCAGGCTAACCTAGAAGTACTGGCTCTCAAGGCCAGGTGCCGGAACACACCGTTAGGTGCTTGGCGACAGATTTTTTTACTTTAGGACGGAAGCTAACCAGCGGGCATTCGCTAAATGCCCTACCACCATGCTACAACGACCGCCATCCTTTGACAACAACCAAGACCGACGGCTTAACGTGCCCTCTAAAGCACGGAAGCGCTCAGTAGTAATGTCACTAGCGTTCACCCATCCGACTCATAACCGCGGGCCACGTTGCTTAACTTTGCTGATCGGTCAAGAATAGCTAAGTAAACTTCGCTACGAGCGCTTCATACTGCCCAATATTATTCGTTTATAATACAACTACTATTAATAAAACTGTAACTATATTGGACCTCCAATTCTGTACACTGCAGATATATTGAAAATAACTTTTGAAAGCACTCTGTAGCTCATCTTGATGCCAAAACTGTTTTTTTTTATTTAGTTACTCAATTAACCTGTGAAAATGTAGGTAGCATTGTATCAACGCCTTGTTTATCAAAGACCATTGTTAACGATGACATGTTGAGCTAGTTGATTCGAATACAATAAATGAGCTTATTTTATTATTTTTAACGCTAGGTTACCTACTTTATAATAAAGTACTGTACTTCGCACTTATAAATTATTATAATTTGTATCTAAATTTTCACAAATGTTACAAATTACTTCGTTACATGCTTACAAAATAAACGCTTTTAAGCTGAACTCTGAATCTAAATCTAAATATACCACTATGTAAATAACTTCTCTCAGCAAGCACTCAAACTTTGAATAATAAATTCCAACACCTCAAGCTGTATCGCCTTTGCTACGAACGTTATGTTGACAAAGAAATTAAGTTTTAAGCCTGCTCCAATTGTGAAATACTTACGTTCGTATGATCTCTTGCTGTTTCTTTATTTCTTAATTTTGAGTTATGATATTTAATATATATGATATTTAAGGATTCATTCCATAAATCATACACTTTAGAAACACAATAACTTAAACTTCGTTCGATAGAAAAAAAATCCAAAGTAATTATGTATAAACAATTAAATAAACCCTTAGTACGGCGTAAATACTTCAGGAGAAGTCATAAACTTTTGAACAATAAAAAAACAACGTGTGTTCTATAACATATACACATTACATTTTTCAAATAGGTATTTGTTTTTATTATACGAAGGAAATAGCTAAATTCATGCACGCTCCGACCAATTTAGCCAGAGCCGCGATGTTTTGTCCCTGTCCCCTTTTAGTACAGCTTCGGTCGTCGGACGGGGACGGATGCTAGCGGCTTGCCTTACTCACGCACACATACGCGAATACCGAAAAAGCTCGGTGCGCTCTTAAGTAAATGCATAGATTTAATAATAGTCACTTCGTGTTGAGGTGACAACTCTTAATTTATTCAACATGTCATTCGAAAGTAATGCAATGTGTAAAACAACATGTCACAGCGTTAGTTTGTTTAATTTATAATACAACTGATTGTTGGTGGATAGAATTATTTATCAGTTGATAAACAATTGTTGCTTCTTTACTTTGCAACCCAATAATTCTAACATTGGTATTTAAGCGAATTAACTTACGAAATTACCGAAAGTACAAATAACGAAAAATTTTAATTAAAAAAATACAATGTTACAATTACATTAAAGATAAAATAGCGGTGCCAGATTTTAGATTAGCAAAGAGTTCTTTTTAAGTAATTGTTTACGGTTTTATAATAAACTTCCCAAACTATTACAACACTCACTGAAGGAAAATTCCAGTTGCACGTGAAAAACATATTGATTAAGAAATCCTACTATACAGTTTGTGATTACTTAAACGACAAAAGTGCCTGGACAATTCCGGCTCTGCCAAGCTATCACCTGTCACCTTCGTAATTTATACAAATACTGTTATGGTGTTTCGTCTTCCAGACCAGACATATTTCTGTACTCAAAAAATCTTAAACGCATAGTACTTATAGAACTCACTGTGCCGTGGGACACAAACATTCCTAAAGACCACACAGTAAAAACAAACAAATATTATGACCTAAAAAATGAATTAACCAAAAACGGTTATGTGGTTAATCTGTATGCTGTAGAAGTTGGAGCAAGGGGTATAGCGAAATCCCTGTATAACCTACTTAAAGACCTTGGCCTGTCAAGAACAACAGTTACTTCCATCCTTGAACGTGTATCTAAGGTAGCATTAGTAGAATCCTACCAAATTTGGTTAGGCAGGGGAGGAGGCTCGTGCGGTGAAGAAGAGCATTGATATATCATAAAGGGGCCCCTTAATCCTACTCCTGGGTAGCAAGTCCCAGGCCCCTCTGGTCTCTTCCTCTGCAACGCTATGGACCCGGCACCCGCACGGTAAATCCATGGAATGCTAAGAAATTCGTCTCTGTCTTGTATTATATAGTAAGTATGTAACACATTGTTAAAAGAATTGTTAAATTGTAAGATAGTGTTACAAGACGATTAAAAGAATGGCCCCGAGTTACTTGTCCGTTCTTCTCGCAGTGGCTCTATACAATTTTTTTGTTGAACGTGGCAGTACAATTTAGAATATTTCAATACCAACATTTGTAATTGAACTTCATAAGAGCGTCGTAGACGACTAAATTGAACAAATGATTTTACATATTATTATTCAAGAAAAGCATTAAGAAATCTTGTTCTATTTGGGTTGATGTCGCCAACGTCAAAAATACTTGCATTCGAACGGACATTCGACTGTCCAGCACCCGCTTCCATAGCATAATTGGTAATACACCAGGACGGTATTCTTGGGGTTGCGCGTTCAAGTCCCGCTAGACTTATCTTATCTTTTTCCATCCGAAATTATTTCTGTTTTCACTGAGCATGCGTCGATGCTCTTTTAAAATAATACCAGCATTAATAAAATTAAACAAAATATATTTTGACAATTACATCCTTATTTTGCTGCTAAGCCACCGCGTTGTTAGGACACGTAGCATAACCAAAATAATTTTGGACACAATTCGATTCAAACGAAGCATCATTAGGAGGTCTTGACTCTTCGAGCGCACGATTGACAAACTTTCTTGATCGTGCACTGAAATATATCTCTAAAAAATTTAACAATTATTTATTAGTATGTAGAAAGTACTGGAACATTTTAACAGGTGTAACTCCCGTAAAGTTTTTGTACCGTTCTAACTGTGCACTCTAGATCAATGCAGGCTAGACGGGTGTGCGAATTTTCAGAAAACTTCTTGAAAGAGACTAACCAATGTGGTTTTTTATCGGTGAAAGTTATAGTTTTTTATGAATAAGTGTATTTTAATAAGTGAAGTTTACTGTGATTTATCTTATCACATTAGCTTGAACACATTTGGAGCATAACAAGCTTGGTAAACCAAGCCCTTTTAACCGTCGGGAGTTTACTACCAACAAGATTATTCCCAAAGAGGGTGCTGTCTAGCAGGTGAACGGTACAAAACTGTTAACAATATATTCTGGAATAGGACGATAATTTCACTTAGCTATTGACCATCTATTTAATTAAAGGTAACTCACATCTGTGTCGGGAAATACAACGTTTAAACAGTTTTTTATTTTTTATTAGTAGATTTACACTACAGACTTGTGGCCTGTACTCTTAATTGATTATTATTATTTTACATATAATCATTTAGCTAGAGTGATTCCATATAGATATATATATTCTGCTTATATCTAGTTGGTTAATTTGTTACGTTATACATTTACCGATTCGGTTTGTCGTTGAAGGGCCAGCTACAGATTCCGACGATTTAAACAGTTTCATCGCGCTTGAATCTAGATTAGGTAACAATTTAACTTTATCGAGATATTCGTTAGTTTTATATAATACTGCTGGTATTATGTAGCTCAAATTATTACTTAATTATTTACATTGAAGTACTTCATTCCATAAAGTATCATCGCCAACAATATTTGTAATATACGTTACATATATAACAAGTTTAATAAGTTTCAAAGATCAAACATCATATAGAATCTTCTACGAAATTCACAAATTAGGTACATGATAAATTACAAAATATAGTAAGATAACCTAGCAACAAAACTAAATTAATGTTTAAGAAGTTCTCGCAATTGTTCTTCAAAGAATTGGTTCTTGTTTTATTCTGTATTTTTCTTTATTGAATCGTGATAAACTTGAACATCGTCGAAACACTCACTAATTGATTTTTATAAAAGTCGAAGTAACATTTTCTCAACACTTTGAAGGAACTTGTACCAAATTGATCGGAAAAGCGGCCGGTGTCGAAAAAATTTACATTTTATTAATCTGCCGAAGACAGCGAGATGAGTGCCTTACAAAAACAATATAAAAGAGATCAAGCAAAGAATACAAAGTAAAGACAGTAAGTAAACTTTGAGATATACCGTGTGTTTTAGAGTCTTTGTAACTCCCACGAATGTACGTTTGGAAGGTTTCGTTTCTTCAGAACAACACCAAGGTTCGAGGTTTAATATATAATATCTTTCGAAACTGCATCATAAGATTGATCTCATTTTTGAGACGCATTTATTAATACGAACCTAATAACGACATAAGAATATCACAGTAATATGCGAAAGTTTGTAGGTTTGTGAGTAAGTATGTTTGTTACTCTTTTACAGTGAAACGGCTCAACCGAACGATTAAACTTTAAATACAGATAGTTTAAGTCCTGACCATGATACTTTTATCTTTATCATCATGACTTTTTGCCATTGTCAAAATGAGTGAATGGATCACAGACAAGTATGGCAATTTGGCAAGCTTCCTTGTTGTAGGACTTATTTCCGGTCCGCTAGTATGAGTCGATACTCAGCAGCAGGTCTACCGTGCAGTGGCTCAGCTCCACACCGCCGCACCAGTAGAATGTCCAAGCTAGATGCTGTAGAGACGTTTGGCCGCGGTCGGTGCTGGAGGTCAGAGGACGGCCGGAGTTCAGGAGGTCAGGTACTGGTAGTCAGTACTTGAATCAGCTTGTAGTCATATACTGGAACCTCGTACTTGAACCCTGGAAAGCACATGTGCTCCGGTCACGATGGGTCCAGTAAAGTGTTGAGCTGGTGGTTCCACTGTCCCTCTGCTACTGAGCATATAGGGACTCGCAGAGGGCCTTAGGGATGTGGCCCGCCAGCAAACAAGAGATGCCAGAAGGGCCAAAGAGGTAATGCTGCTGGTGAAGAATTCGCATCCGCTAAGGCTTCCGCTACCGAGCATAAAGGGACTAGCTAGGCCCTTCGCAGATGCGAACCACCAGCTGCTCAGAATGCCAGAAGGGCCCAGTAGGTATGTTGCTGGTAAAGATGCGCACAATCCACGAGGTCTGTTCACTACCGAGCAATAAGGGACTAGCCTAGGTACCTTGTTAATTGCAAGCTACCAGCAACACCCTTTAAAGTTTGCCAGAAGGGCGTAAATAAAAATACAAGTAGAATGTTGAAAAGCAACAGAAAACACAGAAAAATATAAAATAACCAGTTTTGATTATACCTTGAGATATTTCATTTATGTAACCAGTTAAAAATTGTAATATAATAATAATAATAATAATAATAATAATAATAATAATAATAATAATAATAATAATAATAATAATAATAGAATTGGCTACGCTTCGGAGACCTCTTTGGGGAAACCGAGGGTTTTGCCTGTGCAATTGCAGACGAAGTAATGATGACGAACAACTATCGGAAATATATCTTGAAGGACGGTACGGTCGACATTTGTCGAGCATGCCGCCGACCCGGAGAGTCACTCAGGCATATCATTTCCGGTTGTTCGCATCTTGCTAACGGCGAGTATTTGCACAGGCACAACCAAGTGGCCAAGATCATCCACCAGCAACTTGCCCTTCAATACGGCCTTGTTGAGTCAGAGGTGCCGTACTACCAGTACGCACCGGCGCCAGTTCTCGAGAATGGTCGTGCATTACTCTACTGGGACCGCTCTATCATCACGGACAGGACTATTGTTTGCAATAAACCTGATATCGTGGTGGTCGACCGATCCCAGCGCCGGGCAGTGCTCGTAGATATCACCATCCCACATGACGAGAATCTCGTTAAGGCCGAAAAGGATAAAGTCAGCAAGTACCTTGATTTGGCTCACGAGGTAACCGCCATGTGGGATGTTGACTCGACGATCATTGTCCCGATAGTCGTTTCGGCGAACGGCCTTATAGCGAAGAGCCTCGACCAACACCTTAAGAGGCTCTCGCTAGATGGTTGGATCAAGGGTCTGATGCAGAAGGCAGTGATACTGGACACAACACGCATTGTCCGGAGGTTCCTCTCTCTGCAGCCCTAACCACTGGTCGCTTGGGCTCTGCCCCGCGACCAGCGGCACCCTAGTTTTAAGTTTTTTATAATATTTATTTTTGTAATAATGTTGTAAAAAATTTAAAATTATGTTGTATAATAAATAAAGTGAATAATAATAATAATGTTTATTTCACAAAAAACTGAACAATAGTACAAACCAAATTGATGGGTACTAAACAATCTTATATGATATATAATATATTTATAATAAAGATAAAGTAAACACAATATTAGTTAGTCTATTGTTATTATAATGTACACTAACCCTCATACTAGGATTCCCTGTGTCATGAGGGCTAGTTCTCCCATTAAACAATCCATGAAATTTAGTTGAAAAAGATATTAAGTGCTTGCAACGCTTATTGAACGTAATAAGATCGCGCGAAGTACCAAAAAGTTAAAGTTACTCATTATGTATAAAGACTGCATTACTTATAGTTAACTGTGTAGTTATTAAAGAGTGTGCGTAGGTATGTATGTGTGAGATGTGTATGCGTGTGTGTGTGTGTGTGTGCATGTGGATGTATGTGTGTGTAAGGGTGGGGGAAAAGGGCCAGGAGTATAAGAGTATTTGACTAAGGTAATTTTGAGCAGACTTAAAACAATTTGTGGACCATAGGATATTGTAAATTTGAATTGAGTTTGAGACTTTCAACATTACATTATAAGAAAAAAAAAAAATAATAATATCGTGATTATGAGTTTATTCATCAATATGAAGAAAATTTTCTGTTTCATTGTAATTTTGCGTTAACAACCACTTTGTAACATTTCTTTTACAGATGTATCTCGTGCAATTAAAGATATCGAGTATTTTGTTCATCTTTGCGTACGAATATGGGGCAGCAAACATGTAAAACTTTTTAGCGAATTTTGTTCGTAGTCGGGGAATCTTCCATTTGGGACACCTTTGCGGTCTGTAGGATTTGACAACTTCGCTTGGAGCTTGTCTATGAAATCTTAGAACTACAGCCAAAAGATAGAGTTGTCTTACTGTTAGAAATTTACTTTCATCATACAATCTTTCAGTAGGATATCTTATTGGTTTCTTGAGTGCGATTTTCAATATAGCTCTTTGTGCTCTTTCAGCTCTTAAAAGGTATGTTCTGTAGGCTGCCCCCCAGACTACTACACAATAGCTAAGAATAGATTGGCATAATGAGTTGTAAACCAGTTTGATAGTTTCTGTGTCCGCTGCTTTTCTTAGCTTTATGAAAACATATTTAAGCTTTCGTAACCTTGAACATACCAGGTCGATGTGTTCTTGCCATGTGAGCCTTTCATCAATGACCACACCCAAATATTTTATATTACTGACTCGTTCAATCTCTGCGCATAAACATTTTTTATTAGAAATATCCCCACATGAGTGGATTCTGAGTGTCTGTAAACTTGGATGAGGTACGCTGCTATACCTTATCTTAAATTCAATAAATTTAGTTTTCGTTGTATTCAATGTTAATAAGTTAATTTTCAGCCAATCAGAAACAGCTTTCATTCCTTCACGTGAGTTTTTGTATACGGCACTCCAGGTGTTTCCACTAAATATTATAGCTGTGTCGTCAGCAAAAGTAAATAGCTTTGCGTTGCCCAGAGGAAGTGTACATAGGTCGTTTATATATAATAAAAATAGGGTAGGACCCAAAACGCTTCCCTGGGGAATTCCAAAAAAGACTTCAGATAGATCGCTATGATGTCCATCTACTGACAGTCTCTGTTTCCTATTTGTTAAGTAAGATCTGAACCATTGCAGTACTGTACCTCTAATGCCGTATAGCTCAAGTTTGGACAGTAGTATCGGGCGGGACACGGTGTCGAATGCTTTCGCTAGATCGAGAAAGACGCCGACGCACCTCTGACCCTCGTCTAGTTTTTTTGAAACTAGGTTGGCCATTGATACTACAGCGTCTTCCGACGACCTACCAGCGCGAAAGCCGTATTGGTTTTCAGATAACATCCCATTTTTTTCAATAAAATTGAGTAACCGTTTGTTTACTACCTTTTCTAAAGACACCGCACTCAACAAAGATATCGGCCTGTAATTTGAGATTTCCTTTTTATCCCCTGATTTGAAAATGGGACAAACATTAGCGACTTTAAAACAGTCTGGAACTACACCTGTATCTAGACTTAGATTGCATAGAAAGGTAATAGGCCTAGCTAGGTGAGCTTTGCCTAACTTCAAAGTTTTATTGCTGATGTGATCTGGGCCTGGCGTTGATTCTGTTTTGAGACTGCTTATAATCTCCATAATCTCGTATTCATCGACAGGTTGGAAATAGAAAGAGTTTGGCATATTAGTAGGAAATTTCACTGAAGCGGCAAGTCCGTTCTCAGAAAGATTAAGTTCCTTAAGAGTGTTATTTGCTAACTGTTCCCCAACAGTTGCAAAGTAGTTATTTGCTTTGTTAAGGGAGTCTACTGGACTGTTTAGTGAATTTAACAATTCAGAGTTACGAGATTTAATATGCTTAATATCAGTTACAGTTTTGATAGCATCCCACATTTTTTTGACGTTATGTTTTCCTTCTTTAATAAGGTTAGTGTCATGCTGATTTTTCAAATTTTGCAGTAGGTTGTTACAACTGTTGCGGTAGGATTTGTATTGTGATTCTAATTTTATGTCTTCTGGGTTATTTTATAACTAATAATAATAATAATATAATAATATATAATAATATATTAGGTATGTAACTTGTCCTCATTATTTGGGGAAGACACTGCTTTCTGCAACACAGTATTAATACTAAAGCAGAAGGCAGGGCTTCAACTATAGAAATAAGATAACCTATTATGTTGAACAAGTAATAAATATTTTGTATTTGTATTTGTATTTGTATATATAAACTACACTAGAGAGTTAGCAAGTAAGACACATAATAGAAAACAGTAAATAAGTTGAGAGTACATACCAAAGGTTACACGTTTGGTAAGAGTTAATATTGAAGGTTATTGTTTTGGTGGTCAAGTACACTTTCACTACAAAACACACTTACCCAGTTCTGTGGTTTTTCAGAAGATAGGAGGTTATTGTTTAATTAAGATTTTATTAACAACTTTCAAACTTGGAGATTTATGGTAGTTGCACGTTGGGTGGCTGGTCGCAAAGTGAGGCCAATCCTCTTTGGGGAAAGACATCAAAAGTTTGCCGGAAGTCTGAGGTGCATTTCATTACCTTACAAGGTAATGCATAAAGCCTCAAAACTGTTGGAGTCATTTCTCCAATCACTTCTCTCAATTTGAATCGTTTTTGAAAATGAAACGTTCGTCTAATCGGAAGTTCAAAATCTATCGTGGTATTTTTTCTGACATCAGATAGTTTGACAGTGTAGAACTGTCAAACGACATGAGTTAAATAGACGAGTAAGTACTTTAAGATATTTTAGATTCTTGGAACTATATTTTTCTCATTATATAGTCCAAATAATGATTGTTATTTATTTTAAGGTTTAAATAATTATTTAGTAATGCTGATATATTCTAAAAAAGTTATAAGTACCACGGCGACATCTATTATCTCGTATAGAAAGTTTTCTTTTAATCTGAAGGGAACTAAAGCTTTAAATGGTGATATGAGACCTCTATCGGTGTATCGATGAACTACCTCAGCGCGTAGCAAAGGTAGCAATAGTCCATTGTGCGGTAACTGGATAGATGGCGTTAATTTTATTTTTTATTACTATGATAACCGTTTTTTAGAACGGTTACAACGGACCTAACTCACGAGTGTTCAAGATTGAATTTTTATAGCAAAGGATTATAAAAAATGTCCATACCTTTATTATTATTAATACATTCATGCGGTACTTTACGGAAATCATAGTTATATAATAATAAATATTAGAAAAACATAAATATATATTTTAGGGTTCGTGAAACATTTCTCCATCATGTGTTCCACTTAAGAGACAAAACTTGAAATCAAGACCTGAAAGGTCTTTGTGTTTGGACTACGCGTCGAATAGTTCCGGTGGGCATGTAACTTCTGACATCACGTCGTCGCCCAGTTTTTTTTAATTATTTTGTGATGGAACACGCACGTGGCCCACCTGATGTTAAGCGACAACCTCTACCTATAACAGATGCATTTCATCACTAGTGATAACCTGCACAGCGCCCATCACCCTGAGACATAAACTAGTGAAGTATCATATGCACGTAATTTAATTGTAACTTACTGACTCTCAAGGACTAACTGACTCCCGGAACATACTGTTAGGTGCTTGGCGAAATATTTTCTTCTTGCGGGTGGTAGCATAGATGAGCATTTGCAAAATGCCCTTCCACCGTGCGATGAAGCACAAGCCACCGGTGGAGATTGAGCCATAGACCTTCGGCACAGCAATCTATTAATGCTCGGATATCATCGAAACAGAACAGCTGCTTATATAATAAAATTAAAATATTTGTTGTTATGTCCATACTCACCTTGAATGTATAGTTAGAAGTTTGTCTATTGATCGTAGCACAAAATATTCGTAAAAGAAAACTTGTTCGACAAATATTTACAAAAGCCAAGCTGTTTTTCTTTTCATGGACCTTAGTTTAGAAACGAGGGTTCACGTAAATATTTTTTCAATGACTCTCTTAACTTCTAGTTTTCGTTCGAATTTCCAGCTCCAGTCTCACTCGCTCTTACATATACAGACATAACGTCCACTACTGAACAAAGGGCTCGTTCATGAGAGGCAGGGTTTGCACAATCTCCATACATGGCAGGCGTCAAGGGGATTGACGTGTAAGAAGGCAGTTCTTCAGAAGACGCTGCAACCCACCTTTTGGTATTTTAGACCCTTCATCGCCTCTTGCGATTCCCATGGAAAGAAGATCAAATGTAGGCAGTTATCGTTATATGCAGGGTTATTGGTAAAATGCTAACAACCTCTTAGGGTTGACTTGTGCTAGTCCTAAGAAACATTTTGAGATGTTTGTTTTTTTGTTTTGTTTTTTTTTTTTGTGCTTTAATGCCTACTCCGAGCCAAGAGCGCCCGCCGCGGCTACACTGGACCGCGCCGTAGTCCCTTTGATAGTGTTTTGAATATTTACATTGAGCAAAGAAATAAAAACTATAAAGTAATACATTATAGGCACAAGAGACTTTTGACATCAGGTGTTCCTCGTGCTTATAAAAACATATAAAAAATGCAAAAGAAAATTTAAAAAATGTTCATAGGACTAGCAGAAGTCAACCCTTAGATATGTTAGCATTTTACCAATAACCCTGTACATATATAACGATAACTGCCTACATTTGATTAGTTTACTGTATATACCTTACATTTACAGCTACACTAAGACGAACTGTACATACGAGATTCCAGATATAGGAATCCGGTTGAAAATATGGTATACATATATTGTGATATTTTTAACTGGATTCAGTAAAACAATAAAATGGAGGCAGCTATGGTTGTAAATGCACGCAAAAAGAATGGAAGAGCGCGTCTTCGTAAGGGAAAAGGTTTGATCTGCGAATGTGGCTCAATAATGATGCGAATCTTTTTCCCGTGACATAAAACTTTCCTAATGCAATTCAAAAACGTGAGATCTCCAACAGCATCCTAAAGCCGTTCTTGTATTGGACACCTATGGTGTTGTAGGTATTATGTGTATATTTAGATATACAATACGTGTTAGAGTACAATGTATGCTTAACAAATTTGGTTAAATTGCACAGCGCCCGTCACCTTGAGACATAGTTGTTAAGTCTCATATGCCTGTAATTTCACTGGCTCTCAAGGACTGCTGCCGGAACACACTGTTAGATGCTTAGCGACAGATTTTCTACTTGAGAGTGCAGCAGATGCCACATTGAGTCCATCGTGCCCCGGCAATTTCTTTAATGTTGCTTATAACCACGGCCTTTTTAATGTATAACCACGGCAACATCTGCTGTAAGAAAATGTTCACGTTTAAAGGTATCATAAGCTCGATGAATCTCAGGGTAAAGACCCCGCTGTTGATAACACATCATGGGCTTGACCAGGAATTACTCTATACTTATAATAAAACTGTAACAGATCCAATTCTGTACAGGGCAAAAATTTTTAAAACAAAAATTGAGAGTACTCTGTAGCTGACACTGATGCCAAAACTGTGTTTATTTTTGTATGTCTGTCTGTATCCCGGCCGCGCATCACTCCAAAACTACTAAATGGAATTCAATGGAACTTAACAAAATTTGAGTTCATACTACGAAGAAGGTTATTGTATACTTTTTATCCCGAAATTCAGCACGGTACCTTCGGGAAAGGGGATGAAAGTCAAAATGTACAATTAGCTGTAATTTATGAACGCGTAGTCCAATTTTTTTTTTTGTTAGATTAGTGACGAGTGATCCCAGCACCCCACGGGCATCCCGGCACCCTACGGGTAGTGAATTTAATTAGTTTGCAGGTACGGCAATAGCGAACGAAGTCGCAGGTACAGCTAGTCCATAAATAAAGTTGCAGCAGCTCTAGAATAACATATACCATTAATGCATAAAAGTAGCTGTGCCAAGCTTGCTAAGACATTTCCGAAAATTTGGATGATTAGGGGTATGATGTAAAGCTAATAATATATCCATTTTAATTTAGTCTTGATTATTTTGACACATTTTTAACTTCTGAATTTTGTTAATATATACATAACCATTTGTGATCCAAGTTAGAAACTTCATGATTTTAATCCATCACAATACGATCTCAATATATATTTTCCTCTATTGTGACGATTAGTTGACGTAATGTCTTAGTATTCAAATAATATTGTCATACATTCAATTTATTAATCTTATGAACATTATCGTATAAGTGTATCTTGAATGATACTGTCCATACATTGGTTATCTGGAAGAAATTGTTATATGCAATAAGACCGCCGATTGTAGTATCATTGATTAACATTACTATTTATTAATTTCTTTACTGTTAAATTAAGATTCTCTACTGTTTTATTGGTGTGCAATAAAGATTTTTGAATTGTATTGAATTATAATTGCATAAAATATACCGTATTTGTAAATATTTTTTGTAAAGAATTACTCAAATTATATTTATATATTTGCGATGATTCACGATGTCCTCGCATAACTTTAGTACAAATATTTTTTTCACCTATATCCTAATCCAATATTACATTTGACAATAAGTGGAAAGTGATCCTACCATAATACATCACTATAAACAGAGTAGTGGCGAATTTTCCGGATACAAGTATCTGTAACCGTATTCAACGCTACTTTCGTTTACGCAATTATCTAACCAATGCCTTTTACTGCTAATCACGTTACAGAAATTATAATCCACTTACATACACTTAATCCCTTTCACTACAAAACTTTAAAGTTCCAAGCACTAGCCCAGAATAAACAGAACCAGGAGGATTCCTCCGCAAAGTCATTCCAATAAATAAGCGACTCTAGCGCTGAAGCAATAAAGTGCACTTCAGCTCGCAGAGCGTGGAGTAGCTAATATTTATATTCACCAACAAGGTGTCTCTTTCTATCGTATAGCCACGCATAGCTGATCTCTTCTGACGCGGCACGTCAAGACACTAGAATTATTCCGTCTGGAGTCCAGATAAGTTTTGATGCCTATAAGCGCCTGTAGATTTGTACCTTTGTACCCAAAGAGCGGAGTAAACCGAGCCTGGCTTTAGATAGGATGTGTGTTACATTCCCCTAGCATATAAACATACTCAACCTCTACACTCTAAAGATTCGCACATAATAACCAAAATACTCTGTGAGTTCAACTAAAATAGCAAGTTCTGAAGCAATGATGGCTCAGTGGCATTGGCTATGGATTGCCGCGCAGCTGGTCCATGGTTCGAATCCCGCCGCGGGCTTAAGCTTCACCGCATGGTGGAAGGGCATTTTGCGAATGCCCGCCTGGCTAGCTACCACCCTCAAGTAGAAAATCTGTCACTAAGCACCTAACAGTGTGTTCCGGCAGCAGTCCTTGAGAGCCAGTGAAATTACAGACACATGACACTAAATAACTACGTCTCAAAGTTACGGGTGCAGTGCAATTCGTGACTTGTGACGATATGCATCTGTTATAGGCAGAGGTTAGTCCGCTTAACATCAGGTGGGCCTCGAGCTTGTTTCGTCACAAAAACATAAAAAAAGAAAAAGAAATAGTAACACACTCACAAAGCATATGACTTCATAGAAAACAAGTTAAATAGCAATGATTCTGAGATGGAATTAAGCAACCATATTTCAAACTTTGAAATTAACCTTACTAGGTGAACACAGTGGAATAAACCTTAAATATATATATTTCTCTATGCTATCGTGCTCAACTTTCAAAAGCAACCCGTCTCTTATATTTAAATAGGGGTATCAATCTAAAACCTAATCTTAGTATTGCTATTACCAACGGAGATAAAATTGTAATTCTGTAACTCTGAAAAAATAAATTTCTCTGCAAATAGTTTTACTAATATAAATTGGTCTGAAATTTCTCCGATTTTATGCAAACAAATAACAATATGAGATCAAGATTGCATTTGTACTTATTAGTTTTTACCTTATTTAAAAATAATGTTAAAGCACAATTTAACGGACCAAGCACAGCCCTACAAAGTCTTCAGAAGGTGAGTCAAGAAGTAATCAAATCATAAGATCTTCACTGGCTTTAAAAAGGAGAAAAGCCATGAAGAGAACGAATCTGATTATACCAAATTTTAATTTTTTTTTGTTCCTGATAATTAGCCTTTGACCACCAACTCACCTGATGGTAAGTGACGATGTGGTCGAAGATGTTGTTCAGGCTAACCTAGAAGTACTGGCTCTCAAGGACAGCTGCCGGAACATACCGTTAGGTGCTTGGCGACAGATTTTCTACTTGAGGGTGGTAGCTAGCCAGGCGGGCATTCGCAAAATGCTCTACCACTATGCTATAACGACTGCCATCCTAAGACAACAACCGGGACCGACGGCTTAACGTGCCGTAAAAGCACGAAAATGCTCAGTAGTAATGTCACTAGCGGTCACCCATCCAACTCATGACCGTGCGCGACGTTGCTTAACTTTGCTGATCGGTTGCGAACAGCTAAGTAAACTTCACTACGAGCGCTTCATAAATTGTAAAAAAACAGTTGTTTTTGTTATATGATTGTGACTAAACATTCTTGTTCGAGGGCCACCTGATGTTAAGTGGACTAACCTCTGCTCATAACAAATGCATTTAGTCATGAAATGCACTGCGCCCGTCACCCTGAGATAATATATAAATTTGTTAGGTCTCATGTGCCCGTAATTATACTGGCTCTCAAGAACTGCTGCTGGAATACACTGTTAGGTGCTTGGCAACAGATTTTCTACTTGAGGGTGGTAAGGCGAGCATTAGCAAAATGCCTAGCTATTACCGCTCGACTATCGATGCGTAAGTAAGCAAGTAAATAAGAACAATTCCTTCATCTTATGAGTCTTGTACGATAATAACTTTTTAAATATGTAATATACGTATTTGGTAGCTAATTGATGAGTCAAATATATTAATCTGTAATCATCCAATCATTCTTTATTTTGGTTAGGATGTTGTTTTTAGGGTTCCGTACCCAAAGGGTAAAATTGGGACCCTATTACTGAGACTTCGCTGTCCGTCCGTCCGTCTGTCACCGTAGGTATCTCAAGTACGGTGATAGCTACACAGCTGAAATTTTCACAGATGATTTATTTCTATTGCCGCTATAACAACAAATACAAAAAATAAAATAAAATAAATATTTAAGGGTACTCCCGTACAACAAACTTGATTACCTATTAACTTTGAACAAACTTTTTTTACCGTTTCATGCTCGATACTAATAACGGTGACAAGTAGACGCTATTCTCAGAATATTTCGTTTTATGTTCTGTTAAAAAATTAAAATAGAATAAAATAAATAATTAAGGGAAAAACTCTTTAATTGTACGGTAGCCACCGTACAATTAAAGAGTTTTTCGCCGTTTATTTGCTAAAATAATAATAATAAAAACGAGATAATGGTACGGAAGCTTTCGTGCGCGAGTCCCACTAGCACTTGGCCGGTTTTATTTCTCTTTATCTTTCCCAGCAAAATTTTGCATTTCATTGCTATACTTAGTGTGTTCTGGCAGCTGTCCTTGAGAGCCAGTAATTGTAGGCCTGTTAACACCTTCGACTATATCATCACTTACCATCAGGTGAGATTATGATCAAAGGATTACCTATAAGCAATTTAAAAAAAAACTCAGCAAAAATATCCAAAGACGGGAAATAAAGCCCAAATTATCCAGAAACGCATTACTACGGAATATTTACGAAAACAACGCAACAAAGTTATCCCGGTCAATAACAATGTCATTATTTTCCACCGCGACATTGAAACTTTACCTGTACATCACCCGGTGGTGCCATAATCGTTAAAGAGTTACCCTTGCTTAATCAAAAACATATTATCTTATACCATAATGAGCTCGCCTTGCTCTAGATTCCCTAAACTTACCTAATTTAACTTTGGACCGGCAGACTCCTTAGGGTGTCATAGATATTAAAGGAACATCACGGTACTTATAGACGTCAAAACAAAGTGCTTTATGAGATAATCTTGCAAAATTAGTAATATTTTATATTATATAGAAGATACGTACAATTGGCGGCCAATAGCCGTTCTTTGTGGCGTTCTACGGGAGAGGCCTTTGTTCAATAGTGGACGTCTTCCGGCTAATGAAAATGATGATGATGATGATGATAAAAGACAGTGTAACCTTTTACCACTATCTCATCTAATGGTGAGTGATGATGTAGTCGAGTGTATTGTTCAGGCTTACTTATAATTACAGGTTCTCAAGGACACACCGTTAGGGTGCTTGGTAATAGATTTTTTTACTGAGGGTGGTAGCTAGCCAGGCGCCCTACGTGCCATAAATGCCCTACCACCATGTCGTAACAACTGACATCCTAAACAACAACCGGGACGGCGGTCCCCTTTGACTTTACATGCAACTGAAGCGCGGAAGCGCTCAGTAATAATGTCACTAGCGGTAACCCATCCAAGTGCATAAAAGCTTTTTTTCGCAACTTTCTCATGTAAGTACCTGTACAAAAAATTCAACTTCTAGGCTAATATTTATCTTTGGATCAACGCCTTAACAAAAAATTACATATGTTACTCGTTACGTAAAATAAGTTTAAGGTCACTATTGCAGCAGGAACAAAATATTTAGAGTATAGCTGTAAAACTCATTCCGCTTACAAGAAATAAATAGATCAACGTGTATATTATGGACAGACGGCTCAGTGTCTCAATATTTGGCTTTGAGTATGGAGCCTTTACTAAACGCGACAGTATGTTACTTGTGGTTTACAAGAATTTGGTTAAAGAGGACAAGAAAAAAAAAATATACCAAATCTTATCTCTAATAATTTACATAAATTATCGCATATTCCGATACATTCTCTTTCGCATTGGGTACTGGTATAGAACTGAACCCCCCGATATCTTCATGTGGGAATCGCAAGCCACAGTACCTTCTGAAGAACTGATATCTTATATTGCAATCCCCAAGACGCCTGGTAAGCGTGGGGATAAGAGTTCTTATAACGAACGATATATAAAGATAAGAGTAACTTCCCTTAAGCTTTCCTATAATTATTACAAAGCATGTATCTTAGCTCAGTCTAAATAGACAAAATATAAAAACAATATTTGTAAAGCTGGCTAGCTACCACCCTCAAGTAGAAAATCTGTCGCCAAGCACCTAACGGTGTGTTCCGGCAGCTGTCCTTGAGAGCCAGTACTTCTAGGCTAGCCTGAACAACATCTTCGACCACATCCTTACCATCAGGTGGGATAGTGGTCAAAAGCTAGCCAAAGAGCTATAAAAAAATACACCTGAGGGTAGGGGTTAATCGGGGAGGCTGTGTTCAACAGTGAATCATCCGGGTGATACAGTGCAGTAAGTACAGAATACTCTTATAGTCGTTAGTGAATAGGCCTTTTAGTTAATTAAGATACGTAAAAAGATAATGAAGATAATTTTAAGTTATAATGCATGAGATTTCTGCTCCACAAGATCCTGTGTCTCAAAGTTACCTAATTAAACTTGGTCTTGACTGTCTCCTTAGGGCGTAGTATATTCAAAACTTCTAAGAGCTGTCACGTGATGCGTGTTGTGCGTTAATTACGTTATAGGGGGTTACACAAAAAACAGCTAAGTGCGGGATAAATGTAACATTATCCATCATTATATTTTATGTTTGAAAACACGGGTGTTTGAGCGTGAAACAACTTACTGTGAGTCGATATGACTATCGACAATGTTTCGGTTTCTACCGGAAGCCTTCCTCAGGATGTTGAGTGTGGTACGTCCGCCGCGGTCGCGTCACGTTTCACACTGCGGGCGGCAGCTCGCTGTGCTCGATCCGACGGCGCTGGCGGCGGGGGTCGTTGCGGGGAGTGTTATGACGAATGCTGCGTTCTCAGTACAGGATGCGATGCACCCTCTTCATCGCTGCTGCTTTCTTCAGATGACACCATCGCAGTCCGACAAGCAGAACTGACTGTGTCCACCATCTCCTGCTTCACATTCTTCAAACCTCCATGAAGACTAGTTCTCCAGCTTTGTGACAGCGCCCACTCTCTATCTCTGTTGAATTTAGGACGACGACTAATTTCTATAGCTTCGTAGATTTTACGCGAAACGTAATCCTTGGCTAAAACCCGGGCTTTGTCGAAACGGATGTAGTGCGTCGTACCAGATGTCAGGGCGTGCTCTGCCACAGCAGATTGATGGCTGTCCGCATTTTTCATGGAGTGAAAGTGTTCTCCGAGCCTTGTGAACACGTTCCTTTTAATTTCTCCAATGAAGCATTCACCACAATCGCATGGTATCATGTAGACTCCTGGGGTTCTAAGTGAGTCCTTATCTTTCGGAGATCGCCGCAATTGCCTAATTTGTGAGGCAGGGTGGAATATCGTCTTGATAGAAAAATTACGGCGTAGCAAGTTTCCAATTTTATCCGTCACCCCCTTGATAAATGGAAGGTATGCTGCTGCCCTCTCTGCTGTTGTCCTACAGTTACTTGCAGACGTGTTTGCAATTCTCTTGCTTTGCTTCCAGCTATACCCATTCGACTCTAGTACTGATCGTACATGCGCAAGTTCCATGTCAACATGTTAAGGATCACACAATCTCAGCGCTCTGTTGATAAGTGACCTTGGCACGGAAGCTAGATGTGACGGGTGATGATGTGAATCAGCTTTTAAGTAACTATCGGTATGAGTTGGTTTACGGTACACGGTGTGTGAAATTCAACCGTTCTGTTTTCGTTTTACCAACACATCTAGAAAAGGCAACGTACCGTTTTTCTCCTTTTTATAATATGATCCATCTGATTAAAATATATACACAGTGAACACTCAATGAAGTTACACGGCCCCTTGTAGTGGCGGGCTAGAATGCCTGATTGCTGCCTGTAGGTGTCGTAGGAGGCGATTAAAGGTAAAACAACGGAAGGGCAGCAGCGCCTTCTGAGGAACTAATATCTTAAACTGCAATCCTGAAGATGCTTGCCTAGCGTGGGGATTATGGCAACCCCCCCCCCTTATAATTATTAATTGTTTTAACTGTTCAATAGGAACGAAAGGATAAATTTGAGCTGTGACTCACTCACTATGCTAGGTCAATTGTTGGTCGCGGGTTTGAATTCGGCTTGTAGTTACAAAAATTCTTCGGTTGTAATTTTGTAAACTTACTTACTTAGCAATATTAGTTAAACTGATATCAATATGAGTTAAATTGATATCATTATCAGTTAAATTGCTATCAATATGAGTTAAATTGCTGTCAATATGAGTTCAATTGATATCAATATGAGTTACCTTAAACCTGATAAGAGAGTATCACCGTATGTATGTAGTAGCCATCGGCAAATTCTACCATAAAGGTAAAACAGATAGACGGTTCAACAGGGTCTCGTTTTTACGTAAGGTTTTTAAAAACATACTTATTTTAGCATAAACAGGCTTACTAGGATGGTCTCATGGGCTTGATGGGAATTTATTTATGAATTCGATCATTAATTTTCCTTATTATTAATTTTCTAACTTTCATTGTAAGACTGGTAGCTAATTAAGCTATTTCCTTATTATCACGGAAATCTCAATACAATAAATAACGAAAGAAGGAACAAGAGAAATGAATAAAATTTAATGTTCAAATTTTATTACCGTTTGTGAAATTCATTATTAGGAATGAATAATGCTTTATCCAACGTTCAATAAAAGGATGAAGATTCTCAAATTAATGTGCTTATCATATACATCGTCATTTAGCAGACTTCCACTGATGAACAAAGGTCTCTTCCATAGATTGGTAGAATGAACGCGGCTACCAGCCACTTGTTTCCATAGGCTCCCCGAGACTTTGCGGACGCGTCGTCAGTTTACTTACCGGCGAGTCTACCAACTCTGAGTCTCTCGGTATAATATCGAGAATCTTTATTTCTCATTGATAATCGGTTTGTCAAGCAATGTGGCCTGCCCATGGACACTTCAACTTGCAAACTCTGAAAGGTCAGTGACTTGCTTCTTGTGCGAATTTCCTCGTTCCGGATTATATCGCGCAGAGAAATTCCGAACATAGCTCTTTCCATAGTTAGTTCAACGACTCTGAGCTTGGCTATAAAGTCTAGAATTCATGGCCGCTCAGTGTCATAACTCATCACTTGCAGCACACACAGGTTGAAGACTTTGGTGTTCAAGATCTTCGAAGCGTATACAGGGTTTTATTATAAGAACTAACGTGATTTTCACTCCTTTTAGTAAATAATACCGGACATATACGTGAATAAGTCAGATATCCAGCCGCCCGCAGTGCTAAGTGAGACGTCAACGTGGGCGTACCGAGCTCTCTTTGAAAAAGACCATCGAATGTGGTTGAAAGTATTGTTTTTTTTAATGTTTTTGTGACTTATAATTAAAAATGATGGGCTCGTGTAAATTCACATAATTACGATGTGGGAGTTGATTAATACTGTATTTGAGGACGAAATCATCATCATCATCAGCTGGAAGACGTCCACTATTGAACAAAGGCCTCCCTCATAGAGCGCCACAAAGAACGGTTATTAGCCATTGGCTACCCGCAACTTTCACGATGTCGTCAATCCACTTAGTGGGGGGGCTACCAACTCTACGCCTTCCGGTGTAGGGTGGTAACCACTCGAGAACCTTTATTCCCCATCGGTTATCAGTTCGTCGAGCAATGTGGCCCGCCCATTGCCACTTCAACTTGCAAATTCTGAGAGCTGAGAGCTACCAAAGTCGTATTATATATATATATATATAATACGACTTTGGTTCTTTGCCGAATATCTACGTTCCGGATTTTAACGCGCAAAGAAACTCCGAGCATAGCTTCCTCCATAGCTCGTTGAGTGACTTTGAGCTTGTCCATGAGGGCCACAGTTAGGGACCACGTCGACGAAAGACAACATCATTAATACTGTATTTGAGGACGATATACGTAAGAAGACAGCCATTATAGACGTTATACTAGGATACCATTATTCAAATACATATAATGTATTACGACATAGATAAAAACTGTGTTAAGTGAAGTAAGAATATCTTTAATTTGATAATATCATACAAACAAGATATTATAGACTGACATTTTTTCAAGTCCTTATTTTTTGCTACACCAATTCTCTGGCCGAAGTAAGCGCCAGTCCTTTGTTTGTGTGGTTTTTAAACTAACTCTATGAACCTGTGTAAATAAACTACGCATTTATTTGTGTTGTGTTCTTAATCCTTGTAATACAATATTATAATTCTTATGCAGTTTACAGTTAATGATGATTACAGTTTTGTTCATCTACAGTCATTGACCTAATAGATATCGCTCCTTACGATAAAACTCATCACGCTCTTATGATAAATGCGAATGTGTGTATCATTGTTATTTCTTAACGCTGAAACGGCTAGACCAATTTGGATGAGTGTTTATATGTTAATAGGTGAAGTCCTGGATACATAGTATACTTTTCATCACCGTCATCATAATTTTTAGGGTGCCGTATCTCAAAAGGAAAACGGAACCTTTATAGAATCACTTTTTTGTCCGTCTCACACACCTTAAGTGCTTGACGACAGATTTATTACTTGAGGGTGGTAGCAAGCCAGGCGGGCAATTGCAAAATGCCCTGCCACTATGCGGTGATGATCAAACCAGCGATGGGGATTGAACCAGGGACCACGGCAAGGCACGGCAGTCCATCGCTATTACCGCTCCGCCATCATTGCTTCAAATTTCTGTCTGTTTCCTCTGCACCTTCACGTGTTCCTGAGAAAAAGGGTCTTGACCCTTTTTCTCAGGAACACGTCAAGGTATCAAGCTGAAATTCGTATCAAACACACAAGTCTGCTGTCCCTTGGAGCTGTGAAAAAATCATCTTTCTAAGCTAACGTAATCAAAAGATGCAGCCGTTAATGTCGCAAATTTTCGACACTCGATAAGGAATTGAATTCTACAGGGTACTTCCCGTGAGCTCAGAACCTTGCAATTTGATACGAAGCGATGTATTATAGCACAGATAAAGTTACATCACATAATATACATATTTCAAATAATTTTATAATGTTATGGATTTCATTTAGCAATAAAAATACCACAATATTTTCTTATATACCTACAGGTTTGTACGGAACCCTCGGTGCGCGAGTACGACTCGCACTTGGCTGTTTCTTTTTATAATTGTCTTCGCGGGTGGAATTGCGGAAAATTAATTCAAAAATGTGCCACTTAACACGACACGTCAGATTGGGAGAGCATACTATATAACATATAGTTCGTAGAATACGTCATAAATAAATGTATTGCATTATTTTTTTATTTGCCTTTCGCTGTTATTCACAACTTCCTTATGTTAAGACATATCTTCCTCAAACACTTCCTTGGTTCTAAAACATCGAATAACGTAGAAAGGCAGCGGTGTTTTTCCAAGAACAAGGTCGTTTGTCATGACACGATGTAGCAAAACTGAAATAATAAGGCTTTCGTATCTTTTGCGCGTAATGGCGTTGTGATTCCCTCTGTTATGTATTTTTTGGGGAAGTGGGGAAACGTTTCCTGAAGGAATGCTGGAGGGTAAGTTTTTTGAAGGAAATCACTGTGCTTATGATGGAAACTTATATTATGAAACGTTGAAAAATATGTACACGATTTCACTTGTATGTTATAATAATGTTTCAAAATTGAGTTCTTTGTTTTAACTATAAATAATTTATTTAATTTATGGATAACTGATTGTCGAATCATAATCATTGAAGAAAAGATTTTAAATTTGTAGTTAAAGAACTATAAAAATCAATATTATAATTGTTGTCGCCACCTATAACAATCATTAATATCCCAGAGAAAAACTGCATCACTAACGCCATGTATCTGGCACTTAAGGACAAATATATACTTAAAAGAATGGATTTGATTAGAAACTACCACTAGCGTCAACGACTTGCTTCCGATAGTCTTTCTCTATGACAACATAACACGTAATATCCGCACAGGGAATGAGTCGTTGATGCTAACAGTGCCGCTCACTTTTGACTTGGCGTTCAACGAGAACAGACGTTTAGCTTATAGCTATATTATATTTAGTTAACGAATAAAGAAGCTGACATAATATATATATAACTATAAAAATACAGCTATACCTAACTTAAAATTGAGTAATCTGAATTTCACTAATGTGGAGTTTAATTTATACGCGAATACCTTATACTTTAAACCATGAAGGGCCAATTTCACCAAATTAAGGTATAACTAAGACAAGAATGACCAATCTCGGTCAACACTGTGACATCATATGATAGACCTTTGTATATATACTATACTCGTATATCCGTCTGATGATGTTGCAGTATTTTAAATTTGCCATGATAATGACTTTTCTGAAATTTGACATCAGCAGACGGCTGTAGAAAAGGAAAATGTCTGATCCGAGTATAAAAATTATACCGTAAAATTTTGTGATATACCGTCATTTAAACAAATATGATCTCTTTGCTACAGCTGATAATAAATACTATTTCTATGCCAACGCTGCTGTCACGTGTCATAAATTCATACCAAGGAGCTATCAATTTTCCACAACAGGAATCCAACAAATTTGAAATCTCCTTTTTGGTTTCTCCTTTGGCATTCTATGATAGTAACAAACTATCAAATTTGAATGGTTTGTAAGATAAAGTTATCGGCGTATTAATTGAACCTGATATTGGTGAAATCGGGTCTTGATGGGATAAAAAGTTGCTTTCATAGAACATCAAAACTAGTAGCAGATTGAATAGAATCTCTGTCCACGACAAACGGAAAACTCTTCGGTTTGGATTTTATGAGATACGACAGCAGCTGTAAACATAAATATATTATTTATTAACTTTTATTGTTAGTTTATAGAGCTATACCACCAAATGCTACAGTACAATTTTCAAATCCTAGATAAGTAGGTATTTTCTAAACTGTATGACGCAACTGTAAGCTGTTTGTATGACGCCACATTTCGAACAAATTAATACCAGGGCAAATTTAAAATACTGCAACATCATTGGGCATCTAAAGTGACGAAGGCCAATTAAATATTGTTGATTACAAAAAAAAAATATCCCTGTATATTATATCCTAGATTTGTGATATATACCTTAAGGTAGAAACGTGAAAATTCTTCAAGTTTTTATCTGCAATAATCTCTTTCAATCATCCGATAAGACCATATTGATTGTTCCTGGATTTGTATAGCGTTGAAACAGTGATGGCTCAGTAGTATTGGCTATGGACTGCCGTGCAGCAGGTCCATGGTTCGAATCCCGCCGCGGGCTTGAGCTTCACTGCATAGTGGAAGGGCTTTTTGCGAATGCCCGCCTGGCTAGCGACCACCCTCAAGTAGAAAATCTGTCGCCAAGCACCTAACAATGTGTTCCGGCAGCAGTCCTTGAGAGCCAGAAAAATTACAGGGACATGAGACCTAACAACTACGTCTCAGTGTGACGGGCACAGTACAATTTTGACGAAATGCGTCTGTTATAGGCAGAGGTTAGTCCACTTAACACCAGGTAAGCCTCGTGGTTGTTCCGTAAAAATAACAAAAAATAAAAAAATAAAAAATGTAAATATATTTTTTTTTTATGCCTGATAGGTTAGCCTTTGACCACTATCTCACCTGATGGTAAGTGATGATGTGGTCGAATATGATGTTCAGGCTAACCTAGAAGTACTGGCTCTCAAGGACAGCTGCTGGAACACACCGTATATCTATCATACGTATAATGACGATATATTTGGAGGCGCATATCCACATTCGATTCTATGTCACCGATCTCTTTGGTTTTCATTTCAAGCAAACAAGGGTTAATCACAACCTTCGACAGGAAACACATTATTTACCAGTCACAAGCGGGAAGTGATCAATCACTAATAATTTATGTTCCATTACACATGAACGAAGGAATGACAATGACGAAATATTGTATACGCAAATATTTTAGGGTAATGTTTGCCTACGTCTTGTAGATCTGGGACATTTTGGATTGATATATCTAGCAGTAATTAAGGTCATGAATACTTGAATTTTGATAGCCTAGTAGATATATTTGTATTTTGCCCTTTAAACAATATCGCGAGTAAATACGTTAAGAATTGTATGGTATTATTGAACATAGATTAAAAAAATAAGTAAGATGAAAATATTTTAATAAAATATTAAATGCTTAATTTACAAAAAAAACAAATAAATATATACATAAAAATATTATAAAAAATATTATACATTAAACCGGCAAAAACACTCACGTTGAGGATCGAAGGATATGAAAATGTTAAGTAAGACATACGCTGGGATCTTCAAAAACACCTAAGGAGCAAATAAGTATCTCACTGTAACCTATTCAATATTAAGAAGCAACATGCAACCCATGGTACAGAATAGGAATAGGAACTACAATAAGATTACAGATTTATGAAATACAGTCCACTCGTGGGTGTTTAACGGTTCATCATCATCATCATCATCAGCCGGAAGACGTCCACTGTTGAACAAAGGCCTCCCCCATAGAGCGCCACAAAGAACGGGTATCAGCCACTTGTATCCATTGGCTAACTGTGACTTTCACGATCGTCAGTCCACCTAGTGGGGGGCCTACCAACTCTACGTCTTCCGGTGTAGTGTGGTAACCACTCGAGAACCTTTCTTCCCTATCGGTTATAAGTTCGTCGATCAATGTGGCCCGCCCATTGCTACTTCAACTTGCAAATTCTGAGAGCTATATCGGTGACTTAGCTTAAGTTAACTGAGCGTTGAAGTTCCCCATAACAACGGTGAAGTATATTTTGGAGGAATGTATGGCTACAGATATCTCCCCATCTGTTATCTTGAAGCGATTTTCTGAATTTCTAGGCACAATGGAATTTGCGTTGTGGTCGAGTAGCCTCCAACCGCCTCACGAACAGAGTTACAGTCCATAACCGCGGTGCAGAAATTACCTGAAGAAGTCGAAAAGTGCGCTACAAGGTTGGACCTTCTATCTGTACAAGACAACGAATTAAGTGTGGTACAGGGCTGAGGATCGTTGTTTAATAAATGTCGTGTCATTTGGGAGACCAGATTAGTCGTCACTATCTTAACCAGCAACCCTTCTCCTGCGATTCGGAGACGTGGTCAGCTATATATTTTCACTTAGCTGCTCTACCGCGTTAACAATAAGTTAACCTATTAAAATCCAGGCTGCGATATTTAGGTTTTCAAGCCCGAGCCATAGATGATGACTATCTATAGATCAAGCTGAAATTGGAATTGTTAGCTTCTTTAGTCGTTAACTTGAAATAATATAGCTAAACGTCTGTTCTCTCTGAACGCCAAGTCAAAAGTGTGCACTGTTAGCATCAACGACTCATTCCCTGTGTGGATATTACGTGGTTATGTTGTCATAGAGAAAGACTATCAAAAGCAAGTCGTTGACGCTTGTGGTAGTTTCTAACCAAATCCATACTTTTAAGTTTCTCTACGTCCCTAAGTGCCAGATAGATGGCGGTAGTGATGCCGTTTTTCTCTGGCATATTAATGATTGCTATTGGTGGCGACAACAGAATAATTAATGTAGCACAAGTTTCAATCATCTTTTTTTAAAACTTATATAATTAATAATACAATTGTATTGTGAAACGGGATCAATGATGTATGATTCCAACTCGCGCTTGGTCGGGTCTTTATCAACCTTGAAATCGAGTTACTTCAATAAAAAATATACGTTAAATACGTCTACATAATTAGGTATAAATACGTACATACAAACATAACATCACACCTCTTTCCCGTAAGGGTAGGCAAAAACCACAGATTTCCACTTCATCTACACTTATCAATCCTTTCATACATAACCGTCATTTTAGGGTACTCCTGACTAGGCTTTTTTTTCAGAACGTCTTCAATAATCTACATGAATGTAAAATCTCATGAGGATATAAAGAACTATCCAAAAAGCTTGTATTAATGATAGTCTAGTATTTCAATAAGTAAGCTCAGCTCAGAGCGCTCCAGAAAGTTATCTTTAAACAACTCTACCACACTTAAATGACCCACTTGCAGATTTAACCTTCCCTTTAATCGGTCAATCTTAAAATATGTGTTTATTGATGGCCAAAGTTTCAGATCTTTAGATTTAACGTATAAATAGCAGTTATATCGCAACAAATAAGCAAGACAATTTACGAAATGATGATAGAGTCAGACGCTGAAATGAACGCCATTACGGCGATGTCTCGGCTCAGAGTTTAGATAACCTGGTAAATAATTCAGTAAAGTGACTGTATTCTTCGAAGTTTATACAGAAATATTAAACAGGGAATAGCTGTATTGTGGGACAATCGGAAAATTGACCTTCAGAGGTCTTTTCAAGTTCGTGACAAACATTAGGACAAATAACCAACTGGATTATTCAATCTGTTATTTGTGGGTTATAGTATTTTAAAACGAAGTTCTTGGCTGATGTTATTAACTCTTTCTCATTACTAAGTAACATACTGAATTTAATAACTTAATAAAAGGACCTGTACGTACCTCTGCGCATGAATATTTAGTTTAAAGAGTGTTCCATATATAATAATAACAAATATTTAAAAATTAATAATATAATAAAACACTTAAAAAATATAAAATATATCTAGTGACAATCCCGCCTACTTTTCCTGTTACGCTGACGTGACGTCACAAAAGCCTCTACGAGCGCACGATCAAGAATTCTCGATCGTGCGCTCGTAGAGTCAAAACCTGCTGAGGATGCTTCGTGAGGAAGCGAAATGCGTCGAAAACAGGAAATTTATGCGGAATCACAACATATTTTCTTAAAATATTTTTAAAATATTTGTTATTACACAAAGTAGCGGCTGAGTCGATTTATTATCAGTGTTCCATATCTTCCTGTAGGGATATTTTAAAGTTATTTTCATGGAAAAAACACGTCAAAGCACACCCACCAGGTGTTAAGCGGTAACCTCTGCCTATAACAGATACATTTCGTCTTACGCATATCCCTGGTATGGTGAAACGTCCCGTAGGGTGCCGGGTTATAATGACGTTTCTACCTGTGGGTGTCGTAAGAGGGCGACTAAAGATATATACAATACCGGAAGTTAGGCAGCAGTGCCTTCTGAGGAATTGATATCTTGAACTGCGATCCCGAGACGTCTGCCAAGCGTGGCGATTATGGAAAACCCCCTTAAAAGGGGGAGGCTGTATTCAGCAGTGGACAATCCAGCTGATACAGTACATCCCCGGACGAACTTGTTCAAAAGTGATTTACGTTACTGTTATATAAATGGCATTAAAAAGAATTAGGAAAAGATTGTGCTGAGTGAGCAGCGTGCTATGACCATGACCCTACACTCAAGATCCTGATGAATTAGTTCTAAACATTATTAATCGTAATATCAATTTTTACTAAATTGCTGTTCATTAGGGCAAAATTTATTTCTAACTGAATTTTATATTTTATAAGTCTTAGATAAAAATGACAGTTAACATGCACCGATTTCAAGCTTCGACGACTGTGAACGCAAAGATAGTGTTTTATTTATTTAATATGTTCTGGTAACCGGAACTTCACGAACATTCTGAAACAGGCCCTAAATAAGATTTATTCATATTTCAAACTGCAAAAAGTAACAAAAACTTTATATTTTTAAACATTGACTCTAAAAGATTCTTAATAAATTTTGTACATAATGCAATCGTATAATTTACAATTTTAAACAAGAAGTGGCTGATAAAAAAGACAAATAACCAAAGGGCTGGCACTTACCTCGGCCAGGGAATAAGTATTGCCATTCAACGGGGTAATGCTGCTAGCCTTTTAGGTAATGCTACCTTACCCGTGGTTCCTGACCTGAGCTCTGTTTTCTACTTATTATTGCCTTTTGATAGAAAACGGAGCTCACATTTTATTTCCGTATCATTTAAGGTAACATACAGATTTAGTTACATTTATTAATTATTTTTGTGTTATAAATATTTTTGTGTTATAAATTTTTTTGTGTTATTAATATTTTTGTGTTATAAATATTAGATGAAGGGTTGACTTAAATGGGTAACCTAGTTGTATTACTATAAGCGCTTCTGTACTTCGAAGTACAGACCGTCCGCGTCGGTCGCAGTTGTTGTCTTGGCATTGCAGTTTCGATTTGTTTTGTTATGACATTTTTGACCTCCTAGTATCCGCAGTGGACAAAATACTTATATAATAGTTTATAAATATAAAATAGAATTAGTGTTTTTCAAAATCAGTGTTTGTTGTTGCTTAGAACCGTAGCAAAGAAAGTTACTTCTTTGTCGCAAACTAATACAAAAATACAATAATGTATCGTCCCTTCACATTCCCGAGTAGTGCTGTTTTAGTTGAATTATCGCTTTTTCTATTCAAAACGTAGGAAATAAGGGAACTCTAGTATGGCTAATGTGTTGATAAAAAATAAACCCGTGCGTTGTCATTGTTGCCGACTCACTAACAAATACATCAGGATATAGGGGACAGCTGTTGAAGTAGATGACATTCTGGGTCCATATATTTTAAAATAACAATCAAATACTTATACCTGGGGCACATTTGTGCCCTGCGCTTGTAACGGATTGTTAAGTGACTTCATTATTAGCACACTACTACTAGTATTTGATACAAGACTAGATTTTGTATACCTAACAATGTTTAACCTTTCCAGACATAGCGCATAATTCGTTTCATAGTGAATTCTAAGAAAATCAACTTAATAATACTAGCTCTATCCCATTTCGCTAGAATTAATATTATACCTACATAGAATACCGACTTAGAGGTATATCTCTAGGATATATAGATACATCTCACTACCGATATAAGCTAGGTCGTTATCGGCTTTCTGTATTCGCCTACTCGCGTTCTACCCAAGTCCCAAATCTGGGCTCTTATTCTTGACAAGCATTCAAAAACTTAACAAGTCGCGTTACGTTATCTCAGTGAAAAGATCGTGAAATATTATTCTGCATATCAACTTCAATATTAAAGGTGCGTTACGAGCAGGTTATCAGCGTGTTTTGAATTTTTGAAATAAAATACAAAAATAACTTATTATATACCAACACTGAAATGAATGAAATCAATTGTTGGAGTTTTTCAGTTTATTGAGTGTAACTTACTAGCCACTGAAACGATTTTGATGAAATTCAAATTGTCCTAACTCGTGAGTAAACTCTATTCAACAAGAGTTCATAATCAGTTCGGAGTAACAACGTAGGTAACAAAAACCCAAATAAAATAACTTAGCCTAATTCTAAACCTCCTTTTTCCACAACTTCTTCGATAAAGTGTCTGTGGAGTATGCAAGAGGTTAGACACATAAATCCTCTATTGTGAAGAGTAGGTGAACATTACATGTTCAAATACTCATGCCAAACGTTTTAATGTTTACATTTAGGATGATAGATTTATTATTCATAATAAGACTTAGGTTTGAAAACGCAACGAGTAAAAATTTATAATAAGCCATAAAAAACTTCCATTGTGGCGTTCATATCGTTTACGGATTCCTTGTCTAAGTAGCGCGTTATCAAACGCGATGTAATTTACACTTTAAGGTATTTAATGATGTCACGCGTTATTTGCAAAGAATCTCTTGCACTTTCGCGAATAAGGACTTTAATATTTCTAAAAATACACCTTAATATTGAATCCAAGACTTCTGTCTACTAACCTATATTGCTCATTTTAGATATAAAATCGGTCTGTGTATTTGAAAATTGTCGGCAAAGGGCTTATAAAGGTACTTCTGTGCAAATGTTTGACTTAGTTGGCAGGTTGGATAAAAATATTTTTTTGTTAGCCGTGGATATAAATGATAGTTTGTTTGAAGGTATCCTTTTCGATTAACTACTGTTAGTATTAAAAAACTTAATGTAAGAAGTATTTAAATATAATGCGTTATCAGTTATCAAGTATTAACGTTAAATTAAGCGCTTGAAGTAAAACTTGCTTCGTGATTCAAGCCGATTAACTGCTTTAAACAACACTCACTGCGGTCATTACCTATTTATATGGGAGAATTCTAGTGGCATTACTACTGAGCGCTTCCGTACGGAGGGCACATTCGGCACCGACGGTCTCGGTAGTTGTCGATGGTAGTCACAGTGAGGTCGTAAGACATATCTGGCTAACTACCATCCTTATTTAAGATCTGTCGTCTACCAAGCTACGGTATGTTTCGGCAGCTATCCTTGGGAGCAATTCTAACCTGTTTACAACCTTCGACCACTTTTTAATTTACCATAAGGTCAGGTTATGATCAAGGACTCTGCTTTCAACAGTAACAAAAAAGAACCGATCCTTAACAGTGGCGCTGCTTTTTGAACCTGGATATACACAAAACCGTGCTTTTGTTACCAGCATAATGCTCGAATTAACAGAATACTACAAACTATATACTGATACTACAACGAAAGCATTGAGACAACCCAAAGACCATTACAAGCTTGCAAACAGTTTAAATAGATAAAACAGTCCACTACCAGTTGGCAGCATTGCCCCGTTGGATTGCAAAGTTTCTTTTGCGCTTGTTTAAATCTTAATATCGAAGCATAAATAGTTATACCTTTATGGATTTCGAATGTTTAAAAAAAAAGAACAACGATATATCGTTGTTCTTTTTGATAATATTATAATTTAGTAGCAGTAATTTTTATGCCCGTGATTGTTCTAGAAAGTACTGCTATCATACCTATCACCAATACCTATTACCTCTTCCGCCAATTAGTAATAATAATATATAACTTTTCACAAGACTCACTGTCATGGATTCATATCCATGATAAATGAGAATGATAAACTTCTTTAAAATTGTTAATGGATTTTTGTATTCTCCTGATTTATTGTCTGATATGTCTATAAAAGTGCCACGTCCTAATTGTAGATAAAAAACTCGGCAAATCTTTTCTCCAAGACAAAGTAATACAAATCTAGGGCATTTTTCACCGATCCACCGTATGATGAGAACTTATAATGATTTATTCCAGATCAATACAAGCCTAAATATATTTTCTCTCAGTTTATCTCCTTACAAAAATGAGTGTCGCAAAGCTGTTTCTAAATCTTAATATTTTTATATTAGGATGCGGTAAATAATGGAATATCATATTATTTTTATATATATGTCACTTCAATTTTAGTTTATTTTTCTTCTTTATAAGTTAATATTATATAATGTAAAGAATTGAAATTAAGTATGTTAGTCGTCTATATATATGTGTATATATATTATTTCTCAGAAAGCGTTGTACGTACCTATAAATGATTGATTCACCTACCCAATAATAACATGTAATCAAAGTAGAGAAAAATAAGAAATAATATAATATAGGCACAAGAGACTTTTAACATCAGGTGTTCCTCGTGCGTAATAAGTCATTAACATATGAAAAAAACCTATAAAGTATAAAAGAAAATTAAAAATGTATGAAAAAAAAAAAAACATCTCAAAATGTTTCTTAGGACTAGCAGAAGTCAACCCTAAGAGGTTGTTAGCATTTTACCAATAAACCTGTATATTGTCTTCAATGTTTAGTGAATAAGTCGTTGGTACGTCTGAAAATAAATAATTATTGCATTACTGAGTTCATGTTTGAAGGGTATGTGTGCTGGTGAAATTAAAGGCTCACGGGACATAAATTTATTTCTCAGGGTGATGGGCACGATTTTGATGAATTGCACCTGTTTATCTCGTCTTCCGTTTAAAAAAATTGGCTTGTTCGAAGGCAATTCCATAAAATAAAGTTTCTAATGCGTCTACTTTTCAAAAATTGAACGGTGCAGATACGTTGTTTTTTTGTTGCCCCACAATTATTCCCAGACCTCAACTCGAAATTCCTTACTTTAAATCATAAAATATTACATAAACGCAAAACCTCGTCCATAATACTGAACTAGGAAACGCTATACTCCGAAAAAAAAATGGTATTCAGATATTAGAAAAAAAAGACGTACTTCGAAAAAACCTTACTATTTTTTCCGTCCCAATGTAGTAACACCACGTCTCGTGTGAATACAGATGATATAGAAAAACCTCACACATTCACAGAACTCAATGCAAAATGTGCCACATTAAAATCACAGCAGACATTCAGTAATGCAAACGCTGCGTCCATAATACTTACGGTGGGTTATTCGCAAAAAACCGAGTAATTTTTCCTCCGAGCCGTGTCAAAGGACAGCGCTCGATCACCTGGCATTCGCTGTTGGGCCACCATTGTAGCGGATATTAAGGACATATTTTTTTTGTATTTTACGATGATGATAATCGCATATTATACGTATATTATACATAGACATATATTTTGAAGCGCTGGTAGCGAAGTTAATTTAGCTGTTCTCAACCGATCAGCAAAGTCAAGCAACGTCGCGCGCGGTCAAGAGTTGGATGGGTGACCGCTAGTGACATTACTACTGAGTGTTTCCGTGCTTCGGAGGGCACGTTAAGCCGTCGGTCCCGGTTGTTATCTTAGGATGGCAGTCGTTATAGCATGTTGGTAGGATATTTTGCGAATGCCCGCCTGGCTAGCTACCACACTCAAGTAGAAAATCAGTCACCAAACTCCTAATGGTGTGTTCCGGCAGCTTTCCTTGAGAGCCAGTACTTTTAGGTTAGCCTGAACAACATCTTCGACCACATCATCACTTACCATCAGGTGGATAGTTATAGTAGTAGTTAACATATCAGGCATAAAAAAAAACAGTTTCAGAATGTATATTCTGCTCTATATACCACCTGGTCAATTTTGTAAAAGGCGAAGGCAAGAATAAGCTGAAGTACTTACTTTAATAGAGTAGGTTGCTACTACAAAAACATCTCAGATGCTTACTCATCAAGAAAATAGTTTAATGTTCTTAGTTAGTCCAGAGTTCTGCGTTTTACGGTCACTGTTCTACAGCCACCAAGTCGAGTGCTACCGTTCTGCAGTCTGAGTCACACGCCCCACGCGTTCTTTTCAAGAGTTTTTATAGTTATTATTGATTAAATTATAGAGCCAAAGATATTTCCTGCAACTATCTCGATTAAATATTTTTTCAGACATCGGCACCAATCATACGCTAAATATTGAGGTCAAGCCCAATAAACTACGACATAAAAATCTATACCGTTTGCTATAGGGCCCTGCACATTACGGTAACCGATATTGTTAATTTTTGAGTGAAATTAAATTGTTATCATTATCTATGACGCGCATGGATTAAAGCCTTCATTAAATGAAAAGTAGTATATGTTATTACTAGCTTTCCGGCCGCGCAGCCCAGCCTGCGCGTATATCGGTGATAGCGCCATTAACCCCTTTTTGCACAGTTTGATAAAACTATCCTATGTCCTTACCCGGGTCTTAGACTATTTCCATACCAAACTTCATCAAAATCGGTCCAGTAGTTTTTAAGTTTATTCGTTGCATACAAAAATACAAAGTTCGGAAATACAAATCTTTCCTCTTTTTATTATGTTATTGTGACCGAACAAGCTTGAGGTCCATCCGATGTAAAGCGGACTTACCTTTGCCTATAACAGATGCATGTGAAGAATTGCACTGCGTCCGATATTTTGAGACATAGTTGTTAGTCTCATGTGCCTGTAATTTCACTGACTCTCAAGCACTGCCGTCGGAACACACCGTTACTAGCTAGCCAGGTGGGCAATCGCAAAATGCCCTTCCACCATCCGGTGAGGCTCAAACCGGTGGTGGGGATCGAACCAGGGTACTGCGGCACGGCATTTCTGCTTCTTCTTCATTCTGCTTCCTCTTTATAATATTGATGTAGATAACAACAGCTTTTCCAAAGATGGTTGGTGACAAACAGACGGTTGGCTATCTTACCAAAGACAAAACTTCATACATTACTCATAATAAAGTATGTTTTGTTTTCGTCCTTTGTGGACGTAAACATATTTTAGTTTCTACGTTATCCATTTTGTTATCAAATAAAACTTATTCCAGTGAGTCACCGTATACGAATAAACTAAATAATGTACGCATTGTATTAGGGTAAAATAATATCTAATGAATAATGTATTTAAGTAAAAATAATAGACTAGATATAAACCTTTGACATTTAAACACAAAAGCGCTTTAAATTCATGCTTCAGATATGAAACGCTTCAGTAAATCCTCAACTACACAGTGCCTACAGATTATTCCTTTCTAGTATTCTATGAAATGTTTACTATTCATTGAGATCGCTCTATAGCAGCCAATATTCCTCATAGTTCAAATCGAAATCCAGCGTTGATTGCTTTGATTTTACTGATTCAAAATTGTAAGGTTCGATTTTAGGGTTGTCGCTTTCATAAGCAAGTACGATTTTAGATATGAAGACAGATTGAACTACGTAACTTTCTAGTAAAAGGATACTAAGGGTGTCTCTAAAAATGTGTGGCCATCGATATTTCGGTAGTATGTAACTTAATCCTTTTAGTATCAATGTGTCTTTGTATAAGGAATAGATTCGGGCGTTACTTTGCGAAAATCCATATTTAATAATAACACACTGTTCGGTAAACTATTAATTATGGTTGAACCTTATCTTTAGGCGTATAGGGCTCATATTCAGGGAAGCTGTGACGTCATATTACGGGTAGCGGATTTTTTTATTTCTTCTTGATATAGTTGACGCGGGTCGCGTTCTCCCACTCCGGTTCGAGAGCTGTTCGAAACTACGCGCGCGGTCGTGCACAAGTAATGTATATACGTTTGTACCTGGTTTTAATAAGAGTTTGGTTGTTTGTGGGGTCGCGGCAACCTATTTAACACATTAATTCAGACGCTAGACATCCTTGATTGAACATTTTCATATATATATATATATATATTTTATTTTTTCGTTTTTTTATTGTGACGGAACAAGCCCGAGGCCCACCTGATGTTAAGTGGACTAACTTCTGCCTATAACAGACGCATTTCGTCAACGACGAATTGCACTGTGCCCATCACACTGAAACGTCCAGTTGTTAGGTCTCATTAGCCTGTAATTTTTCTGGATCTCAAGGACTGCTGCCGGAACACACCGTTAGGTGCTTGGCGACAGATTTTCTACTTGAGGGTGGTCGCTAGCCAGGCGGGCATCATTCACAAAATGCCCTTCCACCATGCGGTGAAGCTCAAGCCCGCGGCGGGATTCGAACCATGGACCTGCTGCACGGCAGTATAGCCAATGCCACTGAACCATCACTGCTTATATAGCGGTACTATCAGTGCCGTGGTGAACTCGTGGGTGAAAAAGGCTGACCACTACCTATCTGCGGCAGTGACATCGACTTCTAGACCAAGGGAAGTTTATGCAAATATAATTCCTAGCTTTGTAATTGCAGTTAGAAAAAGTTAGGTGTTTTGGCATAATAATCCCTTCGGCGGAACGCTCAGCGAGCCGCTAGTTGGTGAGTAGATTCCCGCCAATTTGTTCCACGTATTCACCTACTCGTACATATATCGGCTGGTTTCTTCCTGTGACTTTCAGGAACCCAGCCGAATACACCACGACGTACGTTGTAAAGTTTGGGACTAAAGGGATTCTGGAAAAACTCCTCTTCTCATACAAACACCACGTTAACTGGACGGTAATAATAAATCTACTGAATAAAAACCTTAATTCCACTCGGTCTCTATTCAACAACTAGGGGTGTGAAAAGCTTAAGCAATGACAGCGGAGCGGTAATACCTATAGACTGCCGTGTGCCGCAAGTCTATGGTTCGATCCTCACAGTCAGCTTAAACTGAAGCTTAAGCATGGTGAAAGGGCATTTTGCAAATGCTCACCTACCTAGCTACCACTCTCAAGTAGAAAATCTATCGCCAAGCCACTAACAGCTTCCGGCAGCAGTCCTTGAGAGCTAGTTAAATTACAGTAGCTAAGCAAACTTCGCTACGAGCACTTCACTAATTATGATGCAGGCAAGCTGGGCAAGCTTCCAGCTGGTAGTGGGCTGAAGCATTTGGACTGCCTGTGAGTCTGCAATG
Organism: Plagodis pulveraria; assembly: GCA_963890685.1. Lineage (NCBI taxonomy): Eukaryota > Metazoa > Arthropoda > Insecta > Lepidoptera > Geometridae > Plagodis > Plagodis pulveraria. The sequence continues at coordinate 9,989,159 of OY982973.1, read as the reverse complement.
AGTTTTAGGTTGTCTAAATGCTTTCATTGTTGAGGCTGTAGTGTTGTATATAGTTTGTAGTATCTTGTTAATAAAGGCATTACCGCTGGTATAAAAAAAAACTTTATTTGGGTGTTTGTAAGATGTACTGTACTGTACTGTATCAGCCGGATGGGCCACTGCTGAACACAGCCTCCCCTATTAAGGGGGTATTTGCCCAAATCCCCACGCTTGGCAGGCGGCTTGGGAATCGCAGTGTAAGATGGCTGTTCTTAAGAAGGCGCTGCTGCCCACCTTCCAGTATTTTTCCCTTAGTCACCTCTTACGACACCCATGGGATTTATATGAGGAGGTGCAATTCTAACCCGGCACCCCACGGGGTTGTAAGATGTAGGTAACAGAAAAAAAGCATCAAATCGAGAACCTTCTTTATTTTTGGTAAATGTTTACTAGCCCTTCTTCTGATTCGACTGCATCTGCCGGTGACAAATGAAAGCGGTTTTTTAAGCACACTGTACATTTCCTCGTCTGCCGCTAACAAACACTTTACCACCCTTTTATCTCCTAGATAATAAAGGCGGTTTTTCCTTAAATATTCCACAAAAAGCTTTTCAGTTTCACACCGTGGAGATAGCACGTTGCATAATGTAGGGTGTTTAAGTTATGTGACGCTAAGTAGAGGTCTTTTATTATAATTTTGGTGAAGAAAAGAAATATGTGTTAAGTAATATTAGAATTTCTTGTTCAATTAATTAAATAAATATGTAGGTATGTCGTTTAAGCTCAGAGCTACATTTCAATGGCCTATTTGGTAAAGTGTTTTATCGGCAAAAGAAAGCTAATAAGGGACCTCGCCTTGTTGTTCGAGTGACAACGTCCACTGCGGTCATTACTTGAATGGGTGACCGCTAGTGGCATTTACGACTGAGAGATTCTATGGAGCACGTTAAGCCGTGGGAACCGGTTGTTGTCTTGGTAGTCGATATAGTCAAAGTCAAAATAATTTATTTTATTTAGGCGTCCACGACGCTCTTCTTACGATGCTCTCTGAAGGTCAATTACAAATTTTAATATTGAAATATATCACATCGTACTGCCACATTCAGCAAACAAATGTATAGAGCCACTGCGATAAGAACGGGCAAGAAACTCGGGGCCATTTTTATAGCAAGGTGTTATGTGATTTTGCGAATACCTGCTTGCTTGCTTTCCGATCTCAAATCAGTGTCATGGGGGTAAAATAATGGTGACACTTTTTGGTTTGGTTATTGGATATGTTTTATTTTTATACAAAACTTCAGATAAATAGTAGAACTCTTTGTGCTAGCTTGTCTGGAGCAGTACTAGCACCATACCTATTTCTACTGCCAAGCAGTACTGGTGTTCTGGTTAGAAGAGGGAATCGTAGGGATGCCGGTGAAATTACAGGCCCAAGAAACTTAACAACTTTATGTTTCAGGGTGATGGGCGCAGTGCAGTTCGCCACTTGTAACGAACTGCATCTGTTATAGGCAGAAGTTACCGCTTGACACCAGGTGGGCCAGGACTCGCGTTCATTTCATTACGGTAGCATTAAAAATGAGGTATATGAAGCCCAAAACAGCTTAACCATAACTGTTCGTGTTTCTGCCAGTTGCAGGGATCATTCAAACCCGTTTTGTTCCTGTTCTTAATAGTTTTGAATGCCGGATATAAGTAAACTACGAAATACTAAGCGAAATGTTTGACTACATTTGCTCTTGGCAACAAGTGACGCTACGGTGAACAGTGAAACATTATAACAATATATATACGTACCGGAAAAATATTAGGTACTAGCGGCTCACACCGGTCTTGCGCGGGTATTTAACAAAGAAACTGCCCTTTTAAAAAATTTGTGTCACCTATGTTCATCAGGGATAATGTAGGGTTCTAATGGAGTCGGTACGGCTGCGGTAAAATGCTCAAGTGAACCCGCCCCACACAAACACCGAGGGCTCATTGCTGGGTATTTAGTGAGTATACCGGACAATTTGCCCAGGGAGTCCCACATAACCACGCTGCTTTCCGCCCTCAAGAAGCCGCGTGGTAAGCATAAGGTGATTTCACTGCGGATAAAAAAGAAGGTTTCTAATTGTGGAATCTTTTTTTCAAATCGGTCCAGTAGTTCTTAAGTTTATTCATTGCATACAAAAATACACATCTTTTCTCTTTATAACATTACTGTAGATGTAAATTAATAACTGAGGAGAATTAAACTAAGAAGAATTTCCAAGAATGGGTATTTTCATCACAGACAATTCCAAGCAGTTTAGTTTTAACACGTGTTTGACTTAAATTTTGTTTTTAAATTCATAAATATGGTTATTGGTCGCGAAAAATATTATATTATCATCATTAACTAGATTCTTGTGTTATAATGTAGAACAACCACAATATAGTTTAAAGTTGTTGAAGAAGACATTTTGTATGTGTCACGCATGAGTAGAAATATATTTTTTTATTATCTACACAGATATTATACAGAGGAAAGATTACGAACAAACTTAAAAACTATTGGACCGATTTGGATGAATTTTGGTATGGAAATTGTTTGAGACCTGGGGAAGGACATACTATACTTTTTATCCAACTGCGCGTCAAGAGGTTAATGGTTTTGTGCGATAACCGAAATAAACGCGGGGGAGCCATGGCCGGAGAGCTAGTATTAAATAAATTTATTGGCGTTTGATGTTAAACACTGATTCCCGGAGCAACGTACTAACAATTAATTTATTGAGACAAATTGCCTTACTAAATTATATTACTTTCTATCTCCGTTATTGACAAACCATTTTGCAAAAATTTGCTTCATTCTGTATTCCAAGAATTAATTCCGAGGCCTGCTTCAGGCGTTTGTCTCTATCTTCATACATATTTATGAAAATCACAATCGCTGACTTATATCTTTGTAACGTCGTCTGCACACTTGCCACATTTAGTTGATAATAGGCCTTTTTGTTGTGATTTATATGATGCCAAATTTGGCACGCCTTAGTACATTATATGAGGTTATATTAACAACAAGAGACGCTACTGTATTATACAGCCAACTCGTCCACTGCTGAACACAGCCTCCCCTATTAGGGGGTATTTGCCACAATCCCTACGCTTGGCAGGCGGCTTGGGGATCGCAATGTAAGTTGGCAGTTCTTAAGAAGGAGCTGCTGCCCATCTTCCAGTATTTTTGCCTTTCCTCTTACGACACCCACGGGTTGATATGGGAATACTGTAGTGTACTGTTGAAAAAACACAGACTATTTCAAAGAAATGCCAGAGACTCACAGTGAACGACTAAGAGAAACATTTAGGCATAATTTACACTTAGTTTAGACTATTAAGCAACATGGGCATGGGAAGCATTTTCATCATGTCTGTGAGAGTGTATATAGAAAACTCAGTTATTTTCATGGATTTTAGGGTACTTTTTTTGTACGATATAGAGTTTTTTTTATGAATATGCAATGAAATATAATATTAATCTTAAATACTGTGACATCTCATAATATAAAATTTTAATTTTTTTTACTTATCTTAAGTTTATTAATATAATGATTGTCACAAAATTATAATTAGCTTATTATTTTGTGACAATTATTTAGAGGTTTAATATAAAGTTGAGATAATACACAAAATTAACTTGCATATTTTCAAAATAATTATAACGTTGAATTGCATTAATGCTTGTGGATTTTGATACCTAACTCTGTACATAGATTGGCTAAACATTGGAAAATTGTACTTGGAACCTCATTAATGTTTAAGGTTTTAAAGGTGGATTTATTTTCGCCAACTCTTGCATAATAATGAGAATAAAAGTCATAATCAAGTAGAAATATGATGATTTTATTATTCTCAATTTTCAACCAAAAACATAGAACACAATGTTGTTCCACGTTTGAAAGCTACACAGTAATTACATGAAGGATATAAACTAAACGATTAATTGATTATCATATTTAACTAAAAATGATAGAAATTATTCGTCTTAATATGCTCGTTATCTACATTTTCTGAAGCAGTGATGGCTCAGTGGCATTGGCGATGGACTGCCGCGCCGCAGGTCGATGGTTTGAATCCCGCCGCGGGCTTGAGTTTCACCGCATGGTGGAAGGGCATTTTGTGTATGCTAGCAAACACCCTCAAGTAGAAAATCTGTCACCAAGCACTTTACGGTGAGTCCTGGCAGCTGTGCACGCAGTAATTCTAGGTTAAGCCTGTTAACACCTTCGACCACATCATTACATAACATAAGGTGAGATTGGGTCAAAGGCTTACCTATCTGCAATAAAAAACAAACGAGACCAAGTGTAATCATATATACAGTAGCAAAAGTAATAGGAAGACAGAAGACTTTTTTGTACTGAAATGAAGCGCTCGTAGCAAAGTTTACTATACTGTTCTTAACCGATCAGCAAAGTTAAGCAACGTCCGCCGCTGTCAGCAGTTGGATCGGTGACCGCTAGTGACATTACTACTGAGCGCTTCCGTGCTTCGGAGGGCACGTTAAGCCGTCGGTCCCGGTTGTTGTCTAAGGATGGCAGTCGTTATAGCATGGTGGTAGGTTATTTTGCGAATGCTCGCCTGGCTAGCTACCACCCTCGAGTAGAAAATCTGTCGCCAAGCACCTAACGGTGTGTTCCGGTAGCTGTCCTTGAGAGCCAGTACTTCTAGGTTAGCCTGAACAACATCTTTGACCACATCATCACTTACCATCAGGTGAGATAGTGGTCAAAGGCGTTCTTCTCGTACCAATATGAAAAGTATGGAGTGTGCGCAGGCTTTTATATCGGTATTTTGACGGAGGACATTTGATCCGGAAAATGCGAGGTCAGTAAGTACTGTTACAATATTGACCCAGATATTGTCGACCAGTCGCGCAAGCACATAGATAAAGTATTTTATTGAAATATTTAGGTTTTACTCTATGTGAAAAGATCGAACTATATAGATTCAATATTGAGATATAAAACTTTTGTGAGAACAAGTTATATTTTTCCGATATATGTAATACAGTATAATTTTATATAAATATGATACCTAAGAGGTAAATCCTATATATTTGACTGACAGCTCACATTGTTTTCAGTCAAATCGGAATATTAACTTTGAAATAAATTTACTACCAAAAATTTGTGTTCCGCTTGTAATGTCACGTCGCTTAACTGAACAATTTGACGGAATTGTGTTTTACCAAAATATTAATTTAACGATTTTTTTTAGATTTTTTTATAAATATATTTGTTTTATTTAGTGTATTATTTTTAAATAATTATAATTATATAATAAATAACATTTTTAAAATATTTGTTTTTATTAAATATAGGTTTCCGCAAAGGAACGCCTGAATCTATTATTATCATAAGAGCTTTTGTATTTTATTTTATTTAAGTTACATGTGCAGTGTTTAACAGAATTTCAATATATACATGTGGGATTGTAAGGTATGAATGATGCATAGAATGGAACGTATAAGGAATGAGTGAGGTGATGGATGTATGTGCGAGCGAGACGTAAGAGAGATGGCGATTGAGAGTTGAAAAAACGAAAGGTGCTAAGGTATTATTTATAATTAAAATTAAGATTAACGGTGCAGAATGAGTGTTAAACATTCAAATAAGTTGTAAGTGTTTCCATTGCCGCGACTCCCCTACCACTTGGCCTTAATATGCTAACAAATCTTTCAAAAAAATTTTAAACACTCTTAAAGAACATAGTGAATCAAAAGACACATTACTTGATCCTATTTCCAAGCTCTTTGAGACGGAGTTTGATGGAAAGCGAGCTGATTTGACATCGGCTCATGGTAACCAGGGACGTAGTCAGGCTATAGCTGACCTTCATGCATATATTTCACCAAATTTCAAGTGAATTTCTTTCGTTCTATACAGCCAATTTTTGTCTAGCCAGTCCAGCCAGCCATGAATAAGCCACAAGATTAAGTTCCAAGGTCCCTTTACCTGTTTTGGATTGGGGTTATCGACTTTTCCTACGATAAACAGAATCCGAATCAGAATCTTTAAACTGTGACCAATAAAATTAAAGATAACGAAACCAACTTTATAAGCTGCATGTTTATGAAGTAACTTCTTGAAATGAGTACTACGCTGATATATATCTCTGTATTTCACATTTTCAAGGTCGGGGTAACGGCGAACGAAACCGGCCTTTAAACCGAAGACTAATTTTGGTGGGTTCCGACCCTGAAAAAGTGGGATACAGAAGGAATATGGTTCTTCAATAATGCCTTCCTCTTCAAAGATTGAAGAAGATCACAGGCGTGATGAATAAAACATTTTTTTCTGAAAACACAACATGGAGTTTATTATGACCTGCAAAATATTACAAAAAAATCATATTAATAAACACTTTTATAATGTAAAATATATTTGAAGAAATATATTTTTTTTATGCTTGATATGTTAACCTTGACCACTATATCACCTGATGGTAGTTGATGATGTGGTCGAAGGTGTTAATAGGCTTAACCTAGAATTACTGCCTGTACAGCTGCCAGGACACACCGTAAAGTGCTTGTCGACAGATTTTCTACTTGACCACCACCCGGTCGCTAGCCAGGCGGGCATACACAAAATGCCCTTCTACCATGTTATAACGACTGCCATCCTAAGACGACAACCGGGACCGTCAGCTTAACGTGTCCGCCGAAGCACGGAAGCGCTCTGTAGTAATATCACTAGCGGTCACCCATCCAAGTCATAACCGCGGCGGACGGTGCTTAACTTTACTGATCAATTATGAACAGCTAAGCAAACTTCGCTACGAGCGATTCAAAGTATAATAATAATAATAATGTTTATTGTGCAAAAAAACAGGTACATAGATCAGACAAATAAGGAATTTTAACGAGTTAACATGAAAGTTGTCTTATATCACACTAGCCCCCACACTAGGATACCCTGTGTTGTGGGTGGACTAGTTTCTCCCAAAGAACATTTATATAGGGACAAGACGTCATTACAATTTTAAGAAGCAATAATTAATAACTATTAGAGTAGAAACCTGTTTGGAAAGTAATCTAAACATTGTAACAAAGCTGAAAAAGGAATTATTTTCGGATATAAAATGAACATTTTATTATAAACGAATGAAGAATAAGGATCAGAAAAATAATATACATATGTAAAATATATAAGCTTATTAGAATTATAAAATAAAACAAAGTTTGGGACATACCCTTTAAAAAGAACATGCACTCGTATCACACATAATGCGAATTTTTAGCTCACAAAAACTTGTCAACAACCTTGCACGTCGACTTACATTAGAACATTACAAAAATATTTCTAAGATATTCTAATTCAATATTACTCAGCAATAATCAATAATACAGATTTTATTAACTTTTTCAATAAACATACAGTTCACAAGTTCTTGTTAAGATTATAATGACTAAAATAATAATGGTATCATGAGGGTAGGTTGAATAAAATTTATAATTTGTGTGTGCAGTCTGAAACATTTGTCCCCACAGAGTTCTTGTGTTGTTTATTGAGTTGTGCGTGTGAGTTGTCTGTGTAGTGTAAATAAGAGGTACGATATCTCGATCTATGTGTGCATGTGATATTCATTCTATGTAGCGAAGGCGTTAAGCTGGGTGATTTTGTATGCTAAATTTAGTTTATAAATGGGGTTTGTGATTGTTGTATCATATTATACAATTTATTTCATTATAAAGACACGTTTATTTGGCCGGCTGATATACTGATATAAAACCATCGTAACTTTAACTGCCAATACCGGGGATACATCCTAGATATGGCCATCGGAATGCATCCGAATACCGAACGCCGGAAGTCATCAGATCACCGGATTAACGCCGAGCTAGATCCGCTGACACTTGCAATTTGTCCGGGAAACGGACATGCTGGGAACGTTCGCTGGAAAGTGTTAGACTGATATTGCTGATAAAAGTACCAACGCGTTATTTGAAAATGACTTAAAACAAGTTTAGCAAAACTTATTAATTTGACTTCTTAACCGAATTCTTAAACGGATGCAATTGGATCTGGAACTTTTACTTCTTAATTTCATCTGTAAAATTTGCAGGGTTTTGTTTATTAAAACAGTTAGAAAATATCAATCACTGATTTCTAATTAAACAAACTTTATTTTATGAGCTGTCTGATCTTTTTACCGATCGAATCGTCTCCGTTTTAGCTTTGCCAAAAATATTCCGTCTGTTCGAATATCCGGCTGTACACCTCACTGGTACAGGGCAGGAATGAAATTCCGTATAACTTTTCCCGCCGCACATTTATGAGGAAGAAATAACAAACTTTATAACACGTTTTTGAACGAGCAATGAGACACTTTCTGAGTAGTGTGGTATAAAATGATTTGTGAAAGTCGAACCATGACCAGAACTCGGAATGTTTGAATCTAGTTTGAATCAATATGGTGCCAAATTCTAAAAGTGATATAACATATTTAGTATCAGAAGTACCTTAGAAAGTAGCGAAGTAAATACAGCCTTATTTTTAAAACCTATTTCGGGGGGTGGCAACTTTTATTTTCTTAATATCTCTCTCTCTCTCTCTCTCGCTCTCATCAAAAAAATCACAACGTAAGGGCAAATGTTAGCAACAAAAACATATTTTATACCACACTCACACAGAAAGTGTCCCCTTGCTCGTTCAATAACGTGTTATAAAGTTCATCATTTCACTCTTATAAATGTGCTACGGGAAAACTTAGCTTAATCTTAACTTAACTTAACCCTAGGTATCAGTGATGGAATGTTGTATTAAAATCCATACCTGTTCTGCCGGCGAACTTTTTTTTAGCTGTGAAAATAAAAGAATACACGCGTCAGATCTTAAACATATTTCATATCAAATAATGTAAAAAAAGAGGTGGTTATTGTTGTACTCGATTTTCAATGCAAGGAGGATTACAACCTTTTTCTGCACTACGAAAAACAAACACGGCAATTTATTTTGTTTTTACAAAAACATTGTTAAATTAACAGTACGCTTGTAATTATTATAAATAACTTTCCAAAATATCATCTGAGAGTGAAAATGAAATTTTAAAATGCTGCCACCAGAAATAAGAAATACAGTTCAAGAAGTCATAAAGAACTTACTTCCTGAGAAGTTTCGGGATAAATACGAGAAAACTTATGATTTTATTTTCCTCGTAGGTGTAGTATAAAGCACTATGTATCACTCGGGAGAAAGTTCTATTTCTGTTCTTGAGTGTCCTTTAAGCATACTCTCGAACAAAAATAGATCGTTTTTTCCCGTCGGTGTTTAATGAAATGTTTGTACGGACAAAACTCAGGTAAGCAGTTGAGAAATACTCCTAAGATTGTTCAAATTTATATGCGTCAGAATCCCCTTCAACCTCACCATCATTCATATCTTGTTAATTACCTGAACATTCCGATTACAGCTAAGGAAATACAAATAATATTCGAACACACAGACACGGTTAATTAGAAACGGAGGTGGAGAAAATATAATCTAATGCCATTGAACCATAGAACTGCTGTGTATATACATGACTTCCGAGCATTTGAAATGATTTGTTTTGAATTTCCGTACAGTTCTATGTATTTATGCACGTCAGTCATAGTGGAGTGATTTCTTAACCGTTTGTCAATTAACCAATAACGCCGTTCATGTATTAGGCAATTTATCAAGTCGCAGACGCAGTTTGTTCAAGTTGCAGCTCGTCCCCTCCCCGCCCAGCTCCTAATAAATACAAGAATATATAATATTGTCCCAGGTTTTCGCGAATATTACACCATTTATACGCGTTTTTTTTTACTTTTTATATTTTTTTATTTAGTCTTTGACCACTATCTCACCTGATAGTAAGTGATGATGTGGTCGAAGATATTGTTTAAGCTAACCTAGAAGTACTGGTTCTCAAGGACAGCTGCCGGAAAACACCGTTAGATGCTTGGCGATAGATTTTCTACTTGAGGGTGTTAAATACAACCTCATAGAGATGCTGTTTTTTTGTGTCTGTAACAGAATAAACACGTGGACTACTGGATGTTAAAAGTGCCTGTAATTTATTCTTAGATTATTTTTTATTACTTTGCTCGATGTAAATATTCAAAACTCTAGTCAAAGGGAGCGCGTCTTGGTGTAGCCGCGTCGGGCGCTCTTCGCTCGGAGTAGGCAATGTCTTTTACAACAACATATAAAAAAAAAGTTTATTAGGACTTACAGAAGTCAACTCTAAGAGATTTTTAGCATTTTTCCAATAACCCTGTATATTATAGTTATGAGATAAAGCTGTCATTTATAAAATACATCCCTTTCTCTTAGATGAACACGTATGACAAACAACGTCAAGGATTACAAAGGATAAATAAGGATAAGCGCGATGTAGGTATGTGATGATTGTGTTGCGGAAGGGAGATATTGTTTAGTGAATAGTTATGGCTATTACATCTGTAGGGTTCTGAACTGAATGAAATGGAACGGTTATGGGATGTTTCTGGAGTCCTAACTGCCTGTTCTACGTTATTGACATACACTTAACGACGTTAAGGTTTATGTTTGGATGGTATCATTAAAACGAATTGATAGAGAGGAAAGTATCTCAAAATGTTTCCGTCTATGAATTGGTAGATTATTTTAAAAATAATCTACCAATTCATAGAATATTTTAAAAATAATCTACCTTGAAGTTTGTTGAAATAATAATAAAAATAAATTAACATGGCAACCGTGCTCAACCAAAAACGCCATGCTCGATGGAGAGAGATCGTGGCAGGCGGTGGTCTCTTTCTGCGAAGAGGTGATGGTGCAAAAAGAGACCGCGGAGCGGGTCAGGGAAGACGATGTCCAAGCTGACCCGCGCCGGCGCAGACGAACGGGTGCGAGGAGGCGGCGGTTCGCCCGCCTCCTTCCTTCTCTGTAGTGGGGTCACTGGTGGAGTGTCGGGGGGTTCTCCACCAGCTTGCACGGCCCCACCCGTCTAGGGGGTGACCTTGGTAAGCAAGCTTGCCCCTTCACAGGGCGGAGGCCCGGATGGGTTCAGGCCTACCGTTGGGGTGAGATGGTGACTGCTAACGCGACCCCATCTTGCCCCACTCCCCTCGGCGGAGGACTGCTCACGGGGGGTTTTAGTGGGTTCAAGTCCCACACATCCCCTTCCACCACCCCCGTGATGGAAGGGAAGTGCGAAGGCATTTCCCCCAATAAAAAAAAAAAAGGTGACACTGGGTATATAAGAAAAGGTAAAAAACACAAACTGGAGTATTTTAGACGCCTATAGGAAAAATTTAAGCCATGTGCGGGATTCGAACCCGCGTCTATCCACCCCTTGAGCTGGGGTATGGTCTAACCAATTGAGCTAACATGACATGAAGTCATAACTCAAATTTTTCCTATCGTTCTTTAACCATCGTATTAGTATGGATTCCTATCGTATATTTCTGATATTGTAATGTAATCCGAATAGCAGGCGTTATTGCAAACTTAACAATATAAAAATTTTACACGCCATATAGTAAGATAATTTCTTTTTTCTCCCAAATAATTTCGAGTGTTGCATAAAAAAAGGGTTTAAAGTAATGATTCCATAAATATATATAACTTGCAACTTGCAGTTTTCATTTCAATGGAACGAGTAAACGCTTAACGAAAATAAATATTTTGCAGTCGAGTTTTTTAATTCTTAATGAGTTTATACTTGTGTATTCTTGTATATGCGAATATTTTAAAATGAAGCTATTTTTTTAGGTTGCTATAATTATATGTACAAATTAAACAAAACAATGGGATAGTTATTTGTTTTCTTGAAAGGTGATTTTATTCAGTAGGTAGTTTCTGAGGTAATTTTCAATTAATGACAAAATAACGTTTAATTTGAGTTTTTTTTATACAACAAATGGGAATACATATAAGAATTACAAACATTACAATTTGTTTGTGGCAAACAAAGAAGTAGTGAAAAAATAGCAGTCTTAAGAAACCTAGGGATTCGTAAACAAAATTACGTAAAAATAACCATTTCAAAAATGTAACCAAGTTAGGATTTACCCGCGCGTAAGGTTTGGCTACAACTACACATTGGAGTGCCATAACCAAGTGTTATCTTGAAATAAAATCTTCTAAGTTTATCTTCTTAATTTTCAAAACTTATCAACGAGGTCGACGTGACGCGTGATCAAAATGTTGGCACCTATTTGGCTCAACGCATTGCAATCCAACGGGGCAATGCTGCCAGCATGCTGGGCTCGCTGCCAACTTGTTGTAGGCCGGAGTATGAAAACTGCATGTGCGTCAGCAATGGCTTGTAGGGTGTTTAAATGCTTTCATTGTGGTGTTGAAAGTAATATTTTTTGTTAATAAAGGGACTGTCGCTACACGAAATATAATGAATATATTTATTTTATTTGTGATCCATGTAGAAATCATTCATTTTTAGAATTGAAATAAGCTCGTGGTTAAATAATATCTTAGCTTTTTCCAATATAACTAACAAGCTGGTTAGCTGGAAATTGAATTATTTATGCCTAATTATTTACAGCCTTGAGAACCAAGCGTCAAATTGAGATAGAAACTATCCCGAATCTCCAGGATATAAAATGCAGTAGGATATTTAATTATTGGAAAATTATTAAAGCCCTTGAACTATTACACTTTAATTTTATGTGCTAGAAAATACAAAATTCATGTCCTTACCACAGTACAATAAATCTCGCAGCAAGTTAAACGGGGAAGAAAATTCATTCCGTCACAAACACTCCGCAGTGACACTGTGAATCCTGTTAACTGAACTTAATGACTGGCCATTCCCCTCATTAATATAGCAGTCCCTTTATACCGTCCTTTTTGTAGGACATTTGTTACTTCCCGGCTTTCGATTTTCAATGGGCCTTTGTCTGCCGAATTATCTGGATTGAAATGTATTGTTGATGGTCTGCCTTTTTTAGGTATTGGTTTGGTTAAAAAATTAGTTGAACCCTCTGGTTTTGAAATGAATAATTTCATTGAAATTGAAACTTATTAAAACAAGCAGTTGTGTGAACTGAAAGGTCTAGCTAATGAAACATGTTTTCTTTTACGTTTTCATGACATAAATTTCACTGTTCTGACCTACCTACATCAAAATTTGCAGACTGCGTGCAGCAGATCCATGGTTCGAATCCCGCCACGGGCTTGAGATTCACCGCATGGTGGAAGGGCTTTTTGCGAATGCCCGCCCGGCTAGCGACCACCCTTAAGTAGAAAACCTGTCGCCAAGCACCTAACAGTGTGTTCCGACAGCAGTCCTTGAGAGCCAGAAACATTACAGGCACATGAGACCTAAAAACTGTACGTCTCAGTGTGACGGGCACAGTGCAATTCGTCGTTGACAAAATGCGTCTGTTATAGGCAAATGTTAGTCCACTTAACATCAGGTGGGCCTCGGGCTTGTTCCGTCACAATCACATAAAAAAAACACAATTATCGAGCCTCCTCATAAAATGGCACGAGAATCGGTTGAAAAATGCGCCATCTGGAGGGAACATCCGGACATACATATACGAAAGCATTTTTGCCTAAGCTGAAACAGCGACGCTTCGCTCGCACTACGCACTTGCTCGGTCAATAATTTCTTTTAAATTTTTGGAGATTTATTTTCCTATCAATAATATTGTTAAACTATATGTTTTCATTGAAAATTATAATCATTTATATTTTATAATTAATTCATTATAGTACAAGAGTACACGTAGATTATGGCTAGTTCAGCGAAAATCTTGAAATAAGTGTCAAAAGCAGAGCCTAATTCGATTTAATTAGACTCTGATTTGACACTTATTTAAACAAGGCAGTATCACTTCTCGCATTTATTCCCATGACCATAAATGAGATCATGATGACGTCGTCCGCGTCGAGTTCGACAATGGCGACCTTGGCTATCTTCTGGCATGAGTTCGAACGTGGCTGGCGAACCCTATGTTCATCTGCGAAATCTGAAGAGCTAGTAGCGAAGTTTCCTTAGCTATTCTTAACCGATGAGCAAAGTTAAGCAACGTCCGTCGCGGTCATGAGTTGGATGGGTGACCGCTATAGACATTACTACCGAGCGCTTCCGTGCTTCGGAGGGCACGTTAAGCCGTCGGTCCCGGTTGTCGTCTTAGGATGGCAGTCGTTATAGCATGGTGGTAGGGCATTTTCCGAATGCCCGCCTGGCTAGCTACAATCCTTAAGTAGAAAATCTGTCGCCAAGCACCTAACGGTGTGTTCCGGCAGCTGTCTTTGAGAGCCAGTAAATCTAAGTTAGCCTGAACAACATCTTCGATAACATCATCACTTACCATCAGGTGTGATAGTGGTCAAAAACTAAACTATCAGGTAAAAAAAAAAGACATTATTAATTGCAAATACATGAAACATTATCATATCAGTTATTATGTAATGTTGTCTTAGGTTTTCGCGATTATTACACATAATAATTAAACAACTTGAAACGGTTTAAATCGCGTATATTTATAATTATTTTTGTCCCGACGTTTCAAACACTTTGCAGTGATCGTGGACACTGTGAGCGAATACTGCGTGAATAGGGAACGTTATGATTAATATAAAATTTCTGACGGTAAGACAAATAATGTCTTAATTACTCATGTGACAAATAAAACCAATTATTCACCCCGTGAACATCATAATTCAAACACATTAAAATACAATCACAATAAAATAATAGAAACAAAATTAAAAATGTCAATATAATCAATAAGTCAATTTATCATAATAATACTTAAATATTATAAATTAAACCGGCAAAAACACTCACGTTGAGGAACGAATACGTCGACTCGGGTTTCAAGCATATCAGATGCTCATCATCAGAGCGAGTGCGCAGCTGCGTCTGCGACCTCTGGCGGACACCATTTTAATCATAATAATACTGTTTGAATTTGGCGAAGAAATTTTTCATATATATTTATGTTAATGTGACGGAACAAGCTCGAGGCCCACCTCATGTTAAGCGGACTAACCTCTGCCTATAACAGATGCATTTCATCACAAGTCACGAATTGCACTGCGCCTGTGACCTTGAGACATAGTTGTTAAGTCTCATGTGTCTATAATTTCACTGGCTCTCAAGGACTACCATGCTTGGCAAGTGCTTGGCGACAGATTTTCAACTTGAAGGTGGTAGCTAGCTAGGCGAGCATTCGCAAAATGCCCTTCTACTATATTAGTTCCGTTCCTTAGAACGGAACTAACAGCATAGTAATCCAAACTAAGTACTGCTATAGCTCAATATTTTTCGGCAGAAATCCTCTTTATGTGGCGAAACTGTATGCAACGGTAACCTGATAGCTGAAGCTGATGCTGTAAATAGCTTAATGATACAAAACCTGTAGCTGCGTAACTACTTTTCCTCAAGCGTTGCCCAAAAATCCGCTATAAGGATTTTTTATACTTAAATGAGAGACAGCATACAAATCTTTTATATTTCCGTCCCGTGAGTAAGACCATGACTTAAAAAGATATCTCAAGCTTAAAGCAAAACGTTAATTAAAAAACAGTCGCCCTCCCTTTTAAGGTACTTTTACACTGGTTTTGTACACGCTAATATGTACTCCAGCGTTCGTACCAAAATTAATATTTATACAAAATAATAACACATTTCTTATTACTGTTCAGTTATGTCAGATATGAAAATGGGGTATATATGATTTGAACTCACTATGAATAATACGAAATATTACACGATTAAAAAAAATCAAGACAAATTAATGACTTTAAAGCTGTATGGCATAACTTGGCCTTGCAATTAGTTAAAATTAATAAGAAGTCTTGTGGAAATAGCTATATCTCTTACTTCATAACTTCTGCATCGTAATAATAACAAATATTTTTAAAATATTTTATGAAAACATCAAATTAATATTTTAATAAAACACTTAAAAATACAAAAATATATCTAGTGACAATTCCGCATCTTGTTTCACACACATTCAGTGACATGGTAAACCAAATGCAATAAGTAAATTTAAAATGCCTTTTCAATGCCTGTTACCTAAGCAAATAAAGTAGTTCATTTCATTGTTTAGTAATAAAGTTTTGAATATATAAATCTAAAGAGAAATTACCGAGTCGTTTTTAGCCTAACTTTTGACACCATCTCAAATGCTGCGGTCGATGATGTTGTTTAATCCAACTAAGAGTTATTGAATCTTAAGGCCTGTAGCTGCCAGAACGCACTGATAAAAGTTCTGGGTAACAGATTTTCTACTTGTTAGCTAGACATGCTCGAAGAAGGCTCACTACCGTGATTTTTTTTCTAAGCTCTCGTGATGTAATAAGCAATGGCTTCGCCCACCCAGTGCTAAGCGGTAACCTCAGCCTATACAGAACATATAACAGATGCAGTTCTGCTTGGCGGTTGAAATGGTAGCAGTACGTCCGTGGACGAACAAAGAGTTCTACTACAAAAATATATAAATATATTTTGTAGCATAAAATATACATAAATATTTAGTTTAACATGTGTTACTCATTATACACTGCTCTACCGGAAACTAAAACAACGTTATAATTTCTTATAGTGTACGGATCAAATATAATTGAATAAATATTTTATAAAAAATATTCTTATAGATAACATAGAATACAATAGAATAATAAAATTATGTAATATTTAATGTCAATGAAATTAATAATACAATAATTTAATGTAATAAAAATTTATAATAATATACATTTTTGTGTATATAAGCATTATATTTAAATGAAGAAATATATATAAGTAAACGATTGATTAAATATGACTATAAAACTTGAATGAAAATTATATAATGGTTTGGTGTTAAAAATTCTATTGGACAAGGCCCGTAAGTTCCACATCTCATTTCGAATGCTCTGCGAATTTGCGGCACTCCTTGTTTGTTCTTATTTCAATTTACTTTGTTCTTCAGACTTGATTGTTTTCAAATAACGTTTTTAATTTAAATTGATTTTGTGTCAGATACAGTTATGTCAGTACGTGCTGAGTGGTCACGTTTAAAGAAAAATAAATGTAATAATAGTAAAAGGAACTCCGCAGTTGAGTTTACGGGAAAAACCGGAAGTGTAACAGCTTTTGTAAAACAACAAAAGCTTCCCCTGTTTTTTGCCACAATCTTGGTTAAAATCTTGAGGATTGAATTGTAAAATTTCCACCCTTTAATATTTTTCCGTAGGAGCGAAATAAATCGAAAATACTTGTGTATAGTGGGTATATACTCGGTTATTGGGCTACGTGGTCATCATGCCGTAGCTACGGTTTAACAAGATAATAAGGCGGAATTGACAGTAGATAATATGTTTAGAATACTATCTGCTGTCTTTCTTTACTGTTTATTAAAAGATTTTTCTTAAGTGTGTTATATTAAACAAATAAGCCAAAATCACTTCACAAAAATTTTAGTACAAACGAATTCAACCGCCACGTTATGTTTGTTTTGGTATATTGGGTATATATATTGGGCTACGTGGTCTTCATGTCGTAACGTCGGTTTAGCAAGATAATTAGGCGAAATTGACAGTAAATAATATATTAATATATTTTAGAATACCATCTGCTGTCGTTTTTTACTGTAAAATTAATAGGGTTTTCTTAAGTGTGTTATTTTAAACAAATTAAAAAGATGTATTATTAGTGAAAGTCACTTTACAATAATTTGAGTACAGGCGGCAACGCATCCTCGAAATCTCTGGTTATGCGGATGTTCGTGGGCGACGGTAATCGCTAGGTGACCGCCTGCTTGTTTGCGCTCATATACCATACGGAACGAAGAAGCATTCAACCGTAGCGGTTGTGTGTTTCAGTATATTAGGTATATATATTGGGCTACGTGGTCTTCATGTTGTATCGTCGGGTTAGCAAGATAATTAGGTAAGAATATTTATAGAATAATATCACTTCTCTACTCTGCCTTTCTTTACTGTTTATTACATAGAAATTTCATGTGTTATTTAAAACAAATTAATAAGATGTATTATTAGTTAAAGTTTGGGAGTTGAAAGAGGCGGCAAACGGTAAGCAACAGAACATGGACTGCAGTGCAAAACAAGAACTGCCATCTTACGCCGCGATCCTAATAAACCTGCCGAGCGGGAGGATTATGCCAAACAAATATGTCCTTGATAGCTAGTTATTCTAGGTTAAGTCTGTTAACACCTTCGACCACATCATCACTTAACATCAGGAGAGATTGCGGTCCAATGCTTACGTATCAGCAATAAAAAAAAACCCTTTAATAAGGTACCCTCTGTTCAACATTGCTGTTCTTAAATATCTATGTGTATAAAAATGTTTGACCGTCAAAATAAAAAAGGCGATGAAGCGCTCGTAGCGAAGTTTACTCAGCTGTTCTCAACCGATCAGCAAAGTTAAGCAACGTCACGCGCAGTCATGAGTTGGATGGGTGACCGCTAGTGACATTACTACTGAGCGTTTCCGTGCTTCGGAGGGCACGTTAAGCCGTCGGTCCCGGTTGTTGTCTTAGGATGGCAATCGTTATAGCATGGTGGTAGGGCATTTTGCGAATGCCCGCCTGGCTAGCTACCACCCTCAAGTATAAAATCTGTCGCCAAGCACCTAACGGTGTGTTCCGGCAGCTGTCCTTGAGAGCCAGTACTTCTAAGTTAGCCTGAACAACATATTCGACCACATCATCACTTACCATCAGGTGAGATAGCGATCAAAGGCTAACCTATCAGGCATAAAAAAAAAAGGCAAGCATATATTGCTTAAGCATAATTGCATTAAGCATATATTGATTTTTAATCATTCTTTTTGTTTGACAAGTTTGTATTAATGAATTTTATAATAAAGTGCAATATTATTCCACCCCAAACTTTAAACTTCATTAACCAGCTGAGCTTTATATCACATCTCCATTTTCTTTTGGAACAACTTTTCAAATTATTATCCAACCCTCTTCAGCTGTTATTATCTTAAAGTCTAAAAATAAGTCTTAAAAGCTTCCGCTTAGCTCAAGATGCTATTGAACAATGTCTGAGATGAACGAAAAAGTCCTACAGATAGTATCTCGAGGCTCGAGGTATAAAAAACCTCTTGGAAGCGTTTTTCCTTAAGGCATCGCTTATGGGCAGTGTTAAGCAAGTTATGGCTAGTGTTACCATGAGTTTAGTAAAACAAAAGAATTTTAGTTTCATATGTCAACTTTGTCAAATGCAGTCTCATTAGTTGTGTTAGTTTTGCATGGAATATAGCTTTTCTACGTAAAGACTTAATAATTATAAAAACAAAATTACTTTGTAATAGATAAAACTTTCCACATTAGGTTAAAAGATACATAGATGGAATACTTTTGCTCGCTCCAACGCGCGACGTTCATAGAAACACCATAAAAAGATTATCTCACCGACAAAGCCGCGGAACTGTTTGTTCATAATTGAGAGACAAATATACTGATTATTACTGACACAATTTATTTATCTATTAAACAACAAATACCTTATAAACCTAAACCTAGTTTGCCGCTAGCAGCGGAGAAAAACCTAAGATGTTGGTATTGAGGAATACAAATTAAGGAACTTTCAAAATAAAAAATCTCGAACTGTAGTGTGGAGAACTTCACTACAAGTCTGTGTGCATAGCCAAAAATCATTGTCAATCAATTCTCGGCCTTCACAACGCTTAAAATGAAAAGCATTCAATTAATTAAGTTCACCTTCAAAACAACTCTGTTTCATAATTTTTCTGAGAAAACTATTTAATAGAGACAAAACTGAGATAAAAGCTGTATTGTGATCCATTAGAACTTATAAATCGAGATGTTCGTGATGTCGTTTCTTATTAAAATAATAAAATAAATGAACCAAATTTCATCCAAATTCGTTCAGTCGTATCAATCGTTAGTGGCATAAAAATACAGCTTCTCCATCACAATATTAACATATTGTTGTAAAAGTATTGTTTTCTCTTTGGCCGCCTAGGCAACTGAGTTTCACAACTACAACATTTTATTTTTGTAACATAAATAGGTTTGTACCTACGCTTCACTAATTGAAAAGTCTCTAATAACATGATTGGTTTTTCTTCATGAACATGAAGTCTAGTAGTCTGGTTGATGACCGTGCACTGTCCCCTATGACGGGTAAAGTTATACAACTGGAGTACAAATTTTCCCCTCGTAAGAGTAAGATTCCAGTGTCTGAATGGAATAGGCATCCGGTGCGAAATCGGAGGAAGCGAGTTCTAGTCCCGTCGGGAACAAAAAACCAATGTTCTCCAATAATTTGTAAATGTTATTTTCGCTCAACACATGCTAATCTTATCTTGTAGTCATATTTAGAAATATAGAACAGTAGCGACATCATTTAGAAAGTTAATTGTTTAAAAAAGCACTTTCCATGAGATGAAATCTAGTATTCTGGTTGATGACCGCGCACCGTCCGTTATGACGGTTAAAGTAAAACCATTGGAGTTCACATTTTTGACTCGTTAGAGATTTTGAAGGTTCCATTGGCCGAATGAAATGGGCATGCGGCGCGAAATTGGAGGACGCAGGTAAGATTCCCGTCAGCAACAAATAAAATTGTATTCCAATAATTTGTAGTTAAGATTTGATCTTGATAAGAAAACCGCTTAGGCAAGATATATGTTCGTATTTCTTTAGATGGATGTAGTTCAGTTGATTTGAGTCTTTGACCTCAATCTCACTTGATGATATAAAGGCTTTACCTATAATCCTCACGGACAGCAATACCAATAATTGCTATCAGTAGGCCCATTTAGGTGTAGAATGAAAACTGTTCGATTATCAATTCCCTACCCAGACCTTACGCACGGTTACCCTACTTCTATTGAACATCTTCAATAGTTACAATGTACTTCAAACGTAACATTTTACTTGAAAGCCTATATATGAGATATGAGTGTAATCGTCCATTGATATTAAATTGATTCATAGAGATTATATCATCAGGATATCCTGGAAAGGTTTATTTATGTATTGTTATACCTACTGGTACTGGAAAGACATACGGAAATTGTTTCTGCTATTTTAATGTTTCGCTTTGACTTTAGCAAGTAGCAAAAAGGTCTCTCTGCCCATTAGTTAACTGAATTCTGTAATTAGTTTGTAAAGAGGAAAACATATGCCCCAGTTTATCACAAAAGCTTGGAATTCGTTCAGCAATGCGAAGGTATTCCATAGTTTGTACTCAAATATAAATAAATAAGACTTTGCCTTAAGAACTGGACGTTTTACGTTTTACGATTGGAAATTTGTAACCAATTTCCAATCGTAAAACGTAATGTATCAATTCATAATCCGTTTCCAAACGGTTCTTTTCTTATGTTATCTTTATATGAGTAAATTATTATTTTAGGATTCTGTATTTGAAAATGGTACACAAATTATATATTAAAATAAATTGTGATAAAACCAGAAAATGCGCCAAGGACTTCATTACTGAATAATTAGTATTTTTTTATTTTGTAATTATAACAAGACAATTTATATAAATTTAATAATACTAATAATATTAATGTTTTCAATAACCGGCTGTACTCACGCATATTGGTCGAGATTGTCGAGCTAGGTGTTCGGGCATGTCCGATGCCCTTCATCAGGTGAGTTCACGCGTCTAAATCGCGGCGACGACTCCGCGCAACTGCTCGTTCTGCGCGGCGCGAGAGTGGAGGCGCGGGCGCGGGGGCGGCCAGTGGGCTGGGGGAACGCCCCGCGCACCGCTGTGCTGATGGTGGTTCATCCTCTTCGTCAGTGAGTTCTTCGTCGAAATCTCCAACACAAACACTGCTAACTGTATCACACTCTAGACTGCCTAGCACTTTTCGCGTTGAGGTAGCATTAAGAATAGGTGTCCAGGCTGGTGGGAGGGTCCATCCACATCCACGAACTCACCTGATGAAGGGGATCGGACATGCCCGAAACCTAGGTCGACAATCTCGACCAATACGCGTGAGTACAGCCGGTTATTGAAAACATTAACATGTCTCATACTCACGGGAACTTTCAAACAAAAATACTAATAATAATGTTTATTTGACATATTTTTTAGGTGGTAGGTACTTACAAAAATTGTAGGCTTTGGGTTGCATTATTTGTGCAAATATGGACATGAAACATTTCTTAGTCAAATCTGTTGTGAAAATCAGTTGATGCCTGTTGTAGTATTAAAACTGTAGTACAGATAACAACGCCCTCCGTTTTTAGCAAGACGTAACTAAACTATAACTAGGGATTTCGGTATGTAAGTAATCTATTTTACCGTATCACATTTCGAAATTAATAATATGTAAAGGGTGGTATACCTATTTAAAATATGTGTAGTGGGCTGGAGAATTTGGGCTACCTGTAGGCCTGCAATGGCCCCTAGATTGCCCAAACGCTTTTGCTGTAGTGGCTAGAATTTTGGATATAGTTTGCAGGGTTTTGTTAATAAAGGCATACCACAGATAAAATTAAATGAAAATAAAAGAATATAATAATAATTATGTTAAACAAACATGCGCGAGTTATTTTAAAGTGTGAGTGTGTGTGAGTGTGTTTGTGTAAGGGTGAGTGTGTGTGTATGTGTGTGTGTGTGAGGTGATAGATAGGATATGAGGGTAATTTGTAAGGTGCATCCAAAAAATCTAGGAGCAGCAGCATGTTTATACTCTATTCTTAGCTAGGACTGTACACAATCATTTAGGAGAAGAGGAGTGACAGCCCAAAAGAAAACTTAGCGATGGTAAAAAACTTTCTAAAACCTCTAACTGTATCGAATTGATAAAGCTAGATGAATACACAGGTATAGCCGTAGTATATGATTAAATCATCTCACAATTAAATTACTTCTGGAAATAGTGACTCCCAGTTGTCAATGTCAACTAAAAATATAAGATCATGTAGATGTCAGTAAACGAACAGTGTTGAGCTCAAAACGAGTGCTGGTGCTGAGCGTCGAGGATTTCGGTAAAAGACAAGAGGTAAGATTTGTGAAAGAAGAATCAAATGTTATAAAAAGTATCAGTTTTATCCGCAGTTTGGACTGCCGACGTTTAGTAAATAGCACATTTTATTTGCTCAATGATAATAGAGATATTCAACAACACGCAATTACGGCTAATTCCAGGAAGATTTAACAAACTAAGATTGCAGTTAATATAGTTACGTTAATTTGAAATTCCAAACTTCTCGTATATTTAAACTACATCCCAAGATGATGTAAAAGCGATAAAGTTCCATTATAAATACTACACGCTGCGATTCTAAAGTGCTTCCAGCAAATCCTTTCGAGCTAAAGTTTATATCGTTTTCAGCAAAGTTGTATTCTTGTGTGTGTCTGTATTGAAGTTGTTGTGAGATTGTCTTGTACGAGCTTCGCTGTAAGTCAATTGGTGACATAAACTTTGAATATATAATACTGTATGATAACAGACCAATAAACGATAAATTACAAATTTATAAACTCACTAGATGGGCAAACTGAAGAGGTTCAGGAACTGTTGAATTATTTTAACTGACAAGTTTGAATGAAATTGGCGAATTTTAAAACTGGTGGTAAACAAAACTGATAAATTAGTGAGTTTACCAAATTTGCCAGTGATCACACGTGAAGCGCTTGTAGCGAAGTTTGCTTTGCTTTTCTTAACCGATCACCAAAGTGAAGCAACGTCCGCCACGGTCATAAGTTGGATGAATGATCGCTAGTGATGAGTACTACTGAGCGTTTCCGTACTTACTTAGCCGTAAACCAATACTGGGCAAATAACACTTATCAACCATACTCCTCGATAAATCTTTGTTTTACCTGCTCCAGTACTTCAACGATTTTCAAAAGTAATACACCTGTTAATGGAAATCACGAGTAATAACATTGAAAGTGAACAACCGAAAAAGTATTTTAGACTTAGGCATTATTGAAAACTCACATAGTTATAACAATTTTGAATTTAAGCTGAAATAAGGTATTTCCAAAAACAGCGCTGCTAAAATTTTATAACTTTAAAATTTTATTAAATAACGGTACATTTTATTTTATTTAGAACTCTAGCGGTTTAGTGATTGATACTGAAATTAAGTATTTTCCTAGAGATGGTACCCATACTTGATATATATTACAGATCTACGAATAAATATTATTTAATCGTTGTTCCAGACATAATTTCTACCTCGATATTTTATCTTTTCTGTCACCCACTTGATATTTCCTTTCCAATATGTGTATCAAAAAAGAGGTCATACAAGTCTTTAACAAAATATATTTTATAAGTAGTTTTTAAATTCGATTGCAGATGAATAAACCTTTTCTAAACTACAGAGAAAATATTAAAACCCCGTCTTCACGATCTTTACGATACCATCTTTACGATACCTTTTGACTCGATTCGTAATATTTTTCCCAAAAACTGAGCATCTTAGCAGCCTGTTTGCAATAACTCAATAATGAATTCAACTTAAATGAAGCTGCTGTCTCTTCCCATCTCAAAGTTTGCTTGTTGAACAGCATTAATCCCCGGTGAGCCAAGTTTTGAAGGTGGCACGCCGTTCTTAATTATTCAGACTCCATAGCCATGTCGTCACGAAGTCTGTGTAGCAAATTGTCATTTGGGTTATGTTTATTTGAGAGGGTTTACACTGCGTGACTTAAGTTACTCTTAAGTGAATTACACTAAAAAGGAAAGTTCTTATGTTAGTGTGATTTAAATTAAGACTTTTTGCATTTCAGATGCTTTACAATTACAAACAATCTGCATTAGAGTCATTTCATTTAGGTCCATGGACTTTATATAATCCAGACTAAAATAACCATTTATCTTAATATAGTTAGCTTTGCAATAACGCCTGCTATGCGGATTTCATTACAAAATCACAAATATACAATAGGAAAAAATTAAGTCATGTGCGGGATTCGAACCTGCGTCCATCCACCCCTTGAGCCGGGGTATGCTCTAACCAATTGTCAATAATGTCATATTAGCTCAACTGGTTAGAGCATACCCCGGCTCAAGGGGTGGATGGACGCAGGTTCGAATCCCGCACATGACTTAAATTTTTTCTCTAGTATATTTGTGATTTTGTAATAACCATTTATCTCCATTCTCAATGGTCCCATTTAGATGTTATCAACTTTGGTCTAGCAGTTAATGCATCAAATCAATTAACTGAAAAAAAAATGGCTTAAGTAAACTTTAATGGCATTAGGCATCGTCCAAAACAAAGTGATAACGCAACCATCTCATGTTGATATAAATTGATAACGCGATCAAATTTAAAGGTTTTGAGCTTTGAAGCGCTCGTAGCAAAGTTTGCTTAGCCTTTCTGAACTGATCATAAAGTTAAGTAACGTCCGCCACGGTCATGAGTTGGATAGGTGACCGCTGGTGACATTACTACTGAGTGTTTCCGTGACTCGGAGGCACGATAAGCCGTCGCTCCCGGTTTTTGTCTTAGGATTGCAGTCGTTATAGCATGGTTGTAGGGCATTTTGTGAATGCCCGCCTGGCTAGCTACCAGAAGAAGAAAATCTGTCGCCAAGCACCTAACGGTGTGTTCCGGCAGCAGTCCTTGACAGCCAGTGAAATTACTGGAACAGTTAGACTTTATAACTATATCTCAAGGTGACGGGCGCAGTGCAATTCGTGACTTGTGACGAAATGTATCTGCTATAGACAAAGGTAAGTAAGTCCGCCTAACATCAGGTGGGCCTCGAGCTTGTGCCGTCACAAAAAAAACATTCCAACTCCTCCATGTAGCAGAGTAGGACCTTGGATCGCTGGCATAGCTGTTCTAGTGACGCGTGTGATGGTGGTGAGGATCTCATCGATCACGATTTTTACGTCCAAATTGATCATAAACGTTGCTAACTGCACTTTGTTTTGTGTATCAATATTGATTTTATTCTGTTTTGTGTATCAATATTGATAAACAAAACAGAATACAATCACTTAAAGAACACAATGATATAAGTTAACATTTACGAGCCAGACTATATCCCTAAATATGTGTACACATCATGATCGGCATAATTAGCAGTATGTACTTATATTACACAGTTAAAATATTAATAAAAATGATAAAATAAAAGTGCAGTTAGCAACGTTTATGATAAATTTGGACCGTAAGAATCGTGATCGATGAGATCCTCACCACCATCACACACGTCACTGGAACAGCTATGCCAGCGATCCAAGGTCCTACTCTGCTACATGGAGGAGTTGGAATGGCTTTGTTTTATGACAGCACAAACTCGAGGCCCACCTGATGTATAAATAAATAAATAGATCAGAATTACCTTGTAGTCCGGTTGTAATTTTTGATTGTTCCGTGGCTTCGCAGCGTGTAAGGTAATGTGTAGGAACCATTGTCAGGTTTATGCCTTGACGCAATAGTGTGCAACAACTTTGTTTGGGCGTGACACTGCTTTGTTTACACGTGAAATGTACTGTTCCAATGTAAACTAGTGGGAGTACAAAACATCAGAACTAACGTCACGAAGTAACGAGAGCAATAACAAGCAGAACGAAAACGTTAACACTGTAACTGTGTGATGCAAGCAATAAAGCAGACAACTTGTGCAAAAAAAATAGATTAACGAGGAAAATATTTTTGAAGCGCTCTTAGCGAAGTTTACTTAGCTGTTCTCAACCGATCAGCAAAGTTAAACAACGTCGCGCGCGGTCATGAGTTGGATAGGTGACCGCTAGTGACATTACTACTGAGCGTATCCGTGCTTCGGAGGGCACGTTAAGCCGTCAGTCCCGGTTGTTGTCTTAGGATGGCAGTCGTTATAGCATGGTGGTAGGGCATTTTGCGAATGCCCGCCTGGCCCTCAAGTAGAAAATCTGTCGCCAAGCACATAACGGTGTGTTCCGGCAGCTGTTCTTGAGAGCCAGTACTTCTAGGTTAGCCTGAAAAACATCTTCGACCACATCATCACTTACCATCAGGTGAGAGAGTGGTCAAAGGCTAACTTATCAGGTATAAAAAAAAAGGTCGCTGAAGGTATATGGGATTTAACATAACATTTCGCGATTACAACACATATCAATTAAAATACTTTAAATGAGGTTAATCGTGTTTAACTGTATATGTATCCTGGTGTTTCATCACTTCGCAGTGTTCATGGTCACGCCTGGTCACTCCGTGATCAAAATCAATGCAATGTATTTGAAAAATAGGCAAAAAGTAATATGCTAATGCCAGCTTTTTTCTTTATACGAAAAAAGTTCGTTTTGTTAATAATAAAAATAAAAGAATATATATCAAATTATTTATTTGTTAGAACACAATTCGACACAAGATCTTAAATTATTTTCGTCCGTGTATTCATCCTGCAAGCAGGCGTGGAAATACTATATTATAAAAAAATGCTATATTATAAAATTAATTACACTGATAACATTACAATCGCATTACAATTACATTAAAATTACATTACATTACATGCATTATATGGTATTTAATTCCGAAATTATGACAAAACCCGACACCCCACGGGGTGTTTCATGTTATATCGAAATTGTTTTAAAAATGTACTACATCTTTTATTAAGCCTTTTTCTGATTTACATTATAAAAAAATTAATTGCCTTTGCAAATCAATTCTTAAGCACAAAGCCATTTTTGAACGACTGCCGGATTTAACTTCGACAGAAACAAAAGCAATCTTTCTTGTAATTAATCTTTACTTTGTTTACTTCAACTTTAAAATCTCTTTGAGTTGAGGTAGGTAGTTGATCTGTTTTGGCCGGACAGGTTAACTTGTTGAATGTACTGAAATGTAACAGCCTTATTGTCCACTGCCGAACACAGCCTCCCCATTATAGGGGGTTTCCCATAATCTTCACGCTTGGCAGGCGTCAAAGTCAATGTCAAAATCATTTATTTAATTTAGGCGTCTACGACGCTCTTACGAACGTCAATTACAAATTTTTGTATAGAAATATTCTACATTGTACTGCCACGTTCAGCAAATAAATTTTATAGAGCCAATGCGAGAAGAACGGGCAAGAAATTCGGGGCCATTCTTTGAAGCGTCTTGTAACTATGTGCTACATACTTACCGTATAATAAAGTTATTACAATATTTGTTTAAATTATGTAGGTGACAGGCGATAGCTTGGCAGATAATTGTCCAGACATTTTTGTCGTAAACTGTGTAGTAGGATTTCTTAATCAATAAGTTTTTGACGTGCAACTTGAATTTCTCTTCTATGAGCATTGTAATATATTTGGAAAGTTTATTATAAAACCGTTCACAATTACCTAAGACGGACCTTTTATTTGTCTTAGCTAATCTAAAACCTGGCACTGCTTTTTTATCTGTATTCCTAGTATTGTAATCGTGATTGGAACTGTTTAATTTAAATTTACTCTAATTTTTACGAACATACATAATATTTTCAAATATATACAGACTTGGTAAAGTTAAAATATCAATTTCTTTAAAAAGATCCCTTAGAGATTCCCTAGGATCCATTTTATATATGGCGTCTTGGGGGTCGCAGTTTAACATATCAGTTCCTTAGAAAGCGCTGCTGCCCATCTTCTAGTGTGTTCCTCTTAGTCGCCTCTTACGACACCCACGGCTAGAGATGGGGGGGTGACACTCTAGCCCGGTACCCCACGGGCCGTTGAATGCTGCGCTGGAATTCTGAAAAAAATTACTACCTAATTAAAAAAAGAAACTGTTTCAATGAAATAAAGGGCTAGCCTATTGCAGTCCAAAGTCTGGTACTGTACCCGTACCAGACTTTGGACTGCTGCTGCTACTGAGAATTTCTTGGTTAGAAAAACCCAATAGCTGTCTAAACCAGCTTTTGCACCTAGAACCTAGAGATACAAAAAGCACACACAAATATATGAAAGAGGTAGTCAGTAAAAAATATAATCCAATAACAGTTGAAATAATTTTGTTTCAGGTTTCTGACTTAAGCTAAAGGGACTCTTGGATGTTGGACCATTTGTTACTGTTACAATTCTTGCTGTGTTAATAGATGGGACTCAATTACTTACAGCTTGAGACAGTTACAAATGTGAATACAAAATCGCATAACCGCCATGTTCCTTTGATTTCAACCGACAATCAAACCAGATTTTGTTGGCAACAAATTGAATAGTTCTCTAGCTCATGTGACATAGGACACATGTACTTGATAATGTTTTACCAAGTTAAGGTATAATTTTTCCGTTAATCAAAGTTTCTCGTCAATGTTTGATAACATGGCTATATCTTTCTGTGGCAGACATAAGAAGTAACGGAGAACCCGAAGATAGGCAGCAGCGCCGTCTGAAAAACTACCAACTTACATTTCAATCCTCCAGACAGCGTAGGGATTATGGCAAAGCCTCCGTATTGGCAGAGGTTTTGTTCAACAGTAAGCATTAGGCTGTTGATGATGATGTTAAGTACGACACAAGAGCTGCTTCAATGATGCTAATTTAATTCAAGTGGGATTAACTTGGAGGTACTACTAGGTCTATCAAATAAACACGTAGTAAATAAGAAACTTATCCAACTTCCAACACTAAACAGTATGAGTTAACTTGTTGAAGTATCATGTTCATCAGTTTGAGGTGCCATGTTTATTCGAAATCCTGACCGTATATTATCATCCGGTCCGACATCAACAAATTATTTAATACTTTTTAGTATCGGAAGTCTTTAATGTTATTTTTTAACTCTTTTTAGTGAAGCATACTGTTTACAAGATAATTCACTCGCTTAAAATACTGTTCACGAATATGAGTTGCAATTACCCAATAAACTATCCATTTCGAACAGCATCAGAAAATCCCCTCTCAGCTAGCTTGGAAGCTCTACCTTCAATTAGAAAATCTATCGCCAAACACCTAACGGTGTGTTAGAGCAGATATCCTGCGCCTTTTCACTATCTACGACCGCATCATTACTTAAAGGAGAAAAATTGTCAAAGCATAACCAGCTGTAAAAATATAGGTACACTAATGGGAGCTTATTTTCTTCTATCCTTTTATGCAATGATTCGACATTATGATTTTTGCATGAACAGTCAAAAGGCCGGAAAGGAACAGGATCATCTTTATTCCGATATACTCAGTAGTCCTTAGAGAGCGCGCGATATTATCATATTTCGAAAGCGAAGTCGCAAGCAGGAACTAATTTATTGAATTTGTTTTAATTTTCAAATTAGGAATGGCTCACAGACACAGGTAATAGTCTAATTTAGATTAAAAATATCTATCCGACTTAAATTTCCGCGTGGCATTCTTAATCGCACCTCGTAAGGCTTGCTTGTTCCTGCGACCTCGGAGAACTATTTTAATTAAAAATCTCGAATAAATAATGAAGACAAAGAATAAAGGACAGAGACAAGATAACAATCTTTGCAAAATTAAAACATTCTCGGGCCGTATTTTCGTGAATTGCCCGTTTATTTTCACGTTAACAAGTACCACGGTTTTATTAAAACCGTAGGTTTGGTGCGTGACTAAATTCAAGGTTTTTGTGACTTAATCTGGGTGGATCTTGTTTAAGTCGATTTTGTAAAGTCTAATGTGTGTTTACATTATTAAGTTGTTATGGCTTTTCTTAGAATGCAGAAGATAGAGAAAGATCCAAACCTTTAAATGAACTTAAGTTATAATACAAATACGAAATATTTATTACTTGTTCAACATTATAATGTTTGTAACTGGGAAGTTAATAAAGGAAACCACAAGTACTCCGTTGCGTAGCTATATTTAGAATGCCAACCGATCGCAGATTATTTGTTACCCTCCTTACTGAATTAATACTTAGCACTTAACTACCCTACCCTAGTACACTACAACCCTCCACACTAAATTAACAATAAAAAATAACAACAATAGTTTAATAAAACAATACTAATTAAGTACATCTAGGGAACACATACCTATACAATGGTGCTCCTAGTCCTAGGTAGGTAACTAAAATAACTCTATAGCAGTAGTGGTTACAATACAAGTGCCGTTGTCACAAATATTTGGGTCTATTTAACGTGCACTTCCGTACTGGTCTAGCCTTAGGTGTACACTCAAGTGGTTGGGTTTCTGGGGAAGGTTCACGAGTCTTAGACATCGCGATTTTAATAAGCTCAGGGCTCATACTAGATGACTGCGATCGTCCCGTCCGCTCCGAATGCTCCACCTGGTCAACTGCTGGGAAACAACTGGAACCACGATCGTTATTGATCAACCAATCTGTAGTAGGTTCAGTCGTAATACTATCTACAGTCCGGTCAGGGTTTGGACAGATTAAAGAACTTCTAGTCCTGAGTTTTAACTGATCGACATGACGATGTACTTGTTCCCCTCTATTATTTCTTACTTCAAAATTTGATGAGCCCAATCTACTCCCTATTTTTCCAGGTACCCACTTTTCCCCCTTTAAATATTGGCGGTACCAAACATCGTCCCCGGGATTTATTTTCCTTTCCACGCCACCTGCGTCATTTACCTGGCGCTGCTGCGCGCGAGTTATCCGCTGTTCTATATCGGGCATTAACGCATCTAAGCGCGTACGAAGTCTTCTGCCCAACATTAAGTTAGCTGGGCTTTCCCCTGTCGAACTATGTTCCGTATTCCTATAATACAACAAGAATGTATGCAAAGCCCTATTTATGTCCTCTTTCTCATAGGCCGCCTTCTTAATTACCCTCTTTAGAGTGCGTACCGCATTTTCAGCAGCGCCATTTGATGCCGGATGATAAGGTGCTGTGAAGATATGCTCAAAACCCTTTATTTTATTGAAACTAGCAAGCTCGCTACTTGTAAATGGAGGCCCGTTATCAGATACTATTTGTTTTGGCAAACCCCACCTACCAAACAATTCCGTCAGCTTGTCAATCGTCCATTTGGCGGCCGTACTAGGAACATTAAATATTTCTACCCACTTAGACATGGCATCAATGACAATCAAGTAAGTTTTTCCAAATATGGGTCCTAAGAAGTCTAAGTGAAGCCGAGACCAAGGTCGCGCAGGCCACGGCCATGGTCGGGGCACCTGCTTAGGCGGAGCATCCGCTTGTGATGCGCAAGTAGTGCAACCTCGGCATATTGCTTCTAATGATTCATCGAGTCCAGGCCACCACACATAACTTCGGGCTAGAGCCTTGGACTTAACGATTCCCATATGAGGTTCGTGTAATACCCTTAAGACTTTCTCTCTACACCGTTCCGGTATGACTACTCTATGACCCCACATAAGACATCCTAACTCTTCATATAACTCGGATTTCCTATTAAAGTATGGTTGCATACCGCTTACCTCGCATACATGCGGCCAACCATCGCGAATAAAGCCTAAAATTCTACCTAACGTAGGATCACGACGAGTGCTTTGTTTAACTTCATTGTAGTCTAGTAACAAAGCATCCTGAGCGAAGTGCAAGTATGTTTGTTCTGGTATCTCGGGCAAATCAGGTAACTTGTTACTAGCAATTGGCAAACGCGACAACCCGTCTGCGCTGTTCCTGTCGCTACGTACATATTCGATGTCATAGGTATACGCTGATAAGATAACTGCCCATCTTGACATTCGACTTGCCGCCATAACTGGAATATCATTATTTGGACCGAATATAGAAACTAACGGTTTATGGTCGGTGCGCAAAGTAAAATGTCTTCCGTACAGATATTGATGAAATTTCTTCATACAAAATATTATGGCTAGAGCCTCTCGGTGAATCTGAGAATAATTCTTCTCCGCGCTTGTAAGCGTCCTTGAAGCGAATGCCACAGGTCGTTCCTCTCCGTTAGGACCACTCAGCTGAGAAATTAAGCCCCCAATACCGGTCGGACTAGCATCACAGGTTACAAAAAGGGGTTTATTAGGATCATAATGCGCTAGAACTCGCGTGCTTGTTAAAACCTTTTTAATTTCTTTGAAAGTATTTTCGCATTCTTGAGACCAACACCACTCAGTCCCCTTTTTTAACAAGTTAAAAAGTGGCACAAGACGTTGGCTAAAGTTTCGAACGAATTTTGCAAAGAAATTGGTTAAACCCAGGAAGGACCTTAGTTCTGTGACATTCTGTGGCCTCGGAATCCTTTCAATAGCTTCTGTTTTTGCTGGGTCCACCTTCATACCATCTTTTGATAAAACGTAACCTAAGTAAGTTACTTCTTTCGCTAGAAAGACACATTTGCTTTCTTTAAGGCGCAGTCCGTTTGAAAGTAAACGTTCGAATACCGCCTCGAGGGCCTCTAAGTGCTCCCGCTCTGTTTTCCCTCCAATTATGACGTCATCGACAAATATCCCTACGTTAGGTATATTCTTCAATAAATTAGTCATGGTACGTTGGAAAATGCCTGGGCTGGAAGACAATCCATACACAAGGCGATTATACCGATAAAGACCCCGATGGGAATTTATTACAGTAAATTTCTTGGAATCATCTAATTCTAGCTGATTGTATGATTGAGATAAGTCAATCTTACTATAGAATTTTGAACCATTTAACGCCACAAGAACATCGTCAATTTTAGGTAAAGGATAACGGTCGATCAGCAAAACGGGATTTAAAGTCGCTTTATAATCTACACAAACCCTGAGTGTTCCGTCCGGCTTGTTAACTGGGACAAGCGGGGAAGCCCAGTCGGAGCAGTCGACCGGCTCGATGACGCCGGCTCTCAGCATCTCATCTAGCTCTGCATCAACCCGCTCGCGCAGCGCGAACGGCAGCGGCCGCGCTCGGTGGTACACGGGCACCGCACCCTCTCGTATCCGGAGTGTCACCTTGCCTCCCGTGAACCTTCCCAGAGTCCCATCAAACAGCTGTTTATATCTGTGTAACAAAACATTTATATAATTGCCTATCCCGTTATTTGTGGCACTGTCTAAATTATTACATAATACTGGTATTTGAATGCCTAGCTCAGTAAGCCACTGCCTACCCAATAATGAAGTTGACCCGTCCTTGATAACAAATAACTCTAATTTCATCTCATATGCACCATATTTCACTGTCGGTATAATAACTCCCAATGGCCGAATCTCAGTACCATCATAAAACTTTAATCGTAAATTATAGGGAATAACTTGAATATTGCTAAAATATTTATCGTATGTAGCTTTGCTGATACAAGATATAGCAGTCCCTGTATCAATTTCCATGTTAATCAGTCTATCATTTATTGAGATTTGCAAACTCACTGGCTTGTAGTCTCTCAGGCTTAACTGGTGTAAATCAATTTTGTCCTCTTCCGCATTTTCCTCTATATCATCAGTTGTACTGCCAAAGTAAAATGCTCTGTTTCCCGCACTTTTCCGCGTATTTCCGCTCGGTTGCCCCCGAGATTCTGTACCGGCACCCCATGCCATGCACACTCGCCGCAAATGTCCCGGTCGTTTGCACCGGCTGCAGACGTAGTCCCGGAACCTGCAGTTCTCATATTTATGGCCCGTTGCACCACAGGCCTTGCAGTTAGATGTAACCATGGGCGTCGTCCGCGCCTGCCCAGACGCCGTATGTGATCCTTCACCATATCTGCGTTCCCGCCGCGCTCCAACCGCGCGCTCGCTCGTTCGCAAGGTATGCACCGCACTGCCTGCCTCTGCCAACTCCGGCACTGCACGTACCTCCACGGCGGCCGCATCCCGTTCCGCAGCTTCCAAGGAGTTTGCAATCCTTACTGCGCTTGCAAAATTTAAACTGTCGTCCTCTGCAAACAGCCGCTGTCGGATGACGTCACTCGCAATGCCACATACAAACTGATCGCGTAGATTTTCACTTAAGTCCTTGAAATCACAATAGCGCGCCAATTTCTTTAACTCCGCTACGTACTCGCTCACTGTTTCTTCCGTTCGTTGCCTCCGCTGACGAAACCGGTACCTTTCCGCGAGCACGGATGGCGTCGGTTGCAAATGTTTCCGCAACACTTCACTTGCCTCTGGATATGTTAGATCCGCTGGTTTCCTTGGACTCGCCAGGTTTACGAGAAGCTCGTATGCCTCATCCCCCATCAGTGAGATAAGCGTGGGCAACTTGAGATCCTCCTTGACGCTGTTGACCTTGAAATACATTTCAAGGCGATCCGCATACGACGACCACGCACCATTTTTGACGTCAAACTCGCCGATTTTTCCTATAGACATTATTATTTTATGTCAAATGCACGCCCGGGATGTATATACCAAGTACACATCTAAATGCATTTTTAGATTATTCTATTCGTTTTTTAAGTGTGTAGTGTACTTGCAATGTGTAAATGTCTTATTGTGTGTCTTGGTAAGAAAACTGTAAGCGCAATAAGTAATTGAATAAATAAATAAATAAATAAAAATAAAGTATTAAAGTAATTCCTCGTCGCCACTATAATGTTTGTAACTGGGAAGTTAATAAAGGAAACCACAAGTACTCCGTTGCGTAGCTATATTTAGAATGCCAACCGATCGCAGATTATTTGTTACCCTCCTTACTGAATTAATACTTAGCACTTAACTACCCTACCCTAGTACACTACAAACATATAGGTTCTCTTATTGCTATAGTTGAAGCCCTGCCTTCTGTTTTCAAGGTATAAACAAAACTGTTTTTTTTATATTTAGTGTGTGAATAAGAGTGTATTTGCGTGGTTCTTTTCAATTTCATTTCCTAATTTTTATTACCTTTTGCTTAATTTGCTTGGATTACAGTAGAAATAAAAAAGTGGCACGCTACGTGTGTACTTTATATCTGCTTCCAAGTATTAGTGTGCAACCACTACTGTGGTTAGAGGTTAAGGGGGTAGGCATAATGCCAAAAGTACGCCAAAGGACCATTTCCAAACACACTCTTTAATGGTTACGAACCTAAATATTCCAATTAAAAAATATAGAAAGCAGGGGAAAATCTTGTGGAAGTACAGAAATTTAATAGAGTATTGAAAAAAAAAACTTGAAAAAAAAAATAACAGAGAACGCGCAAAAAACTGTTTTAATTCAAATACAGAATTATCAGCGATAACCCCACTTTATATTATATTTCTGAATATAATAGCTAGACTTTTATTTTACTCGAATATTTGGTTAATGATTTTATTACATGTGTAAATTTGAAACAATTTAATAAAACTCCAACAAGTAAAAATACTCACTAACGTGCGCAGTGCAGTGTCATTTAGAACGGTGAACCTGCAACTGTAATTATGTAGTAGTGACGCTTTCTATTAGGCAGGTAACTTATCCATCTCGTCACTGATACAAACTTCAACGAACTTACGAACTTCAACACTCAAAAGTGTGAAATAACTTGTCGAAGTCCGTACAATGCGTATAGTTAATACTAGTATTTTCTCTGTTCAGTGAAAAAGAAGATAAAACACAATACCGACGCAAATGTCGAATAAAGCTGAGTTTTAAATAAACAGGAATTCGCCTAAAATAAATCAAGATACTTTTATATCCTAAGAAATAAAAAACCTAAGCAAACAACTTAATCCTTCCCACTTACAGCTAAAACGAGTTACACATAACTCTTTAGGGTTGCCTCATCACATATTCCACTCAGGGGTGTCTCGTAAAAATTGGCATTACTTCACACTTAGTTGTCGCTTAAAATTCAAGTGGGGGCCCCGTTTTTGCATTGGAAGCCATTACCTGACTTTGGGGCCCTTGTGTGGACGTATGAGCTCTAAAGGTTAGGCCAATTTAGTGTAAGTGTGAATTGTGGGTAGTTTGAGTTTAAATTGTTGGGTGAAGAGAGAAGTTGTCTAAAAGGAAAATGTTAATAGAAACGCAATACACACGATATTTAAGGATATAAATAATTACACATGATAAGTACAAATATTTTTTTAGACAAATCTATCTAATTTAGAGTATAAATGTGAATTTTTTTTTTATCTGTCTTTTTGTCTATGTTCAAGCCTTTCTGTGCTTGTTCTTTTAAATAAGAATAATTTAAAACTGTAGTTAAAAAAAATAGGTATGAAAAGCAAAAAGTAATTCAAATTTAACTTTTACAATTTGATTTTTATTTTGTATAACCATAAATATTACTTTGTTGTTAAAAAAGTTTTCATATCTTAAATATATATTTTTTGCAATGACGCATGCTCATGCTACATTTATAAAAGTTTGTTACTTGCATATCTAGTTAAGTAACTGAACAAAATTTTATTGTAAACGGTATTTTACTCTTACCTTTATATATAACGAATATTATATATGTTAGTAATTAATCAATTTAAACGGTTTAAATCGCGTATATTCATCATTATTTTTGTCCCGACGTTTCAAACACATATTTATGTTATATATGTTATTTTGAGAAAATATGAAATTATTATATATAAAAAAATATAGACGCATTTCATAGACATATGTGATATCGCACTCCTAGATCAAAACTGTAACAACTCAAAATTCGTTTATTTAGAGTTATTCTTGTATTCGAATGCCCGGTGATCACACGCAACTATCCCGACATAACCGGAACAATATTGCTTCAAAACAAAAATACTGGATGGCGTTGACTTTCTTTTGTTGAATCATAATGCCCGTGGTCCCCCCACCTAAACAAGTTTATTATTAGTTGACCTTCACTAGTCACCACGAGAGCACGTATTAAGATAATCGAAAACGCGGACATTTCGAATTGTTACAGTTTTGTTGAATTGAATAAGTCAATTAGAGTAAGTTAATTAGAATTGTTACGGTATTGGTGAATCGGTGTGCAATATTTTTTAAGGATATTTTGACTTGTTCCAGTTTTGTTTGAAAAGGTACGTAAATATTTAATTACTATTTAGATTTGACTTAGTTTTGATGGATCAACATGTAAATTTCTAGTTGTCTTAGTATTGTTGAAACAAATTTAAATTGATATTTTTTCGATTAATAAAATAAATATTCTTCATGCATCGAATTAAAGTCGTGAACGTAATCATAAATATTGTCGATTTCTATTGAAGTTTTCTTGATAAAACTCTTAATTCCGTTGTATTAAAGGATTTTTTTGAGTTAACTCACTATTGCTGGGTCGTTATAATTAACAATAATTTACTTTTCTCTATTTCAGATAAACTTGAAGAGAGGCAGACTTCTCGTCAATATTGTCAATGAAAAATATAAAGAAAACCTGGTATCAGCTAATGATGAAGATTTAACTACAAATTTAGATACAGAAGCACAAATAAACAAAGAAAATATTCCATTAAACACTATTATAATGACTAATCAAGCCTATAGTAGACAAATTGAAAACGATTTAGCTATATCTCCAAGTGAAGAAAGTTTTATTGAAGACTCTGACACAGATCCAACTTATATTCGTAAAAAGAAGAAGAATCTTCCCCGTAAAATAATCCCATCATCTTCTTCATCTTCAAGTGAGATTTCGTCATCAAACTCTTCCAATTCTAGCGACAGTTCTAGTAGCAGTAGTGATTCTGAAACTGAAACCACTGACACTCTAGCTCAGTCTAGAAGCCAAAACGTTGTTCCAATTGAATCTATGGCTGTAATTGATACTGTTGGACAGTTTCAGACTCAAAATGATGTTGATACTGAGTTCAGGGATGTTAATAATCCTACTGTACAACCACAGTGTCACGTTGTCAATGAATTGAGCAATGATCAGCCAAATGAAGAGGTAAAAAGAGGAAAGAAGAAGTTAAGAAGAAAATCGACATGGAAAGCAAATATTTCTAAAGTTCTGAGGAATTCTGGTAAGTCATACCAATCTCTATCAAAAAGCAAGAAAGTTTTTAATGAAAGGAAAGTTCGCCCGGTATGCGGTGAAGGTTGTAGACAACGTTGTAGTTTGAAAATCAATGAAGAAACAAGACCAACCATCTTTGATAGTTATTGGGGCCTAGCAGATCTACAAAGACAGAGGGAGTACATAATCAGACATACTCAAGAAATCAAACCAAAGTATAGATATTCTTGTACACAGGAGTTTAGAAATCTTAATAGAGCCTTTTATTTTGAAGTAGCTGGCAATAAGATCCGCGTTTGTAAGTCTTTTTTTAAAGCAACGCTCGACGTGAGTAATACGAGTATCACAACTGCACTGGCTAAAAAAAATGGAAATGGCATTGTCGCTACCGATTTTAGAGGCAAACACGGTAATCAAATGAAAATTGATCAAGGAATTAAAGACAGTGTTACAGAGTTCATTAACAGTATCCCTAGGATTGAGTCCCATTACTTGAGGGCACAAACGTCAAGAGAATTTATTTGCAGTGACAAATCTCTTGCTGATTTATATCGCGACTACAAAGAAGCTCGTGAACTTAAACAATTATCTTTCGCCACGAAGTCAACTTTTAATAGAATATTCAATACTGAATTTAATCTCGGTTTTTATATTCCAAAAAAAGATCTGTGTGACCTTTGTGAGGGCTATAAAAATGCTAATAAAGAAGAAAAAAAAAATTTACGAGAGCATTATGAACAACATCTACTAGAAAAAAATTTAGCAAGGGACCACAAAGAAAAAGACAAGAATAGAAATGATGGAGTTATCGTAGCTGTATATGACTTACAAGCAGTTATGCAAGTTCCAAAGGGTCAGGTTTCATTGTTTTTCTATAAATCTCGGATTAATTGTTTAAATTTTACTATAAGTGATTTAAGAGCACAAGACGTAATTTGTTTTTTTTTTGGGATGAAATAGAAGGTAAAAGGGGTGCAGTGGAAATAGGCTCCTGTGTTTTGCGGTATATTGACACTTTATTACAAAAACATCCAGATAAAGACATTGAGATTATTTTCTATTCTGATAACTGTGGTGGACAGCAGAAAAATAAATACTTACTATCTGCCTATGCTTATGCTGTTGTTACTAAAAGAGTAAAATCAATAACACATAAATTTCTTATACGTGGTCATTCTCAAAATGAGGGTGACAACGTTCACAGCGTTATAGAGAAACAGATCAAAAGACACATAAAATCTGGCCCGATATATACCCCGCAACAGTATTGTACTTTGATTCGGACAGCGAAAAAAACCGGAAGCCCTTACCAATTAGAAGAGATGACACATGAACAATTTTACGACACGAAAATGTTACAAGAAGAGTGGGGAACTAATTTCAATTTAGATGAAGATCGTAACCAAGTCAAATGGCAAGATATAAAAGTCTTAAGGGTAGAAAAGGAGAATCCAGGAGTATTTTTTTATAAAACCTCATTTTCAGATGAAAACTATAAAAAGGTGTCCGTGCGCAAACGCCAAACCAAAGACGATCAGATAGTTTTTACGGGTCTTAAACAAGCTTACACTCAAAAAATACCTCTCTCTGAAGCAAAAGTAAAAGATATTAAGGAACTTATAACCAAAAACGCTATCCCACAACAGTATGTAGATTCTTATTTTAAAATTTTTATTGATATTAACTGATTAATTTTGAAAATATTCTGCTCTTTAAAATAATTCTGATGTGCCTTTTATGTAAGTTCCTATAGCCTAAGATTTACTATTCTTTGATAATTTATTTTGGTTGGTTGAAATTATTATAGTTTAGCAATAATTTTAAATAATTTGTGTTTTGATTGCAAGGGGTAGAGGTTTTTAATAATTGTTGATCTCAAATATGCCATCTCAATTAGTTCTGTAAGTTTTGTAAAAATCTTATTCTTATAGGTACCAATTCGTAAAATAATGTTTACTATTTGTATTATTTGTTAATTCTATTATTTGCATTTCTAAGATGTGTCATTTTTTAATATTAAGAGGCTTACATTAGATTTTAGCCTGATTTGTTTTTAGACTGATTTTTGTGATTTATAATAAGTTTTATTACATTGGAAGATTTATAATTAATGTTAGGATTAGATGTTTTTAATTATGAGAGGCTAATATCTCAATACTTGTAAATGTAAATGTAACAATAACTTTGAATTTTGGATGTTTCTTTATTAATTAGTGGTAACTCCTAATTAATTTGAGAAATATTTCCACTCTTAGAACTCTTTTGTTTGAATAATTGTTTTTATTTTTCTTGTAGTAAATAAGTATAACTCAAAATGATTCAATAAAACTGATTCAAGTCAAATTGGTGTTTCTTTTTTTTACATAGTCATCACGCTAAAGTGTAACAATTCAAAAACAGCGATTTTTGATAAAAATCATTGAACTATAGCCCCTACTTTTCGAAAGTACGATTTCACAAGCTAATTAATATTTAGAATTCAATTAAATTGTATTACTTTTCGAACAAAAAACGCAGTTATAAGTTTTTTTCGTCTCCTGAATAATGACCCTCTTTGAGTTGTTACAGTTTTGATCTAGGAGTGCGAATGTCAAATCCGCTCAAATTTCTTACCAAACTGTAAGGGAAAAATTAAGAACTTTATAACATGTTTTTGAATGAGTAATGAAACCTTTTCTGAGTGGGTGTGGTATAAACATTTTTTATCATCCAAACCTATCGGGTATCAAAATGAAGGGCTTTAAAACACTATTCCATAAAGATATATCATTTGCAGTTTTATGTTCAATGGAATGACGTTTAACGAAAATAAATAATTTGCTGTCCAGTTTTTTGCTTTTTTAATGAATGTATACTTGTTTTAAATAATATTTATTACGCGATAACTCACGTAAATAAGCAAAGATTCGAGTATAATTTCGACCATATCGAGTGGCCATTATCAAGGAGAGCTCAAAACGCTCGCGTTTAATTAGACATGAGCTCCATTACTAAGTGTCCATATAAATTTGTATGAATCTGGCTTATTCACGTTGGATAACGAAAGGTTACTATATAAAAATAAATAATACTGATATAAAAGTATTATAGTTAAGTAGGCCAGGGCCTTTACGAAAATAATAACACGGAAATAGTTTCTGAACCTTTTTACGGCTGAACAATAAAATCAGTTGGTACTTGTCCACTGAAACAAACTTTATTGCCTTGACAAAAGGGGAAAAATAAGTAATGACACAATTAAGGGTGTACCAATGAAAATAGAAGCAGGCAAGTGCGAGAAAGATGACGTGCTGGCTGGTTCTGTAGCTAGAAGAAGAGACACTACTTTGATAAGTTGTTTGTTTTGCTAATCCGTTTGGATCTTATTTATAATTTTTAAAAAAGGATCCGGTTTGATCCACTCTACTTTTTAACACACTTATTAAGCACGGTCTGCAAAATAAATTTAACATAAGTCACAGCCATAAATAACTCTTATAATTTTCAATTTAGAGACGCAGACATTCTAGGAGAATGGAGATTATGATTCGCCTTTTTTATTTTAATAGGAGGGATAATTACCGGGGGGCTCACCTAGTAGTAGTGTTCGTCTAGAAATTGTTGTCAAAATGTTAAATTGCCTATAGTTTCACTTTTGATCACAATTTCACAAGTTGGTAGGTATTTATGTAGTCAAGGGTATGAAAAAGTACCACTAGGTGAGTAATGAAATGAAAAAGTACCTTTACTAATAAGCAGTTGAACCAAACTGGATAAGCATCCTAAACGTTGGTATGTAAACACGTGATGGTGCAGAAATTAATATTTGATCTCCCATTTATACCCTACGCGTACCTAACGCTTGAGATGAGGAAGAGTTGTTTATTATCCTCTTTGTCTTCCTGAACATACATGCATACATTACATACATGTGTATGAAGTTTTTCGACAATGCCATCGTGTTATTCTTAGTTCGCTATTTTGGTAGCTTTCTCGGCCAATCAAAAGTAGAAAAATAATTATTTACTCACTAAGCACACAGAATATTACGTTCACAGTTTAGAGGCAAATCTATTTAACTAATAAGAGGGCAGGAAATATTGATATATATTTAAATCATATGGATAGGTCGCATAAGTACTAATGCTTCACTTTTATGAAAATCTGGGTTTGTTTTCTTTTTGTTACAATGAATCAAACAATGACTAGATAAAACTTTTGTTTATCACCGGCGGTATGAATTATTAACAAATCACTATAAACTATATACATAATATACGCTGAAAACATTTAGGCAATCCGAAGGCCATAGCAGATCTACAGGCAGTCCAAATTTTCCAGCGCACTGCCAGTTGGATAGTGGAACGTAATGCTTATTGGTTGAATAAATAAGTGCCAGCATTCGATCACGCAACGCATCGACCAAGCGCTCTGATAAGTGAGTTTTGAAGCGCTCGTAGCGAAGTTTACTTAGCTGTTCTCAACCGATCAGCAAAGTTAAGCAACGTCGCGCGCGGTCATGAGTTGGATGGGTGACCGCTAGTGACATTACTACTGAGCGTTTCCATGCTTCGGAGGGCACGTTAAGCCGTCGGTCCCGGTTGTTGCCTTAGGATGGCAGTCGTTATAAGCATGGTGGTAGGGCATTTTGGGAATGCCCGCCTGGCTAGCTATATTTTATCTCACTTGTTACACCGATTTTTATCGTTTTTAATAATATACATCTGGCACCCATAACCTGTTGGGTTTTGTTTATTAAATGAGTACAATAATTACATGTCTTCTTGTTCTTTTATTTCTTATCACATTTTACTAATATAAATGTATTTACTTAAAGTTTATGCAACAACAGAACTATTACGCAGTAGCCATTTTTTAACAAGAGGGAAGATTATATCATAAGTATCATAGAGTAGGAAGTGGATACAGTGCCATAGATTAAACAGGTAATAGTGCATGTGCCACAGATCCGACATAGGTTAGCCTGAACAACATCTTCGACCACATCGTCACTTACCATCAGGTGAGATAGTGGTCAGGCTAACTTATCAAGAATAAAAATAAAAAAAAGAAGTTTTAAAAATACGTTAAGTTAGTTAAATAATTGGAAAATAAAATAAGCTCCCGGTCCCCACGGATTCAATTTATCTACACCAAAAGGCTCGCAAATCTAAACCTTATACGGACAAGTATTACAAATAAAAAGTTCACATTTGCAAAAAAATACTCTAGGCCCATAAGGCGACAACCGTCAATATGTACTCGCAAATCATTCAATGCAATGTTTGATAGGAGACGTTGCTTATTGAGTGGATGGCAATGCTCTAGATAGCTGGACCAAGAAAATCACCCTGTTGAGATCCTACGGAAGATAAAATCACGTTATTGTGGTAGGATAATTTTGACGATTTGCCGTAGCATTGCCAAAAATGGGTATCAATCAGGAATTTTATCTTTCTAGTCAAAAAGTTGCCTCAATCTACCGAGTAAACAGCATATTGGCATCTATATGTTCTATAGTAAAATTTCAGTTATTGTGTGATGTGAGAGTTTTTGGATACATGATCTTCGGATACCCAAGTATAGCCTTAAAATCCAAATTTTATGGCTATATTTTCTTCAGTTTTTGGTATCAACACAAAGCCCTTTCGCTAGACGTGAAGTAAAAATAGATGTACCTCATCATTTTAAAAGTAATTTCGTCTATTTTTATTTCACTTCAAGCAATAGTGCTTTTACGTCGCTCAGCAAGAGTCAAGCGAAATGGATCCCTAAAATCCACGTACCCGTAGTTCTCTCGAAAAACTCGGTAAACAAGGGTATAAAACTTAATGATAGCGATGTTATCGTTCCTTGAGACCGCTGCAAACAACTTAGTTGGTATTTACTACAAAGTACACCAACGTCGTAACAACAAGATAGTTCTTAAGTTTTGTGTTTGAAGAAAAATTCCGCGTGTAAACTATTTGTGATCAAGATGCCTTGTAAGTGCTGGAATGATCACGTATCACTACGCGTATTCCATATTAAAAATTATTGGTATAAAAGGGCGTTCGAAAATAGAATTTGA
Organism: Plagodis pulveraria; assembly: GCA_963890685.1. Lineage (NCBI taxonomy): Eukaryota > Metazoa > Arthropoda > Insecta > Lepidoptera > Geometridae > Plagodis > Plagodis pulveraria. The sequence goes on along the minus strand of OY982973.1, from coordinate 9,944,516 downwards.
TATATTTATCTGAGTTCAGGCACAAAATAAATATTTCTTTTAATAGTATTTATAATAATAATAATATTTTTTTATCTGCAATATTAGGATACATTAGGTATAATATAAATCATTTGTCTAGTTAGCATTAAATAAACCATTAACCTTGAATAAATTAAATGTATAACTAAAGTATAGAAATTTAATATAAAATAAAGAAAACATGAATGTAAAACAAGAATATTAGGTTTCCCCGTATGAAATTTGGCATCAGGCAGTCAGCTGTAATAAAAAAATAATATTATTCATGATTAAAAAGTGATACCGTCGAATTAAGTCTCCATAAGCATTGCCAATTTCCTCCAGCTGACAACACATACCATTTTTATATCCACGCTGCAATCAGATAAAAAGTCTAAGCCAAAGAGTTTGATTCCTTTACGACGAGAATTCAATAAATCTCAAATCTGCGTTTATTTGGACGTTCTATGATAGCAAATGCCTGTCGTCGTCCTGCCGTCTATATCCGTGTATCAATTTAATCCCAGATTGTAGAAATTGACCTGCAACACTTACCCCCTTACTTATAAAAAATCCGCTATGTAGTTGCTAAGTATTGGATAACTAAACAGTGTTTAAGTAATGTTTAAATATTTCTTACTTATAAACGCTCCTTAGCAACTATTTAGCTAAGCAATGGATAATGAGGTCGAACGTATTTTAAACTGACAACATTGAACCAAAAGGTATTATGAAAGACCCAAATTGTCAAAAAGTATGTATCTAGTGCTGAAAATCTTAAAACTAAAAAGTAAAAAAATACTATTCTTTGTAGGTACTGATTTTTGTACATATGGTTAGGCGTACTCATAGGCTTAGGATAGCGAAAAAATCCTAGGTCTGTGGGCGTACTGGAGACTTCTGAAGCGAGTTATTTTTTGCAATATGATAAATTCAAAGTGCCCTAATATTCTATGAATTCCCGTGGGTGTCGTAAGAGACGAATAAGGGAACAAGTATTAATTAAATAAGTAATAAAACCGACCAAAATTTTTAGACTTTATTTTCTTTAAACGACTTATCGTTTCATTGATATTAAAACTGCAATTTATATATATAACGGAGTGTGGGCCGGGACGGGTCGGTATGTCGTCGAAACGGATCTGCTATCAACTCAGGTTGGTGGTCAATTATGGGCGTGCACGTGCAGATTTTCACAAAATAACACCCAGAGAATATCGTATGATCACAATTGTAATTCACAAGAAACTTATTACAGCAAAACTACATATTATCACGTGGATTAAAATGAGCCAATGGGTTTGCACGCGTCCATCACATTCGGTTGTCCGTCAAGAAGTGCGCACACTTCAAAAATCCGAGAGGAAATGAACAACTGCGACAGGCATCCGGCCGCCATGACACCTACAACTCCATTCGGTGTTACCCGCTCTAAAAATGATTAAACGAATACAAAGCAATATCGATTATAGTACTGAACATAATAGTGATCTAATTAATCATAACGTTTTATTTTTAATCTTCGTAACTCCATTAAATTCTTCACGCGCTGTTATATATATATGTATATATATATGGTATAATGTTCTTTTTTTTTTTATGTGGTTTATTAGTTTTTCCACAGACTCCAGGGTCCGTGCCATTTTTTAGGTTAACTTAGAAATTTATTAATTAATTACATTACTATGGGGAGCATTACATATTTAGCGGGGAACACAGTTATTAGGGATGCTAATCTTACATAACTATTATATATACTATTACAAATATTATATATACTATTACTATTACAAGAGAGAAAAGAGACAAACTGGTTTGCACAGGCATTCTGAACGGACCAGTGTCTTCAAGCAGCACTCGTTCACGAGTTGACTCGCGTGCCAGCCATCGTCCTCCTCAACCATTTGTGAGGGAAGAGGGCGACCCGACACACGATGCCGCCGCTTGTTTACACTTTATCGTAAGCATGACCGTTCCGAATGCCTGCGCCAATCCGCTTGCCAAAGGGAGAGAAAACTACAATTAAAAACTACATTCTTACGCATACAATAAAATTTGAACTCTTGAGTTTTTTATTATTCTGACCCACCGACGTCCATTTTCACCAGGGCCTCTATCACCACGCTGTTACGATCTCTAATTGCCATCTTTAGGTTATAATCGCGGATGTTTTTGCGCCTTGCAGCCACCGCTCTCCGAACGAACCGTCCAATAGCATACATGGTATTATGTTTTAAAGCCCTTTATTTTGGAACCCCATCGATGTATATGGAAGTAAAAAAATGTTATCTGATAATGTGGCGCCTAAAATCCGCCAGTTTGTTTTATTTTTCTTTTTATTATGTATATACGTAGTGTTACTTGCACTATCCTGACAAATGTAACTATATCTCTTAAATTAAAATTTGTTAAGTCGTTTAGAAGTTATGGTGGAATAAAGAAACTCACAAACATACATGAACCCTGAAAACATAACACTCCTTTTTTGGGCAGTTGTATAAAAATACCAGAAGGTGGGAAGCAGCGCCTTCAGATGTACCGACAACTTCTACTTCCCAAGACGCCTGCCAAGCATGGATATTATGGCAAATCCCCCTAATGGGGGACAACTTGTTCAACGGTAGACGTTCCGTTTGATGTGGTGATGATATATGCATAATACCAAATCTACGCCTAGATATCCAACTCGTCACATAGTCTTGTATTGTCAATAGTCAAGTTGTCAAAAATACTTATTTGCATTAAAGAAAAAGTTGAATTGGATCAAATTGCATTGAAATTTTTATCGCTTAATCCTGTTTAAGCAAACATTTATTTGTCAGTATCGAGAACAAAACATATCGAAAGATTCAAGTAGAAAACTGAGATCATTGCAAATTTTGAAACTAGAAAAGTTGAAGTTGGGAAGTAATTGAAATGCAAATCTCTCGGATATTTTAAAAAAGTTTGAAGTTTTGATATTGGGTAGAAAATAGCAGGAAAATCCTGGAGACATCACGCTTGCTTGAGCTTAAATAAGATGTTCTCGCAAGAACACGCCGACGGTTATTTTCCTTGGTTGAAGTCATAAAAGCAAAGCGTTTTTGAAATATTAAATTATTAGTGTGTAATATCCGCAAGATTTGCATTTCAAAAGCAAAGCGTTTTTGAAATATTAAATTATTAGTGTACGTAAGCACACAATTGTTATTATATTTATATAAAAACTAGCTGACCCGGCAAACGTTGTTTTGCCATATAAAGAGGAAAAATGATTAAATTACTAAAATGGCTATTAAAAAATAAGGGTTGATCGTAGAAGGGTGAAAATTGAGGATTGTATGTATTTCTGTATGTTGTATCATAAAAAAATAGAAATTAAAAATTTTGTCTTAAAAATAAAAAAAAATAATTTAGGGGTGGACTAGACCCCTAACATTTAGGGGGATGAAAAATAGATGTTGGCCGATTCTCATAGATACCGGATAAGCACAAAAAATTTCATCAAAATCGGTCAAGCCGTTTCAGAGGAGTATGGCAACGAAAACTGTGACACGAGAATTTTATATATAAGATAATGCGCCCATAATTCGGTAAAAGCAGGGCTCAGTCCGTAACCGGTAGGTACATAACGACCATTCCAGGGTTTAATGCTTACCGGTAAGCGTACTTCCGGGAGTATAAGTATGAGTGGGGCTAGGGCGCAAAATTCTTAACCAAGTACTCACACGGCAGTTACGTTCTCGAGCAAATTGAAAGAAAAATACCTACCAAAATCACGAAATTATTTTGAATAATATTTAAATTTATCATGTTTAACTGACGATATAAAAATATAGGCATAGGTGACGGAATACCAGTGTCAATATAAGTGGTTCATATTTGTGTTTTTACTTATTGTTTCTGATATGTTCGTCATCACCACCACAGCCAGAATGCCCACCGTTTTTTTTTCTTTTCTGAAATACGTACAATTATGATCATTGAACGACATCTCCCCAAAAAAATTTGATCCAGTAACCTGTTACCGTTCCAAAAATATAGGCCCTTTAAAATTGGAAGGGACGGACGGCCGCATGAAATTACCTCCTGAAAAATATACCACCGCTTACGTCTGATATTTTAAACCACAACCTAAAACACCGAAGCTATGTGAGAAAACCTGGCGTCTCTAAGCGAATGTGACTAGAACATGCCTTTAGAGTAAACTTTAAGTTTTACTTTTAGAGTAACTAGTTATTGGTGCTTTGAATAATTCAAACTTAAATGTACACGGAAAATATATGGAGTCTTTCATCTTTCCAACAATTTAAAACTTGACTAGCTGATCCACTTCAAGTGCTTCACTTTGGAAACTATCGCGAGTTTTATCCATATTAACTTATTAAGAACCGTTATGCGTCCGTTATCCGTTACGCGCTGAAGTCCGTGCTCGTCGCTTTGCGCAATTCGTGACTCCCAAACGATAGACTCAAAGCCATTCCAAAACTGGTCGGAATCTTTTCGGCATTTATAACAGGGGTCCTAGCCGGTTCCTTAGAAGTTAGTAAATGCTTCATTGATTATAATGTGTTATAAATATATATAATTTTTTCAAAAATTTTAACCTATATATTTTTGAAGCGCTCGTAGCGAATTTTAATTAGCTGTTCTTTACCGATCAGCAAAGTTAAGCAACATCGCCCGGGGTCATTAGTTGGATGGGCGACCGCTAGTGACATTACTACTGAGTGCTTCCGTGCTTTGGAGGGCACGTTAAGCCGTCGGTCCCGGTTGTTATCTTAGGATGACAGTCGTTATAGCATGGTGGTAGGGCAATTTGCGAATGCCCGCCTGGCTAGCTACCACCCTCAAGAATATAATCTGTCACCAAACACCTAACGGTGTGTTCCGGCAGCTGTCCTTGAGAGCCAGTAATTCTAGGTTAGCCTGAATAACATCTTCGACCACATCATCACTTCCCATCTGGTGAGATAGTGGTCAAAGTCTAAACTAACAAGCATAAAAAGAAACTTAATATGCCTATTGCGTGTATATCCTCCTAGAATTACGGACTGCTGGAGGAACACACCGTTAGTTCCTTGGTGACCTATTTTCTACTTGAGAAGGTAGCTCGCTGGGCGGGCATTTGCCAAATTTCCACCATGCTGTTACGACTGCTATCCTAACCTAAGACAACAACCAAGACCAACAGCTTAATGTGCCCTCCAAAGCACGGAAGCGGCAAGTAGTAAATGTCACTATAAGTCACAAATGATTATTATGATGAAACATTGGCACCTGGTTTCCAATTCATAAGACCAAGCACTCATTAACTTTTATCGGTTATTTATTAATTGCATTATTATTGCATTCTTTTGTTGTCAGAGGTATTCTTAAACATTCATATAGATTCTTAAACTTTTCGACCAGATGTAGTATTTGTCAGTAATAAGAGATACTTAAAAATTTTAAGACCGCAATTCAAATCCTTGCGTGCCGGGTGCTGTAACTGATTGCCATCGAAACTGACTGTACGATTTACAGATGCTAATTTATGCTCTTATTTTAATATTTTAACCGTCTGTAGGTAACGTTCTCGTGAGTGTCGTAAGAGGCGAATTAGGGAAATATACCGGAAGGTGAGAAGCAGTGTCTTCTGAAGAACTGACAACTTCTACTGCGATCTTAATATTATGTTTGCAATAACGCCTGCTATGCGGGTTACATTACACAATTACAAATTTACGAGAGGAAAAAATTAAGTCTAATCAACACGTCTTAAAAACAAAATTTTCCTCTCGCATATTTGTAATTTTACTTCGATCCCCAAGATGCCAGCCAAGCGTGAGGATTATGGCAAAGCCCTCCAATGGAGGAGACCTTGTTCAACGGTGGTCGTTCCAGTTGATGTGATGAAGGTAATAGATTCCGAATTGTCAGATGCAACCATAAACCAGACTACTCGTACGCACGAGACTTCATCTGACTCAACAAATATTATACGAAGATCTGGCCTTAGGAAGGGCTTTTTCAAACACATAACTCTAGTAATGATGGCGCTACCTTAAATCATATTAAGTAGTAAAGCAACTTCTTTGATATGGTTTCAAGTACTATCGCAGGCTAAGCGAACAATATATCTATATATTTTAGATTACATAATATTAAGGCAAATTTAGTGTTCTTAAAATTTGTGAATCCAATAATGCTCTGCATGATGATGGCGCTAAGCTTCTAGAATTCTAAATATAGGAGTTTTTTTTTCGAATCCAGGCATATTTTGTTTGTAACAAAACAGGAGATAGGTTGTTTACATATTTTCAGTCATATAAACTAAAAAACAAAAGACCAAAACAGAACCAAAATGAAGTCGTTAAAACCCCCTTTATAAACAAAAGAAGATCTTTTACCCACGAGTACACAAACAGGTGAGATAAGTAATTTCGCAGGAAGCCCTCGAATATGAGACTTGGGACTATCCCATGCCGAGCCACACATAAATATAACTATACACTTATAACCCATTTATATACATCGCCAACGTCAACTTTCCACATGACTTTCAATCTTAACGCGAACAACGTAAAGTATACTTTTGAGTGGAAGATATCTAAAGAAGGGTAGGTAACGTACGAACGTATGGGCTTAAGTAATAATGTTCGCGCATTATTCTTGTTAGGGCCAGAACCTTAAATTAATTTTTATGGTTTTACATTGAGATGAGAGGACGCTTATGTTTTGATTGCAAACAAGTTTATTGGGGTAAATAGGTCATTAAGAAACTTGAAAAGGGCTGCCGAGCTGTGAAAATGGTCCTATGGATACGTCGGCAATATAAATTTGTTATGTATATAGACATTATATATTAGGACAAGCTTTGTGGTCCTTCAGATTGTGTGTTTAATAAAACACATCATCTTCCTTCCCTTTTACTCCACGCATGTGTGGTTGGTACTAGATGCCAAACAAATGACAACACAAGAACAAATAAAAAAAAACTCACAGGAAAACACGTTAAAAAACTGTTCCCTACCCTGGACAGGCCCGGCACACTCCACACTTTAGGTATAAAGCTACAGGTACATCGGCGTATCCGTCTAGACGGGATTATTGTACGGTGCGTGCCGCGTCAGAAGAGATCAGAGCTATGCGTGCCTATGCGATAGAAAGAGAGACACCTTGTAGGTGAATATAAATATTAGGTAGCCGTGATTTGCGAGCTGAAGTGCACTTTATTGCTTTGTAGGTAGAGTCGCTTATATATTGGAATGGCTTTGCAGAGTGATCCTTCTGGTCCGTTTTATTCTTTGCCTTGGATCACATCATCACTTACCATTATGAGATCTTGGTCAAAAGCTATATAACGATAAAAAAAGAGCCAAGTGAAAGTTAAGTGACACTCTTTTAGGGTTGTCATTTCCTTCTTATGTATGCCACCCTGAAAAATAATTTAACTGAATTAAAAATAAATTGGATATCTAGATCTAAAGTATATTAGTCTTTAAAACATTTCGAACAAGTAATTTGAGTTCAGGCTTGTTACTAATTCTATTTAAGAGCAACAGACAAATATATAGTGATGTTATAAAAAGGATTTTGTTAGGATTATTGGGTACCAAAAACGTGGGGGGCATACTCGTGTAACAACGTATCTACGTATACGGGTGCGGTCCCATTTGCACCATTGGGCATTGGTGCCAATAGCACGCTCATAGCTGGTCCGATTTGTACGAAGGGCACCAAACATTTCCATGGCTGATAGGTGTTAAGTCATAAAAGACGTCACCACTCAGTGCTAATGTTTCTCACTGCCATGCGGATCAGCACCGTGAGCATTCCGTGCCAATAGCACTCTGAGCGCATTTCGAACCAAGCATCGGCTGGCATACGAATCTGTTGCTCGGCTATCATAATAAATGAAACTTGCAAAATTAAAAATCTGAGATCTATCAAATTTGTTTGACAACTCGTAATTCTCTCTCTCAAATACTCTATAATCTGTTAATTTTTGAGAATATAAGAAAATTATTTATTTCTGTGGATAGATGGTTGAGGTCATATGCGCGCTATCGGTTGGTCCGAATTGAATGAAATCGGTCCAATCTTTAGAACTGTGGCTATGTTAGAATATTATTGTACATATAACTCTATTACTAGTTTGTTATACATAGCCCTAAAAAAGTTGTTAGGTAGTTATGATAGTACTGATACCGTCGTCGTATATTATTCGTGCTTGTGTGTGACCTTATAAAAACATATTTTATATTAGACCTACTACTGTAGCCTGTTTGCCGTATATCTTATTTATTTATAGATAGATGAACTCTTTATTTAAACATTATTATTTAGACAACTGTATAAAACATGTAATATGACTAAGTGTTACAAAAGGCGGTCTTATCACTGACCGACCGATAGGGTTTGACAACAAAGTACTAAGGTGTTGGTAGTATTGCATTACCATTAACAGACCTTACAAAGCTCTTATCGTCATAGACTCCTAAAATAAATTAATAATTTTCAATTTTACTTTGTCTTTGAAACCAGAGACACTAAAGAACACACACATCTACATTATGAAATGGTTTTGTAATTTAATCGGCTTTATACAGTAATTTTCAATGGTTCAAATTAGTCGCAGGGGCAATCCCTCAGGGGATGCTTTGTGGTGAACTCATGGACAGGGGCGAGACTGCGGTTTCCCATCTTATAAAGTGTGATAATTCTTGTTAAAGGTAGTAATACGTGATTTAAAATATGTACATTGAGCTCTAAGTAATTTCATAAAAAAAACTTTGTAATTTGGCAGTTGATTTTTTTTATTGCAACGGCACGCGATGGAAAAAAACTGCTTTTCGTCGCAGTTTAAAAACTAAATTATAACTCGTCCCTTTAGTATTCGTTGGTTAAAATAAAAAGTAAGCGTGGCACATAAATACTAAAGATATTATATTAATTGTATTTAATTTATGAGAACAAACATGATTTCAAAAATATACGTCTTTGACGACGCAGAAAAGTAATTTATTTCTTTCCGTAAACATAAAGTGATATTTTTATGGAAAAACATAAATTACTTTCCTCAATAAGCTCTACAAGACGACTTCTCATTTAATTGGAACACACTGAAAAATTATTTACTTGAAATAAAACCAATATTCTTTTTTGCTGCAACGTTCTACACAACATAATATGAAAATGCCGGTTTTGTAACAAACCTATTTAGATCCCTATGAAAAAAAAATATAAATTAAGTAGTCTGTATCCATGATTTTAAAAGAATGTTATTATAAATATACGATAGAAACATTTAATTGGTTAAAGAACGATAGGAAAGATTTGAGTTATAACGTCATGTCATGTTAGCTAAATTGGTTAGAGCATACCCCGGCTAAAGGGGTGGATGGACGCGGGTTCGAATCCCGCACATGACTTAAATTTTTTCTATCGTATATTTGTAATTTTGTAATGTAATCCGCATAGCAGGCGTTATTGCAAACATAACAATATTAAAAAGTTATTATATTGATATTTTTTATAAAATTATTGTTGTACTATTCGCTTAACGTATCGCTTTACAGCGAAATAGAAACAATCAAGACAGTGACCATAAATAAAGCAGTTTCTAACTGCAGTAACGAGACAAGTTGCAACTTGGGCTATTCCTAAGGGGCAGTCCAAGTTTCGTAGTTAACAGTCGTATAGTAAAATAATTGTAGTAGAGTTATATTTGTTCAGATATAATATACAGCAATTTCATATAGCAATGTTAAATAATATTATTTTGACAAATTCTGGAATATATATAATATATTGCCAACAAATATTTATATAATTTTATATTTTTTAGGAACCAATGATGGCTCAGTTACATTGGCAATGGACTGCCGTGCAGCAGATCCATGGTTCGAATCCCGCCGCGGGCTTGAGCTTCAACGCATGGTGGAAGGGCATTTTGGGAATGCCCTTCCACCATGTGAAAATCTGTCGCCAAGCACCTAGCAGTGTGTTCCGGCAGCAATCCTTGAGACCCAGTTAAATTACAGGAACATGAGACTTAACAACTGTACGTCTCAGTGTGACGGACGCAGTGCGATACGTCGTTGACGAAATGCATCTGTTATAGGCAGAGGTTTGTCCGCTTAACATCAGGTGGGCCCTTCTACCACGCGGTGAAGCTCAAAACGGTGGTGGTGATCGAACCATGAACCAAGCAATCCATACCTATGAGTATTACCACTTAGCCATCATTACTTCTTCTTGCTTGTATTCAATAACATAATATAGGGTAACTTATGTTTATTGAGAATTAACAATAATCAGTAGTCAATTAATAAAAATATAGAACAAGTATATGTAAAAAACAATAGAATTGTCTGAGAAATTTGATGGCCTTAAGACGTTCCCTTCCAGACGTTTTATTTACCAGATAAGCTAAAGCTTTTTAATGAACTATCGCAAATGCAGTGGGTTAACGACATACTTGCTAAGTTCTACTTGATAACTTGTAGGCTGAAATATTAATAACTCTTTATTTATATGATTGATATAAAGAGTAGCCTTGCAAAACTGATGCGGAACTATCGACCATTGCATGATGGATAGAAATCATCATATATTACAGTTACAGTTGCAGTGCCACTGTACTGCGTGAAACTGTATTGTGTTCTTCTCTTCGTGACAATAACGTTGTTTCCTTTTTATTAATATTACTATTTTTTTATGCCTGATGGTTACCCTTTGACCACTAACTCACCTGATGAACCTGCCTGAACGACATCTTCGACTACATCATCACTTACTGATGATGTAGTCGAAGATGTCGTTCAGGCTAACTTAGAATTACTGGCTCTCAAGGACAGCTGCCGGAACACACTTTCGGGTGCTTGGCGACAGATTTTCTACTTGAGGGTGGTAGCTGGACAGGCGGGCATTTGCAAAATGCCCTACCACCATGCTGTAATGACTGCCATCCTAAGACAACAACCGGGACCGATGGCTTAACGTACCCTCCGAAGCACGGAAGCGGTCAGTAGTAATGTCACTAGCGGTTACCCATCCAACTCATGACCGTGACGGACGTTGCTTAACTTTGCTGATTGGATAAGAACAGCTTAGCAAACTTCGCTACGAGCGCTTCAAATTATTCATGGAACAGTCCCCTTCTCGACTATGTATGAACACAAATGCTGAGATATTTTTTTCACTAAAATAATACTCACCAAAATACAATACTCAAGACTAACTTTTCATTTTGTTTATTTTCGTAAACCATCGAGTACGTCGTAACCAATTTCAGGTAACTGTTACGAACAAAAACAAAAACTTCCGAAGCCCTTTCAATCAATCTGACGACACGATTGCCATCTGAATTGGAACCCTCACGGAAAAACAACGTCACTTCTCAACAAGTAGGAACTTGAGTCTTCTCATTTTCTATAAATTCCCACGGTGCGGGATCTAAATCTCCACACCACTAAAGTATTTCCCCATGGCCGAAGTATTTCCGCATGGGCAAAGTATTCCCAGATCGAAGCCTATACTGATCGCATCGCAAACGCCGATGTGTCACTTGGATTGAACCATTTGTCTCCTTTACGAGGTCCGGCGACTGGTTCGGTCACTTTGGTACGTCTGCTCAATAATTTCTAAGAGATAGGCTTTGACTTCTGACGTAGAGGATTTGACCACAGTGGTCGGACAGAAGGATTATTTTGATAAATTAAGTCACGGGCTATGTGTTTTGTGCACTGTATCCAATTTGGAGACAGGTAAAAATTAGAACATGCTGTATCCTCATAAAAGTACTTGAAACATGTATATTTGCTGACGTACTGCTTCTGACGTAATAAAGTATATTTTACCTTACTGTACATAACTACTTTATTATTTACCCTTCACAACATGTCTTTTACTGATTTTACCACTAGATTTATTGGTTCTCATATCTCATATATACATTTTAAATATTATTATAATAATATAAACTAATATAACAAAGAGGAAGGATTTGTATTTTTGTATGCAACGAGTAAACTTAAAAACTACAGAACCGATTGGGGTGAAATTTTGTACGGAAATAGTTTGAGACCCAGGAACGGGCATAGGATAGTTTTTATCCAACTGTGCAAAAAGCGGTTTATGGTTTTACGCGATAACCGACTTACGCGCGGGTGGAGCTGCAGCCGGTTTGCTAGTATTTTAATAAAACATTTGATTTACATTAAAAAAAGCAATTACAGAATATATTTTGTAAAAGCTCCACCTAATTTTCCTGCTAAATCGTTATACTCGCCATGTAACCAAACTGAAAGAATTTTCGACGCATTTCACTTCTCAGGAGAATCTTACTCTTCCTGCAGACAATCGATAATACGGTAAATAGATTTATTCTGGTACGGGCGCTGGTTAGGCATACATGGTGTGTATATGAAGTTTCATAGTCATAGTCATAGTAGTCATAGTAATTTATTAATAAACATCTGTTTACAAGTCAAATTATCTGATAATTAATAATAATATGTTTATATACAGCTATATAACACAATTATGTAAACATTTTTTTGATTATTAATCGATTATAAGACAAATCATAAAATACAGAAAAAAATAACTCTTATAACTACTTGTCAAGTAATTATTTATTTACAGAAAAATTCATCTAGCGTATAAAAACTTTGCTCCATGAGCCAGCTCTTTAGGCGCGATTTAAAGATAGTAAAGCTTGTGGCTGCCGTAATGTTATCCGGCAGCCGATTATATACAGTTGGTCCCATAACATGTGTCAGCTTGCTTGACTTTGACAAGGAGCGTGGGACAGCTATTAACTTACCAGCATTGCGTGTATTGTAGTGATGCACATCTTTGTGTCTTTTGAACAGGTCAGGGTGATTTCTCACAAACACGGCCACCTGAAGGATTAATAAGGAGGGCAGTGTGAGAATTCCAAGCTGTTTAAAGAATGGTCTCGCAGAGATGTCTTGTGGTACTCGCACAATGGCAGCACGCTTTTGCATTCTGAAGACGCGCTCCCAATCGGCAGCGCGCCCCCACAGCTCTGTGCCGTACTGGATCACGGACTGAATCGTAGCGAAGTAGCATGCACGCGCCACCTCCACGGAGACCACTCTGGAAACCCTCCTGAGTGCGAAGCATGCACTACTTATTTTGCCACAAACCTTATGAATGTGGCTGTCCCACGTCAGGCTTCTGTCAATTTCAAATCCCAAAAAGGGTGTACTATCTACTTGCCCTATCTTGACCTGGTTTACTGAGACCAACAGTGGTCTTGTAACATGGCCAGATAGACAGAAGTGGATAAAGTGTGTCTTTGCTAAGTTTAATACCAGGCCGTTAATTCGAAACCACTGCGCCAAGTCACATGCCACAATATTCAGCTTCTGTTCTAGCTGATCCACTGTTGGTGCTGTAACCACTGCAGCAACATCGTCAACGTACATAAATATGTTCGCGCTTGTTATAGCTGCAGGCAGATCATTCAGGAGTAGGGAAAACATGATATTTGAAACTGATGAGCCCTGTGCCAGTCCCATCATGGCAAACATTGCATCAGAGCATGTTTTTCCATCTCCCGACACAACTATCTGAGAGCGACCCCGCATCATATCAGCCAGTACCGCATATGTTTTACCCTCAATCCCATAGTGCTTCAGTTTCAGAGCAAGAACTTCGTGGTCTGCGACGTCAAAAGCCTTTGAGAAGTCGCAGCATAGTACAGCAACATGCTGCCTGCGCTCGCGAGCAGCCAAAACACAGTGAACCACTTCCCGCGTTAGAGAGGTGGTGGATCTACCTTCACAGTATGCGTACTGGCGATCTGATAGGGCACTCGTTGATGTCAAAAACTCTATGAGCCTCGAACTCAAACCATTCTCAAATATTATCGATTAATTTAATGTTTTCTTAAAATATCTGTTATTATTTAATACTAGCTGTACCTGCAACTTCGTTCACGATTGCCTGATAACAAAACGTGTCAAAAACACAAAAAGAACATGTTAATACAAAGTTCACCTTCTGCATTATACTGTAACCAAACATCCAAGGGTTGCCTTAACGTATAGGGATTTTAAACCGTATCCCAAGAGCATAAGAGCCAAGGACACGTCCAGTACTGTTAACTGTGCTTTTATTGGACTTGTGGTTGTAAAGTGGTGTGATTGCGGTGAGTAATTGAAGGTCAAGTCGTATATCTTTGACGTCTCTGACCAGTTCAGGGATAGCTTGGCTATGGTTCAAATAGCTCGAAGCTTACAGATTATATATAGTTACATTTAAAGAAATGTTGACATACAGTTGCCTTTATGAAAAATACAAGATTATTTCTAAATATGATTACAAGCCCTATTGTGTGCTGAGCTAAAATCGCATTTACAAATTATTGAAGCACAAATCTTTTTGTTTTGGACGGGAATCGAACCCGCATCCTCCGATTTCCGCCGGATACCTATTCCACTCGGCCACCGGTACCTTTCCTTAATATTTGCAGCAAAAAATGTCGGCTGGACGGAGTAAGGTTCCAGTGGCCGAGTGAAATAGACATGCGGCGTGCTATCAGAAGATACGAGATCGATTCCCATCTGAAACAAAAAAAAAATGTTCCTCAATAATTAAAAAAAAGACAATATGAAATTTTTATCACAGAAATATAAAATGCCCGTGGTGTGCCAGGCTATAATGTCACCCCCCATATTCTCTACCCGTAGGTGTCGTATTCGGCGACCAGGGGTAACACACAAGAAGGTGGGCAGCACCGCTTTCTTTTAAGATTTACTGATATCTCACACTGTGATTCCCAAGACGACTGCCAAGCTTGGGGATTATGGCAAACCCCCCATATTAATGGGGGAGCTGTGTTCAAGAGATGACAATCCGGCTGATACAGTTCAGTACAATAATTATAAAATATTTGGATGTTTACGTATGGACGGACAGCAGAGACTTAAAAAAGTTTTTTTTTGTTTTTAATGTTTGATATGTTAGCCTTTGACCACTATCTTTGATCTCTGAGGGACCTTTTTAAAGAAATTAATATTTTAACTTTACCAAGTCTGTATATATTTGAAAATATTATGTATGTTCGTAAAAATTTGAGTAAATTTAAATTAAACAGTGACAATCACGATTACAATACTAGCAATAAAGATAAAATAGCGGTGCCAGGTTTTAGATTAGCAAAGACAAAAAGGTCGTTCTTAGGTAATTGTGTGCGAT
This sequence comes from Plagodis pulveraria, assembly GCA_963890685.1. Taxonomy (NCBI): domain Eukaryota; kingdom Metazoa; phylum Arthropoda; class Insecta; order Lepidoptera; family Geometridae; genus Plagodis; species Plagodis pulveraria. The sequence goes on along the minus strand of OY982973.1, from coordinate 9,929,321 downwards.
TTTATAATAAAGTTCCCAAACATATTATAATGCTCACAGAAAGGAAATTCAAGTTGCACGTGAAAAACATATTGATTTATAAATCCTACTACACAGTTTCTGATTACATAAACGACAAAAATGCCTGGACAATTCCGCCTCTGCTAAGCTATTGCCTGTCACCTACATAATTTAAATAAATATTGTAATAACTCTATTATACAGGGTTACTGGTTAAGTCGATCTAGATCCATTAAGAGGTTATAGTTCCCATCATTTCTGACTAATTTGACTATGAAACACCCCAGCCTAAACCTAACCGTTTTTGAGATATTGGACTGAGAAGGTTTTTTAAAAAAATATGCCAATTTCTTAAGAATTGGCATTTTTTTTGTCTTCTATGGCCTTATTTTTTTTCTTATTCCAATTTTTGAGCACAAGAGAAGTTCATTTATTATTCTAAATGGAAAAAGTCTAAATATCTGAACCATAGGAGTCATAGTAGAGGACTGAAAGTGTAAAAAAAAAAAAATATAAAAACCTTTTTTTCTTTTAGCAAAATTTAAAAAAAAAATGTATGGCAGTTGTGCTGTAGATATGCTAAATAATATCTTTGTTCTATTAGCTATCCAACAAGGTATAACAAGCTAGGGGTCTTATCACAATTCTTAGAAAAAAACTTTAATAAAAAGCTCACAGTTAGTAGTAAAAATAAGGGTAATATATAAAATAGTATGTAACACATTGTTAAAAGATGTTTAAAAGAACGGACCCGAGTTTCTTGCCCGTTCTTCTCGCAGTGACTCTATACAATTTATTTGCTGAACGTGGCAGTACAATGTAGAATATTTCAATACTAAAATTTGTAATTGACATTCATAAGAGCGCCGTAGACGCCTCAATTAAATACATGATTTTGACTTTGACTATGTTAACTGATGATGTGGTAAGTGATGATGTGGTCGAAGATGTTGTTCTGGCTAATCTAGAATTAACTGGCTCTCAAGGACAGCTGCCGGAACACATCGTTAGGTGGTTGGTCGCTGTAGCCATGCGGGAATTCGCAAAATGCCCTACCACCATGCTATAATGACTGTAGTCCTAAGACAACAATCGGTACCGACGGCTTAACGTACCCTCTAAAGCACGGAAGCGCTCAGTAGTAATGTCACTAGCGGTTACCCATCCAGTTCATAGCCGCGGCGGACGTTGCTTAACTTTGCTGATCAGTTTAGAATGGCTAAGCAAACTTCGCTACGAGCGCTTCATAACACAACATTCACGAAGACGCGCTCCTCAATATTAATTGAGTTTAGTTGCACTGCTATACTACTACAGCAGTGCAATTAAGTAGGCACCCAAGCGATCATTTAAAAATTGTATTATTTTACTGTATGCACTATTATATTTTTTTATGTTATTGTGACGGAACAAGCTGGAGGCCCACCTGATGTTAAACGGAGTAACCTCTACCTATAAAAGATGCATTTCGTCTGTCACGAATTGCACTACGCCTGTCACCTTGAGACATAGTTGTTAAGTATTATATCCCTGTTATTTCACTGGCTCTCAAGGACTGCTGCCGGAACACACCGTTAGGTGCATGGCGATAGATTTTCTACTTGAGGGTGGTTGCTAGCCAGGCGGGCATTCGCACAATGCCCATCCACCATGCGGTGAAGCTCAAGCCTGCGGTGGGATTCGTACCATGGACCTGCTGCGCGGCAGTCCATAGCCAACGCCACTTAGCCATCATTGCTTCAAAAGTATCATCTACCACATTTACAATGTACAAACGAGGCATTCCTGTACAAATACGCTCTAAATATTTACAATAGAGGAGCGTGCCCTCGTGAGTGAACAGGTTTGTACGGAACTCTTAAAAGACCTTAAAACTTACAAACATTTTTTCTATTTTATTTTCCCCTTTAGTATCCGCTTAGATTTGAACCTTGTTTGCGCTATAATATAATATTTTGTTCCGTAAAGTTATTCGTGCGTTGTAAGTAAAACGTTCCTGATACCTTTGTTTAGAAGCAGGTTCGTTATTGTATCAAGTACGCCTTTATGAGCTCCAGGGACGCATTAAGGTACGAAGGACACGACCCTTTGCAAGGGCGAAAAGATACTCAACTATATAATATAATAAGAGCAATATGTGATTATAAAAATAACTGGGGACTTTAATAACTTGTTTGTAGTAAATAATAAGACATGGAGAGTGGTGCGCCATATTACAGGTTCGAACATTATATTATAAGACATTTATTTACGCTCCATTAATACCTGCCTGAGTGACCAGCGTTTTAATAGCCTAAACTCACACAATTTTGAGGTACCATTAGTCTAATATATCAAAAAGCAACAATGCAAGTACCGCAAAAAAAAAAGAGATGTCGCTATAAGAAGTTTTAGAAAAACGTTCTATGTTTTCTTTGTAAAGGCAAAATGAGACTTAACATGTATGTCTCAAGGTGATGGGCGCAGTACAGTTCATCACTTGTGATGAAATGCATCTGTTATAGGCCGAGGATACCGCTTAACATCAGGTGGGCCTCGCGCTTGTTCCTTCACAAAAAAAATATGTAATGGAACAATCTCGAGGCCCACCTGATGTTAAGCGGACTAACCTCTGCCTATAACAGATGCATTTCGTCACAAGTCACGAATTGCACTGCGCTCGTCACCTTGAGACAATTGTTAAGTCTCATGTACCTGTAATTTCACTGGCTCTCAAGGACAGCTGCCGGAACGCACCGTTAGGTGCTTGGTGATAAATTTTCTACTTGAGGGTGGTTGGTAGCCAGGCGGGCATTCGCAAAATGCCTTTCCAGCATGCGGCGAAGCTCAAGCCCGCGGCGGGATTCGAACCATGGACATGCTGCGTGGCAGTACATAGCCAATGCCACTGAGACATTACTCCTTCAAAATCACTTCAACACGGCCGTGTTCAACTGTTGAACAATTACCTTTCTAATTGGCAGTAGTACTACTTACTATAAGGTACGGCTACCAACTTCCTAATATTTCCCTTCGTCACCTATTACGATTTATATATAAAAAAGTAACTAAAGCAAGTACAATGCAATTTCTTAACTATAGATAAAAAGCGACTTGCTTTATTTATTAAATCTAATATTGAAGTGAAAATATTAGTATACCTAATTGCGTTTTTTTTTATTCCTTATTGGGTAGCCTTTGACCACTATCTCACCTGATGGTAAGTGATGATGTGGTCGAAGGTGTTGTTCAGGATAACCTAGAAGTACTGGCTGTCGAGAACAGCTGCCGAAACACACCGTTAGGTGCATAGCGATAGATTTTCTACTTGAGGGTGGTAGTTTGCCAGGCGGGCATTCGCGAAATGCCCTACCACCATGCTATAACGACTGCCAACCTTAGACAATAACCGGGAGCGACTGCTTAACTTGCCTTCCGAAGCTCGGAAGCGCTCAGTAGTGATGTCACTAGCAGTCACCCAACCAACTCATGACCGCGCTGGACGCTATACTGAACGGTTAAGAACAGCTAACGAAACATTGCTGTGGTTCAAACTAAAATTCCTTAAACCGCTTAACTATAACTGTGGACTGAAATCACACGTAGTCGAATCACTTACAACCTTTATTTATTTAATGAATAGATTCAGGCGTTAATTAATTATTTATTTACATTTTAATTTCAACAAATATTTTAACGTGACTTAAGAAATATTTTTGGTGGATTGGTTACCACACTACACCGGAAGTCGTAAAGTTGGTAGGCCCCCCACCAGGTGGACTGACTGTAACCTCCCTAACTGCTAATGTTGTCCTTTAGAGGTAAGATCAGAAATTAACAACTCAAGGGATAAATAAAAAGGTATTTATTTAGTAATCTCAGGATCGGGGTTCAGTCAGACCAAACTGTATTGCACACTTCGAGAAACCACTCCCCTGTATGTAGAAGCGCGCAGGCAGTAGGGATGAGCAGAATACACTCGTAGTAGGGTAGTGACAGGGTCGAAACTAGGTCCTCAGCACTCAGCAATGCAGGATCAATCGCAGCAGTGTGGTTAGTTCCCAAATATTCATCCGTAGGGGTGAACCCTGAAATCCATTATATTGGACGTTCTTAAAATGTACCGATTTTCAGTTTGACTGCAACATCCCAAATGTGAGCGTGAAGAGGAGCGAGATGGTTACAAATACCATTAATAGTGATCCGTGATGAGGCAGTCAAACTTATAAAATAATTAAAACTATGTTCAGTTACATACGGTCGCCGTACAAAATAAGCTGTACCTACACTATTTCGTACGACGGCTGCATCCGACGATAGTGCAACCGCTACATAATAAATACCAAAGCGCTATGACATATTACTAGTGTGATATTACAAAATAAATTATATCTAAGTATACTTGTTTATTATTCTAATTAATTATACCTAACCATTTGTTTGTATGAATAAAATTATAATAATAAGTAATTAGTAAAAATGATGTGAGGGATGAAATGATAACGATTAGTTCTCATCTAATAGTCTCATCCAATTCTAGTAAGTAGCAACTAGTATAATAAAAAGAAATAATAATAAGCCTTCCGATTAAACATGGTGAACGAAATACGTAGCACAGAAACCAACAAAACAGACAAGTACATTCGAATTTAGTAACAAAACCGGACAGGTAATTAATTGAAAACTTAGTACAGTAATCTAATGATTACGCTAGCTTCTTTGTTATCTTAGAAATAACATAGAATTGTGTGTAGAATATTATGCCATAAAGTCGTTACAATTTCGAATGTAGTAAACAACAAACTAGACTAACAAACCAAAATTACACTATTAATACGTAGGTATGCAACACTCACCCAGATGATGGGGCATATAATCACTAAAAGATATCACAATGATTTGCACTTAAAGGTGAAGATTAGGTAAGTATTTTTGGTATAAAATATTACAAAAAGCGGTACGGGCATACGCAGTGAAGCTCTAACGCTGCCTGGCTCGCGACCGTTAGCTACCGGTGGTTCATGCGATGCGTCATTCCCCGCGTCCCGCCTTCATATAGCCTGCGTTCACGCCGTAGGTTATACATATATATACCCTTGCAGCGTTGAAGTTATAAGACACCTACAGGTACGATTGTCTTAGGTTAATTTCATTAATACGATAGCATATGATTCTATTCTAGATTTTATTTATATTATTATGTAGATATATATATATATAGTTTGGTAACGAACCGTTACATGACGACATCGTGAAAGTCGCGATTAGCCAGTGGTTACAAGTGGCTAATAGCCGTTTTTTATGGTGATCTATAGGGGGAGGCTTTGTTCAGCAGTGGACGTCTTCCGGCTGACGATGGAATACATATTTTAGAAAAGTAATTAAAATATTTTAAAAAAATATTTAGTTACAATTCCGCATAATTTTCCTGTTAAGCAACGCAGCCAAACCTGAATAATTTTCGACGCGTTTCGATTCTACACAAAGCATTTCTCACTAACTTTGTCACTAGATAATATTCATAAGTAGATATTTTATCTAAAATATTAATTAAGTGCCTTCATAAAATATGTTTAACATATTTGTTATTGTTTTATTACTATACAAATTTGAAAGGTGCATGACTATCAATAATCTAGTAATTGTTTTACCTTGTAACTCTCATAATATTCCATTACCTAAGTCTCCTTTCCTTGATTAATGTTTACCTAAGTCTCCCTAAAAACCCTTTACCCGGTCCGGTCCTGCACAAGAAAACACCGGGGGAAACATACCCGTTTGACCGCGGGGCAATTTTTCGCACTATTTCACCTGTCCGGAGCAACATTCTCCCGTTTTTACTTGTGACGGAATGTTTAGTTACTAGATGTGGCTTTACAAAACAAAAAAAATATATTTATACATATTATAGCACTAACACTGCATTGCTTTTGAAGCAGTGATGGCTCAATGGCATTGGCTATGGACTGCCGCGCCGCAGGTCTATGGTTCGAATCCCGCCGCGGGCGTGAGCTTCACCGCTTGGTGGAAGACCATTTTGCGACTGCCCGCCTATCTAGCGACCACTCTTAAGTGGAAAATCTGTCGCCAAGCACCTAACGGTGTTTTCCGGCAGCAGTCCTTGATAGCCATTGAAATTACAGGCACATGAGACTCAATAACTATGTCTCCAAGTTGACGGGCGCAGTGCAATTCGTTACTTGTGACGAAATGCATCTGTTATAGGCAGAGGTTAGTCCGCTTAACATCCGGTGGGCCTCGAGCTTGTTCCGTCACAATAACATAAAAAAATGCATACAAAAATTATGCTTAAAAAATCGAATACCATGGACATCCTTATAATTTGCGTTCTAAGACAAGGAAAGAAAATATTTCCAAAATTAATATTGAAATGATTGGTTGCCGTAACAAAAAATGTGATCATGTTAATAAATAAAATAATCAGTTTACTTTTGTATAGTTCTTGCTGCGGAAAACTTTCGAAGAAATGATATTCCAGGAACAGCGAGGTTCAATTTCTTATTTAATAGTCATTAATATCTTTCCACTTGCTGAGCTTCAGAATATGGTGGTGAAGCATTTTCCGAAAACTTGTCCAGCTGCAGAAAATTTTACATTATTAATGTAGAAAATCTATCACCCTTATGACTAATGTGTGTTCTGGCAATTGGCACTTTAAAACAGTTATCTGAGAAGTCCAATTCTAGGAATAGCCTGATAACATATAATATCAAAAGGCGAGATATTGGTAAGAACAAAGTTATGCGAGAAAAATACCTTCTAGTATTTTTCTTTTCGTCACCTTTTAAGACTCTCACAGAAGTGCAATTCAGCCTGCCACCCCATTGAACACAATGAAGGGTATCTTTTCCTTGAACTCAATGCTGGCACCACGGTTAATATGCATAACCATGTGTTATTTATTGAAACACATGCTATATGCGTAATGTTCTGTTTGCTTGTCAGATGTTTTGGTTTTCGACAAGTATATTTTACTGCACATTTTGTTCGAAAATTTTACCGATGATTGTGAAGAAGGTAAGAAACGTACAAGAAATAGTCTATATATAACGTAAGAGAAATAGTCATCTCAAAACAAATGCATTTAAAATTTTGCAACTGAGTGCAGGACAAAGTGTTCCTGGTGTCTTTGTGAACTAGTGTCCATTCTGACGCTAACCTGATAACACATTATCATAAACAGGCCAGATATCCTAGTAATACAATACGCTCTAAACTAAATGTCTACGAATGAATATATAAAGAAATGTAAGTCTAGCTCAAATCAGCAAAACGCAAACCTTACCTCAGAAACCGTTATTATAAAGTGTAGCGACCAATCGAATGCGATCAATTCTAAGCATTCATTTTTGAAGCAGTGATGGCTCAGTGGCTTTGGCTATGGACTGCCGTGCAGCAGGTTAATGGTTTGAATCCCGCCGCGGGCTTGAGCTTCACCGCATAGTGGAAGGGCATTTTGCGAATCCCCGCCTGACTAGCGATTAAGTAGAAAATCTGTCGCCAAGCACCTAACAATATGTTCCGGCAGCAGTCCTTGAGAGCCAGTAAAATTACAGGCACATGAGACCTAACAACTGTACGTCCCAGTGTGACGGGCGCAGTCACTTGTGACGAAATGCATCTCCTATAGGCAGAGGTTAGTCCACTTAATATCAGGTGGGCTTCGGGCTTGTTCCGTCACAATTACAGAAACAAAAACATATATCAAAAGGCGAGATATTTGTAATAACTAAGTTATGCAGATGTATCAGGATGTCAAAATAACATGGTTCAAAACCTCTGGCTGAATGTAGGTATAGCACCTGAACATAATATTAACAGCTACGGGTATAACATAAACGTTGAACAAAAGTTTACCTCTTAAGACGGACTTACAACAGTTCCCGTGAATTACCTTCTTCGTATATATTAAACCTGATTATGCAATAGTGCGGGGACTATATCTGATGAATTTAAGGTATTATTTTTGTAGGATCATTCCATTATTTTTATATCTGTGCAGGTCTAGTAAGATCTACCCAAGTATTTTCTATGTAGGTCACTTATTTTTGCCCACTGATTGGATAACCGCGTAATGGTGTCGAATCGTAATCATGTTCAAACAAGTTGAAACTTGGCTTTACTGCCTCCTTAATTTCTTCTACCTGTGGATTTGTTAAGGCAGTATTAAAACTTATGACGTTCAGGACTTGTGAGATATTTTTGAAATAATATTCACCTCATGTTTTACAGTGCACTTGTTTTATCATATTTTAAAAGGATTTGTACTTTCAAGCGGATACTTTCGAAAGACATTACGGTAATATATTATCACATTTAAAAGACAGTTTACAAATGTGTTTATGGTTTATCATTGATAATATTTAATTTGCAATCTTCAAACCGTGAAAATGATATATATTACTTATAATTTCTAACACATTTGTTGGAAAAAAAACCTTAAATCTATATAATTAAATTACAAGTAGATACTTTATTTAAAGTATTCCAATAATTAAACGGCCGTTGGCGGCCTAAAGCAAATTTAATTGCATGCCGCTACCAGAAACCAACAATGTGGTTTATGCTTTTTAGCAAAACTGTTATGTTGCTGTTTAGCTTTATCCCGTAAGACTGTACAACACAGATGCATGCAGTCAATGTTACGCGTGCCTATAATGCAATACTGCATTATAGGCACGTGTTAGAATCATATATTTGTTAAGCTTAGATTCTCTTAAGTAAATAAGTTAAGAGAAGTTACTCATTATGTAATTGTAGAATATTCTAAAACTTGTTGATATTTGTCATTTTTAATAACCACCACACTGAAACCCTTTATGATCTGTATTCATTCTAGACTAGCCAATGACGAACCATCCTGTCTTATTTCGGGTTGGCTGATACGTTGTGGCGGGAACGCTTATGTCTCTGATTGGTTGTTATAAATATGGCGGGTAGTTTAATGGATATGCGACAGACACTTGGCGCCAGTCATTGCTATAAAACCAATGTCTTAACTTACTTAGCCTCTTTATTCTTCACAAGTGACTGCTGCATCGAGACTTATTGAGTTAAGTACTGTATTATATTATTTAATGTAACGTAACTGATATTCATGTGTTGTGTGTGGGTCTATGTTTGTTGGCTTCCCAATTCGCCCTTTTTATTGTATTATCGTTGTGAAATGTGACTATACAATATTACCTTTGAAGTAATCCATGTTACCCTAATGATGTATTATTCGTATTAAAGTGATGTGTTCCTATAAACGTTGTGTTTTTGAAGTATCCTTATGATTCCCTTTTGTGTAGAAGACCTAGTAAGTGGGATAGTTAAGTACTGAACTAGTAGTACTCATTTACTTTACCTTAAGCTAGGACTAGATTATGGCATCACCGCCTGAAAATATCTTATAATTTAATGAGCCTACATTACAGATTAAATAAATGCTCTCTATCTTGACAAATCTCACACACGCGTTACATTGACTAGGCGCACTGATATATCCTAATACATCAAAAGCCAATATACGTCCAACGTTGCACATATAAATTCCCAATTAGGGAGGGTTTGCCATTATTCAAATGCTAAATCGCAGTTTACGTTGGCAGTTCTTCAGAATCACAAATTTACTATAAGAAAAATTTAAGTCATGTGCGGGATTCGAAAAAGGAAAATAAAAAGGAAAAAAAAATCCTATCGTATATTTGTGATATTGTAATGTAATCCGCATAGCAGGCGTTATTGCAAACCTAACAATATTAAAAAAGTTCTTCAGAAGATGGAGACCTGACCCACCGTCACCTCCTACGACTTTCACAGGAAGGGTGTGCAATGTTAGCCCGGCACTTCACGGGGCGCTCTTATAAGTTTTGGAAAATGCGATAAGCTCCCGACTTCCGAACCAATGTCCTAGCCGAAACTCAAACCAAATTAAATATCATTATTGCATATCACATAACAATTACGGGCTCAAACATAAAATTGAAGTTCCTTTGATACTCCGTAGGGGTATAAATATGTATTTGCGGCGACACTACTTGACTTGCTCTTTCACAGTAGCTGCAGAGCAAGCTTTATTAGTCATCTCAAATAGATATGATTATTCTAGTTTAAATATCTACGTAAGTAATATATCTCAAATAGATAAATATTTCGAAAACAGTTTAAAACTGGATCAATTAAATTGTTTCACGATCCTCAAGATATTTCAATTTTGCAATTACTTTTATATGTGATGCTTCAACATGATAACATACCAAGCAGTGCGTTATCGAGACTTAATAGAATTTATTATTAATTAAGTTCCATTGAGATTTTGATGAATAGTTGTGATAAGTGCAATGATCGTGATTTATCAATTTCAAACGTAATCGAGTAAGCTGTAAGTGATTAAGTTCAAAAGTGCTTTCTTTTTTTCGAAACTTGTTATTTTCTATGGAACACAACAATGAAGACGTGATTTATGGTTGTCAACATAAAAGTATTGAATACTATGTTTTTATAGAGATCTGGAACTGTTTTACAGTATTGCAGTAGCTGACCTTTCTCACCTTTTCCCCAGGAAATTCGTGAAAGAGCGTGTTGCCTTTTTCTCTGGCGAAATTCTCGCTCCACTTTTTCCCGTAGTTTAACGAAACGCTGCTGATTTCAACGTTATTTTAAAAGGGTATTTGTAGTTACCAATAGTCTGAACCATTGATATTTTGAAGCAATAAAGTTGGAGATATAATGCAGCAACGACATGTACTTTGAAAGACGTTTTTACTTTTAAAAATAATTGACGTTGAAAAAGAATCTGATTCCAAATCAGCTCTTTCTCACTATACCTACTATTTCATTCGGCGTTTAATTGAATAAAATTTTACGACAGTACCACTTATTATATTCTGGTATAGAAAAAAATACTTAATAAATACATTTTACATTTTAACTTAGCTTCCTTTTTTAATACATTCTATAGCCGGATAGTCCACTGCTATGTAATTTACGGTCCTTCAAATAACTCCATGAAATATGTATACATAAACGTATAATATCCATGAAATATGTATACATATATGTATACATCAAGTAGAAAATCTGTCGCCAAGCACCTAACAGTGTGTTCCGGCAGCAGTCCTTGAGAGCCAGAAAAATTACAGGCTAACGAGACCTAACAACTGGACGTCTCAGTGTGACGGGCACAGTGCAATTCGTCTGACGAAATGCGTCTGTTATAGGCAGAGGTTAGTCCACTTAACATCAGGTGGGCCTCGGGCTTGTTCCGTCACAATAACATAAATATATATATATATATATATATATATTGGTTTACCAAAATAAGCTTTAGAAGCAATTCATTTGCGATTCCATGTTCGCAAATATTTCAATTTGTACATCGTCCAAAATTAATTTGACTACAATTTACGACACGGAAGTGGTATATAAAACTTTATAGTTATCATTACATCTGTAAATTCATGAGGCGGTAGGCAGTAGTTTATAACCAACGTTATTCCAACATGTTTTTCGTATGGGTGAGCAATCACCACCACCACCTTTGAGAAGAAAACTTTGCAATCAGACCTTCAAAACACGTTTAAAGCTAAATCTAAGAGTACTACTTCAGCAAAAACAAAACTTCGAAGCAACATTTAAAACCCAAGGAACACAATTAAAAAAAAAACAAGAAGCCAAGTAAATATAGGCTTGTAATAATAAATTCATAAACATAAACACGTGCATACGCATCCTCTCTCTTTCACACAAACTCACTCACCTCAGTCGTTTAAAAAATAAATAAAAATGCACTTCTTTGAAATGTATAATCCAGTACGGCGGCTGTTTGATTGTACGAAAAAAAAAACAATTGTAACTACTATAAAATAGGCAATTATTGTAATTTTTGTATCACCTGTATTCTTCTACTACTATAGTATATCGGCCGAGACTTTAGCCCGAGCTCAGGGGTACACTGAAAAACAGCATTATGATCACATCACAATATGAACATAACACATGCTGAGTTTATCCCTATTGCATTAGGATATTATTTTTATTAAAATTAATATGATAATTATTAGTTCATAATATTTAAGTCAATGAATAGTGTAAAAATGCTGTTAATTTAGCGGCAATAAATTATCTTTTTATTTATTTAATTTTTATCACCAATAAAACTTAAGTCGGACCCGGAGATCGAACATAAGCTTTGGGTTTCTAAAGTGTAAAACGAAAATTTACAAGTTCCCAGTCAGCTTCATTTGACAAGTAGTATATAAATTTTCGGTTCCAACCAGGGCGCCAAGTCCCACCTTTTATGAAACCATCATAAAAAGGAGCGTTTTGTTTCATGCTTAAAATAATCATTAGTAGACACAAACTACATATCACCAACCTACAACCCCATCAACATTGGTTTGATCCTACTTAAAGAACGAATGAAATATGTATCACGGATGTGCAAGCGAGATACAAGACGTTTATAATATACCGTTATCCCGCTCGCACTGTTCTGATCCACGATGTTATGGAATGGATTTACCATATAGTTTTACGACATTTTATTGTATGCTGCTCCAACAGCTGTCTGTAATTTTTTTAGTTTCACTCATCAAACAATTTTGCTGCATTTATTTTAAAGAAATGAATACATTGCACGTAATTTACACATTAATTAAACCCATTTTTATCGTAAAATACCCAAAATACAGTTTAAATCTGCTGCTAGAAAGTAACTTTTTTAAGATGGAAAAGCATGACGGATTTGTCGCTGGAACAGTAATAGTTCGTACGTCAGAGTTCGCGAAAAGAGTGATCAATTTCTTCTGACGTCATCAAAACGACGAGCGATTATATTACTGTTTGTATGATTGCTTAATTGACTTGAAGGTATAAAATTTAGCTGTAAGATTAAATTATTATTACTATAAGAGGTGAGAGTTAACCCCCAGGGCCGTGTTTAAAATTCTCGCGCGGGTGACACCGTGATTGTCTTTGGCAGGTCCGGCCGGCGGACGACGTAACTTTGACAGCTAAGAGGAGTTTGTGGTCAGTCATTAGAATTTTGGTTTTATGATAGAAGTGGTACTAGATTGATATTTTATGTGTGTTTCATGGAAGACAATAAGGGAGTAAGCGCGATGTATTGTGATCAAACCGGTGCGCATTTGAAACAAATATCGACAAACCATGGGCACGAAGTTAACCCATTTCTCCACAGTCCCTTCAAACAGTTACAAACCAGCAGGCCGAGCGCGCCTGCCAACCGGCAGAAGAAAACGTTGGGACTGATTCAGTAAGTAAGGTCACTTATTATTATTTTGTGACCTCAGACTTGGGGTTAGGTTGCCTATAATGTAGGGATTGATGATTTCACACTGCGTATCGCGGCAGACTGTACGACTTTTATTTGGTACAATATATATAAAATAAAATTAAATCGTAAGTTTAGTCTCCCTATAACAGATTGTATTAGCCACGGATCCTGGAGCTGTGTATGACCATTGTATCTTGGTTCGTTTTCTTCATATAATGAAATTAGTATTTTACCAGCCGACGCCGTTGCTACAATACGTTGGTATTGTATTGTAATATTGTAAATAAAAATAACTAATAGTTGGAACGATTATTGAACGAATACGAATTTGATTATCTATCGTTTTCCCGGGACAAGTAAGTTGGTATATAAAGTATGCGTATTTTCCGGCTCAACGATGCAAACGAACCACGTTAATCCGATGCTAAGTTTTTACAACAAATAAGCTAAAACTTATGCCCCTATAAAAGAAGTGTAGAGGTGATAATATTGTGCGTATGTCTCATACAATAATGATATATGATTGTCGCAAAGTAAACATGTGTTTAAACAGTAATGGATATATACGCAGAAAAAAATTTAAATCCATGTTGTGACTAGTATTGACGTTTCTAAACTTGAAACTTGATTTGACATTAATTGAAACGTCAACATTTAGTCTAGGTATTATTGAATTTATGTATTTATTTGTTCGTGACTATGAAACCTATTTCAGGTCAATGCTACTTATAAAAACGTTTTATTTCTTAACCGTACCTCATACTCCTTTCAAATGAAAAAACTTTTGTACCACAGAGTAATTAGGTTTTCCAAGTGGATTAAATCTTTCGGGCCAAAGCTGATATTATGTTTTATCCTAACCGTATTATGAAGGGTACAGGGAATAATGATGTATGTTATTTTTTAGGCAATGTTTGTTATAATTGACCCTATTTTAAATATCAGTGAATAGAAAATTGTTTAATTTTCATCAGAAAAACACGCAAACAGCGCTATTTATCACTAAGTAATTAACGGTCAAAGATTGAGACATATGCTAATAACGATGAAGGTTTTGTGGGACTGGCCAAAAACAATGTGTATTGGTAAGAAAATTATGAAGCTGACTATGGTATTTTAATTGGAATGAAATATATTGTAGGTAAATATAAAATTGAAATTATTTGAAACGGATTTATTTTTTAAAAATTGGAGATGTATACTCATAATTTCAAACTAATTACTCGTAATTAAAAATATTTTCTTACAGTACGTAAGCTTACATTACGAAAAATATTTTTATAAACATTGTTTCTTGATGGATGATGAAAAAACTGTTAAGCTCCCAGAAAAAAAAACATGTCCCTGAAAGGAAACCTTATTCTCAAAGTAATTTTTATTTAGGGATTTCATAAACCTCCAGTTGTCTGGAACGCTAAAACGTCAATTAATCATCTAACAAATAGGTATAATACTGTAACCCAGCTGCCGTAATAGCATTTCCAGTATCATTGGCTGTAACAAGGACTCGCTTCCTCTAGATACGGTACTTTATTAGAATTCTCGTATGATTACAAAATCACATATATACGATAGGAAAAATTTAAGTCATGTGCGGGATACGAACCCGCGTCCATCCGCTCCTTTAGCCGGGGCATGCTCTAACCAATTGAGCTAACATGACATGACGTCATAACTCGAATTTTTCCTATAGTTCATTAACCATCGTATTGGGATGGAGCGACCTCTATAGCACCACTTACGTTGTACTACTTAAAAAAAAAAAAACCTATCGTCTATTTGTAATTTTGTAATGTAATCCGCTTAGCAGGCGTTATTGCAATCATAACAATATAAAATATTCATGTTTTAATTTTTATCCAATGGATATAATAGCTTAAACATAATGAAAAAATACCCGGAAAAAGGATCTATGAAATAGAGGTCATGATAAATCCCTTCATAAAGGTCAAGAGAGGTCATTGCCCGACCTTACAAGAAAAATCTGATCTCATATATACTCCAAAAGGCAAGAGCTTTGTATGATCAACAAATATTTGATCCGATTCTTGGCATTTGAGGGTTTGCGAATTGTGACTGTTTCTAATCTCTCGTATGTGGTAAACGTATCTAGCATTTGGGTCACGATTTTATTTGTTATAAAGGGTTATTGGAAAAATACTAACAACCTATTAGGGTTGACTTCTGCTAGTTCTAACAAACATTTTGATATCAATGTTTTATTTGTTCGATTTTTTTTATTTTTTTTATACTTTATAGTTTAGCCTTTGACCACTATCTCACCTGATGGTAAGTGATGATGTGGTCGAAGATGTTGTTCAGGCTAACCTAGATGTACTGGCTCTCAAGGACAGCTGCCGGAACACACCGTTAGGTGCTTGGCGACAGATTTTCTACTTGAGGGTGGTAGCTAGCCAGGCGGGCATTCGCAAAATGCCCTACCACCATCCTATAACGATTGCCATCCTAAGACAACAACCGGGACCGACGGCTTAACGTGCACTCCGAAGCACGGAATCGCTCAGTAGTAATGTCACTAGCGGTCACCCATCCAACTCATGACCGCGCGCGACGTTGCTTAACTTTGCTGATCGGTTGAGAACAGCTAAGTAAACTTCGCTACGAGCGCTTCAAAACGTAGTTAGTTTGAAACGTAGTTATTATTTGTTTTAATTTGTTATTAATGTATTTTTGTCAGAATAAACAAGAGGAACACCTGATGTTAAAGGTCTTTTGTGTCTGTAATTGAGTATAACATATTTTTTGCTACTATTTACATAAAGTTTTGTTTTCAGCTTTAAGACCGACTAATGTAATATCCGCCTTCTTGGAAATACTTTTGTTGGTAGAAAAAGTATGCCCGCTATTTTCTAAATAATCAGGGCGTGAACATGGCTAAAAATTTGAAACGTAGTTAGCGTAGCTAGTTTGATTAGTCGTTCTTGACCGATCGGATATGTCCGCTGCAGTCTTGATTGTGTGACTACAAGTAGTATTATTGCTGAGAAATTCCGTTTTTCAGTGGGTACGGTAAGCTCTCGGTACAGATTGTTTCATAGGATGGCAGCAGTCATTATAGTATAATGGTTTTGCCCGCTTGGCAATCTACTACTCTGAAATAGGAAATCTGTCGCCAAGCACCTCACAGTGTTTCGGTAGCTGTCCTAGAGAGCCAGTAATTCTAGGTTAGCCTGTACCATACCAAGATTATTCTAAGAGGTATAACACGTTATTAAAAGACAAACGAACGAAGTTTTATAGCGACCTAATACGTGAAAATCGCAATAAGTCCAAATGTATGTGGAGCGTTATTAACTCCGAACTGGGTCGCAAAAATAGGGAACGAGTTGATTATACCGATCTCGTACGGAATGACGGTCTGCCATTCGTTTCAAAAAAAGCACTAGTGGATTCGCTCAACCTGGAGTTTGCGACAGCAGCCAACAAGTGTGGTGCTCCGGCGGCCAACGGCACGCGCGCCGTAGCCATGCTGAGTGCTGGCTCCGCGCCCAGTGACGTATCAATTAGGTTATGCCCTTTCACCCCAATTGAAATGTTTACAATTGCCACCAAACTAATCGCTCCAAAAAATAGCACTGATATATATGGTTTATCTGCAAATCTGTTAAAAACTGCAATAAACCCTTTGGCTCCCATTATCAGCTATCTTTTTAACTCGTGCCTTCGTGAGGGCACTTACCCTGTCTCTCTGAAAAAAGTAAAAGTAACCCCACTCTATAAAGGAAAAGGCAAAAAGACCGACATTAAGTCATACCGTCCCATATCTCTCGTCCCAGCGGTAAGCAAAATGTTCGAAGTCGGGCTAAATAAAAGACTCTTATCATTTATAAGCGAGCGAAACGTGTTGTCAAATAGACAATACGCGTACAGAGCTGGGCGTGCTACAACCGACGTCGTGCGAGAAGTAGTGTGGCATGTGATTAGTGCGCGCGAGGCGGGAGAACACGTCGCATTGCTGTGCTGCGACCTCTCCCGGGCGTTTGACACTGCTGACCACGCTCTTATAGCTGATAAGTTGAGGTTTTACGGCATCCAAGGTCCGAGTCTGTCTCTGCTTACTTCCTTCATGACGAATAGGACGCAAGTTGTGGTAGGAGACAAGGGAAAGGCGATGTCGTCTGAACTGGAAATCGTCATGGGAGTCCCGCAAGGCTCCTGTCTGTCGAATACTTTGTTCAGTTTGCTGCTCAACGATCTTCCAAACGCCATAGACAACGCCGAAATTTACATGTATGCTGACGATGTTGCCGCAGTGATCTCCGCTCCTACTCATAAGCAGCTTGAATGTAATTTAAACTCGGTAGTACAACAGCTCGAGAGATGGTTTAGATCAAATGGGCTGGCATTAAATAGGGAAAAAACATGTTTTTTGACTTTTAGTTTTAATGGACATTCACCAAAGCCGCTGAGGGTTATCGCCGGCGATGCCATAATTAAACAGGTCCAAAATACAAAGCTTTTAGGCTTCCACATCGACAGCGCTCTCGTATGGGACACCCATATCGACGAACTGTGTAGCAAGCTGGGCCGCTCATGCTTCGCACTGCGCCGGCTCGCGTCTACCGCATCGCGCGCCGTAGTGCGGTCGTGTTACTTCGCTACGGTCCACAGCGCACTCACCTATGGTGTGGAGATCTGGGCAACCGCCGCGGATACCCAGAGGGCGTTCGTAATGCAAAAACGAGCAGTGCGTGCCATAGTGGGAGTACCTGACGACGTCTCTTGCAGAGATTATTTCAAAGAGCTCAGTATCCTCCCACTGCCGTGCGAGCTTATTTATAATGTAGCGCTATTTACATACGCTAACATTGACAGATTCCAGCGCAGGGGTGTGAATCCGTTTGTCAACTTGCGCAGTAACAAACATAGGGACCGTCTTTTGATGCCATCGCACAAACTTAAAAAATCCGAAAAATCCGTATTTATATTGGGGTCAACGGTATACAATAGATTGCCGCAAAATATCAGAGATGCAACCTCCACCGTGCTATTTAAAACCCAACTAAAAAAATGGTTGTTTGATCATGTGTTCTATGATCTAGACGAATTTTATAAAATGCCTGAAACATGAATATTTATATGTAAATAATTACTTTTTAATAATGTTTATGTGTTATATAATAACATCGTACTTATAATAATATTATTATATGACAATATTAATTAAGAATATTGAACAAGAATCTATTCTTACAATGCGACTTGTAGCTATGGAGCTATCAATAAATTATTTGTATTTGTATTTGTATTTGTACAATTTTTATCTTTGAACTATTAATTAGTTACCGCAGGTGAGACAAGGCAAAAGGCAAAGGCTAGTAAAAAAATAAAGAACTTTGTTTTAAACCCAAAGTAAAGCAACACTCCACTTACACCAACGTGAGTGATGACATGCTGCTCCTTAGGTACATCTTCCACTAAGTTACCTTTTAAAACATCCAACAGGAGGATATGTAAAAGGTCTTCTTCTCTCTAGGGAACTAATCATTAACTTTTGTTTTAATTATCAACAACATACTACGAACTATATACAACATTACAGCTACTACAATAAAAGCTTTTAGACAAGCTATAAATCATTGTAGACTCATAGGCAGTCCAAATTCTCCAGCCCACTACCAGCTGGCAGCGTGCCCAGCATGCTGGCAGCATTGCCTCGTTGAATTACACTAACTTATGTATTATAAAATATCATGAGACTCTTCCAGATACAGTACGTTCTCAACATACGTCATATACGTAATTCCAAATCTAACGTGCACTAATGCCAGCCCACTGCCAGTTGGCAGCGTGCCCTGCATGCTGGAACCATTGACTCGTTGAACTACATTAAGTTATGTATTATACAATATCATGTGACTCTTCTAGATACTGTACATTCTCGACATACATCAAACACGTAATTCCAAATCTAACGTGCACTAATGCCAGCCCACTGCCAGTTGGCAGCGTGCCCTGCATGCTGGCAGCATTGCCTGGTTGAATAACATTAAGTTATGTATTATAAAATATCATGTGACTCTTCTAGATACTGTACGTTCTCAACATACGTCATATACGTAATTCCAAATCTAACGTGCACTAATGAGATGGTTAACCGAACGTTAATTGGTGTGTCTCGGCTCGTCCCGATGGTCATAACAAACGAGCTTAATATTCGAGTACCTATTAGTTAGGGCCTCTTCTCTAGTAGTGACGCTTATCATCAGGCGGGAGAATGATCTGTAGCATCTTATTTTTTTTATTCTTGATAGGTTAGCCTTTGACCGCTGTTTCACCTGATGGTAAGTGATGATGTGGTCGAAGATGTTGTTTAGGCTAACCTAGAATTACTGGCTCTCAAGGACAGCAGCCGGAACACACCGTTAAGTGCTTGGCGACAGATTTTCTACTTGAGGGTGGTAGCTGGCCAGGTGGGCATTCGCAAAATGCCCTACAACCATGCTATAACGACTGCCATCGTAAGACGATAACCGGGACCGACGGCTTAATGTGCCCCCGAAGCACGGAAGCTTTTAGTAGTAATGTCACTAGCGGTGACCCATCCAACTCATGACCGCTGCGTAGCTTAACTTTGCTGATCGGTTAAGAACAGCTAAGCAAACTTTGCAACGAGCGCTCCAAAAACAAAAAAAAATGTGTTACAAAAATAACACTTAATTTTTGACCAAGTGAGCTCAAAGGGCTAGAAAAGCGTCTCTAATTCAGCCTGGGCAAAAAAGCTTTTGTATGTCTGTCTGGATTTCTAGAGTTTTTCTTCAAAACAGTAGAAATACGGGGGTTGAAATCGTAAAAGAATCGAATTTTAGTGGCGAGATCTATGGCTCACAGAGCCACTAGTTTTATTTAATACAAATAATTACGCTGCAAGCGCTCCAAACGTGCTATAAATAACCGAATATAAGCATACCTGCAATACTTGCAAAATATCCTTGATACCATTTTAACACAAAGCACATTACAAAATTACGACAGGAACAAGTATAAATTTATTATAACATAAAAAACCGGACTGCAAATTACATATTTTCGTCAAGCGTTTAATCGTTTTATTGAAATTGAAACTGCAAGTTACAAGTATATATTTATGGAATCGTTTTTTAAAGCCCTTCATTTTGATACCCAACATGATGGATTTGGGAGAAAAAGAAATATTATTTTGTCACAATGTCGCGTATAAATCCGCCAGTTTAATTTAAACTTTTTTTATTTACCTAGTTTAGTTTACCTAGTAAGATTTATAAGTTATTGTGGAATAAATAAACTCACAAACATACATACAACATGAACACTCCTTATTTTGGGCAGTCGTAAAAAATTATAGTCATTTGTTTATTTTTTTTATGTTGAGACATGCTTGATAAGTCTCATTTTGCCTGTAATTTCACTAAATCTCATGGACTGCTGCCGAAACACACCGTTAGATGCTTGCCGACAGATTTTCTACTTGAGGGAGTAGAACCCGCGCCAAGCACCCCTATAGCCGGGGTATGCTCTGACCGACTAAGCTAACGTGACATGTGACTTATAGTTCAAGTTGTAGTACAACGTAAGTTGTACTGTAATACCTCTTGTAATTTTGTAATGTAATCCACAGAGCATGCGTTATTCCAAAAATAAAAATATTAATACAGAGCACATTGTTTTCTACGTTTTGTGTAATAAGGTTCGTAATGTGAGATATTGTATACCCACTACGAGTCACATATTATTTACGGCAGTATGGACCTCTGAGACTAATATTTCTTCTTATTAATAGTTCTTTTATTATTCTTTGCCTTGTGTTCTGAACGGGAAAATACCAAGAAAATCATAATAGTCCAGTTAAATAAGGGCGTGACATATATTTTTTGCCCTTTTTTTTGTGATAGCTAAATATGCTTAGAGCCGAAAACTTCCTAGTTTTTTTTGCCTCCACGGACATGTTTATCGACTTCCATAAAAACGTTTACACACTTTAGGCAACTATTAGTAAGATTTATAGGTTTTCAGAGAACGAAATTTCTAACCTCGACTGGATCCGAGCCCCTGATTTTACGCACCGCACTCCTTAATCACGGGGCTACCGAGGATCGTTCGTCTGAGCTAAAATTTTTTGGTTTAATTATATGTCTTTAGAGGTCATAGGCACGGTTCCCTATTCCGTGCGCAGTCTTCGACCAGACTATCTGATCGAAAGAAGTAGATTTTTAAATCAGTTGAGGTGAGAAATTTTGTACTTAAACAGTTTGTAGATATGATTTTTGCCTTAAACACGATAGTTCTTAAATTCGCAACAAAGCAGGATTTATCAGCAATGATTATGGTATTCACCACGGATTAAATCCGTGGTATTCGCCAATTGGTAGCAGGTAACACTTTATTACTAACTTACCATCAAAATTTCCTGATAAAGGCTCGGGCAGGCAAGCGGAATTAAAACTAAGTGTTAAATTTTAAGTCAGTATAATAAAGATTGTTTAATAAGGAAACAACCCTTACTGTCTGTCCTGTTGACTTTATTACTGCAAACAAAAGAATATCAAATTTAATTAAATTACATCAGATGAAGCTTCAGCTTTTATATCATCTGCCATTTTATGTTCTCTTTGTTAAATAATATTGAGAAGGAAATAAAATATTTCCATTCTATTTTTATTAATCTGAATGAGACCAATCAACCTCAGGATATATTTGTTAAAGTAGATTTGGATTACTTTTTTTCATTATTTTGGTAAATAATTTTCTTTAACTGAAGGACGCTGATTATGGCGGGGTATTAACAAATATATATATATATATATATATATATTTATAGCTAATAGGCTAGCCTTTGACCACTACCTTACCTGATGGTAAGTGATGATGTGGTCGAAGATGTTGTTCAGGCTAACCTAGAATTACTGGCTCTCAAGCGTACTTCCAGAAGACACCGTTAGGTGCTTGGCGACAGATTTTCTATTTGAGGGTGGTAGCTAGCCAGGCGAACATTCGAAAAATGGCAAAATGCCCCACCAACATGCGAAATTATTTTGACATTTAGGGATTAAATAAATAATAAAGCACCTAACGGTGTGTTCCGGCAGCTGCCCTTGAGAGCCAGTACTTCTAGGTTAGCCTGAACAACATCTTCGACCTCATCATCACTTACCATCAGGTTAGATAGTGGTCAATGGCTAACCTATCAGGCATAAAAAAAACAGTTCTCATACAAAACAATGTTCCGAATTGTTTTTTGTAATACTTTATTTTTACGGAAATCCGGCAAACCAGAAGCATAGATATTAGACTCAAGGACATACATGCAAAGTTTCACAGAGTTTGAACACAAATTATTTAAAATATGACAAAACTAAGTTTGTATGGGAAGCGCCAGGAGCACTTTAGTCTTAAGCAAAACATAAATAAAGAGAACAAAAATATAAATTCTACGAGTATCTATGAATCATCTTAATCACTTAAAACTGGCAGAGCTTGTCCCGGCTTCGAGGACGGATAATCACGGGTTCGAATTACACTCCTGATTCTAATTTATTCTTTCATTGATATTTTTTCTTATTCACTTAGCAAGCATTAAATAATAAGAATAATTGGATAAACTCGATCTATAACTTACCTTTACTACGGTAGCTCAAATGGTAAGAGGTCACGGCTTTAAAGCCCACTTGTATTTTTAATTTTGTACCATGCGCTTTGTAGGCATAAATGCAAAAATTACAATGTTAGATATGGAAATAAAAGCCCACTTCCAATATGCGTCTCGATAAAATTGCACTATTGGAATTTTGGGCCATGAACCTTAAGAAACCATATGGATGGATAAAGTGGGATTAACAAATCTCTTCTGACAAATAAATGATTCTGATTCTGATTCTTTCTGGCTTTTCGAGAATACAGAGCCGCAATGATATTTTTTGGTGATTTATATTTAGTGTATCAGCCGGATTGTGCACTGCTGAACACAGTCTCTCCCATTCAAGGGGGAGTTTGCCATAATCCCCTCGCTTAGCAGGCGTCTTGAGGATAGCAATTTAAGATCAGTTCCTCAGAAGGCGCTTCTGCCCTCTTTCAGGTATTTTACCTTTAGTAGCCTCTTACGACACCCACAGGTAGAAATGGGGGATAACATTTTAACCCGGCACCCCACGGGGAAGCTCTCTTCCCCGTGGGGTGCCGGGTTAAAATGTATTAATGAACAGACATTACTTAAGATATTTTCTAAATATGCATCTATGTATGGTGCATTTAAATAACGTACAGCACTGTCTACTCATTATATGGATACAATGTAATAAGAAAGGTTAACGACCTCTAGACTGGCAACGTTTAATAATGCACGTCAATATGAATATTAAAGTAGTACTTACCTTAAATACTGCGAAATAAACTGGCTAGAGAAATATTTTGAAATAAGTTTAAAATGAAATACTGAAAGCGTTGGAAAATAACGGTATATTTAATCTACACCAATATTATAAAACGGAAAGATTAGTATATCTGTATGTAACGAATAAACTTAAAAACTAAATGACCGATTTGAAAAATTCTTTCATTAATAGAATCCTTAATTATGTCCGATGAGCGTAGACTACAGAATATATTTAAAAACGTTAGTGACACGTATGAAAACTTCTATAAGGAAATACAAAGCGAGAAAAAAAATCCAAAAAAAAAATTGTTGTATCGCGTACGCTGCGTATATGATTGAAAATAGAGTAAAGTGATGTACGTAATAATTAATTTTATAGAGGACATCAATGTCTACAACAAATTCTACAAAACCATATGTCAGACTATTACAGTTATTCACAATAACTACATTGTATGTGTTTGAATTTATATTTTTTGTTAAATACCCGTGCGAAGCCGGATCGGGCCGCTAGTATGCAATATATGAGATAAGGTATTCTGTTTGATAATACTGTACGAGTCTTAAATGTAACTTTGTGAGTGTTCTGTTTTATTGTATAGTTGGCATTATTTTTTAGTATAAAGAGACGAATTTACTTAGCATTCCATGGATTCACCGTGCGGGTGCCGGGTCCATAGCCTTGCAGAGGAGGAGGCTCCAGTCAAGGTGCCTGGGACTTGCAACCCAGGGAGTAAGGTTAAGAGGCCCCTTTATGATGCATCAATGCTCCCTTTCACCGCTCGAGCCTCCTCCCCTGCCCAACCAATTCATTGAATTTTATAGATTTCAAATAGATCTGAAATTTCATTATTTAATAATAACACACAATTTGTCGGATAGTAATAATAACTTACAACTGTTTTGTAGCGTGAATGGACTTATATATTTTTCTATGGACTGCCGCCCTGCAGGTCCGTAGTTCGAATCCCGCCGCGGGCTTGAGCTTCACCGCATGGTGGTATGGCATTTTGGGAATGCCCGCCTGGCTAGCGACCACCCTCAAGTAGAAAATCTGTCACCAAGCACCTAACGATGTGTTCCGGCAGCTGTCCTTGAGAGCCAGTAACTCTAGGCCTGTTAACACCTTCGACCAAATCATCACTTACATTAGGTGAGATTGTGGTCAAAGGTTTACCCATGAGCAATATTTTTCGTTATATATTGATTTTATAAATGTATTAAATTTAAATCTTAAAACACTTTTCATTGAGTGAAAATTTATACGTTTAAATTTTTCAAACAAGCTAAAACGAAAATTATTTTTTTGTTATATTACTGTTGTGAGTAACAGTTATAGGTTACATTTTGTTTTCCATACAACACTTTTAGGTTATTTGGTTCATAGTTTGAATATGTAACAGCGAAAATAAAGAGCTTGTTTTATAATTTTCATTATAAAGGATCTGCTCGTGTGTGTTCGTGCCGAGAAACATGACGTTTTCTGAAGACAATGTAGGGCTTAGTGTTTTATTTCTACAGAGTCTGTTTTATGAAACAGTTTATTAAAATGAAGACGTTGGAGTTAAAACAGTTTCAGAAAAGGGTACAAGAAAATTAAAAATGAGAAAATGTTAAACTTGAAACTGTTAGTTTGACAAATAAGTAAACTAAGTTATAAAGAATAAAGTGTCAGTCAGGGGATTTTTTCAATGGTATTATTGTAATAGTTTGGTAAGTAAAAATACTTTTTCCTTATAACTTATTTAGGGCCTGTTTCAGAGTGTTCGAGTAAGTTCCGGTTATACTACCCAGAACATATTTAATAAATAAAACACTATCTTTGCGTTTCACAGAAACGCGCTGTTATGCGTTAACTGTCATTTTTATCATTCAGTTATTTTATGTTCTGGGTAGTATAACCGAAACTTACTCGAACATTCTGAAACAGGCCCTTAATCTAATAAATATACTTATTCGCAATCATTGTCAACTTTCAGAGGCGTTTTTTTATATTTTTTTGTGGCAACAGCACCGGGTTACTCGTTAAAATACCCGCCAGGCTAGCTACCACCCTCAAGTAGAAAACCTCCTCTTCAAGCACCTAAAGGTGTTGCGGCAGCTGTCCGAGCCAGTAATTCTAGGTTAGCCTGAACAACACCTTCGACCACATTAGCACTTACCATCAGATGCTATAGCGGTCAAAAGCTAGTCTATTAGGTATAAAAAAATATATAAATATTGGCTATTTCGGCGTAGTAAATAATTCATTTCTTTTACATGTTTTTTTTATTTCTGACCGGTTAGCCTATGAATATCTCACCTGATGATGCTGTCAAAGATGTATTTCTGGCTATCTTTGCATTACTGGTTCGGTAACGAGTAATGCTAAGTTAGCCACAGAGTAAGGACAGTTGCTGGAACACACTGTTATATGCTTGGCGGTAGATTTTGCACTTGAGGGTGATAGGTAGCCACGCGGGCATTATAAAATGCCCTTCCATCATGGAGAACATACTAGGAAAATATGATTAACTAGCAATTAAAATTATATATACTTGTACGTATATATAATACATACATATACGTACAAGTATTATACATATTATGTATGTACACCATACAAGCAAATATATTGAAAAAAGGATTCTTTCAATAATTTATGAAACATTTATTTCCCCATGAAATTCTGAGAAGCTGGCATTGATCTTGATAAATTTGATATATTTGCAAATATGATTTCTAGCACTACCGCATACTAATACGGATATCACATTCAAATTGAATATTTTTTGGCATACGAAGATAACCTCGAAAGTCTTCTTGGAATTTTCGTCGAGCCATGAATTTAACTGACTTGGTTTGGATTGTGAGTTGTTAGAGTGTAATATTTCATGGTTAAGGTCAAAGGCGCCCGTCGCATTTTATTAAAAGGTGATATGGTTTTCTTTTAGCGAGGACAAGAACTTCACAAGAGTCGAAAGTATCCACAATAAGGATGCGTCATAGAACGCATTATTTCATGTAGTAATTCATATTGCTTATTATAGTGTCGTAGCGGCTAAAATAGTCCCCTAATTTGTATTCACCTCTTGCAGATAATTATGTTAGGTACAATATTAATAGGGTTTTTTTTAACGCAGTTAATTCTGTTACTGTTTTTTATGTAGGTCTTTCAATACAAAAATATTATATAAGATTGTATTCAGCTTCATTATGATCGTGGGTTGAAATGCAGATGAGAGTTTATAACCAAAACTACATTCGTTTTCATTTATAATGTATTTCCATAGATCTACTATTCCATAGACGCATAATTACTCTTAGGTAGAATCAATGTCCTACTGCATTTTTATTTTTTTTAAGTTTTAGGGATTACTTAAATAGAAATAAAAGGCAAATGTTCAGATAACGGACCAGCTCGACGTCAGAGCAGGTCATATGAACTCCAAGTATAATATATCGATCCTGACATGCATGTTCCTTACGAGGAACCCTATCACTTAAGACAGTTAAATGAAATCAAGATTTCAGAAATTACAAAATCATTTTCAACACCTTACGTAAGAAATAACAAAGCGTCCTTCAAAAAGGAAACTTCCAGAAAAATTCAATGAGAAATCCAAAGTCTCACTGTAAAAAAATCAAGTTAATAAAATGTAAATGAGGGAAACGCGCTGTGAACTTTTCCCTTCCAAGATTTATTGGGCAAAGTTAAAGGTGCACTGGCTCGGATTCTGTAATAAAATTTGGCTGATAAGGTTCAATCTTACCTTTTTACTATGTAACTGGCACTTTTTGTTTACCGTGTGCTTCTCTTTTTCATTGAGGTCAAAAATATCTTTTCAATTTTGCCGTCAAGAACGCTCTTATGAAGGTCAATTCCATATGTTTACTATAAAAATATTCTACTGCTGAATTCAGAAAAAGTAGCATAAAAAGCGAGAGCACGAGAGTTTCGAGAAGAACGGGCAAATAGTCTCTAGTAGACAATCTATCGCCAAGCACCTAACGGTGTGTTCCTGCAGCAGTCCTTGAGAGCCAGTGAAATTACATGCACATGGGACGTAACAACTATGTCTCAAGGTGACATGCGCAGTGCAATTCGTTCCTTGTGATGAAATGCATCTGTTCTAGGCAGAGGTTAGTCCACTTAACATCATGTGAGCCTCGAGCTCGTCCCGTCACAATAACATAAAAAAGTACACAAATAAAAAATGCTGTCATCAACATTAAGTTGTACACGGACGTCCAAATCGTGAAATTCAAAACGTAATAATATTGTATCGGTTTTATTACTACTGGTAAGTCATTTAGTACAATATTGTACTTGATCACGTAATACGCAATATTCTGTAGACATTTGGTATGATATCTTATATATTATTTTAAAACTTATTCAATAGATTTCGTTTGGTTTGTGTAAATGTTTTATATTTAGATGGTTCTAATGGTAATTTACGTGGATATATTGAATTATGTGCATTTTGAATAACTTTTCAAGATTGTCCTTGGAATACTATTTTAAACTTGCTTATGTATATATTATCAATGAGGCAAAAATAAAGTTTCAATTAGTGTCTATCCAAATCAGAGAGTTAATATCCGTAGGGCCTACTCTCAACGGTACCACACTGAAGTTTCAGTGGCAATTAATTCCGACCTCCCAACTTCTTGAGGAAGCTACTCAAGCCGGGGTCCACACCACAGTGGTACCGTTGAGCCCATTGCCAACTCCTCATTTAGTAGCGATGCGTGTTCGGTGCCGGCATGAGACGGAGGTACGCTTTTCGCCTTCTACGCCCATCTCGGGTGAATAGTCAATAGCGGCAAAAAACATTCTTGTCCTTTCTAAGAAAATCTCGGATATATCGTGGTCATCAGAATAGTTACAAAATTGTTGTCTACCTGTAAATATAATAAAGCTGTTTTAGTTTCCAGCCATATACGTGAGTTTTCACTTTAAAAAAAATTGCATACAATCATTCATCTTAAATAAAAGATAAGATATTCGTTTTCGAAGAAATGATAGCTGAGCGGTTATAGCTATGAACACAGTATAATGCCCTATGCGAACTCAAAGCGGACTTTCAGTGAGTTCATCACTATTATCACGCGGTTATTAAATATGACAAGGTCAATAATAAACAATTAGTTTTCGTTTTTTTTAAACGCTCGTAGCGAAGTTTGCTTAGCTGTTCTTAACCGATCAGCGAAGATAAGCTACGTCCGCCGCGGTTATGAGTTGGATAGGCTACCGCTAGTGCATTACTACTGAGCGCTTCCGTGCTTCAGAGGTCACGTTAAGCCGTCGGTCCCGGTTGTTGCCTTAGAATGGCAGTCGTTATAGCATGGTAGTAGGGCATTTTGTGAATGCCCGCCTGACTTGAGCTTCAACGCTTGGTGGAAGGGCATTTTGTGCCGAAATGCATCTGTTATAGGCAGAGGATACAGCTTTACATCAGGTGGGCTTCGTGCTTCGTTCCGTCACAATAACATAAAATAAAGAAAAAAATATCTTAGCAGTTTGCTTAGCCGTTCTTAAGGGATCAGCTAAGTTAAGCCACGTCTGCGGCGGTCATGACTTGGACGGGTGACTGCTAGTAGTATTACTACTGAGCGGTTCCATGCTGTAGAAGGCACTTTAGCCGTCGGTGCCAGTTGTTGTCTTAGGATGGCAGTCGTTACAGCATAACAGCAGGGCATTTTGTGTATGCTCGCCTGGCTAGCTACCACCCTCAAGTAAAAATTCTGTCACCTAGCACCTAAGGGTGTGTTCCGGCAGCTGTCCTTGAGAGTCAACAGTTCTAGGTTAGCCTGAACAACATTTTAAACCACATCATCACTTATCATCAGGTGAGATAGTAGTCAAAAGCAAGCTATAAATAAATAAAATATAAAGTTTTGCGTGGTCGTATGAAAAAAAACGCATGGACTTGATAACATTTATTTGAAGCAATGATGGCCGAGCGGTAATAGCTATGGACTGCCGTGCTGTAGGTCCTTGGTTTGATCCCCACCGCCGGCTTGAGTTTCACCGCATGGTGGAAGGTCATTTTGCGATTGCCCACCCGGCTAGCTACCACCATCAATTAGAAAATCTGTCGCCAAGTAGCTAACGGTGTGTTCCGGCAGCAGTCGTTGAGATTACTTACAAATATGTCTCAACCTGACGGGCGCAGTGCAATTCGTGACTTGTGATAAAATGCATCTGTTATAGGCAGAGGTTAGTTCCGTCTTCACAGCTTGATCCGTCACAATAACATAAAAAAGCAGCCTTTTCTTGAAAGTCTGTGTAAATTTATAAAACAGCAATGTTAAACAGCAAAAAAGCATTTCAAATTAATAGTTGTACCTTGGATTTTTAAAACATGAAGCCAAAATTCATATAGGTCATATACTGACATTTTTATTCCCACATTGTAATTGGCCAACCGAAAAAGGCAATCGAATGTTCACTATATGTATTGTGACAAAGTTATTCGTGAGAGTATCAGGGTGAGTTTTTATCCTCTTGAGGTAGAAAATTAGACTTAAGAACTTTCATCACGTTTTTGGAAGTTGGTTATAAATATATAAATCAACAAGGTATACGTTTCAGAAAGTTATTTTGTTTTATATTTATATAACAAAGCCTATATCATTATCAATAATTAGAAGTTTTTCTTCGCACTCTATATACTCGTATAGCCATCTTAGAAAAGGCAAAAGAATAAAGAAAATAATTATTACGACTAAGATTGACGTGAGATATCAACAAAATTTTTTTTTTAATCCGTACATTGAAGCGCTCGTAGCGAAGTTCACTTAGCTGTTCTTAACCGATCAGCAAAGTTAAGTAACAATGCCCTCGGTCATGAGTTGGATGGGTGACCCGCTAGTGACATAACTAATAAGCGCTTCCGTGCTTCGGAGGGCACGTTAAGCCCGTCGGTCCTGGTTGTTGTCTAAGGATGGCTGTCGTTATAGCATGGTGGTAGGTCATTTTGCGAATGCCCGCCTGGCTAGCTACCACCCTCAAGTAGAAAATCTGTCGCCAAGCACCTAACGGTGTGTTCCAGCAGCTGTCCTTGAGAGCCAGGAATTCTAGGTTAGCCTGAACAACATCTTTGACCACATCATCACTTACCATCAGGTGAGATAGTAGTCATAGGCTAACCTATCAGGAATAAAAAAAAATATATAAAGTAAACGCAAAGTAAATACCAATATATAAAACTTTAGTTATCTAAATTGTCAAATCGTTTGAACTCTGATACGAAATTTGTTTGACATGATTGAATTCGACACTGTTAGCTTAGGATCAAGTTTACTTTTCGAACATTTTGATCTTTATTCAATAAAAACCGGCCAAGTGCGAAACGGACTCGCGCACCGAGGGTTCCGTATAATTCTGTGATTATTTAAGAAAAAGTTATGATATTAGTATTTGCTAAGTAAATGAAATCCATAAAGTTTTCAAATTATGAAAAATATTTTTATGTTATGATGTAACTAAAAATTATGCTCTTCGCAATGTTTCCTTCATATGTGCTATAATTCGTTGCTTTGGACCACATTTCAAGACTCTGAGTTAACGGGAAGTACTCTGTAGGTTTTGATTTCCTTGCGAATATCGAAAATTTGCGGCATAAACGGCTGTATCTTTTGAGTGTGTTAACCTAGAAGTTTGATTTTTTCACAACTTTTACAGAAAGTAGACCTAAGTGTTTGATATGAATTTCAGCTTGATACCTTCACGCGTTCCTGAGAAAACGGGTCTGACAGACGTCAAGACCGCGTCTTTCTAGACAGACAGATAACAAAGTGATCCTATAAGGGTTCCGTTTTTTCCTTTTGAGGTGCTGAGCCCTAAAAATTTATATTTATTTTTTACAGATTCTTCTTTTGTAAAAATAAAATTTAATTTGATTTTGTTTAATCCATTACACACGATCTGTTCGCATGATTCAACATACTTTAAAAATCCAATAATAGTTATGATATAAAATACGTAAGTAGCGAAACAAATGCTTATACTAATACAATATGATATATTGCTTTTGTTGAGATACTTACTCACCTATCCACCCTTATCCTATTCATGTGGAGTTAGTATGTACCTTGAATGAATTGGGTGCTTTGTTTTAAGTTTGTTCGTACTGTCTTCTCTAATATTAAGGACAATACAACACCATTAAAAAATATATATTACTAATTATATTAGATAACATGATTCTCAAAAGTTTTAGCTTAGATTGCAAGGCCTCTGCCTGTCTCCTTGCATTGTTTCTCTTCTTGCAATGCTCTCGTTGGTAGTATACCTGCATTTTTTTATGATTAGCAATATCTCACCTGCATCAACGTGATAGATACAATGTAACAACATATACGTCAAAACGCTTGTACTGAAGATTGCTAAGTCGTTCTTAAGCGTCCGCTGCGGTCATAACCTGGATAGGTGACCTCTAGTAGAATTACTACTGAGTGTTTCCTTGCTTTGTAGGGCACGCTTAGACGTCGGTTTCGCTTGTCGTCATAGGATGGCTCACACGTTAAAGTATGGAGGTAGGGAATTTTTAGAATGCCCGCCTAACTAGCTTTTGAGCAGGAAATCTGTCACCAAGCACCTAACCATTTGTTCCGTCAGGTATCCTTGAATGACAGTCCTTGTAGGTTTACCTGAATAACATCTTCGACCGCATCCCTTCAGATATCAGATGTCATTCTATGAGTATGTGGTCAAAAGCTAGCCTGCCAGAAATCCAAAATACGTTTATAAAAACATGTTTCTTATTCTTTAATAAAAGTTTTATAAGCACTTGAAAATCGTTAAATTTCCTACAGTAAAATTAGAAAAGTAGAAATTTAGTAATCAAGCAAAACTATTATATATTCTTACTATCAGTTACTAAACAAGGATATCCGAAGTATCTATGAGTTCTTTTTTACCACTATCTCACCTGATGGTAAGTGATGATGTAGTCAAAAATATTCTTCAGGTTAACCTAGACTTACTGGCTCTCAAGGACAGCTGCCGGAACACACCATTAGGTGCTTGGAGAGATATTCTACTTGAGGGTGGCAGCTAGGCAGGCGGCATTCGCAAATGCCCTACTACCATGCTATAACGACTGCCATCCTAAGACAACAACCGGGATCGACGGCTTAACGTTCCCTCCGAAGCATGGAAACGCTCAATAGAAATGTCACTAGCGGTCACCCATCCAACTCATCACCACGGCGGACGTAGCTTAACTTTGCTGATCGGTTA
Organism: Plagodis pulveraria; assembly: GCA_963890685.1. Taxonomy (NCBI): domain Eukaryota; kingdom Metazoa; phylum Arthropoda; class Insecta; order Lepidoptera; family Geometridae; genus Plagodis; species Plagodis pulveraria. Next base: position 9,896,438 of record OY982973.1, on the reverse strand, counting down.
AGAACAGCTAAACAACTACTCTACGAGCGCTTCAAAATTTGGAAATTTACGTTTGCTCGAAATAAACCGACCACAAATCTGATTTTCCAGTACCAATAAGCAATAAATTAATATATCTAGCATAGAGCCCGGCGGCTAATAATATTTATGAGCATGCAAACCGAATGCAGATGTTATTACCTACATCTGTGATTGTAATTCACATTATGAACTAATCTAGTTTGTTATATGCAGAAATTTAGTTGGGAATTAAACTGAATGAAATTGATTGCATAGGGTTTAAACTTAATTAACTATATATAATTTAACACCTATATATAGCCATCAAGACATTTTTAGTCAACTTAAAAAACGAAGGAGTTTTTGTTATCTCACATTTATTATATAATAACTCTCTACAGGGTATACCGATATTGATATTTTTTTTACTCTAAATCTGGTACTTGTCTTTGTAGTCCCATTTAAATTTGAGTGAGATCTGAGGAGTGAGCAAAAATGCTTGGACTATTCCGTTCCAATACAGATGCTCTTGCTGCGCGTCTAATGCACTGCACAGCCTACTCACATTGTATTGGTGGCATGCTGCTCACAGGTATAAAACCTTACGAAAACCAATAATAATTAAGTTAAACAACGCAATTTGAATTCGCAGAAAGTAGTAAACGTTTCAGTATTTTTTTTGCATTGCCCCTTGCTTCTCGCATCACGAAACAAAATTACAACAAGAGGAAATATTTTGATCATGATCGAACCCGCGCCCTTCACCTCTATAGCCAGAGTATGTTCTTACGGCTAAGCCAACATGATATGTGACTCATCAGTCCAATTTTTCCTATCATTCTTAATGGGGTTGGAACGACATCTTCATACGATGGTTAAGAACGAATACAAATTAGAGTCACGATGAGTTATGATAATGGTTTGGAAATTGAAACTCCCGTCGCCATTGACTAGTGTGATATGTTTGAACGACAATCGATCTTGACAGCTGTATGCATCAGTGAAAAGAGTAAAATTATAATATAACAAAACCGACATTCAAAACTAAGAACAATTTTAAGTTGAACCATGAAAATGTGAGCTCAGTTATAAGTATTTAACGAGACTTGATTGCGTTAAACATGTATTTATTTACAGTCGCAAGTCAGTTCACCCAAGGATATTATTCCTCTTCAGACACCTGGTATATTACATGGTAGATTACAACTGCTCATATATTGGACAAACCAAGCCAACTTTAAGAGAACGGGTCAAAGAACATATTGCAGCTGTGAAAACGCGTCAAGTGGAAAAATCTGCTATAGCTGATCTATAGATAGATATATATATATCTGCTAGAGTCAAGACCTGACCACTGGATTGAGCTCCACGACCCGAAATTCCTCTTAACAGAACGTCACTACCATTCTAGACTACTACGAGAAGCTATCGAAATAAGAAATTACTATAATTTCGATACAGAGGATGGTTCAAAGTTAGCTGCATCGTGGAAAAGAGTGCTACGGATATGTACTAAACGCGTTTTACCTTCAATAAGACCTGTGCATGTTGTCAATGTTGTGGGTCGAGACTATACATTTCTAGATCAAATGCGGGTAGTTGGAGAAAATACCCGGTCTTCAAGACGTTGACACCCGCCTCTTCAGTCCGCTTGTGACCACGACCAAAGCAACTTGGTCGAAACGTCGAGGTAAAAAAATATATACATGTTTTATCGCAATTTAGTCCCGTTAAATACTCATAACTACGTGTTCAAGTCACGAAAGTCTTAAAGTTACCATGTGAGCTCAGTGTATTAAATAAGCATGGCTTCAACAAGGTATTTCATAGATTTTAAGGTAAACGGTTCTTTTTTATAACCTTTGCTATGTCGTTCTGAGCTATCTTTACTGTAATAAATCAGTAATAACGTTATGCTACTATGCCAAAATAAAATATTCGACACAAAAAATATTTAAGTATATGAGTTCTATTTCAAATTAGTACATATATAAAAAAATAACAGTATACATTCTATAAAAAATAAGTATTTTTTAGAAAATTACTACGGAAGAAATATATCTAGGTATTTTTCCTATTATTTATAATTGTGTAAGTTAGTAATTTTTTACTGAGTCTTGTTTGTTGTTTATATCGGTTTTGCTGCAGATTTAGCTCCGTCCCTTAAACCCCTTGTCATCAGCAGGACAATATAGGTCTATTTATGAATGCAATTTTATTGTTCTCACTATCTATGATGCGCATGGATTACGACGGTTAAATAATGAAAAAAAAATATTTGAGCTTTTACTCACTAGCAACGATCGCTCCATTGGCAGAATAGATATATCCAGGCCCGAGGAATACGTCACAGGTTTAAATCATGGTTATTTTTTTCCTTTTGATATAATAATTTTGTTCACTTATTCCATTTTACAATGA